>OX638383.1:60626835-61900035 GCA_951813785.1 Criorhina ranunculi
TGGCAGTCGACCAAAATCTTGACTTTCTTCAAAATCGTGCAAAAAACCCACGAATTTTAGATCGATATCCATCACCTATTTATTCATTTCTAAACCGCATATGGCAGCGTAAGTCGATATAGTAAGCTTTATTCCTGAAAAACTCATACACTTATGCGGGATGACGATAGAGAAGGCCCGCTGCACCAACAACCAACTATCAACTATCAAGTTGAGGTAGTGAAGGAGTTCGTCCACTTAGACTCTGTTATTCATCCTGCCAACGATAGGAAATTTCTACGATCGATGTATAATCCTATCTACTTACTTACTTACTTATCAGGCCAGCGACCCTTGGAGGGTCTGAGCCTGAACTAATGCCACTTTCCATCCTTCACGGTATCGAGCACCGTGCTTCCAGTTTACTAGACCAAGATTTCTGGTGTACGCGATTGCCTGATCTTTAAACCGGAGGTTCGGTCTGCTTTTTCTTCGGGAACCAGGTGGCTGGGATTCGAAGATCCACTTAGCTGGAGCATTCTCGTCCATTCGCTCGATGTGGCCGAGCCATTGCAGTCGACGGATACATCTACATCTTTGTATAGCTCGTAGAGTTCGCGGTAATATCTTCTTCTTTCTTCTCCATTCGCCCTCCTCGCAGACTGGACCAAATATTCGATTTAGACTTTTTCTGACGAAGGATCCCAAGATCTGCTTTGCTGTCTTACTTATCGTCCAGCATTAAGCTCCATAAATCAGGACTGGCAAGATCAAGGTTTTGTAGAGCATGATATATAGCCTTCGAGTTAGGAGTTTTGATCCTAGTTGTTAGGACAATTCGAAGTAGCAACGGTTGCCTAAGGTTATCCTTTGTCGAATCTCCACTAGGGTGTCATTTGTGGTGTCACACGACAGCGCGTCTGCTTGCCGAAATCCGGTGCATGTTTGGAATAATTCGGAGGTTCTGTTCCCATACCGCACGGTGCATTGCGAGTTCTCTAGCGTGGCGCGACACAATCGGATCACTTGTCTACGGATCCTGAATTTCGCCATCGCGTTATATAGTTCGGTGTGATGAATGTTGTCGTATGCGGCTTTGATATCGATGAAAACATGGTGAGTACCGACTTGGAATTCGTTGGTCTTTCTAGGATTTGCCGCAGTGTGAAGTGTCGATTGACCGGGTCGGAAGCCATACTGATAGGTGCCGATAAGAGTGGTGCAAAACGCCTTTAGTCGGTCACTGGATAGGATATTGTAGGCTACATTAAGCAGGGATATGCTTCGGTATTTCTTACAAGACATAGGATCGCCTTTCTTGAAGATGGAACAGATAGAGCTGATAGTCTAGTCGTCGGGCATGCTTTCGTCCTCGCATACTTTGCAGATAATCTGGTGCATACTCCCTGCCAAAATATCGCCACCAGCTTTGAAAAGCTCTGATAGTAATCCATCCGAGCCCGCGACCTTGTTGTTCTTCAGCTTTTTAATGACTGTGCCGACCTCCTCTAGACTGAACTTGAGTGTTCTTCATACTCTATCACACTCTCCTGGTCATGTTCATTAAGCAGCTGCTGGAAATGCTGCTTAAATACACCCACAATTCCCTGCGGGTCGGTGACAAAATTACCTTCACTGTTTCGAAGGGCCTTGAACTGCACAGTGACGGGGATCGTACCTGGCATCGCACCTAGTTGAGCGCGTTCAGAAACTTTACCATGTCTGTCCATTTCCGTGCAATTGGATGAGTTGAATCCACCAGCCCACCGAAGGGTAGCACATGATCCTATTTACATTGATAGTAAATGGAGAAACGCTAGATCGTGAAGAACGAATGAACATGAAAGCTCCAGCTCTGAAAGTCTTCGACTTCACTTCTGAGGGACTACGCAAAAGGAGACAACCATATCTTTGATGACATGTGAAATAGGGGTTAACATAAGCTGCTTAACCACTCGGCATATGAAACTGGAGGCAGCTGGCTAAGGATCATTCTGGCTGGAGAAATCTATTGAGGTCCTAATTCACCCCGAACAATAGTGTTGTCAAGTAAGTAAATGAACTGCATTCTGCTTATACTTTCTATAGATTAGCTAGCATAAACGCATACGTTAAGAGCTCACTCAGATTGCCTTATGACATAAGGGAACGCTTAAGGACGATCATATTGGATACATTCTGCCGTCTCTCGAATTCTCAAGTTTGATTTTTTTACCACTGCAAGTGAGTTACGATATTTACTAATTCAGCTGAACTTAAGTGACCTCCAACTTCAATAATGTAAGTCTGAGAACTCATAAGCTCTCACAAGGAATTCTAACTTCAAGAAGTCAACCACACAACGAAATTCTTACCGTTCTGACGTCGTAGAGGCCACAAAATGAAATTCATATGAATTCCAATTTGTCAAAAGAACCACAAGACTAATTTCACTTTGAGGTGTTTTTGAAATGTCAGAATGCAATGTGAGTGTTTTTGAAATGTTCAAGACACGAATAATGCTTTGTGGTTAATTCTCAAAAGCGTAAGCTACCGCACCATCCAGTCAAATGGATGTTTGTCAAAAAAGTACACGTCAATGCAGCCGTTTTACAACCACAGCTTCGCAATTCTCTAAGCATTCGAATAACATTTCGAAGTTTGACCTTCTCAAGCTACTTAATCCGTCTAAGCATTTTAAAAATTGCAGGCCTACCACTATCCAAAATAAATAAATAAAACAACCTCCTGGGTCAACATTTAATCCATAAGACTTGAAACTTCTTAATCCACGGCACCGGAAATGTCCTTAATTCTCGCTAAAGCATTTTTCTGTCAAGAACAACATTCCGTTGTGTCTAAAATTCCATATGAACTACTTGCAGGGTTTACAGTTCCGCGCTTACTCCCTAGGGTATAAATTGTCATCAAGAGTAATGCATTTTTCGGTTTACCAGTCAAAAGTCAATGGTTCCGTTTTTCTGAGTCCTCAGTCTAGGAAAAACATGAGAAAATATTTTTTATTTTTAATTTTTTTTTGCAACGAAAACATTTTCACTTATTCGCTGCCTGAACAAAGTTGGTTGTGGATTAATGAATGAAATAATATCCTTGAGGAGAAAATTTAAAAAAAAACAACATTCGTATGCTTGAAGGGTTGGCTTAACACTAAATCAACACACACCGGTGTACTTAACGCAAGCGACTGGGTTAATTATGTGTTTCCAACAAAATAGTAATTGCCGTAGCACGTGACAGTTTTTTCTTAAATGGAAAATAATAAAAAAAAAAAAACTTCAAAGGATTTCATGCTTCTTCAGAACCGCCTCCACAGCAGCAAGGATTAAAACACCAGTACCAGTACGCAACGTGATTTCTGAGCTCTCTCCTCCTGACTTGGCTCTGCCACGCTGTTGTCGGATTTCGTATGGTTTTTTGGAACACGTTTATAAAACTTAAAGGTTTTCCTTTATGCGAAAAATATAAATATTAGTTAAGAGGATTTCGTTGGAGAGGAGATTGCTTTGTTTGCGTTTTTTTTCGGCGACAGGAGCTTTAATTGAAGAGAAAAGCCACATGGAAAGAAGTTTGTTGACTCAGAGGAAATAAGTTGTAACGTGTGTTGGGGCTTGACACCCGATGCTCCATGTGGGGAGGTAGGACCTAGCAACACAGCAGTAGTATTAGTAGGTATTCATCAGAAGTTGGAATTTCCAAGGATGTCTGCCCAATGGCGGGGGTGAAGGTTTTCCTTGATCCATTCATCGTATACTGAGTTCTGTGTAACAGATGAGTGCGGTTTAAATTGTAAGGAGAAGGTCTCTTAAAAAAAAAATGTCCGACTGCCTACAGAGAGGAAGTCTATTCTGCATACCCAACCTTGATATGTATCTACCATGCTTGGCAATTGAATGTAGAAACGATACGCTGCGTCGCGTATTTTTTTATTTTTTTTTGCTTTCATCTTTAGAAATTTTGCAATTTTATTTCTCTAGAAGGCCTTCTGACAATGCGTCTGGGAGGGATGACGACTGTAAATGCTGTAGATGCAGTAAATTAAAAAAAAACCCTTAAGAGTGATATGAAGTTTTACTTCTGCTTTTCAAGACTATTTAAGAAGTCCTTTTCAGTTCTTTTTCTGACATAAAAGTAGCAGGAAAGGAAGATGGCTTATTGCGGAACTTGCTTAAAGTTGTGACTTGTGACATATTTGACGGGGCAATCCGTAAAAGACCCAGAAATAGCTTTTCGCAATCGTTTAGGTAAGATTAGGTTAGGTAAGAGTGGCAGACTGCGGGTGCAACCTCACTTAGACCAGATAAGGTCCTTTGTGTTACCACATGAATCTGAACTTCACCAGAAATACTACCCGTAGAACCAGCCGGAGCTTGTTATGAAGCGCTGGGGCTACCTATGCTGATGTCAGCCGGTTCACTTAAGTTGTGAAAGAAGCGGGCTCCTAAGTATGCTCTCCTTTTGCTGAGAGGGCCGGACATGTACAAAGAAAGTAGAGAATCGTCTTCTCCTCCTCCTCGTCGTGCAGTTTCTGCAAAAGTCGTTGTAGAGGAGGCCCAGCCTGTAGGCCGATGGTGCAGTGTCCGGTTGTGACACATACTAAGATGCTCAGAGTAGTCTCTTCCATCTGAGATGAGACAGTGAGAACGTTTGGGATCCAGCTTTGGCCAAATTTGCTTGGTGATGAGACAGGTGCTACCTATTGTCTATCTGTGATTGGCGATGTTGATATTGATGGCGATGCTTAAATTCCCCTTATCAGGAAGAATTGGTAGAGTTGTGGTCTCTCTGGCTAGTTCGTTAGCCATGCAGTTGCCTGAAATGTCTCTGTGTCCCGGCACCAATATAAGGTGAATTTTGAATTTCTCAGCCATCTCGTTAAGAGACAAGCAACAGTTTAGGGCTGTTTTTGAGTTAAAGGCCTGACTATCAGTATAAATTGTGATGTCCCGTGTAGATATTCCATCGCCCACGATAAGGCTTCCTTGACTGCCATTATCTCGCCTTGGAAGACACTGAATGGCTTACGTTCACATCCTTGGAAAATACATCCCTTCCACTTCCGATTCTGTTTTAGAGCCATCCGTGTAGAAGCAGATGGATCCCTTTCGTTGTAGTTCAAAAACATCCTTCTTCCAGTCAATTCTGGAAGGGATAGTGGTAACGTTCAGGGGTATTGTCGATGCTTTGCGGAAGGAATTCTAAATCGTTCAGAATGGTGAAGTTCTTTGATACGTATGGCTGCGCTGACTGCCACTTATTTACTGTAAATATCTAGAGGTAACAGACGGATCAGTGTATCTAGAGCCGGCGAGGGGGTGGTTCTGAGTGCTCCATTGATAGATGGTTACGATTGGTGGCTATATCCACTGCTTTCCACCTGATGACAGATACCTAAAGTCAGTGAGTTATAGATGGTTGTAGGCCCCACCTACTTCCTATTGCTTTTTCGCAGCAGTACAGAGCTGTGGTGGCTTTCTTTACTCGCTCGAGGATGTCAGACTTCCAGCTGAGCTTTTTGTCAAGAATGAGACCCAGATATTTGGCTTTGTCTGATAGTACAAGGTTTGTCCCGTGCAATTTAGGAGGGTCGAACGAGGGAATTTTGTATTTCCTAGTTAAAAGGACTAATTCGGATTGACTCCGATGCCACATTTTTTAATTCATTTTTCTAGTTTAGAGAGTACTCTGCAAGAGGCCCCTGAGCGTGTTGAGGTGTTTACCTGTGACAGCTTAATGTTGTTCTTGTTACATTTTTCGTTTTGAATTTGTAACTTAAACGCCTATAACATGCCTTCTCCTTTAAGAAAATATTCTCTACAATAGTTGATCCTTAAGTATAACTCCCTTGAGTTAATTATGTGACGACATCCATACACATGTGCTCTTAGCTAATAGAATGGAAATCTTTTCAAAATTATTTCACAACACCTACTTTATCTGTCGTAACATTAATATCCTCGTAAGGATCTCCTTTCATCTACTCACAAATCTCTTTGATTCATCACATAATTTCTATCTGAATAGAGGTGTAACACTTGTATCCTTATACAGGGTTACCTGCTTTTGAAATAATTCTATTCGCCCCATCTCTTGAATCCTCAACCGTTTAACCTTGATATTCACCTGAGTTTTCGTTTCAAGTTTATGAAGACAGAATCTCGATTTTCTTTTGATCGCTCCTGGAGTATTCGAAAGCCGCCTACTAACACATCCAGTTGGAAATTGTAATCCTTTCAACTTACAGCCTGAAGGAGTGGAAGGATTTTTCGCGTTAGCAATCCAATTACATAATTAAATCCGTTTAGGGAGCTCTCTCTTCCTTGGGAAAACTTTCACAACTTTCACAAATGATTAAATAGAAATATCCTTCGAAACACAGTGAAACTATGACGTGGAAACTTTGCAGAGCAAAACTTCTGCAATTAGTTCGTTTGAGGTATTTAATTTATTAAAGGATCCTTTACAAGTTCTCCCGTCGTTTTCACTTTTTATGAAACTATGCGTGGCAACGAAATCAGTGCGCGTCCGTAATTTTGTCGCCATTGTGAGCGATAATCGTCGTGACTTCTAGATGTCGATTGAATGACACCCGCACGAAACGCATATCAAATCAAACCGGAAGCAACTCACCGATGACATGTGGAATGTGTGGAGAGGACAATCGCCACGTTACGTATGCAGTGCACGTTGATCCGTTTTGTGCGTGTCAGTCGATGGAATGGGTAGGAAATAGAAAGGACTCACGTCCAGTCGGTAATACGACCGCACATCATGGATGTAATCATTTTCTATGGTTTTTCGGGGAGATACAGGACATTGTGTTACAATCTTATATGAGTTGTCCTTTAGGGCTTTTTTCTTCGTCCTTTTTGTTTTTTTTTTACGATCAATTTGAATTATTTATTTAGTCCTTTGTGGACATTCACTTTATCCTTCGTTGCGGGAGTACAAGAGTATTATCTACTTATGTTTGGAGTGATGTGGTGTGGTTTGTCGGTTCAGGGTTACTACTGCAATTTAAAAATAGTGATGCGGGTGATTATATCCTGCTGTGAGTAAGGTCAAGTTAAAAAAAAAAACAGAATTACATAATGAGGAGGATGATACTTGTGAATATTTGTGTTTTACGTCACGTTAGGTTATGACCATGATCTTTGAGCAGAATGAGTTGTTTGTTTATCTTGCGGGAAGTGGATACGTGATGTTTTAGAATATTTTGTCAGGATGTAAATCAATTGCCCTGAATTTTGTGTCGGTAATGGTTATACTCCGTGATTGTGCGTGTAAGCTACTTAAAGAAAATTACCATGAAGCAGTAAATTGTTAAAATGACATCGTTCAATCGATAAAGATTCCTTGAAGGAGTTCGTTCAAGTTTACGAAGAAAGTGTAATGAAATATGCAAATCTGAATTCCTGGCTTTCATTGTCCAAAAGTTGGAAGCTGGAAGCTTACTTACTTAAGGTGCCGCTGAAGTCCAGGGTGGAACTGGGTCTAAACCAACAAGCGTCTCGTGATCTTTTGGGAGTAGATTCAAAGATTCTCCGGATCGAAGCATTGAAGTCCATCCACTCTACATGAACCAGCGTCCTTTGTCGTTGAAACTTCACCCTTCTGGCTAAGTCGATGTTTGTGTCTATACAGCCCTTTCAGTTCGTCATTGTATCTCCTCCGCCACTCATCGTCTATGCAGACGGGACCGAAAGTCACCCGAAGAGTTTTTCTCTCAAAACAGCCTAGAGCAACCTCATCCACTTTTGACAAAGTCCATGTCTTTGCGCCGTGGATCAGGATTGGGATAAGAGAAGGTCACTTTAGTTGTTCGAGAGAGGGCTTTTTTTTTTTTTTTATAATTCACTAGCGCTAAAGGAGTTATGAATACCCTTTGCTTTGCTTTGCTTTGCTATTTAATTGCTTTCTTAGGCCAAAGAAGCAGCGATTGGCAAGAGTCATTCTTCGTTTGATCTCAGTGCTGGTGTCGTTAATAGCGAACGAAGCCTAGATAGACAAAGTCCCTAACTACCTCAACGTTATATGTGTCTACGGTGACGTTCTGTGCGGGACGTCGATGTTGGATGTCCTTTCCTGTTGACAACATATACTTGGTTTTGACCTCATTGACCGTTAAACCCATCTTGCCCGCTCTGTCTCAGTCCTCACGAAAGCGGTACTGACATCACGCTGCATTCGTCCAACTATGCCAATATCGTCGGCGTATGCAAGATCTGTCGTAGTGCTAAAATTTGGTGGACAGTGTACTTTCCTGGCCTAAAGCCAGATGGTGTTCCCCGATCAGGTTGTTGGCGTTTACTTAACACAGCAGGTTAGATCTTGTAGGCAATGTTTAGGACACGTACATATACCTCTGGAGTTGGCAGAGTTCAAATGGTCTGAGGTACTATTCATCGGACATACTTTCATCCGACCATATTTTACAGATGAGTTGATGCATGATTCTTCCCAAGTCATCTTCTGCCAGTCTGAACAGCTTCAGCAGCTAGGCCGTCAGCTCTAGCAACTTTGTTGGACTTAGGTTAAGTTGTGGCTATCTTCACTTCGTCCAAGTTAGGTAGACGGAATTGTTGATCTGCATCATTCAGATTGAATGGTTCACTCTGCCTGTTCCCTTGAGATCTTCCTTGCCGGCTTCAGTTCGGCCTCTTTAGCCTTGACAGATTCTTTTTACGCTCTGGTAAAACTTCTAAAGATCATTTCTGCAGCATCATCCCTCTATTTCCTTGATTGCGTGCCCCTTTTTTCCTTCTAAGAAGCCGGTTTTTATCTCTCCTCTTCTGCTTGAAAAGCTTGCGAGCAGCTCTTGTCCTTCTATGCAACGTCGCTCTGTTTCTCTCATATTTCTTAAGTGCCACTGTATCAAAGAGGATGAGGGATAGAAGAAGAGCGTACAAAACAGCCTCTTGGGTAGCACAACTTACCTTCGCCGCCTGAATATCAAAAGTTCAAACAGTAATCTCCATTTATTTTTTGCTTTGGAAACCTTTAGAACGTTATGGAGCCCTGATCTGATTTCTAAGTTTCTATGTCTGTTTGACATAGCACGTGTTGAACTCCAAACAAGTTGTGAAAGACTCACTAAGACCATCCTCTATACAGTGTGCATCACTTCGGGTAGGCATTGCTCCCAACTTAAAAAAATATCTTGCTTAGCCAAGATTAGGCTGATTTAAAGGAACTTTCTAGCCGCAGTCTTTTGTATACAAAACTCTTATAGAAGCATGGTCTTGATTGCTTCGAGCTTCGCCATTGGTTGGTCTCATTACACTTGTAGCACTAAAGGGATTGACAACACCTATTTTTCGATCTTATTCTTAAAAAAAAGTTTTACTTTTGAGTTAACTTCTTCAATAAACTGACGAAAACTGGAGAAAGGTACCATAAGGAGCTTCAATATGAACGATTGTTGTGAACAGCTAAGCCCTACAAGCTGTCGCGTGAAATATTTTTGTACTCGATACTGAAATTCCGTCGTTATTATTCTAAATGATTAGCATTCCTTCAAATAACCGTCCGTTATCCCTCTTGAAATTTCGTCCTGTTTTACACTTTTAATATTGTCAATCGATGGTAGAGTCCTTGACAAAAGCGGAAATTGTGATTTTCAATTTGTCAAAGTTTCTCTGTGAAACTTATGCCTTAGTGCTCTTTCCCTCGATTCGAAGAAATATATTGAGGTAATCCTTGGTTTGTGTAGCCCACGGATATTTCTTCTCTTTGTGTGAACGAAGGGCGGAAATGGAACCCCTCGTGGTTTATTTACGTTAACGCGTTACAATGTCTCCTCAATGTTTGCGACTGACCAGAATACCAACGTTATTCAGCAAGAAAATCTAGTAAATATCCCAAGGATATGGGTAGCACAGGTGTGACTTTGTACATTTTCGTAAATGTGTAGGAGTATCGTAGAAGATTCTAGTCGGTCGATATTTTTATGTTGGAGGGTCGGCTATACATAGCAATAGCCGTTGGTTATATGCGGTCGAGAATAGCAAGTGATACATTAAAGGTGGTTCACCTAAGTTTGTGTGGAACATTTTTAACTTTTTTGGAAAGGAATAGCCAATATACTTTCCAAACGTCCTTGCCAAGATAACTTTAAGCCCATTATCCGATTGATTATTTCCCTTTTTTTTTTGGCTCACAACCCTTCCAAGATGACCTTGGTGCAAAAGTAACCTTGTACTAAGTCTCCTACTTATTCGTATTCTCTGTGGAAAGTATTTTTTTAATCACCGAACTTTCTTTCGTTTTTTTTTTTGTCTTGAGACTTTTCAAAGTTAACTCCGATTCCAAGTGCTTTTCTAAGAAAATCTTCATTTTTATTTGTTCCTTTCCAAACAGAAGGCTAAATCCCTGCTGGGAGGGGAGGAAAAAAAAAATACAAAAATTGAAACTTCTTTAAAAGTCAAAGCAAGCAAAGCAAAACGAATTCCAATTTCCAGGTAAAACCCCGCAAAGAGAAATAATATCTGCGCGAGCTTAATCCACCCCCAAGAACATCTCCATCTGATTATACTTTCTAAATTGTTAAAATGCAGACATTTTCTTATGCAAATCCATTTTGTCTGCAAGGACAACCACTCCAAAGGAACCCAATCACCTTTCTTAGTCTCTGTATCACCTTAAATGCCAATCCATTCCATACCAACCAAGTTTGTCTTCCTACTCCTCCCTCTGCGTCGCTGATCTCTTACGATCATTAAAACGCAATAAATTCATCTTGGCCAAAGCTACCACACAGGGACACAGGCATAAAGAAAGGAAATCACAGAAAGATTGACTTTGCAGCATAATACATGAATAACCCATTTGTTTAGAGGCGCACACACAAAACGAGGACGACGACGACGACGATGAAAACCACAATCGAATCCCGTGTGTTCCTGAAGGAAACACACCCCAAATCGGTGGATTTAATCTGAAGCCATGTCTCAGCTCACCAACCAACCAACCAACCAACCAGCCAATGTAATCATACTATTAAAATCGCATTTCGAACACTCGCGCCCACACAAACTGACAGCCTCTCTCTCGCCAGGATATGTGGTATTAAAGGATTTCGTTGATAAAATCTGATTAAATGTTCGCATCCAACAGAGGTGAGGCAACGACCGGAGAACCGTAGAAAAACGATTTCAATTTAAATATCGCTCAAGGACATTTCCCCCACCAGTGTGACAAAAAAGAAAACCCTTTTGCAGCACCACACAATGTTGTGGACGAGCGAGAGCGACGCCAACCTACAGTGTGGCGGTACACATTCAATCGTCCCCTTGTCATCTTTGTGCTGCAACATTTACGCACAGCATTCATGAGTTGTCCTGTCCTATCCTTTCATTTGGAGTTAATTAAACCACTTGCAACAGACACACATACATTCACACGTAAGACGTTAAAACTTGAAGAACTTCTTATCGAAGTCAGTTTCACAACCGCACAGTGAAACCATGATGCCACTGCGTGTTGCCACCACCATCACCGCTAGCACAAACAGCAGCAACAACAACAACAACAACAGCAACTAGAAGAAGGATAAACAGTTTGTGTTTCCTTGCGTAAAACTTATTTGATTATTCACTAGGGTGTAATAAATTATATCCTTGGGCGCTTAATAAAAACATTGAAGCCAGCCACCAACCGAACTGCCCACCACCCCTACAGCAAGCAGCTAAAGGCAAAAAAAAATAACACCCACCGATCCTTCTGTGGATTCGGAAGAACACACATCCACACCGCCGTCGCCGCCGAGGAGCAAACAGGAAACTTTTTATGTGGAAAAGTTTCCACATCCTCGAAGAGGAGAACCTCTTTCTTCTTTTCACTCCCACGCTGCCGCTGGTGCCACCCCAACTCTGACTGAGTGAGTCTATGAATATAATATTTAAAATGTTTTGCGATTTTTGAAGGAGCCATGGTGGGGGTGTCCTTTTTCTTGAAAAAGAACAAAATTCCACTGCTATTCACACAGTTGTCAAATATGTGCTGATATTCAAAAGTTTTCACATTAAAGAACATTATGGCCATGATATCCCTATCGTCCGCCCCGCTCACTTCAAAGTGGTGGTGGGGCTCATACATTTTCCAAAAATGAATTCAAGCACACCGCTCACTTCTTGTTCCTTTAGCAGAACGGAACAATGATTAGTGTTCAGTTGAAAGGAGGAAAATTCACTGAGTGTGTGTATGTGTGTGTGCGGGTGCAAATGATGACAACATTGTGAACAAATGGAGCGATAGTACGTAATATGAGTGCGCAAGAAATCATTAGCAAAGGAGCAACATTAAAATGTGTATACGCCAGCGGAATGGTTAAAGTTGGAAATAATTTTATTGCCCCAAGAATATGTTTGTTTCATAGAAAATCTAGGACACAGAATCGGGACGGGGGGGGGGTGTATCTTCCTTGTTTCGGGAATTTTAATTGCATGTGACAATTTTACACTTTGTTGTTGCGGTGAATAGTTGATATAGCTTGAAGGGGACTCAGCGAAGACATTGATATCGTTCAAAGGAGCGGGGAGGAGATCCTTTAAGTGTGCTAATGGAAACAAAGTTTTGATATTGCTGTAATGACCATTCGAGAAGAATGTCTGAAGGAACAGAGAGAATACGATTTATTGTGAGGTTTGTGTTAAGATAAGAGGTGGGTGGTGAGCTTGTAATGATTGATGTGCTGCTTCAAGAATAATTATAGAGCGGTAACCATCGGCCTGGAAAGGGGTGTTTTTTTATTGTTTATTTGATTTTTAATCCCATCAAAGGGTTTAGTCTTTCTTTTCTAATTTCTACACAATGTATTTGGTAAGAGTGGAACTTTGGCTGTATCAAATTATCTATCCAAGATCTAGTCTCTTCAAATCCAAAATTGAATGCTATTTACTTAAGTCGATAATTGTTCAGTGCACTAGTGGTTTGATATCGTTGTCCTTTGACATTGAAGCAGACACAACAACTCTGCCATCCAAGAAGAACAAACACAATCATAACTGGAAGGTAGTTCATTTCATTTTCTTGTCTCAGACTTTCTTGGCAATTTCTCCGCCACTAGTGTGGACATGTGTTACAATGACGTCGCCTGATCGCATGTGGACAAAACCCATGATTGACGCATATGACACTGCAACCTGAAAGATCTTTTGTGCCTGGAACCAGTTAGACAAAGAGATCCTCTATCTTCCTAATAAAGTTGAGGATATCTTCAGTCGTGGTAGGAAATCTTTGTGGAGACAGCGTTTCCTAACTCTGCAGACAGCCATGCACTCACATAGTGCGTGTTCCGTTGATTCGTCTTACTCTAGCAGAGTCGGCATTGAGATTCCTGAACTGTATTTAGTTTACAAAAGTGATATCTGAGGCTGCAGCTATCGGTGATCGGTGTTTAGGGGTCGGATGGCTCTTTAAGCCTGTCTAAGTCCCTGAATGTTTTTCCAGTAGGATAAGAGGTTCCTTTTTCCCAGGTGTCCAGATTCATTCTGAACGCCCAAGTAGGGATGCCGCAGAAGGGTTCGGCACATTTATACCTTTCTGAAGAGCCTGTCCTGGCAAGTTGGTCTGCAATTTAATTGTCTTCAATGCTTCTGTGGACCAGAGCTTGACTTTTTTTCGCTTTGATAGGTCCTGGAGTGTATTGAAGTAGCCTAAAACGGCCCTTAAGTTACAGCAAAGGGAACCCAGTGCTTTGAGCGCTGTTTGACTGTCAGTGAATATATTGATGTTGGCGCAGGTGTCGATGGCATATAATTCTGCCTGAAGGACACTAGGACACATTCAGCCAGTATAGGCTAATTATAACTTGCCAGTTTTTGAAGCATGGCTTCTCATCGGAGGCAGACGTTACTATCTAAAGTGACAATATCGATCAGTCAGCTGATGGAAGTCCGACGTTCAAACGTCACCAAATTTCACACAACGTATGCTTTGCTACAAAGAATCTCGTAAGCCAACGACGTTGAATCGGCAATACTCACTCCAGCCATCCTGTTTCTCTATGCCTGATGCTATCGTCACCATTACCTCGGTAGACAAGTACGAACACACGTAAACTGAAACGATGAAAAGGCGAGAAACGCCAGTCAGTGTAAGAGTGATATGCTCAACTGATATGCTCATTGATAGCGGACAGAAGCACCTGGAGTCAGCGCGAAGTCGTCTTCAATGAGTCTATCTCTACATGTATGGACAGCTCTTAAAAAGCTGAGGAAGTCAGTGCCGGTGTCTTTTCAGAACAGATTGCTTACCAGCCTAATGTCACACTCTGTTGGGTCTCAAGCCAGAGCGACATTCTAGAGAACTGTGCAGCTGACGAATAAGCCAGACATGGCTCTCAAGGCACAGACACCAGACAGCTCGATTATTTCAAAGCGCCTATGTCGTTTGTTAAACACCCGATGCTCTATTGAAAACAAATGGCAACACTCTGACTATTGCAACAATGTAAGGCTCATCTGGCCTGCCCTCGATTCTTAAAAACCTAAAGCGTCAAATCGGTTTAAAAACGACAAAGCTCTCGAAATTAATTAAGGTCGCAACAGAGTACTGTATCCAAGGCAAGCATGCTCAGCTTTTGGATATTGTATGCAACGATTTCTTCAGGAGCTGCAAAGATAAGGAAAAAGAAGAGTCTTTTTTATACTTGCTCTGCATGAGTCCTACTCTTGTAGGCATCACGAAAACCACCAAAGAAAAAGTGACGATTTAAATGGTTTGAACTGATCTAAACTGTTACGTTAGGTAAGGTTAGGTATGTGGGTTGACGTAGAAGAACTACATCTGCGTCACACTCAGGTCTTCATATACCTACTATGATACTGATAGGGAGGTAAAATGCTACTTTAGGAAATGCAAATGGTTTCGAGACTAGACTGGGGTCCAATTCTGACATTCACAGTAGTATTACAATGAGCCTACATTTGGTCTTAGAATACCTCTTCTCAGAGGACCTCTTCAAACTAATTAACTTGGTCTAAGTGTTAGGAAAGCTATCATCTGTTCCTTACATAACCTAACCTGTTTCAACGATTGCCAAAAACCAACACAATGTGTACATAAGCTTACTTCGAACACGATTCATAAAATTATTTTATATTCAGGTACTTACCATCGAATGTTTGCTTCCATTTCTGATCCTTAATGTCCCTCGTATGAAGTCATACAATAATTATTATTTCTATTTAACCGGTCCAATAAAACTCCACTAATTTTACATTCGGTCATAAAAATCTCTAACAGTCTTTCACAACCCGTGCTTACAAATGAGAGCAATGTTCCATGCCCATACATAGTCTGCTATGTAATACTCCATTTGCTTTTCTAATTTATAACACCAGCCCATTGCAAACTTTGGTTTTCGAAATGTACAGGGTGATGCAATTATGGCGATATAGTTTTCATTTTCTTTTTCTCAATATCAAGGGACAGTTTTTAGAGTTTCCTATGGAGGGCAACATTTTGTTTTTGTTAGCAGTTCACAGGTTTAAATAAGTCTTCAAAATTGCAACTGTTATATGCAACTGACACCTTGCGAAGTGGTTGATAAAGGACCAATCGATAACTTTTGGGGATCGAGATTATCAGAAGATGAAAAGAAATTAAAAATCACACAACAGCAGCTGTTTCGAAAAGTTCTAAATGACTTTGGATTGAGAGAATGTGAAGGCAGTGCAGTACCACTGGAGTTAAGAACCGGACTGCTGAATTGTGGTAACTGTTTCCAAAGTGTCAAAATGGACCAAAAGAAGTATGGCTACATTTGCATGTCTCTGCAAGCTCGAATAGTTGAACACAAACTCTGATAGAGAGAGCATCTTAATGCTGCGAAACATTTATTGAGGCACCTTAGTTCAAAGTTATCGGCAATACCAGTACTAAAGCCGAGTACATCGTCTCTGTAACAGTACTGGACCTCAGGCGATTCTTGGTTTCAATGTCTTGCTTGATGGTCTTATGGCGTAACTAGCATAAGTTGGGGAAGAATCCTGTTTTTAACAATCGTAAAAAACACGTCGTTGCAAGGGAAGAATAAGCCCGAAGCTCTAAAGCTGATGTTGATGTTTTCCCCAAAAATTTCATGACAAGAAATCCGGTCTCATTTGTGTCACCCTGCATAACCTACCCCTTGGTTGTTAGCAAATTGCCGTGTGTTTTATGGCAAAATACGATGGTAGCTCGCGAGCCCATAAAACCCAAGGAACTACAAGAATTTCTGATTGTATGTGTCCATATGCCGTACATCTATCCGCATAGACATCGCATATTCTTAACACATCCATCGTCGTCGTGCCATCCATTTATTCCATCTATCTCTTTTCCATTACGGTGTCGGTCTGGCCATTTGCGTGTTACCAATGCATAAACCCGCGTTAGCCTGCCACCCCGTCAACCCTCAAACGGTGAATACAAATGCGACCATAAATTCCGATCCTAAGTACAGTTTTAACGTGTTAATTTCCTGAACGATTAGACACAACATTCTTTGGCAAAAGCTTAAAGGTATGTTTACACTTACGGCCTTCAACGGTGACAGAGAGAAGGGAAAGTGAGGTGAGTCTGGTGCTGGTGCTGGTGCTTGGTACGAAGCTACTCAAATTGCGGGACACAATGCCAGTTGGATTTGTGCAAAACAAACTGACATCAGACAGCTGAATGGACAGATACAAATGGTTGGGGAAGACGATTTGCATTTCCTACGTTAAGGAGTTTCCCCACAACGAAAGGATTCTGGAAAATACGAGTTTTCTTCTGATTTTATCATTGGCTATGTAATCCTGCAGGATATGATATGCTTCGGTCTTCCCCCCACCTGAGGAATAAAAATAAGACGTCTCCTGTGTGAACTTTGTTGTCTCGTCTAATGGCAAAGGTATCAGGACGTCAAGTCCAGGTAGGTGTGGAAGGAAAATTAGATGTCATAACAAGGAAACATAAACACAAGAAAGTTGTTTGTTGGACGAAAGGAATGCGAGACGACTTCAACGTCTTACCACCTTGCTGCTGTCGTTTGCCTTCACCATTATTCTGGTGCTTCCTGGAAATTGGATTATTCAAGGAGGTGGCAGGAGCAATACCATTGGATTCGTTGCACTTCCATAGCTCAGTACCATTGCTGTGTTCAGCATCAGCCATATCAGGGTCTTTCCATGGTCGTCATCGTTTCGGTCTATCGGGTGAGGAAAACATTTTCCGATTCTCCACACAGGATTTAAAATTTAAAATGAAGTAATTACGTTGTACCAGGGCACAGCACCAACACCGGAAAGGATCAGGGCATTGAAAGAGAAAACACAAAGTGTGTCATCAGTTTTGCCGGGGAAGGAGGACGTCTCTCCTTCTGTTTCCTGCTGACGGATAAGGAGGATGTCTTTAGCAATTCATTTCGTTCTTGCACTTGAGTGGATTGAATGGAATTTTATGCACGGTGAACGGGTGTATCTATGGGTTTGTTGTTGTGTTAGTTGGTGGCAAATTGACCGATACGTGCTTGCGAGATTAGCATGGATTTTTCGATCCACCAAACGATGCTTATTCTTGTGCTTGTAAGATAATCCACGAAGAAAGGTGTACATAAGTATGTGTGCAATTTACGAACAGCATTCTAAGTGCTTTCAGGCGTGGTAAGAAATAAAATACAGTTGAGTGGGTTCCACGTGATGTGTGCACTTATTAAGCCACTTAGCGTGATTTTATGTTGTGTTGGGTTTTGTGTGACGTTTTCAGTTTTAAAATTGAAGCACTTCTTGATTATAGTCGAGATGGGAATGTTAATGTCCTGAAAAAAGCTATATTTGAGGACTATGTATCTTTTGTTGATCCATCCCACTGTCCCGGACTAGTGAACGAGGTTTAGGCTCAGACTCAAAAGATGTTTTATGATTTACTTTGTCTCACCAGACATGACGACCTTTATTGTAGTTGAGCTACTGTTTTCGATTGAGTGATTGAAGAAACTCTTCCAGAAGAAACTGGATAAAGAAAGCTGTACCTCAGGTAGAAACCGCTGGTACCTCCGCCTGGAATATGCTTGAAGAGTCTGGCAAACAGGAGAATTTGGATAATATGACTGAGTACAGGAACCAACTTCAAAGTAAGACCCATCAGTGAAGAAAGTCATTGTCGGATGTATGTTTCCGATCTTTCATTGTAGGAATTTTGACTACTCGAACTTATTATTTTTCTCATTTGGGCTCCCTGAACCAACCAAAGTTCCGAAGGAATTGTAGAATGGTTCTCGGTGGCTTGCTGGACAGTTCGTCTTGATCACTGAAGAAGTGTTCTCCGAGGGTTGTCTTTCTGTTTCTGATAAGGCTTGGGTATTCGCAAAGGAGGTGGAATAAGTCCTTCTTAGCATCTGTATCGCCACATCCTCTGCATAGCTCTGTTGTGCTCAAACGCATTCACTTTAGGTGGGCCGCTAGCAGATTGTGACCTGTCATAATACCTATAAATGATAGTTGACTTCTGTGGAGTGCGATGATTTCCTTTGTTTTTTTCTGATTTAGTTCTGTCCAGAGTAATCTTGAGGTGCGCCATGTTGTGAATGAAGTCCATCTCTCGTTCGCGAGTTTTATGGATTTCGTGGTGATGCTGGACTTTTGAAATTCTAATGGGGGTAGGACTTTATAAGATCCATCTCAGAGCCTATTCTTGCGAGCTTTTCATTCCCCTGGATGCTCTTATGTCCCGGGACCCAGATGAGTGTGACTGCATGGTTAGCGCTGAGTGCTTTAAGCTTGTCGTTGCAGCGTTTCACAGTTCCGGATCCGATTGTTGTCGATGTGATGGCTTTGATGGCTGCTTGACTGTTTACGTAGATATCGATGTGACTTCTTGGGAGTGACTGTTATGATAGTTCTCGCGAGGTCTCGGCGATTGCTAGAACTTCCAATTGAAACACGCTGCTGTGATTCGGAAGTCTTATTGACCGTGCAATGCTTGGTTCTGATGCATTTTCGACTAATCCATGAAAATGGATATATGGTTAGGGTTGATTGCCTCTCCTTCTGTCCAGCTTCCTCTGGATGGCATTTTCAGTTCGAGATTTAGGCAAAATTGCAGAATTGGTGTCAAATAGACAGTTTTGGTCTCGGTGTTCACCCACTTGGTGATAGCTTGGTGATCTATCAGACCTATTCCACAGGTCGTAGAGTAAGTATCGTAAGAACCGACAGCATATAGCATTATGTCCAGTCAGTATCCAATTTTCTCTTCTTTTTTTCTCTCAATTTCAGTCATAAACTGCTCTCTATACAGACATTCAATTAAGTATTTACGACAACGATATAATGTTTTTCATCAAACAACAGTATCATGCCCTAGATAGAAGTGCCAACGGCATCCAACAGTCTAACACAACATAGCAGCTCAACAAATTAAATTAAATAACAAACAGAAAATAAATTGCAAAAGTAATTGATATTTCCCAACCAGATACACCCCGTGATAATGTACACATAGCTTCGTCAGTCTTCCACCAGCCATTTTACTATCCAAACAATTTAACAATAAAATTCCTCATCTCTAGCGCCTCTCCTCAGATAATTCCAAATAAAAATTGAATCTTCGTTATATTTACATCGCTAATGTGTCGCACAAATCATTAAGTCCTAAGGATGCGCGACGTTCATACCGATTCTTTTTCGCCCACGCTAACGACATGCCATACCACCCATCCACCCCCCCTCCTATTATCTTATTATCCTTACAGTAAAATCCAATTCGTTTCTTTAGCTTTACTTTTCTTCCTTTTCTTCGTTTACACAGGCATTCATTTGTTCCCAAAATGGCAGACAAATGAAGGGAACTCCAAAAAAAAAAACGAAAGAGTAGGCAAACAGAACAAGGATAAAAAAGTCCTTCATGACTTTATAACGCGCATTTCGCCTTTGCACCAATCGAAAACGAATAAAAATATAAGAATAGGATAGTAAAAGGAAATTGTAAAAGCGACAGAAGACTCTACCTACGAGGATTTGCATAGGAAATCCGCCCTATGTCGCGCTACTACTTCTTTAGAGCTATTTGGGTGTGCTCCTGCAACTGCTGCCGTTGCTTCTCTTCCAAAAAACGATAATTGACTTTCAAATCAGCTTCCGATAAACTTTTATCACTTTCGGGTGTCGTGCAATCAATTTCGTAGCAAGACTTTACCGAACGGGTGGATGGGGCGACACCTCCGCCGAACGGATATGTGTGTGTGGTGGTGGAAACGGAAGTATTTAGCTGAGCGGAAATAAGAACGTAGGTAATCAAAATGAAATAAAAATGTTAATGTAATGTTTTGTTAGTTTTTTTTTCTTTTTCTGTATGCAGAAAGGTAGGAGTCCTTTTTTTTCGGAGGAGAGATTATCCACGAATTAAGGAATGGGTTTTTTTTCTTTTCTGTACATGTCTGGTCTGTATATGGTATTATCACGGCAACTGACAGGTGTGCTTGGCATCATGTGTTGCATGAAGGAAGTGGGCTGTCAGGGTGATGGTTTTCGAAAATTCGAAGAGTAGGGATTCATTTATTTTTTAGCTCTCCTACTCTGGTGGACGATCAAACATGTTGCGGTTCAAAGTCATCAACTACACCACTTCCATAGCATCCTGTTTCCTATTAAAAACCCCAAAATTATTGAAAAATCCCTTCACACAACGCCCACTAATTGGATACATTTTGACGTTGAAGCGTTTTCAATTTCCGTTACAAATCACACGTCCATCTGTCTGCCGCAGGGATTCGAATTCAATGCAAATGTTCTGCAATCTGTCACATGGTGTACTGCGCATAACGCCAAAATCTTCTAGTGTCCCCATTCCGTCATACATCATCACCGCAAGGACTAAAGTAGAAATTTTTATAAAACATCAAACCTAACATCGCGCAATAATCATTCGAGCACGCGGATGACTAAGTGGTTGACTACTTCATTCATGTTGTCTGTCATCGTCATCATCGTCATGCTCATCATCATAGTCATCGTTATCATCGTTGCTGTCATCATCGACAGCAGCGTTCTTTTGAGTGAGTGACGTATTTTTATGGTTTTTCACTGTTCCCACATGGACTCGTTGCAAAAAAGTTGCACTACCTCCACACATCGCATCTGATGATGATGCTATCGGTGGTTTTTTTTTGGTAAAAATTCAACGGATGCTAGTGGCAGAGGTTGGAATCAACCTCAAACCCTACAATCATCACGTACGAGTCGGGAGGATACAGAGACCGCATTGCAATAATATGGACAACAACGTTTAGTTGACACGCGGTTCAGCGGAAAATTGGTAGGCACGCCAGCAATTTCCTGGTTATTTTTCAGCGACAATTTTTAATTGTATCAGTTCTACTGCTTCCGTTGTGAGGCCCTGAGCTATCGGTGCCTTAGGCATCTTGAAAGGTCGTCAGACCCTGGACGAAGCAAGGATTTTTTATTCATTCAGTTATGATGTAAGAGCAGGTGGTTATTTATTTCAGTACATGGCTCTGATGTAATTCCTTAAGAATCGGAAATGGTGGGGCTAAAGGTCCTCAATTAAATTGCAATTTTATTCCTTGTGGAGTCCTTAAAAAAGTTGTAGTGTTTGAGAAATTGGTCAAGGAGTTTCGCACTATCTTCTGAAGTGTAAGGTTTTAGAAGCTACCTCATAGGTAAGTTTAGGTATGTGGGTGTCCTTATTGATGGAGATGTCAATAGCTTACAAACTCACAGCTTCACAAGAGAAAAGGTCAGGAACCAAAGGATATCACAATACGGAGAAGAAATTGGCAGTGGACCAGAGATGCACTACTCCACGAAGACAATTCGATTGCGACGATGACATGCAGTCAGGCAAACAAATGGGTTGTCCTAAGCAAACATGGTGCAGAACAGTTGAGGAGGAATCGTGGTTACTAGGGATGAATTGCAGCTCAAATGCTTTACAGAACTCCGAACAAGATGGCATGCAGGCGTTTTTTAAGATTTATTCCTCAAGAAGGGTAAAAAGGTTTAAGTAAATCAAGTAGTTGCCCAGTTGAGGCCTTAGAGAGCGTTAGTATATCAATCGTCAGTGATCTCATTTCCCTTCATGTCCGGGTACCCACCTCAATATGACACAAAGAAGAACTTAACCATTTTGGAGGGCTGCCTGACGGGTAAGTTTGGTAAAATGTCGATACAACGGTGGACGTCCTTAGCAATATACTCACATTCAAACTGAAACCAGAAGACTTACGAAAGCAGGTGAAATAGTATCAAAACTTGTCTGTTGGCGAGGCAGCTCTTGTCTTACCTAGATCTGAAGAGAACGAGAATACTTCTGTCCATCAATAGAGAGTGCTTAAGGCCTATAGTAGGAGCCTTCACAATGAATTGATTTGGTCTTGCTGTGCTCTCCTACCTAAGCAGAGACGGCCACCTTATCTAAACGAACCCAACCTTGCAGTACTGAACAGACTCATCTTGTTGCTGACGAAAATTCTTCGACGTTTATAAAATGCAACAGATAATATCCCTCTTCAGGGCAGAGGTTCTCCTTTGTTTGATGACCAGGCAAACGATGCTGTGGTCCCGGTGTACTTTCATTTAAAAAAAATTATCAAACTTGCTCAACTGTAGCTTTTCCAGCTCTTAACTTGCCCAGAATTTCACAAAAATTATTATCATCTCCACACTAGATCCGTTGCAAACTCAAAACTTTAAAATTCCCCACTGAGTTCCAGTCAGCTCTTCGCTGCAACAAAAAGATGTAAAATGAAAACCAACATAATAATGTATCCTTACCACACTTGCACATCCCTTAATTCACTTAAATGAAATTTCACCCGATGGCAAGCAATAGTAAATCGCTTTGAAAAATGTTCACACATTTGCACGAGTGGTAGCAAATTGATGCTGCTACAAGTACAGCCAAACCCCCTTCATTCGCATCCTGGATCGTATCGTCAGGATCATGTCTACATAGCGAACGCTACCTACCTTGTGCCTGTGCTGCACAGGCAGCATTTTAACTGTTTAAAGAGCCAGAAATATGCATCGCGGTTAAATTAGTTTTCATTGCTAGTATACATTTTTTTTTTTTTTAATTTTATCTCAGTGAAATTCCGTTCTTGGAACCACAAAACGAACAAAAAAAAATTAATTTTACGCAATCATTTGCAATGCGCTCTCAGTTTATGCACACACAAGTGCCGTGTGCAAGGATATGCGCTCATTTTGGGACCGTGCACAGAATGAGAGTCTCCGAACTTTGATATTAAATAATTGCTCACGGCGAGGAAGTCAGGAGTGACCAGTTGCGAGCTGGCTATTAAATTAGCCCAAATGAAGTTCGCCCTCGAGAAAGAAGTGAAAAACGTTAAAAAAAATGTAAAAAAAAAAACAATTTCACTTAAACCCCAGGGTAGTTGCTTAAATTGCATTATTTGTGGAATACTTTTATGTGTGCGAATGTGATTGTGTGGATACATTTCCACTGTGGCTCATTTATTACTTTTTTATTTTTATCCGTTCTGATTGATGTAGCATGCAAAACTTAACACGAAAAAGGACGAATCATATTACGTGCCTACTTACGTTTAACATGAATTTAAATCAATGTTCTGGTTCATGGTTTTGATGTCGACTGACAATAAAAATGCCTATTCGCGAGGGTGAAGGACATTTTTATGGTTTTTTTTTTTTTTTCGGGAAACGTGGTAACAATACACGAATTTCTAATCTTTATTTCCTCAGGAGTCCTTGCTTATCTCACAATGAAAATTGGAATAAAGACTGAATGTTTCCAACGACGACGGCTACGCTTGCCGTGGAGTAGAGAAGAGTGACGGAAACTTCTATTTAGTGACTACCGGACGTGTATGTAAAATAACTGTTGTTTGCTGTACAAATGCAATATTTCGAAAGGATCTTAGCTAAGGTGTCATACATTTTGGCCTGGATCTGGAAATATGAACGTTTGAAGTCTGAAAATGAAAAATAAGTGACGATATGCCCTTCCTTTTAGAGAAGGAGAGACACCCATCCTGCCGGTATTGAATCGGCACTCATCTAAAGCCAACCAATGCTCTGCGAACCTTGGATTGAATTACAGTTCAGACAGAGTTGTTTGATGCAGATGGCAGTAGGTGGTTCATAACGTTATTTCATGACCGATTTAGGATAGATATGGTTGAAGAGAAAACCTTAATGCTTAATGAAGCTATCGGTTTGAGTATGTCCTTATTGGTCTATATTCATGTAAGACAAGGAAATATAATTTGAAGGTTAAGATGACGTAAGTTTCAGCTCCAGAATCAGCTTTTCTAGCACCTAGATCCGAAAAGTTAACCAGGAAGGTGTCAGCCCTTCCAAGCACCCGGACAATACGGAATACAGAAACAGTTGTGCTGTATATCCTTGGAACAATAAGAAGTAGTTTAGCCCTCGGAGAAGAGCTACATAAATAGAAAGACACCATCTCGCCTATAAGCATCACCTCATTCACATTAAAAACAACGAACACGGTCGTAGACAACTTTATCTAAGGAAAGTTGTATTTGAGGAAGTACGTCTCCTCCAAAATGTAGCATGCGCATTAAGCCGGCAAATCCACAGGAAACGCACATAAAGTGGACTGAACTGTGGTCATCTGTGCTCTGGATGTCAGAGATGACTAAAGGAAAGCTTTTCGAAAGGTAAGAAGTGAACCGCACAATATTCATGTGGATGTGGAACTGGAACAGCTAAAACTGTGGCGGGGTTAACAATCATCAAGAGATAGAAGAGAAACAAAAAGAGTCCTTTCTTCACTAAGGTGGAGCTTGGTAATACCTATAGACATGTCAATGTAGAATCAAAAAACATCTCAAAAGACTATGGAGTCGATGCTAAGGACACCTCATCACTCCCCCTTAAGGATTGTCGAGCACTGACCCACGAAATAAGGTCGCACTGCAAAGCATACAGAGTCCCAAAAACATAACTGTCATAGTTGGACGCCATCCACATACATATGTACATCGATTCATCAAAACATTTTAGATTGGAGCGAGTGCTATAGTTCAAGAATGTCTCCAAAGGTTGCAGTGCGTCCACGCATAACGCCTAAGGTCTCTTACTTTCTCATGCATTTCCGCCAATTAAATGAAAAACAACTTCCTTCAGCATCGATCTACGCATGTCACAAAGAGCACGAAGGCAATGGATCCGTCAAAAAAGTCGCACCCAAAAAGACGAACAACCATCATAACGTGACAACTTTTGACTTCCTTACTTATAATGGCGCTAAGTAGGCCTCGACCAACAACCTTGTAGTTATGCACGTAAGGCTTGCTCAGCTTGTGGAAATAAACCACCTGAGTTGCGGTCTTCCTCTAATACTAGATAATGTCACAACCAAAACATATTACAGTTGTTAACAATGATTCGTACAAACTATGGTTAGGTTCGAAGCATCCCTGTTTGATCAATTTCAGGATCAGGCAAATTCCACGTCTTCTAGACGAATTTCATTTCATCCATTTCTTCCGTCCTTTGATCAAATTCAAATATCTCCTAAAGCAAATTTTGTTTTCTCATCCTTCTAAGCACACACCTCATTAGACCATCCTTCTGTTGAATCCTTTCTGCCAATTGCACGTGATTTTCCACTAAAATGATTCCGTGTCGACAAATCGATTTTGCGTATTTATTCCGCTCTCAATGCACCACACCGCACCGCATATGATTAATCCATGTAGCTTTTGCCCCCCTGCATTCCTACCCTCGTCGAAACCAAAAGCATATTTCCAATGCATTCAACGGTAATTGATATCCATGAGCATAATGTTTTTGAAATCGCACAGGGTCGCGTATAATTGAAGTTAATTGAACCGAAAATTCTGTCACGGGAAATCGCTGACATGGCGCCATTATGCTTAAGCTAATTTGCTTCCTATGAGCCCTCAATACCCTCTCTCCCCTGATGTGGGGATAAGTCTAAATCATCCCAGAAACAGATTGCCATTGTGAGCTTTAAATTTTAAGGGGTGCTTTCGAATGTAATTAATGTCCCGACAGTTTAAAAGTTTGGAAAACTATAGAAAATTCGGGCGAGTTCCAGGATACATACGAGTATGTGTAAGTATGGTAGTGAAACTGCGAATGAAACTGTCATAAAAAATAAGGTCCCGCTGGATGTCGATGGGATGAATGACGTTTTTATGACATTTTAAATGCCACAGTGAAAAAAAAACAAAAAACCAGCAGCGGCATGGTGGTGGTGCTCAAAGGACAATGGTAAACAAAACCAAACATTTCTGAACGGCATGCTTTGCTCATTCGTTGTTGACAACGTTCTCTAAGAGTCCTTAATGGTTTTGGTTTGTTGTTGCAATGTGTTTATGTGTGGGTCTGTGTGAATGTGTGTCTGTCCTTCTTGGAGCGTATTTTACGATCACTTAAATATTTTTATTGGTCCTGACAAAATGCCAACATACATACACATTTTTTTTGGCTGGTTTCTTCCTTTTTTTTTCTCTTGTTCGATGACAGGACTCTGGGACATTGGAGGGACTCAGAGACTCATGCATGCACGACGTCTGTCATATTCAATGAAATCAAGTTATAAACCAAAAGTAGGATTCCCATCTCCTGTCAATATAACTTTTTACTGCCATCCAGAGAGAAAAAAAAAATTACGAAATGAGTTAGTGTGTGCGTGTGTGTGTACCATTCAGTCAGAAATTGGGGAATACTGTGATATATGGTAAACCTTTCGAGTACGTGACCTGTCTATGGGTGGGTTCCGAATACGAAATAGAATGGCAAGTGTCTCCTCTTACCGTTGATATGTGTGTGTCAGAATGTTCGTCCTGATGTTTTCTTTGTCCATGTTTCCGCTCATGGGTAAAGAGTTATTGTATGGCGGGACTTTGCCATAATAACCTATACTCACCGGTTTGTTGTTCTAATATAATTAGTTTTCGAATGGACTTCATGCTGCAGTTGCAAGGTCTAAGATGAATATAGCTTTTAATTACAACCGCCTCCATGACCACTTGAGATAAGCTTTAGTAGCACATGCAATCACTTTCCGAGGTTAACAGAGTCCTCTTGAAGGAATTCTTTAAAAAAAATCAATTGGAATATGTACAAACATATTTCACTGTTTCTCTGTGTGTTCCTATAAGCTTCTGAAAAGGGATGGATGAACAATTTATCCTTTTGGACTCTTGCATCATCAAAAATTCATTTGGAACAATCTCCCGCAAGGATAATGACATCAAGCTCTAGTGGGTGTAAAACCCACATGAAGTCATTCAGTCCTTTTTTTTTTTAAATATTGTATCCCTGTCGTTATCCTTGTTTGGAAAAGACCAAAAAAAAAAGGCTGAATGTGCCATTGATTGAAGAATTAATGTGAAATTGATATATTGCTTCTCATAATTACTTTTTATAAGTGTATGGAAAAATACAGTGGGATTAATAATAAGGATGTGCATTTCGTGCAACAGTTTGCACGCCATGGATTACAATAATAATGACACTTTTGGGAAATTTATTGATTCAAAAGGAAGCTGAAGTTGAAATTGGCCATTCTTAAGCTGAATAAATTGCGTACCGAGTCAATCACTCAGCTCGAGATATAATAGCCAATGTAGCAATGAAGACAACAGGGATGTGCACGAGCTTATCTCTTAAGAGTATTGGACAGCACACAGTTGTGGCATATTATTTATTCCTACGATATATTTCATCCTGTTTGTTGAAGCCATAGGCGCTTTGTGGAAACAGGAAGTTGGTTGCTTTATTCCAACACAAAGTTGAAAATTTTTGAACTTAAAGTCAAACTTGGGTGCATGTCCAAGTTATGTTAGGAGTTCCTAAGTCTAGGGTAGATTTTCGATTTTGTATTGAATATTTATATGGTTGCTGTAAAGTCTGCTTCATATGTAAGAACAATTGGACAATTTACCAAAACTGAAGATTAATTTGCTCGGAAAAAAGACATGTAAGCGAGCTTTGTACGCTGTGGTCTGTATTGTAAGAATGACATGTTGTCCATTCCCAGTTTATCCAGTGTGAGTATTTTAAAGTCGTTGCTGATTTCTCTATAGCATTCAACATTGCCCGTTTGTTCGTTACCACGGCTGCCTTTAGAGCTTTCAACAACGAGAACACATCAACAACTACATATGCACTTTCAGCTTTAAAGGTAGATAGCTCACTTGACATATTGATACATTTTTTGCTTACTAGTAGGAAAACTAAATCAGGACTAGGTGGAATATCTGATAGAAGAGTCACCCTATAGGGCGGCGTCCTATCCCCTCCTCTGTGGAATTTAATGATTAATGAACTACCGAAAACCTTAGAAGCCAAGAGATGCACGATAGTCAAGTGCAGTGGTTTAGAAGTCTCGGAAAAGCACTTAAAAGCAAAGAACTTCGACATAGAGTTGTGAGCCAGGGTCGAGCCAGCCACGGAGGCAACTTTGGTGTAAGTGAAGAGGAGAGTAAAGCTAGCTAGAAGAAAATAGAGAGGAATTCCCAAAGATCAGACTGCAGACGGACGGAATAAAAAAGAGAAAGAAACAGAAAAGATGAAAAGAAGAACTCAGAGGACTTAAGCTAATATCGAGGAGAGAGACTGGGAAGAGTTTCTAAATCTAACTAACTTAGATTACTCCTAACTAACTAGCACTTAATCGAACGCCCCTATACTAGACCTATACCAACTTAAGACTATCCTACACTAAACTTACCCCTAAACGTAATCTCCATTCCCACTGTCGCTCCCCGATAAGGTTCACCCAGGTCCTGGCAGATAATGAAAAGGCGAAGGTTGGTCAGCTCACTCTTTATGTCTTATGACACAATCAAACGCTATCCCCCATGGTCGATATTTGATACTGATAACCCTAGAAGTTGAGGGATTGATGGTCATCGCTTATGCAGATGACGTGGCTTTAGGAGTCTCGGAAAAACACCTTAACACATTGAAATAACTCATTCAAATGACCTCAAGTAAGCTAACTAGATGGGCAGTTCGGAGTGGTCTGGGTGTAAACTCTTTTCCAAGCAACATACAATAAAATACCCTCCCATCCTTAATGGTACAAGTTCAACTTTCTCCAATGAAGCAAAATATTGGGATCTTATTTTGGATGAGAAATGAAGCTGGATACCCAATATTGAAGACAGAGTTAGGAAAGCTACATTAGCACTTTTGTCTTGTAAAAAAGCAATTGGAAACAAATGGAATAACCCACTGACTTACCATCTTTGTCAAAAGACCGATTCTCAAGTGCGGGGTAGTTGGCTGGTGAACTCCCTAAGATTAAGCGATAAATAAGGTCCAACGATCAGCTAAATTGTGCAAAAGCTGATCATTTCGTACAACACCCTCTGTAGCGCTAGACATTCTGTTTCAATTGACATACCTCGATATCTTTGGCAATTTCACAGTGGTCCAGTAAAGATATTAGCCACGGCCCGTCTCCCCAGAAAACACAGACTATACCACACCCAAACTTAATTTTAACAACATTTTCCTTAATACCATCCTTTCCAGGACGATTTTGGAGGAAGAAATATATTCTAACGTCAATCTACTTCTACACCGACGGATCAAATGATGGAGATGGAAGTGAAGATGTTTTCCGTCTTTCAAATCATTGTAGCGTATTACAGGCGGAAAGAAAACGTGGTATCCGTCAAAGATACCCGCATCTTTTTGGACAGTCAAGCAGTAATCAAGTCCTTGGAATCGTCGTCTCTCACAGAGATGACGGAGCCGTTCAATATTCATATTTGTTGAGTTCTGTGGCATAAAGACATTCTAGGAAACTGTAGGGCTGACGGTATCGCTAGATATGGAACAGCTATACTCATTCTCAAAGAAAAAGGTATACTCCAATCGATGGATGAAAAATGAAGCTGAGAAACTGAGAAGCAAATTCACTATAAATTAGTTTCTAAAGAGTCTAGCTGGCACACAGTCTAAGATCCTTTACTAAACAAGAGAATATCACTGTGGTTGTAAGTTTTTTCGAATAACTTATGTACATACGTTTGCTTATGGGCAAATCAAACTTTTTGCCGGTTCTGATAGACCAATTACACCGATAATCGATATCGACTGACAGACTGAAACAGAACTAAGGGAGACAAACCTTATACAAATATCAATTTACGGAAAGGACATACCACACAAGTCACACACTAATGAATCAAACTTTTTCGCAAGCTAAACTTTGACATTGAAAAAATCAATAAAATAACACACACACACGAACACTCGAAAAACAAACGCATTCATCAACATTTTAGGCGACAGACTTTGATTCAAGCCTAACAACCATTCACAATTACGACATAATTCAACGACTTTTTGAAACATAGTTTCCATTCGACTAACATTCATCAATCTGTACACATGCCAGCATTTATCTACTCTATCTATTTGCCGATAACTTTTCGCCATGTTATTCCATTAGTTAGTTAAGGTGGACAATCAAAGTCATGAATGTATTCGTCTCGATGAACATATTCAATTCGGAGCCATTCATCAATGCTTCTCTGCCTTGTTGTTCACTTCATTTAATGCCTTCCCCAATGCCACCTTACGATACCCACACACAGTCACTCTTAATATCCATCCATCTATCCATTCCCATAGAAGCCCGGTGATTTCACCTCATTTCCATTAATCAACCCTGATTACACTCATCTTTCCAAAAATGACGACGCATGTATTCGTCGTGTACATGTATTCGTTTTGTCTGTCTGTATGGCCAAGGTTAGACAGCAGCGGCAGGATATAGAAAAGAAAACCAAAGGAGAATTCTGCAAAAAATTGTTATTCATGTCATTCGGAGCGCATATTTCCGTCATAATCTCTTAAATAAATTTATTGTGCCTATCTTTGAAGAAATTTGAGGCGGACTGCCTGAAGAGTCCCTTGACCTAAATTTTTGGAATTCTGTGTAACACCCTCGGCTTCCACATCCACTAATGTCTGTGGAATTATAACAGACTTGTATCCATTGAAATGGAAGGCAGATGGCCTTGATATGGTGGTTGCATATTAGTGTGACAAGATCGGGTTTTAAATTTTAACCATGATGACCATGAAACGACCTTTTGTTTCAATAGCACGCCATCTAGTGGGAAATTATCGGCAATTATTAGAAAAATATGTACATATGTTGTGAAAGGAAACCTACGGCGCCTAAATTCAGTGTGCCCAGATGCCATATGTTTCAAACCACTACAATGAAAAACGTCCTTGCTTGCTTCCAACGAAAGCCTGCAAAAGCCTTATAAGGAATTCACGGAGCGTTAAGTCAATTACATATAAAAAATTATCATAAATAAATCGATAAGAATGAATTCTGACAGTAGATGGATGAAAGCAAAATAGGCGTAGGGGTGCTGTAGCTGTTCCTAAGTTGGACCTTGAGAGTGTGTAGTCCTAGGAGGACTTCGTTTTGTTCTATAGGTGCGAGAAAAAAAAAATCCCTATCTCCTTTCCCCTTCCTTTTCATATTCCGCACGAGGTATTTGATAAATTTTTATTTCTCGTTATGTTCCCTACTTCCATCCAAAAAATAAAATTGTTCGTCCCGAAACGATGAACCTGGAATCTATCATCGTAGAAACTAAACTGAAACGCATATGACCTAGCCAGAGACACAGATGCCAATGGTGTGATGGGAAAAGAAGACCGACTTTATAGATGACGATGTCGATAATGATGATGATGATGGATTCCTTTTGGATTGGCCTAGATTTACACAAATTTCCGACCCCTGACTTAAATGAAAAATTGTTTCAAGGATGAGCGAGTGAACGTCGTCGTCGGGACATTCGAGAGAGTGGAGATATTTGCAAATCATTGAACTGAAATCGGCAATTCCTTTTTCGAATTCAGATTCTCTAACATACACATTGAAGAATTGCATAAAGAGTTCGACACAATTCAGCAGAGGCAAACACATGGATAGGTCTTGAATGAGGACTAAGGAATTGGGGTGTGAACAAATTGCATTAGTGATTCCTTGTACTAGTACCTATGGAGGAGGTACTTTCCAATTTGCAGTGTCTTCTACGGTGACGAATGGTTTAAATTAATATGTTTGGAATGTGTCTTGAGACAAGAATATATGTAGGAACAATGGAGGGACGATTCGTTGAAAATCTTTCCAGGATCTCTGTCTATCTGTGGAAAGAGTTTTATTTCGTTGGTTTTTTTTTACAATTAATTGGCTTTTTCCAGTGTAGTACAGGTCCAAGAATTAAGGCTAAAACCAAAGTTTTTGGTAAGTTTGAGAAATGGAAGAGCCTTTTGTGTCCTCGAAGGACCCATACTAGATGGCCTTGTCTTCCAAAATGGACACAAATAGTGAATCTCTTCATTGAACGTGCTCTAAATCTTAGTCCTTACGTGTGTCTTCACAACGCAAGTTTCCTGGCGTCCACATCTGCGAACTTCCATGTTAAGTAGTCTTCCATGATAAGAGCTGTCTCTTCCTCGTATCTGCAGAAGTCCTTCGAGAACAGGCAAAGGCTTTTTCTGTAAATGAAACAGTATCCTGTAGTGACACTCTTTTATGCTGAAATGCAATAATCTTAACGAGATCAGATAACTGGAATATTCCTAATCCGGATTAGGACAGAATTGCCTAAGGACATGACTAACTAATTAACTTATGATGGCGCTATAGTCCGGGGTGAATCGCTAGCTCAATCTTTTGCCAGCTGCCTCCAGATTCGCATGACAAGTCGGTTGAGGTCCTTTTCCACTTGCGCAAAACATCTTAGTCGCGGTCTTCCAGTCCAGTACAGTCCATACAGTTGGTCATTGGATCTTTTCCTCCACTCATCGTCTATGCAGACGGGACTTTTATCTCGAAACAACCTAGGATATGACACTTGTAGTTATTTGCTCACTCCTCAGTCTTTGCCTAAAGTAGTTGCATTGTAAAAATCATCTACTGTTTCCTGTAGAATGAACTAACAACGCTGCGGCGAATGCGTCTTATCCTTAAAACCGACGAAAACGATTGAACTTTATACGAAAGTCCTTAACTTCGCAGTAAATTTTAAATCTCCTTTAAAAGTATGAACAAGTCTTTTAAAGTAACAAAATCCTTTCCGCTATAGTCCTGCATAATTCAACTGGCGAATGAAAAAAAAAAAGAAGATAGACATCAACTCGGATGCCAACTCTTTTATTGTGATTGAATATTAATTATTCAAACGACATCCTTTACATGCGCATAAACACGCGGAACCTTCAACTTTTCAACATCAACTGTCGGCAAACAAATCGAACACGTGTAAAATCAATGGCACCCCTCGAAGCAAGCAGGGGGTATAGCTAACTTCACAATCACAACCCATCAGTGTCAGCAGGCGGTATAGAATGGAATATTAATATTGCCCTCGTGGAAGTGCCTCTCACCTCTCGAAATGACCGGCTAATTGTTCAACAATTAATATTTCAAACAGGATTGCGGCGAAAATTATTTTAGTCTTTAGTCCCCTGCGAGCGATATCCTTTGCAACCGAACCAATGGGTGAATGAAATGAAATCACCGCCGGCCACCGAAATTATGGTTTGCGTCACAGATTTTCAACACTTCCGTTTCGAAAACTTGGTTTAATTTTTTTTTTTGAAAAACATCGTCCTTTCATTTTGAACATTTTGGGAAATGTAATGGTGTCCTGGCACCGAGTGTCTTGTCTGTCTCATTCACTGGCCGGAGCTTTAGGTATCTTCGGGTTGTAAAAACTAACGTTTATGGCTGACATCACTTTGGACGTTTATAGTTTTCCGCACAAGCACAAGCACTCGCAGAACACGATTCTGAATGGAGATGGAAATGGAGAAGAAAGTGAATGCGATATCCTAAGCAATCATCCCCGTAAAGTTGAGTATCCTTAAACACAACAATCACTTTTATTGCAACTGTCCGGGGAATGTGCGTAGGGGTTCCGGGATATCTCTTTGTTTTTTTTTTTTTGTGTGTGCGTGTGTAACAGAGGGAGAGCATTACACGCCCCCCAATCTCTATCTGTGCGGTGATTTCAATAAATTTGATGGGTTTCCTTTTACCGTTCTTGTTGATGTTGGAATGGTCCTTTTTTTTTGCCTGCCACTACCGCTGCGGCTACCGTCATAGTACGCAAACGGATATCCTTGTTGAAATTGAAATTGATTTTTTGTGGTCGATGATGACGAAGAAGGCGGTGCAGATTTAAAGGTGATTTTTTGTGTGTGTCTGCTATTCCCGGGGGGCATTGCGGTGAGTCCTTTCATTCATTGAGCAAGTGTCCCCCACTTTTCCACGTAATCATTGAAATTTCAATAATTCTTTTCATTGGAAAGGGAATCGAAATGATGTTTTCGATAGAATTGCCGGAACGGTGTTAGGATATCATTTTTCTACTGCACGTGGACATTGGATGAAGAGAAAAGTTATTGTTATAATCTTAAAGTGTGTGGAAGTTTATTTTAAAAGGGACGGCTAACATTTGCGTAACGAATCTTCTTACCCACGGGGCGTTGGGACCCCGTGTTGGTTTTACATCCCTTTCAGATACTGGTGAACTGAGTTTCACCAAAGGGGATTACAATTTGTATTTTCATTCAAAATACGCCTTAGGTGAGGACACAATAAGGAAGAAAAACCCGTGCAGGAGAATTGGGTTACAGTAAAATTGACTTTACGGGTAATACAATTCTTTGGTCAATGTTTTGTGATTTTTTATTTTTTTTTTAAAGAACTTGAACTTGAAATTGACTTCCTTAATATGTACAAACGTGTATATGTAGCTTAATAAGGAATTGATTGTGCTAGGGTACCGGCAGATGTAAGTAGATAATAATTGATTGGAGGAAAGTAGTATAATTTACAAGAAGTTACAAGCAAAAAGAAGGGAATAACAATATTTCCCAACAATAGTGAAAGGGTGTTCAAATAAAAGGGTTAGATTGTGATTTTTTTTATAAAGTATTTCATTAAATAGAATAGAAAGGTCCTTCGGGAGGAAATCATTATTTTGTTTACATTTTCAATTACAATTCGACAAAATTGAGGTCCAATTCCTCGAATATCCCGATTTAACTCGTTCCTAAGTTCTGGAATTGTTGAAAACAGAAACCATTCCCATTATATAGCCCAAAAGAATAAGATCCAATGACGTTCTGGCGTTCACCATTCACCGTAACCGAGTAACCGGCACCATCTTCAAAGAATTGAAGTCCCCGAAACCTTCTATTTGAACGCCCTTTATGTGAGTTTAATAACCTTACTACAGACTATGAATAGTTGCACCAGTTGCACCTGATCCGTGGACCAGTGACAAAGCAGTGAAAATGTCATATCCCTCATTTGCTGTGCTAGAGTTCTTAAAACTGACTTATGTACAGTAATACCCGGATACGTACTTCCTCACTTAGCTGCGTTACCCGCATTGCTAACCAACAATTTGAGGCTTCAAAACTTGCCAGGAGTGTCAGCAGGTTCGGATAGGTAACTTCCCCTCTTAAGTGCCTAAATAATTTAGAAAAACTCAAAAGGCAGCTATCCGGGTAGCACTCTACTTCAATTTCATGAAGATACAGTGGGAATCACATTGGCAATAATTAAAACAGCAATTGACGGGAGATATTATATAGAGGAGATATATATAGAGGATTCATTAACCTTAACAACCACATACGCTTACTGATGCTCACTGCTCACTCCCATTGTACTTTGTTAACACTGCAAAGTAGAAGAAGAAGGCATCGAACACTTCCTATGCCACTGCCCAGCCTTAGGGATAATACAAAAGAAAAACTTGGGATCTATGTGGATACCTTGTCTGAAGTATTTCATAAAGGGGTCATTGACATTCTGGTCACCACCAAACTAACAAAAGGTTTCTTTCGACCACATGCACACTACTGAAAACTCTATAATTGTACCCTTTTTTCTTATGACATCTTTGAACACTTTCAACGGAAAAAGTGTGAAACACAGCTAGCCCGACCTCACATATATACACAGCATACCATATCCACAACTTGAATGGGCAGATCCTCGTATGATATCCCTATGACAACGAGTAAAATAGATCGGTCCTTATAGCCCAAATAAAGTACTGACTAGGTAGTGCGGTCTAATTGAAAAAACTGTAGATTTAATTGATGATTTAAACTGGAGAACTTCGCTGCTGTCGCCTTGATTTGAAGAAGTGTGTCTTCATGCTTCCCCTAGCTTCTCCACAAGAAAAAGTCTAATGGGGTCAAATCGCACGATCTCGGTGGCCAGTTCACATCACCTTCACGTGACATGACCATGTCCTCGAATCGCTCGTGCAGCAGAATTTCCAATGTGGCGTGAGCTGTGTGGCACGTAGTGCTGTTCTGTAGAAACCACATGTCGTTGGTGTCCATATCATCCAATTCAGGCTAAAAGAAGTTGGTACTCATCGACCTATAGCGCTCGCCGTTGACGGTGATGGCCTGGCCAATGTCGTTCTCAAAGAAATATATACCTATGACGCCGCCAGCCCAAATATCCAGCTTAAACACTGATGTTGTTATACGATCTTCAAACACAGAAAGGACAAACACTTTTTCGAAAACGGGGAAAGGCTCGATAATCGAAATTCCATATAAAAGCAGCAATCTTGCAAGGGAAGCCAAGATTAATGAGCGAACAAGCTCCATGGAACAAACTGGAAACATCGTGTCTTAAATCTCGTAGTCTCTGGTCGAATGTGATATACATACATACGTAGTTCAAAAGACGGCAGCACAGATGCGTTAAAGAATGAAATGGCTCCAAGAACAAAGCGCCTAGACTTATATACCTTTCCAAAAATTTATTTTGTAAAAGGTAGATTCAATCAATGTCCTTACTTTGAACAACCTAACTTTTTTTTTTTTTATAATTCACTAGCGCTAAAGGGGTTATGAATATGAATATGAATATAATATGAATCAGACAGCGGTAGTGTTGGTGTAGTGATTTGGAAACTCACGTGGTATAAGGTTTCAGTCTTTTTGCTTCGAGGATGGTGTCCAGAATGACTGGGGAGAATTATTGGTTATGTTGCCATTGCTTATAATTCACAGTATTTCTTTCGAACATCCCGATGGCATTAGTACGATCAACACTTGTAAGCCATTGCCTACCCTACTGCCAGTGTTATGCCTATACAGTAGAGTTGACGTCAGCTTTTTTCGCAATTGACCGACTTTTCTTTCTGTGACATCGGGATTCGAACCTGGAACCTTCAGCGTGATAAGCGCTGATGCAACCACTACACCATGGCCACCCTAATCTACTACAGATGCCAGCCTCCATCCAACATGATAGAAACTTTCACAGCAGTTAGCTATCGAAAGTTTCAATACTGTATGGTTGTCTTCTAAACTTTAAAGCTTGTAAATGTAATCGCTTACCCTCTGCTTCAGTCTTTACGAAAGAAACTATTTTCGCTGAAAGGCGACGAACAATCCGCTACCTACCTTATAAGAACCGACTCTGTCTGATGTTTCTTTGAAGTTTAAGAAGCTCTGGCTTACTTGACAAATGGGCTATCGCCTCAGTTTTAAGTTCGTCTTGCATAACCGAGTGCCAATCACTTGCCTGACTCTAGCATCAAGGGTAAGCTTCTGCCAATAAGCTTCTCGTCTAGAGCATTGATAAAGGGTTTAATCAACTTCCTAAAAAGTGGCTTTGGTCTTTTCTGTTTAACAGTTTAGATGCTGACCCTTCTTTTCTTGGTATTTCAAGCTTCATAGGATGAGATGAATAAGAAAAAGCGTTTAATTAGTCCTTGCACCTTCATAGAGAAATAATTTCTGACCGCACTTGAAAGGTAATGTCTCTTCTTATCTCCTTTTCAGGACAAAATTCGAACATTTTCCAATGACAAGTATAAAAGATTCCATCGATAAAGTATTAGTGATATGCGTAACAGTTGATAAGGACATTGCAAGGCGAGCTTCATGGAAATGCCTTTTAAATGAGATTTTAACACTCCATTTTTCGAAAGATGTCTTAAAATGAAGACGTAGTTGTTTACCTTATAAAAGGCTCTTTTGGGCACCAAAATCGTCCAGCTGCTGTACACTGAGTACCTATTATCACTTGTATAAACAAAACAAAAAAACCAAAACCGTTTGCGTATAAAACGAAGCCCCTTAAGCTCCATAACTGATAAACTGTAAACTAAATTAAATCTGGTAGAACATGTCAAAGCTAACTTATTTTTCCTAGTCCTCCTCGTTCCTTCTTTCGGCAACCTGTCACCAAATTATCACAATTACCCAATAAAGTCCCAACTTCCGGGAAAAACAAACTTCAGCAAAGCATCATAATATCCCGTCACCAGCACCGAAATATTAAGTCAGAGTGGAAAAGTGAAAAATATTTTCCGTTTTGGCCCACAAAAACAAGACAAAAAAAAACCCAACTAAATCGCAAATCGCCCATTACGTCCTTCAACCTCGTCCTTCCACGGATACACGCAATGCTGAAACCAAAACCAAAAAAAAAAAAAACAGTTGACGTCCCAAAAACACAACGTCACCCAACCAAATTACTCTTTCGCAAATAAACGGCAGACAACACATAGAATCGGACCGGGAACATTGCCATATTTTGCCAGCTATTCACGGAAAGGATTGTCACTTCTATTGCTATCCAACCAGTGAACTTGTACTCTAGTAGAGAATTTTATATATTTTCCGATCCTTGATGTCCCCCCCACAGGATATTAGCATAAAATCGGCGCAGGATGGTCGACGTTGTATGTGAGTGCCCCATTCACTTTAGGTGTGTTCAATATGATAAGCGAGAATTTTTGGCGCGCCCCCTCACCAGTCGGTTATGCTTAGTATTTTGTTTATTTTCGGAACCGCACAGATGGACCGAAAACGGAAAAAGAACACAAAGAAAAAAAAAAAAAACAAAAACAAACGTCATCTATTAGCCAGGAAAAAACTTTCGAATATTATACCAGAGACCATAGGGTAAACTATGATTTGACTTTCAGTTTAGACGAATAAATTTGAAATTTAGGACGTGAGGAGAATTTCTAGAAATGTGACCGGAAAGCGTTTTTTAAAATTATTGCACTGACCTAAGAGATACTCAAAGACTTTCATATCGCACTTGTAGATGAAGATGTCTAAGATCCTTTGAATCCAAAATCATTTCAAGCAGATAAAAGTAAAAAGAGGTTAAATTTGATAAATGGTGCTTAGCGACTGTTACTGTTTGCTCCTTAAAAGATGAGCAATCTTGCGAATGAGCTTATTAACCTTTTTGCGGAAGATGATTTCGAGCTTCAAGAGCGGTAAGACTTACAAATTCTAAGTCGCAGCTCAAGGTTAGGTTAGGTTAGGTGACTGCTCCCTCTAAGCAGGCGCACATTCAGGTCATGAAGAAGAAGCTATGGGTAACTCTACGGTGCTGACCCCTTCGTGTACCACACTATATGCACAACCATTAAGACCCACAGACAAAGCTCTTTATTTTGTAAATATCGAGTTTGGGTAAATCACTTAGGTCTTCGTAGAAATATTCTCCTAGGGCAGTGCCAAAGAGGGTGGGGGACCATTTGTTCCTCTTCCTCGTCTCTACAGCTTCTGCAGAAATCGTTGGAAGGAACGCCCACTCAAGTGTGTGTCTGCCTGTCAAGCAATGCTCTGTGAAGAACACAGAAGGCCTTCTGTTCGCTTCAGATCCAGGTTAGGTCAGATCCGTCGCGAGGAAACCCAAGTGTTGACATTATTCCACCTACTTTTATTAATTCTTCTGGCTTCAGTATCGAGGCGAGATTTTACCAGTTCTAGAGAGGCAGGTGGTTCTCCCCTGTTTTCAGAGTGGTTCTTACCTGCTCCCTCCTTTGCTAGCTCGTCGGCTCTGAAGTTGTCCGGAACATCCCTGTGCCCTTGCACCCAGCACAGGGAAATGTCGCATCTGTCACCGATCTAGTTCGGAGACCTGTCGGTGATTCCAAGGCTTTTATCGCTGCCTTATTATAATTTTATAGTACAATAGCGCTACCCTCTACCGCGCTTATTTAAAGTCAAGTCGGGGCTTCTTGGAGAAGACGCAGTACAAGGCTAATGGTTCAGCAAACTCATTGTCGGAATTTTCTAAAGACACATGACTTAATGGCATTAAGGACTCCCTTGGATGGCAGTGACTTTAGATCATAGGGATATTGAAGGGCTAAGTAGGGATCTTCCAAACATTGAGGGGGTAAGAATAAGTCTCCATATAGAGCTCATGTGGTAGAGGTCATGATTTAGGTATTGGAAGCGTTCGGACAGTTCGGGTATGGTATTTACATTTATTAGCCTATTACACCAGAGTTTGTAAAGGAACTTTCAGCAGTGTCAGAGACGACATTGCCAAATATTCGCTTTTTATGAGGTTCCTACCGCCGACTATACCCGAATAGCTAATATGGTCCCCGGTTTCATGATGAAAATGAATGGTCCAAGTTACCTTCTCCAGTTAAGATCCATCGTGAGCTTGTGTTATGCTGGAAGTAGTTTGTGCTTATTCTCGTCAAAAGTATAAATAAGTTCCATCTTTATTGAAGGATCTATTCCTCGGGGATGACAAAAAGTCCTTGCTCAATATCTTTGAAATAAGTCCAGAGAATTCATATCGTTCCCTTTCTTGTTACAACTTCGTTGAAGGAAAACATACGGTATCTCTGGCCCATCATACACAGATTGTAACCTTTCCGTATGTTTTTTTTTTTTGTTGTTGCAGAGAATGAGATGAAGAGAATGTTGGACGTGATAGAAGGTGTGAAGAATATTTGCATCCTTGATGCCAGTGAGGAAAATAAAAACTTTCCTTCAAGTTTTTTTTTTTGTTTTTATTCAGTTTTTGGCTTGAATATCCTTTTGTTTTTCGAATACACACACACACATAGAGAAATAGAAAACAACAGATGGCCCAGATGGTCTCTGTATACCGTGCCATTATTATTCCGCCAGAGAATTGGTAATTTGCACAAAATTATTCACGCATACAATGGCGATGGCATAGGCAAATAATTGGTCCAGAGTGTGAGTAAAAGTGCCATACGCTAGGACCAAGTTGAAAGAATCTCGATTCTGCTGGTACCTGATGTTAGTGTTGATTTTAAACAGCCAATATTTCAAAATAATGGCTCTGGTGTAGTTTTTTTTAATTGGAGTAAATATCGAGGTCCTTAAAATGTCCTCAAATCGAATAAATATAAGAGTGATGATGTATTTAAAGTGTTTCGAAGGCAATGACCATCATCATCAATTTAAACGTTCCCTTACCCACAGCTGGAAGATTTTGTTAAAAAAAAAAAAAACGAGAGACAAATGCCGTGGTCTCTTTTGTGTGGAAGGTGTGAGAGGCACTTTGGTCCTGACCACAGACGATTACCTGTTTATGAGAATAATTAAATTTACAGCTTTCTCTGTGACCATGACATGGGATGAGATCATTCAATTTTGACATAACTTCTGGCGGACATTAGGTATATTGTCTGCGAAATTTATGTTCGACATTTGAAGCGTTTTGCCATCATTTTAATGGCGAATTCATTTCATAATTTTTATGGTGCTTCTGATATAAAAGTCGGAGATATTTTGTTAGGGCATAGGGGGGTTGTTAAATGTGAGCTTAAATGGAATGGGATGTCATGCAAACTAACAATAAACTAGGTTTGGTCATATGGGTTTTATAGTCTCATGCGCTTGGTCGCTTGAAGCGTTTTCCTTCTTGTGTCCTTCAGTATCAAAGCACAGGGAGCAGTCAATTTTTCCAGTTGTTGGTTTCATTCATGTATTTGGTCTTCCTGATTTTTTTTCCGGCACGTCTTAGTTGTGAAAGTGTTTTTTCCAGTCGGCGCAATCTAGCATTCAGCCTAGAACGATTCCGGATGTTGGAACTCTGGAACCCTATTCTAGAACAGATTATGCGCGTACTAAGTACTAGCTTATCTTCCTGAGATGATTGAAGTGCCCGTTTCTGAATGTTCTTAAGCCCACCTTAACTTTCCACTTGAAAGGTACGGAAATACGGTCCCACTGGCTCAGAGAACTTTGTTTATGGTCCGTACACTCCTGTCCTATCGAGTTCTGTTTGAAGTTGTAGGTTGAGGATTCACTGTGTGGTTAGGTTTTGGTTTAGAAGCTTTCAACACAAGGAACTTTGGAATCTCACTCTTTCGTCATGATTCAGTGAGACAAAGCATATGGCCAATCTTTGCGCTTTGTCCCGGTTTTTTCTTTTTCTTCTCTAGACCCAAGCCATTGTCAAAGTGGGTCCAATCGTCATAATGTATGCACAACGAATACTGATCTCTGAAGTCGTCTGCTCCGTTACCTCTTTTTTCATGATTTTTCTAGGGGACCTTCTAATCTTGTATCATTGCTAGCTGAAGGTCAGATAAGTTCTCGTCAGCCTCATGGGTCTCATGTGTGATAGGAGTATTTGCACGACAAAGTGTATTTTGTTGGTCTTGACTGGATTGACGTCTGATTGAAAGACCCTCCTAATACGAGACTCGTTAGAACCCCTTCCTGTAAACAACTTCTTTTTGTACTAACCCTTGTCTTACAATGTGCCGTTGATTTTTCGTTCATAGCTCGACAGCTTTCTATAGAGTGCAGTCTTATTTCATAGGACGATGGTTCTCCAAAGTTCGAAATGATCTAGAAGTCTGACATCAAAGACCACAAAATGTGCTCTTCTTTCTCACTGAAAACCCCCATCAAATCACAAATTTACAAGTTCTAGCTCACCACAGGGAACAGACTCTTCCCTAAACGCACTAAATTAACCAAAAACCATGTCCCAAATTTTAAAATAGCTCAACCGTATTGCAACCAATGCCGCTTACGGGAATTCCACTACTGGTCAAGTGTCCGCATAAAAGCGCTATTTGTCTCACCACCAGTTCCATTCAAGTCGTTCATTAGCCACGGGATATCAAAGTTCCGCTCAACTACTAATTACGGATTTTGTTGTCTTGCAATGGTATTGCCAACACACATCCTGTGCACTGTCACCGCACGCAACCACAATCTACCTCGATGACAACACGCCATTCGCGCCACCTTATTCACTTGCAGGTACCGAGCACCCAACTAATGGGAAATATTGCAAAATGCTTCCAAGCCCACTGGACAACTAGGACAATTCAGATATTCCAAAGTGGCTGAATGTGTATTGTGTCTACTCACTGTAAGCCTAAACATAAATTCCCTGGCATTGTTGTTTCCCATAAGTAAAGTGCACGCACGCAAGCATTCAATGACGATAGTTGCCTATCTTTCTACACAATAAAAGGGACAAGGCTGTACGAATACAAATTTACAGTCAAAGGACACTAGAACAACAGAAATTGTCTGAATTACTGTTGTCAGCTGTGCACGATTTCGAATTCACAACATTATTGCATATTAATTCGGACATACAACAGACGAAAAAAAAAACTAATGCCAAAGGAGAACCACTTATATGTGTCCTTGCGTGATTTCCTGTCATGTAAAATTGAAATGTCATCAAATACTTCAATTCCTGTCAAATCATAGCAATTGAATGACAAGTAGACAAGCATCTAGAGCAAAATGAACGAAGGACAAGCATTCTCGCCTGCATTGCATAATAAATTCCATTAAATCTAACCAGGACACAGACACATGTCCTTTCGGCTTCCATTCTCTGTTCTCCACTTAACGACTCCATGATGAATCGTGATGGCTTAATACTTGGGAACGGATTCTCTCTTATTTATGAATTGAATCAAATTACTGTGTACTATATGGAGTTATATAGCTCTAAGGACATTCAGTTGGGTAATAGGAGCAATGTGGTGGAGAAAGAAAAAAAAAACCCCGTTAATTCTTATTTATGGACTCAGTGATGGTTGTTGGTCTATGCCAGAGCCATTTGCTACCACCATCGATTAAGGATATACGCGGCAGTAATATCCTTTGCCACATGTAATTACATACACACATACAAAACGAGGTAAATTATCGTCAAGGATTTTAATGCTAGAGCTTATGAGTGACAGAGGAGTTTTCCTTCTTTTTTTTTATCGAAAGGATTGTGATAATAATTTTCTCGTAGATATGGTATCTTCAAAGAGTTGTGCAAACTTTCGAGGATATAACAGTAGAATTTCGCTTTAGCTTATGCAGTGGGTACCCTTAATGTCAAAACCACCACCTGGCTCTCAAAAATTTTTTTTTTTTTGCAAGTCCCGCAGTTTTTACACATAACCATCACATCAATGTCAAAGTGATAATGAGAAATATTCACAAAATTACCCTCTGAAATATCCTTGAAGTTCAAAGGGTGTTCCTTTTATTCTTTTGCTCCTGCGGCCAAGGTTTGCAACGTCACCTTACCACTGCCATTTGTTGAAGATAAAATAAAAAAAAAAAATTAACTCACCATATATTTTCGATTGAATGTAAAATTTTATGGTAAAGTAAATGTATCCTCCAGGATGTTTGTACGTATGAGTATCCTACATAAGAGCATATAAAAGAAAAACCACCGCTTCGAATGAGGATGTTCGAATTACCATTTTATAACCACCAAGCCGTGAAATTGAGTTAAGACGATATTAAAAAGCTCTAAGACGATTACTACAAGATAAAAGGAACGAGTAAAAGTTTTTTTTTCGTTTTTAAGGACAAAAGAATAATGACGTGGCAGTTAAGGTTTGAACTTAAGGGCAGGGATGAGAATGAGAGTACTCTCGGCCACAGATGGGTATATGGAAGAATGGGAAAACTTTTCTCATATTATCGTTTCAATTTGGAAGAGGAGGTCCTTGGGTTTGTCATAAAATTATTTTACAGTGGTCCATTGAATAGAGTGAGAAATTATAAAATGTAAGTAATCGATCGAAGGGTGTGGTGAAAATTGCATTAAAGTGCAATGGAAACTTGTGACATATTTGATCGTTGAAACAGTTGATAGACATAGAAACAAACTTGTGTGCTTTGAAAATTGTTCTCTAAATCGAATGAGTTCAATTGGGGCACTTTGTGCCGGTGATTTAGCCAAGGATTAAGCTGATTTACAAACGCTCGTCGGTATAAAAGCTTTTAGAGATCCAACTTAATTGCTTTGAAGGAATAAAATGAAAGAAGATATATTCCAGACCGAAACGGAGAATATTCATCAGTGGTATGGAGGGCGTTAAGTGGGTCCATTCTCTTTGTAACGATGCCAAGAGTTTTTCAACTAATTCTCGTGAAATCTGGCAAAGCAAGTGTACAGTTTGAATCCTTTTATTTAAGACTTGATGCATTCTGTTTTGGAGGAAATAATTTTGCTGTGTACTTCTGCTAGTGCCAGCATAAACCCTGGGAAGGCCGCTAAACAATCGAAATCTAGGGATTCTTGGGAAACTGTCCTGCTGATGTGTTAGAACTTTCGTTTCTAAAATTATGGCACTGAATCCTAATGAGACCAAGTGGTGTCCTTGAATAAATGTTACGAGCCAGGATATTTGTGATTCCTCAGCACGTCTATGGAGGGGATGGAGGTGATTTTTTTTACCTCGATCCTTAGTGCTTTTTCATGTCTATCCAAAATATTGGCTAAAGTTGGTTAACCCATCCTCCTTGTCTTACGGCACAAACCAGTAACATGATGTGTTTCGTCAGCTGGGAACCGAACCTAGATCGATTGAATTTATGGAAGTGTTGAGCACCACTGAAGAACAGCAAGGGCGCAGGATCGGACGGATTACTGTCAGAGCTTTTCAAAGTTTGTGGCGATGTTTTGGTAAAGAGAATGCACCAGATCATCTGTAAAACATGCCGACGTCTGGACTATCAGCTCTATCTGCTCCATCTTCAAGAAAGGCGATCCTATGTCTTGTAAGAATAACCGAGCTATATCCCTGCTTAATGTAACCTACAAGATCCTATCCAGTGTACTGTGTAAATGACTAAAGACATTTTGCACCACACTCATCGACAAGTATCAGTGTGGCTTCCGGCCCGACAAATCGACGATGGATCAAATCTTTACATCACTGCGGCAAATCCTAGAAAAGGCCAACGAGTTCCAAGTCATCGTTTTCATCGACTTCAAAACCGCATACGACATCATTCATCGCACCGAGCTATATAACGGGCGAATTCGGAATCCTCAGAAAACTGATCCGATTGTGTCGCGCCACGCTAGAAAACTTGCAATGCACCGTGTAGCTTGGAAACAGAACCTCCGAATCATTTCAAACATGCACCGGATTTCGGCAAGAAAAGCGCTGTCGTGTGGCACCATAAATCAGACCTTAGTGGAGATTCGACGAAGGATAACCTAAGGCAATCGCTTACGTTTGTCCAAACAACTAGGATCCAAACTCCTAACTCGAAGGTCCAAAATCATTAAACCCTGATCTTGCCAGTCTTGCTTTATGGAGTTGAATGCTGGATGATAAGTAAGACAGCGAAGCAGATCTTGGGATCCTTCGAAGGAAAAACTCTTAGTCGAATATTTGGTCCTCTCTGCGAGGAGCGGAAATGGAGGAGAAGATATAACTGCGAACTCTACGAACTGTATAAGGATGTGGATGTAGTTCGGAAGGCAAAAATCTGTCGACTTCACTTTCTCGGCCACATCGAGCGAATGGACGAGAATGCTCCAACTAAGAAAATCTTTGAATCCCAGCCACCTGGTTCACGAAGAAAAGGAAGACCGGACCTCCGGTTAAAATATCAGAATCTTTGGTCTGATAAACTGGAAGCAGCGTGAAGGATAGAAAGCGATATTAGTTCAGGCTGAGACCCTCGTTGTTGAGCGCCACTGTAAATGCTTATATTTTCTTCTAAGCCATCCTTTTTCAAATATCCTTTTGCTACTTCGAGTAAGCCAGTTCAACCATTTGGATTTAGATATGTCCTCTACGGAGCTTGGTACGTTTACCTCGGCTTAGTGGTTAGTCCATTGGACTGCTTAGGGAGAGGTCGTAGGTTCGTTGACAAACTTCCAAGAGTATAATGTGTGTGGAATCGGCAGTAAAACACGTACAACATGAATGGTTGCGAGAAGCTACGTCCTGGCCTGGCTCTTTATAAGCTGTAAAAACAGATTTATCTCAAACTTTTCTGTACTGTACTATAACCTCTTGTCTAAATGTCGTCCCTACAATAATTCATTAACAATAAAGTTCTCCTTAAAAAGGATGACAACCTTCATAAAGGTACGTCATCTTTAAAACACTTATTTCCTTGCATCCTTAAAACACACTCTTTAGAGCTCTTTTAAGAAGACCTTCTGCCAAATGATTACCATACTAATGAAGGCGCTTAAAAATAACATTCACCGGCAACGATAACTCTTTCGCCACTTGACACTCTCATTACCGGAGTGCGTGCATACTATAAACCTCTCTTCCATTCTCTCTTTCTTCCTTTCAACCTTATTCGGTGCCTGTTAACCTCGTTCCTTCATAGATACATATGTATTCGTATTCGTACATCTATTTTTATGTCCTACATTTGAAAAAGCAAAAAAAAAAGTGGAAAAAAAAAATGCTACTCTCCCTAATTATACACTCGCTCAAGTATGCACGTGCCTTTCGCTGAGTAAAAATGACAAATGTCAGGACATGCGGAAAAATGGAATATAAGCGGCCTCCATGGGCATATGAAAAACACATTAACCCGTCGATAGATGGAAGGTAATTAATCTTGACGGCAAAGAACACGACAGCAAAGCAAAGCACTCTTTCTAGATCCTAGGTGTGGCGTCGCAGCACACATCCTGAGAATACCATATACCAGCAAACAAACTAATGTTCGTGACATTGTTTCTCTAAGCTCGCCAACACGATGACAGGCACATCTGATAAAGTAATTAATCTGATGAGAGTGAGTTTTTCCCTACTTACCCTTAAGAATGTCCTTTTAAAAAAAGGACGCTCATGAGCTAGGTTGAAAGCTGAAAGTAGCAAACTGGGCAAATAAAAGCTCTCTACTTCTCCTAGTACATAGTTTTAATGCTTTTTTAATTGGAAAGACATCAGCGAGAGTGATCCTTTGTTGTCAGATGAATGATGTTGTTGGAGGATGGGTAAAACCTCAAAATATAACGGAACTCATCCCATTTAAAAAGAAGGATTGTTCAACCTTTTTAAGAGAGCTTATGAAAGTAACCAAACCCGTTAAGGGATACGGAACAGAACCCGATTTCATTTAATTGTGTCGGTTGAGGGTTTTTTTTTTTATGTTGTTTCTCCTTGTAGCAACCCCCGAATTCAGATTATCTCTTGTTTGCTTTCATGATGATGAACAAAGCTAACAAGACATATGCAGAACACAAAAGGGACATGGCAAACATTGAACTCCTACACAGGCAATATGGCAGCATAACTACAGCAGGACTAATTCTTTGACGAGTCCAATTAAAAAGAGATTTCGATCCTACATGTTTTTGGTTTTCCATTTTTTTTTATTTTCATTCGTCCTTAGATACTGTACCTATATGCTTTTCCAACATGGTATTGAATCGTTTTGATTGGAAGTAGAATGTAAGTTTAAAAGAGTTGGACGGTGGATGGAGGTTAGTTTGAAGGTAAACGTTGAACAAATGTCGATATGAAGGGATGGCATAACAGGTCTGAAGGATTATTTTTTTTTAGAATACCTACTGAGAGTACAAATCTTTGGAACAATTTGTACGATTTCAATATTACGCAAGTGTACGTACTGCTTTTGTGAGATTTAAGGGTCCTGAGGGTAAGGTACAAGGATTATGATAATACTGCTTCGCAGATTTTGGTATTTGACATAACAGAGGTCTTTTCAAATGTATATAAGCTTTCTGACAGTTGTATAAGAAAATTAAAGACTAAGATTGGGAATAGGAGTAACAATATACTCGTACTTGGCAAGAGTCATGGGTTGGTCAACTATCCAAGATGGTAAATATATTTCACAGAGAGGAAGTGGCCTATTTCGATCACCTTTCATGAATCGTCTTAGTCAGGGGTGCTCTCCAGGCTTTCCGCAGTTCTTTCCCGAACGAGACTCTGGGTTTAAACCATTACTTACTTACTTATCAGCTTGGAGGGTCTGAACCTTTACTAAAGCCGCTTTCTATCCTCCACGAAGTTGGGCACACTGCTTCCACTTAACTTGACCAAGATTTGTGGCGTCCGCGATTGCCTGATATTTAAACCGGAGGTTTGGTCTCTCTTTTCTTCGTGAACCAGGTGGCTGGGATTCGAAGATTCTCCTAGCTGGAACATTCTCGTCCATTCGCTCGAAGTGGCCGAGCCAGTGCAGCCGACGGATTTTTGGACTATATCCACATCTTTTATGTCTTCTCCTCCATTCGCCCTCCTCGCAAACAGGACCGAAGGAGTTTTTCCTTCGAAGGATCCCAAGATCTGCTCCACTGTCTTACTTGTCGTCCAGCATTCAGCTCCATAAAGCAAGACTGGCAAGATCAGGGTCTTGAAGAGCATGACTTTGGACCTTCAAGCTAGGAGTTTGGACCCTAGTTGTTGGAAAAACGGAAGTAGCAGCGGTGGCCTTGGTCGAACCTCCACTAGGGTTTAAACCAATGGGAGCCAAAATATAATTTCTTCTGCTAGCCAGTGCCAGACAATAACGAAGTATATGTGGATCTGTTTGAACCTCCTTTAGACACAAGCTGCAGGTATGATCGCCTAGAAGACTCATCTTCTTATGATGGTACCTGAAATGTTCGTGTCCTGTGGATAACGCTACCACCCATTTAAGAGTTCCTCGCGTCATCCTTAAAGCATCCCTCTTGGTACAGCCGGAAATCATTTAAAGTGCCATTTTGGTTTGCCTGCATATTGTCACACTTCCCAGCTCTACATTGGTGGTCCACTTTTTGATCATGTCTTTCACCTCTCTACCTAGGGCAGCGCTTCGTTCGAGAACCGAAAACTTCCAGGCTTCGTCACGTTGTCCGTCTCCTATTGATACCTGCGTTTCCTTTAACCCAAGCCCGTGTCAAATCATTTTGAGTGCCATTGAGTTCTTAAGCACATTCCCATACCAGTGATGTATGATTATCGGTTTTCACCATGCGCCTGACCACTGCTTGATTGTTTAATGAGACTAGGGACAATCTTCGTGAAAGAAGCCAGCTTCAAACTTCCTATATCGAAACTTCCATCCAAACCTGACAAAGTAAGTCTAGAGTTCAGTGTATCAAGTCTAGAAGCAACGTGAATGTACCTCAGACAGAGACTTTCTAGGAGCACAAAGCCTTGTATATAAGGCGGACATAAACCTAACATTAGTGTCTTCCAAATTGCTTATCCAATTCCGACCTACCTCTGCATGTAAACCTAGGTACTTCAAGGTATTATCTGCTTTGTGAATACTCATTCACCAATCCATCTACCAAATTTAACTGAATGCAACTTGTTGACCCTTCCCATGGACTTACAAGTATTGCATGTCCATTTGACTCTTTGTTTTGGTGTAGACTTCTCGAAAATAATTCTGCTCCGAAAATGTTAATTACTCACTTTGTCTGGATTACAGGATATTGACCTATTAACCGATGAAAGCAGTCTTTGACTAAAGTGCCTTGCCTTATCGCTTTACATTTCACCTGAACTAGCAAGTGCACATCATCCCGGCAGCATTTAAAAGGAATTCTTTTAACCGCATGAATGTCCTTAATTCACACTTTAGATGCTCAATTTGTACTCACATGCGAGTTTTTTCTCTTCACTCCTGGAAGCCACTCATTCAGACTTTCGTATTCAGAAAAAAAAACAGAAACGGATGAAGCAATAAGTATTCGAGAAAACAGTATTTCAGTTTTTTTTTTTCTTTTTATTATCCTTCCCAGATCCTTTATTTGTTTTCTCTGCGGGTCTTCGTTTGAGGGGGCTCTAGGTGGTTAAAAAAGAAAAAGAAAAAAACTCCTCCTGTAAACGTACGAGAGCCAGACGTTCATCCGGGCATTTGGTACTTTAGTTCTTTCTTGCTGTCTCTTCATGGTCGATTCCATGCAAAGGCAATGGTAGTGAAAAAAGGATATTTATATAGAAAATATAAAATTCTTTCGACTTCCGAAAGCCTGCCATGGTCGCTGTTTGTGTACATCCGCTTGTTTTTTCTCGTAGTCGCGTAAACTTTTCATTGTGGCCAACCTTCTGGCTGAGTGGTTCATAGTGCATGCAGAAGTCCTGGATGATTTAATATTATTCCTTTTTTTATGGTTAACGCAATAAAATATGAAAATACCGTGCACAGAGGAGAAATCGATGGAGTTTTAAGGTTCTAAATTTACTCCCGAGGGGGTCGGCCGCGATACGAGTGCAAGGACCAAAATTTAATTAGAGTTAACCCGCTCTCGGGAATAGTGATGTTTTAAAGCGCTTTCATCAATTGAAGCCCAATGAAGTGAAAAATGTCAATTTATAAAATCAACTTGAGCGTAAAATTAAACTCAGAATAGCGCAAAGTCAAACGGCCAAAAATGTTGAAAGGATCGATGTTACTGTTGGTATTTTGTTGGTGTGGCTTCTGCCGCACACACACAGAGTTCCTGCGACAACTGTTTCCTGTTTGCGAAATCGAATTTGAGTAATTGCTTCTGTCAGTGGCAGATTAAAAAGTTTTGCTCGCTATTTCTCTTCGGAAGGAAACTTTGGTGATACGTTTTACTGCCCCCCCTCACCATCACCCAATTTGATCGGATTCGGTCGTGTACACAGTTCAAATTAGGGGTCTTGAATTTGAACCCTTTCTAGTTTAGTCGCGTTGTTGGTTGGAATGTTGTTGTTGCACTAGCATGTGCCGGGAAAGTGTATTTTATTTTAGTTTCCTTAAAATTGCCAAATGATGGATGTGACGGATTTTGTTTTAATTTGGTTCGTCCTATTGAAAAGCGGAACTATGCCTTTGGCAGTCGCGTGTGTTGAAGAGGTCATTTGTCCAGTGATTGGCAGATTGGTTTTTGAGGTTTCGCTAGCTGAATAATTATGTGAAACTAGACGGATGTAGGTTTTTTTTTCAGAAAGAGAATTGATATCCATTAGTGTCGATGTTGCTTATAGTTGGAGGCGCAAGCCTGAACTCACAATGATCTGTAGAAGAAGGCTTTGAACCAATGAGAATGTTTATATGAACATAACTTTTTTATATTTTTTTAATGTCCCGCTTATCCTTCAAGAGGGTCATGTAGATAGGATGCTCACAACTTCCTTTCCGATCACTTGCCACTGTATCTCTAATCTTATTCTTTCCGTCACTACTTAGATTTCGTGACAATAGGTGAGAGTTGGTACAAAAAGACCGATCATTTAGTTTTGACACTACGAAGCTTGTAAGTCGCTGTTCCGAAGAGCTACGGGTTTTTGGCAAGCAGCACAATGTAAGACTTTGCTGGTTTCCTGGGCACAAAAGGGTGCCTGAAAACGAGACATCTGATGAGCTGGCAAGGAAAGGATCCTCAAAAGACTCAAATACCACCGCAAAAATCCCACCCTTCAATCTAAACAGGATATAAGGAGAAAAATTTAAAAGACTACTAACGATAGATGGAATGCGCCCAGCTCCTGTGTTATAACTTAGAAACTATGGCCATTCTACAACAAACGGAGAACCGAAGGAATCCTGCAAATGGATAAAAAAAATCCCGATCTTCCCGGGCATAACATGCTGAAGACTGAGATTGAACAGGGATGGCCTATGCAGGGGATGTGGTAATGAAGAAGTAGATGACGACACTCCACACTTTCTCTGCCCCCGTTCAGCACTGAGAAGACACTTCTTTCAGGATATAGAAGAACTATCTACGTTCGACATACACAGATTTATCAGCACCTCAGGCTGGCTTGATAGAACATAGGCTTATGGTTCCATGAAGGGGGCTGCAACCCCAAGGGCATCACAATGGGTCTACATTGACCTAAGTGTGACAGGGAAAGGACTTCCTTTCCTATTACCTAACCTAACCTATCCTAGCCTAGTTTTGACACTTAGTTTGGCCTTCCTTACTAGAGATCGGCCAAGCTGGCTCATAATTGCTTCAGCGAAGATGACTCCTTCCTCTTTTCATGAAGACCTCGAGGTACTTAAACTTCTCAACCTAGTTGTTGATCGGAAACCCCTGACAAGCTAAGCGCATTCAACAGGCCGTTTAGAAACAACTATCACCTCCGATGTGTTCATTGTTATGAAATGTAGATGACTGATCCTCGAGTCTCTCTAGAATATCCACTCCAAAGAAGAAGGGGAAAAACGCACACTTGGCGAAGTCCTACCCCTACGGTGAAAGGCATCGATTTCTGCTGTTCGTAGATGAAGGCCGAATGGTCTTTAGCAAGAAACTTTCAATCTGGAGTATTCCTGTACTCCAGGGCTGAAGGATAAGATATGTAGCTCATCAGCTGTCGAGGGGTAATACCATCTTTAGTGATGTCTTCTTGAAAGATGAGTGCTTATTAAAACCTCCAGTAACTGAGCTGCGGATTACTATAAGAATCAAGGCACCTCTCCAACCTTGAAGCGTTGTTGTCTTCATATGACTGAGGCATTGGTCTAAAAACCTCAACTGTGTACAATAACTAAGCAGCAATGGTGGTTTGATGTCTGCTATCTTAATTTTCCACATGTAACAATGCTCAAGACCATTCCCAATACCAAGAGTATACCATTGATATTTTCTTGCTAAGACTCTTCCGAGACACAGACATTCCCGCTTTCAAGGAAGGAAGTGGATAAGTGAAGTTCAGCTTTCATTTGAAAATTTCCAAAATGCGATCTTTTCAGCGTTCCTTTATTCAAACACAAAATTGAAATATCCTCGCCTAAATCCAATTTAATTCAAAAGTCTTCCCAATTTCCCACTCAACCCAAACCACTTCCTGGCTGACAGAATAATCGGAACAATTCCCTGCGAACTTACCACACAATCCTCTCGGCCAATCTAATTCGCCATGAAATTTCTAAATTACAGACCCGCATGTACATTCATTCCATGTGCGCATCAGGCTAACTTCCGCAAGCCGCTACCATCATTCAAAATATTATTCAACCAAAACAATCTGGGCCTCCAATTCGCGAGGCCAAAAAGCCAAATAGAGTATTTTTAAACAAATTTCAAATGTTTATTTGTCTAAGCACTCACACACACACACGTATGCATATACAACAGTCCACTGGTGACAAAATCACAGAGCATATAAGGCCTTTAATTTTAAGCAACGTTAACAAATTAAAGCGCCCAACATTCGGTCCAATGGGGTTTTTTGGTGCGAGTCGAGCGTGCTAATTACTTGCGATGAACATGAAACCGCCATTGCAGCGAATGGTTTTAAGGGTTCCTGTCAGCGTTTTGTTTCTAGCTGACAGCTGTGGCAGAATTTGTCAGGATATACAGAGTGCGTTTGAATGTTAACTGGTTGGTTAGTAATTACTATCGCATCGAGTGTGAAACTTAAAAATCGTGTATCCATTGGATTTTAGTTGCGACACCTGTACAAGTGGGTGGGACGACAAAGATGTGTCACCTAGATATTTAACTTTGATTTTATACCGATTCCATTAATTGGAAAAGTGTCTGTAGAAATTGGTCAAAAGCCGCGATTGTTTACCGAGAGGGCATTGGAACTGTCTACAATGTTTAGTCAATGGATGGGTATACACATATCTTTTTGGTTCAGGTGGACTGTTTTGTATTTGAGGCCTTTTAAAACGGAAACCTTTTAGATACTAAGAGCTTTAATGTACTATTTCGACATCTCAAATCAAAGTAGGAAAAGTGGTAAGTAGAATCATTTTCTAGTCCTCTCTAGTTGGATTACCGCTTAATATTGCGCAGTTCTATGGCAGCCTTTTACGTTGAAACATGGAGCCAAAAATACTGACATTGCCAACCACAACAATCAGATCCAGAACCGTGAAATGGTGCCGCGATGAGCTCAAGGCACTCAGAGCCAATCACAAGCTCACACTCATTGGGGATCCATGGCAATGAAAGGGTGAGCTCACAAGAATAGGTTCTGAGTTGGATCTGACAATGGCCGATGACTCAATCCTACCCCCACTAGAACTTTAGAGTCCAGCATCACCGCGAAATTCCAAAAACTCGCGAACAAGAGATGGATTACACTCACAACATGCCGCACCTTTAGAATTTTTTTTATAATTCATTAGCGCTAAAGGGGTTATGAATACCCTTATGATGCTATTCACACAGCGCTTTTGTTGATGTAGTGATTTTGAAGCTCAGGTGATATAAGGTTTCAGTCTTTATGCTTCGAGGGTGGTGTCCAGAATAACTGGGGAGAATTATTGGTACTATTGCTACCATTGCTTATAATTCACAGTATTTTTTCGAACATCCTGATGTCGTTAGTACGATCCACACTTTCAAGCCATCTGACCACCCTACTGCCAGTGTTATGCCTATGCAGGAGAGTTGACGACGTCAGCTTTTTTCGCAGTTGATCGACTTTTTTTTTCACATCGGGATTCGAAACTGGAATCTTCAGCGTGACAAGCGATGATGCAACCACTACATCATGGCCACCCCTCTGAACAGAAGTAAACAAGAGAAAAACAAAAAGAAATCACTTCTAATGGTATTATAACAGGACACAACCTGCTAGCGGCATTCAAGAGAATGCGTTTGAGCACTACGTAGACGTAGACACGAAGGAGGACACATTCCACTTCGTATGCGAATGCCCAAGCTTTAGCAGAAACAGGAAGACAATCTTCGAAGAACATTTCTTTAATTATGTGGACAATTTGACAAACAAGCCTAGGTGGGCATCCTATAATTCCTTCGGAACTCGAGTTGGTTCAGGGTGGTCAATCGATAATATTTATTTAGGTACCCCACACCACACCGGGAGACACAATGGATCCTTGGAGATCTGATCGAGGCTGTGCAGGCTCCCCTAAAACCTTACCTAACCTACTAGTCAGAGTCTAAAATTTCAAACGAAATTGTTACAGTATTCGACAAGATGCATAGTGTGCACCATATTGATACAAAAAAGGGTCATAGGAGTTCTAAATCGCTACGAAGTTGGGTAAACAAATTTGTTTAAGGACATGTACCTTTACATAAGTAACTGCTCTGACAAATGATCGAATGGAAAACTCAAGGCATTATTACTTCTTTTTCTCATTCGATTTTGAAAACTTTTTAACAAATATTCTTCGTGTAGTTATTTTTTAAAAACCATCTTATAGAGCAATGGAAAGCTTGTTTAAAAGTGTTTGTTTATCCCTTCACTGTATCTGCAAAAGTGAAGTGAAAGTCTTGTAAAGTAAAACCACTGTAAATTCTGGCATTTTCTCTTTCTTCTAATAAGTACGTACTTAGTTGTAGCACTCCAGGTCCAGTATAGCCTTTGTGAGGTAATTTCTGGATTTTCCTCTGCAACTTTCAGACCCAATTATTTCGCACTGTGATTTTCTCATTTCGAGAGTACTTATGCCTTTTACCCCAAAAACCCTCAAAATTATTGTCAGTAGCACATAATTTTTTCACAGCAATAAATTTACGCCCATATCAATTTAGGGTCAAATCCTTATTTCATTGAATGAAGTGCATAAGGCCTGGTTACCACACCTATGTCCAAGATAATACTAATGGACCTGGTGGACCATTAAGAGCATTCCAAAACTTTTTTTTTTCTTTTTTGTAATGCGCCAGTTGCAGCAAGGCACCTTGATTCTTTGCTCATGCAAATAGCTAAGGACCCTTCCCATGCAGACAAGGTAACATAAATTACGAGTAAATTCACCAAGTCCTGAAACAGTCCTTGCTCATATATCCTATGGTAAGCATTTTTGTCTTTTTATGCTCACATGCATGCTTATACACATAGTTGAGGTGGAATGTAATTCATATACTGCTTGTGCACATAAACCTGCCATAAAGTGCAAGGAATAGTTTTTTTTTTTTTGTAGAAATATGCAAGTGAAAGAGGCGGTAACCACTTATAAAACACTTTACGTCTGATTTAGTTGTGCTAGAAGACTTTTACACAATGGAGAAGAGATTCTGTTGGTAACATGATAGTAGACATTAGAGAAGTGTGTATATTTAGCTAGACATTTCTTATCCAGTGGATTGCTCTATTGATGATCTGAAGATGTGATCAGTGGAACAGGGTGTCATTTTCAAACATTGTTTGGTATGTAAGATGTCTAATGATTCGATCCGCTCGGGGATTAATCGTACATTTGTAAGTCCTACTTCGACGGGACATCAAGTCAAAATCAAATTATGCCCTTATGTCCTACCCCAACCGGCGAAAACGCGAAATAAGATGGTACATCGAGTCGGATTGTAATTTAATTCGATCGACAGCCATTTTCCTTAAAAAAAATGCATACAAAGCCGCTTCGATTTAGTCACCCTGTGCAACATTTTTCACTACTTCAATGCAGGAAAAACAGGGTATGAGCAAACTAATGGGGCTAAGCAAGGTTGAAGATGTGGCTGCATAGCGTAATGCAGCCTTCACTCGGATCTCTACTGATCCATTGTGTTCCTCTGACGTGAAATGTTCAATCTGAAGAGACAAAAAGAAGGGAAAGGTCTGGGTGAGTGCAATATTACTATCGTCCGGCCTCCCTGAACCATCCTGAGTTCGTAGTGAATTTTAGAATGGCTTTTTAGACAGTTCGCCCAGGTCGTTGAAATAGTAATCACCGAGGGCCGCCTTTCTTGTTCTGTGTAGACTAGGACATTCGCATAGGGAATGGGTTGCGCTCTCTTTCACGTGTGTTCTTCCCACAGCATCTGCATAACTCGTCTGTACTTAAACGCATTCTTCTAAGGTGTAGGCCGCCAGTAGGTTGTGCCCTGTGATAATCCCTATGAAGAGTGTTACGTTTGATTTATTTAGCGCAAGAATGTGCTCCGTTTTTATCTTGTGGATATTTGTCCAGAAGTTCCTGGAGATGTGGCATGATGAGAGTGTACCCAATCTCTCATTAGCTTGTCGTTGGAAGTCAAGTGCAATGATAGATTTGACGAGAGCTGGAGTTGAGTGGTCGACCAGTGATAGGTCCTGTTCCGAGCCCTTCCTGGCTAACTCCCGTGGATATCTTTGTGTCCCGGGATCCACCAGAGTGTTACGTTTTGGTTCGGGATGAGGGTTTTGAGTTCGTCACGACAATGTTTTACAATTTTGTACTTAACTACTGTGGATGAAATGGCCTTGATAGCGGCTTGGCTGCCTATGTTAATGTCGATGGTTTTCCTAGAGACTAGCTTCATTGATAGTTCACGGGCTACCTTGGCGATGACTAGGACACTGCCGTGGTTCGAAAACTAATGGTGCTTCGCTACTGCTTATTTCAACTCACGCGGGAGGGTGGAAATATTGGTCAACAGATCTCTATACATATTTAGCACCGATAAACCTGAACCTAATTTTGTATGCTTATCATACGTTGCCATTCGTCTTCTTTGTAGGTACTTAAAAAGAGCAGGAACGTGCATAAGGGAACTTATATGACAAATTTACGGCACTGTTATCGGCAAGGGCTTGAATGGGTTAGTAGCGGAGCCTTGCGGAACACCAGCTTTCAACTTGATTTAAACTCCCCGAAGGGTGGTTTATAATCCATTTAACAAGACAAATATATATCAATGCCATATCTTGTAGCCAAACTCTGTCAAAAGCCTTTAAAATGTCAAGAGTAACAATTTTACTTTCGACAAAGTGATGAGGAGACTCGTTCTATTTCTTGGTGAGACATGCCATCGAACCACCAGTGACCTAGATTGCCTGCACATCCTGCACTCCTTTTTTTTTATATGATGACTTTGACACATAGGCATTGCAGTCATATCTCTCTTATAGATTGACTCTACAAGGCCGACCACTTATCTATTTCTTCCAAATTCGAAGGACAATGTTGACGATCGCATAAAAAAACAGACATACCTTGCTTCTAAGATGACTTCAAGATCAGGATCAATTAATGACCATAAAAATGGTATTCAAATAGGCTTTCCAAACCATCAAAACTCAGACAAGCACTTTATCAGTTGCAGCGTATAAACTAATTAAATTCGACAGAGGACTACCGAAAATTTCACGCAAGGAAGTGCCTTCTCAAAACCTCAACAGAACGAATCTTGTAAATTTCTGACTCTTTCACTTTATACGCTTACCTGAGCAAAAACGACCTCAAAAACTACCAAAAGCGGTGCACAACCTATTCCATTTCCAACCAACTCAAACCGCAGCAGCTCGCTTCAAAGAATCCTCGGTAGCTTTCATCACTTTTGCATCCACTTACCTTTGGTTAGCCGCTGCGCTGAAATAAAATTCATTTTTTAGTGTTCACTCGTATATGGAATTTTGTTTACCACAAACTTGCACATTGAAGCTTGGAAGTTAAATGTTATGCCAGTCTGTCAGCCACCCACTTCCATTGGGAAAAACACCGTTGCAGAGCTCAACCGAATAATAACCGAACAATTTGCTAACCTCACGCTTAAAACGAAACATTCTGCACTCCTTCTGGTCATACCACAAGTGCAAATATGTATAAAAAAAATGCCACCGCATATCCTGGGAACGTAGCAGGCTTGTAACAACTGACCAGCCGTACTGCACACATGCCATAGAGCAATTCTCTAAACAAACTCTTGTCACACGCGATTGACATCCTGCCATCGTCAGGTTGCATGTCAACTTCCAGAAGTGGGTGGTGCATGTAGTGTAAAAATTGTCGCATGCAAATGGCAGAGTGAGACAAGGATCTTCCAAGAAACCGGATTAGGTGAACTGTCGTTTATTGATTTCCAACGAAACCACTCTTGCATAAAAAATATCCTCTTCTTCTCACTAACGTATTACCGTAAACCGTACGTTATTATTGTGTCCTTAGACAGAAAGCAAAAACTCGGTGAGAGATTTTTTTTTCTTTCCATGTAGCGAAATCGTTCGTTGCATGCGGAATGCGTTACAACGATGATCTGGTGGTACCTTTGTAACAATGTTATATATGTGTGTGTGTGTGTGTACGACTGAAGGATTTTGATGCCGGGTAACGGCATTTGTCGTTATACCCGTTGGGGAAACGAGCAAAATTCGTATCACTTTTTGCGTGAACGTGTACAACATTTTAAATTGTCACCGGAGTAGAACAGATGAGGTTCGGTGTGAACGGGAGGCAGAAGCTGCCACTCAGGATAAAGATATGCCACGTAACTACAAATCGCATACTCTTGCGGTAACATTGAAAGAGAATTTGCGACGCGGTTGAATATGAACGTGTACTCTTGGAGTTCCATTGGTTTTTGGAATGTGCTGAAAAGGATTCCGGGCTTTTGTCCTTAACTGAGCACAGCACACAAGAGAATCAAATTCGGTCGAGACGAGGCTTTGTACGGAATTACAAGGACACGGAAGAAAGAGGGACGCGCATTGTTGTGATGTCTGTGAAGAATGATTTTAAGTGGCATACATGGGGATTTTGTACTTTTGGCTGGACAACATAAGGGTGTGTAGTGAGTTCTGTGTATTATGGCCAATGTAACGTGTAATGCGCAATGTAATGTTGGTTGTGTGCTACATATATGTAAATTTGTTAAAGACTGACAGTAGTATCAAGCATTTTTTTCTTTCTTTAAGGATAATGGATTGATGGCAAATAAATTGCTCAGTCATTTATTTCCTTTAACCTGTTTGGTTGGCTCAAAAAGGATGTTCTGAAGGTAGTATCACATGGTAATTTTATCAACAGTAATGAATGTGTAGATACCTTTGATGTCAAAAAAGGATTTAGACAAGGCGATGCGCTGCCATGCGACTTTTTTACTATCACTCACGCGCCAAGCACAATCTTTCGAAAGTCCGTCCAATTACTCGCATACGTCGATCATATTGACATAATCGAAAGAAAGCAGCGTGATGTCAGTGACGCTTTCGCAAGTATTGAGACGAACGGAGGATGGGTTTAACGGTGAATGCTGTCAACAAGAAAGGACACTCAAGACCGACGTCTAGGACAGAACGTCTTTCTCGACAGATATAACTTTGAGGTAGTTAAGGACTTTGTCTACCTAGGCTCCGCTTTCAATTCAGACAGAGACACCAGCGCTGAGATCAATTCAAGAATTACCCTTGCCAATCGGTGCTTCTTTGGGGTAGAAGGCAATTGACTAGCAAAGCCCTCTCTCGAACAACAAAAGTGACCTTATACAAGACTTAAATAATCCCAATCCTGCTCTACGGCGTAGAGGCATGAACTTTATCAAAAATGGATGAGGGTGCTCTTGGCTGCTTCGAGAGGAGAATTCTTCGTCTACATAGACGGTGAGTGGAGGAGGAGATACAACGACGAACTGTACCGGCTGTACAGCGACATCTACTTAGCCAGAAGAGTGAAAGTCCAACGATTGAGGTGGCTGGGTCATAAAGAGCGGATGGACACCAATGCTTCGGTCCGAAAAATCTTCGAATCTGCCGAGGAACAGCGCTGTAGAGGAAGACCGCGACTCAGGTGGCGCATGAAACTGGAGGCAGCGAGCTAAAGACCGCGCTGGCTGTAGACGCTTATTGGTTGAGGCCCAGGTCCACTCCGCACGGAAGCGCCACCTTAAGGAAGGAAGGAATGAATGTGTAGTGGTGGTACCTAAGTGGAAGGTTTTGTGGAATGATTCTGTCATTCCTCTTTGAATAGTCACTGGCAAAGTTGGAGAAGGTACCTATCTGTTAAAACAGACTTATTGGCGTAGAGCATACTGAATCAACTGGCACTTTGCAAACGTCTATTTTGGGTTACAACTTGACAACCTTTGAACGGGAGAACTGGCATTAAGGAAGTTAGAGGAGAGGCGAAGGAAATACCGATGCACATAAGTTTTAAATATGAACTAGTCCAAAAGCAGGCTTAAGGATAAACTGATGGGCATTTAGAGGCAAGACGCGTATCACGGGTGAAATGCTCAAGGAGTGCAGGTTGAGAGACGTCAAAAAGTGTTGATCGTACCGTACTAATCCCATCGGGATGTTCGAAAGGAATACTGTGAATTATAAGCAATGGCAACAGAACCAATAATTCTCCCCAGTCATTCTGGACACCATCCTCGGAGCAAAAAGACTGAAACCTAATACCACCTGAGTTTCCAAATCACTACACCACACTAGCGCTGTGTGAATAGCATCATAAGGGTATTCATAACCCCTTTAGCGCTAGTGAATTATATAAAAAAAAAAAAATGCTTGTTACCTTGCCCAACCATAAAACTGCTAAACTGGACACTGGGCTGGGGTACCAACGTTTAGGTCTTGTTAGTCCAAAGTGGACTAACAATTGCAATCGTGCAATCATGTGAAGTCGTGGACAAGAATCGAAGAATTAATATAAATTCACCGGGATAATAACCTTTACCTTCGCTTCTAAGCCTGATCCTTCAGTATTCGCATCTCCCTCTCTCTTTTTGTTATCCTTTGTATTTTCCAATATGAATTAGTAACTTAATAAAAACAAATAACATTCCATTCCGTAACAATTGAATGATTTCTATATCTCAGCGTGTCCATCTATCACAGTCCTTGAGTCCAACATGGAAATTCGATTAAAACATATTCACCTTAAACAATTGATATTGAGTTCACACGCACATGCATATGTGTATGTATTGTGTTGTCTGTTCCTGATATATTGAGGTTCCATTTAATTGTGTTGAAAATGCTGTTGCGATTTATTTGCTCACACGAAATTAATCGGTGAATCTATGGCCTTTGTGTGCAGTCACTCGTGAGGATAAACTTGAATTGGCTGTGTGTATGTCATGCGAGAGAAAACAGAGAGAGGGCTCATATGTGATGACGTATCACATACTAATGAAGTCTACTCTGGTACGTGTGAGGGATTCCAATGAAAAACGTACAAAATGGTTGTGTTCAGATACCAAGGATCAAGGACACAGTGAACAGATTTCACTGTGCTCTGTCGAATGAAAAACAAACGTCAATTGTTCAGCCTCGTAATTTATGATAAATGCTTTCGGTTTCGGTTTCATGCTGTTTTATTGGAAAATTGTTGCAATTTTTGTACGGCTTTTCGTATTTTTTTTTCGAAAGCTCAAAACAAAACATTATGATTGTGTGGCACGAAGAGGCCGATGAAGGACATTGGACGAAAACAAATTCGCCGTGGTGAGTTGTTGATGGTTTTGATTTATGTTTGTATATTGCTCTTAAATGAGTTTTTCAAATGGGAATGGAATCTTAGTCTCACGTATGAGGACCGCATCCTCTCTTGGTATGGGATCAAGTCTAAAACCACCACAAACGATATACATATACATTCTAGCTTATCACAAAGGCTTTAGTATTCAAACCGTCATTGGTTTTGATGGACTACATGTACAATTAGACGACATCAACTTTGTCAGAAGAGTCCAGATGACTGGGAAATGAAGAGCAGATGTTCTCCGATTGGTAAAATCTTCGAATCTACCTCAGAAGCACGCTGCAGTGGACTGGACGGGACTTCATAGTGATTCAGTGGGATTCTGAAGACTTTCAACACAGGTGGAGTCAGTTCTGTCAATTTCCTCCTTTCATTCCTAGTATGCACACCATTTGTTCATAACCTTTAGAGTCATCTTCGCCTTGGAGGAGTCAGTTCTGAGGAAGAGACTAATAGATGACATTGTTGTCCGCGTATATTTATTTTTAGATTTTAGCTGCTTGGGAATCTGGAGGGGTCTCAGATGAATCTGCGATAGAGATATACGCAAATGGATCTAAAACAGCGTATGGTACGGGGGCAGGAGTCTTCTCGAGTGCACCTGACTAGATTATTGCCAAACGACCGTCTGATCACTGTAGTGTATTTCAGGCGGGAAATTACGGCAGTCCGAGAAGTTGCTTTCGATTAACGCTGTAGGTGGTAACGCTATTGTACTCTATATAGATAGTCACGCAGCGATAAAAGTCTTGGAATCACGGACAGTACGATCCAAGCTGGTAAAGCAATGCCGCAGGTCTCTAAACGAGATCACTGACAAATGCTACGTTTCTCTGGGCTGGGTTTCAGGACACAGGGACGTTCCGGGCAACTGCAGAGCGGACGAATAGCTAATAGCAGGTGGAATAACATCAGCACTTGTCTTCTGTCAAAACAGATCTGGCCTAGTCTGGATTTGAGAAGAAGAGAAACTTATAAGAATTATAGTAGGAGCCTTGTCTAATTGGCAGGCATGCCAATAGAATGGGTGTCCCTTCTAATGATTTCTGTGGAAGCTACAGAGATGAGTAGCAAAAAGAAACGCTCTCTGCTCGATCAAGGCTGAGGAGGAAAACACTAGGAGAGTACTTCTTCAATGACCTCAACGACCTAGCCAGGCTCGATATCGTTAAAATTAAGAGTTTACGTGGGTCTAATTGGTTGTGCACTTAGTGCGGCATAGGATAGGGCTCACCCCGATACGGTTACTCAGAGCTTATACTCATTTTTCCTCTAAGGAAATTCCACATGTGAGGTTTCTGAGGCTGGTTTCCGGTTTCTACACGTGGTATCACAATCGACCTTCGCTCTGGCTCAGTGTCGACAGCAACCCAACCTAACCTAACATAAGTCTCTTGAAGATTGGTACTTTAGAGAGTTAAGCAGATTGTAGTGAGTATCTGCACAATGGCACCAAGAAGGTATTCAGGTGAATTTTTATCATATACTGGCTTTAACAATAATCAAGACAGTATAGCCTCTCTACTCTCCGAAAATTGAGGAGCATTACCTTTTCTAAACCAAGCTCTCTTTCAGACTTCAAAATAGAGTTAGAAATAAAAAAGTGAGACTCTTCTAAATTAACTCAAGTTTAGAGTTCGAAGGGTAGCGTCAGATGTAGCTTTGAAAGCGTGAGGTTCCAGCAGTCCTACCTAAATGCCTGCAATGTCATCTGTGTGTCGTTCTGAAATTCGGTGACCTTTCCCTATTTTAACAATGGTTTCGAATCCAATTTTTGAAATAAACCAACGCACCGTTGGTATCCAACCTTTGCTGTCTCATCCCTCTCCCCTCGGTGTTAATCATTACAATACATACTTCCTTTCCCTCATTCCCGATGAGGAAATATAAAATTGTGGCCTGAACAACTTACGCATAATAAAATTAGTGACATTAGCTTTTCAGTGTCAAGAGCCGAATAAAAAAGGACTTTGCGTTACACGAGATCGTTCACCACATTCTCCATTAATTTATCTTTACTTCTACAAAAAAAAAAAAACAAGGTCTAGGTCTATGGCAGCAAAATATTTTTATTTATGAGTCACAGGCGAATATTTATGACTTTGCTACGGGATAAACATTTCGTACATATTTAACGCAATTCGTAAAATTTACGACCCGCCATGATAAGGCACAAAACCTCTCGCAAGACTCCAGCTACAATGATGTTGCCGCCCACTAAAATGTGGCCCAAAGCGCCACCAGCAAGGCTAAATGCGTACGACATTCTGTGCGTTTGCCATTCACAAAAATATGCTTTTAAAATAAATGTAAAAAGTCTAACGACACGACCAGGAAGCAAAAAAAAAAAAACAAAAATATCCTTAAAGGGAGACGAGAAGCGAAGCGAGGCAAAATCTAATAGCATTCTCTGTCGTCCTCCTGCGAATGATGCATTGAACATGGGTATTTGTGTAGTTACACTGGCGAGTTAAGTGCCGATGTGAAATTACATCATTTGTCAGGATTACCGCCGCACCACAGCCCCTCTCAGCCACTCGAAAGGACAAGAAACGAGAAACACATTGTCAAAACTTTTAATCGGTGGTGATACAATTTGTGTTGTGGAATTTCCTCTTTTTTTTCAGTGGCGATGGCGACATCGTATCCTGAAATATGTATTCCTGAGCAGTGTGTGTGTGGGGAGAGAGTGGTAAGTGGATTCTGTTTTTTTTCTCCCCTCACTTCATGGCGATAATTTAGAAGTTTTGTATCTTAACGAGAAAAAGGTTGTCTAGAGCCTTAAAAGCATTTGACTAGTAATTGTTACTTATGGCACGCATAATTTCAAATGGCCATTAAAGTTATGACACTTTGTTTAGTATTTATTTATTTTTTATTTATCTTTAAGGTTAGAATGGAAATTGTTAGTTAGGTCTTAAGGTACATAAAAAAAAAATATAGTTACACTCACAAGAGAGTTCCAATTTGTTCGCTGTGAAATGAAGATCTGGAAAGAGTATGAATTGCATGTGTGTTGTAGATAAGTGGGGGTCATTTTCGAGTCTTAACGTGCGAAGGTGTAATACAGTTTTTGACGCACCAAACCAGATGTGGACGCTTTGGCTAAATAAAAGCCTTACAATATTGTGGCTTGGTCAGAAGGGGTAAAGTATTTTTTGCATCATTAAAGGAAACCTCAACATTTCGCTAAATTTTTGGAGGCTTCAAAACTGTGATCATTCCAAAGAAGGTTGTCAGTCACACGGAAACCAAAGATGGAAAATTGTTTGCTTTCAGCGACGCAAGTACGCAAGAATCATGGATGAAGGTTGGAAGTTTGGGTTTCATTTAAGAAGACAGCATTCGGTTTTGGACGCATTAAATTTTACTCTTTTAGTTGAATTAAGCCGTTGAACTTTGGATCCAACGAGTTAAAAGTAGGTTCATACATTGCGGTTCCTCTTCTACACACAAAACGGGGAACGTAATTTAAGGAACGAATAAGTACTGTGATCAGTGAAGGACTAGAATGAATAAGAAGTTCCAGATAAGAGATCATTTATAAAAGCTACAAAGAGAGGCGAAGATTAAAAATAAAACGTTGAGGAACACCAGCATTTATAAGGAGAATTGCAGACTTGAAACCATTTTGAGCTTCGTGCTAAGCTGGTTCCATAAAAGTGGTTCCCCCTTTCAATTGAACTTATTGAAGGGTTGTAAGTCTAAAGGGTCTAAGTGCCAATTTTATTATTAAGAGATATACGAAAAAAAACATAATAAAATTAAGCGCAAGTTCGTTAAAACTTAGACCTCACCACAACTTTATTTATGAAACAGTGCAGTAACGATGTTTCCGTCCCTTCTCAAGTGGTGCATTAATGGGTCAGTGCAATGCACTACGACGTAGTACTATGACACTTGCTTTTGGTGACGCTCGTAAAATAGAACATGATACACTGTATACAACGTTATCTAATCAATCTATTGAATCAATAAAACCACCCGAAGTCAAAAATTAAATAAAAATATCTATAAATGCTAGAAAGGCCACAGCCTTTTGATATCATAACTGGAGATATTCTTAAGCAGCTTCCTGAAAAGGCAATTTTAAAGCTCACGAATATCATGGATAAAAGTTCGTGCCACAATTATGGAAAGTAGCTGATGTAATCTTGATAGCAAAACCTGGGAAACCACCCCATGAGGCATCATTTTATAGGTCAATATCCTTACTGCCTATAATGTCAAAACTGTTTTCAAGACTGCTACTCAAAAGAATAACAACTTTTATAGATTAAAAACATATTATTCTCAATTATTAATTCCACTATCGACCAGGGCCACCGGATCAGTAACATTATTGAAAAAGCGCTGGAAGAGAAAAAAGTTTATTCTACAGTCTTACTGGATGCAGCGCCAGCATTCGATAAAGTTTGGCACGAAGGACTGATTTATAATTTGAAAAAGGCTCTTCCTAAACAACATACCTACAGAGATCCTCGAATCGTATATTACAGACAGATATGTTCCTTTTAAAGAACAGAGTGCGTATTGGAAACTAGTAATTAAAGTAAGTGTGCCCCAAGGTAGCGTACTTGTACCAATTAGGTTTGGTTAGGTATGTGGGCCGGCGAAGAGGAGTTCTTCTGCGCCAAACTCAGGTCTTTAAGACCCATTGTGCTACCCATAGGAGGGAAATCTTACCCTTAAACGCTACCCGCATAAAAAGTGTACTAGTAACTACTTACTGCTTCAGTTGTACAAAGACAAACCATCATTTGAATTTGATAAAGCCGTTCAGATCGTTTACCGGTTTAGCAGATAGTTCCTCGAGATCCCGGAACAAATGTCGCCCGAGGAATTTGTGTCTTAGATGGTACAGGCCGGGGCAGTGGCAGAGGAAGTGGATTGTGTCAATTGCAGAAAGCAATTTTCATTTTACAGAAAAACTGTAGAGAGGAGCTCGATATCACATATAGAAGGACATACTCGCCAATAGGAAGATATTCCTGCCAATCAATTCCTAACAAACTCCTACTTTATAGACAAGTAATCAAACCCATATACGGGACATACGGGATTTAACTCTGGGGTTGTACTAAACAGACCAAAGTCAAAGGACATGTTAAAAAAAAAAACATGGAGAGCGGCTCCGACATCATACAAACCCTGAAGCCCTTCAGCTCGTGGAATACGTATTTGATTTACATATTTTAAGCTTGTTATTAGCTCCGATTGCAACTCTTCTAAAGGAAAGAGCATGGGAAGAATGGCATCCAAGTTCTTTCGCTTTTTCATTGTCTGAAATTTGAAATATTCTTTTGGATTCTAGATGCCTTCTACCAGTGGAACTTCATCACAACTCTTTACAAAAAAAACCACAAAGCCAATGATTGTTATTTTGGAATCTTTGAAAATTCTGAGATGTTCCCCTACTGCCATTCGAGTCTTCCTCCTGGCTAGAAATCAAAAAGAAGAAAAACGTGAAGGGAGATGAATTCTAAATATTCCAAGTGCATAACTTCCCTTAAGTAGTGATACACACAACTCTGTTTCAATGATTAGTGCAATACACTAAAGTCAAATTAAAGTTGATCCATCAGTAATTTAACGATGTCTCATTGCTGTTGGCCAACACAAACTTGCATGTAAAGCCTTCCATTGGGGTGACAACAAAAAATCTTTCCAAATGCTATCTCCGAAGGACTTCTCTCCGCATCCATCCAGTGGATGATTTAAAATTCAAAATTTCCAAATGCGCAATCACTCGCATGAGGTTGTCTATCTATTTCCGATAACTGATGCAATTTCAATGCCGGATGGCAAAATGACATGAATGACAGCATGAAGAGAGCTCGGGTGCCGGTCACTCCAATTGGTCGTATTAAATTTTATTGAAATGTATGTCCCAGCGATGGAGAGGACCTCGATCCTCGAAGGACACTCTGTTTCCGATGTCCATTCGAATCATTATTAAAATTTTATTGTCAAATCGTTATACGAGAGAGAGAGAGAGGGAGAGAGAGAGAAGAGGTTAATCGTTCCGACGAGGAGTTCATAAATCTGCCACCCAATCCGACCAGTTATCAGATGGAGTACACTCGTAAATCCTATGAATTGCATTTTTTACTGCGTCAAGGCAGGAGACGCCGCAAGACGGGGTTCTAGAGAACTCTCTAAGGGAACACAGTAATGGACAACAGGGGAACAGGATATTCAATTTATTACGAAAATCTACCACACGAGCTGCGCGTAGCAATGAGGACGAGAGAACAACATACTAAATGCAAATATCCAATTGTCCTTTCGCCGTTATTATGATGATCGTAATGTACGCTACGCACAGAGGCGCAATACACACACGTACACAAAGAGAGATATATCTAATAAGTGCACATAAATAAGGGTGACTTTATGTCCTTACGACGACATCCTAATTAAGGTTTAAGGTCCAACGCAATTTTCGAACCCGATGAACATTATCCTGGTACTCTACGTAGAATCGGAATGGACTGGGTGAGTGTGTGCTGCGCTACCGGAGATCGGAGATTTATGGCATTCCAAATGTGTGTCCTGTTGGGTGGATGATAATTTTAATGAATGAAATTGGAGAAGCCCCACCCGAAGGAGGGGAGTCCTGGTTGAGATAGGTTAATAAATCGTGCTGTGGTGTATGACCAAAAATGACTTGTAACAAGGATAATGAATATATTGTTTTTCTCTCGCTGTGACTGTGTTGTTGGCTGTATGTGCATGTTGTTAGACCGGACAACGATGTCGTTGTGAATTATTGTCGTGATTCGGTTGAAATAGGTTTTGTAGGCCTGGGAACATGTAAATCGAATTACTTTGGTCATTTGGACGATTTATTATGAGCCGGACGAGAAGAGTATAAGTTGCAAATGGCAACTTTGGGTTAAAAATTGTTGACACATAATTATTTTAGAAGATATCCTTACAGGAGTGATTGTATGGTTCTTGTATACACTCGAGACAAGCATACAAACATATATATCTTGTTCAGAATTCAAAAACATGGTGTGTGTCATCTGCTGCGTTTTGGGATACATTGTTGATCTCTATGAAAATGGTTAACCAAAGTTGCTATTTCCTTACTTACTTCCTGTTTCCCTTTATGGGGGTTACAGCACCTCCATCATACATTTTTTTTTTATTTATTTATTTATTTATTTATTTATGAGGACTTACACATTAAGATATAATATCTTATAAACTAGTGTTAAGTTATTAATGTACAGTGTATGAAAGCTAGGGAGTTTAATATGCAATTCAAAGGTTAAGAAAAAAAAAAGATAAAAATAAGAATAAGCAATTGAGAAAAACGAGAAAGGAGAAGAAAAGTAATATTAAGGGGTAATATGTTAGTTAATTATTTAATTTATTGAGAAAGGTGTATTTTTATTTTACTTTTACAGCGCAAGGCATCATCTTTTTCTCATTGAGTTAACGCCTTTTTACCTAGTTTTCATAACTCCTCCTAGGCGTTCTGTCTGGTTGTATCTAATGGGTTCCATGTTATCGCGAAGTTCGAAATGGGTGAATATTGCACTGCCAAATGTTCCTCGTCCTCGTCAAGTATTGATGAAAGAATGCACTCTTGTGGAATTCACTTTGGATGCCTAAGTCTTTTCACAACCTTCTATTAAAGCCATCGAGTCTTTCACTGGACATTGCTCTGAGTTAGCTGAGGCTACAAGTCGACTTCTTGGGGTTTCAAGAAATGGTCTTGCTCTTGGGTAAGGATTCTTTTTGACCACCAGTATTATGATTTAGGGCAATGAGCTGTTGATGCAAACCGATGCAGTACGTACTTCGATAGTGGCTACCGCAAGTACCTTGCCATGTCACTTTTGCTCTCTGTCATCACAATGACAATGTGTCCTTTGACGTTGCATTCTATGTGACGCTAAGCTGACTGCAGAAGTCGCTTTTTTGTTTGTTCTTTTCTTCCGTTGTTCTGATCAAGAATCATCATCTTGTGACTGTCAGGGAACTACTTAAATAGGCCTCTGAAGTCGGAATGCATTTCATGTGAGAGGCAGATTCTGTCCGGTTTTTGCCAGGGACCGAGTTATCACACAATTGTCCTCTAGCAAAGTCAGTCATTTGTCCATTATAGAAAGATGTTGCACTTAGACAAAAAAGTAGACGCATTGAGAACCTTTTGGATTCAGTTGCCATTCCCATTCATTTGCATTCATTTGAAGTCTTTTGCATTCAATTGCCATTCCTATTCGTTTGCATTCATTTGAAGTCTTTTGCATCCATTTTTTCCATAATTAATTTCTTCATGGGTTTCTGATAAATTTCCAGAGAGCGAGGATCAGTGCTCAACAGTTTTGGAGGAGGTAGTTCGTAGTCTTGCTCGCTGTTACTGTAAATGAATGAAAATGAATGCAAATGAATGAGAATGGCAACTGAATCCAAAAGATTTCAAATGAATGCAAATATTGACTACCATTCATTGAATCCTCATTCAATGAAATGAGCGGTGATTTAAACTTATTAGTCACCATTCAAAAATGAACTAGCTGAATGAATTCATTTTGCGTGAATTTAATTGGGTGCATTCCGTGAATACATTCCCAAATGAATGCATTCTTTTACAGCTCTGCGCCTAAGGTGGTTTTCCTTAAGTTGGCAAGAGCAAGGCACGTGTAGAGAAAGTGTACGATAGATTCTTCCCCTTCTTCGCTCCTATAGCTCCTGCGGAAATCATTGCAAAAAAAGCTGAGCATCAGCCCAGTTGAGAGAACTAGTTTCTTTTTAGTCGAATTAAGGTTTTCGATCTCCAAGTGACCTCCTATGATCTGTGACCCAATAGATTTCTGGAAAGGATCCTAAAGAAGCCCAGGAGGAACGGTCCTGACTAAGGTTCAGTGCCTACCCAAAAAACTAATTTCAAACAGGTGGTGTCAGATACTCCACCTTTAACGCAATTTTTCCACATTTTTTCCTCTGCAACCGCACTGAAAACAATTTTCCATCCCAACAGTGTACCTAAGTTCTAGAAGATTCATGTGTATGAACGCGTATATGCGACGTAGGCATAGACTTTATCCTTCTTCGTTACCATTAATTGGAAGAAGTGGCAACCCCTAAGCATTTGTTACGCGCACGTGTTTCTATTTAGACACATGGATTCATCAGGCATATGTATGTGTGTGTGCTTTAAAAAAAAAAATTCAGAAAAATGATACTTCTAATCGCCAAGGACTTTTTCACTTTTGCTCTCTGCTCCCAGCTTCAACCAATTACGAAGAGGGAAACCTCAAAAGAATTCCAAAAAGTATTCACCAGCAAAGTAGCAGAAGGGGTACCCATTTAATTGCGTATCCTTTTTTCGTGTGGCCCTCCTAATTGCACAAAAAGCTTGACAGGCTCTGTATACAAAAAATCCATCAAAAGCGATGCACAAGATGAAATATGCCACCGAAGGGTTCTTTTTATCTTATTATTTCCATGTCAAAGGGAGAACTTCTGCAGTGCGATGACAAAAGTAAGGAATTCCTTTTGCGTGTTCTCTCCATTGCCGTTCACGCAAAAATCCTTTTGCGCGTAATTTTCGTGTGTGTTGACAAACTCGGGGGGTTACTTTAGATGTTTGTCGCCTTTGTATTCCCCTCAAGGGATGAGATGCTTGTCTTCCCTTTTTTGAACAAAATATTTTCTTGTACCTAATTACACCAAAGAATCCGGTCCTAGACGTGGCTGGCAAAAGGATTTGAGTAGCGATACTTCCCCCCTTCAACGGTGGGGTTGTTTCTTAAATAATTTTTTACGCCAGCTCTTGCGGATTTGTTTCTCCCCCCGGGGCTGGATTAGGGTGGTGGTAGAATGAAAGGACAACCCTCCGGAAGAACGACGAACAATTTGAATTATTAAAAAAGACTGCTGGTGTGCTCAATCCTCAGCGGGATTATAAATCGTTTTTATCTTCTTTTTTTTCTTTTTTCGTCATCTTTTTCACCCGCCCCCCGGCGGATGACTGTAATAGTTGTTGTCATTGTTTAAGTCGACTCGTTGCTCCTGTTTTACGGCTGCACAACTTGTAATAATTCATTTTATACTAACGCCAATATGAAATGTTAACTGTAATGTTATTTGGGATTATTGCCGGAAATTATGGTGCCTAATTAATTGGTTTAGGAGCTGGGAAAACAAGTGCCAGTTGTTGTCTGCATGGTGTGAGTGTTTTTGTGCTTACTTCCGGATTGCTGAGTGTGTTTGTTTATTTTATTGTTTCAACAGGTAATTGTTGTTTTATATTATTTTTTTGCATTTAATTATGTTCTGTGTTGAATGGATTTGTTTGTCGTTATTTTGAGGGTGGGTAAATGTAGGATACACAGACTGGCTGGGGGTGTGGTGGGGGGGAAGGCGATGTTTTGTTGTTTAATTGCCTGGGCGTGTAAATTTCATCAGGCGAGTCATTAAATTACGTGATTTTAATGTTCTGCATAATATTTGATTTTCCCATTAAAATCGAAGTGTTATTTCAGGGGTATGAATTAAAGAGGGGACATTTGTTAACTCCCCCTTTAGGAATCGGGTTGTTGGTAGGTTTTAAGCGGCTGGGGGCTATGTGTTCTTAAAATAATAAGGTCTACTGTGATGGTACTTGCAGTGACGTTTAGATTACTTTTACTTGGATGATGTCAAAAATAATGTGCAGACAAGTATTTTCTGAGCGCTGTTCGTCAACAAACTGATTAATACCTATGAGTCTGGTTTTAGGCCCAGTGTTTATTGAAACAAGCATTGCAATGTATGTATAGTATGTATATACTTAACTCGTCCATTTCTACAAGATATAATTAGCATTACAGCTCGGATTGAGTTCATTATATTTTGCTTATCCTGACATTCCTGTTCGCGGCTACAATATTCCAGTTCCTTATGTTAAATATAAGAACATAGGGTAAAAAAAACATGCTTTCTACGCCTGCAGCAAGACCTTTGGCAAAAGGTGGGAATTCAAGCCTAAGATGGTCCTCTGGACTGCCGAAGTTCGCCCCATCCTTACTCATGGTTCGGTCATGTGGTGGGCTGCCTTAAGCAAAGCCTACACCATCACAAAACTTAGCAGAGTCCAACGAATAGCTGGCATTGGGATCACAGGAGAGATTCAATCGAGCCCGATAGAAGCTCTCATCGTGCGCCTCCATATCCTGCCCCTGGACTGGCACATCAAATACATGCTTTCAGACTCAGAGAATTTTGGTTTTGGTTCCCGAAACGACCACAGCAAGTCTCTAGACCTGCTGCCAAGGGATTTGGTCTCGACCATAACTGACTGACTCCTATACTCACTTCAATAATAATATTCAAGTTCACCTTCCAGATAGGTCGGAATGAAACAATAACCTACCCCTATCGAGATACCAAGTATCGATCTTCGCCGACGACTCCAAGATGGAGTGTGGCCTTGGAGCAGGTGTCTTCGCAGTGGAACTGAACGTACCCAAATCGTACCGCCTTCCAGACTCTTTGAGTGTCTTCCAGGCGGAGGAACTTTCGATTAGAGAGGCCTGCAAGATACTAAGCCTCAGCCCAGCTACTACAGTTTCAACCACTTCTACCTACCTACCCATGTCATGTGATCTTGGTCGCCCACGACGTCTGCTGCTTTTCAGGAGAATGCCAAGATATTTAAAGTTCAAGACTTTTTGCTTCTATGATCTTCAGGACTTGGCCCCTTACAACAAAGTCTTCCTTTGGTAGGTATCAGCGCATGAATGCGTTGAAGGTAACGAAATTACTAATCAGCTATGCAGGAGGGATTCCTCAGAAACTTACATACTACCCGATCCTTTCTGCAGATTTATCCTATTGGAGAAACGTTAAGCCTTCAGCACGGATCCATTGTGTTCCTCTGACGTGGAATGTCCAGTCTGAAAAGACAAAGAGAAGGGAAAGGTCTGGGTGAGTGCAATTACTATCGTTTGGCCTCTCTGAACCATCCTGAATTTTAGAATGGCTTCTGGTGGCTTTTTAAACAGGTCGCCCAGGTCGTTGAAATAGTATTCTTCGAGGGCCGCCTTTCTTGTTCTGTGTAGACTGGGACATTCGCATTGGCAGTGAGTTGTGTTCTCTTTCACGTGTGTTCTTCCCACAGCATCTGCATAACTCGTCTGTAATTAAACGCATTCTTCTAAGGTGTAGGCCGCCAATAGGTTGTGGCTTGTGATAATCCCTATGATCTGCTAAATTTGATCTGTTTAGTCCAAGAGTGTGCTTCGTTTTTATTTAGTGGATATTTGTCCAGAAGTTCCTGGAGATGCGGCATGATGAGAGTGTGCTCCATCTCTTATCAGCTTGTCGTTGAAAGTCAAGTGCAATCTTAGATTTGCCGAGAGCTAGGGTTGAGTGGTCGACCAGTGATAGGTCCTGTTCCGATCCCTTCCTGGCTTACTCATCCGTCATTTCATTCCAGTGGATATTTTTGTGTCCCGGGATCCACTAGAGTTCGCGGTGAGGGTTTTGAGCTCGTCACGACAACGTTTCACAATTTTGTGACTTAACTACTGTGGATGAATAAGCTTTGATAGCGGCTTGACTGTCTATGTAAATGTCGATGGTTTCCCTAGAGAATAGCTTCGTTGATAGTTCTCGGGCTGCCACGGCAATAGTTAGGACTTCCGCTTGGAACACACTTCCGTGCTTCGGAAGTTTTATTGACCGCATTATGCTAGGTTTTAGTGGTGAGTGGATCCCAGAGCCCACTCCTTCTTCAGATTAGTCCCTTTCAATGACAGTTCGCAGAACATTCTTATATTTTGCAGGGATTTAAGAAACTGAATGTCGACTCTTTCTATAACAAGATGAAACTGCTGAGCACATCCTATGTGAGTGTAGCATCCTGGGTAAAACTGGGTTACAAACCTCCGATTAGGAAAATATTTCATTTTGTACTTCCAGACCTTTCTGTTTCACCTTCTTAATTTTTTCTGTTCAGTTTTGGATATTTCGGCGATACCCTGCACATAATGCGTCTTCTGGTCTTGTGTTTTGGGTCTTGTGTCAAAAGTTGAAGACTCTTATTTGTACAATAATGCAAAATTGCAAGCAGCAGATTTCATCACTATCCAATACTCCTATGTCCTCAATTACTGTACAAGATTGTATCGAATTTTTGTCACAACTCAAGATTGCAAAAATTGCATAAGCGTTGTTAAAGTAAGGAACCATCAAAAAACTATCCACTCGTATAAATACATATCATTTCATCTCGCTTTGTATCCCCGACAGGATTCGCTTCTCAGAAAAAAGGACAAAGCGAAACTGGAAATTGAACGAGCAACGATTTACTCAGCAATTTTGTGATTTTTTTCCTCCTCTCCTTCTCGTTGTTTCATTATGTTCCCATCCAAGCACATACGCTGAGAGCACGAGATATTAAATTCTAAACGAGCTTGCAATAACAATATCATCGTGAGCTACGTTCTTATACATATATGCACGATATCTGAAAAAAAAGGATAAGCGACGATTGAAAACTACAATGGAATTCATGTTGCAACATTTTTTCCCCCAACTGTTCGGGCTATCGATACAAGTGCACGATGACGACGAAACTTGGAATGGTGGGCGATGAGTAAAATTTTAACGCATCCCTGCCATCCCCAAAGCACTCGTGTACTTATTTCTTACTTTACAGAGAAAAAAAGAAAAAAACTTTTCACATTTGAGCATAGCGAATGGAAAACTTTCGTCCTTTCACTTCCTTCCTTATGGATTTTTATCATGTTATTTTTTTATTCCCACCCCTCCCTTCGTTTCGGTACCAAATGTTCATAGCGGTGTAATAAATGAAATTTTACACGACAAAGATTCCAACAAAAAGAAAGGACGACGACGAAGGAGCGCACAACTCAAAACTCGAGAGTAAGAAATAATTTGTAATAATTGCAGAATGTTTCCACCATTTATCGAGGCTGGGGGGACAATGGGCCAAATGAAATAAACTGTGAATTTCGTTTACGTCCAATTTACAGGACATTCTACAATAGCACACACAAACATACACACGTGGGTTGTTTCTCACCCACAGCATCATTAACTTTTGCGTTTTGCTTTTATGAACAGTATTTGTGGAAATATACTATTCGACTGCAAAAAGGACTAACCAGGAAGAAGAAAAGTAAATGAGGAAAAGTAAAAAAAGAATTAAAACTTTGTCAACAAATCTTTTTTAATATGATTTTGTACTTTTGCCCCATGGCAGACCTTTTGAAGACTCCAGGCGGTCTTTTCCTCAAAAATTATTTTCATATACGAAAGTGGTGAAAGTATAGGACTTCGAGTAGGGCCTACACCGCTTTAAAAAAAAAAACTTGGTAGAGTTGACAAGAAAACAGGCACTACGAGTGCCATGTGGTCACATGTCAAAAAATGTCCATTGGAAGCGTGTAGATTAGGAAAATCTGGGTGTTCGGTGCTAAGACCTATAGGAGTAGCAACATCGTGTATAACCTGCAAAGTGGCTTAGTAGCACTCGCTACAGACTTCACCACAAACCAGCTGTACTTCAAAAAATAAGCTTCTTTTTCAGGGAGGAATTGAAGACACGGTTCAAAGATGGACTACTAGGTCGGTGCGGGAATCGTCTCAGAAGCGCTAAAGTACATGTAAATCCTACCAACTTGCAGATTCATTTCGCATCTATCAGGTGGAATTGATAGCAATAGGTTCTCGCTTTATATCAAAGGCCAATGCCTTCTGAAACAGGATGATGTGACGAAGTCGAAGCAGTCGAATTTCAAAACAGGACTGGTGCAGAAAATAATAGGTCAGTGGCAATCTGTTCTCACTGCATACTTTGCCGACGTTGTTATGAGGGGATAAAACAGGAAACTATATTCCACCTTCTAATGTCAGGCACTAGCATTGAGCAAGACTTCGAATATAAGGCAAGCTGTTCTCCAAGGACTTAAAAAAGATCTCAATACCCAGCCGCAATCAACAACCTCTACCTTCTCATCTGTCGTGTTTTAGTCGCTAGTAAAGGCACAACAACAAAAAAGGATGAATGTCTCATCAGCAGGATACGGTTCCGAGACAGCAAGAATCACAGCAATTAGCACGGGCCACTGGCCAATTGGTCCACACTCTGCCAAGTTCGGCATCCCATTCAACCTCCACTGCCGTAGTTGCAACAATTTATACGAAAAGGAAACCATATTCCAATTTTTCTGTGACTGCCAGGCAGCGTTTGTCAGAGACTTCTGACATAAAATTCTGCAACATTATCAATTTTCTGAACTCCACAGGATGGATTTGAAAACTACGCTCTTAGACACGCCCATCAACACCCAGGTCACGTGAGTTGTGATATCAAAACGGCGCATCCGCGCTACTTGTTTCTCTGGTAGGTTTACCAGTTTTAACCACTTCTACCTGCCTACCTGCCTAAAGGCACAACAGAGCCATGACAGACGTTCCCAAAATAACTCAAAACTTAGTTTCGAGGCTTCCGATGCTTGACAGACACTGTCTTAACGAAGCAACTAAATGGTCATCATAGTGTCATTTTACAGCTTCAAATCTGATACTCGTATGTTGTTGACGACGCTTCGGTGTGAAAGTGTGTATCCTTATCGACTTCACAAATTAAAGAGCAGTTGTACCAAACAACATTTACATCCACAAACAATTCGATTCAGTTCTAGGATGAGATTTGTTGGAGCGATTTAGAAATGCATACAAACAGACAAGTCCCTGAAGTCTTAAACCATAACAACTTGCATTCAGGACGGATATACTATTTCAAATAAATAAAAAGTGTCTAGTTCTACGTCTCATTGAAATGGATCTTCGGAATGAGATATTCAAAGGAAAGAATAAACAAATCACTGCATGGAAAGTGGAAGGACAAGAAGTGTAGATTAAAAACTTTTTTATTTTTCCACACCCACAATCTAAAGGAGCAAAGAAAAAACTCAATTTTCTGTTTTGAAAATTTCTCCAATCAAAGTTTTCTAGCCTCATCAATATTTTCTTGTATTTTTCCATTTCCCTTCTTGAATATTGCCACAGCAGAGGATGTGGGAGATCGGTCTGGTGGGGTATCAGTGTAGTGTGGGGCATTCCCGACAGCTTTCTGGTATTTTTTTTTTCTATAACGTGGCAGTGTTTGAAGGCAAATTCCCGTACATGTGCCGCTGTAATTTTGCACTTCATTTTGGGAAATATCCTTAATTTTACTGAAAAACCATCGGAATGTTATGAGATTGGATGGGAATAAAGTTTGGAAAGCATAATATCTTAGGAAAATGGTTGTTGTTGTAGTAGGTATCGTGAGTGTATGCGTATTTTGTTTGATGTCCTTTCAGTGATTAGTTTATTTTTGAATCATATTGAGTTTTAATTTAAAATATTTTCAAATTCTTAACGTTATGGTTCAGGATTCAGAGTATAGACTTGAAGTTTTGGTCACAATCGATAAGTGTGTTAATAGATGGGCTTTCTGTAACATCAGTCATCAGTGTTCATGAATACAATGCGAGTCTCAGGACATTTCGCATTTCTTACTCCACGGACGAAATGACTGCCCGTTGCACTTCATCCTCTGTGAGCTGGGATAGGATATTCACATAGTACTTGACAGAGATTCAGAGTGCAGAAAGTGGCATGCAAGTGTATCCTTGGTACTTAACTTTGCCTTCTGGATACTGATCGGGTCACACCAAGGTGTGAAGTCAGATATCGCAGAAGTTGACAGGCTGCAGTTGCAAAAGACCGCCAGGACCTTCGCCGAACTCAACTCATACGCCGCCAGCTTCAAGTGCCAAGAATCAGTAGTAACACGTTTTTAGAAATGTCGAAACTGATGTGTTGGGTTTCATCTAACTGCCACCATGAAGCTGTGTTTTAACAAAGAATCCCGCCGAGCACATTCATTAAAGCATCAGGTCTGCGAACCGTACGGGAAAAAGAGAAAGGAAGAACATGGAAGAGCATGCAGGAACAATGTACAAAAGTTTTACCAAAAAGCAAAAAGGACGTGTCAAGGGAACAAAGCCCGTGTAGAAAACCGTACAGATGAAGAAGAAAACCTTATAGAAAAGTCACAGCCGGTGCTGAGAATAGGAAAATACTCGTTCTCTGCTCTGTATAACGGCGACCAAGCCCAAATAGCTCCACACTTTTTTTGCCACTGTCCAGCGCTCTGTCAAATAAGATTCAAAACTCTAGGAAGACATTTCTTTCAGAATCTAGAAGAACTGTCCGACAAGTCTGTGGTCGACATAAATGGATTTATCTGCGCCCCGGACTGGCTCGATAGAACATGGGCTTATGGTTTCTAGTAAGGGGGGTTGAATCCCCTCGGGTACCACAATGGGTCTACATTAACCTTAGTGTGACGGAGAAAGGACTTCCTTTCCTATCAACCGTATTACCTAACCCAACCTAAGACCAAATAGCCAAAATTGGCGTCTCTTTAAAAATCTAACAAGACTGATGGAACTTACGATGACTTGGTAGAGGGCATACATCAATTTAGGTCAACATGTCGGTCAGAGAAGTGTACGATTGATGAAAAGGAATCTTCGCACCCTTTGCCCGACCAACAAGAAAGAATACCGCTAACTATAAACACATCCGTCTCCTCAGCATCGCGTACAAGATTTTATTTGCTTTATTTGTTATCGCAGTACAACGTGTACTGAGGGTAGTTTAAGGCCCGGAAAGTCCACAATCGAACAAACTTCCACACTTCGGTAGATCCTGGAGCACACGATCTCTTTATCGATGAGCTATTGGGAGAGATGTCAAGTTTGGCAATAGAGAATGGTAATAATCTCATTAGAAAACTTTTATGCCAAAAAAGAAACACTAAACTATATGAAGCGCTTTCAAAAGCAACTCTGCATCTTCTTCTTTAAGTGGGTCTAACTGCCTCCTTACTGTCACTAAAAAGAGTGACACCATCAAAACATTATAGTAGTCATTTAAGTCTTATGATCAAATATTAACATAACAAGGACCTCTTCAATTTCCCAATGTGCCAGTATCCATCTTAGATCAATCAGTTGATTTTGTTTCGGATTGTTTGTCTAGAACTGTAGCATTTCTCTAGTCTCTCAGTTCAGAAACCTTGCTCGATGGAAAGTTATTTTATCCAAGTGTTGTTCTAGAAGGTCTGGTTCTTACATAAAGAGGATTTGCCTATTGAAAGCGTATAGGATAGCCTAACCAACCGATTTAATCACCTTTGTGCTTTGCCAATCCTGTCTTTAAGACCGCTACCTTATGACCATTCTTCTACGGTTTTGAGCTTCAAATGCTGGAATCCCACATTTTATAGAATCTATGTCGCCATAAGTATCCGAAAACCTTTCTTTTTCTGAAGAGCTCCCGACTTTGTGGCGACACTATGAGGTGTTCTGAGATATCGACATATATGTACTATACCAGTTAGAACGCCTTACCAAAGAAAAATACCTCATGTGAGTAGTTGTTTGTTTGTGTAGACCTTTTTAAGGCTTGTTACAACTTCAGCACTTGGATCGTTTGGCAATGACACGATAAACTCCTTGTAATGGCAGATCTCAGGATCAGATCAAATGCTAATTCACAAGTTATCAAATATGTCAATTCTCCAACTCCTTCAATCAATATAAATTCCAAGCAAATAAAAAAAAACTACCCCTAATCCAAGATTGCATTTCCTTAAATTTAATCAAAAGAATGAAAGGATGGATTCAGGAGAAATTCCAAATGTCATAATTGCACAGAAGACGTGACCCAGCAACATGAAACTAATTTACCTGAAACCACAAATCTCACAGCCATCTGTAGGACATGTGGTCTCTTAAAGCACGAAAATCCAGAAAGGACTTGTTTCTGGGAGAATAAATTTTCTTTCCATGCAACGAAGACATGCATTTCATGACAAAGGATTTTTTCACTTTGTCAAAAGCGTAAACCGAAATTCAGTTTGTTTGTATCTTGCACTCTAACTGCATTTGTGACAGAAACTCATGTGTATGTTTGTAGGTACATATGACATAAGAATCTTCGTGTCCTGTCAGAAATTTTCAGATTGAAGTATAATTTAGTGGTACCATACTTGAAAGTTGAGTTATGCTTCCATATTCCTTTCTCTTGTGTGGAAAGAAGCAAAAATGAAGGATAATTCCTGGTAAACTACTGGAGAGACAAAAACTTACACACATATCCATGTCTTTGGAATATTTAATTTGATTCTATTGGTTGGCAGGAGTCCTTTAACAATTCGCCTCCCACCGCCACCCCAACATGACATATTATGAGCGACAGATTTAAATGAAGTTATGAGGATTTCAGTTCCCTGTCTCGTTACAATTTTTTTTTTTAAAGGAATTTTGTGTACGTATTATATTTGATCCAAAAGGATGCTTTATTTAGTTGTTCAGCTGAAAAGAGGGACATGCCACAAAGCGTAGGACGTAGCAACACTATACATAGTGTAGTGTTGCATGTTGTTGGATTGTATGATGGTTATAATGGAAATTGGTTGCGTGATTTATGCACACAATAAGTGACGCAAATGGGTGGTCGAAGTGATGGCTAGATCCTTCTTATTCTACCTCTGTTGTGTCAGAACTATAAATGCAACGAATGTAGTTGTGCATGCAATGTATGTTCACGAGCTGTCTCGTTAGTTTCGTCAAGGACCCGTAAACCATTTTTCAAAATATAATCCCTAAAATTGGATTTTGTCAAAGTAAAATAAATTTTTTATGACAAACTGATGGATGTCGTGCAAGCATTTGAAAAGGCAAACAAGCACGATTGCAGTCAAAGCAAATGAAGCTAATGGACTTAGAAAACTGAACCATGTGCTGGATTTTGTTTTATTTGAAGGTTTTTGGTAGCGAACTTGACAGAATTGGAATGAATGGTGTTAAGTGACTTCGGTAGTCAAGGTTATCTGTCAACTTCAACTTAACTTCAAATGAAGCTAAAGATTGGAATTGGGATTCAATCAATAAGCGTCTCCAGTCAAATCGATCCTTAATTGACTGGTTTTAGTCGTTTGTCCTTCGTCTTCATACTTCATTAGCAGCAAACAACTTTTCTTTTAAAATAATCAAGGGTATTCATCCACTTTTGGTACCTCAGCACCTAAGAGGAGGACATGGATGATAAGGGCTTTTTGACGAACTTACTTACAGTCCGGGGTGGCCCTGGAGCTCAACCAACAAGCGTGTCCAGCCTGCTCGATCTTAAGCTAGCTGCTTCCAATTTCGCACGCTAAGTTGGTTGAGGTCCCCTTCAACTTGCGTGCACCACCTAAGTCGCGGTCTTCCTCTACTGTGCTGTCCCTCGGGGGCGGATTTGAAGATTTTTCGGACTGGAGCAAGCTTTTTGGCTGTTCACGAAAATGCTTTGTAACGCATCTCCTTTCTTAGCTCAAAGAAATAGAAATCGAGTGAAGGGTTTACAGCAGAGTCGAGGTAGAAAAAGTGATTTAGAACTGGGGCTGTCTTGAATCAGTGCTGTCGGTCAAAATTGTCTAGTATTATCTCACCTTACTATTTAAGATATTTTATTTATTTAAAGGATGCTAAAAGGTCTGGTCCCAGAATTTCCTTAAGGGTTATTTTTGATGCCGTTATTTGTTTTGCTAAGACAGTCAAAAGTAATATTTTACAAGTAGCCTTTAGATTGTTATATTTTCACCTTTCATTAGGGCTTGAGAGGCTCAATAATGATCTTTAAAAAAAAGGGTCATGGGCGATATTGTTAACTCACGATGGCCTCATTCGTAGTATGACTATTCTGATGCCTAGAGATGAATATCTTGTCTTGTGTGCTGAAGCTTATTCAATTATGATAGCCCAGTTATACTCAAACTTAGCTCTTCGCCACCCCTACAACATACTTGTGCAGTTTCTCTCCAGGTATCGCTTGGAGATGATGATGTAATTTTGCCATTTCGAGTAAAATAAATATGCCATTGGAAAGCATGGATTCTGTCACTTGGTAAATTTCGGACTGTCAACTAAAACAACAAAGTAAACACTTCCTAGGATACAATAAAATATTTAAAATTCTAATGCTGCATGGAAAATCCTCGTATTTGAAATTCTAGAATTGTGTACGTTTCTGACAACATACAGATGTGCCATTGCGATACTGTTCTTCAATTCAAAATTGAATAAAAATTTTGTACAACAGTCCATGAACCAACATTCCATGTTTATCTCACTGCATTTCCAAGTGGACAACGTGCCACGTAATACACAAGTAGTTCAAGTGGAATATGTGTACTTTCCGGAAAAATATCATCTACCAATAAACCCGAACGTGTCACTCTGTATAACAGATACTCATACATTCAAATTAAAAAAAAGGACATGTTTTCAAACGAAAAAAGCACAGTTGAGCAAATAGAAATAAAAGTCCGAAAGCGCAAACGGAACGACATAAATGCTAGTAAAGCAATGTGAATCGATGAAAAATACTAAACATTGAGAAGATTAAATATACATATGCAGAGCTTCATCATGCCAGGAGCATTTATTTTAGCAGATCCATTCCAAACTATCTCATGGAAATCTAGGAGTTTTCGACCACATCTTGTAACAATGCAAGGACTTGTTGATGAGTGCCTGTGGGCCCTATACAAAACCTCTTACTCTCTTCACTTATAAATTTGTTTACTTAAACCGAACCTCCGATATACATATCACGACTAGGCTTGCTCAGATAAAATCTTAAGCATGCCATCTAAAAATACGAAAGTCTTAGATTGATATTTAGGTTAGAACAGCGGGTTTAGGAAGATATTCGCGGCTTCCTTTACACTGTTTCTTTGCTTACGCTTTCTGAAAAGTGCATATTACTTGCGTTTGGTCCAATCTTTGAAGTGTGAGGTATATATTAGCACTGCCTATGACTTACTGCGCCAACAGTAAGGATACAAAGTTGGATCTTCAACCAAAGATCGTCTTGTGGGTAAACATACTGTGTTGTAGTTTGGAAGATCACTTTGAGTAAAGCCTACAATACCAATACAATACAATACGAAAATAATACAATACTACGTATCGGAGATCAAAGAACTGCGAGAATAGTTACAACGAGCGACATGTGGTCATGTTTTATCCAGGCTGCTTATTCCCTCTCGATCATCAAACATTTTGCCGAAGGAATCTGTTTGCAGGTTTTAGCTTTTCTACCATTTGGGGGTTGTTCCATCCACGGCAAACTTAACCACAGCCAAGTTAAACTTCTTAAAAGAGGAAGACGAAATTGTGAAGAGCTTCACCAATGATTCAAAGGTGGACTGTAGGTCGGGTCATTCTCAGATCTGTATATCTGAATACTATCGACTTTTAGATTCATTCAGCAACTTCCTGGCGGAATTGCTGGCAATCTGGGATAGATTCGTGTTTGGTGCCGTGACGAAATTCTTGACAAAAGACAGAAAACTTGCAACCGAAATCAATGAGCGCTTGCAGACGGCAAAGGCCCTTCTATTTTCAACAGTGAAATTCGTTGTACTCCAATCAGTCCAAGAATCACTGGACGACGATCGTCTCAGTGAACACCCGGTTGATGTGACTGGTTATGACGTGGAGAACAATCGGTTGCATTTAGGTGCCAAAGACTGGCGAATGGATTTCGACATACGCGCAAGATCGATCCGAATTGTGACGTGTGATGAGACCTAACAACAAAGCAGTGACATCGTCGTGGAAACCATGCCTTTTCAAGTTTAAAATTCAACCCAGTGCCGACAAGATTGTGTTCCATCCGATCCGTCCAACGCCTTGCTTTATGGAGCTGAATGCTGCACGATAAGTAAGACAGCGGATCAGATCTTGGGATCCTTCAAAAGAAAAATTCGACGTCGAATATTTGGTCCTGTCTGCGAGGAGGGCGAATGGAAAAGGGATATAACCGCGAACTCTACGATTCCGATGTGAAAGAAGTCCGGAAGGCAAAAAACCATAGTCTGCACTGGCTCGGCCACATTGAGTTAAGGACGATAATGTTCCAGCTAAGAGAATCCTCGAATCCCAGCCAACTGGTTCACAAAGAAAAGGTAGACCGAACCTCCAGTTCCAAGATCAGGAAATCGCGTACGCCAGAAACCTTGGACCGTGAAGGATGGAAAGCGGCATTAGTTCCAGCTTAGACCCTACAAGGTCGCTGGCCTGATAAGTATCTAATTTTCACTCTTAGGCCGAAAGCGTTTCTATTCTACCTCCCTAAGTATACACAGAAGGAAAGAGGAATTCGAACTACAAAGCAAGCTTAAAGTAGAGTCTAGACGCTATTTATTACGTTCATATGTACTTACATGACTTCAACACATCCTCAGTGAAAAAAGAAAAAATTTGCATGGCAATTCTGGTTATACTCTTGTAAGTCTACATCATCATACATGGCGTGCGCACATGTTCATTTAATTCAATATTTTAGGTTCAAGGAGTGAAAGAAGAAACAAAAGGATTCGAGACGAATTTTTATATTAAATAAACATTTTCCCTTCTGAAAACATCATCACCATCTGTCAACTGCAAACAGAATCATTTATAAGAATCAAAACTACTGTATTTATTGAAACAAACGGAATTCTTACAGATGTTCTTTTTCATCTACATTGAACTTTGTATTTTTAAAGCTAAATTGTTATCGTTGGGATTTAAGTTTAAACTCCACACTCTGTCCTGTAACCCTTCGACATTTTTCACCCCACCATCCACAACCCAGATTACAATTTTCCCTTATAATCTTGTCATCATCCCTCAGTCCAATTTCATCCCCTTACCTTTCCTCCTCGATTAAGCTTACAAATCTAAACAAATAAAAACGAAATTCTTTTCATCCGATTTCAACAAATCGATTCTGATTGTAATCTCTTGCAACTATGTACAACAAAAAAGCCACCCCTCCTAACAAAATCAGGATATTTTATCCAATCCATAGCAACCGAATAAAAGTGAAACTCTCCTGTTAATTGTCAAAATTGCTCTTCTACCCACTCACCCTAAGTTGGCTTTTAAAAGAGAAAGCCTAACAAAAGCCTGAGCACTCCCATCGGGGCAGTAAAATTGTCTCCCACAGGGATTGCGAAAATATAAAAAACGGAACATACATATGTGTACCCACCCCAATCACTAACGAACAACAAATAATGTTTGTATAACAAATTTTTATTTAAGGATTTAGCCAGGATATTTTGTGAACAAAAAAATAGAGACAAACCAAACAACAACTGTAATCGACAATAAAACTAAAATCACTTCAATTATTAATGGTGGCGGCCCTCTTAGCGAATGTGTGTGTGTGAGTGGGTATCGATAAAACGCCATACATCCCCCCATTTGGCAAACAAAGCCTATTGATGCATACCAACGTATGGAATCCTACTTATGTAGGCTATGCAAACACAGGGTGGAAAATCAATGACACAATAAGGAAGACGACAAGGACAACGATGGAGGAACGAATTAATTGTCCAACAACGTATCGAATTTCGTTTTGATATCCTTCGCCTTTGGATGATGGATATCTTTTGCTTCCTTCGATATATCTCACCCCCGGCTTCCGCCTCCGCCAGAGGATGGTCTTTGGTTTGCTTCTTCTCCCTTCTTTTGTTCCCATGATGACGATGATGACAACAAGGATGGGGAGAATCTAGAGCAAACATGGAATATCCTTACGATTTGTTATGGCTGTTGGTGTATGTATCGCCTTCAATCTCTAACATCTCATCTAAGCAATTTGTTGTGGATTGGCGGACGACGCGGCAGAGAGTGGGGAGAAGGCCAGATAAGAACCCTTCGGACTAAAATCCTACCCGCATGGGAAAGGCGAGTGCCGGCAAGATAGCTCAGAAATCGAAGGGGGTATTGAGCCCGGGGCGAAACATTGGCACGCGGAAGAGGGAGCGAAGGCGGCAGAAAGGACATTAAGATGTGGTATCATGTTCAAGTATACCGCCCGGCGAAGGGCGACGGGATAATGATCGAATATGCCCTCGTGTACATAGTTTCAGGATATTTGAAACTAGAGAATATGTGAAAAGGAGGCGAAAAAAAAACAGGACTTTCACAACTAAGCCCGAAGAAATTCTTCTTTTGTCATTGTTCTACAACATCCTTCCACCATTGAGAAAAGGATGAAAAGTTTCGGTTCTCTGTACGAAAATTGCATTTTTTCCATCTCAATGTCAGCGTAGCTTGTCCATCTTTCCAAGAGTGTTCTTTCGAAAACATTGAGCTATTGTTGCACATATGCACTAGAAAAAGAAAACTCAGTCTTAAACTTCCGCAAGGACCCAGAGTAGTTCTCACCAAATATAATAAACGTTTCCTGCTGACACGGCCATCGGCAGTGTTGACGGTAGATAGTTGCTGTGGTCACGTTTCTCCATTATTTGTCTCTTCAGTTCACGTTGTTGGACTTCTTTCTTGGTTTCTCTGTGTGAATGTCCTTTTTTTTTACAAAAATAATAGGAAGTTGCCAAGGGGTGAATGTTAGAACTTGAGCACTTTGTTCGCAATTTCCTTGCACGAATTTATTGGATTCTACTAGTGCAACTGTTGTAGACTTTGACCTAATTTGTCGGGACACTTTCGGTCCACACAAGGTGTGTGGAGGTGCATTGTTAAAACACCATGAGTCACACACTTTTGTGGGCCCTATAATGGAAGAGAATTTCAAAGATTTTGAAAGAGGCTTTTCCAGAAGTTTCCCAAAAGTGGGTTAAAGAATGTTTTTTTGTGTTTCAAATAAGGAGTGGATTTGGTGAGGTGAAGTTTTTTTTTGTACACGTATAAATAAGTCGTAAGAGTTGGTAATGTTTTGGATTTATTTTTGTTTACAAACTGATCCTCTGCGTGAAGTTATGTGGAGAACAAACTAAGTGGACGTGTGAATCTCGAGTGGGGGCACCCTACCATTCGTTACATCCAACATTACACTAAACTTCCAAAAACAAGTTGACGAGAGATGGAGTACACTCTTATCAGGCCGCCTGTCTAGAAGCCTCTGGACAAATAACAACAAGGCACATTCTCATGCCATAACCTAAGAAGAAACATGAACGGCACAGCTCACTTCTTATGCCTTTGCAGAGTCAGAAAGACGACTGACGAACACTATTTCAGTAATCGGGGCGATCTGTCTAAGTAGCCATGTCGGTATAGTTAAGGGAGCTTGAACAACCACCAAACCTTTCAGACTGGATCCTCAGAGATTCGAGTGAAGGCTGCATTGTATAGGATGTAGAATAGCAAACAGATAGTGAACCTAAAGAAACAGAGGGCCACGGTGAAATGGATAGTGTGTCGGAACTGTGTAGGCTCGAGCCCGATAGGGGAACAGCAACAGCTACCGAAAATATAAAGAGAAACGAAGAAAATCAAACTTACTCCAACCACTACACAAAAAAAAGAGTCGAGTCTCAGTGAGATTTGGAAATTAAAAGGAAAAGCGTAAAGCAAAGTCTGGCTGCTTAAAACAAAACAAATTTTGAAAATGCGTGACTCCCACTGTAGCATAAGAAACAATTATCAAATTTCATTCCTCACCATCATCAAGCCAACCCACACCTCAAGTAATTATATTTCAATTTCTCAAGAGTAAATTGGAAAAGCCATCCAGCTATTTACACATTTTTTAAGAATTTCGCACCATCTTTCAGATGTTCATTGAACTTATAACACTGTCTGCCTCCTTCTACTTAAAACTTGACTTCAGTAGTCTTTTACTGCCATTGTGGCAATAATTAAATCAAATCCCGGTTTATGTACCAAGCCTACTTGTCAGCTTAAATAAATTACAATCCTCCCCTATTGGCCCCGCGATGCCATTTCGTTTCGTGTCGAAAGTGTGAACCGACTCTCGAGACAGAAGTACAATTCTTATAAAAAAAAAAAGTTCAAATCGAATAGAAATAAACAGTTTTTTTTACAGTCCTTTACAACTAGGGTATATTCATTTTATTTTCTTGTTTGTAACTCAGAGAGAGAAGGATATTCATAAAAAAAGTATTTGGTAGTCAAGATCTGAAAGTGCACAATAGAATGAGGAATCTTCTGCACGAATTGCAGTTCTTATAGTCCTTTGACGTGAATATAACATTCTCCTAATGGTTTCCAAAGTGTAAAAGTACAAAGAATTATGAGATTCCGGGGATCAAAATGCAACCACTAAGCCAGGCCGATACCTGCAGTTCGAGTTAATCTGACCCTGAGGGGGAAACAACAGAGATCATTGAAATGCAAGATCATTGATCCAGCATTAATTCAATAGCGGGCAAGTTCCACTTTAGCTAGGTCCTTGACAGCCTTTTTGACGTGAATGCGTCTATTAAGACGCCGCCGTGAAGAAAGCTACTGTTTTGGGTTCGTTTCGGCGCGTCTTGAAACGTCCTCTAAGCATTACTTCTGACTCTGTGTGATCTCAATTGACACCTCACACAGAGCTCTATGGATTCAATAGTGAGTGGTTATGGTGAAGTTCCAAGGGGCTAACGTTTAAAATTGACAAAAGTCAACACAGGGCTGGCCTACACTCATCCAAAAGCTAAGTCGAAATACCCAACAGCAATCCAGTAATGATCCACAAACTCCTTATGGGAGAGTTAAGCGTTGTTAGGAGCGATCTTCGTGAAGGCCGTCCTTCTGTGGGCATACAGGACAAAAACTTACTGACTAGGACAGAACGACAAGTGGAGAGTTCCTCCACTACGTGACGAGCTTTAAAGGGCTATCTCCTGCAAACTCGGCCATGGGAGATAGCGCAGGTTGTGTCTCAAGACACGTAGGGTGGGCTGGCCATCCTTTGCCAACAACATCTGGCATGTCTTGGGTTCTTGACAAACCTTATCCGGGATAGATACCGCCAAAGATAATGCGCTTAGGGTTAAGTTAAGGATAGTCGTAAGATAGATAGGGTTACTATAGGTTTAGCTTTAAGTGATAGTATAGTTTAGGTTTAGTTTAGGCTAGTTAGGGTAGTTCGCGAGATTCTTTTCCTGTCTTTCTCTCGGGTATGGGCATAGGTTCTTGGACAAGTGATCCTTTCTTCCATTTTTTTCTTCTCTACCCGTCTGACGCCAATATAGGGTATAAGGGAACTTCTTCTTCTTCTGTAGCTAGCTTAAAAGGCACGAGATTTTGTGTGCTAAGCAGGCGGTACAAGATGGGGTCGACGAGAACTACCCCCGTCCGAAGAGCTGAGCCGAGCATCGACAAGCGTGTCGCCTTCTTCCCCACCTATACCAAAGTTGCCCGTGGCCCTAACCTGGTTCACAATAACGGCGGCCTTTTATTATTTCCTCCCTTCCTTCCCGATACAATTGACAAACCTGTACCCACGACACAAACCCGTCTTTTTTTTCAAGCAGTCTCTAGCTCTGCTTACATTGTTAATAGGGCATCACACAACAAGTTCCAGTTCAATGTCACCCTTTTCGTTCCGTTTTTTTTTTTTTTTTGTTCCAATTTCTCGACAAGCATGTTCCTTAAGGTGGTAACCGAGGCATAAATAAACAAAACAAAAACAACAACGAAAAAAACCAACAACAGGGTGATGGTGGAACTTTTCATGCTCTTGTACCCATAACTTCTAGCACCAGTTCTTCTTTTTTTTTTTTGCAAAATCATCGCCAGAGGAATAAAACAACGATGAGTTTTTCCCTCCATCTGCATCCTACTAGCTATGTTTGTGTGTGTAGCAGTGTGTGGATTTGCAAACACTAAAAGAAAAAAAAAGAACTGGAATTTATTGATTTTATTACGCAAATTTTGCGCCAGGGAGGAGGAAACTTTTTCGGGTGTTTGCCCTAAATTTTGCCACCTAAACTGAAAGTTGTTGCAACAACCGAGCGTAACGAAACCCAATCGACTTTTACCCCCGGCCTATGAGTATGGAACCACCCGAACCACCTTATGAAAGTTCGTTTCGTTACATGGCATGTCAATGGCGCTCGTACGACGTGCGGTATCTAGATACTTTTATATTCGCAATTAAGCGATGTTGGTTGTCCTTGCATTGTGGCACTAGGTGAAAATATGGAACAGTTACAAATAAAAATAAAAAAAAAACGGTTTATCCTGTACAAAGGAATATTTTTGATTGCACACAGTGCGTGCTGAAGTTAGTTAGTGAGGTGCACTGGGATGGGACAAAGTTGATTACAACTGTTGCCAGTTACCACCTCTCTATTGAATGCGAGCTAAGGGGATGAATAAATTTTGACGATGAAGTGTTGAAAAATTTCATCGAGCCAGAAGGTGGGTTATGTTTGCATTACGGCATATGGCCTTGAGGCTTTTCACATCTATAACAATGTAGGACGAACAGGTGTATGGCAAGGGGAAGCTGGAAGCATTTCCATTGTTTCAAGTTCCATACAAACAATCAATGGTTATTTGTGTTTATTCCATTTAATAGGTCGTAGTTACTTGTCAGGTGTGGGAAGAAAGGAGATACATACATACATTATAAACGCATGCAAATATGATGAGCTTTGTTTGTCAATCAGTTTCAGGGCGGGTAGTTTCATTTTCATGCCCTACCTATCGTTCATCCCTTAATTAAATTTCAGTGGTTTCTAAGGCAATATCCACAAATGTTATGTTTTCCCTTAGGCATATGAAGTAGAAGTTTGTTAGCGCTAAATTCTCTTAGCTGAATAAAACACTGCCTTCAGATAATGCTCGAGAATAGTTGAAATGAAATAAACAGCAAAGTAACTTGCAGGTGAGTCCATCGCTTCAGTTGTTGATTTAAGTGAATAAATTGTCTGAGAAGGCAATACTATGTCGAGCCGTTTCGGGCAGCCAATAACTCAAGGCATGTCGAAACCGTCACAAAGATTTCTGAAGAGAAGTAGTATGGACAAGTTGGAAAGAATGCTTCTGCGCTTGAAAGACGTATCAAGTGTTGAACTGAGTTAATGAGTCTACAATATCTGTTCAGCTATTCAGAGAAGAGAAATATGATTTGGACCAAAGAATACACATTTTAGACTTCTGGACCCCTAAACCTTTGTCGAATTGTAGTGCATTTAAGTTCCACACCTATTCTTACACATAGCTAATACAGTAAATGCAGCTTTTATGTGGAAAAGTGTCGCGAAATTGATAGACTCTATGCCAAACCAAGTCGTTGTCTTTTCTATTAAGAGGTTTTTATTCTATAGCAAGCCGTTCCAAGTCTGATTTCTTCAATCTTGTACTGGACCAGATAGTGTGAAAGGTTGGCATAATCACAGAAGACACTATATTTAAAAAATCCGTCCTGCTGGGGTACGCTCACGATATCGACACCATCCCCCGTTCCCAACGAGCCATTATTTAAGATTTTACCGCGATTGAAGAACCAGCCAAACGAGTTGATCTTATGATGAGTGACGGGAAGGCAAAATACCTAGGTGCTGTCGACCAAAAACCGATCCGTCGAATAGAAGGTGACAATCAAAAGCTACAATTTGGAAGAAGTGAACTACAATAGTTCATCTACCTTCCTCGGGGGAAATAAAAATTCCATAAATGCCACCCTGGTGGAAATTCGACGAAGGATAACCTTACGCAACCATTGCTACATCGGTTTGTTCAAACAGCCTTACTCTAATCTTGCCAGTTTTGCTTTATGGAGCTCAATGCTGGACGATGGGTAAGATAGCGGAGGAGATCTTAGGATCCTTAAAAAAAAAAGTTAACGCCGATTATTTGGTCCTATCTACGAAAAGGGCGAATGGAGGAGAAGAACTCTACGAATTGTGTAAGGATGTGGATGTAGTCTCTGGAAAGCGAAAATCAGTCTACTGAAATGGCTCGGCGATATCGAGGGAATTGATGAGAATACTCCAGTTAAGAGGGTCTTCGAAACCCAGCCAAATGGTTCACGAAGGAAAGGAAGACCGAATATCTGGTTTAAAGACCAAGCAATCGCGGGTTCTGGAAACATTGGTCTAGTAAAGAGTACCTACTAGGCGGCATTAATTCAGGTTTTGACCCTCATCTCTACCAGCGTCTTTGGCAAATTTAGCAACAGCATAACATGACGCATTCTCTTACAATCACTGAGAATAAATCGCCATACTCTACCTTCCAAACTATTTTTTTCTTCCAACATCCCACAAAGCTTTTTATTTTGAATAAAATCACGTTTCTATTGCTCCCTTACATTTCTAAATGCGTATTTAGCATAACAACATTATTAGGCTCTTAAGCCCACCAGACAGTTTATACTCCTACAAACCTAGACAGTCGGAGATACATTCAATTAATTCTCGTAAAAGTGAAAGTCCATGATTCAACCAACACACATTTGCCATGATAGTCAACAAAAAAAATGGAAAATATTGACATGCATCACGCACAAAATGTCCTTGACACATGAAAATTCACATAAAAAAGAAGTGCCCAAAACGAATCATCAACTAGACCAACTAAACACAACCTTGAACCCAGCAACTATCTGACAAAAATACATATATCAGACGTCCTTATAAATATAAAAACAAAAACATATTGTTAGACGCACCTCGATTACGCGACATACCTATGTACATATGTACACACCTATCGAATATCATTCTGCTCCTGCAAAACGTTGGAAGTGGTGCGGGACACAAACAACCCTAACAGCCTACACATAGATACATACTATAATAGTTCAAGGATTTAATCCTAAAGGCAAGGTTCTCCTTTGTGAAGAAGTACGAATTGTCCTTGAATGTACTGGATTTCGGGGTATATCTCATTATAACGAAAATTATATCTCTCTGTCAGAAAATATGACAGAAAAGCGAAGTAACAAACGAAAATGAGTTCCATGTTTGACGTCGAATGCCATAAATTGCGATGTTACTGCCAACATTTAAAAAGAGATTCATTCCTTCGGATGTCCTCCGTAAAAAAAAAACCTATAAATCGGCGCCGCAATGAATATGATCCACCAATTGGGGTATTAAACCGCTTCTGTTAACTTGAAGGAAATGAACTTGCTGGAGATCAAGTTTTATGCTAAAGAGAATTCCGGAATTTCTTCAACTTTTCACCGCCAATTGGGGGGAGGGAACCCCCTGCTGATCCATTTTTACTTAAAAGCACTAACTAATAGTACATTTCGCTGTTACCACACTTACTAAAAGCCCGGAGAGTCAAAGGATTGTATTAACTTCGTGATTATCCATAGTCCTATCCCATAGTCTTGGAAAGAGCTCCCAGAAAAACGACAAAAACCTGAGGGAATGCAATTTTTTGTCAGAAAATCAGCTGAGAAATAAAATTTAATACACAACCTCTACTGTATGTATAGATTTTTATCAACTCCTACAAATATGCACTCAAACTTCGTCATTGAGTGAAACTGACTTCGAAAATTCGAATATTTATTCGAAAACAAAAATGAATGGATAAACAGAATCATGCGCATCAGTCAACCAAAACGTACTCTTTCGTTCCGGAGTATCTTTGAATGTCAAATGAAAATTTTCGATTACAATTCGAAATGAATCATCGAAAGTGTAGTTTTTCTTATCATCTTCGAATGGATGTTGCAAAATTGTTGGAAACATGTTGATAGAAGCAACTATTGTAGCTCGTTGGGACAACTTCCACTCAAAATGGTGACACTCGACCCACTGTGGATCGCAATTGTATAGGTACTTAACCCCACCTCCCATCGCTAATACATAAATCAGAAAATACTCATTTTGACGCCTTTCCATTATCGTTATCTCGACCTCCCTTTTGCCAGGCAATAAAAAGGACATATACCTTCGGGTAAGCCTTGCAGCACCTTTATCCACCCCAAACCAACAAAACAGATCTTATTTCTTCATATCCATGGCATTTGTGTGTGTGTGTGTGTGTATATGTCAATGGCTAACGAGACTTTGATTGTTCGCATTATTAAAACCCCACCCACGTCCCCCGTATCCCATTCGTATCCTTGTATCTTTTGTCTCTCCGCTTACCATGATGACGATAACTGCGTCCTAATGTCAACGTACACATCGAATTTGGTACCTTCTTCCTCTCAGTCTCTGGGATAGAGCCGACTCTCCACCTATTTCCGGTGGAACGCCGGTGACTGTACATGTCGTACACACTCGTCGCATTATCGTATTTTGACGAATATCCAGGCGATAGCATTACATCAAGTTCCGAAATGAACCATAAGAGGAACAAAGCATCGAAACGTGACCAAATCAAATTTAATGCTTTCCTATTTTGCTACCTCCTCCTTAAAGCCTTCCACATCCACATTCATCCTTCACCATCACCTGTTCTCTGCGGGAGGATGTGTTACATTTTTTTTTTTTTTTCGCCCGTCCATCCTTCAGAGAGAAAGGCGAAAAAAAAATCCCTAAATGAAGGATTCCTTGAAAATGGGGTGGTGATTTATGGTTTCGGTAGCAATTGGCGAAATGGTTGGGATTCCAATAAAATTAGATACAGAACCAGAGTGAGAGTGTATCTGCGCGTCCTCGGTGTCGTGGGAGGAGGAGGGAGTGTGTTCGGCAAGTTAGAAAGGCAGAGAATGTGGTGCGTAAGTTGACTTCTGCCGGTTCGGGTCGAGGGAATTGAGAAAAGCGACGCATATTGACGGGTATTTCTTGGATGCTTTTTAGTACTTTTGGAAATTAGATTTTTCTTTTTTTCCTTTTGCTCATCTGTGGGACATTTACACATATTTGTGCGGAGGCATGAGTGTGCCGCCTGCAGGAAGGAAGCTTAAAAGAAAATTTATTTATGAATGCTATATCCTGTCTGAGTTTGAAATGTTTTTTTTTTCTTTTTTCTTGGAACAGTTTTGTTATGCCTTAAGTTGTAGGTACAATGGACGACTGCTCATGGTGTTTTAGTGTGGCCGAGAGAGGACTTTGATTTTCTTTAGAATCCGGGGAAAGGAACAAACTTGAAGACTTAAGTAATTTTAAGAAAATATTTTTCCTACAAGATCAAAAGTAATGATTTAAGTACATTTGTGGAATTTTGTTTTGATTTTTTCTTTTGAACGTGTACATAATGGTCTACCATGTGGCACTTGTTGACTCAAAACTTGATGGATAATCTCTCTGCCTACCTACCATAATTACCGAAGATTAACTTTGGGCAGACAAAGTTGATGAATGGCATCGATTTTCAAGAAGTTCTTTAACAATAAGTCACATGAGAAATGAGCCACCAAATATACAACAAGATGGCCAACTACATACTTACAAGAGGAACATTCGAGAACCCATAGAGTTCAGCAGTCTTCTTAGTGCTTGCTTTCAATATAAATGCATGCATATGTAGGTATTTAGTATCTACAAAGACTTTCAATAATTATGCCAAAAACTAAGACAGACTTAGGGTTTTATGTCCTACTGGTCTTACATGTCCTTTGAGGAATGGATGCGGACACAATTGAGAGCAATTACATTATTCGTTCCAAAAAGAATGGAAAACATTCAACTTGTGGTGCTCCAAGTTCGGGTAATCGCTGATGTAAACCACTGATGCTACTTTAAGCAGTCTTCTTAGAGCAAAACTTAATGGAGGGCAAGGAGTCACCCCTGACCAACAATCAACTCAATCGTAGTCGCAGAAAGAGTGCTCATAGAAGTCGTAGGCACATGTTGACTGTGTTGCATCTAGAAAATATCTTACTGTTTATGAGCGATAGGCTTGATGTGCACTCTTGTTAGGAAAAAAGTGGACCAGCAGTCAAGCATTCGAAATAAACCCCTCAAAGACAGAAATCGTACTATTCCTCAGGAAAGAGATCTTGCCGTGCTTAAACCTCCCATTTTGAGTGAAACGGACTTCACAATTTCAGTATCGGAAGGGTTTAGGACTTCTGATAGAATTGAGATGTTCGGTTACATGTGTGGCTTTAGGCCCAGCATAGCACAATTCAGCACCTGGTATAAGGCTTTGGTGGAAAGCCCTTTGAAAAAAAAAGAAGGAAAACCCCTTTCATTCTGATCTAAATCCAAGGCGCAGACTTCATTAGGACAACTGGATCTCTAAAACCGACACCCACAGCCGCAATGGAGAAAGTGTTAAGTCTCATCTCTCTAGACCTATACCACAGGAGAAGAGCTGCCAAGACCTCAATTAGACTCAGGAAAATGGGGTTTTGGTCAACGAAACCCCAAACACACTCGATGGTGTGGTCTGCGCATGAGGTCTTCTGCGAACTTTTGGGGCTAAGCTGCTTGTTTACCGCAAGGATAGTAAGGAATGATAATAATCCTGGAAAAGTCATCACCCGTTTTTAATTAAAGACTTTCGTTGTTTTCGTCCACACAGAAACAATAGGTCAACCACCATAAGTTCTAGAGCAGATTTAATCCTGTCAGTGTTAGAACTGTCGATGGATTTCCTCCATATCTCTAAAGACAACACCGGCATATTGCTATAAATTGCAGCATTTGTCCAAAACATTACATTCATCCATTATTGCTGAATCCTAACGAGGACAACGCTGATTATTCGTATCTCTTATCCAAAGAGACCGCACTTTGGACATTAATTATTCATGGCGATGCTCCTCCAACTCCTCCAACTTCTTCACCGATCACAAAATCATCCAAAACAATTCCCGACCGCACGCACTCCAGCACGTCACATTAAACACAATTAAGCGCTCACCTTAAATCCGCCAACAATGATGGACGACCGTCACTCCCGCTGTTATGTGCTACTGATGCTCATTCGCAATGAGTTATCCTGCCGTTACCCCGGTACAGACCACCCATACTAACGAACTAATTAGGAGTTCCAACCAGCCACACCGGAGATTGTCTCCGTAGGAAAAGAAAACACAAAAAAAAAGGAGAAAGTATCTCCTTAACGCACAGCATCACGACTCACAATGGTATCCTGCTGAGCGATTTTCTGCACCATATGCTTCACAATGGAATTTGCAGTTGTTTCGTGATAAATGACCGGAGCGAGCCACATTCTGTAAATATCCACAAGAAAGGGAGAAGAAAAACTAAAGACATCATCCTGAGATTTAATGTTGAGGTTGCTGGCACACAAAAAGCCGCCGCATTCATCATCTCACTTAACCAGGACGGCCGGCATTGAGGAATGCTGTGTGTATCTGAATCTGAATGATCCTCCTGATCCTCTCCTTGGCAATTGAATAAATTTTCATTCATAATAAAGTTGAATGTTAAAAGGGAGACAGACGGCAAAAAAGAGGCCAGGTGAGGATCGTTCTTGTTCGTATCCTTTTGTTTGCTGTTTCTGTCTTTCTTTTTTGCAAACTTTTGGGTCCTGGCCTTAGGCTAACAATGTGTTCCTTTTGCGCTTCGTAATTGCGATTGTGTGTTGTGTTGTGGTCGTGGGCATCGGTATGTCAGGGGATAAATAAATAACAATGCATCAAAAGGGAAAGGAAATAAAAAGGATCAATCGATAGGAGTTTTAAATTGCAAATGGGTAAATGTATTACGGGCCTGACAAAGGTACAAGGTCTTGTTCCGAGCACAGACGGCAGTTAATTCGTATTGAATCGGTGGTGCTGCAAAATGCCTGTTATTACTGCAATCTTCGATGCTTATCAACTTGGAAAAAGAAGAGAAGCAGATGTCCTAAGTATATACGACGTTATTGTAATAAGACCTCGTGAATTTCATACTGGACAAACGGTAGATATTTGTTAAGATACATTTCTTATGATGGAAGTTGTTGTCAAGGTTTTTTGTTGGAATCGACTTATTTGATCCACAACACTGTAGTGTCGTTCCGCTCGATAGTTCTTTCGGGGAATGTTTGCAAGGCGAACATGTAAACGTAAACCATTCACCATCCCTTCACCTTAGGAGTAAATTTAGTGGTGTCGATTTAGTTATACCATTTCGCGTGACCAAGTTACATCTTGCAAATATTTTGTGTCACAGCTCATAGAGAGCTAAGGCCTAGTTAGGGACCTACAGTTTTATTGCCGACTCCGAACGGCGAATTGAAACGCTTTTTCATAACAGATTGTACTGTTGCAGGTTTTTCATGCCTGCGAAGGGGTGGTGCCGCGAAAATACGTTTGGTGGTATCGAGGATCGAGCCTGTGTCCTCTCGCTTAGCAGTCCAACGCACTACTAAGCCACGGTGAAGGTGTTGCCTCCGTCTCGTGAAATTCAGAGAAAGGATAAGTTCTAGTACATAATTTTGTTCGTAAGGTCTCATAGCGTGTTGAAGAAGGCGTTGCCTCTGGACACTGTCTGGCTCTAGTTAATTGGGTAATGAGTGACTTCTCAGTCAAATCTTTGCAATTACTGGAGTGTGTATTATAAGAAGGGTATTCTTTGTCTAATCGCCTTTATTCTGAAGATAACTGGCCGTGGTAAAGAAGATCGAATGCGTTTTCCCTGTCGTAGTTGGGCCATATCTTTTTTGAAATGACAAAGCATTCTGGGCAGAGACAGTCTTTTAGCACATGATATTTGTAGAATAGTACGATGCAACGAACATCTAGACAAGGAAATTGTTGGCAGCATAAAGCTTAAGCACATGATGTTAAATAAGGTTCTCGATACTCAAAAAGAAGAGAATATGCTACTCAACTGGCATCTCTTGGAGGGAGTTAAGCAAAAATATCAGAGCAGGTCTGCAAACAAATCAAAACCTATGACACCGACAACTTTGTCTTTAACACGTTTAGACAAAGAGTTCACCTATGTTTCAGAAATCCCTGACTTACTTACTTATGAGGTCAAAGACCCTTGGATGGTCTGAACCTGAAATAATGCCGCTTTCCATCCTCCATAGTCCCGGCATCCCCGATTGCCTGATCTTTAAACCTGAAGTTCGGTCTTCCTATTCTTCGTGAATCAGGTGGTTGGGATTCAAAGATTCTCTTAACTGGAGCATTCTTGTTCATTCGCTCGATGTCCAGTGCAGTCGACAAAAGTTTGCCTTCCGGACTACATCCACATCTTTATACATCTCGTAGAGTTCGCGGTCATATCTTCTCCTCCATTCGCCCTCCGCTCCTCGCAGACAGGACAAAATATTCGACGTAGATCCCACGATCTGCTCCGCTGTCTTATTTATCGTCCAGCATTCAGCTCCATAAAGCAAGACTGACAAGATCAGGGTTTTGTAGAGCATGACTTTGGACCTTCGAGTAAGGAGTTTTGACCCTAATTGTTTGGACAAACCGAGGTAGCAGCGGTTGCCTACGATTATCCTTCGTCGAATCTCTACTAGGGTGTCATTTGTGGAAAAAGTCCTAGTTACACAAATAATACCTTCATCTGTTGAAGTTTAACAGAGGTTTGACCGAGGCATGACCAATCGGATGCAGATATAAAAACTTTAAAGGAAATAGTAAGAAATAAAGATTCTCAAAACCATCCTTCTATAAAATGTATAACTCCTTCAAATTATCGATCAAATTTTGTCAGACATGTCCCTGTCTTTCCTTTGTCAAAGTACAAACATTCGAATACCCTAATCCACCATGACCACACATTCAAATCCTTATGACCACATGGGAGAATACCAACATAAAAAGAAAAAGAAAATACGACCGCCATTGTATTGAACTAGTGACAATTCCCTATGTAGCGCCTGTCGGAGCACATTTCATTGCTTTTTGCCAAATTCTTAACAAAGGTCCGCTGCACCAACGTCACCAGACCTCTTACTCCATCTACCTTAAATAATTGGATCCAATTGGAGATTGCTTCGAATCCTCACGGAATAGAACCATACCAAACACATATTGGTCTGGTCTCGTATTGTTTGCTCCTTGCTCGTCCTTTTGTTTGTTCTCATAATTTCCGTTCCATAATTAGTTTCAAGAGCTCTCTTCTCTATTTTCTTTTCTCTTTCTCGATTCTTTTCGATTAATTTCGGATTTTCGATTTCGATATTCAGACAGGCGACATGGGAATCCATGCCATGTGCCAGTCCTTGGTTGTGGTCCACCTTTGAAAGCGCACGGATGGAAATATAATAGAAAATCAACTTGGACCAATCTAATGGGAGATGATTATGTTATCAATGGGAACGCGAAAACTCATTTTTGAAATTGGATTTGGTTTTTGGATTCTAATTTAATTACTGTGTTAGTTATGATGGGCATTCGATTGTGCCACATGTGTCTGTAGCTGGTTTGGAAGGGACCTTCAGACGGTAGACCCTAATGACTGCATTAATAGTTCTTAACCAACTGAGAATGGCCAGAAAGAATGTTGGCAATAATAAATTATGGCCAAGGGAGAAGAGGAGAACACATAAGTGTTGTTAACGACTTTGGTTGGTTGGACCACAGTTGGACCGGCCAAGTGTTCATCGTCAACGTTAGCCAGTCGCAAAAGTAAATTACGACCGCAAAATGCTTTACAAACCTTTCGTTGGTGGCTCTTTTTCTTGTTTTGTGGTTGTCTGGCCAGGTGAACCGTTGGAATGTTGCACAAGGATTCCGAGTGTGGAATGCATTAGTGGAGAGAATGTTTTTCGCTTTCAATTTCAGAATTAATTATGCCGACGATTAATAAATTATGATTGTGTGCGTGTGGAATGTTTGGAAACTGAGATACATATTCGCTGACAAAAATTTAAATTCCAATGAAACTTGAATTGATAAAAATATTTGTTACGGTTCGTTGGAAAGCAAAATGCTTAGGAGGATTTTTTTTTAACGGAATTGACTTACTGGTCTCTTTAGCCCAGTTCATGCGGACATCTGACAAAAAGTGTTCATTTTGTCTGCCTACATGATGGAGACCCATGCCAGTTGTGTTGTGTTTGCTGGAAACCCAACAAGAGCCCTAACCGAAGATGTAATCAAGCCCAATGTAGGTTGAGGTCTGGAATAGTTTTCATCTGAATTCCTAAAGCTTATCGGGGACCTAATTTTTTGGTTACCCGGCCCATATAGCCCTAAGTACCAAAAAAAAAGTTTAGAAACATGGTTAAGCTTAGTTCTAATATACTTGGATTGTGGATCTAGTTATAGGATTGAGGAAAACCATGAGCACAGTCGAGCTATCGATAGAGATACTCCATCCTCTTCTCTAGTTTTTTTTTTCTAACGCAGTTCGTAGTCAGTAATATGGTATGAATCTCCACTTGGAAGGCAAACATATACTTACTGACGTCTTATGTCGAGGAATAGTAAAAAGTTGATGCTTTGCATAAGCACTCTTGTATCGATGAACTTTGAAGCTATGACTGGCGAAAACCAACTTACAGCTCAAGTAAAGTCGACATAGTAGTCTTAGTTCTGGAACCAGTCCTTCAGATTAAATTCCTAGCTCAAAGTTCAAAATTTCAGCGCGTCTTGTACCAAAAGTCATTAAGCTTTGATATCATTTTTCCAATGATGTTCACATGGAGGGGCTGGCTCTAGAACAGATCCAAACGTACCAAAGACAGCCCCAATGCAGCAAAGACAAGCCATTCTTTGGAAATAGCAGTCATCATTTTGCGTCAAAACTTTTTCGACCAGATTGCCGACGCATGTTCTTAGTAGGGTTCTGTAATTGAGCCACAGAACTCTTTTCGGTAAGAAACTCAGCAGTACTCAACAAAGATTGCTTCCATTTATTCCACTTTATTGGAGGGTAGGGTTCTGACTCCTTTGAGTAGTAATAGATTCAACCGAATGAATTTCCATCGGTGATACTGGGGCTATAACAAGGGGCTACATGGTTTCCATCAGCAAACAAAAAGGATTATACAGAATATGCAGGTTGTGCAAAAGGGCAACCGAACATCAATCTTGTATGTATTTGACTGGAGGCAGCTGCAAGAAGAATTGTCTGAGTTTATGCTGACCTTATATTTATAAACAAAACAAATATTTGGCGCGACAGCTTATCGGGAGCCAAGGCCTAGCTTCTCACAACCACGAATGGAAGGGATCTATAGTTTCATTGCCGTCTCCGAATGGCTGATTGAGAAGCTTTTTCATGGCAGAAGTTTGTCATGCCTGCGAAGAGATGGTGCGGCGAAAAAATGTTTGATGGTTTTGAGGATCGAAGCTGAATCCTCCTGCTTAGCAGTCCAACGCAATAACCACTAAGCCACAGCGACCACCGGCCTTATCTTTATAGTTGTGCAACGTGATTGGAGCAAAGAGTTGTGTGAAAGTCTTTAAAAATCGCGGTCGTAATTGATGGCTTCTAGGAAAGAATTGTGCTATGTTAAGAAGCTTGTTCGATGAATTTAGTCTTCATTACCATATGAGAAGTCTAGAAGCTGAGAAAGCCTCAACTATAGCTTTTGTCAAGGCTTTCTAGGATGGAACATTCCTCTTTTCTAGTTAAAGAATACATACAGTTTTCGCCCACTGACGAGGTCACTGCGACATTAAAGACCTATAACCTACAAAATTCAAAGCCACTAAGTAGACAAAAGTCTCAAAGTCCACCTATTGGTGGATTCGTTTAAGGCCTACACCTCTATATATTTTGCATTAAGAAAAACGTCCTCAGTGGTAAAAGTATTTAGTTATACAATGTAGACTGCGTCAGTTTCGTTCGACGGCTGAGATGACCTTTTGTCTTCTTTTCGGAATGTTTTGCTTATATTTCGATGCTTAATGCTAAATTTATTCATTTGTACAAAAAGCTTTCATTTATTTATTTTGTTAAATTAATCTTCTTTTATTTTATCCAAGTTGACTTGAATGCTTATCAATTTTGGCAAGACAGAGAATTTTAGCCTCTCAATCTTTAGGTGTCAACGTTTTGTTCAACTTTTGCACACAACCAACGCAGAAAGTTTCCATTTTAATGGATTTTATGTCAGAATGCTGACAGAAGTCTGTCGTCCTGTCGAGACTCTGTGTAGGTGTATCGCTTAGCTCAATAGGGTATGTTTTTCTTTTTTCATTTCGTGGAATTTTTTGAATTTACACGTGGCACAAAAAAAGTGTATAGGCATTCACTACCTATTACTTCCATAGCTCCAAAGGTAAACATACCTATGTATGTATATGTATTTGTACGAAAATAACATAACCCCATGTTCAGCTTTTCTTTGCTTGGTTTGTGCTTATTACTTTTGACAGCAGAATCCTAAGCGTGGTTCTGATAATTCCACGAAGAATGATATTTATTTATAACAGAAGATAGCTATATTTGTATTGGACTTTGTTTTATAAGGAAAGTTAAAGGAAGGCAACGGGTAATTATGGTTAACTAGGTGGGCGTTATTTTTGAAAGGAATGATGATTTCAAAGGATTTATAAATATTCACTGATACGAATACATACGAGGATACAGTAAATTCACTAAAGAAGAAGGATTTTAGAGTCATTTTTAAAGGATAAGTTTACCTTTAAAATGTTCGAAAAGTTGTTTTGAGGACCAAGTTCGGGCTAACTCATCGGTAAAAAGAGGGCAGTTAATTTGCATATGGATGTACTTCTAGCAGAAGTTGGTACGGAGGTAGTGTAAGGATCGATAATTCTTAACACGAGGTCTTGTATAAAAGTCTTCTTCCTCATTGAAGACGGGAGGAATTGATTAAAAGCTGGAGTCTCAACAAACATTCAAGAAAACGAACGTCCTTACTTAGGTGCCGCTACAGTTCGGGGTGAACCTGGGCCTCTACCAACAAGCTTCTCCCGGTCCTTAGCTAGCTGCCTCCAGTTATGCAATCCAAGCTGGTTGAGGTTCCCTTCTACTTGTACGCGTCATCTTAGGCGAAGTCTTCCTCTACTGCGTTGTCCATCTGGGTTGGATTCGAACACTCTCGGGCTGGAGTGGTGGTGTCCACTCGCTCTACATGTCCAAGCCATCTAAAACGACCAATCCGAAGTTTAGGTCGATGTCGCTGTACAGCTCTTATAATTCGTCGTTGAACCTCCTCGTCCAGGGCCCGTCAACGCACATGAGACCGAATATCTTACGATGAATTTTTAGCTCGAAGCGAGCAAGGGTATCTTCATCCGCCTTTGATAAAGTCCATGCTTCAACGCCATAAAGCAGGACTGAGATGATTAAGGTCTAAGGTACAGAGTTTTCTTAGTTCTTCGGGAAGGGCCTTACTACTCAATTGCTCTCTCAGCCCAAAGAAACAGCGATTGGCAAGAGTCATTCTTCGTTTGATTTCTGATGAGATGTCGATTTCAGAAGTGATAGCAGAGGCATGGTAGACAAAGTCCCTTTCTACCTTGATGTTATAGCCGTCTAAAATGACCTTCTGTCCGATTCGTCGATGCTGAGTGTCCCTTCCCGTTGACATAGAATACTAAGTTTTGTCCTCGGTGATCGCTAATCTCATTTTAGCCGCATCTGTATCTGTACACTCGCGAACGCACCGGTGACAGCTCGCTGATTTCTGCCGCGTACGCGAGTAGTTTTGCAGACTTTTGAAAGATTGTGCCGCTGTTGTTAGCGTGAGCGTTTCGCTCAATTTGTTCAAGTATAATGTTAAGGAAGTCGCATGACAGCGCATCACCTTGTTTAAACCCTTTTTTGACATCAAAGGTTTCGGTGAGATCGTTATCGACCTTGATGAAGCAGCGAGCATTTTCCATCGTCATCCTGCACAAACGGACGAGTTTGGCAGGTATGCCAAAACTGGACATGACTTTATAAGGCTCATCCCTACTGTCATAGGCGGGTTTAAAATCGATAAATAGATGGTGCGTTTTGGTTTGGACTTCTTGGGATTTCTCCAGGTTCTGTTGAAGTGTGAAATTTTGATCAATTGTGGACTTTCCCGGCCTGAAACCAGGGTTAAATCAGATTGTTGACGAGGGGTTGAAAAAATGAGAACGCTGGCTTGAGTATGCATGTCAGGGTCAATAAGTTTCTTTCCGACGGCAGTCTTGTTTACGCTCCAAAGTATCACTCCAATAGCACATCTTCAGACACGATATGACCTGACATTGTGTACATATTCGGTTGATGTGAACGTATGTGATACCATTCAGAGGTATGTACGCGTTCGTCATAATATGATAATCCATATACTGTACGGCTATCATCGACTTCTAGATCTATGGATCATGCTGTGATCAGGTTCATAATCCTTAGCCAATGCGTTAAACTAAAAAAAAAAAAAAAATTCTTAAAGCTCTCCTTCACCCCCCGACTCCTTTGCAACAAAATCTCTTTGGCATCGTCATTTCCTTCGCAGCAACATCATTTCTCCTAATTCCGATGGCCAAACATTCTCACAACATAATGAGTTTCTTTTATGCGACTGACAGGGGGTGGCTATCAAATTTCCGCAGTACATACGTGAGAATGACAAGCAAATCAAACAAAGTCCATTCCGCGCGCCTCTCTTACGAAAATGTCACACAGCACAGCATGTGGTTTGCCTCAGAGGAAACTTGAAAAGCGACAAAAAAAAAGAAAAAGAAAAAAAAGGACATCGTCACACGAACGCACAACCAAATAAACCGAATCATCAAATTATTGAATTAAATCTGATTTCCGGTCCATTGGGGGAATCTCTCTTCGACCTGATTCTCGTTCCAAGTCACACAGAAGTCTCCATGGTGCCATCCCGACCCAGTGCGTGTAGGCAAGAGGGAGAGAGAGAAAAAAAAGGACATTCACAAAGATCTCTCGGAATATGATGATATTGTCCCATCCAATGAAGCTATCCCACTCCTTCTGTGACACACTGTCAATAACACAAACAGCAGCAGCACCACATAATGAAGTCAAAAGGAAATGATAATTCAGCATCAAACAGCAACGGCAGAAGGGACATTTTGGAAATAAACAGCAACAAAAAGGAAAACTCGAAAAGGGACGCAGGATAAATACGCAAACATAAGAAATAAAATCCCCGTAAAGGATACATGCAGATAAAAAATTTAAATTCGATTCGATTCGGCCACACGTGAATCGACTGGCTAACGAATGTCGATGCCAAAGGCTTAGTCAAGGCAAAAGGATAACCGAAGCAATGAGAAGCAAAGGGATAATCCATGCGGAGAAAGAAGGGCGAGTCCTTTGTGGAATGAAAGTCCAAGGGTACTACGTGAAGTATACACACTGACTTTTTTCTTTTTTTTTTGGACCTGCTTTCGGATTCCATGCGAGAATGACCACAACGTTAAAATGGTAAAAAAAAAGTAAGGACGATGCAGGGATATAACAGTGAAGCATACACCCACCCATACAGAGACAGTAGACCTTATAATATTCGCATTTCCCATTCGACTTTATATAACCGAAAGAAAATTCCCACCGTCATCATCATCATCATCATTGGCAGCCGAAAGTCGCATATTTTCCCATGCCACAAGGATGTGTTATATAGATGACCGGATAGTGACTTAATACGTTTGCATGTGCATATAACCGGAGAGGAACCACTAAATGAAACCCGGGCGGGATACGTTCTTTTTTTTTTGTTTGTGTTCCTCCATTTCATGGCATTTTGAGAGCAGTCTCCTCTTTAATGACTCAGTTTGGCGAATATCTTTCGCTGGCACAACCACTGATGCGTACGTCCTTTTTTCCTGCTCAAGAGTTAATTGAAATTTATATCCGTTAGAGGATTTGCTTTAGAAAATTATGTATGACATTTCATGGAGAGTATAATCCGTGGATGCATTTGGTCAAACATTTACTATGCCACTTGCAGGCATTTCAAAGCATTCGTAGATGTAGGGATTTCTTGAACCAATTTAAGGGCTAGCCAACGTCAAAAGTGTTAATGTACTTAGATCCTTTTTGAATACAGACAGGTAGTGTTGGAACAATTCATTGGCAAACACTTTAAAAATAATCGATGATCAGCGAATAATAGTATCTTTAGAAGCAGTGGCCGAACCTCAGGCCCTGTATTCCGTAAAAAAGAAAATAATCATCCATAGTTTGAGAGGTGACAAACGTGCTTCGTATAAAAGCTGAAGAACTTGACCAAAGAGATAACAGTTGAAAGGAGAGCTTCAAGTCACTTCCATTTAAGAATCTAGGCAGTAACTTGCTGATTATTACGCTTCAATAAACTCTAAGCAAGCTTATGTCTTGGACAAACCACTGTGGAAATCCCAGATGGGGCCTACAGCCGAATGCACTGCAGTCGTGAGATCAATCCTCACTTATGGCGTTAGGAGATGTTATCTGTTTTGACAAAAAATAAATAAAAAATCATAAGAGTGTTCAAGAAAGTCCAACAAGTTGTATGCCTTTGCAAGTTGTGGTGGGCTCAAAACTACCCCAAAAGTTCAGCTTCAAATCATGCTCTACAATAACCAAAGGGAGTCGGTGCAATTTTTTTTTTTTAGACCTTGACGTTCATCACTCCTTCAGTCTCAATAATCACGTCTATCTAACCAAAATCACAACTATCCTTCAGGCCATCGCTTAGCTTGGTTTAAGATTAACCTAGCAGTGAAGAGCTGCTGCATGTCTCTGAACGAAATCGTTAAACAGCACAACGTCATACAGGTCATAACAACGGCCGCGGATCATTACGATGACGGTAAATTTCCTGCTGGTGAAGTAGCCAGCCAAGGCTGTCTAGGTAGAGAAAGTAGCAATCTTGACCGTGTCAAAACACAAATGTAGTTCCTAAGCACTTGATTGGCACCGATGCTTTGAAGAAAAGTAATCATAGATGGCAACATCTGGATCACTGCAATAATGCTACGCTTATTTGGCATATCCTCAGCCCTAGGAGATCTAAAGCGTTAGATCGACTAAAGAGAGATCAACTCTCTAAACTTACTAGTGGACAGACTTGCTTAGCTATTAGGCATTCTTTAATGATTTCTGCAAGGGCTGCCGAGATGAAGAAGTATCCCTTTTAGTATCTTTTCTAAAGGATCACTTCTAAAGCAACAATTACCCCAACAAAAAAGAGGTGCTAGGCAGTAAAGGTTGCTAAATGTGTTATGCAGTGGAATAAACTCACCCCCTCAAGCCGATGAGGTTAAGTAAGTTACGTAAGTGTAAAATGTGAATAAGGCTCACTCCTCTGTAAGGTCCCCAACTTGCTCACTGCCAGCTGAAGACAAGTCACTTCAAACTGAAATAGACGGTTACCTTTCCAAGCATCAAGGCACATTTTTTATGAAAAATGAGATACGCTCCTCGAATTCTAAGCCTCGTTGCCTCGAGTCCTCCTCGTTGCTTGTTTGTGACTTTCATCATCGTATAAAATCTTCGATTTGGGAAACAACAACAACTTTGCACCACATTTTGACAAAAATTTACTAGCAGCTTCACAACGCCACAGCACAATTCAATAACCTAACTAGTGTGATCATATATTAATCATGATGATAAAACGGGATACTCGTCGACTAAGAAATAAAAATCTAAGTAGCTTCCTCACTTAAGCCCACACTTCGGTCCCGTAATTCCCGCGAGAAGCCAAAACGTTTAATGAAGCCCTCTCAGCCAACAATGCACAGGCGTTTATAAATTTCATATCCGACGTAATTAAATTTTAATTGCTAATTTAAACACATTTCCAAATCCCTATCGTAAACACGAGCTAGTACACACGCACACAGAGTAAAAAAAAACACTCACACATGTCTGCCCATTCTAAGCCCATTATCTCTTGTGGTCTCTACTCCTTCATGAAGTATGCTCCACAGTTCTGTACAGACGAAAGCCCCCTCACACAGGGCGCATTCATTACATATGCTTTCAGCTCATGCGAGCAATGTACGTGTGTAGTGTACCTGCAGGGAGCCCATGTTTGTATGCTTATATGCAAAGACCACAACTAACTTATTTATCCCACTCAGAGCCGTAGAGAGGTGCAAGGAAGTCGAACTGGCAACAACAGAACGCAAAGCTAGGACTTTCGTTCTCCTTCTCTCAAATGTCTATGTACCACACATGCAATTAGTTGTTTTCCTGACTTAGATATCGTCCGGGTAGGTCTAGTAGGTCCCGATGCCTGAATTGAAATTTCATATCCTTATCTGTCGCAGTGCGCGTTGCGTGTGTGTACACAATTGTGAGGTAACTTTTGGAATGGGGACTCATCTCCGAATGTAAGTTTATGTGTGGGGGTCCTTTGAATTTTAATCCGTTTCGTTGTTTTATTCAGTCAGATACAAGAAACTCCGAATACGGAGAAAAGCAACACGGTTATGCGCGACAGCCGCTGCACGAGTACACAAATTTATGAACTTCGTACTCTTTGAGGGGCTTATGTTTGAGCTTGTACCGGTACATGTTCTTATGCAATGACTCATGTTAACTGGGAATTCATAAATATCCTTGTTGACAGCTATCCGGATAGATTTCACTCTACCAAACTGAATTAGCAAACGAACAGGCTGATAAGCAGAGAAAACCACAAGCTCAGTGTCAATAGGGAGTAGTCTGAATATATTCGCAGGCAGCTCCCGCAAGGAGAACATGCGATTCGCTGTGGTGACATTCAAGGAATCCATTGTGCAGTTTTAATTACTGTCGGTGATGTCTCTAATCCTCTAAAGAATAAATTATGTTGTGTCGTTTGTGCGATCCATCTTGGACCTGATCCACAGTTTCTAAAGTGGTCGCTTTCATTGTTGTCACTCTCATGCATACATTTGGAACACTCCTGTCTCCTGTTACTATTTCATATAGTATTACTGTAACTAAATCCTGTTGATTAGCAGGAACTAAATAGTTAATTGTGTTATCTGGCAACGAGTGAGCGCTGGCATGTGTGTGCTAAAATGAATTTCAGCAACAGGCATGTGTATTCAAAAGGAAATTGGAAAATTTAAAATTTTCTAATTAGTTTTCGGTCCAAAATGACACGCACACACACTATATAGAGTTGCACATGTGTGTTGTGTTTGTTTTGCAGGCATTTTGGTAGATTAGAATTTAATTTGAAGGGAAAACGTGTGGCTTATTGTGGTCCAGGACGTAGAGAATATTGTCATAGGTTCGGATGTTGGGGAGATGCCACAATTAACCGAAACAGATTGGCATGCCTAATTCGGAGGAAACAATGTTTACCGACTTAAGTTTTGGTTAAACACCGGCCTGGTGAGTAGAATTATCTCGCATTTGCAGATTATTTATAAATCCATTGAAGATGTGTATCCTGTTGGGAGAATAACATCAATTAGAAAGGAAACAAATGCAATCGTTTATATCTTCGTTTAAAGAGGGTGAACTTACAAATAGACTTGTGTGCTGTATGTCATTTAAATGATGCAAAGCAAAACCGAAGACATTCAAGATCGAATGTACTGGCAGTGTTGAGATCATTTAGATAGTTGAAGGAGTATTCCTCTGAAAGGTGGCTTTTCTGATGTTAACAATGCGTGAACGGTGAATTCTTCTTCTTTTTCATAACCGGTTTAAGCAAGGCTTTTGAAAAAATCTCCCATCAATTAAAACTCTTCAAACCGTCTGACATCGGCTTCGAATGGATATTTTCTTAGCAAGAAAACCGTGTTTAAAGTATTCGCTTTAGGTCCACCCACTCTGCTCCTTTCTAAGCCACTTCTGGTGTTCTACAAGGCAGCCATCTTGGTCCCCTGCCTTTCAGAATCTCTACTAACAATCTCGCCGCGGCTTAGTGTTTAGTGCGTTCCACCTATTCGCAGGCATAACAAGCCTGCATTCGCGGTTCGGAATCGGCATTAGAACTGTAGGTCCCTTCCCATTGTGCGATGAATATAACACGCACAACATGAATGGTTGTAAGACGCTAGCCCTTGGCTTTCTAGGAGCTGTCGTGCCAAATATACATACATTAACGACCTCAATAGGATCATCAGACATTCGTTTGTCTCTCTTTACGCCGACAATACTAAATTTTTTAAAACCATTTCCACACTCCAAGACTCCATTCTCCTTCAACAAGACCTCGATAGTTTTTCATTCTGGTGCCTCAAAAATTTCTTAGAACTTAACATACCCAATCCATCACCTTTTCACATAAGCGGCACTAAGAGTCGGGGAGGGGCCGACTCTACCTTTTGAACAATCAACCTGTCTCCCCTGTGCAATCTCTTTGCGACCTTGGCATTTTGTGTGATAGGGAATTCGATTTCCGGGCACACATGGATGAGATAATCCTTAAAGCCAACTCTTTACTTGGTTTTGTTAAATGGTGCTCCAAAGAATTCACCAACACATACGTGACCAGGTCTCTGTACATTAGACTTGTTCGCCCCCTTCTGGAGTACGCCAGTTAAGTATGCTCCCCGTATTATCTTGCACATTTTTTGAGAATCGAAAGCATCCAGCGCCGTTTTCCTCGATTTGCTCTTTGAGGTCTTCCCTGGAACGAACCTTTCTCCCTTTCAAAACCGCCTCAACCTCATTAACTTCAATACTTTTGAGGAGCCCAGAGATGCAGCCGTCATTCTCTTCATTCATCGACTGCTGTCAGGTCACGTCGAAAGTTCATCCCTTCATAACACTATTTTCTCCAACACTAACTTTCGTAATCTACAAACCCCTCGTCGTTTCTATTTACCAACCCACCACACGTCTTATAGCTCGAACGAAACAATCTCCTATATACTCCGAAAGATTGCCTCTGTCCCTACCATTTTCGACTTCAACCGTTCCACGCCTTCCCTTAAATTTGATCTCCACCACCACCCCATCTAATCTTAGTTCTCAAGTTTAAGTTTAAATTAGTTCTAAGTTTGTTTAACTTGTATTAAGCCCAATAAATGGGGACTTTCGTTCCCACCCTTTGCTTTAGTGGTCCACGTCACTCAACTGTGTATATCTCCACTGTTCCAGTTGAAACAGATCTTCAACTGATGCTGCAGAATAGTTATCCCGTCTTAATTAAGTTCAAATGGCAATTCTCAAACAATGCTTAATCCAAATTTCCAAAGCTAGGTCCTCTAAATTTACTCAGACTTTATCCTGCACCCTTTCATTTTTCAAATTTCCGTTAACCATAAATTTAGACTTCACAATACATAAACTCTCTCCTCTACCTTCGAAGCGGCCAGCAACAGCCTCGGCTTAGTCAAAACGAACCAAAAAAATACCCCAAAAAGAAAAACATCTGCCTATTGGCACATAATTCAAGCGAGATGTTCCTTTGTGTATTTGGCCAAAAACGCGCTACCCAACGGAATATGAAAAAAATCTTGACAGTATCCGGTTGGAAACGAAACGAAACGACCAACAAACTCGCAACCATCGAACCATAGTCCATCGACTATCGTTTGGTATGCATGAAGGAAGCCATATTCCACTCTCCGCTCTCCTTCGGCTATCCCGGATCCCGGTATGTCCCGGTGTGAAATTTACACACACGGACCATTGTTGGTTTGGCAACTTGACTGTAGTTACCTGCAGTGGCGAACCGGAGACGTCCAATGTACAACACTGAAACTAAGAATATAAATTGGAATTGCCGGCAGCGATTGCTTCTTGGTCGGTTGGGCAATTTTATCGCAACCCCAAGAATGCCAATGGCCACCTGCAAAACACAGTCTCTCATCTTTCATCGGAGAAAGCCGATGAAAGTGCGGTACTGCCCTTTTAGGAAGGTCTAAAATTGAAATTGTACGTTAGTCTGTAAGAGGGTGCAAATGGTGGGTATTTTTGCCCCCTCTTCGGTGGAAGAATTCAAGGAGTATATGGACGACGGTTTATGGTTCCTGCCAAATAGTGAACTGGGCAACCGTGTCGAGGACCTTTCTCATCTGCCAACCGAATATGGTAACCACACACATGATTTAGAGATGCGCTCTGTATTATTTAATGTAGCATGTAGCATTGGGGTAAACAGCTTATGTTTCTAATAGTCTTACTGTCCATTGGACTGTGGTACCGAAAAGGAGCAAGAACAGGAGAGTGCGTGAATATGTGATAGGTTGGCATTGATCTTCAAAGAATTTATTTTCGATCAAATCGATCTACATTGGATGAAGTCAAGTCATGCTTAACGTAGAATTTCAATGTCCAAACCATCTAGAGGCTTCGAAGAGACAATTAAGACATACGCCGAGCTGGTACGCTATCGAGAGGGTCTATATTTTTTGTCTTAGTCTTCAAAAAGAGTTTCTTAGGTCGCCTTCTTTTTCTTAGAAAGTCGCCGATAAGATAAAGCTTGAACTCAAATAACGATGACAAGCATCATAGCGCAGGCTCCTCTAAAAAAAAAAAATTTTTTTAAACTTCGAACCACTGATTGTCACCACTGTTAACTAAACCAAATCGTATTGAAAAGTTGTTCTGCTTTGAAGTGTACCGACATTGTACTATCCTCCCCGACGAATGGTGTTCCCTTACCTGTTCCTGTTAAAGCACAACGTTAGGCAATGAGTTTTACGGTTAAATCAGAGCAAATTTAGGGGAAAATTTCCTTCTCGGCTTTCTGTTAGAGGGTGTTGTTCTGCTTTGATGAGATGATTAATTCCTTTGCACCTCAAGGAATCATTGCAAATGCAAGACCCTTTGATTGGGGATGGACATTCTTTTTTTTTTTTTTTCGTTTTTTTCCATGTTCACCGGAACAACTGCTTTAACTCAGAAACAACTTCATCCGAAGGTTATTAATTCAATTCCCTAGAGGATCCAGTAGACCTCTTGTGAGTCCTTAAGCTCTTATTTGGAATTTCAAATGACCACGAGTCCACACAATTCCGCTTAAAATTCATCATTCTGCAATGTGTGCGGTCCTATAACCCGCGAGTCACGAAGGACTCTTTGGATTTGTAGCATGTGTGTGGTCTGCGGCTTCTAATTGAATTAAGGGTATTTTCGCTGTGCCGCCAAAGCCACAGTTGCCAATTAAATGCGAATGCAATTGAAGAGATACTCCCCTGGGACTATGGAGTGTGCTATGCATCCCACAAGGCTGTCATAAGAGTGTTTTGGTTTAAAACGTTGATGTGATTGTATGGCGTAGTGTGTGTATGTGAACACCTTGGGTGGCGTATTGGTAAAGCAACCAAAAGTGGTTGACGTTGTTCATCATAATTGTTATTCATCATTCTGTGGCTGATGCAAGACCATTACAATCATCATGAAAGTAATTGTGAACTCTGATGCAGTTGGCGGTTGATTACGATGACATTTTGCTATATTTGTTGGTATTTTTGACATAATTGCTTCAACAGGAGTAGGAATTGTTTCAGGAAACTTATATACATGAGTCGGCAAAGTAGATATTCAAAGGATGGAACTGCTGAATAAGGAAGAGGTCATGAATTTATAACGCTGAAGTCGAAATCTATAGCAAACGACACTTTAACACCAAATTACGAACCAGAGCCATTGAATTTTGAAAGGATGTTCAGGGTCAGAGTGATCACATGCCTAAAAAACCATCGGAGTGCTTTTGGAGACAAGTTAAAGTAGTCTCGGGGTCGAACTAACGAAACAAGAAACGATAAAAGGATAATTGTATGCACGGACCCATTGACTCCGATCCGATTCCCCAACTCTTTACTTGCACCTATTTTCCTTACCAACATTACCAACACATATCCCAAGCGTAGCTATCCAAACAGTTTCGGCAGAAAAGGGATAGAACACGATGGGTCCAACTGAGGCCTGAATGAAGAGCTCGTACACCAATGATTCCAATTGCAACTTAGAAGGACTTCCAGCAGAGTATGCCATGATTTAATTTATCCAATCGGAGCGTCTTCGAATCCTTTTCACACAAATCATTCCAACACCAACTTAGAAAGACTTCCAGCAGAGTATGCCATGGTTTAATTTGTCCAACAGCAGCCCCTTTGAATCCTTCTCATAGTGATTTTTCAAATAGAGCTCAGTACAACCCTTCTCCTACATATCTCATTGAATCAATTACCAATTTGTTCGGTAATCTCCCATCATGCAGTCCTTCTTTCCTTGAATTTAAATTTTAAATCGATAATTCCCTTCAGTCAAAAGAAACCCTTCAAAGTAAGACTGGTGCTCCCTTACTCCAATACACATGACTACTACCAGTGTTTCTACTTACTATGCTTCTTTTTCCGTCCCCATTAACCTAATTGGCATAAATCTAAGTGTTCTTATGTTACCATCCGTCGTCCACCTTTCCTAGAAGCCCAGTTATGACATCGCAGCACAAAAACAAGGTCTCTGGGGCAAACAACTTGAAATTCCGACAAAATACAAGAAAAAAAAAAATGAAATCCTTATAACATTTAAGCATTATCCCTACAATTTAACGTAACAAGCTTCTTCTATAAACAAAATAACAGCAACAGCGACAGGACAACAAGAAGGATGACATAAGTAAACAAATAAGCAGAGCGTTCGTTTTATTTTTTCTTCCTCCTCCATTCGGAGGCAGTAGATGAAATAGAATGAGAAGGTTGGCCAGCTAACAAGTGGCTCTAAACTTTTTCTACGTGTTTGTGTATGTATGTGTAGATCAAGATCTAGGACATTATTCTACACCCTGTATCGTTTGTTTCTTTTGCTTTTGCCTTTGGGTCAAGCTGGTATACGCGTATTTACATACCAACACTTGGCAATCACACACACAAACACACACCCACGCACCCATCCACCAGTCCATTATCACAAGGAATGTGTAACGAGAGTGATGCTCCTTAACATCTTCCGTGTGACAGATTCCAGCTGTCACTATTTTGCCAGGCAATTAGCATGTCCGTGACTTCCTATTTTAAGCTTCCTCTCTTTGTGTCAGGTGGTGGAGCTGCTGCTATATCATTGTCTAAACAAAAACAATTATCCTTGAAATCCCATGTGAGATGAGGCCAAGGAAGACCTGTGTGTACAAAGGCAGACAGAGAGGACGACCGACACCGCACACAGCGACAACGAATCCATTCATCATTTGGTTCATAAAGTCGTTGTTTCGTAGTCGGGCGTTCCAACGAGAATGCGAATTGGATTAGGCCATCCCCCAAAAAACAACACAATTGTGGCAAGTTGTGCCCAAGGAAGCCTACGCAGGATTTTCCACAAAGATCCAAATTGAATTTTGTCGGACAGTAGTGGAAGGGGAGAAAGAATGGATACACTGTCTCGTCCTTTCTGACAGATTTGTGAAATTCCGTAGTCGACCAACACCGGTGTTGAAGGATACATTCAGATCTTTTGAGAGATTAAGTAGAATCAAATTAGGTACACAAACTGTTGTCCTTGGACGTAAGCTGGGTGTGTTGTTGTTAGCGGTGACCGCTTGAATGGTCATATGTCTGATGGGATTGGCGGCAATGTTAACTGGTGACCATGGAATTGTGTGTGATCGTTGATGAGACACGATGACTACCAATGCAATTTACGTTGATTCGTTCAAGCTTTTAGGGCATTCGTTAGTAAGGGGAAAGGACAAGTAAGTTTACCCAATGAATGGAAGTCGTTTGGTTGACTTTTTTGAGCCAAAAAGTGGGACAAATCTGTTGTAATCGTTTTTTTTCCTCATAAAGTGTGTATCTGATTGAATTGGACAAAGCTTTCGTGGCATTTTGCGAAGAAATAAGTTGAATTGTTAAGGACTTTTGCTTAAAGAGGAGGAGTGAGCTGAGTAAATATTGGTTGTTAGTCAGAAACTGTATTCGAAAGTCAAAAGAGGAGTTTCGATGGGAAATGGAAATTTATCTTGGTTGCCACTGTTGTGGAACCACACTTGATTCCCTTTTGGAGACTAAAGTAATAGTGGCTTTAATCTTGGAAAATTGACATAAGTATGATTCAGTGAAAGCTTCAATTTTAGTAGACTTTCCAACATGCAGCTGTTGTAAGGTGGTATTTTAGGCAGAGGTCTCTGATGTAAAGAAGAAAAACGATTGCCAATCTCTCTAGACAGTGGTTATCCTCCCGACGATATTGTTCTCACGAATTAATTTATACAGCCGTGACTACAGCTGGTCACCTATTCTTGGAACTCAGAATTAGGTTCTGAGGGGCCCCTGACCTGAATAACAGACATCAGAAAAGCTTGCGGATGAGTGGTTAACTATTTCTGGGTAGATGGACCCAATTAAACTGCTTTGAGCTATAGTAAGACATAAGCACAAGATGTGTTTCGCAGATTCTGGATATTCCAAGCAAAGCCCCTACTTACTTTTCTAGGTGCAGCTACAGTTAGGGTTGAACCTGGGCCCGGTCCTTAGTTAACCACCTTTTACACACAGTTACGCACTCCAAGTTGGTTGAGGTCCCCTTCTACTTGTGCGCACCACCTTAGGTGATGTCTTCCTCTACTGCGTTGTCCATCCGGGTTGGATTCGAACACTCTCGGGCCTGAGCGTTGGTGTCCCTGTCTATTCGCTCTACATGTCCAAGCCATCTCAAACGACCAATCCGTTGTTTAGGTTGATGCCGCTGCACAGCTCTTATAATTCTTCGTTGAACCTCCTCGTTCAGAGCCCGTCAACGCACAAGAGACCGAATATCTTACGAAGAATTCTTCGCTCGAAGCGACCAAGGGTTTCTTCATCCGCTTTTGATAAAGTCCATGCTTCAGCGCCATAAAGCAGGACTGGGATGATTAAGGTCTTGTACGGAGTTTTCTTCGTTCTTCGTACAAGGGTCTTACTTCTCAATTGCTTTCACAGTCCAAAAAAAGTTCTGATGAGACGTCGTTTTCAGAAGTGATAGTCTCTTACTACCTCGAAGTTATGGCTGTCTATAGTGACTTTCTGGCCGATACGTCGATGTTGACTGTCCCTTCTCGTTGACAACAAATACTAAGTTTCGTCCTTGTTGATCGCTTATCCCATTTTGGCTGCTTCTGTCTCAATACTCGCGAACGAAACAGTGACACCGCTGATTTCTGCCAAGCAAAGTCCGTGAAATTTATGTCCAGCTTATTCTAATGGTAGTTAAGTAAGCAATGTTCAGTGAGGCTGTCCATTAGGAGGTTAGCATCATGGTCGCTTAGTGAGGGAATATCTCGACTTCGCTGACTGTTTGAGGGGTTAACGAATGCATTACCGCATAAGATGTTTGCCACTCATTGCAATCCAAAAGCGTTTTAAGTCAATGTGACTCGGAACTTCCTTTTGTTTCTCTATCTCTCTCTTACTCCTCATCAAAAGGATACACAAATTTCTTGAGTGACTTAAATCTGGCACTCATTATGCGTCAATGCTTTGTTTTCGTTTGATAAATAAGTTGTTCCACTATTTCTTATTTTTGACTTAAAGGACTTCAGCAATTACGAATGTGAAATGTGTCCAATAGCACTTCAATCTATCACAAGTCACTTAACTAAAATACAAATTCTATTTTTTCTGGTACTTGCCAAGAAAACTACTTGACTGAAGATGAAATGAGACCCTGGGATCACACATTGGCAGTTCCCGACCTCCTAATTTTTCTATATCCTGATTGTATTCCATTGCCTCAAATTTTTGTTTTAGCTTCATGGGCATTCCTCCTAAAATGTGACATCATATCAATTTCGAATCAGGAATAGAAACACTCAGGAGTCAAGGTATGGGGTGGCAAATGACCATCTCACCCTGTGTACATTTATTTATATTGTGACAAGAAAAGCTGTTTTAATATTTTAGCCAAATTAATACGGTTTTGAAGCTGAGAGATTTGACAATCTCGGCAGCAAAAGGATAATGGGATTTATGATGGGTAAGTGAGGGTTGATAGAGAGAGAGAGAGAGAGAGAGAGAGACCATAATCTAAAACGCACAACAAATAGGATTTTAGAATGAGGAAGACCTCTTTTGTTCGAATTGCGGACATGAAAGTATGACGACCGTTGCCATAAGGAATTTTTCCTTGAAATTCTAAACCGCTCGGAAAGTAGGTCAATGCTGACAGGTGTCATCAGCATTGTCTAGGCATTGTAATGTGTAATGTGAAATACTTTAATGACCTGGGGTGGGTAGTTAAAGCATTTTTGGAAGATTTTTCATTCTTTTGATAGAGGTGGAGGTGGAGGTGGAGGTACATAGCTGAGAATTAATTGCGTTTTGGTGGAAATATGGGAATGATAAGGACTTAAATAATTCAAAATACGTGTTGGTGTAGCGAGAGGTTGAGTGTCTTTTATGGACTAGCTATGACATGAATCTATTCAAGGATGATCAAGGACGTTTAAATTTTGGAAGAAAATCTTCTTTGATGGATCTTGTTGTGTCATGGTACAAAGCTGAGGAGGGGCTTCTGAAAAAGCATGAGTGATGCAGTATCAATTAAGTTCAAAAAAAGTTTGCTTCCTCGAAGTCCAAAAATAGACGGTGTGCCGGTGTTGGAATGGTATAGGATCAAAACCTCATGGAAGACACTGTCTGCATCAGTTCGAAGACTTTGTAATAACTCATGAATTCCCACGTGTAACAGTCAGAGATATCCTTGTGAGTATCACAGACTACATACCCATCGGTTAAGGTTTCAATTTGTATTCTGAAGTCCTTTTAGAGGACTAAGCGAGCCACCACTTTCTTTAAGTTAACGTCACTATATCCATTTGACAAGCTGTGATCCGGTTGACAGTGAAAAGAATATGTCTACAGTCAAGCAGCCTTTTAATCCTTCGTGTCCAACACTGTTAGTTCAAGTATCATAAAAGACAGCCGCATGGCTCTTAAGATGTGTTTTACGGTGAAAAGAATCCACACAAAGACTAACTTGTACCGACTTACTTGTTTTTGTTTTTTTTTTCAAAATAACTCTCTAAAGGAATCGGTACTGTGTCACATACAAAACAAACTGCATAGCTCAACCTAAGTTTTCATCCTTCTACCCTTTGCATCTTACAATCCGTCCTATCAGGAAAACCCATCTTATTCATCTAAGAATTCCACTTTCTCACCCTCTAACCATTAACATTCACAATTAGCATGCAATCAGTTTGCTGGAATCAGTAAACATGCGCCAGCTTCAGCTCAATCATGACTTTCTTCCTATGAACGTTACTTATAAGATTGTGGGTGATGATTTGCCTGCATGCCTCCCACATCCTCCTCCCTCTTTACTGTGACAAAGCAAAAGTTACAAGGAAAGCACCAGTGTTCTTATCGCGTTCCATTATCCTTAGAAAGAGTGAAGAACTCTGGTGGACTCTATATGAACTGCATTTAACTATATCTACGTCTACTGTACACAAATGCAATTTGTTTACACGTTTCAACATGCGTCGTCGAGTGTGCCAGAGAGACGTGTGTCAACTGAAAAGCCAACGGCGACCCCGATAAGCATCAGTGAGGGTGAGACAGTTAGTCACTCATGGGAATAATGTTTGCTCGCAAATTTATGTGCGTATGTATGTGTGTGCACTAAGGATAATTATGACAACTCAGTTCGCCGTTATAAAGTGAAAGTGTGTAGTGTTTTATATTATGAAACAAGAATATTACTCTTAAGCTGACGTAGACTTAGGACGTAACTGTCAGCGTGTCACAAAGGCCAGGATAACAAAACGTTCGTATTTGCTTAACTTGGAATTACTCCTTACGCTCCGATGTTTCCATCAATCGTTGGGCATTTATGCGTAAACTGGGTGACGGAAGTTCATTGGAGGTCCTATTGTCTATGCATGACAATGTAGTCCTGACGTAGGCTTTTTTTTTACTTTGAAACAAAGGAGTCGTAGATAGAAAAACGTTACTTTCACTGATTATAATGAAGATAGGTTTGTTTGACAAAGTGAATGCATGAACTGTGTAACGAAATAAAAAGGAGTACGGAGTAGAAATAGCTAGGGATATACAATAGAGAAATGAAAACACTTAAAACGAAATGAGTTGCATTATTAATGTTAAATTTGCCATGTAGAACTTTAATGGGCCGTCCATGCCTGTGCTGGAGACGGCTTTACCTTGCATTTCAAACAATTGTAGGTGCTTAATGGATGTTAGTGTATTGGACTGTTGATTCTCCGAAATGCTTTCAAATTCGAGTAGTTGAAACATATCCTGGATCAAAATTCATATGGAAATACCCTGAAGGACTACTTCAGAAAGCAATTGACACAGCAGATGATGTGGATGAGTTCTGGTTCAGCTATTGGTTCATTGTTGTGAAACGTACACTTATTTATATAATCCGTAGAGGTACCATCGGAATTGCTCAATGCTGTCTTGAAACTGCCGTCAGAGCAGGTAGAACCACTTGGAATCACTAGGAACAAAAAGTTCATTTGGTGAAGGGATTTCATAGGCGACAGCAAAAAGAAGAAGAATGAAAACAATCTAAAGCCGATGGACCTGTTTTGCTTATTGCGACATGGCCAAGTTATAAGTATGGCGAAGTAGACCTACAAATTTTAAGAGAACATGAATGTTTCCAAAATATACATACGTCTTGCGAAGCCCCTCACGAAGAGGCCGAACATGATTGCTTTACGGTCCTAGATGCAAAGTTCAAAGTGAGCTGGAGGGAATTAACAAAACCTGAGATGCTAGTAGGACATAAGTATGATACAATCGCAGGCAAAATGGAATGCAGTGAGCCACTATGCAAAGTGGAAGCTACTTTCAGTTATGCACGCATGAGTCAAGGTCTTCCATTGACCTCAGCTCAAACAGTTCGTCGTTATACATGTCCCTTTCTCCACTCTTCATCAACGCAAACGGCAGGGTTTTTCAGAGCCCTTGGCACTGCGGTTTCTATTGTGCCTTCCTTAGTGTTTCCTAGATGAATTGTTTCACTTCAGAAGACGTCAGGAAGTTAAGGAACTTCTGTAGGTGGATGGCAGCAAGCTGTTCTATAGGGACAACTTCCCAGCAAAGGAGTCTCTTTCTGAGTTGGAAGAGAGCTGGGCATTCATTTTGGATGTGTAGAGAGGTCTCTTCACTTTCAAAGCAGAGTCTACAGCTTGAATCTGTTGCAAGGTTCATGCGATGTAGGTGCTTGTTCAGACGGCAGTGACCGCTGAGAAATGCAAGGTGACTCCTATCGAGGTTCACAATGAAGTTTGATTTTCTTTGCGACGGCACAGCAGTTTTGAACATGCTTGCTCTGATGTGTTGAGCCAGGCTTCTCTAGATTCTTGCCTGCAAAGATCCTTTACATGCCTTGGGAAGATTGATTTGCTTACCCCACTGAAGGGTTCGGGTCCAATGAATTTTGTCTTATGCTAGTAAATCGGCTTTTTCATTGCCCTCAAATCCACTATGAGTAGGAATCCAGCGAAGGATGACCAGGTTGTTCCTAGCTAGGTCCACGATTATATTGCGGGTTTCTAAGACTAGCTTGGATTTGATGATGCGTCGAGCGCGTTTGGGGCACCTTGACTGTCTGAAAAGATGAAAATGATTTTCCCCATGATTGAGCCTCACACAAGACCTCGGCTTGGAATTTGGACGCGAATTCACCAAGATCGTGTCTTGCTCCAGTGTTTCAAGAAGGGATAGGTGTCCTTCTCTGTAAGATCTTAAATTGAACTTGCTTGAGTGAAAGAGTCGATGGATGCCTTTCTTGGCTTCCATTCGTATGAAGTTTTAGAGTTACGAAAAACCTAAGATGACATTGAGTGCAGGAATTGAAGTTGTGCGAAGGCATTCTGATATGCCGGCACCTTAGTAAGATTTTTTCTCTCAAAACAACCGAGAGTCACTTTAGTTGTTCGAGAGGCTTTTACTGCTTAATTGGCCTTCTAAACCCAAAGAAACAGCGATTGCGAAGAGTTATTCTGCGTTTGCACTCAGCGCTGTTTTATTTGCTTAGGAGCTTAGGTAGACAAAGTCCTTGATTACCTCAAAGTTGTATCGGTTTAGGGTGAAGTTCTGTCAGAGATGTATTTGATTGGTGGTGGACCTTCTTGGCCTAAGGCCACATGGATATGGACCAATCAGATTGTTGACAAAAGGGTTTAGGCATTAAAAGAGTCTTCTTTCGCGAGGATCAGGCAAGTAAACCTATCTTTACCAACGTCTTTTCAATTCTTTTTCTTTGGAAGAGAAAGGAGCCCCTCGATAGATTTGACATGTTACTCGTTGGTACATTCTTAATTGCTCGTCCAATACTTTTTGCAGATATTGGGAGCTATTGGAGTTTCTCACTATACGTATGTCGCTATAGTTTATTGCAACAATAGATTTAAACTTTAATGTAATTTGCTGCTTTTTAAAACACCACTTTGGCAGGTTTATACCGCGACTTCAGTGCTTGAAGCATTTTAGAAATGTTTCCAATCAAATTAAGGAATTCATAAATAATAAAATATCAATTCAGTGTCCCCAAAAGTTTGGTTTAAATTTCTCATAAATGCTCGGTGCCACTCGTTACACGTCGATGAAAAGAATTTTTTTTTTAAATAAATGTAGCTAGCCTCACATTTTTTCCAGCTCAATGCGTTTCATACAATTTTTTCGTTGTCATTGTTTAATAATTAAATCAAAATCAACAAAAATATCGGGGACTGTTCAGTTTGGCAAGGAGGCACCTAACCCGCCCCCTGGCCAAATGAAATTCGTGTGCAATACACCTGAATGGATGCAGTAATAAACAAACAAAGGAACAAGTGAAAACCCGTGCGAGTGCAATAAATAAAACGACATACCGGTGCGATGACGGTGATGGGAGAGTTGGGTGTCGTTACAGTTTTTCATTATGTGGCATGACGCTGAACTAATAAATATTTACAGGGTGGTGTTAGGATTTTTCGGGGCGGAAAAACAACGTAGGTACTGTTCTCTATTTGCTAGCGACCATGGGATGGGAAAAAAAAGCATGTCTACCTATGTCACGGGAGAAATGGGATGGCTTTCAATAAGTAATGGTGGTGTTGCACTATGTACATATAACGGGTTTAAGTCTTTGTTTCATATGATTTAGATGACGTCTTTGTCTATGGACACATAAGTCTCCTCAACATTGCTTGTCTTGTAGACTTGCTCTTGTTAGTCGCTGTTTCTTTGGGCTAAGAAAGCAATTAGGTAGCAAAACCCTTTCTCGAAAAACTGAGGTGACTCTTTACAACACTCTCATCATTCCAGATCTTCTCTATGTCGCGAAGGTATGGACTTTGTCAAGAATGGATGAGGTTGCAATCGAGCTATACGGGCTGTTCAGCGACATCGACTGAGTCAGAAGAGTCCATAACTTCATAATTCACTAGTGCTAAGGGGTTATGAATACCCTTATGATGCTATTCGCACAGCGCTAGTGTTGGTGTAGTGATTTTTGAAACTCAGACTGTATTAGGTTTCAATCTGTTGCTCCTAGGGTTGTGTCCAGAATGACTGGGAAGAATTATTGGTACTGTTGCCATTACTTATAATTCACAGTTTTTCTTTCGAACATCCCGATGTCATTAGAAGGTGGCTGGGACATTTAGGGACCACGCACACCAGCACTTCTGCCTAGAGTGTCTTTGAATCCACCCCGGAGTAATGGCACGGACTTCGGAAAGCATGGAGAATCAGTTGTCGACAATCTCAGTGGTGTAGTGAAAGCTGATAGGAAGAAAGCAAATTCTGTCGAGAATAATGGAGTACTGCTTCATTGCCTCCAGAATCAAACAAGGCCTTCGTAAGATAGTTTCAAATCCATTGGGGATGAAAAAAATCAGTGTGACTTAAAGGCAAGTTCTTTATGGAAGACCCCTTTTTTAATCGACCTAACTTACAACGGGTGAAATGAAGTTTTAACTGATTCTAAGTTTCATAATGAACCAACTCTGGGTTGAGTGTGCATTAGCTGTAACGTAACCTAACTCAGGCAATAAGCCTAAATTGATCTTAATGATCACGTATTAAGGCCACAAAAGTGCGTGACTACAAGCTATCAGTATATATACCCACTTAACCTCTTATGGCTCTAAATTAAGCCCGAAGTAAACCTTGAAGAAGTATCCATTTAAGGCCATCAGTTTGCCATTCGTTAACGCCTCTACAGTACAATTTCATTCAACCTTTCATACAAAGTGCACTAACGCAGCCTATCATCAGCCTTAATTCAGATCTAACCTCTCATCAAGAGATGCGCTTGTGCGCTCGCGCGTGCATTCTACTTAATTTTCCATGAAAATTTGTCACCACAACGAAGTTAAGGAAGTTAAGGGAGTGTAGAGAAAGATTCAGATTAAACGATGCAGAGGCATGAAATTACGACACAACGTCACAGTCTGATGGACAACAGGGCTTCACCAACTCAATTGCAACATCTCGCATCTTTCGTCCGACCGACCGTCTCGTCGTCACTCTGGGTTGTTTTCGTTGAGGATGCCTCAGATAATTGGACCTGAAATGAACCACAATCACCATCATCATCGTCATCACCGTTGTTGCATCATTTCAGTGCATGAACAAGGGATATAAGTATTCAGACTTGTTATCCAACGGATCGTAAGTCTGTTTCCCAATATAGCGGTCGAATGTCATCCAACCATGCCCAACAACGGAGCTTCTTCTTTCGCATATTGTCTTCATGAGCAAGGTAATGTAGGTGGGGTGGCTTGACGATGCTGATCCGACGGAGACGTTTCACATGGTTGCGGTACGAATGGTGCTCATATAACGGGGCCCACGTGTTGTCAGATCACTCACCTACGATGGAAATGAAAAGAAAATGGGAAAAATGAAGCAGTTTCAGTCGAAAAGAAATGAAAGAAATTTTCCCTAACGGGAAATGCTTGTGTCTTATAGGGGAACTGTCAGATGGGTGCGGAAGAATGGTTGCAATGCATGTTCCGCATACTGGATTGGTACTTTATGGTACCTGGTGGGTTCCTGGTACTCTGAGAAATGTGTTGGCGATTTTGCATGCATTTAACATGCGTGGGTGTAAAGAAAACCTTGCCAAGTGGGACTAATCGACATCGGATTTTGTGTTTGCTTAGGCGGACATTTCGAAAGCCATCTTTTCTTTTGATTTAATTTTTAAGACAGTGATTGTTGTTTGTAGCCACTCATCAGCCTAAAAAAGTTGCAGACGGACTCTAATAGTTGCCGATTGCCGAGTTTTATTAAACCAGCGATGTGAAGAAGGTACGTTCTCCATCATCTGTACCACCTTGAGTGTGTTTTTCACTGGCGATTTTTTCACTACACCTTGGTACAGCTCCTAGAGGAAGGATCTCAATACCTGCTTGCTTATAATACAACGTACTGCATCATAGGTTAGAGGAGTGGCAGTGTGCTGTAAGGCGCCGCATCACTCATGGATTCATTCTGTTCCACCGCACCATATAGTTATGATTGTCGTCAGTGACGTTTTGCTCTAGGTAGTCTTATCCTTATTTACATCTGCTCTTCAAGTGACATAAACGTTTCTGGCTCGTATCGCACGAAAACGTCAGAAAAACTTGTAAAAGATAGTGCTTACCTTTTTCAGTAATTTGTCTCCTTTGTGCTGCATGCAATACAGGGTTGTTAAGAACTATCAACAACCTCGAAGCCTTTATTTTTTCTTCCAATGGATGGGAATTTTCAATTAAAATACCAAAAACAGAATAAATTAACCAAAAACCTCATTTTCATAATCTAACAACTTAACACACCTGACATCCTAATCAAACCACACACACCCTACTCCTTTTATTCAAATGAATGCAAACCATCTAACGCTGCAGCAAGGATAATTGCACAGAGCTCGCACGTAAGCATCAATAGCACGTCATTTGTTTGCAGCCGAGAGTCTTATAATTAAAATCAACACCGAGTCTTGCCAACAAGCCCCTGTGACATCAAATTCTGTTCGCATAATGCCAAAACTTATACACACGTCCCAGGGAATGAGCTCACATGCAGATTACCTGATGTACCTCGCATGTCTTCGAAATTACTTTCTTAAATAATTGATCCTGGTGATTAAGTGAGAATGGATGCAGCAGAGGTTGAAATGGCTTCAAGGTAAGCAACAGCAAACAACATAAACACACATACATAAAAAAGGATCCTTGATTAAAGTTATATAAGAAAAAGCTTCGCAGAAAGGATCTTAGGATCTCATTGCAAATTGCCTACTGTGTGCTATGTTCTACAGCTTCAGCGATTTATTCTTTGATTTCCATCTTCCCGTTCTCCTTCTACTCCATCCGCTGCCATTCCCTCTTTCCTTTTGGCTTAATCACTTGCAAAGAATTTCTAAATAAGCTTAATCCTTGAAAGATTTCTTGATTCAAAAGGACAAATGTACACACTGGCGGCGGATAGAAAAAAAAATATGAAAACTAATTTTTTTTTTTTTCTCGGGTGTGTTTGGGGTATTCTGCCCTTGTGTTGATTTTCAATTTGACAAGGGTTTGACATTCGACAATCGCCTTTGGGGTAGCCTTTCCCCCTAACGTCAAGGAGAAATTGGTAAATAGGCCTTGGTTTTTGTTTTTGGCAGACTTGGTGTATCCCTTTTTTTCGATCCTGTGAGGAGGGCTATTCAAATTAAAATGAAAGTCCTTCGACAGTAAAGTTAAATGAGAAGAAAAGGCTGAATGGCAGCAGCAGAGGTTCATGGTGGGTGTGGTGGGGAAAAATATGTTTTTGACATATTTTGACAGAAATAAGAACGCCTGCGATGACATCTTGACCATGGCCCGGGAAGTTTACTCTAGCGCAATTATTAGGAGTATAATGGAATCCTTTTCGAAATAGAGTTAGGCACGTATCGCGGAGCTGACTGAGGGTTGGGTAACTTTTTTTGACATTTATTGTTAAATCTGCTGTCATCGTTAAGTGGTGAGCTGCAGTTGTGGTCGATGGTAATTGTGATATCTATCTGGGGATATCGAGGACTTTGGTTAGCTTTCGAGCGTAATGGGTAACGTTAGGCTCAATTGAGTTTCCACTTAATCACCATAGGAGCCGGGTATGCTTTCGAAGGATTCAATGAGCTTGTTGAGATTTGTTTTTTTTTTTTTTTTTTTCTGTTTGTGTATGTCGAACAACCGAGTGTGTGGTGATGATGATTTCAATTGGTAAACAGACTTTGGATTTCGATAATTGATTTTAAAAAGCCTTTAATGGTGATAAAGTGGTCACTTGTGGGTTGATTTGTGGTTGCTGTAGGAGAAAATATATTTGAATTTTTGAAGTGCATTATTGCTGGGTGTGGCGTTTGGATTGTTTAAAATAAATTGAAGTCTTTTGTTTACAATTTGCTTGGATGAAGATTGATTGAGAGGTTTTGAAATATTCTGATGCGTGTAGATTGCGTATATTTTTGAGTGGTGTGGTGGTCAAATATTAACCATTGACGAACTAAGTACGAGTTTTGTACAATGCAATTTACCTTAAAGCAGTACATCGGTCCAAATAAATTGTCCTGTTTGTTTTTTTAGATATTGAGGGCGCCTTTGACAATACCGGATATGACTACATCCCCACTGCTATTAGAAGCAGGAACTACGATTATATAATGAGTCTCGATAAGATGAGTCAGCGCGATGGTCGCTGGAAAAAAAAACACATCCACCTTTGGCGAGGTCTCTGTGCTAATATCTGCGACAAAAGGTTACACACAAGGTAGCGTTTTATCACATCTCTTGTGGTCTGCGGTTATAGATGACCTATTCGTAAAGCTTATCAACCTAAGCTGTTAAGCTACTGGTCACTCTTATCAGCATAAAGCATAAAGTTAACATTTACGAACTAATGGAGAGTGCCCTAACATAAATTTCTGACTTGTGCACTAATGTCTAACTGGGCTTCTGGTGCTACGCTACTTAACCCTAAGGAAATCGTTTGATATATGGACGGCTCAAAAACGGATGAATTCAATGCCTTCCAGGACTTGGCTTAATAAAGGCATTTCATTCCCACACCCTTAAATAGAATGCATAGGGATGAACTCTGGAGACTTGTAGGTTTCCTATTTGGCCACCATTATTCAAGAAATTGAATGTCGACGCGGCCTTAAAGAGGATAAAAATGGTAAGCTTGTATATGCCATTCTTTCACAACCTTAATGAACTGGCTGACATCAGCATAGGTAGCCTCCAGCGCTTCATAGCAAGCTCAGGCTGGTTCTGAGGGTAGTATTTCTAGTGAAATACAGATCCTTGTGGAAGGACCTTATCTGGTCTAAATGGGGCTGCATCTGCGGCTTGATGATGAAAAGTTAAACAACTCTTGGATTAAATCGGCTTACCTAAGCGGCACAATAGGTTTTTTTTTAGGGCATTTGAGTCCATTTTTTCAGTTTTTCGCGTCTCATTACTCAATTGCCTTCCAACAGCAAAGAAACAGCGATTGACAAGAGTTATGCTTCGTTCGGTTTTTGATGAGAGTGGTGGCAAAGCAAAAGCAGACAAAGTCCTTGTCAATGTAGGATGTCTTTTCCTGTTTTTGCTTGGTGTTGCTTTCGAAATATTTCGTAGCATTGTTGATTGTGGTCGTCGTGGCTTACTGGTTAGTGCGATGGACTGCTAAGCGAGAGACACAGGTTCGAGTCTCAAAACCACCAAAACGTTTGTTTCCGCGGCACCACCTCTTTGTAGGTATTACAAACCTGCAACGGAGGTGTAATCTGCCATAAAAAGGCTTGTCAACCCGCCGTTCGGAATCAGCACTGCTGTAGGACCCTTCCATTCGTGCGAAGAATTGATGTGAGAATCTAGGACTTGGCTCTCTAAGAGCTGCCGGGTGCGGATAGAACTTTCTACAAAACAGAAGTGACTCAGTGTTTAATGCATTCGATTGCTTAGCAAGCTGACACAGGTTCGAGTCAGTAAAAATAAGCAAATATTCTCACGCGCATCGCCACCTTTCGGCTCTCAAAGACAAACCTCCGAGAGTTTAATTTGTCATGAAAATGTTTCTGAATCCGTCGTTTGGAGTCGGCAATGAAACTGTTTGTCCCCTTGAAATTGAAAAGACTAAGCGATGCGACAGTTTTATACAAATTAAACTGACCCTATACCTTTTCCACTCCCCTAACTGAGTTTATTTTTTCTTCAAAACTTCAAAATCAATATGAAACTTTGTTAAAGCAAACTTGTTAGCAAAATCCATTTAATATCCCACAAAATAAAAACACAGAGCACGCACTGAAAACCACTGAAATTTCTGTATAAAGTATCTGAAAGCATCCAATCCTGTTCACACTCTAAAAGTATTTAAAATTCTCCGCATTGTGTATCCTACGCTACAGTGCACTCGTCCCTTGCAGCACAAAAAAATAAAGAAAACTTTCAATCACTTTTCCTTCCACCTGCCACACTGTGGAGGATAGGAAAAACATTACTCCTCCCTGTTTAAATACACTTTATAGGCACACTTTACAGAAGATTTTCTTCCTTAAAAGCGCCGCCCGCTTTTTCACATCAATTCCTCTGCATGCGTGCATTTAATGCAGGTGATTGCAAAATACACATTCGTGCAGGAGTATGCATGTTTTTCAGAATAACGGGAAAGGATATTTGTGGCACGTTGAACCGAAGGAACAGTGAAACAATGCAGAGGTTCGGCTTCGCATTCAAGGCATTCGATGAATGCACAACAACAACCAGTAACTGAACGCGAACACTAACCTCCATAATGGCGAAAAGAATAAAGTGTACAGGGCTCTATGTGGAGGAAAAAAATGTTAAGTTGAGAATGCAAACAGGGGAAGGTTTACTAGAATGATAAACAGCTGCATATGAGTGCATTTAGAGAAGGTTCTGCATCCTTCTTTGAACACTAAGAGCAGGCATATGTACGCCCATTTATCCTCACACGAAGAGAAATGGTTGAGAAACTTAAACAAAACCGTTTCATCGATGTGTTTCAAGGACATTTTGATGTACTATTGTCATCGGACGAGATCGTGCTTTGGCATCTTGAAGAGCCCTTAGCTGGCCTAGGCAGACAAATAGAGAGGGACATGAGGACCAAGAATGGACATATGAAAAGATGGGAAAGTGTGGTACAATGCATTCAAATCAAAATGGCGATTAAAATGTCTGCCGGTTGCATTAAGAGAAAAGTTCTAAGCATGAGCTCATATGAGTGCAAAGATGTCCACAAGATGGGCCTTCTAGTGGATGATAGAAATGAGAGACGAAACGGAAGCCAATGAGGTGGTCTACCTTGCCTTGTCTCACGAAGTTATATACAGTAATACCCGGATACGTACTCCCTCGCTTAGCTGTATTACCCGCATTGCTAACCAAAAATTTGAGGCTTCAAAACTTGTCAGGAATGTAAGCGGGTACGGATAGGTAATTTCCCCTCCTTAGTGCCTAAATAAATGAGAAAAACTCGCAAGGCATCTATCCGGGGAGCACTGTACTCCTGTAAATTCAGCTGAGTTTTGGTCCATAAATCGAAAACTGATTGAACTCAAGCCTAGAAAACTCTTCATTGCAAAAGCCTATTCCTTTCTAGTCCCTGTTTTTCTTTCGTTTCATCTAGTAAGAATATTCTTATACTCAACGAAACAACTTGTCAGTTCGTTTCACTTCATAAGTTCAATCTACCGGAGTATGATACCTTTGTTAGGTATAGCAAGGGGATTTGAGAAGCAAACACACACTCTTCCAGCCTCATAATAGCCCAAAATTATCTTCACAATACATTCCATTTCAGATGTCATCATACTCGCTCCAAAGTTCAATTCTTTAACGTCCTTTGGCCAAAAATCTTGAAATTAACACTAATGACACTTGTGATGCTCAAATGATATCATTTTGCACTCAGCTCATGTCCACATTTGACATAGCGTTCTCCATTACCGTTGCGTGGTAATGAAAAAGTTTCTACCTTTGCCAGTCTCCTCACATCGTCCTGTCATAGGTAATTTTCGGCTAATCACAACTCGTAACGGAGAACAATTAAGTTTTGGTCTTAAGTTCCACACTGGAACACGGTCGATGACAGCAGTGGGTGGACAAATGACAAAACAGACAACTCAGATGCTGTGTATACATTCGGAGCTTTGTCTAGGACAGTTTCCTCGCAAAATTAACAACCGAACAGGAAATTACTTTTAAATAAGTAATTTCGAAAGGATCACAGGATGCTATGGCAGCAATGACAGCCAAAAGCAGCAGAGTTAGCAGCAGGACGAAGCAACACTAGCTGTCAGACCGAAAGATTGATGATGGCAGATGGCGCACTATATTTGTTACGGAACACACACATCGTTGCAAAATGTTTGGTGCTAGAGCACAAATGTGGAAGTTTAATGCATCTTTTGTTGGGATTGAGGACCTATTATCATTCTACAGCTACGTGATGGAATTAGATACCAAATTTGTTAATGTGACTATTACCATCATCACCGTTGCCATCAAAATCATTATTATCATCAAAAACTTGGGTGAGGGCATCATTGTTATCATCGTTCTTGTCATCATCATCATCATCATCGTCATCATCGTCATCATCGTCGGCGTCGTTGTCAGGAGAGTTGGGGTGGAGGACATTCAAGTGCGGTGTATGATATTTCATATTGGTTCCGTAAAAACTTTTAGTTTTGGACGGTAGATGGTTTTTTTTTTTGGTAATGGACAAGTTTTTTGATGGGTGTAGGATGACCGATGGGAAGTTTATTTATTACTCTGGTAGCGGAACTACGGAGGCGGATATGAAATTTAATGGCTAAATAATGGAAAGTTTATGGAACATATTTCAAAATGCTGTCCAGTTTATTACTGTTGTAAGCGTGATGTTTTCTATATCAAAGTTTTAGTAGTGTTTAATTGTTTTTTTAATACCTAAAACCCTACTTCCTTTGATTGGCCTGACTCATGTGCTCAAAGGTCAATACTTAAAAATAGTGAAAAGCTATAAATTTGTTTGGTAAATCAAGGGTGGTTTCCGCAATTCTTTGGGTTTGTCATGCGAGCCTACATTCGGAGTAATACTGAAACTGTTAGTTGTTAGATAATCAAAGCTCGGTCAAGGATCTCCATAACTTTGGGAATGAGATGAAAACAGCTACAGCGTCTAAATAAATGCAGGTTGTTATGAGCCTGACAGCAAGAAGCAGACTGGGCACCGCAAAGAAAGCTCTATGAAGAGTACAAAAAATAGCGTGATCGAAAGAGCCTGGCACATTGAGGCAACAGACCTTCCATGCCAGGTCTAAAACATTTTTCGTGGACCGCTTTTGTGCTTCCTGAGAACTAATCATAATCCATTTTTGATCTTCTCCAGCGGCATATCGTGGATATGACAAGTCGGTTTTTACCCTTTTTTCCAAGGAGAAGCTATGGATAAGTAGGTTAGGTTAGGTTAGGTATGTGGGCCGGCGAAGAGGAGTTCCTCTATCCTTTTGTACAAGTTTGGCGGTGCTGACCTTATCAAATACAGGCCATAACTTCCTTGTGATGGCACAAGTGTCTAATGAGGACCATCTGAAGCTTCGAGCTTCAATGAGCAAGGCGGGATAGTCACCGTGAGGTCGGATTGTTCTAGACCTAATGCCGAGCCCTCTCTAGCCAGTTCGTCATTCGTCTCATTCCCTGGTATCCTGTCATGCCCAGGGACCCAGAAGAGCGTTACCTTGTGCTGTGTTCCAAGAATCCTGAGCTCTTCTCGACAGCACCTCACAAGCTTCAATTTTATTTCCATAGCAGATGGATGAGTAAGTAGGTAGAGGTGGCGGTTCAACATGAACCCAAGTAGCACTAGATGTGCCTTTCTGTTACCACAACTCGTGTGACCTGGTTGGTGATGTGTGTTATTGAGACAGTCTAGATCCACCCTGTGGAGTTAAGAAAGCGGATTAGATCTTGTATCGAAGCTATTAATATGGATGAGAAGATTCAGTTGAAACCTGATTCTTCGGTGTTCAGAAAAAAGACTCTTACAACACCAGTTAACCGCTCTTAATTCACGCCTTCAATTCGTCTATTCATCAACCAATTTCTCAAACACCTTACTGAAACGCTCAATTGATAAATAGTCCAACAAGATAAATCTACTGCTCATGACTCACTGCAAGTGTTAGGCGCCGACTTCATCCTCACCAAAAGTCTGGCTTGATTATACTTTATTGTCGACTCCTACTTGAATAAAGATAAATAATGTTCCATCCATAAAACGTTCGCGGCAAACCTTACAACTTGAAACAGCACTCAGTGTATGCGTGTTAAGTGTAGAACCAATCTGTCTTCATTTCGTCGTAATTTCCAGACAATCAAACAGTCAACTGTGGCTCAACTCCCACAATAATCCTTAACAACTGTGCATAAGAAAATCTCAAATCAGCCGGCACTTACAACCATATCCTGCACTACACATTGGCGAACTGAATTCCCAAAGCACCTCCAATCCATCGTCCCACTATGGAACTCTCTCACGCCCACTTGAACTCCGTATCGCCTGGATAATTCTCCAGATCAATGCCGAGCTCAATGAAGACAAAGGGTTCCAATGCGTGGGTTACCGAAAAAAAAAACCGCAAAAAAAATTCCTCCCACTTCCACTCCCATGAACTTGAAAATCCCTTCAGATGACTCAAAGATTGGCCCAGCCCAACCGATGTTATCCAAATGAGACAAAAAAAGAAGGATTTGTCACAGCATCTCTTGAAACACCATCATTCACTGTTCCGTCCTATCCACATCTAGCAGACCCATTGCCAAGATGTTTCCAATCCCACAGGACAGCAGACAGACGATTCCAGCAACTGCACAGGTAAAATGATTTAAATTTGTGCAGCAGAAGAAGCAGCAGATCCAAAGGAATGATTACTTCGTTTGCACAGACTTCTCGACGAGATTAATGGTCAAGAGTGTGTGTGTGTGCACAAGTGTGTTTCTGGTTGAATCCTTGACGTTAGACATTGTCATCATCATCGTCATCGCTGTGGAGAAAAGCAGCATCATCACCAACTGTGGGACGAAGTCATTGGATGGACATCCAACAACACTCTCACTCTCCGTAGGCGGAGGAATTGTGGACCTGACTTCAAGAACATGCACCAAACGGAAAGACATCGAATAAATCCTTAATGGTGTTGTGTGGGCGAGACGGTGCATGGCATCCACTCCTTTGACTGCAGTGTTTCGTCATTCACCTTGGTGGTCTCCCACAGCTTTAATTGCCGTTTGTCGTCAAGTGGAGGACGTTTGTCCTCTGCAATTTACATTCCTCGGACTATGTGCTTAGGATCCACTCTGGGGAAGGATACGAAATCGATTCGATTTAATTAAGATTAAACGGTGAGAAACTTAACAGGTGAACTGGAATTTAATTTCAAGCTCATAGCTTGTCGCCTGCGTCTGCATGTGAGACCTCGGTTAGGAAGGAAGGACGAAAAAAAAAAAACGAAAAAGGAGGACTAGTTGTCGCGGATGTCAAGGTGTTTGTGTGTGGCAATAAATTAAAATGCAAACATGGGTTTGAGGGCTGTTTTTGTTAAAGGATTTTATTTCTATGGAACAACGGCCGAATATGGAGTTTGCATAATGAATTCCAACTTCTTCAACACGTAGGAGGGATTCTTTCTATTGGCCATCGTTCGCTGGAATATTGAATGCAATGATGAAAAGATGAAAGCGCTAAAAATGCGATTATGTCATTTTAATTGCTTCAGGACATTTGTGCTGAAAGGAGCGAGTGGAATTTTTTAAATCAGGTAGACTTGTGCTAAGTTGGTTGGATTGAACCTAATCTGTTGCTCATGGCACTCATTAGAACTTTTAAAACCGAAGTAAATCCAAAAATAGATGTGTGAGTAATGACTCCGGTTTAGTATGTTTTTTTTTATTTCGATGGGGGTAATCTGGTGCGGGATGATGATAATGGATTTAAGTTTATTTGAAAGCCCATCGTTTCCAAATGATCATTTCATAGTTTGAAGTATTTTCTGCTCTAACAAGCACTAGAGTTTTAAGGACCTTGCGCTCGAAAACTTGAGAAGAGTTGTTTTAGCTTGAGAGCCTACTTGTCAACTTGCAAAATGTACCACTTGTTTGGACAGAATTTTTTATATTAAAACTTAAATAGTTTCGAAATGTTTCTGTGAGCCAATAATACTAGCTTGTACAAAAGTATGATACCTACTAAAGCGCCTTAAATTTATTGAACTTTCAGAATCGTATTATTAGTTGAACTTGAATGTGTACGTGTATGCGTATGCTATTCGCTATTTATATGCGAGGATATATCTGTATGCACTTCAGTTTATATTCTGGGAATTAAATGACTAAAGTGACTCAAGTCTTTACAACTCTGCTCGCTTAGCTCTAAATCCTTCCTTGTTGATTTTAAGAATTCGTTTGCTGTTGCAGAATAAGCATCGAAAAGTAAGGCATCAATAGTTTTTGCACGTGACAAACCAACCTAAGTCATGCCAAGCGAAAACTTAGTAAGATCAATGTAAACAACAGCTTTCTGAAATGTAAGCACTTGAGAGCTTATAGCGTAAGCTAATCCTAAAGGAAACAGTTTTCTTGTTCAGTTCACTGAAGTTTTCTTGAATGACGCCGTAAATGATGTGAAGGGAATGACGTTGTTGTATAATGCAAGCCCATAGTAGTTCCAACATTAACCAGAACGCACAGAGGAAGATCTGGTAGCAGCATGTTCTCATAAGCAGTTGAAGGAGTGTCGTAAATAATATAAGCAACTGTTCGCAAGATCCCATTCTAGATCGAATTTTAATATTCAGGCTTCGTCATGACCTGAGATTACCAAAATCGGTTTATGTTCAAAATTTCATTCAAATCGGTCAACTTATTTCCGAAAAAAAGCGGAGTGGAAGATTAACTATTTGAGTCAGTTACTACGTTTACATGAGGATTGAATCTCAATCTGGGTTTTTGCTTCCAGAAAGTGAATTCCACAAGAATTCAGTTTGACAGTAGCTACTTTTGTCGTAGTCTTAGCTACGCCAAAAAAGTCGCAGTTACGCCAAAAAATGTACCCTCATCCGTCATTGTTGTAGTATGACGTAGGCCAAGGATTTAAATGAGTGTTTCCATGCGTATTTTTCTTTCAAAATTGTCTTCGTTTGTCTTCCAGTAAAGAAGTAGCAATAAAAAAAGACCACGAAACTCCGTCTTCTGGCAATACTGGTGGAAGATAATTAGGGTAAAACCAACATTTTATTGCTCTCTGACGTCACTGTGAGAAAAATCCCCTCCACCTTTTTTGAGCTGTCAAACTCGATTTTCAATCTGGGCATATATGCATAAATTGAATTCAATCGCACAAACTTGTGTGATCGAATCGAGTGAGCTTTTTGAATTCGATCTGGGTATACATGATGGTTTTTGAGGATTCAATTCGGATTCGGATTCGGGGTAAGTGTTAAGAAAGCTTCGCTCGCTATGCTTGCTGCGCTTTAATCCACATCATAGGCAACCAACTTAAAGCTATTTTCCTAGTATTTTCGTAGGCCATTTACCTTAACTTCGAAAACGGTTCCATTGTGGAATATACCATGCAATAGAATACATTCACAGGCGAAAGTTGGGTCATCTCTTTGCACATAGGTTTTTATGGATATTTCTTTATGCGTTCAAGAGTTTTTTGGGCCCCCAAGGACAATTATGCCGATCCTCATTTAATTTTGAACATATTCTCAAATTAAATTCGTTCATCCAATCCAATCAACCATGAAGAATTTTAATATTTTCTTTCCAAACGACTCTACACATAAAAACGCAAAAAGTCATTAAGCATTTCCTATGCAAATAGATCGCCCAAGGACTTTTTAATTAAAATCCCTGACTCACTTCCGTTGAAATACCAAATCGGCAGTTAAAAGTCATAAAAATCCAGATCAACTCCAACGAAGCACAATAACAATCAGTTTATGATAAAATCGTTTTCCATTACCAACAAGAAGTCACTGTGCGGCTCCGTCTTTAAAAATCAAAAGTCTATGGCCCAGCAAAACAGTGGAATCAACTGCTGCTGCACTTCAGAACACTGATATCGAACCTAATTTCCTGTCAAATCGTACTTAGTTCGCTCATTCGGGCATGGAGAGTGTGCTCGTTCAGATGAAGCAGAAATATCACAAAAAAAAAAACAAATCAAGTTTACAAGGAGTTTTCATTGAATTCATCGGATTCACTCAGGTAAACTGGTTCCTTATACCACCGCATCCCCTCTAGACGTGCCGAAAACAAACCGCAGCATCAGCGTCGAACAAGATATTCTCATTAAGGGACGATGGCGGGCAGTAGTACTTGTTACTCAAAAACGTAGAAGACCTGGCATCAGAGAGCATCATCAGTTTAAGGCATCTAGATACGATTTATTTGAGGGAGGGGGGGGGGGGAATCTACAAGCAGCAGTAGTGGACTCCAGGTGCAATGGTAACGAAAAGTTTTTTGTTTGTGTTCGGTTTTCTTATTTCGTTTTGCGTCGCTCCTTCATCTTTGGTTTAGCTGAACGTCTAGCAAAAATCTTAACATTCAGGAGGGTTATTCAATCCGATGGATGTGTGTGTGTTATTTTTTTTTTGTGGCGAACAAGAAGGATCTTCGCTTCATTGGAAGTGAGCACTGCTCCCCACATAGAATTGGAATTTTTGTTTTTATTTTACTTAGGTTGTCTTGGCGGGAATCATTTTATTGGCGGATGCGGTCACCAACTACGTCTTTGATATAGTTTTTGATTTTTTTTTTCTCCTGCGGCTGTAAGCAGTTGTTTTTGGTTCTTTTGACCCATTTCCGCTGCCGAAAGCCAGAAAAATTAAAAAGTCAAATTTCTGTAGAATTAATGTCGCTTTTGAATTTTATTGTTTCGTCTGTTCCAGTACGCAAGGACAAGGAATTAGGACAGATTAAGTGAATGTAGCATCTGTTGGTGGTTTTTGAAAAACGACAGGTGGAATGCAATTGTGCACAAAGGAAAGTCATAAATTGTGGTTAAGGTTAAGGCTTTCAATAACACTTGCAGATATACAAGGGAATAAAGTATGCAGGCGCAAATTGAAATATTCACATCCAATGACAGAAGAGGTGTTGAAGATCTTCTTCAATGTGTTATGTGGTCCTGTGGTTATCTTGAACAGAAGTTCTAAAAGCAAAGGGAATTAATTTGAAACAGAATGAACATCAGCTCATCCATGTTGGTTTCTTGGAAGAAAGCACACTCTAAAGTATGTAACGCACAGTGTTGCCACTCAACAACCTATAAGTGGTCCTTGTTAGTGTAATTTTTGTTCAAGAAACTCAACAATCGTCTTGAAGAAACGTCAAGGATTTCCATTCAAAAGCTGTTGTTTCTTTATCATCATGAAAGACATATGTATACTCATCGCATTTGTGCGGTACGCTGTCAGTATTGAACTGCGAGCTGCGACTAACCCCTGTGTATTGCTTCTAACTCGTCCAAGACGTCGAGGTAAGAAAGATACTTAAGGATCCAAGATGAAAGTTTAGGATTTCATGTTTTGGCTGTTCACATTTTTAGACGCCAAAGCTAAGACGGTATTCATTGGCTGACACAGCGACTTAGAAGATTTTGGAAAACTGAAGTAGAGAACTAGTACCGCGAAAGCTAAATTCAGCTGAAACCCTTTAAGTGAAATTTTTTTTAACTTACACCATTCTCATCATCTCACCTTTCTCTTTTACCCTCTTTGTGTCTTCTTGCATGTACAAGTAGCTAATTATCATATCCCCCATGCCATTGTGCTCATTAACGTCTTGTGCTTTAATGTATTTAAGGGTGTTCCAACTACGTCGTTCCATTCCCGTGTGTCACCTCAAGAAGCTACTAGGTATACATTACTGCTCCCTTTACGTTAGGCAATTTGTCATAAAAGTCGCAACAAGCTATTCCGTAACAACTGTCACACCATAAACAATTAAAACTTAGAAAAACGTAAAAACCCTGATAGTCCTGTATTTGACTTTCACAAAGAAACATTTTTTAAACTCACATACCCAACATTTGTCTCAGCGTACTTAAGCGTAACTTTGAAGGACTTCTAACCATTAACTGGCTATAAACTGGATTGTCACATGTTGGTAATTACCCCTCTGGCTTTGTCAACGCAATCCTGTTTCAAGTTTTTTTTGTTTCAGCTCCATTCTGTTGTTTTCGGTTTCACATATCCCAACAGTGATGAAAGTGATATCCTCAACCCAAACGCTTGAGCGTACGCACACAACCTTGTCACATCTGTGACGAGCACGTGAGAGAAATTTGCTGACTTTCATCTCATTTTTCTCCACACACCATGTCCTTGCCATTACTAAAATGTTCCATTGGCAGAGAAAACACCGAGAAATAGGCAAAATGAGTTCTTACGGTATAGCCAACCAACTGTGTCCTATGTCCTTCGCTCGTGTTAATAACTTTAAAGCAACCGAAGGGCAAATGAAAAAAGAACTAAAAGTCAGCTTACATGCTCTGGACTCTAGGGAGTTTCGTTCAGGTGCCGAATTTGGCAGGACACTCTCATTTGCCCAGAAAAAATGGAAGAAATCTATCTATCACACCACATGTTGCACACGAGGCGGTTATGGCTGGTAGGATCGGTTTATCTCACTTCTCTGTAGCAGACGGCGCGCTTCAAACCCCTCTAGATTGTCCATCAATTCCAGGACGAACGAGTAGTTTTTTTTTTGCCTTTGTGCCATTTGTTCGCTTTGCATGTCTGTTGCGAGTAGTAAAAGAAGATTTGATTCGATATCCTCTTCAGGACACGAAAACAAGGACATATGGAGACATTTTAATGATGAATTCCATGTACATACATGAGCTCTCGTTCGATGCAGAAGGATTAGAAGAAAGAGCGCCCACTCTGTGGTGGAAGACTGGTCGCGGGAGCTTTGTTTTCCCAACGGATGTGTATGCATATGTGAGTCTCTAGCACTGTTTGTCACATTAAATGGTTGTCGGATTCCGAAATTAGGATAACGACTAACACGACGCCGAGGACACAACAACCGTCATTCCATCCAGAACACTCAGCTTTTCAACAACAAAAAAAAAACAACAAAAAATGGAACTCAGAGGGATAGACCAAAAAAAAGAAGGAAACTGGTACAACAGGACATGGTGAGTGTGTGAATTTGAAAGGATATCGGATTTCGAGCACGTTCCCATGCCATATTTTGTATTTTCGATTTTTTTTTTTCGTTCCTTTCATTTCGTCCTTTGTCGTTAGGCGTGCATTTTTTTCATATTTGTTTGGGTTCCTTTAGTGGAAAAAAGTTCGATTCATGTGAGTGTGTACGAGGATGCGAGGATTTTTTCTGACAGCTTCTTTGTAGAGGGTGAGACTTTGTTATAAAGGCTGGATGGACGCCTTAGGATCGACCGAAAAAAAAAAACTACAAACATAACTCACTAAATTGTGATTGCAAAGCGTTGAGCACAGTCGTACAGAGGAGTGGAGTGAAGGACCATTTCCCGAATTTTTTGATTGATAAAGCCAATTTTTTTCCTCTTTGAACTTAAATGGGTCGGGTTAGGGAGGGCAGTCTTTCACTATTTGTACTTTTTCTTTGTGTTTGTTCTTTGGGGATGAGTTGATCGTTTTCGCTTATTTTGTCGTTTTTTTTTCTGACACTGATGGCAGGTTTGTTTAGAATTTAGCTGATGGACTAAAATTTAAGTTAACACGAAGTAAACATCAAAGACGGAGTTATGGTAAAGAAAGGTGTCAATACAAAGTCAGCTTGCAAGCTTAAATGGACCTTTAACTTACGACAATGATTACACTGAGGTGAAATATGTATGTCGGTAGTTTTTCAATTGACATTCGTAGCTGATAAAAGGGAAAAGCCAAATAGTTTTGACCAAAATTTGACGTGGGTGAAGTTTTGAAAAAAAAGTTCGAAGAACAGCAGGTCCTGTTTGAAAAATGTCTGCAACCAACAGCCTTGTAGAAAAACAAAACCAGGGGTTATAGATTCTACCTTCAAATGATTCAATTCAACGTTAGGAAAACTAATCTACGTCAAGTGTACCTTTCAATCCTTGACATGTAATAAAGACCTTGGATAGTTTCCTTTTCCTAAACAGAGTCGACATGTATCTCAAACAGCTGTGGAATGAGGGAAAGCCTTCTCACTGCTCTTTTGTTTGTCATAGAAAAAATGTAGTATGCACCAACAAGGAGGCTAAATAAACACTCTCCTCTCCAGGCATCTGCCCTCCTTGGAACCGCTTTTCGCATTACTTCAGGACGGTGACACTGCTTCTTGATTTCTTTTACCTTGGAGTTATGTCTATTTTTTTATCTTTGGTTATTTTACACCTCGTTCCATCCTCATTTGTAAGCATTCGCCGCTCTTTTTAACATCTACAGCACTCGAAAAGAAAGGCTGGACTCTCCACTTTCTCCTTCCTAAAAAATGAACATCAAAACACCTTAGTAGCTTCTTTGTGTCTCCTCTCCGATGAATCTGTAATGTGACAGATTAGACTCTCGGTCCATCTTCCTCTGGTATCTCCTCTAAGTTCCTGCCAGATATGCTTCTGCTGTTGCCAGTTCCTTAGTTTTTCTTCTATTTTTTCTGTTCAACTAGTAGATTAATACTGGTCTTTCGCACTACTACGAGAATCTCAGGTTCCTCTACTATCCTGTAGGCACTTGCAACCCAAAGTGTTCCTCTTCTCTTCACCGAGGGCATTTATCGACTCATACTTCAGCGCCGTACCAGAGGTCATCGCTTGCTTACAGCAATTTGCCATTAGGCTGATGTGAGATTTATACATATCTAGCCTTATTCCTTGGTATATACTTCAACAAGGAAAACAAGTGCTTTGTGCTATAGGGACACACCGACCAGTGGGGCTGTCCCTAAGAACCCACTTTTAGATAAGAATGTATCGAGTAGAAAGTCTAATGAGAAACTACGTCAAAGAGTTAAGGGAACAAAAACAGCACCATTGTGGTACCACAGGATCTATGACTTATTCATACTTGTTTTTCATAAAGCGGTCGTCTGACTAGAAACTCTTGCTTTATCGACCCTCTGTGTTCGAAGCCACCGCCAATTTATGGGCAACGAGGGTACGTAGGTAGGTAGAAGTGGTTGAAACTGGTGAAACCTGCCAGAGACACAAGTAGCGCGGATGCGCCGTTTTGATACAACAACTCACGTGACTTGGATGTTGATGGGCGTGACTAAGAGTGTGTTTTTCAAATCCATCCTGTGGAGTTAAGAAAATTAATGATGTTGCATAATTTGATGTTGGAGATCTCGGATAGTTCCTTGAAAAAAAGGTTTTCCGAGTGTGCGCTGTTTCCATTTCGCGAGAATTGCAACTAATTATTAAAGGAATTAGATGACCATGTGCAAGCTCCACTAACAGACATGATTCATAAATTATGTGCTTTGGTTTGGAAAGTGCCAGTGCGGGGGTCGGAAGTTCGAATTGTAAATTGTAACCACAATATCACTAGAGTGGCATTGACAAGCTTATTCAACGTGCACTTCCTGCAAATTTCACCCAACCTATCCTAACTATGAAGATTTCTTTAACTTCTTGATTCACATGAGGACTACTACTAGTACCCACATCATCAAAGGCATTGATTCACAAGTCAAAAATCAGCCTTATTGCTGTGAAAGAAATAAAATCTAAAGTCGAGACTGTATAACATTTAATCGCCTAGCCAAACAAAAACAAATGCTAAATCCTCTTCGTCCAGCATTGGTTTATGTTCGCCACGTGCCTTCTAATCTTTCCAAGTAACGATTTATTTCAACAGTCCATCTGTATATACCCACTGCGAAGAGATATATCATAAAATCCCAAAAAAAAAAAAAAATTTCCAAAGCAAAGAGTCCAAAAATTAGTTTACTCTAAGCTCAGAGTAATCAAAGTTATACAGTGTACCTTTTCGCTTCAATTAAAATCACCCTTAATATATATTTCATTTCAAGGGAGAATTCTCTGAAGTGCCACACTCATCTTCACTCATTTACTCGCACCGTTCATATAACAGCAGCACATCATTCTCGTTTATCGCCTGATTTCTCTATTATTCTCTTAGGCCAACAAATACGAATATGGCTAAAGCAAAACAACGTCAAAAAAAAAGGAAAACGAAGCAAAAGGAACGAAAAAAAAAAACTTCCCAAAGTTACTGTCTAAATAATCTCCCGCAGCTAAAACAGGTACAACAACTTAGGGATTAAAGAATTCAAGTGGGTAAATAAAGTTTATTCCATGATGTCCTTTCTAGGGACTCTTTTTGTATATCCTTCTACTTGGGTACACACTAAAAAATAACCTCTGGGGGTTACTTCAAAAATCAAGTTCATTGTAGGGTAACACAGTAGGCGAGTGGTGGGGAATAGGACGGCTAAATGCTGCTAGTTAAGTGTAGATCCTTTCTTCAGCCACGCACACCCCACAAAATAGCTCTCACATCCATTTTTATTTTTTTTTTTCTTCTTCTTCTTCTTTTTGCTTGGCCTTTCTTGTGAAATGATTTGTAGTAGTTTGGGGTTTTTTCCGAAGGGATAAAGGGGATAAAAATGCTTTAAGGGAAAGCGGTACATGAAATCCGAAATATTATATGTTCGTGTGTTTGTGTCCTTTTTCGAAGAAATAAAGGACATGTGTAAAGACTCAAAATCCTTTTGCTGAAAAGTAAGAAAATATCCCAATTAAATATTTGGGTAAACGTTATTTTGTAAAAAAAAAAACTAAATAACTGTCCTGCAGTAGTCGCTATGAAACAGGAAACTCATGTTACATGTTTGAAAAGTCGTTTCTATACCAGAAGTTCCTGTTGTAAGTAGGTATACACAAGGTCATTTGGGTGTGGCTAATCAGAGTTTTATCATCCATCAGTTTTTCACTGATTGAACTAGCCTGATGAGGATGAAGATGAGAAGAACAGCTGTGATCATGAAAAAAGAAAAAGGTAAAATAACTCTTTATTTAAAAAAGAAGAAGAAAACTTTTGAAAACCTTTAAATTACAGCAAGGACTCACTCCCATTCCTGCATAATATTTTGTCAGGTAATGGAGTGCATTCCGTTGCATGTTTCATGAACAATGCGTATACGTCTACACAAAGGCAACCAATATACAGGCATTCTCTCTCTCTCTGTCAGGCAAAAACTCCTTATCATGCAATTACTTTAAGTACCTATGCATGCTCCAAAAGCATGCGTCCTTGAAATTCACAACAACAAACACAAACACAAGGCTATTTCCTCGAAAAAAAAAAAAAAATAAATACAAATTCGTCACAAAAAGTGTCATAACTCTGTCTGTCTGGCTTCCACCTGACATCCTTGAATGACACGTGCATTCCATGACTTATCTAGTAAACAGAGAATCCCCCAGCAAGGGGGAAACAAAAGTTAAAGTGAAAGGATATTCAGAAATTGCCTCAATAATTTTTCCAGACAGATGGGAATCCAAATGATATGTATTTTCTGCGAAAAAAGGATGAGCATATTTCTTTTTTATTTTAATCCCTAATGGACTGCATACAGGGGGAATGAAGGAAGTGTGGTTTGGTTTGATGTGAAAATTCCATGACATTGTCATAAGGACAATGGGTAATATGTCGCCATGTTTTCATAAATTTCGGTCCATGTCATCCGATTGTCTCTGTAGATTTGTCTACGATAAAGTGACGCGTTGTCAGTGTTAGTAATCTGTCAAAATGTGTGTTTTCCTTTTTCAAGGGGAATAATTTTGAAAGCGGGGTTGTCTAATGATAAATGGAAATGTGTACAAACTGCTTGATTGAGGAGCTCTCTCGGGTGTCCTTAAATACATTTTTTACATGTGTTGAAGAGTGCTGTTTAATATGCTTGCTGGATTTCTGATCACCTTCAAGGATGTATCTGAAGCATGTATTTTTTGAGTCGGAACTGTGCTTGACAAAGTCTTTCTTGCTTAAGGAGTTGATCTTCCAACTATCAGAAGGATTCGATCGATGCCAAGCTAGTTCAAGTGCCAAGACAGTCATCTGCTTTTATCACTGTCTTAAAAAGCTTGTTTACAAGGGGGTGTTCTCTCACCGTTGCTATGATTCATAATGAATGACCAACTGTTAAACTATCTGAACACTTCTGGCTTATTGTCTCAACGTTAAGCCGAATATCTTTTCATCATGGAGACAGTGCCAATCTGATATCATTATCTCGTCTTGAAGTGTCTCTTGACTGCACCACCATCTTTTCCAAAGAACAGACAGCGATAACCACTCAGTGCTTCTATTCGTTCGACTCAAAGCTTACCTAGAGCTACGCAAACACCTTCAAGTTGGCTGTATACAACAGAACCTTCCAACTTATGGGTCCTAAGACATTAAACTGTTGAGCTTAACTCACGAGAGCGCCAGGAGAAGCTCTCAAAGTGGAACTAAACCACTGGACTTTGTTAACCAAAAAAGTTCAAAAATCACACGAACAACAAGATAAGCTCTGGCACTTAGCAAACCTGATACTAAGCTCCTAAGGGACTTCCTCGCTGGATACTGCTCACTCAACAGCTCAACAATTTGAACAAGCTGAGTGATACTCATTTGTATATGTGTTGCCTTTGCTTGCAAGATCAACAAACTGCTGAGTGTGTCTCGAGCAAATATCCCACTATTCCTCGAAACAGAATATCGTATCTTCCGATTTTGGTGCAAAGTTTGCAAAGAAATCCCCTAATGCACAATTTGCAAGGTAAAACCAACACAGCTACACGTAAATCGAGGTAGATTCCTTTGTCAGCCATTTGTCATCCAAATCCTTTTAACAACACCTCTTCCTTTCTCAACTGATTCACAGCACTTTCAGCACAACAACATTATACTCAATGCAGTTTATTCAAAATAAATCCTTTACACTGCTAACCAATGTCATCGAACCCCCTGTATGCAACAGCAACGACAACCGCAAAATTCTATTACGCCGGCAAACAGCTTTTATAAAATCAAATATGTTTAAGATTTAAGAAATCCTTTCAAAAGATTTGCCCCGAAAATCACTTTCCCAATGAAATCGACTTGGCCAAGTCCTTCGCATTGCATTTTGCTCTTTTCGCCCGTTCGCCGTCATCGTTGTGATCACATCGCGCTTCATCGTCTTTGCCAGCACAGCAGAAACTTCGCATTTGGTTGCGCCATAGATTACTACCACACGTACATAAATTTTTGGTTGTTACATAACCCCAGCTTCAACTCATACAGAGGGAGATTCACATCTCCAGGATAAAATGAGTTTCCACTCAATCACGAAGTGAAATAAATCGAACTTCAAAAGGATTTCGGGATTTTGCCATTTTTTCCATATACCCTTTTCATTTTTTGTTCAAGTCTGTGAGTATGAGGAAGGAAAAATCCTTATTTCTCCTTATTTCCCCCTACTGACTTTTTCTCAGAAGCTCGTCCTTGCTACTATACCTTAACACAGTCAGTGCAGTCGATCCGTAAACCCAAGAAGAAAAAAAAACAGCCAACTAGTCATCATATCGAAATCGATCGACTCCAGATTTTTCCGTCTTAAGGAATTAAGGATACCTTTTTGGGAAACAAACACCGTCGTCGTCGTCCCTTGGTGAGTACTGGCGTTGATGTTAGTGACGATGATACATATTCTATTTTTTTTTTCTTTTGAATAAAAAATCTAAATCATTGCTCCTTGGCAACCGTTTGGGACTGTTTTCCCTTCGGCATCCTGGGTGTAGTTTGATGTTCTTCTTGTTCAACTCAGCAGGTTACTCGACGTGTGTGTGTGTGTGCTTCGCTCTCGGGATCAAAGTGCTGGCCATGGAACTAAATTGGCTTTTTGATCTCTCGTCCAGTATGGTCAGTAAGCGCATTCATCCAGCCAGCATTCGCCGCCATCCAAATTATTTTCCAATTAAAGTGGAATGTGGGCTTGTAACTCTACGATGCCATTTCGAATTTTTTTTTTTTTTTCGCCCAAACTTTGCGAAGCAAATTCCATTCATCGATCCTTTTTTTGCGCTTCGAACAGACGACGGATGGGTAAAATATAGCATCAGCATGCTCTAATTATCGAAACAATTTGCGCGCTAAAAGAAAGGAGATGCATTCCACAGAGCCGCACAGTGCACGCCAGACATCTGCTGTTGGGATGCTGTTTTGGTCATGGGACACGGTCGCGTGTTTCGGATGAGGTGGCAGGACTGGTATTTGTTGCTTAGGACGCCGCCGTGCCGATGGTGGTGGGCACATTTCTGCAATTAATATTTTTGGCCTGGTGTCTGGCGGTATACATCATGATGAGACTGGTGTTCCGTTTTGGTGGCCAATGAACCGAGGCAATAGATACTTTAATTTGTCCAAAGGGAACCGTGTAGACCGTGTAGACTGTGTGCAGCGCAGAGCACCTACGATGATGATGGTGATGCTGCTGCACATTGGATGATTTGTGGAGGTGCCAGTGATGCAGAAATTTCCAATTAACCTGGATGCAACAAGAAATACGATTTTTTTTTTTTTCAGTTATTAGCGTTTGATGGGTGTGTTGTTATTTTCATTAAAAAATTTGATAAACGATGGCTTTTGGGGTTTCTGGCAAACTATTGGAAAATTGCTTCAATTTATTGCACGAGTAATCGATTTTGGTGAAAAAAGTGAATGAGGTTTGATATTTATTTATACGTGAGGAATTGAACTTTGTTACTGATGCCACAAAATCTGATTAGATTGGAAGGGGAAGACAATGACAGCTCAACTATAAATAGAGCACTGGCTATGACGTGTAGCTAAATTGCTATTTTAGAAATTTGTTATACCGGGGAAAACTTAGGTTTTTTCTAACCCACTAAGCCACGGCAACCATACGTAGTAGGTACGTAGGTAGGGTCTTACCAGAAGAACAAGTAGCGCGGATGCTCCGTTTTGGTACCACAACTCATGTTACCTGAATGTTGATGGGTGTGGATAAGAGCGTAGTTTTTAAATCCATCCTGTGGAATTCAGAAAGATAATAATTTTATGTCAGAAATCTCTGATAAATCCTTAAAAAAGGGGTTTGCCATGTGTGCAATGCCAGGTTCTAGCTTGTGCCGAGCAGTCACAGCAGAAGTCGAATAGAGTTTCCTTTTCATGTGAATTGTTGCAACTACGGCAGTGGGGGTTAAACGGAATGCCTAACTTGGCAGCGTGTAAGCAATTGGCCAGTGGCCCTTGCTTATTGCTGTGATTCTTGCTGTTTCGGTGCGAGTTCTTTTGATTAAGTCATTCGTCCTGTTTTCATTGTAGTCGGGTCATATCTGTCTGGATATGGCAGAGGCTTCTAGACTAGAGAGAAAGTGTTGGCGGATTCTGCCCTTGATGAGTCCCATCGGAGAACAGACTAAGTCCCCAAGAGGGACATCAAAGGTTAAGCCACGCCTGGCTAGCGCGTCAGCTTTCTCATTCACCTCTTTGTTACTGCGGCCGGAACCCAGATACCACGATATTATTATTATTATTAAGGCTCTGCGACTGACGCATATTGCACTGCGACCTGAAAGATCTATTGTGCCTGGAGCCAGTAAGACAAGGAGATCCTCTATCTTCCTAATGAAGTTGAGAATATCTCCAGTCTAGTCAGTGGAGAAGGCGCTTCCTGACTCTGCAGACGGCCATGCACTCACATAGTATCTACGTGTTCTGCTAATTCGTCTTCCTCTAAGCAAAGTTGGAATTCAAATTCCTGAACTATATTTAGTTAATGTAAGTGATATCTGAGGCTGCAGTGATCGGTGAGGAAGCCGGCAAGCCTTCTGATATCGTCCCTTTTATGATAGAGAATATTTTTAATGGTTATGTTCAGGGGTCGGATGGCTCTCTCAGCTTGTCTTAGTCCCTGAACGTTATTCCAGTAGGATAGGAGGTTCCGTTTTTCCCAGCTGTCCGGACTCATTCTGAACGCGGAAGTAGGGATGCTGCAGAAGGAATCGGCATCTATATACCTTTCTGGAGAGCCTTTCCTGACAAGTTGGTTTGAAATTTTATTGCCTTCAGTGCCTCTGTTCCCTGGTACCCAACAGAGCTTGACTTTATTCCACTTTGAGAGGTCCTGGAGTGCATTGAAGCAGCCTAAAACGGCCTTAGAGTTGCAGTAATGGGAACGCAGTGCTTTGAGCGCTGCTTGACTGTCAGTGGATATATTGATGATTGCTCCCTTGATGCCGGAATCGAGAATAATGTTATCGCAGGTATCAATAGTATATAATTCAGCCTAAAAGATACAAGCTCACAGATACCACGACAGAGGAAGTAGCAAAAAGCTGGGGAATCTGCTGGTGTGGAAAAATCCGGGTAGAAATGCACAAAGCTTTGGTTAAAGACGAAGTGCAATGTATCTCGCTATCGGTTCAATAGCCAGAGGGACAGTATAAGAAAGAGATCATCTAACATTTGTTATGCGAACTGTTGTCTTTTCGAGCTCCTACCTTGCTTGATCAGATCCCCCAATAGCACTTCAATGGTTCTGGAACTAGTTTCTCATTGCTTCCTTAAGACTTTGACAGCTTATTTTCTCATAAAAAGCAAAGAATGTTTGCATATCCTACTTGTTTTAACAATGGGATCCGCTTCTTCATAAAGAAAGCATCATCCCCACCGAAATTCCTTTATAAACCAAAAATTGCCTCCAAAATTGAAAATTTTAATTGCTACTGGCACTCCCATACACTGCGCTCAACTATATCCCTTTCTCCCCATATACTCTTTGCTTTAAGTCACCTCATAGCTCACCTTATGCAATTATATAAAATCCAAAATGACCTTTTTAATGCTCGAACAAATTAAGTTTCACCGCAAGACGACTATTGGGGTAAAATTTACTATCACCACTACACCGACCAGCATAGCAAGGACACGGGACAAACGAAACCTATTCTCATGTCGTCTGATCCCTACAGGAGTACCGCTACCTTGGTTGCGGCTGATACTCATAGCTGCGGCTACTTAAGTCCCCTCCAACTACCCATTCTAAACTAGTCGGTTTCTCTGTGAATTCTCTTATCCAAACAAACGATGCAACACTGAGAGAATAAGGGACAAAACAATGGCAAAAATAAACTTGTAAAAGTATTCGTTCTTAATCCCGACGGAAGGACACAAGGATGCTATGGGTAAAAAAAAAAAATAGAGGAAAGTAGATGAAGAGTCCTTCCACTATCCGCTGAGGTATTCTCGACTTTCCACAAGATTTAAGCCACATGCAGCAAGGACACGAGTATACTACTACCATACGAACTTGAGCAATGATATACCTTTTTTTTTGTTTCCTGCTTTACACACACAGACGAATGAATGTAAAAGGAATCTTCTTGGAAGCGCTAGGAAATCCAATTCATGATGCAACATTACCCCTCATTGTAGCTTTAACCATCTATTATGTGTATGTATATGTGCGATATAAAACAAAAGGAAATAAATATTCACCGCAACATTGTGACAACAATGGACCGAGAGGACATCTAACTATGGCATTCAGTGCCAATCGCATAGAAGTATCCCGGGGTGGCACAAATATTCCTGGAATCGAGAATCTACCACCTGGATAAGGACTAAGAAAAATCCACTGTTTTACCAAAAGAAAGAGATCAGCACAGAACGCTTCTCCGTACACAAACACAAGCTAATGATCTGAGGACACTCCATAAATTACTGCATGCCAGAGGAGTTTGTTTTTTTTTTTGTCACATATTACAGTCTCTCTCCGACGAACGAAAGTCGACCGAAGCCTGCTGAAACGATTGCACAAATTAAGTTGAAGTCTTCCTTTTTTTTTTGCCGAACATGTGGATGTGGGTGGTACTGTCTTTATTAAGTGGACAATCGCCTGATTAAAGGAAGTAATACCGTTTGTCGTTCTCTCTTTAACGTGTGATTACGTTCATTAATACCCCAGACTATGATGGTCTATTCGTAGCTAGTCCTTTCGAACGGACAACGAAAAAAGCAAAAAAAAAAATTGCATTGAAGGAACTTTCCTGAACCAGACTTTACACAAGGAAAGTAACAACTAAGTGAAAATTTATTTTCAAGGACAGCAATTTCCGCCTCAAGTACATAGTTGCCGGAAGAGTGAATTAATAATTTTGTGAAAGTGGATTACATTCTTTGAATTCATGGGATATGAAGTGGTCAGCTCTGAGAGGATCAAATGGTGGTTTAGAAAAGCTGGCATTGTCTAATTTGGAATGAGTGACCTATGGTATCGCTAATGAGTTCTCTTGGAGCACCAGATGCGTGCAACACAGGCGGACAAACGACAGAGGCCCCTTGTGTGCGCAGTTAGATCAAGCACCCTTTTGGTGGCAGGTTATTAAGGACTTATCTTGTGCCCGTTACACTGTCCGGATACACTTGCAAACGATAATTTGAATTTAGACCTGACAGGAGCTTAAAATCACATGCATTACTACTTTTTCGAGTTTCTATTTAAATAAAACATCCTGGCATCAGTCGTTGTTTTATGCGGTTTTCTTCACCAAGAAGTGCAAAGGGAGCAGTTCACGAAGTCGTTTGGGTATGTTTCCATAATTCCTGTGATGCAAGTGTTTTCCTCGTTGTGACTAGGCTGGTTCTCTTTGTCTACGCTATTGCCTCATGGGTGACCTCATAAGGACTATATGCCTCCGTCTAAAACTGCTTTAGATTTACCAGCCACTCCCCTACATAACATGAGAGCACTTAAAGTGGCACCACAGTCCGGTGTGGATCGGGGCCTCAACCAACAAGCGTCTCCAGGCAGCTCGATCTTTATCTAGCTGCCTCCAGTTTCGCACGCTAGGTTGGTTGAGGTCTCCTTTCACTTGCGTGTGCCACTTGAAATGCGGTCTTCCTCAACTGCGTTGTCCTTCGGGGGCGAATTCGCAGATTGTTCGGACCGTTCTTCACTCTTCTGGCTAAGTCGATGTCGCTGTACAATCCGTACAGTTCGTTGTTACATCTCCTCCACTCACTGTCTATGCAGACGGTACCGAAAATCATCCCAAGAATTTTCCACTCAAAGCAGCCAAGAGTACCCTCATCCATTTTTGATAAAGTCCATGCCTCAGTGCGATAGAGCAGAACTGGGATTATTAAGGTCTCATATAGGGTCACTTTTATTGTTCGAGAGAGGGTTTTACTAGTCAAATATGGAGTAGCCCGGATAAGGTCTTATTTGTTTTGTTCCGGGATTTTTCTTCACCGTTGATTCCATCTGGGAAATTCATCCGCTGTCCCGTTTAAAGTGCTGCTATTTTTGTCTACTGGTCAGCACTCACGTTTATGAGTTTTGCAAGACGAGTCCAGATGGACATCGACCAGTACCTAGCTAAGCCCAATTAATGTGTAGAAACAGTTAGAACACTGGGCATCGTCAAGTTGACACCTCTCAGTGCCTACCCTATTTTGATAGCACCCAACCATCTCCGTCTATAACTAGACTTCACATTAAAGGAGATAATACCCTTCCCTGTGGATATTCCCTTATTGTATTGATCCTGATGGTTTGTTAAGGTTTGAGTCTTTACTAATACTGTGCCATTGACTTCTTTCCTTTTTAGGGCTCGGTTGATTGATTCCTGTACTTTTAGGTGGATTTCGAAGAAATACTACCTATTGCAGAGGTCCTCATGACGCAACTTTCAAAAAATTTAAATGCAACTTTTCAAGACCTTTATAGTAAACACCAAAACCATGGTGTGCAATATAACGAAAAATTGTCACCACGATAGGGGCCGCAGTTCTTAACCGAATTGAACGAAACTTGGTACACATGTTGATATGGTGAATAGCACGGACGAGTTCGTAGATGGGCGAGATCGGTTGAGAGGGGGGCGTGTCACGCCCATTTATGTAATACAACGAAATCTTGTCCGCACGATAGGGGCCGCAGTTCTTAACCGAATTGATTGAAACTTTGTACACATATTCAGATGAAAAAAAAGCTTGGCTGAGTTCGTAGATGGGCGTGATCTGTTGAGCGGGGGGCGTGCCACGCCCTTTCTATTTTTCAAATTACGCATTGACAAACTTTTTGCTTCTTTTTTTACTAGTATGACAACGGTAATAATCATAAGTATTATTTGCTAAAAAATGTCCGCCATATTGAATCCGCCATCTTGAAATTCTTTAAAATTGCTCCGATTTCGTTGAAATTGAAAATGTATACTCGTTTATGTGTACTTATTATAATTTCAGTCTTGGATCCACCATTTTGAATTACTTTAATGTGATTTAAAAGTTGCATACGAAAGAAATCCACCTACCTCTTGCGGCTGGGGGCGGAAGGTCCTTTTTTGTAGTAGGGCTGGGTATTTTGCTACCCATACCTAGTGACTTGTTTGGTTGGAAGGAGCTTATTGTCCATTGTATTCTGCCTTTGGAACAGATATTGCACTCACCCTGACTCTACTAGAGTTTTATCTATTCTGCGACCTACTTACTTACTTAGGGGGGCGCTCCAGTTTGGGGTGAACCTAGGCGTCAACCAACAACGAGGTCTTCCACTACTGCGTTGTCCCTCCGGGTTGGATTCGAAGGCTCTTGGGGCCGGAGCGTCGGTGTTCAATCGCTCTACATGTTCTAGCTATCTTAAACGAACAATGCTTAGTTTTTTGATTAGGTCGATGTCGCTGTACAGCTCGTATAATTCGTCGTTTAACCTCCTCCTCCAGAGCCCGTCAACGCAAACGGGACCGAATATCTTACGAAGAGTTTTTCGCTCGCAGCGACTAAGGGTATCTTTATCAACTGCCAGCTTTTTTTTTTTTAGCTATGTCCAATTCCGTAGCCTTAGCTGCGCTAAGCTGCTGTATAGCTTGGGTGCTTTGTTTCTCAGTGCTGAAATGTTTTCACTCCACAATGGCACATCTTTGCTTTAAATCGATTTTAGAAAGGTTTAAACTAATGCTTTTCCAACATGGACGTCATAAGTCATCAAAGTAGAAGCCTTGTTAAAATCAATTATATTTCTTCAACCAAAGCGAAACTTCCATTTGGGTTAATCAAAATTGACATAAAATTTCACTCTTTATGCAAGACCCTAAGCTTAAAAATAATGTACTGTACCCCCCAAGGAAATATGTAAAATTGTTCAACTCTACATTATAGAACCCTTTCATTTCATTTTTCATACATCATTTGCAATTAATCTCACGGTTTCGAAGCCGGCGAATAAAAAAAAAAAACATGTCCTTCTGTTAATCCCGGAAAGAGCGCGGGTTTCCTTCCACCGAATTGTGTTAATGGCACCCATCCAGAAGTGTTAATTTAATTTGTGACCCTCAGCTGGCAAATGTCATCCAAAGTGTCGACTTCAGTTCGATCAAACAATACAGCAGCTGTTGCTGTCCTTGCCACTGTTTGTCGTTTACCCTGCATCGTCATCATCAAAGCCTTGTGGGTGAAGCCAAGTTCGACTTAAATTCGGGGCGAGGTTGCCATTCTAATCTTTTAAATGAATGAAATTTTAAATTTAATTACCCGAGGGTGAGAGTTTTTTTTTTTACTTATTCCTTCTCATCCACACTCACAAGAGGATATCGGAACGATAAGTTTATAAAAAAAAAAACGTATAACTTCCCCATTCAGTTTACTGCGACTCCCTTTTCATTGTGCAAAATTACCCTTTTAATAGTGTTTTTGAAAGTAATGACTGTTTTTAACAGACTGTTAACGGGCAACGGGGGACTTTTCGAATTTTGCATATTCAACCACTTAAACAACGTTGACTTGTTTTTACTTCAATTTCTGAAGGGTGAAATAAAAAAGTATGCTTCAGAGGTGGTTGAAGTTTATTTGAACACACATGAAGCTTAAATGTTAAGGGGTGAATGAAAGACCAGAAAATGTGTATAAAGTAGAAAATCGTAAGGCTACTGTGATTTCTTCATCCAGAGCTGATGAGTACATGTATAATTAGGGGAAGATATCGTATAGATGGGCCCGTTGCCGTCCCTCTTTTGCGGAAGAAGCTTCCCTATTAATTTCTTCATACGCCATTATCTCGAGAATAACGTCACTTTCCATTGCCTCATGGTTCGCATTGGTCTGTCTTCGAAGAACTTCTAGTCGCCATTTCGACATTCGTCCACCGATTCAAGAGCTTATTTGGCGTCAGTTTTTCAATGAGCATTTTTCGCAACCATAGAGGTAAATTCTCGCACTAGTACAGGGTGTCTCATAAGCTTAAAATACAATTTTTATAAACCAAAGTGAAGCATTTCAAGCGGCCTGATATGGTGGCTGGTGGTGAAAAAAAGACTGCTTTATTGCTTGGAACGCCCGGAGTTTAAGAAGCTATCAAAGAAGAGAAGGCTGCCTTTGAGGTGTGGATTCATTTGGGGTACTCACAGTCTCGAAACCGGTACACCTAGACTCTAAAAAAAAACTTGTAGATTAGCTATGAAAACGGCGAAAGACCAGTCTTTGAAGGAGTTCGACTTGAAATTGGAACACAACCATAGGGATGGTCGACGTATATGGTATTGAGCAGGACTGAAAATGTCGTTAAATCGATGCGTTTTATTGTGGTCTTATTCACGAGTGATAGAAGGAACAATGCAGACTTATCTTGCAGGATTGGTCAGGCTGGATTAGTTTTAGTCGATCTGTTATAAAAAAAAGGCTAAACTTAGTGTCAAAGCTGGGTTATCAGTCTTAAACTCGGCATTTGTTCCAACCCTCACCTATGGTCATGATTGAAAGAATAAGACCGAGAATACAAGCTGCCGATGAGATGCCGGTAATATTGCTGAACATAGGGCGGGTGGATAACAAGAAGCACTTTACAAATCAGTGCCGCTGCTGAATCAGAGAAGTACCAACTCAACAAACGACTAGAAAGTGGCACAAGGGTGCATCCAAAACATCCACAACAACTGAGGCAGGTGGATACGGGCCTAAGACCAAGAAATCAGACATGGAAACTTTTAAGCAAAGGTTTGCGTGATCAAAATATGCGCCTATTCCAACCTCGATAAGAAGTATCGTGTGAAAGACATCGCAATACTTTTAAACAGCCAGGCCACTATTAAGGCGCTAAAGTGTCATGAAATCAGGTGGGGACAAGTTAAACCGAGTGGGAGAACATAGTATGGTCACCCTCTATTAGGCACCAGGCCACGTGGGAGTAGAGGAAAGTGGCAAGAATGGAATCGGAGACAATTGCCCTAGGCTTAGACTGGCCAATGAACTTCTCTGAACTAAAACTGAAAAAAGAAGTGAAACATCGCATACTTATAGACTTGCAGCAGTTCACTGTATATTTATGGAATATCAAATGAAACTGGGTATGGCAAAGATGCTGAGGAAACCGAAGGGCACCGTGGGCACTAATACACAAAAGGAAGTAAATACCTGGATGCCTGTCAAGTGTCATAAGATGATCTTCCATTGTCAAATCCACTCAAGATACTCCAGTCCATCAAGGCAAGAGGAATACAGAAGAACGTTCTCAAAGTCGAGTATCTCATCGATTAGAGCTTCAAGCCGGGAGAGCATAATATGTAGTTCTATAAAGGTCGCAGTCAATCTTCAATCTACATCTACAATATCCCGTGTCCGGTTTGTTTTGGCTTCGTTTATAAAATCATTAATCCTTTACAAATGACAGACCGGCTCTGAAATGTGTTGACCATATTTTCTTTTTAAAAATTGAAATGGTGTCGAATTTTCATGGTTCAATTTTTATATTTTCATTGTCAACAGCAGCTTATAGAATCTTTTTTTTCAAATCTGATAAGCTAATCCTTATAAAGGACAATTTCCCACAATTTCAAGCATTGCACACTCAAAACAATTGCATATGTGAACTATACGGTTTCCTTCCTTGATTCTCGAATTTTCTTGCAAGTTTCGATTTGTATCTTGTTTTGTCCCACCTTTCTATAGTCAAAAGCCGGATCAGCAATTGCAGCTGTTGATCGTGTTTGTACGTGTATAAGGATTCCAAACGTATTTTTTTATTTCACCGCTAAATCCAAGTCCAACTGGATTTACCATTCTTTTTTTTCTAAGGATCTGCCCACACAAACATATGTACATGTGTTCGTGATGCAGTATTTTTTGCCACACTATGGAAACTAACACTCAGTTAAGTCCTTTTGTGTGTAAAACGTTCTCTGTTTGTTGGAAGAAAGGACAAACGAAATAAATTCTATTTTTTAATAGTGTTACCATTGTGTGTAAGTATCAACTAACAGGTTCTAACAATGCAATTGGGAGAAATGAAAGAAAATATGTGTTACCAAGAAGAACCTTCAGCGAAAGGATCAAATGAGGTGAGCACACAAAATGACACAGTGTAACCGGTGAAAGAAGAAAGATTATTGAAAAAAAGAAAGAAAGAAAAATGAAGAAGATTAGTGTTTGTTAGCTTGGGATATAATCTATTAGTGGGAGGTTTTAACACGTTTTGTCGAAGGGATAAGTGAAAGATCCTTTTCCCATTTATTTTCACTTGCAACTGCATTATGTGTGGATTGTTATCATTTGTTGGCTTCGCTTGTGGGATTTTCTCAACTTGAAAGTGCACACGCACAATGGAATAATGGGAAAAGAAGAAAAGTTGGTTAAATGATGTGAAAATAAAAGAAAATGACGAGAAGGGTGCTTCATCTAACTTAAAATTCTTCCGATCGACTAAATACATCTGTCGAGAGCAACTGGAAGCTTGTAAAATCCTTGCAAAGTACTACTGCACCCATCCAAGAGCACCAACTAAGTCCACTTTCAAAGTTAATTGGAGCTCCAATAGATTTTTTTTTTTATGAATTCGACGTAAAAATATCTGCTTTGCTTATATTTTATTGTTTTTCTGAAAGGATCCAGTATTCGAGAGAAATTAATCCTCTTATCGCAGTTGTTTATGCAGTAAAACATTCCAGGTTTTAATCAAAACGTTATATTCAAGCATCTAAAGCGTCTTTTTAAAATGAAGACGCATAAAAACCATCGCTTTCACCTAAACGTTTTACAAATCATTTCCTTATCGCTCTGCAACGATATTACCACTTAATAAATCCACCCACCTTCTGACGTAATCGCATTCAAGAAATCTTGAAATTAAAGTTCAATTTACTCAAAAGTGCCACCCCCCATTGCCATTGCCTGGCCTCACAAACACCCGCAATGACATGACAACGCAAAAATAAAAAATTCAAAAAAAAAAAAAACGAGACAACATCAAGACTCCTTTGCGAATCCCTCCGAATTGGCTGCGATTGTAATTTCCAATGGGAAATCAAAAACATAACCAAATTGCTTCGATACACAAAACAAGGACGAGCAGGAGTAGCGACACAAACAAGAAAACAAAAAAATAAAAAATCCAAAGGCACGACGACAGCACTTCATATAACCTCCCACAGACGCGCCTATGAGAGTCTGACAGTTTTTAAGGTGATAAAGGCATTTTAGCACCCGCGGTATTAGGTAGCAAGGACACCCCTGTACACGGTACGAACGACATAGGCAAATGTTCGGCATATAATAGGTGCAGGATGTTTTTGAATTTCTCTTGCCATGCCTTCAGGGATGGCAGGGAAACATTGCGGCGGAAGCGTAACAAAAATACAAATTGTTGCCGCTTGAGGGCGCGTGTGCCTGTCATAAACATACACACACACACACTCAAATTTGCACTCGTACCCATACCTACATGCATGAAGAAACGATTTGTGCGGATTTTCCATTAACTTTTATGAAAAACGCAACAATAAATTTCAATTAAGCACATTTTGCCAGTGAACGGCTGTACGATGTAGCGACGCGACGGAGGACTTCTGGAGTAGCAAGTGTTCTACAACCTCACGCCTTGTGCAATTTATCTGAATTGGGGGAGAGAATCCTTTGTCACGGCTCGGTACTTGAAGTACGTGTACATCGTGTACTTTTGTTACGTTTGATTCTCCCTTCGGATGTTTCGATTTGTTTGCATTGCGAAGGACGAGTCACAAACAAAGCTTATCTTTGCGATGGCAGTCAAGGCACCTTCATTGTGAAAGGAATTAGGTGTGATATCAATGCAATAAAGTAAGCAGAACACACGGTGACATATCCTAAATGAAGAGAAATTACGACAACGGGTATAACTCAAAGAGGGATGACACAAAACAAACTGAGTTAAATTTACAACCTCATAAGCTTTATAAGTGTGAGGGGATCCTTTACAGAGGAAGAGTATAACCACCTACCTAATAAAATTTAATGAAAAACGTGGTGAGGGAAAGTTGTAACTTTACTACTGTCTCTGAATGTGTATCCTTTGAAACTTTTTATATGAATTTATAAGAAAATCAAATCTAACAAAGGTTTGTCCTGACAGTGAGTTAGATTTGTTAGACACAACAACGCCATAAAGGTCTTGAAGTGGCAGTTTGATCGAAAATTCTAAAGGAGGAAACGAAGCGAATTAAAATGGTTCCAGATGAAGGAATACCAATTGTTAGGTCTAGATCTGTTGAAACCACTTCTCTTAAAAACCATGAAGCTTACAGATTTGGTAAGTTGTCGCAAAAACTTGTTGACTTGAATGTACATTTCGCAACACCAGCCACTTTGTCCCAGGAAAATGTACATTAACGCATATAGGACCATAGATCGTATAACAAACTTTGCTCGCAAAGGTTCCAAAGACACTTCCATCTTTGCGAATGAGCTCAGCTTTCATTCCGTCTGATCCAGCATCTTTGGGAACTTCCTCTGTGCAAATGTACTAGCAAGAGCCAGACTGTGCGCACTTAACCAACCATTCTAGGATGGGTTGTAGGGGTGGCTGCACTTAAGTACAGCCTCACTCGGATCTCAACGGATCCATTGTGTTCTCCAGTGTGGTGTGGGGTACCTAAAATTAATGAATGAATCCTACTAATCCTACTAATATTATAAATGTGAAAGTTTGGATGTTTAGATGTTTGGATGTTTGGATGTTTGGATGTTTGGATGTATGGATGTTTGGATGTTTGTTCCTCCATAACGCCTAAACGGCAGGACGGATTTTGATGAAACTTCGTGAGTAGATAGTCAATGTGCAGGAGAAGCGCATAGGCTCATTTTTATTTCGTAATTTTTATTTTGAAAAATTCATATTTCCTTATGAAACATCCATTTTGTGACCTGCGCAGCACTCAGCCAGTGGCACATCGTAGGGATCGTAAATCATGATCGTGTGCGCGACAAGGGTGGTTTTTCGTTTTTCATTTTTTTTGTTGCTTCCTTTTATTTGTGGTGGGTATGTGTATCTTTGCATCTAAATGATCGGAACTCACTCGCTATTCACGGGGAAAGGGTTTTTATGGTGGTATAGCAGATATTCAGTTTTTCGAGTAGGTAGAAAAGAAGTATCCCACTGCAGGAATAAAAAATTACGTAGGATATGTAAATAACGAGCAAATTACTAATCTTTTTTTTTTTTTGACTATGTTAGGTATTTGAATGGATCTCATAATGTTCCACGCTATGGGAGGAATTCGTAAGGACATGAAAATAATGAAAGTGTGATGAGTGAGGTGGGTAAGTTTCACCGTGGTTTTGTTTAAGACCCATTGAAACACCCCAAGTTTAGGATCTTAGCCGAATATTGGCGTAGTAGTAGGAAGTATGAGGCGAGGTATTATATTTTTTTCTGCTCCAAGTATGTACATCTGACAACACTTCGAGAATACGAAGCAGATCATGTCCGCAAACGACGCTATGACCTAAATAGCAGGGTTTTTAAACTTCTTAGAGATATCCGGAGGGCCGTCTCATAAACTGGTGCTTCAGTTTTGCTGTTTTGCTGATAAGACTATACAAAAGTACCAGGCTGTGCATCGCAGAGTTGGAGAGAAATGTGATCAAGGCTACAATTCTCACCGGAACTGCCAAAGGAGAGAGCGCACTAATTCCTCGCATTCCTATAACACTTAACAATTTGCCCTTTCAATTTAAGAGAATTTATCTAAAAGCTACATTTGTGATAGACCGGGAAGGAAGGTGAACTAGCGCACGACGGAACAACAAGAAGCCTGAGAGAATGGCAGCAGAGTTGGAACCTGTCAACCAAAGGCAGAGTGACATATCGTCTTATCCTTATTACTGAAACTTGGACAAGGCACAAGCATGGAGAAGTAGACTTCTCCGTAACACGGGTCTTAACGAGACATTGCTATTTCCAATCAAATCGATCGGTTCAATACCACTGACTCTCCACTTTACTCGTGCTGCGCAGACACAGTAGAGGTAGGTAAATGGAAGTCATTGCCTGGTAAAGTCCTATCAAGACATAATTAGCGCAGGTGCGCTTTGATGCGTGCGTGCGTGATGGTGCGTTTTGATATCACAACGCACGTGACCTTGATGTTGATGGGAGTAGTAGGAAGACACAGTTGAAGACTTGGGGCATGTGTTCTTCCAGTGACCACGGTTCTATACTCAACGGGAGATATAGTTAAAGTGGAGTGCAGTTTGCATTTTTGCCAAAAGCATGTTCGTAGAGCTGATACACCTGGAAAGGGAAAGGGAATAGATATTGGTGGCAGAGGTGGTCTTAGTTCGGGCTATAATCCCGCACTTAGGCTTTCGATGCTTTCCACCTTTCTTTTAAAAAAAGAAAACAATCTTCACATCACATAAGCTGTCAGCTATGCCACATTAACGTATTCGCGAGTCAAGCTTAACAGCAAGAAATTTTAGGTCAACGCGGACGAAGTCGCGGGTACAGCTAGTATGTTATATTTTCAATTGGCCTCCTTAAACCATCCCGAGTTCCGAAGGAATTTTAGAATGGCTCTGGATGGCTTGTTAAGTTCTGTCCAAAGCATTCTTGAGGTGCGGCATGTTGTAAGTGAACTCCATCTCTCGTTCGCGAATTTTTGGAATTTCACTGTGATGCTGGACTTTTTAAGTTCTAGTGGGGGTAATATTGAGTCATCGGCCATTGTTAGATCCATGTCAGAACCCATTTTTGCCAGCTCGTCCGCCTTTTTATTTCCATGGAAGCCCGAGTGTCCCGGGATCCGGATGAGTGTGACGTTGTGATTGGTGTTGAGTGCCTTGAGCTCGTCGTGGCAGCGTTTCACTATGGCTTTGATGGCTGCTTGACTATCAATGTATGTATATGTCAATGAAACTTCTTGCGAGTGCCCATTGAGATAGTTCTCTCGAGGCTTCGGCGATTGCTAGAACTTCCGCCTGGAACACGCTGCTGTGGTTTGGAAGTCTTATCGATCGAGTGATGTTAGGTTTCTGTGCATAGATCCCTGATCCTACACCCGCATCCATTTTTGACCCGTCCGTGAATATGGATATATGGTTGGGGTCCAGCTCTCTCTAGAGGAAATTTCGAGTTCGAGGTTTAGGCTGAATTCTGGGATCGGTGGTAAGTAGTCAGTTTTGGCTACAATGGCTAGATGACCACTACCCACTTGGTGATTGCTAGATGACCTCTCAGGCTTTTTTTTTCCAAAGATTGAGTTGTTGTAGGCGAATCGCAGTTTTCGCGGCCACTTCCTTTGTGTAAAGATCCACAGGTATTAATCCCAGCATCATCTCGAGGGCTGCAGTCGGTGAACTAACCATTCTACCAAGACCGTAATGGGATCTATTTCATTTTCTTAAATCCACAGGCTGGATCTAGGCACCGACTGTCCCACAACCTCAACAACACACATCACCAACCAGATCACATGAGTAAGGGACACAAAAAAGTACATTCTAGTGCTAATTGGATTCATCGTTGAACCGCCACCTCTACCTACCTTTGTTTGAACTAAGCATTTATTTCAGTTTGATGTTTCGAAAAGATCGTATTCATTTCAGTTCAAATCACTGCATATCACCGCGTACTATAACAAGTTTTATCATACATCAAACATCGGTGCCAACTAATACATTGATCACGTTTCCCTGCTTCGAGACAACTCATCACTGTTTTCACTTTCTACAACCAAAGTCGAGAAATTCCAATTCAATGTCCAGCCGACCATTACGTCACATGTCCACCGCCCATTAATCACCCTCCGATTAAACTCAACGAACTGCAAAAGCCTTGCTAATTGCTTTCGCTGCTCTACAATCATATAAACCATCAAATTCTTGGTCATAATCCATTCGGACCGCCTCTACCGTTGCTGATTACGGCAAATTACTTGCAGCAACTAGCGAAAATTTTACTTTCTTCATGTTCGTAGCCATGGTCTGGTGAAGATTTCCTCTGACCTTCTCCCCCGATTGACTCATAAGGAGAATGCTTTGTTTGCCAGTTCGCGCACTCAATCAATTCGAATGGAATTAAAAAAAAAAAAAAACACAGACTTTGGCCAGCACTTTGGTTTTGCCTCCTCGCTACCCAGAGACAATGCGCATTAGCAGCTGTAACTACAGCAGAAGCCACTTTGAACAAACTGTTCAAGAGGAGATTACAAAGCTATTGCTGCTCAGTGCAGCATGTAACCAAAGTGGAATTCTAAGTTACTGCCATGGGGTCAATCCCCAGGAATTGCTTGGTCTGCCATTTTCCCATTTCCCTTAACAGTGACGTCTTTATGTCTGTTCGCCAAATGCAGCTTAGGTTTGGGGGTGCAGATGCAGATATACGAAGTCGCTCCCTTCGCCCTTGATTCAACTACGATTCTGTTGGTAATGTTAATTGGAGCATGGAAATCACTCAACGGTTAGAACTTCAAGATGCAACCGATTCGGTTTACATTTCCTTTCTTTTGTTGTGTTTGGTCTTCTGCTTTGCTTGAATCTTTCGTAGAAATTTGTATTGTGAACGACTTTTCATGGCCCGGCTTTTAGTCATTGTAACTCGGGGAGATATTTGGGCGTGATATTTTCGTGAGTAATAACTTTTTAAATAGGTAAAACTGAAAAATGTTGTACTAAATGATTTTAAGACGTCTGTGTTTGGATACTTATGGGAGATGCACGTGAAAAGATTTTAATTCACTGAGGTATGTTATGGGATTAAGGTTAGCAGTAATCTAGCTTTCGGTTGCCTAATTACGTATGAATATGTAGGTCATGAAGTGAAACTAAATTGTACACGAGTGTTGAGAGAAATTTTCGTTCGTTTTGGATGCATTTCTCTAGAGTTTATAAGCCTTGTAATCCTTTCGCTGCAATCCGATTACATACTTCATTTTAGTGAAGTTAAAAGAACGGACAGAAAGATTGTCACGAGACATCCGACATCAATTGACGAGGAAGATCAAGGGATTTGTACTCCTTGTTCATGTGTTTATTGCTTTTTTTTTCGGAAAGGTTCTCAAAAGACTGACAGCAGGCTTGTAACTCGAAAAAATTAATCACCCTCACCCTGTACCTGTATTGAATAAAAGAATTGCTTGCTTCTATAACTAAGTCGGAAGGCACCTATCACAATTAGACACTGTGAGGCTTTCCCTGACGAAGACCAGAAAAGAATTAGAAGTTATTTTGTTCCAAACAAAGTTATTTTACATACAACTGAAGAACGTTGTGGTTGACTATGGCTGCGAGAGATATATGTACCTCCTGTCGAAGTGCTTTTGTTTGCTTCGAGCTATTAGGTGCACAACTAAGTTCTAGCTGTTTTTTTTTTTTTTTGACGAAAATACAAGTTTATTGTGAAAAAATGGTTACAAATGAATCTTTCATGAAGTATTGCACATCGCTTGTTACAACATTTTCCCATCTTTCCGGCAGAGCTCGAATACCGTTACGGTTTTCCACGAATCAAGCCATTTTTTGATGTCTTCATATGAGCGGAACTGCTGATCAGCCAGACCATGTGCCATCGAACGGAACAAATAATAATCGGATGGCACAATATCTGTGGAATATGGCGGGTGGCGAAGGACTTCCCATTTGAGCGGTACCAGGTCACCCGTCCCGGTGCGATGAAGAAAACCCTTCATTTTTTGCCTCTGAAGCAGTCGTTCACAGGCGAAAAAACGACACTCAACGTCCCTTGGCTTCAAATCATAAGGAAGCCAAAGTCCCAACGCATGCAATCGCTTGGAAATGGCTTGACGGCTTCCTTTACGCGGACGGTCGTCAACATCGAAATCACCTAACTTTCAAAACAAATTCGGCACGTGTTCGAAGGGTTTATCCTCAGCTTGTTGTGCAGTAGAAGCTTCACTTCGCACTTGTTAGTAACTTTTCCTTTTATTTGAGAGGTTGCTCAATTTTAAAGCCATGTCTTTCTATGTGGACCGCTTCTACAATTTTGGATTCTTCTTCATTGCGTCGCTTTTCCGATTTGTATAACAGCCACTGATCCGTTCTCTTTTAAATATTTTCTTTGGAAATATGGTTAAGCCAGAAGATCTCTAAGATGTTTTGTGGTAGGAGCATACTTAGGAGCCAGCTTCTTTCACGACCTAAGTGCATAGGTAGTCTCTAGCGCTTCGTAGCAAGCTCCAGCTGGTTCTGCGGGTAGCATCTCTGGCGAAGTACAAATCCATGTGGACCAAAGGACCTTATCTGGCATAAGTGAGGTTGCATCTTCAGCCTGCCTCTCTCACCTAACCCAACCTACCTTCGTAAGAACATATTAACTAATGTTTGTAGCTTTCTCATGATGTTAGATGTCACTATTCAAGTGATGCACCCATATAATTGCACGGATTCAACATTCAAGCGGACAGTCATAGCGACTGCCCAGGAATGTCATCCCGAGTCGCTTGCTCCCATAAACGTTTTTGATAGTTTCAAAAGAACGTTTGCATTTTGCTTGCAGGATTGCCCAGAGGATCATCTCTTCTGGATCTTGTGTTTCGTCCTTAAAGAAATACCGCAAACACATGTTATATTTAAATGTACCTACCCTTCACTTTTATTGAAACACCCTATATCATGGCACCTAATATTGAACAGTCATTTCCGAATCCAATTCAAATTGCTGCAGGCTTCCATGAGACAATTCCGATTTAACGATAAATATCCTTAAATTTGTCACTCCTTCAGCTCCTTATGGGTGCAATGGGCCGATAATATTCTGACACATGTGTGACATTGGCCACAATTCATTCCATTAATTGTTTGTTGATTAATCTTCCATTCGGAGCAGCACGTGTGGCTGCAACGTGGATAATTAATTCCAAGACACAGTTCTGAGGAAAAGTTGAATATGTACATTGCCTTGAACATCTAAACACATCCCTCTTGACTTGTCAACCTACAATCAGTGTCTCGCATACATAAGTCCTTTGGCCCAAGGGGTATTCCTTCAAGGATAATACGATGCGTGTCCTTATCTTCCCTAGTATCACCGTCACAATTGAGAGATTGGGGCAACACCGATTAATGGTAATTATAGTTGTTTAGCCACTTGAAACGCTATATTCTAATCAATCGATAGCCTGCAGTAAATAAAGTGAAAGTCAGACAGGAGGGTGTGGTTCCCAGAGAATTAGAATCACTTAAAGTGTTGAGTCACATGTCTGAAACACGTGCCTACTAACTACCAGCGTTTGTGATTACTATTCTGTTGATGATGTTCCACCTGTTTAATGATGACTTTGTGTGATTTTGTGTCATACGACTGGCACTGAATGACTTCCGTTGACCGCAACAAATCATCCCACAGATATGCAGGCTCTGCATAAGATATTCGCTAGCTAAGCAGCTGGCTTCGTCCGGCGCCAATGTTTACACTTTTGAGATAATTCATTCGAAACACAATCATATCTACCATCCGGCTTCGAAACTCGGTGGGTAAACAACAAATGGATCGTTTGCAACAATTTGTTTAGATAAGCTTCGGTGCACGTCAGTTCATGTTCTGTCGTGATCGACTGTGAAGTTGTGAAATTCTCAAATCGGAAGTCACAGTATCTAATTGCTGACGAAATGAGATCGTGGGAAAGGCAATTGGTTTGTGTGTGATCTTCGCTTGAATGCCTGTGCGATGTACGAAGGCGACCGATTTATGGGAGTCAATGTATCTCATCTGCCGCTTCAGTGATTCAAAAATGTGAAATTACCCAAAGATGCATAGCAAGGAAGACATCACAATGTGGCATTCGTCGGAGGTTAATTGCTTGGAAAATAAAAAAAAATTAGATTGCTTGTGCATGATGTGTGTCAACGAGGAAATATTCGGGGAGAGTTAGATACATTTGTTTGTTAACAATTGAATAGAAAGTAAGAGACGTTTTAATGTGGCCTAAGACAAGAAAACACATAAATTTTGTTTGCGGTTGGAAGAACAAGGCTTTACCATGACGGTACCTAATATTCGCATGCATTACCCGTGTAATGTAGTAACAAATGCAGATAGACAATCTAAAATAGATTGGTATCTAGGTCATAGTGTTTCGAAAGTTTTTCACCACTTAAAAATTTATATTTTCACAGATTACTGAAATGACTAGAGCTCCAAGTGTCTAAGGAAGTATCTGCCGGTGAATTGAACCTGTACCTTTGTACTTCCAAAAGATGTCCACCATTTTTCTTTAAAGCTTTTTAAGCTGTTCAAGGGAAAACAGATGAAGTGTCAAATCTTTATTTCTGACTTGTGTATCCACCGTAAGTTGTGTGAAATGCTACCTGGTTTATAGAGCGAGCAAGGGACGGTGGTTGTTTTCTCTTCTTCATAGCATTCTTTTTCGAACTTTTCCAACGGATAGCAGTTATCAAAAACCGCTCGAGAAACAAAAAAGATAAATAAATTAAAACATTGTCTACGCAATATCTGCAGATCGATCTATTTAATACAAGGTAGATTGGTAGGTACATAGATACATAAATGGACAATATTAGATTTTAATTAATCAGGTTCATAGCTCCTTCTGTTTACATAGTCAAAATTTTCATCGAATGTGCTTACTGTGGAGCAGGTAACCGTAACATTGAACTGAATTTTTAATAGTGGAAGCAGTCTTTGCTCAAGTCAGTACCGGTTAACTTAAATAAATTTTAACCAAACGCATCTTGAGTAGAGTTTCGCTAACATTTTTAGCCTGTGGGTCAGAATAATTCACTTTGGCGAATTTTGAAGTATGGGTAGATCGGTAGGTAGAGGTGGCGGTTCAACCCAAATAGTACTAGAATGTGACTTTTGTTACCACGACTTGTGTGACCTGGTTGAGGTTGTGTGTTGTTGAAAATGTGTGACAATCGGTTTCCAGATCCAACCTATAGAGTTTAGAAAACGGACTAGATCTCGTATCCTTTTACCCAAGATGTCGTTAAGGTCGTCACGGACATTTGCATAGGAAATGAGAGAGAGTTTTCTTCTCATTTTCGTTCCCGCAACTGCGGCAGTGGGGTTGTAAGGAATACCTTGTTTGGCCGCATGGTCACCAATTGACCAATGCCCCCTGATTATCGCCGTTATTCTGGCGATATATGGGCGGGTTCTGTTTAGAAGGTCTTTTGTTCTAATTTTGTCGTGGGTCGGCCATACCTTCTGTAGAAAGTGTGAGTGGATTTGTCTTTTACCCGCTCCCAGCGGGATGTGGACCCTTGCCGCCACTGAGCTGTGTTGAGCTGAACCCTGCCTGGCCAGTTCATCTGCATGCTCGTTTCTATGGGTATTCGCGATAGAGTGCCCGTGTCAGGTTTGCCACTGTCATCCTCTACTTTAAGTGAAAGAGCTACGAAGTACAGTTCGTCACATGAATTTTTATTTATTCTACAGGCCATTGGTTTGTGCGTTCTCTAGAACAATTAGGAATTCACGTTCACTTCTCCGGGTCTGCTTACGTTGGGTTTGCCCACATCTTCGGTTAGAAGTGCGAACCATTATTTCTGACGTCTTAAAGCTAGATTTGCTGTCAATATGGGAACATTACTTGCTTATCTACATACTAAGTGAAGCTAAAGTTCGTGGTAATCCTGGCTGTCAGCTAACAAGCCCCTTTAGTTAGCCGAGTCCCAAGTTGACTGCCTTCAGAAGGGCACTCCGAGTTGCTTGAGGTCTCCTTCTACTTGAGGGCATCACCGAAGGCGAGGTCTTTCTCTTAGCTGTACCTTAGAATTTGACCACTGTGATTGCTAGGGTTGGGAGTCCCAATCAACTTCTCAAAATACTTAAATTTCCTAACTTAAAAGTTCAGAGCGGTCTCTTTTAATCAATGCTTCAGCACCTTAGAGTAGGAATGGGATGATAAGGGTGCTACAAAGAGTCTTCTTAGTTGCTAGGGCCTTACTGCTCGGTTATCTTCGCAGCTTGAAGCCAAAGCAATCGTTGTTCTTCGATTGATTTCTGTTGAGATGGTGAGTCAAAAGTCATAACAAAAAACAAGGTTGACTAAGACCCTTACTAGTCTGGAATTCCAAACTCTGGACCTCCATCTCAGGACAAGTAAGGCAAACAAATCAAGGTTTCGCCAGTTCAAAGCCGTTTAATCTTCAACCAGTCCTTGACGGTCTCATGAACTAAAACTACTCAGACCATGTGAAATTGTTGAAGCAGAAAAATCAATGAACAATAAACTTTTTGATCACAAATACCAACTTCCAAAAACCACTCAGTGAACCAACCTCTCCTTAGCACACCTGCGAATTATCACAATTCAGCTTAAGTACTTCGCCTACTTTTTACTTCGCAATAACGCCAAAATAGACTTCCAACTAAAACAAAAAAAAAAATTAGGTATATCCAAAATAAATCGTCGTACCTATTAACCTCCCCAAATGAAATATTCAATTCTAACACCCGAACTCGAATAAAACCTAAAGCGCCACCACCTCTTCGTCCCGATTACAATTATTCGCCCATACAACTTGGCAATTGAACATCAACAAAACAGCAAAAGAATCCCATTTCCAGCTGCAAATGGGCTATAGAACTCACCCATCCATGACAATAACTCTGGCAAGCAACCTTGATGCCGCCCCGCCGCTCCTCGATAAAACGCAATCTAATCCAAGACTTCCGCCCCACAACTCGGTATACGAATAAGGACTAAGGAAAAAGTTAAAATTGATTCATAAATAAACAACCGTCCCGCACCGAAATGTGCGTTAATTAAGGAATTCATAAATCTCCATTTACTGCAACCCTCAAAACATAACTACTACAACTGTCTCTGTTCGTGAGGGTTGGGGTGGGTGGAGGTATAACCTTGTAACACACAAAACAATGTACGCACATTTCCGCATGGAAAGTTTTTTTCTTTTTTTTTATTCTGAAGGAAAGTCCCCAACGCCACCCCCTCGAAAAAAAAGGAAAAGTTAAACTCCACCGGGAGACGTTTATTTAGGCAAGTCAATTATATTGAATTGCAGGGGACGACAGAAAGACGAGGTGCACGTAGGCTCTGCCATAGACAATGCTAAAACAAAACCACCTCCGTGTGCGACGTTACTCACATTTAATGGCTTAGCAATTATTCTTTCCTCGCAATTCAATTGAACAGGATCACCTACATACACGCACGATTTGAATTCGCCCACATGGACCAAAATGGGAATGATGGCGTTAAACTGCGGACGCTTTGCGAATGCATCAATAAATCCCTCTCTCCAGAAATGAAATTATCTCGGAAGCAACCGCTTTATGGCGGTGACTAAGCTAAAGAGCCGCAATGTCCACCCTTGGCTCCGGCGAGTATCTTAATTTTTATTGCCGCAACCATTAAATCTTATCGACACATTTCTTAAGCATCTCGAATTGAAGTTGTTAAACTTGGTCTTCTTCCAGGCCGCCATCAATGATGATTTTTGCCTTTTCGCTTCAAGGCTAAGACCGTCTCCATCTACCCTACTCTATTGAACGAACGAACCGATTCGCTTCATCTTATCCGGGAAGTCTCTTCGTCTGCATTGCTTTCTTCTGGTTTATTGTACACCTTTAATTAAGCGGTTTCACTTGGTTCCGTCGGTTCGGTGGCGGCGGAATTGGGGCTGGGGATGAAAAGCGCCTGAGGTTTTAATGTAGCATAAAAAGCGAATTAATTAACTAAATTACTCAATTAAGAGTTCTCTTCGGGATTGGGGGGGGGGGTGGGTGGTGGTACTGGTGCTGGTGCTGGGATGAAGTATCTTAGGCTCAAATCTTCTTCCTCTTTCATCGGTGTTTAAGAAAGTGTAAAGGATTCTGTTAATTCGGGTTTTTCTGTTTTTTTTGTCTGCATCCTCTTCATCTCATTATTTTTTTGAATTTGTTTTTAAGTGATGGGCGGCGCGGGATTTTTCCGTAATATTTCTTGAGAAAAGCATTTACGTAGGTGCACCTGAAAATTGGGTTAAGTACCGGTAGTTGGGACACAATGAGATCTTCTGCAGAGTGGCTGTGGAACTGGTGTTAATTATTTTTAACTTTGCTACCACCACAAAGACTAACATGAATGTAGTAGTTTCAAGGAAGATAGCGAGTGCCCCATTAGGAGTGCACAATTCAAAATCCAAGCAAATTGTTTGATAAATCCCTCTTTCCGTTTTCCAAATCTGGCGATAGATATCCGCATCTTTTCAGGCAATCAAATAGCAACTCTAGAAGACCGATCGTATCTCACAGAGATGACGGATCAGTTCATGATTCACCTTTATTCGGTGCCGGGGCAAAAAAATATTTCTGAGAATTGTAGGTTAGGCTGACGAACTTTCCAGATATGGAACAACTATTCTCTTTGGCAAATTGAGTGTACCAAACGTTACCTGTGAATGCTTTCGAAAAAACAAGTGTTGGGTGAATAAATGGTACAACGTGCCAAAACTGAATCTGAAAAGCTCTAAGAATTTTATTTCTCTCAACAGATGTGTCATCAGTGGGCATAGTCTAATAGGCGAGAATAAAATAAGGCCTGGCGATGGGCAAAGTAGAAGAGGAAACTATTTGCCACCTTCTTTGTACCCGACCAGCTCTCTCCCGTACCGGAAATGAGGTCTCTGATGAGCTTACCAGGCAAGGTTCAGAGGAGAACTTCTCCGGCCCTGAACCCACGTTAGGTTTGCCCGTATCTTCGGTTAGGGCTTCTATCGATGGTTGGGTTTGTAGCAAACACAACTGTTGATGGCATGACTCTCCAATATGCAGGCAGACTAAACAGATCTTTCCCGACGTCTGTAAGAAATCCGCGGTATTCTTGCTTTCTCTCAGCAGAAAAGACTGCAGCCAACTTATTGGCGTTATTACGGGACATTTCTTCTTTGCCAAACATCTCAACGTGTTAGGTTTAAGTGACACCGCTGTCTGTGACGCTTGTTGAGAGGGCGACGAAACTGCGGAACATTTCCTATGTGATTATCCTGCCTTTGCTCGTATCCGGTGGCAAATTTGGGGCTGATGTGATGAGTGCTGGTAACCTAAGCTCCTTATCACTGAAGCTCATACTCGACTTTCTTAGAAAGACGAAGATAACACAGTAAAAGGGTTGTACTGCTGGTAGTATAATGGACCTGTTTTTGCGTCTGAATGCTCCGGCGTTGTGTTTCGACACCCCGACAGAAAAAAAAAAGCTCTCTCCCGTAAAAGACAACTTTTCTTATGAGCCTTTTATCTATTATGACGATCCAGGCGATCTGATTTACAAAAATGTGAGAAACCTCCTATGCTTCATCAGAAGCTCCAACTTCAACCACATGTGACCTGTTAAACTGCGCGAGAAATAATTGATTTGCTGCGGAATCCATTTCCAGTTCGTCATCTGACATAAAACCGACGTCTATTGGCCAGAAAAATTGTAATATTTGGAGTCGTGAGACTTTTTTTTTTTGTAAATTTGTATTTCCAAGTTCAGGGCTAGGATCCAATGCAAGCAGAGTCATGTAGAACATTTGACAGACATTTTGTTTCAAAAGTATTCGCAGGCTATCTACTTTGAAATCAATTATTATCTCATCATCCCTCACTCAAGAAAAGATGCATTTAATTGTGCACTTTTAATGGGACACCTTTTATAATTTAATATATGTATGCATGTATATAAAATTGCACATGATGACGATGACAGTGGAATGAAGAAGAATACCTTCCATCGCCAGGTAGCATAAATAAAAATTCAATTAATTAATTTGCATAACTGCTCGCTTGTTCGCACTCAGCGAACCAAAAATCAGAAATAAAATTAAAAAATAATTCAATGAAAGAATACAAATAACGAAAGTTTTCATAAACTTTAAATAAAATGAAATCACTAGACCATGGATGGCATCCTGCTCTCGTTGTAGTTCGGGATTTTCGTCTTTTTCTGCAGATAAGTCACTCCGCCGTTTGCACAAAATATTCATATTCAGTTAAATTAATCAGGTTGTAGAGGACAATATGGCGACGATGGATAATCCGAGCAGCAGAGGAAACGATGATTATAGGACGAACGATGTCTACCACTGCATACGTTAAACGTAAGAATGCGTGTATGTGTACATAAATGAAAAAAAAAAGAAAGGAAGACACACAGCTTGATTCAAAAATCGCTTCACCAACGTTTCAACAAAAAATGAGTTTTAATTAATTAATCAATTTATTTTTTCGTGACTCGGAGCAAGTTCCAGTGGCATGAGGACATTTTTTGTTGGTACCTTGTCATAAATTAAAGTGTAATTTGGCACAGATCCTTTGGTCACCTTATTTGTATTGAAAAGGGCTTTGAAATGGTTTCGAGCTGAAGACTTTTCGAAGCATTCTGAGTTTAAAAATTAGTCGCTACGTTGTAAGACATTCTCAACCTAATGCATTGTTTGTTTTTAAAACAAAGAAGATTAAGTTGGGGGGTTACCAAATCTTGGCAAACAAGTTTAACGATCACAACAGGTGAGATGTCGCCTGCGAAGTCAACCCTAAATTGAGTTATATTTTAGGGGACCTGCGATTGAACCTTGTGGAATCCCAAATTTTACCTTATGTTGTCGTATCGTTAAAAAGAACTTTGTATTCGAAATATCTCGCCCACATTTTTATAATGTAGTTTGGGACTGTCTTGAAGCTAAAGACTTCTTTTACATACTTTCAGTTTGCAATGTTGCGACCTTTGCATTTCGTCGTTAGTCGTTTGTAGCAGTAAAATGCGAGAATAAGTGTTTTCTAAGACTCTATTCGGCTAAGAGAGTATCAGTAATGATATAATTCTCCAAGGAAGATCAACCATAAGTTAGGTTAGGTAAGGTTGGGTGTCTGTCCCCACTAAGCAGGGACCCACTTAGGCCAGAACAAGGGGCCCATTGTGGTACCCCGTGTAGGAACTGCAAACCAGCCTCAGAAACCTCACATGTGGAATTTCTTTAGAGGAGAAGTTCTGAGTAACCGTGTCGGTATAAAACCTATCCTGTACCGTATTAAGTGCAGAACCAGTTAGACCCACATACAAAACTCTTAATTTTAGAGATGTCGAGCCTGGCTTAGTCGTTGAGGTCGTTAAAGAAGAACTTCCCTTGTGTGTTCCTCTTCAGCCTTGATAGGCCAAGACATGTGCCAAGAAGGTGTGGGATCATCTCCTTAAGATCAACCAAAGCTTCTGCTATTCCGATCAAACTGAATGACTTTTTTGATGGGTGATACATAAAACGAGGTTTCTAACCTAAATAAGGAACCTGCTCTTTTAAAGAATTCTGCTTTTCGTTAGGTTCATACTTTTGTATATATGTACATGCATAAAATGCCTTGTATGTACATATATGTATATTTGGCACGGCAGCTCTTAGAGAGCCAAGGCCTAGCTTCTCACAACCATTCATGTTGTGCGTGTTATATTCTTCGCACGAAAGCTTCGCAGTTTTAATGCCGGCTTCGAACCGCGAATTGAGAAGCTTTTCATGACAGTTTATACTCTTACAGGTTTGTCATGCATGCGAAGAGGTGGTGCTGCGATAAAACGTTTGGTAATTTTTGAGAATCGAACCTGTGTCTCTCGCTTAGCCGTCCAACGCACTAACTACTAAGCCACGGCGACCTTGTATAGTGAACTCATGCAAGGAGAAACTTTAAACTCTGACTTTCGAAGTATTGATCAGTTTTGAATCATATACCTATGTACCTATGTACATATGTACATGTAGAATAATTTGAAATTCAAAATTCACCAAAAAAATATCCTTATACCGAACCGATAAAGAAGCACATATCTCTATTGCAAATCAAACTTTGATGTCCAAACAGTCTTCAACTTTAAAAACCTTCCTCAACAAACATCTCATTTGCTTCCCCCGGTCGCGGTACCTAATTCAACTCCCTAACTACCGCTACTATTTTATATAACCCAATAAATATCCAAATTGGATATCCATTCCTTTTCCTTCTTCGGAAGCACAAGCTAAAAGTTATTAGCTCAGCACTTTTTATTCCACGCCATCGAAAAATGCAAATTGTACCATCACGCTGACTGACGAGTGGCAACCGCTCACGTAATCCCTGTCCCTTATCTTAATTCGAAAAACCCATAAAATTAGCCATCAACTTATTTTTCTGCCATTTACCCCGGTCTATCACCCTCGATTCCATCGCGCCTGACACGCGCTTCCTGTTGCCCGCAGATGAACAATGTAGCGTCTGTCACAAGACAGTCCATCGGCGGCGCACCGTTCAATCACCCCTTCAACCCTCATGCCCGTGGCACACAAATCATTATCGCACTTCAAAATCATTTGCATTGCTATCGGGGGCAGTAAAGGAATAAAAGTGTCACCCCCTGTGCGCTCGAAACTACACAAATTATTGCCTCGCGGCACTTGGTTATATCATAATAGTGTCACATAAAAAATTGCAGTAAAAAACCGAAAACAATTTTTATGGCGTTTCTTTCTTCGAAAATTAAGGGCGACGACGGATGACATCAAAGCGATACTAAATCTTCGATTCCCAGAGGGTAATTGAAGAATGCGCCACCGAGAAATTGGTATCTATGACCGAATCAGATGCATCGCTCATTCAACTTGATCCGGAGATCTATCTGTATGTGAACGTGTGTGAGAACGAATGACTCATGCTGCATGAGACCAACCAAAAATGTAACAAAGAAACGCTTCGCTGAATAGAATTAGGTTTTCTTGAAAGAGACCTCAAATACAAACAGGTAGCATTGATCGTCGTATAGCAGCAAACAACATCTGCTTAGAGATGAGTCACCGGTTTCGTGTCTTTTACCTGAATTGCGCGTTTCTATGTTTACTAAACACACTTCCTCCGAACCCAGAGCTCAGATAAGCAATTTGGAAGGGGGTACCGGTACCGGTACACATATCTTTTTATATTCTTCGGTCTGTAGGTTTGAATGAATTCAAGTTTTGTTTTTTTTTTTCTTCTTCTTCTTAATCTCTTCCAATTACCACATCCTGGGGACGGACCAACGTCAGCGAAAAAATGCTCACACAACATCCGAGATGAATGGGACAGAAGGACAGAGAGATGGAATACAGGAGAACGAAAAAAAATTGGTAGACCTATACAAACCTCACGTCCGTTGTGTGTTTTGTTTGTTTTTTGGGCGGAGAACCTGTATTGGTTACCTCCGGGAGGATAAATGTGTGCATGAAATATTGGTGTTAGTTGCTGCCTTCTGGAGTGCCACCGAAGAGAGTGTTGCCAGGAATCTCGTAGTGAACATGAAATGATGAGTTTTTCAAATTATAAAGGTGATGGATAGGGAAGGAAAGAGAAAGGAAATTGTGTCCCGTTGAAGGGTGGTAATTGAAACTGTTTGACAGAGTTTTGAGAACTTTAGAGTTTAGGGACTTTGGGGTACTAATTGATCGTGAAGTAAGAAAGAATGTGCCGTAGTCTGGGTTGGGAGTTCTATTGTTTCCTTGACGATTTTAATTCGGATAGACCACACAATCGTGAAGCTATTGATAGATGGACTATAGGTAGTCGTTGAAGATCTACACGGTGGGCGGATAATTAGCATCCATTCATAGATATTTATGAAACAAAGTATGGTTGAAACATCAATGAAGCTTCAGAGCTAAAGGATGTTCTTACCTTCGAAAATCTCCATGAAACATAATCTCAAGTTTGTATGCATAGAGATGTGCATATTGAGACAGATCACCTTATCCACCTTAACCAAATTGATGTGCGGAGCTGGAAGCAGCTAGCCGAAGATTGAGTTGTTAGTTGACGCCATTTGAGTCCATTAGTAGCCTCACACAGTACAGTTGCAATTGTCCCCTCGTCTTCTTATCAAAGCCTGCAGCTATCAACTTCGATAAGAACCATCTTCCTCAGATGATACATAAAGAAGGACACTACTATCCATTTAATAGTTACTTGCTACTTTCATCTTTCTAAAGGGAGTTCCCTTTTGGTGCAGCCAGTAGACATTTCAATCCCCGTTTTGCGTGCTTTAATGGTAAGTGCGAAGGACTGCTAAGCGGGAGGACACAGATTCGATCCTCAAAACCAACAAACGTTTTTTCGCAGCACTACCTCTTTGCAGGCATGACAAACCTGCAATAGTATAATCTTTCATGTCTCTATCCGCCGCTCGGAGTCGGCAATAAAACTGTAGGTCCCTTCCAATCGTGCGAAAAATATAACAAATATGGAGCTGTCACGCTAAATATTTGTATTTTTTTGGCTTGTCTACATTTTGCCATCATTTTTTATCTTATCAGATGTTTATTCGTGCCCCTTCTTCACTCTTCCTTAACCTAGAGCAGTGAATGGTTCATGACCCAGAAACTGAGAGTTCTGTTGTTAACTTAGCCTTTGGCACCAGCCACTGTCAAGTGATGACTGAATAACATGAACCGCTTGCTTCACTACCGACTATTGTTGAGCAGTTTCTCGATCTTCTAAAAAAAGTCTTTCCATATCCTAAGGATCTATGCGTAGCCTTGTTGATAGTTGAACAAAAAAGGTTGTTAAGAGCTTACATAGTAAAGAACCAACCTACCGTCCACTTTCTCGAAACCATTCATGTTGTGCACGTTATATTTTTCACATTACTCGAGGGGACCTCTGATATCGTTTGTCGTTGCCTGGTAAAGGTGGTGCTGAGATTTAAACTTGCTTCAGATAACTTTCTAAAATAAGCCAGAGGTCCACTTCAGTTTAAAACCGTCCCGTCGTAGGCAACTTTAGGTAATAAACTGCAAGAGATTCTGATAAACAGTACCATTTTCAAGGGTATATATATGCCATACTTTATCGCTTATGTATGTTGATTTTCAAAAGGAACTGTTAAGTGACTACACTCTTAAAATTTAGAAATTAAAATATAAATCTAAGGATTTTATAGAGTTTGGTTTAATATTTAAGTAACCGACTTACAAAAAAACTAAATCAAAACATCCACCTCACGACAATTCATGACAAACATAACAGACGCCCGACTAAGGTACAGGTAGGGCTTTGAGAATACCATACCTCCCTCTCCGAAGAACTGGAAAGGCTCATGTGAATGTGTCGTATCTTTCATTTACATTTTAATTTCTTTTGATGGCAATTTATCATTTTGATTGTCAAAACTGTGAACTTGCTTTAAATAATTGTTCCAAAATGAATTTGCATACTTCACACGACAACGATTACTCACCATGCGCTGCGTAGTTTACCTCACCGACTGTCCTCAGTCCTTTTCGACAAATTAGCACCGTTTTTCCAGCACGCAATATCACTATCAATCCTACTTTCAACATTGAATAACGAAACCATAACTTTGCATTGGAAAAAAAAAACAGTTCAAATCTGATTACTAAGTCCATTTCAGTCTGTTGGGTTCAACGATCATTTTATTAAATTCCAATTAATTACCCACCTGGCAATACCCCCACCTACTCTTTCCACCACCAAATGTCGTATCTAAAGTAGCAGCTGAGAAGTTTGTTGTGTCTCTCTGGTGAATCTATGACTCCCGTCGACGACGACGACGACGTCTCAAATTTAATCCCCATGCTCGGCATCTTCGTGGGAAGGAGTATGAGGTCCGATTGATTTCGCATAGTCAACAGACGAGACGAAGCCATCCGCCTCCGCCTAATCAACACTCATTATGCTATCTTTTGCGATTTCTTCCGCAGACCACCTCCGCTGTCCTCTCGGTAGACTGGACTTTCAAAAATGTCGAACCCGAGGAAAAAAGGAAAAAAGAAACCGAACATTTGGGTGATTTTTCATCACTCCTCGAGTAGATGATGAAGAATGTGATTGGGAAGCAGGAGAGAGCGACTTAAATGATTTTGTGATCTCTTGTCCATAACAGGTAGGTCTTGCATTAGTCTGCCTGGAAATTGATTCCAAGAATTGTGTTCAGTTCTTTTTCGGCGGTTTGTTTGTGTTTCCACTGTCCTTGTGATTAATGATTATCCCTCGGCAGGTTAACGAGACCAATCATCGGAGTATCGGCTCTTGCACCAACTCAATGTGGAGGAGTGATGAGATTGCTTCGATGAGATAGGATAATTGTGGCGTCGAACCATTCATTTGGAATACAAATTTTCCAATTGTTTTGCCAGACTTAACAGTGAGAGGGAGACTTCAATTTGCCAATTGGGTAACTAATTACGCTAAGGATAAATCGACAGGGATATTGCTATTTTTTTGTTGTTGTTGTAATTGTTGGTCCTTGTTGAGATTATTGGATGCTCTAAAGAAGATAGAAGAGTTACAAGGCGTAATTTGCGGATTTGTTTTGCAATTTATCGCAAAGATTTCGTTTACGTTGGTCTACTACAGATGCAGGATGTTTGGGAGAGGATGTAGAATTTTGAGTATGAATTGCAATTAAAGGATTTAAATGATTAAGAACGTGTTTTTAAGGGGTTCTTATTTGTATACCACCGCCTCGGTTTGCTTCGGCACATTCCCTGAAACATGGGAATCAGTAGGCTGAGTTGCTTTGGACGATACATAGACCTTAACTAATACTCTTCTTCAGAAAACTTAGAGTTCCCTCCGTGCAGTTCATTAAAATTTTCTGTGTCGTGGAGCCTGTGTAGATTTGGATAGGATCGGACACGAACGGTGTTGTTCTGGCCGTCTCCGGTGATGAATTCTATCTTTCCTGACTAGTTTGTTTCATATACACCCGGCATCGTTTGCATTTGTATTTTTCTTCTCCAATCTCGGGAATCGCAATTTTCAGTCACTCGTAGTAGGTCAGGAAGAAATTAAAGCACTGATTACTGAAAACAATGGGTCCTAAGGAGCAATCAAGGAGCACTTGTACATACATACAAGTCATAGACATAACGCCTCGCCAACATACTTATTAACTTTTAATGGACCCACAATCCGATTTGGATTTGGGCCTCTCGAACTACATACCTTCAGTTTAGCAGCAGTTTCACCGTCGAAGATTTTCTGTGCCGAGCGCTAGCCTGCATTCAGAGCCGTTGCCTGATTTAACGTCGGAGTTATCATCTGTCTAGAGTAACGTTCTGTCCCGGACGTCGATGTTGAGTGTCCTTCTTTGCTGACAGCTGTTTGCCCTTATCCAACATTCAACCCATTTTTACTGCTGCCACCTCGATGTTCACGAACGCACTACTGACATCCTTTCGCGTTCTCCCGATTATATCAATATCGGAATGTACGAAATTTTGAAAAACCGCACCTCTGAAGATCTCGATGAGGTTTTTACCGACCTTCAGCGCACATTCTCCATTGTTATTCTTCACAATCGGATGAGTTTCGCAGGGATACCAAAAGCTAATATGGTAATGGATCTTGTTGTTTGTCTGCAATGAGTTGCCACATTTTCGTCTAAGTTCCCAAAGATATTTCGTACACCGTGCAATACCATGCAGAACGACCTGGGATACCCTGCAACGACTACTGTAGAGACTGCAGAGACAACGATAAAATTTTATATAATCCATGCGACACCTACTGGACTGTCTTGCAATAGCAACCATTGATTGAGTACTCTCGATAGTAGATTTTTGAAGAAATATTTATAAAATACCTAGTTCCCAAATTAGTCGTTTGGTTATGGGCTTCAATGCATAATTTCCAAGGCTACAATGAACGCGTCAGAGGTCCAAGTATTTTTCAGGACACCCAAAAACCAACTGCGCGTGTTCTTGGTACATATTTTCTACGATTTATTTTGAGAAGACTACTTTTTGTCTTAATATTCTATTCTATGCACACATCGATCTTACAAATATCTACCCTTTCATCATCCTGCTCAGGCAACTTAAAGCTCTAATCTTAAAATCCTTCAAGCAAACTTTGGCTTCAAAATTCCAGCAAAATTATTATTTCACGTGCTTCACTTTCTTACACAAAATATTACTTTAGATAAACATTATGCAGTTACTTTGTTTTGCATAATTTAGGGGATTTCCTTACTTTTAAAAAAGTGGTCTTCCAAGTTATGTATGCTCTTTACGTTCAATTTTATTAAATCTTAATTTTTGTTCTTCCCTTCCATAAACCTGATTGAGTTGGATGTTCATAGGTACATACTTCTTACCATTGTACAAAGTTCATACTCTCAAAAGAGCTACCATGCCATTAAATCGTCAGAATCCCTGTAGGTAATAAATTCCTTAAGAAAACTCGTTCTTCATAGTTGTTTAACAATACAACGTTAAATCGTCAAATGTTCATTACAAACGAATTCAACATGCATAAACACAAAAGCAATAAATGTAGCTAATAACAAAAGAATTTTTGTTACCTTTGCGTTTGTAAAAGAGGAATATTTGTCGGTTATTTTGGTATCCCAAGGAAAGATAGTAGATATCTGTGAAAATCATCATGCTGTATTTCTTAAGAAAGTCTTATCCAATAAGTAAACATTCTTGTTAAATTTTAGGAAACGAAGAATACCAGAACTCATTTATCGACTGCCTTCGCTGGTTTTGGTGAAATGAGTAATGAATCAGTGTCTTCAAAACTAAAACTGATGTTCTGACGGTTTTTTTATGTTCTAGTTTCTTCAAATTGAAGTTAAAACTGTTGACGTTGGCTGTCATTTGAATTCAAGGAAAAGACCAACCATTTGATTGGCTTACCTTGAAACCTTAAAATCCACAAAATACATATACACATATCTATCTATCTTCACAGAAGTTTCAAAGATGCTAGAGGTTGAAGTCTTAGCTATCACAGAGAACTGTCCTTACTTTCACTTTCGCGAAGAGATATAGACATTTATATACACGGTCAGCACATCCCTTTCACAGTGATAAAGTCAAAACTAATAACTAGCAACATTACACTATACTGGACCCGCGATGCAAAGGTGTTATCTGTAACAAGAAGGCTGTTCGCCTCAAATCAATTTCGCAGTGGTCCACCAAAGATTTTGGCTCAGGAAACACAGATTACACCACAGATAAGACGACTCCCAAACTATATTTTAATAATAAATACTTCCTTGCCACCATTCCCTCTAGGTCATTCTGGGAGGACGAGACACATCTACAGGAGACATCGATCCACTTTTACACCGATGAATCAAAAGTTGGTGGTGTTTTCTCCGATGGGGTTAATCTCAGCCTCTCTTTCCGTCTTCCAAATCATTTCAGGGTGTTCCAGGCGAAAATATGAGTGATTAAGAGTCTTAAGTTAAACGTGTTATCTTCCACAGATATACGCATCTTTTCGAACATTCAAGCAGCGATCAGATCTCTGGAATCATTCTCTCCAAATAAGCTAGAAGCCCTAGATTGCTGATCATTTCTTATAGAGATGGCGGAGTAGTTCATTATTCACCTCTTTTCGGTGCCGGGACATAGAGATATTCCAGATACTGTACGGTAGACGAACTCATGAAATATGGAACAACTATACCCCTGTGGTTCCAGAAAAAGGCACCGATCGGCTACATGTAAACTTAAATTAGAGCTGAATGCTATCGAGAGAACAAATTCTAGGTGGATAAGTGGTACAACGTGTCTAGCGACAAAGCAGATTTGGCCACAGATGTATCTGAAACGCTCTACGAATTTAATTTTTTTCACAACAGATCGCATATCAGATCCGTAATTGGTGTCATCACAGGACACTGTCTAATAGGCAAGCATGCAACAAGGCTCGGTGTTCATTCAATCGATTTTTGTAGAAGCTGCATGGACGATGAGGAGGGGGAAACTATTCCCCACCTTCTTTGTAGCTGCCCAGCTCTCTCTTGCAAAAGAAGATTGTATCTAGGAGAATTCTACTCTAAGGGCATAGACGGTCTGATAAATTCAGATACCAGAAATCTCCTTCGCTTCATAAGAAACTCCAAGTGACTCAACGAGTAGGTAAGGAGATCTTTTCAGATCCATATGGTATCACAATGGACCTATCACTGGTCTAAGTGTGCTGCCAATGGCTGGCATGCACTTCAACCTTACCTAACCTAACCTAACAAGAAGGCCGACTTGTTCAAAAATGTGCGAATTTATTGATCGAAATTAAAATGCGGTAAAGAAGATATCGCTTTAGGCGGCTACCACTGGATTGCGACAAACCTTAAAGGATATTGTCCTAATTTTAGCAGCTTGTCAAAAGAACAACAAAAAATATTAAAAATAGTCACCATCATGCGCCTTGTATGTTTAAATTTCTGCCTAACATTACAAGAAATACTTGGCAAAATATTCGTGCTTACAGATTCACTTAGCAACTCTAATCAAATAACAGTTAATAATCTGAACACAAATATCCCAAATACATCATTCAATTAACCTATAACAACAATCGAAAAGGAAATAGTATGTAGAAATAGAAGCTCTAAATCGTATTAATTTCAAAAATAATTGCTTTCTGGAATAACCCCAATTTTATACGAAGGTACTACTGCCGCTAAAATAGCAAACCACGTTGCACCTAATAGTCAATTTAAATGTATCTTTTCTGGGAATCAATGGAAAATTTATTTGTGGTTGCAGTTGAATTAAAGTGGATTTTCTGTGGAAAGTATTAATTTAAAGGTAACCTCCATTTTGGTGAAACACTTTCACTAAACATTCGTGAATTTTTATCAATAAATTAAAATGTCCTTTAAAATGTTGTATTAAAATGAAACCTCAATGGATCTTTAATTGGACTCAACCATACAACAATATGTATCTGGTATACCTAGCAGGTTACCACTTAACACAAAACAACCATCGATGGTACCTAACCCAGTTGCTCCCTGGTTATGGAACAGAAAGGCTGACTCAAATTCCAATTAGAAGAAACCTTAATCCCTGAATCGATTACTCGCCAAAGTGTGTCAATTTGAAACTCAAAATTAAACTTGAATGAATCACAACATGTTGCTCTGTTCAATGAGGGACGATGAACCAAAGACTTAAGAGATTCGAAACTCAAATGAATTTTTGCAAAATTCCTCAAAGAGAATGGAAAATTCGAAAGAGTAAGAGAATTCTCTGAAACAAATGAACCATGTTGAGGAGAAACATTTTGCAAACATTTCGAATGTTGCGGGTGCAATTTGTTTATTTAGACACATTTTTTGCTGTGCAGAAATGTGTATACCCAAAGGACTAGGAGGCTAGAAGGATGAGGCTTATACAGATTTCATCGTCTCTAAATTTTGTCAGGTGGTAATAGTTTGAACATGGAATCGCAAGTCATTGTTTGTGTTTGGGATTCGAAACTGAAACTGAACACTCTTAGGCACTGGATATTTGAGCTGCAGTTCTTTTTGGCTCAAGCATGAATCATGGCACCAGTCGTCCATATAAACGTTGTTCTTCTGATGCAATTCGCTTGAGTAACATACAAATAGTGGAGGACAAAGGTACATATTTAGATTCCCCTTATCTTGTAGAATCTGTGTTATAATACCTATCATGTCGAGATGGCCATGGAGGCATCTTTGGTGTAGGTGAGGAGGATGAAGGCAATTTATGCCTGCATACTCATTCAAACACCTCCTGTTCATACGCTTAAGCTAAATACTTTATTATTATCGCGCCTAAGCAACGGTTAGACCGCCTTGCCCTTCCTCCACACACCGCGAGACGAAAAAAACCAACTCACACCTATATGATTCCGCAATCAATTCCACAGTAATGCTTATTGTAGGATGACCTAGTGAAAGTCCTAGTATAAGTCGTTTCTAACTTTCGTAGATGCAGTAGCCAATTTGGATATCGGATCACTGTGAGATGGTTTTGATTCTGATGACGGTTCTAGCTAAGATCTGCTTATCCCTTCGTTAGCTTTCCCCAAAATTTGAACGTTTCTGTTTCGTTGTTAAAGTTCTCTTGTCCCTTAAACAAAAACAAAAATATGTCAATCGCATAGGTAACAGCGAGTAGAGTAGTATTTTCTCAACGAGTATGTGTATCTTCAAGAGCCTTTCATTTCACTTTGGATGCCTAGGACTTTCTGACCACAATTGCACTTTTATAACAAATTTAATGATCCCAAGGTTTATGAACTAAAAAAATCCAATGTTTCAGATACGTCACTATGTCGTCTTCGAAAACAATCTGCAACATGTTTACAATGTATCAACAATTCTAAATTTTCTACCAAAAGTATCTATACCACATTTGCCATTGCAAACTATAGATTTCTCTACTCCAAAAGTATCTATACATCGTTTTGCATCAACAAAATTCACTTCTCATCCCTTACTCTCTCAAATAACTTCATTCAAAATCTCGAATCCATTCGATATCGAAAACAGAAAAATTTGTATCTCTCCCTGTGCTGGTAGAAAAGGCAAACAGGAAGAAAAAGAACTGAAAAATGTATCTACTGCGCGCGATTCACACTCAGATTTTCGAGTAGGTATACTTTGAAATTCATTTTCAGTCAATGTTGATTAACCATGCGGTGCGGTTGTGTATAGTCTGTACTCGCTTGTTGAATTTTTATTTCGGATTCCAAGAAAAAAATAAATCCTCATTCTCAAATATAGATACATATCTATCAAAATTGTGAATACACAATAAATAAAAAGATAAAACCTTTGCTTTATACGGTCGAATGAATAATTTCTAACTAATGACGGCGGTCTGCAAATCCGTGCGCTACACTGCTAAGTACCCATTGTGGCTGTTTGTGTGTATGCAATACATTTAATAAATCGGTATTTTGCGTGAATATTGGCCGTTATCGTGTGAAAATATCCTTAAAATTCGCTCCAGTGGAATTTCTCAAGAAATAAATAATTTCTCGGTGCCCTGAGCGTGATGTGTGCTGGCCAGCAAATGGCAAGTTGTGAAAGTGATTTGTGAATGAAAATTCAGTTCAACAAGAATCCTTTGAATAACCCCCAAAAAGAAAGGATTACCAGTGAAAGGATAATGTGAAGAATAAAGAAATACTAGTGTTGTTGTTCCAAAATATCAACAAATCCTTGAGGATATACAAAAAAAAAAAATTATAATAATTCTTGATTACAATGGATTACCAGTGCAGATTGAGACAAGGATACGACATTTATAGATATCGTGTTTGAAAGGATATACCTTATTTACTTTTCAGTTGGTTATTAGAACGTTTTTTCGGTTTTTCCTTGTTTTGTTATCCTTTTAATTTTCCGTTGGACTTTTTTTGTTTCTGTTCTGGTTCTGTAATGAACTAGGACTATCAGGATACACGGCATAATACCCTAAAATCTATTCAAAGGGTTCAATATTTCGCAACCGACAATGAATCACAATAAAATTCGCTACAAGATCCTGCAAAGTCACAGCACTCGATCGTGTCTGAGGGTGCTGATCATGATATCCTTGTTGACCACGTCCAGTCGATCGTTGGTTAACGCATCGCGGTATAACCGTCAGAATCACGTAATGTACAGCGGGAGTAGTAGTAGCAGTAGCAGTACGGACGATCGTAGTGTTGGACGCCATGGTCACAATAACAACCGCAACAATAACCATAACGATGTGTATAGTGTGAACGATGCAATGCTGCTTCCACCGATCATGAGCTCCAACGATGAAAACCCAATGATCGTGAATCAGCAGCAGCTGAGCAGCTGCCAGACAGTGTGCGCCTGTAAGTGGAAAGGCGGCAAGCAGACTGTGGAGTGCATCGATCGTTCACTAATTCAGATCCCGGATAATATCGATCCATCAACACAGGTGCTGGACATGTCTGGCAACAAACTGCAGACACTGTCGAATGAGCAATTCATTCGGGCCAATCTGTTGAATCTGCAGAAGTTGTATCTGCGGAATTGCAAGATCGGCGAGATCGAACCGGAGACCTTCAAGGGACTGACGAACTTGGTGGAGTTAGATTTGTCCCACAATTTGTTGGTGGTGGTGCCTTCAAATGCACTGAGTTACATTCCCTCACTGCGCGATCTGACGTTGGCTTCGAACCACATCCACAAGATCGAGGGGTATTCCTTTTCCAGCACGCCGAGCTTGCACAAGTTGGATTTGTCTCACTGTGACATACAAACAATAGCTCCCCAGGCATTTGAGGGTTTGGAAGGACTGACACTGCTCAAGTTGAATGGCAACAAGCTAGGAGAACTCCGACCCAAGACCATTGAAACTCTAAGCCGACTTCATGGCATTGAACTACACGACAATCCCTGGATGTGTGATTGTCGTTTGCGATCGGCGAAACTATGGCTGCTGGAGAAGAATATTCCATATCCGGTGGCTCCGATTTGCTCTGGAGGACCCGAGCGAGTACTGGACCGATCGTTTGCTGATCTTCACGTAGACGACTTTGCGTGTCGTCCCGAAATGCTGCCCATAAATCATTATGTTGAGGCGACTATGGGAGAAAATGCATCCATAGTGTGTCGCGCTTCGGCTATTCCCGCGGCCACTATCAACTGGTACTGGTCCGGACGACTTCTGGCAAATGGAAGTGCATTCAGCGCCTATCAGAGGGTGTTTATTTTCGAAGATGGTCAGTTTGAGAAGAGAAGCCGACTCATTCTTACGAATGCTCAAGAAACCGACTCAAGTGAGTTCTATTGTGTGGCAGAAAACAAGGCCGGGACAGCTGAGGCAAACTTCACTCTCCATGTTAGTATGAGGGCAGCTGGAATGGCTTCCCTAGGCAGTGGACAAATCGTCGGACTCAGTGCTGCTTTAGTGATTCTCATATTCTTCATTCTGCTTATAATCATGTTCCTAATCCTCCGACTGCGACGCACGCCATTCATCGAGAGCAAGACCCCAAACCACTTGGAAGTGATCACCACAATGAATCATCAGAATTCAATCACAAACAAGACCCAGCCACCAACGGGCAATGGCAGCATAGGAGGCGTGGTGATCGCAAATGGTGCGATCCCAAACTGCGCGACACTGGATCGTAAAGGAAGTGTTACTGATCGACTGCACCCCGAGTCCAATGACTCAAAATTTACGAATCCAGTTCAGAAACCACCGCGGTTAACTGATCTTGCATACACAACCAGTAACTATGACAATAATGGAAGCGTGCTCTCGACAGCAACCTGCTTCATCTCGCCAACAGCATCGGCTGGAAATAACCCAGACCTGATAAACGACACTAAGCGGTTCGGAAGTGATGAGTTCACGGATCTCAAAATTCCAGCGATGCTCACTGCGAACTCCAGCGGCGAGTACAGTCGAGCCGGAGGATGTGACTCCTTGTATCCCTCGGGACTATGGGAAACTGCAACAACATCCTCATCAACGACCGATGATCTGTATCTCAAGCGAGCCAATAGCACAACAATTTCTGGCTACACGGGTTACTCGGACAAAACTCCAATCATGGAAACGAACCAACTGTACGACCTCCACGAGCGGACCACAGAGTACTTCAGTAAGACTTTTCCTCGCACACACTTCAACAACGCACCGTCGACCTCCTCCTCAATGGTAGGCGGAGGAGCACATTCCACAACATCAACTACGACAACAAATCTTTCATCGGGCGGCAATTCAACCTGTGGCTACCCCTCGGACTATGGTCTGCCACTGGTGCCTGGTGCTGAAACTCAGATTCATCATCAAATGCATCCTGTGTACAACAACAATAACGCGTCAGCGACAACAGCAACCAGCTGTAATAACATCAATAACAACAATAACAGCAGTAGTAGTAGTAGTAGAAGCTCATCAGCGACACCACCAACGACGCAGACATTAACAAACCTCAGCGGAACCCAGCAACAGACGCAACTGCAACATCAGCTGATGGCAAACGGTGTGCCGGTGAATGCAAAGACGATACGCGTCTGGCAGAAGGGAGGTGTGCCAGTGTTGCCACCAGTAACAGCCTTGAAACGTGCATTAATTAGCAGCAGTAGGAGTTCACCGGACGAAGGCTATCAAGAGGGATGCGGAACTGATGTTTAAGTTTGTTATTTCCTTTTTATTTTTTTTATATTTTTTTCATTTAACCAGTTTGTAGATACAATTTTTATATCTGATTTTAGTTACATAAAAATTTAATTTTAAGAATTTTTCCTATAATTTTTAGCAAGAAAATTAAAAACAAAAAAATAAATAAATCTCTTCCGGTTCAAATCTTCGATAAAAAGAAAAATAGAAATCGATAGGGCAAGGGGAAGAATTATTAAAAAAAAAAAAAATTTAATAAATATAAAAAAAAATGTGATAGTGTTTGATATAATTGAAGAAAAAAGAAAAAAAATATAGAAGGAAATTTGATGATTAAATTAATGCAAAGAATATAACAAGGAAATGATACAGTGATAAACAGTGAAAATTGTGGAAATTAATAGAAAATATTCGCATGCTTATGACATACAATTATTATATACACAATTGATTTTATTAATGGTAAAGCCCTATTACTTTAAGGTTAACATTTTAAAATTTAAGCATTGAAAGGCACTGGACTTGTGTAACAATAAGGTGCCCTGTCTTTGTAAGGAAGTTTGAAAATCATTATAATTTCTATTCATTGTCAATAAGACACAAACATCCTTCAGCTATACAAATTCTGCAGGCTAAGACTTATGTAGTTACAAATAAAAATATCTCGCCGCGAGATTTACTTTAAACATGAATTGTTTTTGTTTTTAATTGGAAGAGGTGTTTTGAAACAGTTGGTCCTATTTTTTTTTAATATAGCACAGGGTACGTTATGTTATTGCAATTTAAGAGCTTCTTTTTTTTTTATTTCAATGTAGAAACGATTGATAGGTGAAAAAAAGTCAATAGAGTACCAAGGTTGCCCAAAGACCGGCTTGAACAATATCTAGCTTCTTATTTTGAACCTCATATCTATTGTACCTCATATCAACCATCCTTCGTTTTAATCTTACTCCGAATGTCTTTTGACTGATGTCTTACTTGACTCAGGTCGAGGTTTATGGAGGTACATCATCAAGTGAAAGGTTGCCAAAGATGGGAAATAAGACGGTGTTTGAAACATTTATACATATGCAAATAGGTTTGCTCTACAAAATAAGTTTAAATGATATTTACACAAATCAATCCGTCTCTTCTCGAAATATAGACACCATGTCCCTAAAAACAGAATGCAGGAATAACTTTTGCAATTAGGTACATATTAACTTTCAACATTTTTAGAAAAAAGGTATGCCCTTGCCGATTCATAAGTGGGTCTATGGTGATTTCTTTAAAAAGTATAGCTCGTTCATGATGTCGGAGTTAGTGATGAGGTATGTCTTCTACTTCAAGGTAAAATTTGCCTTAGTAAAGATGAAGGGTCTTTGGTTAAGCAGCTACAGTGGCATAGATTCTTCGTCTTCATTGTACATTCTACATATCCTCAAAATAAGTTTGTAAAAATCAGTTTTTGGTAAAAGTAAAAATAAAAGAATCATAAGTGAATGCGTTAGCATAAAACAAAAGTAGTGTTATAAGCGAAAGTAACTGATAAAAGAGAAAATAAAAACAAAACAAGAACTAGAGTTTAAATTGAGGTGAAGTGAAAGACAAAAAGGTTTTTAAAAAGTAAACCACGACAAACAATAAGTGTAATAACAACTCACTTAACATAGCGATGAGGTAGTTTTTGAGCCGGCCTGCCAGGAATCCTGGTAGCTGCTCGAACCTGACTCCTATTTAGTTGTATAAATTGCTTTGGGTGAATTCATAATCGTCGAAAATCTGCGCAAGTACAATCGAATTTCTGTTCTTATGCGTTTTTGAACGCTACCACTTCCTAGAATATATACAGTCAAACTGCACAACGCTGACGGTACATTGATGTTTACGAACAAGAGGTACTGCAGTTGTGCTAGGTAAGTTCGACTGAAAATCTGCCTTTATGAACGCGTGTAGTTCTTTGTTAGTACCTATGACGTTTATGAATTCACTCTTTGTTCTTTTATGGGAAATGGTTTAACGAAAGATTTTGTCTTAAGTTTGCATCTAGTACTGATGCACTTAATTTCTTCTCTTTAGTGGTAAATTACAGAATGGTTTAGAAATCATAAAGCCAGGGTCCGTCAAATTTAGTGAACGGGAGGAACAAGTGAAATCTCTATTTCTTAATATCAGAAGTTGATCGAAAAATGTACGAAGATGCTGCATTGTCGCCATGGCTGTAAGGTGTGTCTTGGTGTCATCCTTCTGGGACGATGTGTAATCATTATTCTCAACTGCTGAATACAATGAAAATTACTAATCTTAGAGTAAAGCTAATGATTTCTGACTCACCTTCCGCAGTCTCGAAAATATATGGATCGATGACTTTTGAGGCCATAAAATCGCACCGAAATAGGGCAGCTGGCACAGTGAAATTAATGCTCTTTGGAGTTTCCTATACGAAAATATTTCTGTCGTAGCGATTTTATACAGATATCCGAAAGGACAGAAAAATCTTCGGTCGTATTTGGGCGTATAATATCTTCTGCTACTTGATTGCAGCTCAACAAATAAGTCCGGTATTGCCGTTGAAAAATAAGATTGATGTCGCAAGACAACCAGTAGAAATACGAAATTTTACGGAAGATCTTTTTAAATATTTCGAGTGCTTTCGGCGAAATTTTTGAAAAATTTCATCGGTCTGACTTTGAATACACAGCTATTTCTTTTAGTTTCTAACGTCGTAAGATACATTGTCAACCAACAAATAACTAAGCACACTTTTTTTATTTGTTGAAATTTGTAAATTTTTTTTATGGATTAATTTAGTGAAATACAAGGAACAAGAAAAAATTAGCTCGACACTTCTGTATCAGATATCAAAAATAGTTTCAATGACCTTTTTCTGTGACCATTTTTTATGCTGGAACAAGTACATATTACTCTTGTGGTCTGCCATCCTATTGACGTACTTCAGATGCTATAAATTGTCACTGCTTTAATAGGTATTTCGGCAAAAGTTTCACAAATTAATTTGGTAGAGATGCGTGAGTCTTTTGCTAAATTCTCGATAATGGCAATAAATAATTCTACCCACACACTGTTATCCAAGTCCTATTAGAATGAAATATTTTCAAACTGGAAATTCTGTAAAATCTCAGCAGGTAAAAAACAAAAGAACTAGAATTGATTTGTGAATTCAAAGCGTTCAACATTTTTTTACATAACAGTGTCAAAGATTTAAACAAAAGCTTATAGGTTTTAAAAGTCAATGTATAGTCTTTTGTGGCATTGCTGTTGCATAGTTTCTTATTACATCATACGTAAGGTGCGTCGTTGATTGTGCCCGGTAATTGCTTCATGGTCATGGCTTGCATCCGAGGATTACTTCCGCCGGCTATGGCATCGCCGGCTGTTGAGTAGTTGTTGCCCTATGAAGCTACAGCTGGTGCAGGATCCTGAAGCTGTGCTTGGTTCGCTGTCACCCGGTTTATTACTTCCTTCTTCATTGCTTTGAGTTCCCGATTTTTCGAAAAATCGTCCAGTGCACTGCCGATTAGTTGGTTGACTTCTGATGCCACTACACCTATCGGTCTCCCCGTTACGAATTCCGCCATTGCCGACAGGGCTGGCTTCACCAGATAGTTTTTTGCGACGTTAATAACGTCCAAAAAACCTGGTGGGTCGGGGTATTGAATCTGGGATATGATCGGCTTTTCCGCATTCCAATATGCCTTGGACAGAAGTGCATCATGGACCGTAAGAAGCCATAGTTAGCACATCTGACAACGTGCGGTCTACAAGTACGGGCAATCTGTGCTCGGTGTCGAATGATGTTAAATAATAGAGCATTTCCATTCTTTTTTCGTGGATCAACGCTCTCCTACCTCCACGTTCTCCATAACATGTGTGTATCCTGGTTGTTCTGCTATTTTGAGTTTCTCAAACCGCTGTAATTTTTAAGTGGCTTGGAATCGGGCTGTGGCTCAGCCACGGTCTTGAGTTATATGGATCTATTCCACCATAATATGATAAGATCCAAGTACATCCAGTGGGCCTGCATCTCTTCTAGACTTACGTGTGTGAGTATGCCCAGAGTTTCATCAAAACACTTTTATTCTATTGTTTTTTTTTTATCCGTTTAAAAAAGATCGTTGCCCGACTTTAACGTTCCTTGATCTACTTTTAGTATCTAAGTGATGCTTTCTTGTGGTTTTACCAAACTGCCACCCAAGTGAAACATATATTGTATTACAAAAGCCACTTATAAACCAGGTCAAGTTCGATGATGAAAGGTATACCATTTCGAGGCATTTCTTTAATCCATGAGGAATTCGCATGTTCTTATAGAAGTAGAATATTATTTTTCAAAACATCGTCCTACACTTGGCAATCTTGAATAAGATTGTTTTGCTAAGACGACTTCTTTTTAGGCAATGGAAAAGGAAAAGAAAAGGAAGATCACAATTCTCTTGACATCGTTCCTGCTTTATTTAGTTGAGTTTTCTTAGAAAATGTTGCTCTACCGTCTTTTCAAAATTACCCTAATTTCAGGGTCTCGGATTCTGCAGGAAGCTTCAGGTACCGTGTGGTATTTCGAAGCATCCTTTCTGGCAGACACTAGAACTTGACTCTGTTATGAATAAGTTCTTAGGATTATAATCTTAATAATTATTGAAGCAGCACGCAATGGATTTTGAGTTTATCAACAAGGAACTGTCGCTGTCCCTGAGTATTTGGTAAAAATCGGGTCTAAAAATCATTTTACAATTTTTTTTGAGACGTTTAATGTTAGGCCCAAGAGGTTTCGATTTTCTCAGATAAAACAAAAAAAAAGAACTTTCTTGACTTTCAAAATCCTAACTGACTTACAAGGTGGTAGTGCATAAATAACTCAAATTGTAAATTTCACATATTCGGGAGCACTTTGTTCATACCTACTTCTAGAAACTCTTTGTCTACATTGAGCACTAGAACGTTTCCTTACTGAAGTCCAGTAGGAGAACCAGCACGTACCTAATGATTTTAGTCTAGATTTGTGTGCTATCTATCTGCCGAATGGTAGATTTGGCTTCGATGTTACTAACTTATGTTTAAAGTTTCTAAAAAAATTTAATCAGGCAAAGTTATAACGAAGTTGTAGACGGGTATGAAATACGTAAATGCATTTTGTTTTTAATTTTTCTTCCCTCTAAAATTGTTGTACCATGAGACACGCAACGCATAATTAGTGTATTTTTTCCACCTCCCTCTGCTTAAATCAAAACAATAAAGAAATGAAAAAGTCGTATCAATTTCTAAAAAGGAAATTTCTTAACGAAAGTCTTTCTTAAGCATGAAATATAGCGTGTACAAGTTTGACTAACTGCAAGTCGAATCACTTTTTTTATCCTAATATCCTGCAACCGTCACTATTATTTTCGTTATTCGTAAACTTAAAAAATAGGTCATATTATTTGAGCACAATTTTGTAGTTGTCATCAAATATCATAACTAGTGGCTTTGACCTGATAGGATGTCTACTATATAAGGAAGCTTTTGATATATGGAAACTTTTATTAGGACATTTGACCTAATAAATTGAAATTCTTTAAAAAGGGTAATAGTTCTCTGCGTCTATTATTGCAAATCACCAATTCTGTATACAATTAGTAGTTTTTTATTTTTTTCTGTGGTCGAACCATTAAGATTGCAATTTTCATAAGCAAAGGAAATAAGATCTAAAAACTTTTTTGTCTTTTTATATTTTTCTGTACATACATACCTATAAGAGATTCTTTGCATTTTGTTGGCGTTCGAGATTGAGATTTCGTGTAAAATTATATGCGATTTGCTCGTTGTTCCCAGTTTTACGTTTTCTTGGAAACACTTACAATCGCGGTAACGCGAAATAACAAACGAAGATCGAAAGAAATACTGTGAATTATAAGCAGTGACAACAAAACCAATAATTCTCCCAGGCATTTTGGACACCACCCTCGGAGCAAATCACCATCTGAGTTTGAAAATCACTACACCAATACTAGCGCTGTGTGAATAGCATCATAAGGGTATTCATAACCCCTTTAGTGCTAGTGAATTATGAAAAAATAAATAAAAATAAAAATAGCGTACCCGTGCAAGAATTTTCTTGTATGAAGGGTAGAATATGTAAGCGTTTGTTTGTTTTTTTTTTTTTTTTATAAAAAATCCCAAAAAAAAAAAACTGGATTCGATGCATCGATCAGCCGAGCTGTGTCACGCCGCCTGTGCCGGTAAGGGGTGAAAACTGCCAACAACATGAAAAACACAGAAATTGACTTAAGCCGGTTTCCGAAGAGAATAGTTAAGAAATTTCTTCTAAATTTCTTAAATCATCTGTCTCGAGTAAATTAAAAAAAGCATACACAAACCCAATGTACAATATCATTATCTATTCAGATAAAGCTGTTGATGGCTTTCTTCAAATCCACTATAGAATTTTTCTCATATTTCATGCGTTTTCTTCCTTAAGGATAACTTTTTAGAATTATGAAAACTTTGCATGGAATAAGATAGAAAATAGGCAAAAGCAAGCCATTCGCCATCGTAACGATCAACTTTATGTCTCAGTTCAATGAATTTACCCTCAAAGCATGCAAAGATTTTGAGTGTGCAAAGCCTCGTTCTACAGAGACACATGTTAAGGTACACAAGTCCATTGGAATCTTAGAAACGAATCTATATTAAATATGAAATCGATTACTTAAATACAACATTCAACCCATTGTAGGCTTTAAGACTACCTCACCTAAATCCATTGATTTTTCTGACAAGTTAACACAAAAAAAAAAAGTGAAAAGAAATAAGTGTCTCTGTAAATATTGGAAAAAGCAAACAAATTCAATAATGGATATTTTCTAAATCAAACTGAATTGCACTCCCATACAAGCACTTGTTTAATATTGTTACTAAAATATCTCAACTAGATACATTACAAAGAAAATATTTTCTCTATGCACTTCAATCAAGTTCTCCTTTGGCATTGGCTATTTTCAATCTGAAATCTGTTTGTTTGGCCATGGTAGTAGAATATTTATTTGTCATTCTCTTAAGAAGGATAAACAAGGACCAATGTATTTTCTTGAGACGAGCATACATGACTGTCAATCATTTAGAACCAGGGTATGACATTGTTTAAATAAATAAGGACATGGTTGTTACAATCATATGTGCGAGCCATGCCTACTAAATCCCTGAATGTTATTGAGGTAAGACTTAGCTTACACAGACAGTTCAACTTCAACGCCATTGATTCTAGGCATCATTGCCGGGCCACCTTACCTTTCTCGACTCCATATTCAGACCTAGTATTCTGACGGTTGGGAGTTCAAAACTGAACCTGGCTCTGAGTTTGAAATGCTTTTTGAGCTAACTTACGTGAGCAAGTATCTACTTATCCATATTTCAGGCAGAAACTTGGCCAATGAAAATGTGACAGAATCATATTGCCTGCTACAAAACTACCCTTTTCCTCTTTGATGAATAGGTCGCTTTTAACATGATTAGATTACCTTCGGTATGGCAAAATCAAACCCAGGGCTCGAGAATTGATCTGACTTAGAAGTTAATTGGCTGTCTCGCTCACTAGTACTGCCGCTGTATATTGATTTAGCACTGAAAAGCACAATATGGAACTATTCCTACCGATTCCCTGTATTCTTACACAAGAAAACCAAGTTTTTGATAAAGCTGTGCAAAAACATCTTCAAAATTGTGAGCTACTCTAGCACAAGATCATATCTGTAGACTAAGTCTAGAGAGACGCTAATGATGCCGTTGGGACTGCATAAACCGTATCTTATCTTTCATGATTTTTGTTGTTGTTTTTTTTTTTTGCTGAGGAAAACTTGGTCTTCAAATGGAGGCATTCAGTGAGTCGATCTTGAATGAATTAAGGAGCGTTATTGCTCTAAAACTAATTTTGGAACTATCCACCGCATTCGGATGGGACTTTTAGGAACTGACCACAAATTGTTTACATTCTCACGATATCTTTTCCTCTTTATACTGCTGAACTGGATCAATAAAAATGAGAGGTAAACGATGTTCATCGCCATAACAAAGAGTGGTTAAGTTTGTAAAAATAGAATTATTCATTCAAATTTTTGTAGAACTTCTACTCCAAGCAAGTTGCCACTTTTTGTTTAGCCTGAACAATGCACGAAAACATTTTCACAAGAGCGCTGTCCTTTTTTCCTCAGAAGTTCTGTTTTCTACGCTTGTCAGGCTTGTTACGAAATTCAATTATAAGGAACGAAAGTTAGAAGCAATAGAAAAATAAGGAAACAACACTGCTACGTTAGAACACGATGGTCTTATTTTATTCTGTATTGAACTTAAAACCAAATACGTCCTATGACACTCGTAAAAAGGCAATAAAATGAATCTTAAGCAACTACCGCGGTGTTATCTTGCGATTCAAGGTGGTATCAGAGCTGGAAAATGAAGGAAAAAACCAAATTTTTGGTTCAATCCTTTCCTCACTCATCTTAGAACGACACAAAAATAATGCGGCATTTCCTTGCTTGCTGGTGAAAGTATGAGAAATTGTTTGTGTTGAGCAAGAACTGGTTTCAATTAAGGAGGTTCTACTCTTTAGGAAAAACTAAAGGTAATCCGCAGAAATAATAGATTAAAACATTCAGAACTATTCCAAATTTTCAACTAAAAAGGAAATTGTTCTGTGCATAGATCTTCATATATCTTTACTTTCATAATTATTTGTTGACTTATAAACTGTAAACTCTGCGATATTACCAAATAACAACAATATAAAAAAAAATCAAATTTCCACTGTGTATCACTGTATATATTTTTTTTTATGATAACAACAATAAAACTGTGTTAATTGTGTAATCGACATGTAATAAATAATTTAATACAAAACAAATTTATAATTTCATTATTCAAGCGAAATAAATGTATTTACGAATGTGTGAAAGAAAAATGCATACATAAAAAAAATTAAATAAATAAATATCTTATTAGTGTGAATGAGTGCAAAAAAAAAATTAATAAATCGCATAAAGAAAAAATGAGTTTCAAATTTGTGTAACTGTGTTGATCCGCTAGAGATGCGGAAGAATTTTGGAAATTAAAACAAAAAAAAATAAAATCTATGTCAACCAAACTTTCGCATTATAAGCAAATAATAAATGAAAATTTAGATGAGAACAAATAAATTTGCTGTAACCACTGTATTATATATTAAAGCAAGACAAAAACAAAATACTGACTCAATGTAGCGTAAGGAGAGAATAGAAAAAAAAACACATCTCTCAATGTAAGTTGAAAACAATAAAATAATTAATACATTTTTCATTTACTTTCATTTTTTTTACAATTATTTTGTAGGTTATGTAATAAAAAATGAATAAAACTAAAAAAAAAAATGCAAAAAAAGGAAAATAATAATAATTGTGAATTTTTGATTCCTATAATTCTAAGCAAAAGAAAATCTGATTTTATTTTTGTATAAAAGAAAATGTGTATTCAGTTTTTTATTTTAATTTTAATTCTTGTAAAATACGATTTGTTTTTTTCTAGTGTAGTTAAAATTAAAAGAAAAAGAAAAAGAAAACACATATTATACGTATTAATGGATATTAAAATGAAAAATAAGTAAATAAATATATAACTAATAATTTTTTTACAATATTATAAACATAAGCTGTATGACTACATATATGAACAAAATATATATATGTAACTAGATATATTAAAAAACTCAAATAAATAAAACATGAAAATACTAAAAAAACAACCCCGTTAGGATTACCTTTGTGTATATAAAAAAAAAAACAAAAAATAAAACCGCAATAAGGGTATTCATGACTTGGTGTTAAACAGGATATACCATCGTAGGCGGTGTATGATTTCCACATCTCAGTCTAAGCCTTTTCCATACGAAATAGGTTCTACATACATATTTACCTACAATCTTTGATCCCTATTACATGTAGGCGGTTGTTTGGTTGTTATCTTTTTCGTTATCTGTGAATTAAATTTAAAAATTTCAAAGTATACTGCAGGAATATTTCACTGCATTCTCATTTATAACTTTATATAAATAAAAATGTATAATCGTTGAATGTTAACCTGTTTATATACATTAAAGTCATGAAAATCCTTATTGCGTTTAAAAGAAAAATCAGAATTGTACCGAATTGGTGTGAAAGATGATGACGATGATGCGATGATTATATAAGGAAACCAAAGACTTTTTTTTCTTTGAATAAAAAGGGAAAATAAAAAAAAATTATTGAAAAAAATTATAAAAAAATTAACACTGAGTTTTTTTTCTGTATTTCAATGTTGTTTTCTAGATTTGGGAAGGCAATGCTTTTATATTTGTTTCAGCTAAAAGGACTCAAATAAAATAGTCTACGTAAAGTCAGAGGAGCTACAGAAATGAGTTTATCTATTGTGCTTTTACATTATGCATAATTGTGACGGATAAATTTTAGACTTACTTCATCGACTAAATGTGGGACATGCCAAATACATCGACAACGAGACTGCGATGAGATCTTTTTTAGTAGTAGTAGTAGGAATTTTGATTATTATTACACTAGTCATGCCCAATGAATCTTTTATCCTGATTCTATAATTGCTGGAAACGATAGGTCTTTTAGATTGCTGTGCCCTTGCCACGCTATAACACATTTATAAGGAACGTTCAGTTATCTTTAAAAATAGCATATTACTAAATTTACACAGAATTTAAATGGATTATGTTTTTATTATCGAGATAACAGTATCAAAAATCAAACATTTGCATGTACAAACCCGCAGAATTAGAATCGAATTAATTTCACTTTTATTCCTTATTCATTGTGTGTGTTTTTTAAGTGGGGAACAGCACACGATACATTATTTCGTGCCCCGTGTCGAAAAAATTGATAGAAATGAAGTTAATTCACCCTTTCGCAGTCCTGTACATTGATGGGGGTGTAGATATTGTATATTAATAATTATAGCAATTATTTTAAGGCTTTCAATTAGGTGCTCACTAATAAAATCGATTTTTTAATAATATTTTATACTTGTAGACACGAAGGATAGGTGGGTTTGATTTATACATAATTTAATGTTAATCAATAGGTTGTAGGCTTAGCACTTGTCCAGTAGAAAAGAGGAACTTTTGAAATCAATTCTTTCCCATAAAGGGGTATTGATTGCGAATACATATATTAGTAGATAAAAGATAGTGCTAAGTATTATGACAATGCTGACATATGACATGCAAGGCACTTATATAGATAGCATTCGTCGGTCCCTCAAGAGAAAATATTTAGAACATTAGCTATGCTGATGGTAGAGTTAGATATGTGCACTCTCGGAGATATTGATTTAGAACAATGAATGCTTTTGTTATTCATAAAAAACTCAAAAGTGGTTACCTTGTACAAGAAAAATAAGACAACAAGTTCTTAACCAACTTGTACGGCGAAATAATAAAATTTTTACTGGAAACTGCCCTTAAATTAAGAAGAATTTCCAAGAAAAATGAGACCAAAATGTTAATCTTCCTAACATTTCTTAAATTGTTCTCCAGTCGTTGAGTTTCGATAGTCTTCTGACGCCAGATTAACAAAGTTGTTCCAGTAAGAGGATGGTCGTGGTTAGTAAAATCGCTTGCCACGCTATGGTTCAACCCCTAATGTCAAGAAAGTCGATCAGTTGTAAAAAAAAACTGACTTCAACTTATCTGCATAGGCACAAACACACCAGAAAGAGTTGATCATACTGACATCAGGAAATTGGATCGAAATACTGTGAATTATAACGCAATGACAACAAAACCGAAAATTATCACCAGTTATTCTGGACATAAACCTTGAAGTTAAGACTGAAACCTAACATTATCTGAGTTTCAAAGACCGCTACACGCTGTGTGAATTATATCATAAGGGTATTCATTACCTACCCTTTGAGTGCAAGTGAATTACAATGACAAAGAGTTAGACGGCTAGATGTTTCCAGAGATTACACCACAGACAAATATTTTTGATCTTAAATGAAAGTCAACAAGCTAAGTTCGAATCCCTTTTGGAAAAGAACGAGTGTTTGACCTACCCCTAGATGACGCGTTTACTAAATATTACTTCATCCATACCTTTCCATTTAGATGCTATCGAGAAAACAAATTCTAGGTAGACAAGTGGTATAAGGTGTCTAGCGACAAAGCATATATGGCCATGGCTGGATCTGAAACGTTTTAGGAATTTAATTTCTCTCAACAGATCGCATATGAGATCCGTAATAGGTGTCATCACTGGACACTGTCTCATAGACAAGTATGCATCAAGGCTTGGGGTTCATTCAAACGATTTCTGTAAAAGCTGCATGGATGAAGAGGAGGAGGACACTATTACCCACCTTCCGTGTAGCTGTCCTCTCCTAGCTCTCCTACAAAAGAAGGCTCCATTTAGGAGAATTCTACTTTAACGACTAAGGTAATCTGGTAAATACAGATATCAGAAGCCTCTTTCGCTTCATAAAAAGCTCCAATTGGTTTGACGAGTAGGTAAGGAGATATTTTCAAATCCATGTGATATCACAATGGACTTATGACTGGTCTTAGTGTTCTGGCAACAGCTGGCAGCCATTTCAACCTAACCTTACATAACCTTTACATTTCCACTTGAAATGGCAATGAATCCTAGGAACTCCACTGAGTAGAACATGACCGCGTCCGGATTGAGGTTTAGAATTATCTGTCAGTCAACCTGCGTAAACTTGATGCTTTGCTTTGACAACAAAGGCATGAAATTGGACTCAAAAGCAATTGCAAAATGGTCCTGTTTCATCGAAAAAATTTGTTTAGTGATGAAACTATTTTTTGACTGTATGTCTACGCAAGTAAGCAAATTGCAGCAGACAGAAAGACACCAATACCAAAGCAATTCGGCAGAATGACTAGCACACATAAAAGTACACCTTTAAGTGCGGATCAGACGTTGAGCCTTAATTCTTTGGAAATGAAGCCTGACAGTTTGTAACCGTAGAGAACAGTTTTCAACTATAATTTGTTTTTTAAGTTTGAATAAAGTGGATCTTAAAGTCATATGGAGTTAACAAGACGACGCTACGTACTATACAGCGACCGAAACAATGCGAGTTGCTAATAAACCAGCAACAATTGGAGCATTGAAAGGCATCATAACTGGCATAATTGTTGAAATAAGGCCACGATTCCCCAGAAAAGTGATCCAAACTTGGACGGACAGGAAACGGCTTGTATCAGAATTTGAACTTGTAACACTCTTAGAAAACACTCTTTACAATACTCATGTTGGATAAGGATGTCCTGGTGATATAGAACATAGAAGACCAAACATGCACTCTAAAGGTAGATTATTATAAGCTTCAAGAATATTATAAAACAATATTTAATAGCCGAGCAGTTAATGGAAAGTTCCAAAAGCAGTGTCAATAATCTTTCATCAATTTTAATATCTTTTTCAAGTATGGCACTTGTCCAAATATATATTTAAAAATTCCAATCGACGAGAATTGCACTTAAATGAGACACAATTATGCATAAGGTTTCCTTTTATAGAATTCCAGAACGTATGGTAATCTCTGCTTTCTGTATTTTTTTAAACTTATTTGTTAAACACTTTTTGAATGATAAAGATTAACTTTAATTCCATTCATCTATGTACATTCGAGTGCACTCATAAATTTAATTTATGGCATTGCAAACAATGGTTTTAATATTCTGCATCACAGTTGTTTACACAAACATTTAACGCTCCCCAACACCATTACTTGAAGAGTATTAATTTAAAAGTATTCATTCCAGCCTTAATAGGAAATGAGAGTTCATACACAATGCATTTTTAATGTCACCATTATTCACTTCAAATATTTATGAACATAATTTAGTTGGCGCAACAATAACAAACTACGACCACATCATTATGTTTTCTGTCATCGTTTTTCTTTTATCGCAAATAGTAAGTAGGTAGGTACTCATTAAAAATGTATCCGCAAGAATTTTCTTTCGTTAAATACGACAGGTGCACTTGCAAATTTTTGACTTTCAAAATAAAACTCTTAGTTTGTGTTTTTTTTTTTTCCGAAGAGAATGAGAAATTGATTTTTCTATTCGATGACGAAAATATACTTGTGTTTAATCACATTAACCCTTTCTGGGAGGCTTCTCGCATCTATCAAAGTGAACTCTTGGCAGAGTATCCTTTGGGTGTCCTCATTTTCTAAAAATAGCCTAGCCAGCACATCATCTATTTGCTTATATGTATACATAGGTAGTGTAGCTGTTTTGTATTCTTTAGTAGGATATAGATAATAATCACATTCAACATGTTCGCTTTTGCACAGGATGTGAAAATCCTTTGAGTTAAATAATCCCCTACTGCTTTCAAGGACTATCGATCCATATATTGGCCCCAAAAATGTATCCAATCTCCATCTGTCGATATACTTTATCTGTGAATAATGCCATGAGAAGCATATTGAGCGAATTAGTGCTCCATCAGGACTATCCACTAATCCGCTAATGATAGTAATAAGCGAGGAAGAAAAGATAGATGCTCTTGAATAAGACATAGGGGGAAGTAAATTATTTACCCTCCAAAGTTTGACCTTCTTTATTTGGCAGGAAGAAAACTTATTTTGGCAAATTATTCAAAGAGATAGGAACTGGAGTGGAAGTTTCTATACTTGTAAGGACTTTGCTAATTTTATTTATTAAATATAAGATAATTATAGGAACAAGGATTTGTCTTAAAGTGTTGGAGGGAAATAATGTTTTGTTAAAATTAAGTAGATCGAGTTTTGCTAATGCGAAACTTAAGACTTATATGCACAAAACCTACTTTCAAGTGGTTTTAACTGACATACTACACTTCTGGCTCCCCTATTGCGAACGTTTTTTATAATCTTCTCTCAGAATGTGAGACTTTTACGATTGTCTATTTAAGGGCTGGAGGTTTATTTGCTTTTTTTTTGGGGCTGATGTTGGCCATTCTGTCTTTTAGGAAGGCCATTCCAGTTTCAAACGAAGGAGGATATAGTTTTGTACTTCTCCTTATTCAGTAGCTCCTGTAAAGATATTTAAAAAAGGCTCCGGCTATATGCTTGTTGGACGATCACTTTAACAGAATTAACCCATTATAGCGTTAATAATCTGGTTTTTGCCAAACCTCATTCAACATTTGTGCTGTTTGGCTAAGAAAAGAATCCAAAAATAGGCTTAAGGGTAAACTGATAAGCATTCAAAATTTCACGCATATTACGGGACGCTGATTTCGTAATTTTGCTGTTGATTCAAAGCTGTGAAAATGTTGGCATTGACATAGAGTAAGTGAAGTTACAGATCCCTGGAGTGGGTACTCCACCAAGATGGTGATATAAACGGGTCAAACCAGCAAACATGTGTATACTGTGATTGACAGAAAACACGATGTGGATCTTCCTCAGAATGACGACCACAGGTAACTATTCTGTTTGAAATTTAATTCTAAGGTTTACACAAGGTTTTTTTTTTTTTGTAATTCACCAGCGCTCAAGGGGTTATAAATACCCTTATGATGCTATTCACTCAGCGCCAGTGATGGTAGTATTGAGTTTCAGTCTTTGCTCCGAGGATGGTGTCCACTGTTAATGGGGAGCATTATTGGTATTGTTGCCATTGACTATAATTCATAGAACTTCGTTCGAACTTCCTGATGCCATTATCACTGTTCAGTACGATCAACACTTCAAGCCATATGACCGCCTTACTGGCAGTCTTATGCATAGACAGTATAGTTGCCGTTAGCATTTTTCGCAGTTGATCGACTTTTTTGACATCGGGAGTTAAACCTGAAAACTTCAACGTGACAAGTGATGATACAACCACTAAGCCAAGAAGCGCAAATGAAACCATCATGTATGCCATTTCTTAACCTGGTCAACATTTCAAATGGATGGCAATATGTTTGTATGTTTTATCGTGAAATTTTTCTGACTTAAGACATTTCATATTGAAGTTGTGTCTTTCCCCCTCCATCACAAACCTTTTGTTGTCGTACACGAGCGTTTGTTTACCCTTTTCAAAATCTTTTAGGTCAAAGACTTTAAAACTGATTTTTCGACATGAATTCATCTCTATTTGGATCAAAGTACGTATATACCTACATAGCTATCGACCTAGCGTACATACATACATATTTAGGTATGTTAAGTATAGATAACAAATATTTCCAAGAAGAGATTATATAGATAAATCTTCTTTTCATGATTCTGTTGTCAGGACATTTTTCTTTCATTAAAACTAAGTAGAAAATAAGAACAACAAAAAAAAAAAAAGGGAGGCGACTACCATTACAACAATTATAATACTGAGATACAGGAAAATCAAAGATTTACAAAAACAAAAAAAAGAACCCTAGACACCAATAAACAATCTAAACATCTATTTCCATCTTTTCGCGTACATTCTCATTTTAATGAGCTCATTACATTGTCAAGTGATTTCTTACTGCTTCCTTGGTTTTTTTTTTGCCACCCACTTCATCGACCCGAGGATTAATGATACGGTCTTGAATACAACTGTCCTTGTCATTGTCGGTACCGAGATATCATTTGAACTTATGAGTGAGGGGGTCAATATTTAATATTTATGGTTTGGGTGCGGTAAAGAAGGCCAGTGCCTGTTTGTATCCCGTGGATGACGATACATTAATTATGAGAAAATTTGAGGGAACTTTTTTTTTATTTTTATTTTAAATAGTATGCTTTTGTGTGGGGTGGTCTTGAAGTGTGTCAGGAGTTTTTTAAAGTCCTTTTTGCAATCAACGCCCCATTGTATGATTCGTTAGATAACGGAAATGTTGTTGTGGTGATCCGGCAGTGTTTCTATGTAACCTTTAAAAATTCTTAAATTTAAATTCTATAGTGAGAGCTTATAACATGGTGACCTAAATATTTTTTTTTTTGACATCATAAGCCCCTTTGATCCACACTGTTACAATGGTTGAAAGCCGGAGAAGTAAGTTGAAAGTCATTTTGGTGATGTAAATCCTGGTTTCCCGTGTTGTGACCTTTAATTTGTTAGCGGAAAATCCTGACAAGCACGTTGGTAGATGTTATTAGTCAAACTATCGATAGGGGGAAAATAATGTTGTACACGCATTTGTTATTCAAATTTGATCTATCAGCTTAGTCTCGCTTCAAAAATTGTCCAGAAAACCTGAATGTTATGGTTTATCACCAAATGCATTTGGGTTCTTGCTGTCGGACCAAGGACCTATCCCGCGAACATATTGTTAGCGTAAATGGCACATAAAATTCTCCTGTAGGTAATGTTGGAAGAAACATATCTGGCATTCTCTTAATGGTCACTGGGACTTGAACAATCCGGAAAGTTGTCTGTTTCCAGTTTTTCGGCTCAGTCTTGGAAGATGATCATTGATGAAGATGAGGGGCCGATCATGATTCCTAGATACTCTTATACCCGCTTGGAAAAATTGAAGAACATCGCAATTGAAGGTATAGTTCTGGGACACTACATCATAAGTAAGTATACAAATAATATCTCCATGCCAAGTAGATAGATTTTGAACGGTGGCATTTTCTTTTTTATAAACTCAAGACTATTTTTGGATTAGAAAACGAGTCTTATGGTCGGCTTCTCATAGCTTCTTGGAGCAACAAAATCGAATCCACCAACAATGCAGAAAGACTCCGCGCATGAAACCGAGACCCTAGAACTTCTTTTCAGGACTCATTTTCCAGGGTGTAATACAACAAAGTTTCACATCATTGAAAAAGCTAAGATACAATGGCTTACAATGGAAATTCCACCTCGAGTTATAAACACCATATACTCCATATTCTTAGATCGGATGGAAAGCATGTTCAAAATAAGACAAGGTGAGGGCTGGGAGGTAGGGCAATACATGCCTTTGCATCAAAAGGAATCCCGTAGGGAGGGATCATATCCCTTGTACTATGATTCCTTAAAAAAGATTCAAGAAACTAGTGCGGTTCGAGTCGTTGCTAGCGTAGAAAATGTCGTCCTATTGTTGGAAAGTTAATTTGTGACTACCATCACGGAACAGCTAGTTACAGGGGGCCCTATACACCTTTCACAAATGGACTGAAATATGAAGAGTGAAGAGTGATTAACCCCCACAAAATAGATTAAAGAATGATACACATGTTTGAGGTATATCGCTAAATATATAGTGCTCTTATGACTCCAAAAAAATGCACACTCGTTAAAACTCGTTTAATCCCTCCTGAGACTGCTTAAGTTACCGCAACTCCCCCTTAAAAGCTTTTCAACAAAATCCAATATTTCTCCACATACTTACCCATGAATCAATTCAAAAGGGTTGATGAATAGAACCCAAAGTTTACTATCAACAATCCTAATCAAACTTCAATGACCTCCGACAATTTCCATATTTGTATTCTAAGTACTGCACCATTTCACTCTCCCAGGGATATATAGAAAAAAAGAAAAAAAAATAGAAGGACCGTGCCAAATTGAATGTTGAGTTATAATATGAAATTTTCCAATTTTCAATAACCTCCCACCCACACTATATTATATAGAATCTCAATATTCTAATAAAAATCCCTAGACTATCGACTAAAATTTCATATAAACTGCAGAAAAATTCAATTTGGAACCCTCTCACAACCTAAAATTGATTCATAGCACACAAACCGAAGCAAAAAAAAGAAGAAACCAACATAGTTGCAAGCTTATCTCTGCCACATGCCCACCCCCATCATCCCTATCAGCCACTGATCCCAACTAACAAATCGACACACAAGAAGAAGAACATAACCAACAGCAACATATAAAAAAAAAGAAAGCCACTGCAACACTATCAAAAAATTGCCATCGATTTCCATCGATGTGTCCTTCAATATCACATTTGCATATAAATCATCAAACAAGCCAATATAGCGGAGAAAAAAAAAAGAAATCATAAAAAATAAATCCAACTCCTAGCCGCCTCCGTACATCGGTGCTTGGATCCAACACACTAGGCATCCCACCTCCACCTCCACAACCACACATGGGGGCGACACATTCGAATGCCGGAATTCAGAGTTGGAAAATTTGAATATTATCATCCTATATCCGTCACATTAGCATAAATCTTGATACACCCACCCTACCCCACCACTAACCTGCGTGAAACGTAGTCTTTCGCTGCTCGTTGTGTCTTTGCGCCGTTGGACTCCAGGGGAAAGATAGCGACCGGAAGTACGTGAATCATGTCCTGATTGTAAATATTCGTGTTTTTTTTTTTTGTCAGTATACCTACTATCTCCTATTCGAGGAGGATGAGTTCCACTTCATCGATCGGATGTAAAGATACGAGTATAGCAAAAATTTAGAGTGCAAATGAAATTTATCTTCAGTCGAAATCGCTGAATCGCTTCGCACATACGTATCGAATGGCAAGGGCGAGAAATAAAACCGCAATAAAGCGCAGAGATTTTCAAAAGGCTATAAAAAGCCAAAAATTCGCCCATCAAGTACTCAGGTTTCTATTTATAGAGAGAAAAGCACGCACAGGCTATAAAAAAAACTACTGTTTCCGGCGTTTAATTGTTTCAGTATCAAAGTTATGATACACAGACGATGTATCCGGCTATTGACGGTGTCTGGAAATGTGGGGGGTAATGCTTGACTTAAGTGGTTGCGAACATTCCATATTCATGTTCGACTGAGTGGAGTTTAATTTGTGCTAGAATACTTTTTTTTTTTTAGTTGGAGAGTATAGTCATTGAAGGAACTGCGGCTTAAAAGCATGGGAAGATACATTTTTAAAGAAAGGAAGATCATGAGTTATGTGTAACGAATTCGACAATCGAAGACACAAATTATACATTTCCTGATCTCTGGCTAAGCTCTGCTCTGTGGTTGCAGCGGTGAGCGGCTGTAAGTCAAAGAAGAGGTTCTAACTTCAGTGAGGGATTCTGTTTAAATATTGTTAACACCTTGTAGGGTTTTGGATCCAATGAAGGATGTTTGTCCCATTTTTGCCAAATGTGTCAGTTTATTGTTTCGCTTCTAAAAAATTGAGCAAACATCTGAACAACAACAAGAATGAGTCTTTGATGAGTTTATCAAAAGATCTTGGATCTAAAAGGTCTTTCATTAAGCGCTCCTACCTTTAAATTTAAATAAAACAAAGTGTGTATGAGATATCATCGACATTTTTTATTTGTTTGAAAGGCCTATCTATGCCATTATGTATGGAATATAACATCGTTCAAATGTCCGCCGTGGCTTCTCCAGGTGGGACGCATCCGAAATGTCCAATTTTCCATGACTCTGGTCCATAAATCAAACTGAATTTGACCGATGGCATGAGGGCCGCTGTGGTTTGTGGCTTACTCGCATAGACCTGCGACTTCAAAAATCCCCACAAGAAAAAGTCTAACGGGGTCAAATCGCACGATCTCGGTGGCAAGTTCACATCACCTCCACGTGAGATGATCATGCCCTCGAATTGCTCGTGCAGAATTTCCAACGTGGCGTGAGCTGTGTGGCACGTAGCGCCGTCTTGTTTAAACCACATGTCGTTGGTGTCCATATCATCCAATTCAGGCCAAAAGAAGTTGGTAATCATCGACCTATAGGCCTGGCCAACGTCGTTCTCAAAGAAATATGGACCGATGACGCCGCCAGCCATACTGTGTGACGATTTGGTGGAAAACCCTTCAAAACGCATGCCATCTTTGCATTCTCATCAAAATCTAAATGGCAGTCGGAGTTGTGACAGCTATATCTCTACGATCGGGACCTAGAAAAGCACTGGAAATCAAGTTAAAGTCACAAAAATGCGATTTAAATCTTCGTAAATTTAACATCACAAACATCCTTGACAACCGATCCTCTGCTGCCCTGAATATACTGAGGACATGGTCAATGGTCAATTTAAATGAAAACTTTTCTTGAATTCTTCTAACAAATATTGGAGGGCTTTCGTTGCATATTGGTCTAACTCCCTTCATCTTGCGCACCTTTCTGGCAATTTGTCTACACTAAAGTTTGCGGTTCTTACATTTTTTATCGATCTTCCATTCGTTTTCTAAATTCAACAAACGAAATTAACGGACACTTTAGAGATTGGGAATCGACTTCACTTGATCCTCTAAAGACGAAGAAAAAATGAAATATAGCGCAACTCCACTATATACGTGACCTCGTTAGATCCAGGCAAGACACATTTGGTTATTACTTCAACAATCTCAATGATGTTGACAACATCTACAGAGCTAAAATCAAATGTTCATGAAGCAGAGCAAATGATTCCCAGGCTCTCATCGGAAAGTCCTTTTTGACCTCAAAAATTGGAAAACTGTTACCGAAATGTCCTTAAAAATGCTCCCACTGATGAGGGTTTTTTTTCTTTATGCAAGCGAGAGTTAAGAAAATGACGCTTACAAAAAAAAAAAAAAAATTACCGTTGTATACTTTGCACTTAAATTTCATCTCTTAACCTTCCCCCGCTTTACCGGCACGTCCTTGTTGTATTACATTCGCGAAGCTTCTTTTTTTATGATTTCCTGCAGCAAAAGGAGCTCCCACCCAACGAGAAGCCTGCTATAGTCCTTCATTAGAACTGTTGATAGTGGAATGGCAGGGATGCGATGTGTTTCTTTGCCGTACTTTGTCGCTTGTCTTAATTTTTTTATTTATTTTTTTATTTTTCTTTATTTCTCCTTGTTTCGTGTATCTGATGCAGGTGTGAGATATATTTTTCAGGTGAAAACATAAGCAAAAGGTGATTCGTGTTTTGTGTTTTGTTTGAGATCACGTGGATACCCCTGAAGCCGCACATACCTCTGGTTCCTTTGCTGTGTGTCTCTCTGTAGCTCATTTATTCAGTTTTTTTTTCTGGTTTCTCACTCAACCTCCAGAAGACGGGCGATGAAATAGATTTTTTTTTTCTCTTTAACGGCCGTTTGTTGTTGTTCCCGTTGTGTGTGTCCTGAAATTATGACAAAATACGCTGAAAGAATACGAGAAAGTGGGTGTGATGTAGGACTGGGAAATGGAATTTAGATAGGTAGCCAGTTGGAGTGTGTGTATAGCGAGAGGGAAATGAGAGTAATTGGGGGTTTCGCGTTTTTTTTTTCACATAAGTTGTTGTGACCGAAAAATGGCAGTGATGGTGGTAGTTGCTTCGTTGTATGGTTTTTTATCGATCGTCGTCGGTGGATTTTACGTTTTCAAGAAAATTGAAATTAAGGAGATTATTTTGTTCTTTATTCCTGAAAGTTTTTCTTATGTTAACATTTATTTTTTTGTTAAACTTTCTTTGAACATTAATTGGCTTATGGGGTCTTAAATGCATGACCTTGACGAAGCAGTACGAGTATTTAAGGAAAAAATCAGTAGATTTGTCTGAAATCGAACAATGAATCAACAAACTTAGAATAAAACTTCTAGTCCCCCAGCTAGATAAAAATCATTGTAGAGTTTCAATCAAATTTGGCATCCAAATAAAATAATTAGGACCTATATCGTCAGTTCCATCAATCAGGGCAATTAATTAACCAACCACTGACTGGTTCTTCAGAATTAGAGACAGCTGCAGTGTTTTTCAATCATAGGTCAGGTACGTGGGTAATCGAAGAGACAGTAATCCCCTACGCCATTGTGAAATCCATGGGTCAAAATCCCATGCCCGTTAGCATGACCTATTCAATAAATATTTAATGAATTGTGTAATTACTGCGCCTGTGATATAAACCATCCTGTTGCTTATTCCACGCCAGCATTCTCGTTCCCAGAGACCTAAGCCCTCATGTCCAGGAACGCAGAAGAGCTTTATTTTGTGCTGTGTTTCAAGAACTTGGAGTACTTCTCGGCAGCACTTTATAAAAAGTAAATGCGACAACCATCATCATCAGGGCTTATAAGCGATAGTATTGCAATAAGTATTCCAAAAATCTTATACAACTTAGAACGAGGGAAATACGAATTGTTTCAGATATCCTCACAGGGTACTGCCTGAACTTTATATAGAACAGCTTAGGTTACCCTACTACTGTAGAAGCTGCAGGAATGAAGAGGAAATATATGGTCTCAAAATAAGTCACCACCAGTCTAATTAAGTCTAAGGACACCCAGAAAACAAGTCAACTAAACAATTAAAGGGACTTCCGAACTTTGACAGTTGATAGCGGCCATATCGTTGAAGCTACATCTGTCAAATTGGATGTCATTTATTCAGTCTGTTTTGCCAAATCACCACGGATGGACATAGCGTTCAACAATACGTGCAAATAATAGAATTGTTTTATTAAAATGGGTGTTCTGTTCGGGCAACGTTCCGCTTGCTTCGCCCATTTTACGGTCGGCATAATCGTCCTTCCGAGAGGACTATTCCGTCGATCAATCAACACCCGTACGTCGACGAAACGCAAGATCTGCGGAAAAATTGCCGCTGTCCGTGAGAGTGTGCAGGAGAATCCGAGGCAGTCGATTTCGCGTCGCTCACAAGAACTCGGCCTTTCGCCGACCACAACTTGGTGAATTTTGCGTCGTGACTTAAGCCTGCATCCGTACAAAATTCAACTGACCCAGGAGCTGTAGGTAAACGAACATAGACAACGACGGGTGCTCGCTGAATGGGCTCTGGAGCAGATGGAAACTGACCCTAATTTTCATCAAAAAATCATCTTCAGCGATGAGGCCCATTTCTGGATGAATGGGTACGTCAACAAACAAATTTGTCGAATTTGGGACGATACCAATCCACATGAGATCCAAGATCCAATGCATCCCGAAAAATGTTTGGGCTGGCGGCGTCATAGGTCCATATTTCTTTGAGAACGACGTTGGCCAGGCTTATAATATGATAATATGGACACCAACGACATGTGGTTTAAACAGGATGATATCTCACACACACTTTGATTTATTTAAATTTTAAATAGAGCCAATAGTCTCCGCAGCTAGGCTCTTTAAATTTTATATTACCACGTTATTTAAATTACCTGTTAATAAAGAATAATAATAATAATAAATTTAAAGATAGGAAGCGCTTAATGAAATACCCTTTACAACCAATTTACCACGCTTGGTCTAAAGCCTCTGGTGTTGAATGCAATTTCATACGCATGGGAGGCTACATAAGAGTCTAGAACTATGCCCAGATACCTTGCGGACTCTTAAATTGTGAGGTGCATTACCAAATGAATTTCTATTACAAGTATCGGGTAGCAGCTTTTAGGGGCTGACGATGTGGATGATGATTAACTGCCTTAAGCCAACCAGAATAATTAAAATATTTGCTTTAAAGCTTTAAACCTACTGCTATGGTACAATGTACCCGTTACCAAGTGATTGAAAACCGCGAGAAAAAAAATCATAATTTCTAGTGAAGCTTGGTTTTTGAGCTATTTATTTTAGTTTCTCAAGTATCGTCTCTATATTGCAACCAACCAAGTTCCAAGATACACTTGGAACTTTTTACTGTCAAAAGTTTGACAAGTTAAGCTCACTTTCATATTTCAAATTCAAATCAAATCTAAATAACTATTCTCCACTGGGCCAGAAATCCACAACACTTTAATTATCAAATCATCCACAAGGACCTGGTTCATCCTTTAAAAAAACCATAAGAACTTTCTCAGTTCTGGCACAAAGAGAAAATTGCCCACCGAATGAACACAGTTTTTTTTTAATGTAAGCAAAACTTCTGGGACCAATTTCGGGAACAACGTTTAAAAGTACAGTTGCAGGGTAAAAAAAAAGTGTATTTTCACTTGCAAACCACGGTCAGGAGAATTCTCAGGAGAGAAACTTTTCGACCTGCATTGTGAAATGCAGAAAGGATCCTTTTTTTTCTTCTTCATTTCTCTCTTTTGTTTGGTTGGGTTCTTCGTCCTTGGGTTTTATTCGACCTTTTGTTGCACATTTTTGGAAATTTTTTTTTTTTTTTTGTAGCCGTTTCTGCGCCATTGGACCGGACCACGAGTCAAAGAAAAAGAAAACTATTTCGGGCATCTGGCTGTTAGTTGGTGAGACTACCTCTGGTCCATTGGACTTTGGATACGACAGAGTATTGGATGAATTTTCCATTATTCTTTTAAATTAATAAGCAAATAGAAAGGAAACAAAATTCTTTCGAAACAATATTTTTTTCTTTCTCTAACTTATAACAGTTTTATAATAAAACACACAAGGAATTAAAAAAAGAAAAAAAATTTAAATCTAAAAGAGAGAGTGTGTAGAAAAGACTTCAACTTCTTTACAAATCCTTTGAAAGAAATGTGAAAATAGAATCCTGTTCGGGGGAAAAAGAAAAAAAAAAAACATCTCGATGCCGGTGTAGGGAAGGAAACGAGCAACCTTCTTCACTGTGCTCCATTCATTTTATAGATTTTTAATTGAGTTATAAAAGTAGTTATCGGTGTGTTTTGCAAGGGAAAAGTTTAAATTAAAAACAGTTTTTTCCTTTTTACGAAGCAGCGCATAAGATTTATCACAATCTGTCTTTCTTTTTACATTCCTTTCAATGGTGGAATTTTTGTAGTTTACTTGTGCAGAAAAGGAAAGCACACTCCTGTGCCATATTTGAAATCTTTTCGCATTTAGTTTGCATTACATATTTATAAGGAAGGTAAATTTAATATTTTTTAATGTAAATTTAAGATATTAAGTCATCTAAGTTAAAGAATCAATTAGAGCTAAACAACTTTCCCAAAGGTAACATACTGCAATAAAGAAACATAAAATGAATCATCCACTCATTGACAGAGATGTGTCTACAACTTTAACTTAAAATGTTTAACTAGTTTTGAAATCCTTATTATTCTAGCAACCTTACAAAGACTTCGAGAAGTTGCATTAGAGTTCCAATACAACAGCTGAAAACCAAAGAGAGTACAAAAGGCTTAGAATTTAAGCCTGAGACTAAAATTCCGTCCTTAAAAGATCTGATGGAACAGATTCCTTATTGCAAATCCTACGCTTATATACTTTCGCTTGCATCTTGCAACGACATCGCTGAATCACATCACTGAAGGCAGATTCCTTGTTTTTCCTAGACTTTAGATTAATTAGCTTCTCGTCTTTTGTCTTTTGTATATTTTAGAAAGAAGATGCATTAAGACAGCTTTTCATAAACAGGGGTACATGATCTGTTTCCCTTAATAAATAAACCAAATATTGTCATGGTTGGTATACCTTGACGATGTGATGTATCCTTTCGCAATAAGTGAGACGGCAGAACGAGCCTTCGAGAAGATGAGATCTTGGGCTACAAGTTGGGGCTTCAGTATCAACGCTGCCACAAAAGAACTGATGCGGTATATCGATCCAAAGCTTAACTTGGTACAATGAGTAAGGAATTTCATTGTCTCGCCTTGCAATAAAAGGAAAAGAGAAATGGGAACTTTAATCTGAAGTAATACAAAGATGAATACAGCCGTGCTAAGATTTATTTACATATCGGCCCGCCCTAAAATAGGGTAAAGAAAAATGCAAGTAGGTATATGTATTCGCATTGCAATCGTGTCCTATAGTTGCGCTTACTGTCCTTTGACTCGCAGAATCTAGGTTCTGGGCTGGTAAGTCAACAGAACTATTATAGACTCATACCGTTGTACGAATTCATTCAACTAAACTCGAGACTACGCTGCCACAGTTGCAGTAACATGAAAAAGACAGAAAAGATTAATCGTGAAAATGACGCTTTGAAAAACACTCATCTGACGTAAACGGTCACGAGAACCGTGGTAAAAAAACGGCACAAAACAAGGCTGTATGAGTTCCTTGAAAGTTAAAGTCTGCTGCTTCCCATATTGAAGGGTGCAATGTTACTATCGAAGTAGCACTCAAAGTTTGTTATCTTGCAAAAGGAGAGCTGAAGCTGAAGTCAAAAACACACCCTGAGCCGGGAGCTATCGGTAAGACCTGGAGTTTAAAGCCTGCTATGGCTATAGAATGTCAGAATAAACCGAAGAGGTTTTTTCAAATGCAACCAAGTTTACCTTACTTAACCAAATATTCGAGTTTATTCCAGAACCACCAAGTATTTCATGGGAAGATGAACACATGACCAAGTTATCACAAGTGTCCTTCTTTGGCTATCGGGTGCACTGGGTGCCGATGTCTGGAAAACTAACTAAATCTACTTTCTATCATATATGTACGTGCTCCTTTACAATAAACCACACCAGTGATTGAATGCTTGAGATAAAGTAAACTACTCTTCCCAACTTCATCTGTCTTGAAAGAGCACCTGGAACCTGACTTATTATGCTGAATAAGTACAATTACTTCCTGTGTAACGTATCTTCAAACAAAGCAGATTAGCTTGTACTGTATATCTATCTAATCCATACTTCACTTTCCCGGTCGACGTGAGATACCATTTAAAATGTTTCTCTTTGCAACATAATACATCCACCCGTTGGACATACAAGTACTATACCACACACGAAACATTTTAATTTCTATCCTGTTGTAACTAAAGCGAGTCCTTAAAAGCAGGGCAATAAAGGTAAACCTACAAGAAAGATGTCGACAACCTGCAACCGGTGAAAAAAAAAAAAAAAAAAACCACCAACAAAGTCATGTAGGAGCTATCAGTCAGAGAGCATGAAGCTCAGCTTCATTCCGTATTCAACGTCAACAATTTGCATGGAGAATTTATAATGAAGGACTCACCAAATGGAGAACGAAGAAAGCCACCTCCAACCCTTCAACTGGCCTCAATCCTCAATTACTGTGTTTCAGGTTCTACTACTGTAGCTTGCTGGTGCCGTTGTTGTGGTGGTGCTAGTGGTGTTCCTACTGTAACTCTGGACAGATGATGATGAAGATGATGAGCCAATTTCAACCGAGTTGCAGGATGATGAGTCGTTCCAGGTTTTTGCCTCCGAGAATCAAGGAAAAAAAAAAATCTGAAAAGAATAAACGATAACGGAACGTTCTGTGTAACGTGTGTCGTTCTGCATATGAAATGTTTTTTTCCGGTTCTTTTTTCCTTTCTTTGTCGTCCTCATCCTGAAGCACGCATTTCATGTAAATCGAAACCAATTCGGTAAAAATTCCTCAATCGATAGTCCTTGGATTTTAATATTATTGAAAACAACAAAAACTTCCCCATTCTTTTTTTTTAAGGATCTTAAAGCGGTCTCCCAACGGCAAACAATGTCATGAGACGAGGATGGAAACTTAATTTGCTCATCGCGGTCTGTGTTCCCAGTGCAGTTGTTGTACTAACTTCACGTCTTCTTTTGTTTCCTGAGGGAGAAACATCATGAAACCTCGGCAAAAAAAAGGATAATAATTTGCAATTTAAGGAGTTTTTCTTTTCGTTGTTGTAGAGCTTCACCGGAAGGCCCATCTTTAATCAAAAATTACCTAGAAATAACTCAAATCCTTGAAAGAAGTTGAGATGGTGGCAGTAGTCGGGTGAGTATACCATTTTAAAAGGGAAGGATAATTGGGAAATTATGTATCTAATTCCGCAGTGAACCAGGAAGACTCAGTAATGTAATGCAAGATTTTTTTTTATGGAAAATGGTTAGCGTTTGAGGAAAGTGATTTGCTGATGAAGACCTCTTAAAATAAGAGAAATTGAAAAATTGATTAAGCTGACGGAATTACCATGCGGGGATCAATTTTAAAAAAATTCAAAGAGTCAGCATTCTGTTGTGGGAAGGGGTTCCTCTTCCCCTTCATTTACATAGTTAGCGCGGTAATAAAACTAACATGCAGGTCCTTCTCTGAAGACAAGCCTCAGATTGAAGAGATGATTTTCTTTGTGAATACTGATGACCGAAGCCTGGTCCTTATGTGGTCTTAAAAAGACAAACACCGCTTTCCCTCAAATCTCGACAAGGAGATGAACTATCATGTGATTTCTTTAATTTCGTTCTAAAATTGATTATTCGTAATGCTAGTTCGTTTTTAGTGAAACAACCTTTGTTTGTGCACCTCCATTGCATCTAACCAATGTCGCACCGGCTTCCAAGTTTCTTTTTTATTAAATTTGTAAAGTTCTTCTCAAATAGAAGAATTAAATCCAACCAAGAGACCTTTGAAAGTATGCCTAAAGCTAGAATAGATTTAAATTGTCTCCAAGGACTTTATTTGCTAAGCAAAAATAACAAAAGCAAGCAACAGTGTATTATTATATGCGAAATACACGGGTGGGTTTGTTATACCTTAAAGTTTTGCCGTATGATAATTTTTCCTTGAAATCCAAGGCCCCAAAGGACTAGCTGGTGGAAAAGATGAAAGTATTCAACATCTTAATACACCTACATACATAATCTCACACTTCGTATCTACCATTAGGATAGATAAATATTTGGAAGACGACTTTTGCATGCATAATTTCTGATGTATTTTTGCAATAAATGCAATGAGGGAAGCATTTTAAAAAAATCGAACCGAATAATGTAATGTATGCATGTCTATGAAATTTACTTTAGGTACAAAGGTCCTGCCTGTGTGTCTGGAACTTGTTTGCATTCAGGGTGAACTAAATGAAATCGAACGATGTGGCTGTAATTTTGCTCTGTGCGTTGGAATTTGTCTTTCAACAAGTAACCGTGAATGTGGTAGCAAACCCATGCACCCGAAGTTGATTGGTACTAATCCCGAAAGTTTTGTATGGAGAAGCCTGTGAAGTGCTGATAATGTGCCGTAAAAACTATGCGGCGAAAGAATTTCGTCAAAGTTGAAAAATAATAGACTAGAACCAGCACGGGAGCTTCATACAAAAACCCTGATAAAAAGGCTTTGTAAAAATATATAAAAACTTTCATGAGACGCTTTTTGATTAAAATATCATAAAATCGTGCCCATAACAGCATAACTGCTAAGCCTTCCACAACTTTATTCCTTCATTCACGTGCAAAACCATTTAAGGAAATTATTGTCACATTAGCCTTAACATTTGTAATTCTTATGCCAATCAAGCTGTAATAGTCCCTCGGGCAGCATATCCGATTTCCTGTTTCTAACTTTATCCTAGCTTTCATCACACAACTATTCCAACGCGATCAAACAAATTACCAATCAAATGCTAACAAATGACTCTATTAGGGTTCTAACCTAAAATAACAAACGGTATGAGTTCAATTCGCCAACACAAACTAAAATCAAGTAATTTTCTTTCGACATTGTCAAATCGGTCACATTACACCTGAACTGCACGAGAAAATTCACTTAGTGGCGGGCGGTGCGCGAACGTTCTAAGCACGTGCATCCAAAAAAGGATATGCGCCCTCTCCAACCCCAACACGAGTTCACCCCAATTCAACTAAATTACCATCGGAGTGTGGCATTTAAATTAATTGCCTAAACATTCCGATGGAATATTTCTTGAAAATAAAACCTGTAATCCGGGATCAATAACTATTGCGGGCTGTAGGGCGGAGGAGATTGCGACAGAAACCCTCGAAGAAAATTGCCGGGTGTCAGTTCGAGGTGGGCATTCGATTTGTTTTCTTTCCATTGCCGGTAGTATTCTCTGTTTAATTGTAGCATGTCAGCGTAAGGAGTGAGATGGAAAACGAGGACAATGGATGTCCTTAGGGGCACAGCACAGCACAGCACACAATTCGAGTTAATCAATACTCGTAGTCGATGGTAAGAACGGTATCTATGGAATATTCCACCGAATTTCTATTGAATATACACAGTGAATCAGTTATCTTTCAAGGGAATATCGGATTTTGCAAGGATCTCCGCACAGGGTGGAGATAATTTCAGAACAATCAATCAGTGAAGCTAATCATTGCTTGAAGACCCTTGTAAGTTCTTGTCCTTAAGGAGGCGCTGAGGCGGGAAGTGCCTGAGTTGCGACAAAATAATTGCTTCATTGTTTGTAATCCTGGCGAGATGTCTCCTGGGGTGACACACAGCTATTGCTGATGATGTTGATGGTGATGGCCGCGAAGGAACATCCGTCCACATCGGCATCGGCTTCGGAGGCAACGGTGAGACAGAGAAAAATGAAAATTAGAGATAAATCCTTTTTACCCCGGGGACATAAGTCGCAAAGGAGCATAACCATGCCCGGGGAACATACACCTTGAGTATCTTTCTGCTCCCATTGCTGCGTCACTTCGAACAGATTAACTGAGAGGCCGTGCTTCGACGAAAGGTGCCAGAGTCGTTCAAAGCAGAGAATTATAAATTTATACTCTCGAAGATGGAAAATTTATGCGCCAAAGTGACGGAGTCCGGTCGAAACAATCATCTTCTCTTAGCCCACACTTCTCCCGCAGAGATTGTCTATAGCGAGTTGTTACTTCCTGAGGGTGTCGTTGGCGCGCCTCGCGTTCATTTCCTTTATTGCTTTTGCACTAGAGCCACGCAGAGTAGGAGTGAAAACCTTGTGGTGTCCGCATGAAATATTTGGATTTCCTAGGTTCAAGCACCCCCACACACACACCCACACACATTGACGGCGTAAAATATTATAATAAATTCAAAGTGGCGGAATCCTTTTTTGTCCTTTTTGTTCATTCATTCATTCTATTTGCTATTTGCACAATAATTTTTTATTGTTTGCTTTGGCATTTGGCACTTGAATAGATTTTGTGGCTGAAAATTTATTTTCCTTTCCGAAGACGATGCCGTCAACGATGGGGTTGAGGGTGAAAAGCGGGCAAACGATTCGGAGAATCTTTCTTCTTTTTTTTCCTTAAGACGTTTTCCGCTCGGAATATTAATGGGTAGAGGGTTTTTTTTTCTTGCTCCGCTGGAAGTGGTTAAAAAGGATTCAAGGACATTTGGATTTTCTTGAAGAAAAAAAAAAAAGAAGCATTTTTGTGAAGACTTCCTCCATTGCATTTTGTCATTGAGGATAATGCGGCTTCAAGTGCGGATGGGGATTAATTTTCACTTGGACAGGAATAATGGATTGTGAGTAAGTAGGAGGGAATATTTCAGAACCAATTTTTTTTTTGTTGGCATTTAAACTATTAGTGCGTATATTAGGCGGAAGATGCTGAGTGATGCGAAGTGGAAATTTGGAGTATAATTTCGGGGGTGGTGAATGTAAAATAGGACCGAAAGGCAGTGAATTTAGGAAAAAAAATAGTAAGCTATGTTCAAGGTTGATGTTGGGACCAATTAGAGGATACATTAGTATCAACAAAGGACTACAAGAATGAGGAAGAGAAGACAGTTTGGAGTCTATGTGGAAACATTGAAGCTCGTAGCAGGGAATAAAGCTCTAAAAGAGGCTTATAACAGATGGTCCTCTCTGGACACCTGTGTCGAAACAAGGAAGCTATGGCCCATATTTGACCAAGCTAGGTTCGACAGAATTATACAAAAAGATAGAAAATCCCTTTCCACTTTTATAGATGTGATTAGAGGACACAACACACTGCGGTACCATATAAAGAAGCTCCGTATTATAAAATCCACAGAATGGTTTGTACCACAGCAGACACAGTAATTAAGCTTAAGAGTTTAATACTTTTTAATGGGCAGTGTAAGATTTCCCCCTATGGGTATCACAATGGTTCTGTAGTGACCTGAGTGTGGCGTAAAGGCAGTTCTTCTTTGCCAGCCAACTTACCTAAGGAACCTATGTGGAAACAGGACCAGAAGTATTTCATGCATAAACAAATTGGGGACAAACTGGCATTCTTCAAGCAAACAGGAAGATTCTCTCGATCTTGTATCCACTTTCTTTACATCCTTCCCAACAAATGTATCAAATCTGTTCTATTCGTTAACTTCCGACGAAAAAAGAGGGTAACAAAACGGGCCCGAGGCCAAAGTAAAGTGTACTCTCACACTTATATACCGCAGCATGTGGACAATAAATAATTAAACTATAGTGTGGGCATTAGGTAAATGCGAGTAGAGAAGAAAGATATTAGGTAAATGCGAGTAGAGAAGAAGGATATTCCGATGCACGTTGGTTTTAAATGCTTGTGGATTGTATTGATGACTTAACACATTCGCGTTGTACGACTTAGGGAAAGGTTTCATATTCATTAGGTATCTTGAAATTGCGCAAAGCTTTTACAACTGTCCGGCTGCATCTGTGCAAATTAGTACACCAGATGGATCTTGCCAAAGCTGGTCTTAAATACGGTCTTCAGTTCTTCAGAGTTCCCTATCCTGGAAGAGTATTCTATTCTCTTCAGGTCATTTCGTTACCAGTTTCTCAGAGATTGCGTCTTCCTTGTCGTCTCAAAAATGACGGTTGCGATTTGAAAACCGTCTCGACTGAAGTATTGTAGTACATCCAAACTACATCCACATCTTGATACGGCTCATATATGCCGCTCGTAGTTGTATCGTCACCTCTTTGTCATTGTCTTACATGCCTCGACTCCTTAAAAGTATTTCCCCTAAAAGACCTCTACTTGTCATGCTTATCAATGACAGTTCAGTTTCCATTTCATGTTCTACCAGATTTCTGAATCAATTATGCAATTGCATGCTTTGAACTTTTAAATTGAAGATCTTATTGGAACAGGGTGGCTTATATCAAACTTAATCTTTCTTTGAAAATTATTACAATTCTTTCTATGGTTTTTTTTTTCGCTCAAAGTAGCAATGAAACTTGTACGACCACGGTCCTGTCACTCCGTCCAATACAACATAACAGCAAACTCTCTTAATTAATTAGCAAAGATAATTTCGTCCTCTTCTTTGTTAAAATTGAATTCTTCTGCTTCTGTCGCATTTGTCAAGTTAAGAACAACAGTTGTCACTTGTCCGAACAATAGTCTTTGCTGCTCAAGACAACTGGTCACTTGGACCACAACATCATTTTGTATACAAAATTTATTTGAAAAAAATGGAAAATCTCCCACCCCCGAACCTTTGCTTTGTCCTTGCGAAATTGTATCCAAAATCTTATTGTCTCCATCTAAAGAATGAAACTGACTAACCAGAGGAGCAGAGAACTACACCCACAAATGGCGTTTATGTTCTCGCAACCACTTCAAGTCGAGGTGGCTGTCTCCCACTGTCATGCCCCAGGCTAGACGTGAAGCAACCCCCTGGTCATTCGTAAGCATGACAACAACAGCACTGACCTAGTCTCAATGTGAGTTTAATTAATTTATCTAAGTGATACGCAGCGTATTTAGAGGGGATGCTTCTAGATATGATAACAACCCCCTACCCTCAGTTCGCTTTCACTCTAACTCTCGTTCAGTTGCAGATAAATAAGGTAATCATTTGTTACATTTCGCATGTCCTTTCTGCTCGATTCCGTCTTTTATTTCATTTCAGTTGTTTTCCACCAATTTATCCCGTTTTACGTTTGTCACTTCACCCAAAGTGGCTGTTTCGAGAGTCAGCATCTAGAGAAATTGCAGCAATAAAATTGGAATGCAGGGGTGGGAAATAACTTTGGTGTGTGTTAGTGGACTGGACTGGGGAAGTGGTTGGAAAGGTAATAAGTTTTTCAACTTTACAGAAGTAAAATGGAAAAGAGCAATGAATCACTTACCTTTGGCAATGGACCGACCGACTCCATCAGAGGGTGGACACTGTAAAGTGTTTACTTTTAATTTTAAATGATAAAACGAGTGAGGCAAGGTGCTCTTCTATGTTGGGTCCTTTGAAAAGGAGAAAAAAAAAAATCCGATTACAGTACTCCAGGCAAGAATATGAGAAGGCACAAATGGACGTAGCGGCATGAAGTAGAAGAATTCGACCGAAGGAAAAAAAGTTACTTACAGTTGAGATAATCATTGCTGCCTGAGTTGAGAAAAGTTGTATCTTATACTCAAGGAAGCTGGAACTTCTCCTTTTTTTTTGGATTGTTTGCATTCTAAATGGAGATGTAATTTAATTGACATAATGGAGGTGAACTGTTTTGAAGGTTCTTTTGTTGAAGGTCACGTGTTTAATTTATTCTCAGATGATAACAGAATGAATACTAATGAATAGGACATTTGCTTGTATGGATACAACATTTTTTGAATATAGGCAACACTTTGAGGATCAGTTTAAAAACAAAAGGCCGATGATGGAAGCAAACTGACTTCGTGATAACAATATATTTTTAGAACTCTGATTCCAGGAACAAAATAGTGAACATTTACTGCCACCCCGAGGGACAGCGCAGTAGAGGATGAGCGCGACTCAGGTGGCGTACACAAAAAAAAGGAGAGCTCAATCAACTTAGCCTGTGAAACTGGAGACAGCTAGCTAAAGATCGAGCTGGCTGGAGGCGCTTGTTGGCTGAGTAAGTAAGTGTTGAAAATTTCGTAGCAATTGTGAATTTGATAACTAAGATGCCAATTCATGCTCGTAGAAGTACCTATCTAAAAAAAATCGCTATCCACTATGACAATCTGTCCGATTCTTCGACGTTGGTAACTACTTAGATTTGCCTTATTTCGCCGCTAGGCCAGATTCTGCCTTGCAAACGCAGCTCAATATGGTTATGATACACAAGAAGTGAGTCATTCAATAGGGATGCCGTAAGTAGATATGGCTTGGTACAGCTTGTATCTATAAATGTTCTTGTGTGGCCTTGAAATCGATAAAAAAAAATGGTCGGTGTCAGTTTGGACTTGTTCGGTTTTCTCCAAGATCTTCCGGGGTCTAAAATGTGGTTGATTGTGGACTCTTTTGGCCTAAAAACGTCTAGATAGGAGCCAAACAGATTGTTAAAATTAGGTTTCAGGCATTCAAACAATATGGCAGATAAGATCTTGTATGTGATCCCCCTGTAGTTTGGCACCATAGAGGGGCTCTCTTTTCTTGGGGATCAGGCAAATGAGACGAGATCCGACATACATAACCACTGCCAAGTTATTTCCAGCTGCTTTAAACAACTCGTGTGGTAGGCCAACAGGTTCAGCAGGCTCATTGGCTGTGAGTTTTGGCTATCGTCGTCTAGGTTGAATGATTTGTTCTGCCTTACAGCGGGATATTGATCTTCGTCGCCATAATACAATTTGCAGAAGTAGTTTTCCCATGTTCTCAGAACTGATTCTGAATCTAGTACAATGTTATCTTCTTCATCTCTGCATGTTTCTCTCCACCTGATACGTCCTTTTTACCTTTTAATAAAGCTTCCTTACATTTTTCCTGAAGTAGCATTTCTCAATATCTTCGACTGTTTGGTATTCGTACTCTTTCTTCTTGTATTGGAGAAACCTAAATTCTTCTCGTCTATTTTGCTTGTAGAGCTCGCGAGTAGCTGTCGTCCTTCCTTGCAGCTCCGCTTTATATTCCTCTTGTGCTTACTGGATTCGTTATAAAGATCAGGTGCCGCGTTGCCCCTTTTTTTACAATTTCAATCCTTATGTCTGTTACGAATCAGTATCTGCAGCAGCAGTTTCAAGGACCATAGAATTATCTCACTAATGTGAATGAAAACACGTTTCTTTCTCTCGCCTTTTATTTGTTTTTCAAGCTTAAATTCGATAGTGAAGCTGAAGGATTTCGGACTCCTTAAGCAATACCAACATTACAATGTATGATTAACCCTTTTTACTGGCTTTTAAACTGGTGTTTCATTTCTCGTAATTTGAATATAATAGAGTTATTTGAAAAGGTTCACAACGTCAGTGTGGACCAGAAACCCATCCAATCCCTTTCATTCCACCCACTTTGCGAATCAATTTTTTAAGGTAAATGCACAACCCTGGGTTTATTTTTTTTTTCAACGACTCAAGAGCCACTTTTAAATCTGTTATTTACACGATATTTCTACTGAATGGATAAAAAAAAATCAAAAAAAGCTTCAAGGATCAATGAAGCAGAGCACTACACGTCCATAGTTCTCTGTCTCTCTATAAATTGGTATTGACTCGATTTTTGCAAATATAAACTTCATTAACACTCTTGGAGTCGGTAGGTATTGGTTGGGTGTATGTGGCAGTGGCTACGTCAGTGATTTAGAATCGACTCCATGCGATAGGAAACGGGGCGCAAAATAGTGTTGAATGAAAGAGAGAGAGAGTGAGAGAGAGAGACTGCAAGTGGAATTGAAGACTCTTTGAGATTCTACCGACTTACATAGATACGAGCTTATATTTTATTTTTCTTCTTCATCGCACAGATTTCTGTGCAAACAGAATTGATTGCTCTTCTCTGATGGGTTTTTCCCCTTCAATAAACATAACACCAACCCTAAGCGTTAGAGCAGCATCTTCCGCCTCCTTTTTCGCTGCCACCAGTGCCTGACACCCCCTTTTTATCTAACATCATTCTGGGAGTGAAGCTCCCTCTCTCTACTCTCCCACTACTGCTGTTTCCATCATTTGATTTCAATTGGAATCAATTTGAAGGCAGGCAACAATTTGAAAAATCAAAATCCTCATTCAGTTGCTACTCCCGTCCCGCCACTGTTGCCGCCGACAACGAAGATGACGACGACGACGACGATGATAACGAAGGGAATAAGGTGGTAGTAGTATGGGTTTTCTTCGTTTATTTGCTCATCTGTTCCAGATTCTTGACGGCAACCGGAGGGTGGTAGTAGTTGTGCTGAGGTTGAAGCGCGCCTCGTTTATCTGTTCATAAAAATGCTTAATTGACTTGATGCGTTTTAGTTGTTGAATAAATCAGGGATTCTCGTTGGATCTATGCCAAGGATGTGTGTGTGTGTGCTTTTGTATCTGGAGTGGAAGGCTTTATGACCAGTATTATGTTCTAAGGTAAAGTTTAAGTAAGTGATGATTAGTACAAAAGGAGCAGAGATTCACAAAATTTGGTAGCTATGGGTGGGGAATGAATCCGATAGCATTATTTGGGCTCTTGTTTTCATTGCTCGTGGATATATCGAGCGCAGGGGTAGATTACCTTAGAAGGGGTTAAGTGACGCACGAATACATTGTCAATACTATTTTCTGGTTGTATGTAGTATTTACAAGGTGACCACCACTATTACAACAAACTTTTGTTAGTTGCTGTCTTGGAAATTTTTATATTCCGAGTTTTTTATGTAGATGTGATTATATTGAAGCATATATTACAGGGTATCCGTCAGGTGCTACCAAAGAGCAACAAATGCTAAGCCAGTGGAACTCGCTTACTGAAAACAGAAAAAGAATTGGCTACTTGCAACACTTCTGTTGGTCTGCTTATGCTGTTGCAGTCAAAAAATGTATTGAAAGCTCTTTGTGCCCCCGATAAAGAAAGGGTCTGGACAACTTACTATTGCAGTATTTTGACCTTGAACTTCCTTGATGCCAGCATTGTCGTCAACCATTCTTTAAACTGCTTGCCTAAGTCTAGCTTTCAAAGTAAAAATTTGTTCAAATATAAATTTTGTTTTTAAAAGTAGCTCTCTGCTCATCGCTAGTCCCTATCTGTCAGTTGAGTTTATCGTAAGGTGTATCCCAACTATATAAGTTCAATTACTTACTTACTTATCAGGCCAACAACCCTTGGAAGGTCTGAGCCTGAACTAATGCCGCTTTCCATCCTTTGCGGTCCCGAGCCCGCTGTTTCCAGTTTACTAGACCAGGGTCCGCTATTGCCTGATCTTTAAACCGGAGGTTCGGTCTTCCTCTTCTTCATGAACCAGGTGGGTGGGATTCAAAGACCCTCTTAGCTGGAGCATTCTCGTCCATTCACTCGATGTGGCTGAGCCATTGCAGTCAACGGATTTTTGCCTACCGGACTACATCCACATGCTCGCAGAGTTCGCGGTTATATCTTCTCCTCCATTCGCCCTCCTCGCAGACTGAACAAAATATTCGACGTAGGATTTTCCTTTCGAAGGATCCCAAGATCTGATCCACTGTCTTACTTACCGTCCAGCATTCAGCTCCATAACGCAGGACTGACAAGATCAGGGTTAGGAGTTTGGACCCAAGTTGTTTAGACAAACCGAAGTAGCAGATGTTGCCTAAGGTTATCCTTCTACGAATCTCCACTAGGGTGTCATTTGTGGAGTTTATGTTTGCCCCGAGGTAGATAAACTCCTTTACTACCTCAAAGTTATAGCTGTCAATTGCTTGGTTTTGACGTAGACGGTGTTCGACGGATCGATTTTTGGTAGACAGCATGTACTTTGTTTTATCCTCGTTAATCGTGAGACCAACTCGTTGGGCTTGTTCTTGTATTGCCGTAAAAGCCTCAATAATGGCTACCTGCGAACGGACGATGATGTCGATATCGTCTGCGTATCCCAGCAGCTGGATGGATTTGTTAAATATAGTGCCTTCTGTGTTTACATAAGTTCACTTAGCGCATTAAAATGTTTTCCGTTGCATAAAATGGAACAATCCATTCCCTTGCTATTTGTTTGACTAACTTTTTAGATCCAAGTCCAAAAATCCATTCAAAGTTTGTCTTACCTTGACTGCCTTGACACATACTTAGAGAAAAAGTAAAATTTTCTCAAGACTTTCAAACATTCTTTTTAATCGTTAGTATTTTAAACTTTTATATGACTCAGTCTCAACTTTAATTTAAAAATGCTTCTCATAATTATAATAACATAATTCCCCTGCTTATATACACCTTAATGGGCTTCTTTTTTTTTTTTTACGAAGCGAAGCAAAGGCAAACAAAAAAGGAGAAAAAAAAAATCGTAATTAAAAACTCAAGACACTAAAGCATCCGGCAAAAAAGCAAGAGAATAGAAAATCAGACCAACAAATGGCCACTCTAGGACAATAACAGATTAAAAAGTTTTTTTTTTCTTTTTTTGCTTGTTCCTACCGAATTGCGGAACAAAGAAAAACTCAAAGAATACTTTCCGCTTTCCCTTCGTGAGTTTATCAAACGCATATTTTCGACATTAGCACGGTACCACAATGTTCTCCTAGGTGAATTATACCTCGCGGGAAGGATTGAATTATGATAAAAAAAAAAATAAAAATAATAAGAAGATGAAGAGAAAGCAAACAAACGAAAGAAAACGCAAGGAAAAATAAGTAAAGAAACATAGAAAATTATTTTTTCTCGGGTTTTCATTATCTTTACGCTCGCAGCAGCACTTTGGATGAAGGCAGACAAAGTAGCAGTAGAGGCCTTCTAGAAAGTTGAGAAAATATCAACAGAAGATGGATAACAAAGTTATCCTCCTAAGGAGCAACAGTTCCTCTTTACATATTTTTTTGTTTTTTTTTGTTTTTGTATTGGAAATCAGAGAGAGGAGGATTTCTTTAAATAAAGTTTCAAGGAACTTTAAGTAGTCTATGCAGGTAAAGGTCTGATTTCAAAACAGGAAGAGTGGAAGGAGTGCCTCTTAATGAAATTTAAAAGTCATAAAGTTAAGGGATGAGGAGGAGGTTAAGAAGACTTTAAATGCCTCATAGCTTTGAAATTAAAATCTTGTGTGTATTATGAAGATATTACTGAACTGTTTAGAGTCAAAAGTATGTTTTAATTGAAGGCAGACTTCAAGTTCAAGAAGATCGAGGAGCCTTGTGAATATACAACATTTGGGACAAAGGCAGATTCTTGAGCAATGTAAAGCCACTCCCGAACGATATCAAAATTCCCAGATAGAGCTCACCTGCAACGAACCCGTACAAGGAAAATAGTCACAATACTTGGGGATGATGATTGAAACAATGTCTTAACGAGGATAATATCCTCGCAATCGAGATTCAGTGGCAGTATGAAAGCAGAAAAGGGCAACAACTTGTGCCAAGCGAGCACCGAAATTAGGAAAAGGAGCAGAGTATTGTCCAGTGGCAGCAAAGATGGAAGCTCTATTTAAAGGGCTGTTAGACCCATCGACTAGTAAGGATATGGCCACCCTTTGGTGGGTAGGTGGATTCAACTACTCCAATGGCACGGAAATGCACATACGGGGTAAAGTTTCTGAACGCGCTCAATTAGGTGAGATGCTAGGTACGATCCCTCTCACTGTGCAGTTCAAGTTGACATACAGCCTCCACGTGGCTCCACGTGAGATAGCTATCTCAGCATCCGTAGAATAGTGAATTAATGTATGCAGCCGTGTTCCAGGCAAGAGGACACGTTCTTCTACTCCGACCGGTTTTTGCGGTTGTGCGTGATGTTAACGGCCCAACCACGTAAAAAACAAATTATTACGAGAAAACTAACTGTCTCGGAAGAAAACGGACCCGATTTAAACTGGAAGCAGTGTGCCCGGGACCATGAAGTATGAAAAATGGCACTAGTTCAGGCTCAGACCCCCCAAGGGTCGCTGGCCTGATAAGTAAGTAAGAAGATATGGATTGAAACGAGAAAGACTGAAAAATAGGACGGTCACTGGCCAGTGTAACTCCACAAAGCCTGTATTAAGAAAACCCTAAACATCCCACAATATTTCACTGATAATTTCTGAGTCATTAGCTTGAACAATTGTCAGCGAAATTCAAACCATTTCTACCCTAAGTAGCTAGATTACTTCTAAATTTCACCCTCATCATGTCTTAAAACTGTCACAAATGAGATAGGGTAGAAAGGAATCCACCCTCAATAGAGTCTAGTTCCCTTGTGTATTCAGCATGTCTTTACATTTCAATTCTTTCACACACAGTCGTTTTTTTCTTTCTTATTTCCTGCTAAACTCTGTTACCAAACAAAGTCGACTTTCGCGTTGAACTATTCAACAGGACCCTTTGACTCAACAAAAAGAGAAATAAAACTGAAAACTTTTTTCCCCTCTATCCAAATGCAAATCCTTTATGTCGACTGTGCTCGCAGAAAACACACACATCGTCTAGCAATTTTACATTTGAATTTGAATCCTTTACGCTCTGTCACGCATTTTTAAAGGCTCCCTCGTTTTCCATATCCTTTATATCCAGTATTCTCCTTCATTCGTTTTCTAGTCATCGAACCAAGGGCTTAAATGGTTTCCCGTCAACTCTTTGTATTTTTCATTCGTTGTGTAGGTTTTGTATTGAAATTCATACAAAACGAACTTACTCATTCACAAGGATTAAATAGTCGTCGACGATCCGGCGAAGGATGGGAGGTGGTAGGTGTTTTTCTTCCGCCATCGCCTTTTATGACAGCTTACAAATTCCTTCCGAGAAGCCATATGTTGTGGCCTATTCCGCTCGTGCAAAACGCTAAAAAAAAAGGATTCCTTTATAGCATTGCATGCTCCCGATTATAGGTCATAAGGTTAGAGGTGAGTGGTATATCCTTTCTGCCGCATGTTTGCGTTTTTGCGTTCGAAAATCTTAATCCACAGAGTTTTAAATTGTTACATAGAGCACAAAACCAGAACCATCGACCATGGTTCGGTTTCTAATTTCACAATTTACGGCGTGTGTGTGTGCAAGTAGAGCTTATCGTGTCTACACAAGGATATGGTGGATATATGCTATTTCATGAATTCAATGTGATAAGATGTGCTGTCGAAATCATTAAGTGGGTATACTCGTATAAAGGAAATGAAACGACTTAAAGGTTTTTTCTAAAGCGTTACAACGTGTGGCTTAGTAAACACGTGAAACAAATGAAAGGGTGTGACCCCTTCAAATGATAAGAGCATTTGGAATGGTTTAAAATACCAGGGCTAACCTTTGGCATAAATCAAAAGCTTGTTATATGCGAACACAAGTATTTCAGCACACATTTTTCGTAACATGTTTTCCTTCCACGTAAACTTTCTATCTAATCTGAGTACCAGATAATTTAAAGCGCTCTCTGCTCAGAAAACCCCAACAAGGAGCTGCTGAACATAACAACAATGATATTTACGCACGGAATTTTCATTTTTCTGATGAATATAATTAGATCTGCCTCCGTCAGATTGACATTTAGGCCTCAGCTTTTAGTTTGTGAAAGTATTTGTAGATGTTTGCCTGACACTGAGATAGCCGGGTCATATATTTATACATTTTGTTCCGTGCACCTTCTTAGAATCAAATGAACCGAACAGAGACGACATCTCAACTACTCCTGAATAAAGTTAGAGAGGCTCCTTCATTAATTACACTCCAGCGCGTCACAGGGAAACAGGAATCAAAAGCAATCGGAAGACAGAGAAAGGAAGAAAAAAAACATTCCTTAAAACTAAATCTCACTAACAACATATCTTTCGTAATTAGCGTCGCACTTGAGACAAATTATTTATATCTATATCAAAGTCGTGTTATTTTCTGCACGAACGCTAAATGGTTGCCTCTTCCGTTCCGTCTGCTTTAACTGTCCTAAATGTACGAGTATCTCTAGAGCAAGGTCCCCATCGGCATGTTTTTTACTCTGGAATGAAATCCTTTGGATGAAACTAAAAATATAACACTGTCGAGGTGAAAGGCGAAAGGAGAAATGGTTTCGACGTGCTCTCTTAATGATGGTACACTACTACCACCACCATAACTACCAATGCGCAACGGAGCCGAAAAATGTTTCACTTTTTGAATACAAATTTTTTTTAAGGAAAAAAAAAATAAAAACGAAATGTTAATCCTTGACAAGAAAAAAAAAATGCATAGCTGTCCTGGCGAGCCAAGCAAAGGGAGAGAGAGAGATACCAAGGCAAGTGACAGAGAAAACCTGTGATCCGAATTGAGGCGAGGGTTAAATTGGATAGTGGGGAGAATCCTTTAATCTGGTTTTGCATTTGAATAGTTCACGGACATGTTGGAGCATTCACCCGTATTGTAGGCATAAAATCTAGAACAAGAGGATGACATTCACAAATTTTGTGAACGCATTTTAACATTTTCTAATAGAATGTCTTTAATTATATCTGAGCTTTGTTCGGAGTAAGCTTTTGTGAATTAATACGAATTAAGTGAGATTTTCGTACAGTGTGTGCAGGAATGAACAGTGTTATTCACTAAAGGCCTTACCCAAACCCGTTGAGAAAAATGTCCTTCACGACTTCAGTTGCACACCTGTGTTGATGCGGGAAAATCACACCATTCGCAAGTTGTATGTTAGGCTTGAACTTCCGAAATGTAAGACAGTTTTAAAGGTCCTCGAAAATGGATCATAAGACTTCAAATTCTCGCTTTTCTGGACAATTTCTAGGTCGTGTTGGCACTTTGCGAGATGATATTACAACGAATCAGTTGTCTTTGTCTGCCATGCATTTTCACAGCAAGATCCATCCCGATCAGTTGAGGCTACATGCCTTCGATTATCATAGAGCTGTAACTATCACTACCATAAGATGAAATTACCTTTTTCATCGACACCCAGGCGGCAATAAGAACGATTTCTGCCACAAAAGTTAAGTCGAAGCTTATTAGTCGCTGTCGCGAGGAGCTATGGGCTCTTGGAAGAGGCCCAATGTAAGAATCTGCTTAGTCCCCGGCCGCAAAGGGGTGCATGGAAATGAGACAGCTGATGAGCTGGCAAGGAAAGAATCCTCATAAGACTCCGATCAAGCCGATGCAAACCGCTAAAATCCCACCCTGTAACATGAAACAGGAAATTGGGACAGAAAATTAAAAGGACTGCTAACGATAGATGGAACGCGATCAGCTCCTGTTTTCTAACCAGGAAACTAAAGCCATTCTTAAATAAACAATGAATGAATCCTGCAAATGGATAAAAAAAACCCTATCTTCCTTAATAGGTATCATCACCGGGCATAACATGCTAAACTATCATGCAAGAGAACTGGGATTGAACACGGTTGATCCATCCCGATAAATGAGGACACTCCACACTTTCTCTGCCAGTGTCCAGCACTCTGCCAAATAAGATTTCAGTTCCTAAGAAGACACTTTTTTTAGGATCCAGGAGAACTGTCCGACAAGTCTGTGTTTGACATACACAGATTCATCAGCGCTTCGGGCTGGCTTGATAGAGCTTAGGCTTATGGTTCATAGTAAAGGGACTGCAACCCCTGGGTCTATATTGACCTAAGGACTTCCTTTCCCTGTCAATCCTCTTACCTATCGCTGACAATTGTGTTCTTTTCGAAATCATCTTGCAAACTGATAAACTGTTGAACTGTTGGCACTAAGAATGGTCTTCTGGTTTAAATTATTGCAAGGAGTCTCTGAAATAGGTTGCTACGAACGCTGCCGATGTTCCTGCAACACTTTCATTCAAAGTGGTGATGTTTTCTTGTAAACGGATGCCTTCTCAATTAATCTGATCAAACTTTCCACACTTCGTCCACCACCTCTGTAGTGCATTTTCGACAGAAGAAAACAACCCTGAAAGAATGGAAAAATGTGTGGGCCCCTACAGCACAAACTAAGAAGTAAGCTGAAAAGCCTCTGCTATTGGCTAATACAAACTTCACTTTACTGTCTGTTCCTATCCTTTGGGCGAATCTAACTTACTTCAATACAATTGCCTGTCCTCCAATCGATGTAATCACTTCACCTGAATATAGTTTATCACATCATCAAACATCTAACTATTAATTTGTAATACCATGAATGTTATCAAATTTCAGTTGAATTTTCTAATTAAGATTCCACATATACATCCTATGCACCCACTTAACTCCATCACTTTACAATGTAATTAAATTGTCCTTCTTGTTGCAGTTGCTGCCATTGTCACACATTTGAAAATATATATGCACATTGCGTGTGTATGTGTATCACTTAAAAAGGATTCACATCCATTACTCCATCGAATATCTGTCACATTGTATTCTTGCTTTCTGCTAAGTGCAGCTCTAATGAATTTGTAACAAAGTTATCTTCCATTCGAGCAGTTAAATTAAATTTAAAAAAAAAAAAATTTGAAAGAATACTACGCACTAGGTAGCTGGAAGTGCACATAGAAACAATTTACGATAATAATTGCATTAACAACAGGATTCAATTATAATACTATGGCACACATGCCGTAACTCAGGGAGGCACTGTACCAACTTTCAAGTGTTCCACTTTGGTACCGATTTTATCATCAAACATTTGCCATAGACAGAAAGAGGAACTATTTCGAACTTGGGTCTCGTAGATACCTGCTGGGATACCACCCAGTTTCAAAGTAACTCACTTAAGGCAGGGGATACCATCTATGATCACACGTTCTACAACGAACATTTTAATGGCAGATAATTGAAAGTTGTGATTTTCTTGCACTAGGCAGTCCTTCCCTTCACACACACGCTGATGTGCACCAGGAGCAAGCACGAAACATATGTTCTCATTAAAAGCTTTCCGTCATTAATTGATGTCAGCGCAAATGGAGTTTGCAAGTAGGAACTCCTCCGTTCCCTAGACATTGCTTTTTTTTTCATCACCCCAGACCGATTGGGTAAGGGTGGCGTATACGTAATATTCCGGCACCAGTGTAGAAAGTCTCCTACCTCCCTAGGGCGCACAAAAAAGGCACATTCCTCTTGCTGTAGTTGTTCGAGGATTTCTGTGTTTTTTTCTTTTTTGTTTTTGCTCTTCTCTCGGTTATTTGTTGCTGGACTAGCTGAAGGCGATGACCCAACAATTCAATGTTGTTTTGATTAATTATTTCAAAATGAACATTTTCTTCTTTCTGGGTTAACGACTTTTCGGGTCTATGGTGGTAAAATACAGCACAATACAAACAACAAAAAAATAACCGAAAACCGTTTAGGTCACAGCAATGAATTTAATTTGGCAAGTGACGAAGGCTATTTTTGCGAATTGTAATGAAGTTTTCTTTCCAAACCCCAAACCCAATGTTTTTAAGGGGGTTGGCCTTTTTTTTTGTGAAGGAGGACAACGAGAAGGGGTTTTTGCTTTTTTTGTGAAGAGAGTCTTGCTGGTGATAGAATTTAATTTTGAAAATTGACAGCATTTGGGTGGTGCTACTGAAGTGTTATATCAACGGTTTTTGGTAATAATAGGATTCCGAAGTTCTCATATTGAATTTATTTTGAAATATTTTTTGAAATTGAAAATTCAATTTGAAAATTTTTGAGAAACCTTGATGCTATAAATACATCGCAGATTCGTAATTATATGCAGAGAGGAAATTCAATTGAAGGTCGAAGGGGGCATTTTAGATATAAGAGTCGGAAGTAGCTTCAAGAGCCAGTAAATTCTGAAATCGACAGAAATTCGACAATCAGCAAAACAACTAAATGTTTTCCGAGAACAGATAGCAGAACGAGCGATGGTGGGGTTTTGAAGGGGTGTCATCGTCCCTAACTAAGATTGTTTATTTTGTCTACCATCTGTGGCGAGGTTTTATCAATCGAGACTTGAGACATATGAGCACAGCTCTTTGTATAACAAAAGTGTTCATGATCTGATTTCAGAATACGGTCGGTTAATGATTGGTTGAAGTAATGAGAAAACAAGTTCACAAGCACCTGCTGGATCCTGGAGAAATCCCAAGAAGTCCAAATCGATACACACCATCTATTTATCGAGCTAAATGAAGCCATGTCCAGTTTCGGCATCCCTGGTTCCATTTTTGCAGGATGACGATGGAGAATACTCACTGCTCCATCAAGGTGAGCAAGGAAATTACCGAAACCTTTGATAGCAAAAAAGGATTTAGACAAGTTGATGCGCTGTGATGCGACTTCTTCAACATCATTCTTGAACGAATTGTGCGAAACCCTCAAGCCAACAACAGCGGCACAATCTTTCAAAAGTCTATGCAACTACTCGCGTACGCTGACGATATTAATATAAACGGCAGAAATCAGCGAGTTGTCATCGGTGAGCTCGTGAGTATTGAGACAGAAGGGGCAAAAATGGGATTAGCGATCAACGAGGGCAAAACTTAGTATTTGCTGTCAACAAGAAGACGACGAGAATGCTTCAGTTAAGAGAATCTTTGAATCCCAACAACCTGGTTCACGAAGAAAAGGAAGACTGAACCTCACCTTGGTATAGTAAACTGGAAGCAGCACGCGCAGGATCGTAAAGCATGGAAAGCGGTAGTCGTTCAGACTCAGACCCTCCAAGGGCCGCTGGAATGAAACTTCATTTTAGAATCCTTAAGCTTTAATTTTGGTGGGGCAATTATGAACTACATTCCAAAGCAGAGTCAAACTAAGTAAATTCAATTCAATTTTGGAAAGCACTTTAAGACCCTTCATTCTGAAGTTCTCCCTCTCTAATGATTCCAACTTCGAACTCATCAGCAACTTCAAGCCATAAAATGTAATAAAATTTCTCTTTCCACTTCAGCTCTCTGCTTTCCATGAATGAAAATTAATTCCACTCAACAAAGTACTAATTGTTACTGCTCTCCCGTTTCACAATAAACGAAATAAAAAATAAGAAAATATATATATATATAAAAAAAAAACGAACTCAATACCATGTTAAACATCTCCATCGCCAAAGCCAAGGAAATCCCCCTCCACACGGCATCACCATTTCAAAAGTTACTTTCAGCATAACAAAGTCCTTCGGCTCCCGCACCATTGTCAGGCAAGAAATACAAGAAAATCATGCAAAGGAACAGGATAAACCGACGACGACGGATGAGAATGGAAAACGAAAATCAATTCAAACAAATTTCAATATCATTTGCTTTCAGCGAAGGACTTAGAAGACGACGACAAGGACATTGACGACGCAAACGACAACGACAACAACTACGAATTGAAACGACTTCACTAAAAACCAATTACGAATCGAAACAACATCGCATCTGCTGCGCTGTTCTCCTTGCCACTCGTCCAGGGCCACAAAATGAAAAAAAAAAAATGAGAAGAAAAGAAAAACCGAAAGCATCTTCTAGCAAGGAGGCAGAAAGGATCATAGAAAAAATAGATAGATGGAAAAAAATAACAGATAATCCTCAAAGCGTTGCGCTACTCTCTCGCTCTCTCTTTTTCAATGCTCAATCCACAAGACTTTTATTATCATATAAATAGTCTACTTAAGAGCCAAAAGCATCGTTCGTTTGCCAAGAAAGTTGCCGCACCGTTCGTCTCCTTTTACTCCTCTGTCTTGGCGGGGGTGAAAGAGTGATTCATTTTGGTATACTACATGCGGGTTCTCGTCTACTCTTCGTACTGGGGCACATTAAAAGTGTTTTCTTCGATGCGACAGGGGGAGGTTAGAAATTTCTGTGATTATGCTCAGGACTAACTAAGGATTCCCACACAACCAAAGCCAATGGAAGAGAAGGAAGGAAACCCACTCATCCGTTCATCCATCCATTTCCATCCCGTTTTCATTTCACATAACTAACACTCGATTTGTCAACCAAACCATCCACTAAATCAATGTCGCCCCCATTTCGCTCCTTCGTCTAGTTCGTGGCCTCCGACAACGCCAACAACATGGTCGTTCCATCAGAGGCTCTGCGTTGGGCACCATTTTTCAGAGGATTCAGTCGAATCGAATACCTTTCCGCACCCAAAAGCAATAAGTTTTGTATTCAAGTTCGAATTCGTATCCTTTTTGCCTTTAATTTGTCCCATTCTGCCTCGTACCAAACCAGGTAAAGAAATAAATTCACGTTGATCTCTCCCGCAACGATTGCACGTGAAACATCGGTTGCTTTTGATGCTGATGCTGCTGCTGCTGCAAAACGACTGCTTTGCGGAGAAGCATAATAAAATTAACATTGTAGTGGTACCTCACCGCACCGTACCGCACAATGCAAGCAGAGAATTTCTGCTTTAATCCTTGTACATGCAGCATGTGGCGAGGACAATAAAAATCAAATCAATACGCGCGAAGATACCGGAACGTGCCTTCTCACTAGATCTTCCTCTCGCCTTCCCCAAGACACGACACATTTCTTTTTTTTTTTATTGTGCCAACGCCAAACGGTAAGGCACATCCTTCCACAGCGAGGAGATTTTAAATTCATGTTCTCGTGAATTTATTCAAGGATATTCAATGCCGAAAAAAAATACAATAATAAGAAAGAAGAAAGGAAGTAAGACGAGCGGCAGAAAAGAAAAATAAAAATATCCTTTCAAAGGATACAAATTTCATTGGAATCCACTATGGTCGTGGATAAAAACGGGAACCGATTTGGCTTAAGTGAACTGACAATACTGGGATAGGGAAAGGCAACAGCGGCAACATCCTTTTGCCTTATCTACCAGTTATTGGCTGTTTGCTTTTAAAATCACATTACCTAGAGAAAAAGGATACACAAGCGTCTTTCACATCTTCCTTTTCCCCCCCACCCGCGATCACTTGGAATTCGTTGGAAAACAGGAAGACGATGCTGACGTAGTAGATTCGAAGGTATGCAGAAGCAGAGGCAGAGGCAGAGAATAAATCTTGAGTTGGGAGTTCGATTGCTTCCAGTATCAAGATCTGAATTGCTGTTAATGCTACCGCATACCGCTCCCGCGTACGTTATTCACGCTGATTTGTGCTTTAACATTAATTTCTGTTGCTAGGTACGCATGTTTCCTGTCAGTTTTGCCAGTGTGTGGGGGCGACAGACAACCTTCGGGAAGGAAACTCATGTGTCGGTAGGTGGATGGGATCGAGGGAGGTAACTGGGATGAAATTATTTCTCCTTAATTAAGACGACACAACATGTGATTAACAGATAATTGGGATTTATTTCCTAAATTGATTCAAATGAGCGGCTTTTCAGTGTGGGAGTACCAACAATGCACGATGGGAGGGAAATGGAAAGGAAATTTCAAAGCAAGATTTTGAAAGATTTTCAGAATAACCCAGGTGTACTGGTAATTATTGTAGTTGCCAGTCTTATCAACGGAAAGTACTAATAAATTAAAGGTAAATGACCTAGTCAAAGGTCAACAATCCATAAGGTTAATTACGTTCTGAAAAAAAATGGCAAAGTTCAACTGCCGGATCAATACTGTTTGGTGGCAACAAAATAGATTAGTTTTGTAATTTGCGTTAGCTGATTGTATCAGCTGTAGGTAAATATTTTACACAAAGGATGAAGCTAGAATAAAGTTCCCCGAATGGATATGCCGGGGACGTGCGTTACGTTTCTCCTTGTACCACATGCAATGTGTGAAGTAAACATCTATTACTCCGACTATAATCACTTCGAATCCCATTAAGCAAACTCCATCACTCAACACTGATGAAAATCGTATCATGATCCTGATTAGCTTTCGTTTTATCTCTGCCTGCCTACGTTAAACGTTCAAAGTAACAAAAGCTTAATTTTTGCCAGTCGTTTAGAATTTCTAACCTAAAACTGATGAGATCCACATTGCGAGGATTGCCTTTCAAGTGAAAACCCATAAAATTCTCAAACTCAGTGACCTTCATACAAACTGCTGACCATAAATCAGATTTTACTCGCCGCACACACAAAGGCGTATCCCTCATCCATGCGAAAGACAATCAATGTGCTCAAGAGTGGTTCCTGATGCAAATATGTGTTCCCGAACCGCACGACAACGGCCGTTTTACATTGTTCAAGATGGTCGGTCCACTGGTGAACAACTCGTATTTCAAGACCGTCGTCGGTCGGTATTTCATTCATGCGATTCTCGTTGTCCTATGTCACCAGAGTAGGTCGCACTCTCAAGTACTATTATCATGACGAACTATTAAGTGGGCCTGGCCTGCACGCATGAATGTCTGAGCGTATCCCGGTCATACACCCTTCAGTTTATGACATTAGCATACGAAACCGTATACACAGGGATGTCAGATAAATAAGTGGAAAATATCTTTTGCACACGTTCCACAGATTAGCGATAAACCCCCGGAAAATCCTCTCCCACCACTTGGACTACACTACTGGGACCATCATCTACTTCTGGCAAACCACACACAAAGTAGTGCCGGAGTGGATTGGAAAGGATGATGCCATATGCACATATTATGTAAAATTGTATTTTTCCAACTGACACAAAAGAATCAAGGACATGGGAAAGTTCAGCTTGAGATTGTGGTTATGGGGGCACCGGCGAGTGAGTTTGCTGGCAATTACCCCAGATCTTGGACCAGATGGCGATTTTATTTCATCGTGCTCTCCAAACACGAGTTTGTGCCGTACACACATGAATCGTCATGAAAAGCGGGGTTGGTGTGCCTACCAACAGCAGCAGTGTTCTCATCTCTTCAGCTTGTGTGCTACTTGGTGGTGATGGAGCATATTAGTTGAATCGTTTCATATCCATTTTTTTTTTTGTTTTCCTGCTGATTCATGATTATGTGAACAATTTTGCAGGACTTCTTTTTCCACATCTACTTTCGCTGCTCCCCCAGCAACTTTATGTCACGAACTCGGTGGTGACTTTTGTATGATACTATACGGTTGTATAGGCTACAATAGGGGTTGACCTTTAGGGCTCTACAAAATGAGTTTCTTTTCTATATTTTCTCTTGGTGCACAGCGAGAGCTCTGGGCTTGCTTGTTCAGCGATGACAATGGACGCTGGTGGTAACAATAGAGATGACCTGAAAGGGGAACATGTGTGCTGGGTGACAGCGGGTGCATGAAGTATTATACAAGTTTGAAGGTAAACTACTGCAGGCGATGAAGTGGTTGTGTTTAGAAGCCGTTTACAAGTTTTTTTCCGCTTCGGATTGTAAGTAATAGGTCAACACGTGTGGTCATTAAAGCGGAATTTCCGGTTGAGAGACTACAAAAATGTTTATGATCTCTGCAGGCCAAAGTGTTTTTAAAAGGCTGAATATACTTATTATGAATATGCTATCAAGTCTGAGACATGAATAGGCAGATGTGAACGGTTAAGAATGCTCGAGTCGACATAAAACGTAAGGAATGAGCTGAGAAACGCTTATGTGCACATAACGTTAAGTAGTAAACTGGACAAGATGGGTTTCTGCAAATAATGCTACCAAAATCTGACAATGAATGGAACAGCTTGACGGACATCTGCAACCAAGAGTACATTTTAGGATTGAACATGAAGTTAAAACCCAAAACTACTGCGGTAGCAAAGGGCTTCGAACCATTGGATTCTAACGACGAATTCTGGGATTGACCACGAAACCCAGTCCTAAGCATTTCATGAACACAGAATTCGGTAACAATCTAGAATTCGCAGGGTCAACGTAAAAAGATAACCATTTAGATCAACGATTCTAAAGCGCTTACCACTTGTGGAATGTTCGTTTATGTAGTACGCAAAGCTGCTTAATGTCCCAAATACATTTGTCACACTGGAGCTCAAGACTAAGAATATAAAGCACATTTCATACGATTTATTCTTCATTTCCTTCTGTCGGGGTGTTGGAATACCACACTAGAGCACTCAGACACAAAAACTGGTCCATTGTACAACCCTTTTACTGTGTTTTCTTCGTCTTTCTAAGAAAGTCCAGCAAGAGCTTCAGTGATAAGGAGCCAGCACTCATCACATCAGCCCCTAAAAATCTGCCACCTGATACGAGCAAAGGAAGGACAATAACTTAGGAAATGTTCCGCAGTTTATCGCCCCCTCCACAAGCGTCACAGACGGTGGTATAACTTAAACCCAACACGTTGAGATGTTTGGCAAGAAGTGTCCCTTAATAACGCTGAAAAGTTGTCTGCAGTCTTTTCTGTTGAGAGACAACAAGAATGCCACGGACTTTTTACAGACGTCGGGCAATATCTACATCCTGGAGAGGCATGCCACCTACTGATGTGCTTGCTAGAAGCCCAACCATCGATAGAAGCCCTAACCGAAGATACGGTCAAACCTAACGAGGGTTCAGGGTCGGAGAAGTTCTCCTCGGAATCTTGCCTGGCACGCTCATCGGAGAACTCATTTCCGGTTATTCCGCTGTGTCCAGAGATCCAGACAAATCTTAGCAAAATCTGTCTTCCAACCGAATTCAAACTAGATCTGCATTCTCGAACTATTTTGGATCTTGTAAGAGGATTGAGCAGGTTCTTAAGCGCAGCCTGACTGTCATTACAGACGCAGATACTCCGTCCCCTCCAAAGGCTTTCCACAATATAGTTCACAGTTTGGAAGACAGATGCATTAATACCTAGGGGAAAGTGCAGTCTAACGTTGTCGCTTTCCACAAAGACCCCAGCACCGGATCCATACGATCAACCTCAAACGCAGCGTATAATGTGAACTACCTGACTTCTTCTCTTTTTTTCAAGCACACAGCACCCTCCTTTCCACTAAATTTTTAGACCTTAAATATTTTTAAAAGTTCTTCGGAACGCAACTAATCCGTAGGACACATGAGTGGCACGCGAAGGAAAAAAAGTTCGAGAACCGTTGATTAAGATCACGCATCGTTCCCAACCAATATCGCTATACAAAACTTGTCCACTTAAGCCCTAGCTCAGCGCATAAGCTACTGAGAGGTACCATTTGCCGGCTTACCCGGTTCTGAAGCTCTATTTGATCATTTCCGCAACTTGAATAGTGGATACGACCTCTTCTTGGGACACAGTAAGGTAATTTTTTTATTAAAAAGAAGCCACCGATTCCCGAATTCACGTTTAGAATATATGGCAGCCGATTTTTTTTAGAGCTTTTCCAAGCCTTGGTTTGTAAGTCTTACCGAGACTCTGGATCAAATATTCGACTGCTGAGTCTGGCATTTAAGTTTTTCATGGCAACACCATGAAAAAAAACACGAAAAGGAACTTTGGAATCGTACATAACCAAGAAGAGCTTCACTGCTCTTCTCTTGCCACTCAGATCCAATTGCTTTATATGGCCTCAGCGTTGTTTAACACATCCCCTACCAAGAACTTAGATATGCATATAATTCTTTCCTTTCAGCGAATTCCATTAAAGAGCTAGAATTACCCACCTTCCAAACGACCACCACCCATCTACCATATTCACATCTTTCGCATCCTTCTCTCTGTAATTATAAATAATTTAATAAAGAAATAAATTTACAGTTCCTCTGAAGCCTTTTAACTTTTTAGCAATTCACTTACACTCAATTATCCTTTAACTGGCATAAGGATACGACAGCGACAAAATTTGTTTTAATACACGCCTCCCATTAACTCTCCCCAATGGAGAATGGAAAAAGAGATTCCACAGCCTAGTGGCAGACACCACGTCGTTTGACAGAGCGACTAAGTAAAAAATTAAATCAATCTCCAAAAATGCGAAAGCCAAAAAGGATTTCGATCGAAACATTATTTTTTTATTTTTTATTTTTTGCTTTAGTCTTTCCCACTTCCTCTTTCGGGTATTTCCTTTATCCTGAACGTTGACGTTGGAAATCCTTTTTTGCCGCATTCCATAGTATTATGGATTAGTGCCAACTCATTTCAGTGTTACATCGGAGCGAGTACTTGCTCCAAAAAAAGAAAGAAAAGATACATCCTTGTTCAGAGCACACTGCTCTTATGGGGTGGGTGTGAGTGTATGACACTTTAATGGATGTGTTCAATTAGCGTCTATCCAGCGGAGGGATGTATGGTGACGTAGCAACGATACTGATTACGACCGTCGTCGTAGTGGGTGTTTATTTGTTGGTATAGACTCCAAGAGAAGCCTCTCCTGGCAGATAAGGTTTAATTAAATAAATATTTCATTAAAATCGAATAAGTCGATAATTAAGGCACGGTAAGTAAAATCGTAGACAGAAGAATTTTGGCTGTAATTGATAATCGATTTTCATAGAATAAAGGTGGCCTATTTGATCAAAAGAAACTGTAATTTCTTGGAAGCTCTTTGCGCCATGCATTGGTAATCAGATTCTCTACGTAAACAAATTATAAGCACCGACGGTCGAACGAGACAACCAGATGGAAAGGACTTACACCATAAACGTAGAGGATGATGTAGAATGGCCAATGGAATCTGGGGATTAAGTCGTGATCATGTCTACAAGGCAGATACTACAAACACATGGTCACCGATCTTCAACTTCTTGGGGCTAACATAATATGTGGCAATGCTGTTTAGAAACTAAGCACAAGCAAAGAAAGTCAATCCCGCGATATTTTTTTTTTTATATCTTACTTACTCATCATGGCGGTCCAACAAATGTCACCAGCCAGCCCGATGTTCGGATTTTTAAAAGATTGTGCCACAAGTGTTGGCGTTTAGGTTCTACGCAATAGTTTCAAAAATGATGTTAAAGAAATCACATGACAGCGCGTCACCTTGTCTAAATATTGTTTGACATTGGGGGTCTCGATGACGTCTTTATCAACCTCTTAGTCGACATCCTGCAAAGATGAACGACAACCAACATGTCCCTCCAAATCATTCATTTAAGACGTTTTTGGAACCTTTTTTTTTTTTTTGTTTGCGTGAAGCTCCGAATACGTCAGAGTAGATCAAATAAAGTGTTTATCAAGTAGATCGTCGTAGCTGAAACTGGAGATGCCACCGTTGTTTCCATCAAAATAATTATTCCGGCACTGCCTCGTCTAAAGAGAGTGGATTAGTTGGAATACTGTTTCATTGCAGGGAAATAAGAACTGAAAGCCTACTCTGCTTAGAACATGGCAGGCTATGTGCAGAAACGAGTTCCGCAGTCGCATAGCTCTAAGTTTCATCGTTGGAATCACTGTAAGCCCTCCCGCCGCGCCGCGACAAAGTTTACCCTATGGAAGTGAGCCTTAAAATATATAGAAAGGGGGATGTCGATGAAATTTTGTGAATCAATACTCAGAGACCCATGAAAAATGTGTCATTTATGATCTACAAACGGTTTTTACTTCGAGTAATTTTTCAAAAACATAAATGCGGCCCTGGAAAGATGATTTGAATCTTAGTGCCACTAAGTAGCTTAATCCTTAAATAAAATAGTTATCGGTCGTGCTTTCATCGACCCATCCTTGCTTGATAACTTGGTAGATGCACCCTTCCAAGCAATCATCTCCTTATTTCGAAAGGTCCGTTGACAAGCCATTAAACCTTCAAACTCTTCTAAACTAAGAGAGGGCGTCTTGGTGACTTGCGCTTGCGAGACTCTTCAACTTCCATGGGCCTGGGAGACCACGTGGGCCCCCGTTTTCCTTGAAAGAATTTTCTTCTTTTCCCTTCCTCTCGTTCAACACTCTTCTTTCGGTGCCTTCTTTTGTTTTGTAGCTTTATTTTTTGTGTGCATTTTCTGTCACATTCTTCCGTACAACGGGCATTTTTTCGGTGACGGTTTGTAGCTCAAAATGGTTTCGGCTACGTCCTTAATGATGGTGCGGTACTCGACTCATTGATTGTTGGTGATTGGTGAATGCACTGTCGAGAGTTTCTCACTGCAGTGCTCTCTGGAGACTCTGCCTATTCCAAGCGGGCTTCGAAATTGGTTGTAACAAGAAAATAATCAGAGTCGACGTTCACCCCTCTGAATGTGTGCACATCGAGAACGTTAAGTTAGGAAACCTGGTGCTACTTGTCATCGTATTTCGAACTGCTGCAAAATCGACTAATTGGAAACCGTTGTCTGTGCTGTTGTTTCCGACTTCCCTTGCGGAGATATTCTCCTTATCAAATTTGACGTTAAACTTCCAAAGTTCTTAAAATGCAGGAACAGCAACTTCATAAGTAGACTTTTTCTAGACTCTCCAAACGGCACTAGTGAGTTAATTTTTGTTCTACATTTAGAAATTCTTTTCCAGCAACAAAGACGAAAATAGGCTAATATATATGTACTGTGCATACTTGTTCTGAAATCCTGTCGAATGAAGCTGAATGCGCAACAAGAAAGAAAAATCCTTTTTCGGTTTTTTTTTTTGTATTCTTCCGCTCAAAAGAGCAGCGGGAAAGAATCAGACCTATGCGTGTATCTATGTACAAAGCAGCATTGCTTTTCCTGGTTTTTCTCTTCTTTTTTTTTGTCCTTTTTTTTCTTCTTACATAAAAAGGATAATATCAGCCGAGGAAAATGAAATGCCTAATGTTATTATTATTCACATATTCGGTCGCGGCAAATGGAAAATGGGTGAGAATACCCGCCATCGTCAGCACAAAACCTCACATCTGAGACAGCCATCTGGGTTGTCCTGATGCAGGAAGCAGAGTGAGGTAAGGCAAGGGTGACCCAGAAGCAAACATGGCAACGAAATACAAAACAACGAAAACAAAACAAAAAAATCGAAAAAAAAAATCCGGGAAAACATGATGTATGCCGATATCAGGACATTCTACTCTTGCTTTTGCTTTAGTACACCCGTTTACGTATATGGTTGTATGCATACATGCGTACATTTTCTTCCTTAAAGCCTTTCATCCTTTTGTTTGACAATTTGTTTAGCCTACAAATCCTGTTTTGGAGGATGTTATACCCCGGTGTACTTGGTACTCGAAAGAATAATGTTCTTACCCATAATCATAACCGGGAAGTGCATATGTATGGGTGATAGAAGGAATAAAGTTTCACGGTGGAGCTTGCAGAAAATAAATTGATTTTCGTTTTGCGTTGAGATTCCGGTCTTAAGGAAGGGATTTTAATTCAACTGATGGAATTGGAAAATGATGATGGGGTAAGATGAAAAATCTGTTGAGCCGTTGTCGTTTAGAGAGGTAATTTTTTCACGGATGATTACGAAAGTTTTCAATGTTATTTCTTCCTTGTCATCCTCTTTTTCAAATATGACAATGTGGTTGGTTTAAGGCGGTATAAAGGCTAGTGATTAGATGATTTTCTTTTATAATAATATTTAAGATTAAGGCTTAAGGCAGACCGTGATTGAGTTGATTTCGAGGAGAAGGGAGAAGCATAAATTTCACAAATAAATGTTTGCTCATCAGCAAATCCCTTACTAATCCTTTCATGAGCATGCTCATTGCGATAGCTATTGTATACCGGAAAACTTTTCTTATGCAATAAGAGACTTGATGGAATCGACCCTTTAAAAAAAACTAGTTAAATTGACAGACAGGGTTGGGATATTACTCAACGCATCAAAGACAGCATTTTTTGTTTGTTCACAAGACGGTACAGGGTACCATATATCGGCCAGAGTCCAAGCCTTTTTGATAGAGGAGCCTACTTGGTAGAGTGAAATGCAGTCACTCACAGGATTGGTCTGTGTTCTTCCTCTGATGTTCCTTCACACAGAATCCAACCAGTTGGTCTGATCTTCAGGAACACACAATACACAACGTTTACTTCCTGCACCACTCGCATACGACAGTACATTCAAGCGAGTGTGTAGTAGCGTACGTACGAGCGTAGCGTATAAATAGACGATAATACGTGCAGATACGTCTTTGCAGACGCATATGCATATCACAAAAAAGAAATTAAAAATTCTCTTACTCTCCCGCTCTCTATAACTCTCCCACTCTCTCAGACTTACCCGCTCTCTCAGACTCACCCGCTCTCCTGGACTCTCCCATTCTCAACATAAATTCCATTCATGACCCACAATTTGAACACCACGACGGCCGGCTCAAGACTGATTCGTCAAGCTCAAGTATAACATCTCTTAGTGTCAGCCTCAATTGGTTTACAACGCATCACACTGCTACCAGTAGTGATAGATAGACACTTCCGTACTTGCTTTTGTCCAACTTCACCTAGAGTCTGTGAAACCATCTTCATTGTGATCACCTGAAAAAATCTATATCGCCTGCGTGGCCCAGCAGCTGGACAGAGTTTCTCCGTGAACAGCTGTCCTGAGTAGGAGACTGAAAACTAATTGGGGAGACAGGTTTCCAGAGCGCCAGTTGTGTTTTAAAGAGCTTTACAGCACAATTGAATCTCTAAATCCTATTCAGGACTAGAGTCTAGTTTAGACAATGAACGCTCAATTAGAGTTATTTTAACAGAAGAGAGCACAGCTTACTTCCCAAGCAAATGCTTTTGATGAATACTATTTCAACAATCTAGACAATCTATCGAAGCCAAGGGTATTATCATCCGCTTTCGATAGAGTCCATGCTTCAACGCCATAGGGTAGGAATGGGTTGATTAAGGTCTTGCATAGAGTCTCCTTAGTTCTGCGGAAAAGAGCTTAACTACTCAATTGCCTCCTCAGTCCAAAGAAACAGCAATTGACAAGAGTTATTCTTCGTTTGATTTCTGATGAAAAGTCGTTTTCAACATCATTTCGTAAAAACAGAGCCAAGGGAGACAAAGTCCTTACTACCTTGAAGTTATAGCTGTTAATTGTGACATTCTGTCCCGATTCGTCGATGTTAAGTGTCCTTTCTTGTTGACGGAAAATACTTGTTTTTGCCATCGTTTATCTGTTTCAAACTCGCATATGCACCGGTTACAAGCTCACTTAGTTCTGCTTATAATGTCAACATGTCGGTTCCTCTGATGCCTCTTCCGCTCAAATTTGCGTCTTTTTGTCGTAGACGTACTTTCTACTACGTATGTACTAGATCTTGGCTTCCTATGAGCTGTGGCGCCAATATATTCGTCTTTGCCGCAAGGAGATCAATAGGTCACTCCCACTTGCATTTCGTAGAGCTCCGCGTCTCTGTACTGCGGACATCAGCTTGCTGCGGAAGCAAATTATACATAGTCAGGCAGCGATAAAAGCCTTGGAATCACCGACAACACGATCGCTCACTGATGAGACTTTTCTCAGTGCTGAGTTCCTGGATCTGAAAAGAACGGAAAGACTTCTCCCTTTTAATAGAAAAAGTATAACTTCTACTACTACAGTCGGAGCCCTCATGTGGCATTCCTTCCTCCTCCTCCGCATAAATCGAGTGTTTAATGAGATTGATGAGTCCGTTCATACGCAACTTGGATAAGGGAATTCATCTCAGTTATCATTGTGACTTACCCACTTAGGCATATTCTCGTGTAAGAAATTGTGGTATTAAGCGTCCTGTTAAAAACAAAAGTCATAAACATGTATTTGCACGATTCATGAACAGGAGAATAGTAGACCCGTGTCGTTGTTGAACAAGGCCTTGCCTCCTTGAGCATACGTTTTATACTTACTCCTATCCTCATCCACACCAATCTGACCATCAAGAATTATCTACAATCTGCCCTAACCTGTTTCTTTACATTAGCAACTCATGCATGATCTCAAGGTTCATCTGTAATCTATCACATGCTTAAAGCTATTGCCATTCCTCTGACTTCCCATAATGAGGATATTGGATTTTCTGCCCAACTTAAATATCACATATTCAATAATGGCAGGTCCTCATACAATAGAAAAGGACTTCAACCCCTCATTTTTCTGTTCCTCTATTGTCTGAGTGTGTGTAACCCTTATATTTTCCTAACCTACATTTTCCAGGCATTTTTCAAAGTTGATAAGCCATCATCGTTGTGTGGCCTCTATTGGGAAAACATCGTTCATTCGCATGGCTTCGCAATGAAAGGACATCTCCACTTCAAATTGATAGTGTACGGCTGTGTGCCGAGTGGGTGTTGGTAAAATTGACGATGGAAATTCTATCTATCGTACAATTATACGTGACCCCATGTAGCAGCAGTCATTAGAAGCAAAAATAAACTGCAAACGTTCAGTTCTATACCGTGTATACCTAGAGGGAGCATCTATCACTTGGCTACTTCAGCACTACCAGGATGATGCAGAAATAAACTAAGTAATCTTCATGGGCATGGAGTGTGCAAAATGAAAGATGATCCCCATATGTGGCATCCTGTAATAATAGGCAGATGAAAAGTAAAACAAACTCTTCAGTTTGGCTTCGATCAACAAGAAGTAGCTATACACGTTTAGCAAGCGTTTGTTCAATGTTTGAAGGATGTTGGTAATGCTGAGCAAAGGTTAAACTTTTATTATCACATTACACGTGTTTGTGGCTTTTGAAACAAAATATAAGGGTAATATGTCGATATTTGATGTGTTAAGGACATGCTTTAAATATTTATGAGTAGAAGACTTGGGCAGCAAAACAATGGCTGATGTAGCTCTCTACTGTTGACCGTAATCGATGGATGGATAAATTGTTTTCGAAAATAGTTTCTTAACATAACTATTCATTTGGTTTATGATTGTTTAGATTAAACTAAGAGTGAACTAATAGCTGAAGATGTTGAAAGGAAAAAAGATGGCAATAATAACACGTACAGAGCAGAGTTCTTCCGATTTGGATTTGTAGGGGTTATTTAGTAATGCTTTGGATGATGCATATTGTACATGCTATGTGCATCTGCCCTACATCAGCACTATAAGCTGGCATCGGCCTTTCATACGATAAAACTGAAAATCCTTACTTACTTAAGGTGACGCAACAGTCCGGGGTGGACCTGGACCACAACCAACAAGCGTCTCCAGCCAGCTCGATCTTTAGTTAGCTAACTCCAGTTTCGCACGCTAAGTTGGTTGAGGTCCCCTTCAACTTGCGTGCGCTACCTGAGTCGCGGTCTTTCTCTACTCCGCTGTCTCTCTGGGGCGGATTCGAAGATTTTTCGGACCAGAGCATAGGTGTCAATCCGCTCTACATGACCCAGTCATCTCAGTCATTGGACCTTCACTCTCCTAGCTAATTCGATGTCACACTTTTCTTTCAAGAATGATGTTAAAAAATCGCATGACCGCTCATCGCCTTGCCTAAATCATTTTTTGACATCAAAGGTGTCGATGAGTTCTTTACCGACCTTAATGGAGCAGCGTGCATCTTCCATCGTCATCCTGTACAAACGGACGAGTTTGGCAGGGATGTCAAAACTAGATATTGCTCGTTTCCATGAATGCTGTCATAAGCGTCCATAAAATTGATGAATAGATGATGTATATTCGATTTGGAGCTCCTGGGTTTTTTCCAAGATCTTCCGTAGTGTGAATATTTGGTCGATGGTGGACTTTTCTGGCCTAAAGCCACAGTGATATGGACCAATCAGGTTGTTGACCAATGGCTTCAGACGTTCGCACAAAACGGCAAATAGAATCTTGTAGACGATGTTAAAAATACTAATGCCTCTGTAGTTGGCGCAGTTCAGAGGGTCTCTTTTCTTGAGGATCGGACACACAATGCTGAGGTTCCATTCATCGGGCATACTTTTTTCCGACCATATTTAACAGATGAGTTGGTGTATGCTCCTAACCAAGTCATCCCGTGCCGCTTTGAAGAGCTCGGCATTGGCAGTCAGGCCGTCTGCTCCAGCAACTTTGTTTGACTTCAGCTTAGATGTGGCTATCTTCATTTTATCGTCCAGGGTGAAAGGTTCATTCTGCCTGACAGCGATATTTGGTTCGTCATCGCCGTTATACAGTCTTCAGAAATGCTCTTTCCAAATTCTCAGCATCGACTGCGACTCTACTGCTATGTTCCCTTCTTCGTTTCTACAGGCTTCAGGCCGGGTTTTGCGTCCTTGGCATGTATTTTTTACCTTCTAGCAAAATTTCCAAATCCCATTCCTGGATCTCTCAATTTCCTTCTCCTTCTTTTCTTCCTGAGAAGCCGGTGCTTGGGTCTTGGGTCTTCTGCTCGTAGAGCTCGTGAGCAGCTCTAGTCCTTCTAGGCAGCGTCGTTTTGTTTGCATCTTGACGGAACTCGTCGTCAAACCAGAGGTTTCATTGTGGTTTTTGTTTAACTATCACGTATCATCGAACTTGTATATCCTTCAACAAAATTTCCTACATGACATGCAATTTCAAGGACTGCCCTTGGTCAACAGCATTTATTTCTACAGCTATATTGTAAGTAGTATAATTTATTATTAAGTTTCAAGATATTCTCTTAAGTGGTCAGTTTGCATGGTCAGTAAGGGATTCACAATACTTCAAGATTAATCAACTGACCCGACATCTTGCAAGTTTACCCAGAATCCACCTATCATATCAACATTACTCACGTCAAAACATTCAGATTGCAAATCATGGCTCACACTGCATATCCTTGAGAACTAACCGCATAGTAGATGATAGCCTCAAGCCAGAAAATACTTGCTTCACAAGCTTTCGGATCGATTTCGCATTACTTTCCGTTACTGACTTAAGACAATATCATTTTTCAAAAATGTCTGCAACCCCAGTTGTCAGTTGGTCGGGTCCACACACAGTAGCAGTAAAACCCACTCATCAGTCCTGCTCTGCATGGCACCGCACTACCCCAGTGTCACCTTTTACAAGGAATGCAAGTGATGGCAACACAACAGGATTCACTTTTTTTTCGGTTTCTGTGGGTTGTTGTTGTTTTGAAGTCTGATCCGGATCTTTGGCAAGTGCCACCCAAACAAAAACTTACAAAAAAAAAAAAACGGAACAAGGACAAGGGGATGCAAAATTTGTCCTGAGGATACCATTGTGACTTAAATTCTTAGTTTCCTGCCAAAAGCCATTTTGTTTCGGATTGACGTCTAGCAAGCCATAGCACGGTCGGAGAAGGAACAACTTTTTAGAAAGCCACTTGGTGGGTTGTTTGGCGGTAATACCACCCCACACTGCCACACACAATACACAAAAGAAGAGCAAAATGTTGCAGAGAGGAGAAACTGATGCGGTTATGTCAATGTCATCTGTTTCCTGAACAAACTAATGGCAGATTAAAATGGAGGTTAAGGATTCTTCACACTTTTTTCATAGCAAATACATGCACAAACCCACTCACTTGTATGCATTTCGCTGAGAAAATATCCTTAAAAGACAGTACCCACACACAGAAAGATATAAATGAAGGTGGAGGTGGTGTTGGCGTTGGCGTTGGCGTTGGCGTTGGCGGACTAAAGGAAGTTGCCTGGAAGAAGGGAAGAATGTGACATGTGGAGAATTTTTCAAGATTGCAAAGTAAACTTTGATAATTAAAGTTGTGCTTAGGAGACTTTATGGTATCCTTTGCGCTCGTTTATTTCATTCTTTTCTACGTTTTTAGCTTAAGATTTGTTTTCTGTTGTTGGTCTCTTCTTTTTTCTCTTCCACGAAAAGGATTATGGCATGCACTTAACAAAACACACACAACACACACACACACTCACAAGAGCTTACTTTAACAATTTTCATTGTTTTTTGCCGAGCGGAAAATAAATGGAAACTTTATGCCGCAGCATCACATGAAAGTATTTTCTTTCATCTGCTGTACAACACAGAATGTGTATTTAATTTAGGAGAAGACATTTTTCGAAGGAAATTCCTTGGAAAGAATGACACACGAATGTTCGGCAACTGAGTGGATCTCATTTTTAGGATTAACTGGAGCTGGGGAAACAGTGCACGGATTACTTTAAAGAATACGAATATTTTCAAACTAATTTCACGAGACGAGCTAATTTGAAAGTGCGCGATCTGTGAAGCGAGATATTATTCTTGAGACAGGAAATAAAATTCCCGGGTTTCAATCCCTTGGGGTGTATGTATTTATTTTTTACCCATACCTACTCTATAATGGGAAATGATATCCGGCGAATGATTTTTTTTTTTTTTTAAAGCGGCGTAGTATAAAATTATGTACTTAAATTATATTACATTGCTATTAACTTTAAAATCATTATTAAGTCATCAGTTGTGGTTTGTAGGATTATGACAGATTTTTACAGCAAAGATCAAGACTTTCAAGGATTTGTTTTTGGAATTCATTGTTACAACTCACAACTTGCCAACGACAACGGAATTTCCCATCTCAATTGATCTCGAGTGAGTTTTACTCAGTATGGTAAAATCAGAGCAAATGTTGTGGCTATGTCCAAGGCTTTTGTGCACGTCACGTAATTGGGATCTTCCTTTTCTTCGTCCTCTCGATTGTACTTGAGAGCTCTTTGGCTTTTTCTATTTGGTCTGCACTAGACATGTCGTAGCGATCTTCGGTGTAGCTTGGAAAGATCGTAATTATATCGCGTCCTGCATTCCTCGAGAAAAAACATGGAGCAACTATACATGGGTTAGGGTAGCTGTCCCCACTGAGCAGGGACCCATTTAGGCCAGAACGAGGGCCCATTGTGAAACTACTTGTAGAAACCGGAAAACCAGCCTCAGAAACCTCGCATGTAGAATTTGCTGAGAGGAAAAAGGAGTATAAGCTCTGGACAACCGTATCGGAGTAAACCTTATCTTCTGCCGTACTAAGTGCAGAACCAATTAGGCCGACATACAAAACTCTTAACTGTAAAGATTTTGAGCCTGGCTAGGTCGTTGAGGTCTTTGAAGAAGTACTCCCCTAGTGTTTCCCCCCTCAGCCTAGATGGGGCAGGGCATGTGCAAAGAAGGTCTGTATTCGTTTTTTCCTCCTACTCGTCTCTGCAGTTTCTACAGAAATCGTTAGAAAGTACACCTATTCTATTGTTTTGCCTGCCAGTTAGACAAAGCCTCCTTCTATAATTAAGTTTCCTATTCACGGACCGAAGTGTTCCCGTTCTCCTCAAATCCAGGTTATGCAAGATCTGTTTCGACAGAAGACAAGTGTTATTCCACCTTTTTCCTCTAGCTTCACTATCAAGGTGGGATTTTATCAATTCTAGAGAGGCAAGCGGTTCCCCTCCATTTTCAGAAAGGATCCGACCCGCATCTTCCTTTGCTAGTTCGTCAGCTCATGATGAAAACCAACGGCTTGAAACCGATAGGACTGCTGGTTATGATGATTTTAAATCTCATGCATTGCTTGTCTTCATTAGTCTTCTCTTAGACCCCCCTTTAGGTAGAAATTTCTTCTATTTCCAATTGGCTTCAAGCCCCACCACAAGTCCGAGTAACATGTGTACAATTTATTTCTCATTTCATTCGAACCATTCACTTTCAGCTTTCCCTCCATTTCGATTGAGTTCATCTCCTTGTGCTCTTTTATGATCCAATTCACCCAAGTCTTCTTTTAATCAATTGCTCAATAACGGGATGAACATCAGCATGCTTAGACCATTTATATTCCTCTCATCGCTTCGTCGAAAGCCCACGCAAAGTCAAACCAAATTTTGTAGACTAAATCCGGTGCAAACGAGTAATGGGTATGGTAAATCAAATTTTCTAGGCAATTTTCACCACTCTAAAGGACCTGCCGCTTCCGATGCCGAAAATCAATTTCACGTTATCAATTTATGACTTTGCGCTTTTTTTTCTCTCTTGTTGTTGTTCCGAAAACAAGAGTCATGCATTTTTGAACGTTCACAAAATACCCGTTGAGAGTTAAGAGCTCTTGCCTTTCGTTTTGTCCCGCTCCCGCTACATTTTAAGTAATCAACAGGCGAAAAGTCCTTGAACAGCACAGATCCAACGAATAACATTCAAACCCTTAACACGCACTTTAGATATACTTCCTCTTCTCAACCCAGGAGCGAGATGTACATATCGGCGGCACTATGGTATGGGTGGTGTTATAAACGCACATATTTCTCGCTTCCTTTTGTGATTAATGAACTGAAATATCTCTTATCCCTGTCAAGTCAAGTTGTCTTCCTGGAACGAAAGTGAGAACCAACAGAAAGAAAAAAAAAAGGGGGGAGAGGATATAAAAAAATCTTCTGCAATCTTCTTCACTGGAACTCAATCTTTTAGCAATCTTCTTCAATTCTACATAAGTATGTGCCACCAAGTGCCATGGGGTGTCATGATGGGGTACCACGACAATGTCATCATCACTTCTGTCGTCTTTAACATATACATTTGCAAATTCTCTCCCATATCCGTTTATCTAATTTACGAACTCCGTCATCCATCATCTTGTACATAAGTTGATTAAAACTCCTTTCCTGGTGCGTCTCCTGCGTCGGTTGTATATGTATGCCATGGACTACATAGGCAACAACTGCGTTGATAAAGTTTTCCATCTAATGTCCTTGTCGTGCGATATTCCTCAGTAAAGGGTCCATAACGAGAAAATTCCTTCAAGAAAAACACACATTAATTTACTTTCCCTAAAACTTTCGAAAAAAGTTACAAAATTATCGCGTCGTCCTGTATGTACGGCACAATGTCGCACTGCCATTAGTGACTTAACTGCCACGTCATAGTAATAGTTGGGTGTATAATTATAATCCCAATACAGCGACAGGAAAACAGAGAATAAGTGAAAATCTGAATTCAAAAAAGAAAAAAAAAAAAACCGGGAAAAAGTTCACTCCGCTCTTCATTGCGAAATGAGTCTTATTAAAATGTCCTTAAGGGGGACGCTACAGCAATGGATAAAGTGGTGTACAGTAGCGGTCGAAAAATTGAAGTTACTTAAAAGAGAAGTATCTATTTGTGTTTATTTAAACAAACTTCCTGAGGGCTTTGGCGACAGGATGGAGTTATTAAAGTTATCATTTTGTTGGGAAAAAGTTTTATTTGTCAATCCAAGGTGGTCTGATATTTTGTAGTTTTCCTTCACAATTACAGCTGGGTACGTTGCCTGAGAGCCGCTGTTTTTTTCGAAATTTTCTGATGAAGCCTTACTTTGCCAAAGTTTACGGTCAATAATTAATGACGTGAATGAGAACCAGTTTGAAGTGATGATACTCTGGGCTTTTCTGTTTAAATATTAAACGACAACCCTATTCATTCTGTGCAAAGGCGTGCATTTCTGTACCGCATGATCATGATTTAACATTGAAGATGCTTATAAGCACTCTGAGTGCTAATTCTCTATCCAAAAAGTCTAAGGGCCGGCATGTCCCACATAGGCGCCAATTTTGTTTAGGAATTTTTCAAGCTTAAGCTGGCCAATATAACCAAACCGAGGAAAGTTGCATTCATTGGAAGCAAGAGAAAGTTAGAAGTGAAAACGAAGGTATAAAGCTTTAAGTAAAAATAAATTTTTGGTTTTCCTTAATGGGGAATTAAATTGGAATTTATATTGATGTGTAAGGGACATGGTCACAACTGCAAAAGTCAATTAATCACGAAAAGTTCAAAGTCAAAGTACAGAAGTTCAAAACTAATCCTTAGCTCTGTTTAACTCATGCGAAACCGAAAACAAAAGCCAAGTCGCGGTCGGTTGGCCTTAGCAGTCAATAGCTACAAATTATACCGTCGAACGAACTTTACTTGACTCTTTCGTCATTTTGTCGTTTTTTTTTTTTTACTTCCCACCTTCATAGGGGAAGGATTGCAATCGCCCAAAAAAAAAAGTTCGAGATTTTAACGGAGCTTCACATTACGATACACTAGAAATCATTTGCACCCATTTTCGAAGTGATGTCTGTGTGTGTGCGTGTGTGTGTGACAATTTTTTTCTCCTTCGATATCTGGAGAACGGAACAACGTACGATCTTGCGGTTTTTTTGTGAAACTTAGAGCTGATTAGATTTTCAGCAAAATCGGTCCAGCGGATGCTGAGATATTTAAAGAAATGCTTAAAAAAAAGGTGTACTGGACAAGCTAAGCACTTTGTTGTGTTATTGGCGACAATGTTCGCTGCGATATAAAGCAATACGAGGTGGGAAGTACAGGACTGGCTCACCAGTCGAATTATTTTCATTGTCTTCTCTTTGTAGGTTTTGCTTTCTACTTCTTATTTTTATCTTTAACATTTCGATTTTCGTTTTTGGAAAAATTTTAAATTGATTTGGTTTAGATTGATTCAAATCCAAAGTAATCGCGCTGGAGAATATGCCGGGTGCTTCAGGATTTCTCATTGCAATTCCTCCGGTTCTTGTAGCGTACGAGTATTATGGGCGACGTGATTGACAAGAGTTGTCATGGTGGAAGATTGCGCCTTTTCGATTATCTAAAACCGAACGTTTTTCTCGAAAAGCGGCATCGATTTTAGTGAGTTGCTTACAGTACCTGTCCGACGTGATTATTTTACTTCGTCGAAGTAGCAAACGCACAGCATCACCTACATTGGATGCAACCCGGGTTCGAGACCTTCTTTTTTAGGTTCTTTTCCGCTGTACGTTGTTATAAAGAACCTTGTTTTCATGACCAAACTGCATCTACATCATATACCATAGCCATAGTTCTCAAAACTGGTTCAAATTTTTCTACCCCCACTGTATACACTATTACCCCCTCAGTTTACTTTGTATAAACTCGTTTTGTGTGAGAAGTATTCTCACGCCATCTTTATTGTCAAAATCAGAAAGTTTTCCTCTTTATGCATTCGGTGCAGCGAAGAAAGACAAAAAGAAGACTTCTTCAGTCAATCCAATTCGGTTTCTCCCCAAGACTCTGTCCAACATTTCAGGCAAATTGCAGTTGGCAAAGAAGTTTTCCTTTATTTTTAAATGCTCTCCTACTTTGAGAATTCTCTCGCAACTGCCACGAAAATTGCCCCCAAAAACTTGTTGGTGGCAAAAAAAGAAAAAAAAAAAATAGGAATAACAATATGAAAGGACGAGTGGAATGGTCGGAGTTTGTGTTAGGGGAGAATGTTTGTGAAAAGTGCATAGTCCAAAACAAAGGAAATGTATAGAACGTCTGAGCGGGTGGATGAGGCAAAGTGATCGTTCTTCTTGCATCAGTAAGTGTACCAGTTCTATTGCAGTGCCAGTTCTAGTTTCAGTTCCTATTCCTGTGCCAGTGCACCCATAAGATAATTACCGTTATTATAATTATGAGAAAATAATAATGCAACTTTTTTAATTGCTTCAGTTGTTCTCGCTTCGCTGCCAATGATGCTACTATTCTGCTCCTTCTATGGAATTTCCCTTCAGTATTTAGATTTAACTTTAACTTTGAACTCGTCCTTTTTATCTGCATTTCCACGCTCTCATAAGCTGAGATTAGTTTTTCTTCTGCAGGAAACATTTCCTCTGGGCACTTTACATCACAGTGAAGGCGATTATCACAGTTAATATTTTTCTGTTTACTATTCTTAGACAGAAGTCCTTTTATGCTCCCATTAGGATGTGTCAGCTTAAGGAATGCAAAAATGTTGGTGCAGGTAACGTACCTATTTGAGTTAAAATAGTTAAAAGAAGATATCTGTTGTTTGTACACATATAAATTCACCTATTTGTATGGTTTTACAAATCACATAAGTTTCTCTCAATGAAACTTATGTTGGGTACATGATTGTGGGCATATGTAATAGAAAAGAAAAGCCACATGGGAAAAATCCCACCAGAAGTCTTATTCGACAAAAATTCTATTGACATACTTATAACTTATGTATGTAAAAGGTTTGTATAAAAAAGTCATAGGTGTATGTAAATTGATCTAAGGGACTGTTCATCGAAATAATTATTTGTATGTGGAAGGTAACTAGTTCATAATTACAAACTTAAAATTGCAGAATAAAACATGTCATCTTCTCATCGGTTTACTAGGAGTATAAAGCTCCTGGCGCGAGTAAAAAATGTATCTACATTCAAATACTAAATGCCTCTTTCCTGAAATGGCCACCAATCAGATGATGGTGAGAAGTGTAATGAACGGATTTACGCCTTGAAAGTTTAAATAAAAATAGCGAAGCATATTCTCTGTCAGATTTTTCTCCAGATGGGTGATTTTTCAGGGGAATTTTTGAAATGGAATTTGTTTTTCTGGAATTCAATTCAATTTGGAGATGTACGTTTTCTTTGAACGGTTAATCATTTTCGAGTCTTTAACAATATCAACATCGTATGTTGACGGAATAGGTAATATTTAATCGGGAAATTGTACTACATGTTCGGTTTGTGGACTCTCTTCAAAAGAGGTATTTTCCAGATTTCTCTGGAATTCTTCCCTGACAGCTGTTCCTTGTGTAAACGCTGGCATTTGTTTGAAAGGTATATACTCTGGAATTGCATCTATTAGCAGTGGAAAATATTTTTTCATTTGCTAGCCAGTACCTACCTATCGAATACTCACACAGTATTTGCTGCACAGCCGTCTACACGTCCTCCAGATACATATTATATACCTTTTAGGAGACTCTTCTTTTTCGAAGACCTTAAGTCCACTTCATCTCAAGACCTGGATTACTTTTCGACTATTTTTCTCATGCACGCTTATTTAGGTCGGCCTACTCTTCAACTTCAACGGGTAAGTGCTTTCCAATGCATGTTTCATTTTTGAATAGAGCTATCTTTTCGCTGTAAGATGTTGATGAAACATTTATTTGAGATGGTTAGCAGCTTGCGAATGCTACACCCACAAAGAAGTAATGATTCGACATTAGAGCCGAAAGCAGTCGCAATTAGGTTTCTTTCTTTTAGCTTTTCCGATTCCACTACCTACATTTAGTTTGGTTCACCGTAGAGAGCTGTCAATCTTCTCGACTTGTTGAGTTGAGCACACCTTTTCATGGTGCAAAAACATGATGTCATTTCTGCGAAAGGTCAATCTGTGCAAGGTGTTCTTGCTCTTTGATGTACAGCAAGGTTATTTTGTGGCCGATGTTCTAAGGTTCGACGTTTTGAAAAATAAGCTAGAAGAACGTAAGTGCCTCTCCAATTGTCAAAGTTTTCTTCTTGTCTAGAGGATCTGATTGTGGTTGCTATCACCTTGTTTCTGTTAGCCCTCAAACTTATTTGAGCATTTGCTGGTCTGGAAGATGAATACTTGTCCCCCGGCCACAAAACATCTTACTTAAACCATCTTTGTTTGTGGAATATGTTGTTTTGGAAACCTTCATTCCGCGATTCGAGTTCCAATTGAATTACATGGGCTCACTGGGCCAAAAACCAACTCTTCCTCTTTGGGTCGCCCGCGAAGCGCCATTTGCTCGAAATTCCCAAATTTCGCTGCAAGGAGTAGGAGAGCAAAGCTTGCTAATACGTTTCACTGTAAAGACTTTTTCTCATTATTTAGTAAAATGCTTCTTCTTAGACGCCTTATGTTGGTCATTCTTTTGTGTGTTTTTCTTAATTTTTCTATTCGTTTTTTTTTTTGGAAAGTTCCTTCTGTTGTCGACCTTCAAAGATACCGCCATACCATATGCTACCAAATATGGAAAATACAGTTGAGTGACAGTATAAAACTTTCAGATGCTCCCAAGTATATTCTTATGTCATAAAAAAGTGTATAACTAGTATATTCGAAAAAACTTAAACCTATTCTACTTTTTTATAGTCCGTTTTAAGCCTTCAATCCATTCTCGACTTAGGTCTGTCAAACTTTCAGGTAAAATTGACGTCCAGCTGAGAATGCCCGTTAATATTATTTAAAAGGAAACGAATTTCATTTCAAATTACATGTATTATACTTCCAACATTGACCTATTCACTAGATTTCACACAAGTAAAGACCCATAAAAATGGAACACCTACATAGTTGACCTGAAAGTTTGTATTAAAATTCAAAAGCTAAAATCTAATACCGTGTCTTCCACAAAGTGCACTATTCTCCGCTAAATGAATTTTCCTCCATTAAAATTGCATGCAAACTTCATTTCCAAGCAACCCCTATAAAATCCAGTTTCTTGACCCAAGCACTTGCAAACCCTCTGCCAGCTCTTTTACTTCCATCCATACCTTTGTTGCACTGAAACAAAGTGGAAAATTGCTTCAATTTATTACCCACATCTTCGATGCACCTAGCGTAGCAACATCATAGAATTTTAGATGACATGAAAGGAAAAATGATTTGTGGTCGAGTGGAAAACCAGTGCACTGAACTTACAAGTCCACTACCTACCTAGACTCTGGGATACTTAAACGAACAGACAAACTAACATGGTTGCGCCGGACAAACCACACACACCCAACTCATCATCATCAAAATAGGTACGAATGAGAAATCAAATCACCTTAACCCCCAACAGCATCGTCCTGCTCCCATTTTCTTGCGAATCACTGAACGAGCAAAATGCGATTCGTGTAAACATTCTTGCTGGCAAGTAAAATGGACAAAAAAAAAAGGACCAAACGAGCAGAGAAAAAAAAACTTGCTCACAAATTTTCCTCACGTAGCACAGTTATACTGACCCATGATTTATGATCGCACAACTCATAAAGGATTACATTTTTACCGTCGTGGTGGCTCCGAAGCAAGTTCTCCTATAAGTTTCTTGCTCTTGCAAAGTACGGCAGTTTTGCTACTGCCCCTGCCGCTCCGGGCTGTTCGACGTGATGTAGGTCATATGGACAATCTGTGATATCGAAACTAACCCTTGAAACAGCCAAAATGGGTGAGAAGCTGTTTTCGGTAAGTGGCGAATGGCGGGCCATTTTTTAACCAAAGAAACATAAGAAATAAGTTCCAGCGAAGGACATGAGGCCTGGTGGGCACTATGTGTAACATTATATTGGAGCCCTTTTTTGTGTGATTCACATAAGAGGGGTAGTTTTTTTTTTTTGTCGGTACTACACCTTTATGGGTCATCATTATCCTCGATGCTTGATTCTTAACCGAAGAGTTGGTTGTTGGTGTTGAAGGTTAAAGTAAAGGACATTTAAGTTGGAAGATGATAATGAGCGGGTGAATTATATTTTTGTTTTCTCTTATAGTTTTGCTGACAATTCTGGTCACATAGTTGCGAAACAATTCACACAACCAGACATATTCTCATTGCCTCGACTTGCATCCGGAATTAGAATCATAAGTCGTTGTTCTTCGGTAAAATTTCCATGAAACGATGCAACTTTAAATGCAAATGGTAGTTGTTGAAAAGTAAGAAATGTGTCCCGAAGAGATTCACGGAATCGATAAAGGCGTGAACTAGTTAAGTAATAAGTAAGACATATGTAAACATCTTCAGGTGATCATACTTTTCGTACATTTATTTGAACTATTAATGTGGAAACTGTGTACTAAGTTTCACACCATCAAAGTCCTTAGGCTAAGAGCTTCTTTAGAGTGTTGAGAATGACAAACATCATAAAGGGTGTCCCATAAGCAGCGATAAATGTGAATTGGATCTCAATGTTTTATTTTTGTCAGGTTGAAGGCCCTGTGCTAAGACACGGTCCATTTGTTTGGTTGAGACAAGCTCGATATTTATAAAATAGAGAGCTTTGTCTGTGATTTTAAATACTTCTGTTCAAGTTGGCGAACTAAGACACAAAAATAGGTCCATTGAATCAACAGCAAGTACAACCCTTGAAGTTTGTTTTTCTGGGAGAAAAATGAGTAAGACCTTCAATTATAAGGAACTTAAGCTGGTAGGAGGTTAAAAGTGTTCCGCTGTGACTTCGTCCTCTCCAAGCATAGCAAACAGTGATGTCACTTATGGTCCATTATAACGTCAATAAATTGCCTGAGGTCTTTTTTGCTCAGGGGTAGTAATGATGCCGCGGTCGGAAAGTATCTGTTTGATCTACCTGCATCCTCGAGAGTCATGTCAACTACGGTTGTGTTTGCTAGAAATCCTCGCCGAAGAAGTAGGCAAACCTAACGCGAGGCAGATCTCAATGTTGGTACCCCGTTGTATTCTGTCACCAAGGCATTGAAGTAGGGTGCTTGTTTTTCCAGTGATTCCACTTTGCCAGCCTTTAAGTCTCTGCTGCCGTCACATGGAACCATCGAAAATGATAATGAGAAGCTTGGAATCATGTACACAGTTGAAATTGAGGCATTTTGTTATGTTTTGGAACATATTAGCGTCCGCGTCTATGTTTAGCTAAAGGCATCTTCGTTCAGAATTGATCCTAGATATAAAGATTCCCCATTATCATCTTGAAGGACTTTGTTCATTTAGTTTTCTATTGGAAGGACTGCTGTCTCGTGGGTCTTTTATTGAAAGTTTTCTGAATTGTATTGCTCTGTTGGGGACGGTACTGGTTTTCTGAGGGATGCCGGGGAATATCCCAATGAATTTCAGATTGACTTAGAGACCCTTTACGACAGCACTCATAGTCAAGAGCCTTACAAGACAGGTCCTGGAATGGATTTCGAAAGAATTGATCACGTGTTGCACTTTGGAAACATTTTTTCCTAGTTATTCCTCAATCTAAGGCAGCTGTTGACAGGCGAAATCTGTGCAGCTTCCGGATTACGAACACCACTGCTATTCTTTAAGGTGTTCCCTACGATAGCATATTTAACGGAAATTGGTTGACGAATGACATGCTCATTAAGAACCAATTGAGACAAATACTGAAAAGCAGTTTGAAAAACAAATGAAAACGAAATTGATGCTCTGCAAACCACACATGTCTGTCAAGTCCAGAAAGAACGAACGAAGCAAAATCTTCGTCTAAAGTCTGAAAGATGATCTAGACCCACTTAACCGTTTGTAGCTTTTTTTAAGAAACCGATTCTGGGTGAATAGATACGTAAACCACTTTAAACTGAATTTTACCAAAAGCACCCTTATACCCTGGAGACGTTTGTTGGTTGAGGCCCAGGTCCACCCCGGACTGTAGCACCATCTTTACTAACCCTTATACCCAACCAAAGAAGTTTTCTTTCGAAAAATTCCTCCTAAGTATTTCACTTCTTTGGCTAGTGGAATTCAGACGCCTTTGAGTACTAGTACAGCCAATCCAACCGATTTCCTCAAGTGAGGAGAACAACCTCAGCAACTAAGAGCCCGATCCTAATTCACAATCCGTCAATCACATTCAGTGCTATTTATACCTTGTTTGGCTTGCTTCAGTTCCTTAACACAGATGGTGACGATGCTGTCCGCTAAAAATTCATCAACGTATTTTAAATGTTTAAAGTCGCAATAAGTGCTCAACTTATTTGAAAATTCCACTGTCTATGCAAACCCTTGTGGATGAAAGATTTTCCTAGACTCTTGACATATGAAAGGAAGTGTCTTATGATCAACTTTTGTTTAATTTTTGGCATTCCTCTCACAGAGGCTCTATCATTTTAAAATGATATCAACAATTCCTCATTCTCATAAATGCAACACAATCTGATCCGATTTTCAAAAATCTTATTATTAAATCAAGTCTAGTAACCCGTGCTCATCCTTAAATATACGCATTTCCAGCAGCAAGCGTTCCCAAGAAAGCCCCAAGTAAATCCTGTAAATTACTTCAAACTCTCAGACAATTTTATGGTCGCATTATTTTAAGTGACAGAGAAATCATGTCGCCTTTCATCGTTCTCTCTCACTCATCATGCTGGTCCCCCAAATGTGACATTTAAAGAAACCGTTTCAAATTCAAACATCTTCATAACGTAATTGCTACTTCGTGTCCATTGCCATTCCCACTGGGTTATTCCCTAAACTGCCATTAGGCAGGTTCTTCTTCGTCTTTCACTGAAAGATGTGCTACACGCCATTCCTTACCCGAAATATTTCACTGTGGTGGATCCTTGCGTTTCAGGGTTTTATCCTTGCGATACATTAATTCCATCATCAGTGCGTATTCTTTCTATTTATTTGTAAAATGGTGAATTTTCCCTTTGCCCCATCTCCAGTGGGAGTCGTTCCGTTGAATTGCTGGAACCCTCAATTTCATTCATCTCCTCGGAGTGAAACATTTCAATGGCAGTTTTGTTTGTGTCGACGAGGACGACAAGGACGTCGACTACGGAACAAAACAGTATCGGATTTCTGTGCAGACGACAGCCAGCTTAGGCTTCTAAGTCGAAACCATAAAATCAATTAAATGCCAAGGAACCTAGTCGAGGAGTCATGTCGTGTAGGTGCGCGGGGCCAGCATGTTACCAGGGTAGGTCGTAAAAAATTTCAATTGCCAGCGGTACACATGCGGAGCCATGTTTCGAGAAAGGAAAAGAAAAACACGACACAAACACAAGAAGGACCTCTTGTGCACGTTGAAATGTCAAACAAAGTCGGTCTTTAAATGTTGTACTTAAGTTGATTTCTCCCGTTCCTTTGATGTATCTCTTCTCGTTCGGGTGGTTTCTGTTGGATAAGTGGATTTGTCCAAGAATAAGAACCATTCCTGCAGCCCTAAGGCCAAGATGTTTTAGTTTTGGTGTCTCAGTAACCTATGTTGAAAATTTTGTACAAAACAATGACACTTACAGGAAATTGAGTGTTATGGACTATGACTCTGAGTGTCTATGGTTAAATGTCTTTGAATTGCAGTCGGGTATGGTGGGAGGCAGTCCTGCTTGTTGGTTGGGTGCAAAACTGATTTCTAAAATTGTTGTTTATTTGTGAGGGTGTTATGTTAGCTTCGTGTAATGGACATGTTGAACGAGTTTTGTTGTTTCTGGCTCGTTGTGTTCTTGTAATTGTTTGAGAATCTGTCAAGTTGAACATGGAAATAAATGGAAACAATTGAGTCCTTTTAATGTGAAACAACTTCGATTGAGTTAAAGGAAGAAAGAGAGTGAGAAAGAGAGAGAGAGGGGTAAACACATACATGGATTGTTCCTTGAAAACGATTTGTAAGTACATAATGAAATGTAGGAGTATGTAGGGACATATGTATGCCAAGGCATTCATCGTAGTGGCTTTCCTAAGGGTTCTAGGGAATTCTAAAGAGGAAACATTATGTGAACATTAATAGAAAGGTGAACTGCTTAATATTCTATAATTCTAGTAACGAAGCTACAAGGATTAAGGTAGTGTTGAGACTGAGATGAAATGGCCTATATAGCCATTTTCAGTACTACAGTGGCAATGGTAATTTTATTTTATTGTCAAGTAGACAAGTTGCGATGCATTTTTTTTTTACCGACTGTTAGCTTTATTCGATAAAACTATCCCATTCCCTCAGGAAGCCAGATCCTTACTTGCAAATCATTGTGGAACTCAGATTGACGGAATTATCAACAGGGGCACCATATCACTGCGGGACGTACCGCCTTAGATGATTTTCTGGCCCCATGCATCAATAGTCGGACAGATAAACTTTTATGCTAGCGTAATCTGTTGAAAAAAGCCTCACTCAACGCAAGCTGGAATTTGTATGTCAGGCTTCCTTCGCACAACCCTTTACCGCTGCTCAACATGCCATCTTGGCATTTCGACTATTACACATCTCTGAACGAATGAAACTTAAATAAAGCATCCATCGATTCTTTCACTCGAGCAATTTAAAAGTCCTACAGAGAAGATCACTTATCCTTGCTTGAAACATTACAGCACGACATAGCCTTCAGTATGATTCAAGACGCTATGCGAATCAATACTGCTTCAAAAAAAATCTTCAACAATTATCAGGTAGAGACAAGACTGGGAGAAACACTAACCATAACCATAGCCGGGTCCAAAATGGAAACAGGATTTGGATGGAGAATTACCAAAAGGCCTCCTTTCACATCCTAGCGGAATAGCTAAGGAAATATTCCTTGGAAATGAAGTTATTCCAAGTATCTTCCTGTCATCCACTCATAGAAATTCCTCGACTTCCTGACACCCAGAGGGATGAAAAAACTTATTTAGAACCTGTAAGAGAACTCGCAGTAGAATTTCCCGAACACAAAACTAAAACTAAAGCCAAATGTCCTCCATGGCTCTAGTGTTCTTTAGATTTAATTTACAATTACGTTTCCATCACACTTTACAGGTTTTAGTCAATACAGTCAAGAAGTGAGGTTTTAATAAAGGCAAAGCTCTGGGTTTACCCAGGTCATTCATATAAACTCCTCGAGGATAAATTCCTGAAATATTATTTCAGTAATTTGTCATCCGAAACATTTGTAATGCCTTTTCAATTATTCTCAAAAGTGTAAGTATTTGCGATTCGTTTGTCTTGCTCCTGAAAAGTCCTTGAGTGTCTATCAACTTTATATGACTCTTCAACTTCAAGTAAGTCGCTATAGGGTCTCCAAATTATTTACTCTTTATTCATGTCTCAAGAAAAAAGTTCTTAAAATAAATAATAAACAAATCAACAAAAGTCCTAAGTCTAACGCATGTATTCTTCTAAAAATATCCCCTGTCCATCCAGTCATGGATCTGAATGCCTCACCAAAAATAAAGTGCTCTCTCTCTCTCCTGCCCCGCTCCAATGTTCCATCGACAAAATGTTTATCAAAAGTCATTCAGTGAATTATTCATCATTATCAAGAGGAATACTAAAAGTAGAAGCAAGGACATGACATTCCATAAAGAGCCCCCTGCAGTGGATGGGGGCGCACAGCGTACACCTCTTCTCAATTCACTTCATTTAAATTTTAGACAAAGATATTCTAGTGCTTCCTGTTTGGTAGTAATTTAAAATCAAGAATCCAAGATAATAACACTTTGGGGCCCGTCTCTCTTCGTTTCTTCTTTTGACAGAGGTGCTCCTTCCTGCTTTCAATTCGAAGGTAAATGTAAAATTGGTTGCAGACTCTCTGTAGTCCGTAGAAATCCTTCAAACTCCACTTCTCATTTTGAATAAATTTCCGCTTTTGTCCTTTGAGTGCTGTGTCTAACTGTTGTAACGTGATAACCGTCCGGCATCCTTTTATACTTTACTTTGGGTCTATAAAATGGACGACGATATCAGGTGTAGGGTTCTTACATTGCTATGTTACCTGATTTTATCAAAACCAATAAAAATAGAATTTACTCCTTTCGCTTGAACTCCTTCCTAGTGGTTCATCTCGTCTCAACACTTATAATGTATAAGAGCAGATCCTTCAAAGAAGGACATTCAGCCATTAGCGTTAACTTTGCCTCTTGTGAATTTATTCTTCCAATTGGGACTTAGGTTTGAATCTTGTTCGTCCATCCTTAATTATTTTCAAAGACAATTTCTTTAGAATTGCTTTCGCCCATTTAAGGATACGATCGAGAGATAAAGTGCCATTAATATGTTTTCTTTTGCATTCATTTCATTATCCTTATACGACACTAGAGCGCACATTGTAATGAGTCCACGGTCGATGCTACCGTCAGGACCATATCTCATTAATCTGACGCGTTTCCTATTGGTGATTCTGAAAGGACCTGAATCCATTTCCCTTTGAACGTTCCTTTGATAGCCGGGATTTAGATTCGGTCGACAGTAGATAGAGATGGTGGGAGAATTATGAAAAATCACTACTTCAAAAGATGATTTGATTAATTACATTGTCCTTGGAGGATTTTGAACGATAGCTTATGGTTAAAGTTCAATTCCTTTTGGCGGAGACACTGCAGAGATAAATGAACGAATCGATGCGATGGTGTGCTGATGCTATGGGCGTTTTCTATCGCAGCAGGCTCATTTTTTTTATGCTTCTACTCATTCATGCCGCAATCAATACCAGGGCATCGATGAATAGATTGATGATGGGTGGGGGGGTTATGTGTCTAATCTCTTCCTCTCGCCCGTATCGATGCCTTGCCGATGGTTTTAATGGAATTAATTCGTCTTAATGGCTTTTATGCACTGAAGGAATTACGGAGGATTTATTTAAGGAACAGAAAAAGGACTACGACATTCAGTGGGAATTCCTTTCTCATTGGCGCTGCAGGTTGGAAATATTACTCGGAGCTTAATTATTATTACTTTTTTCCATTTCTAATGAATGAAGTTACAATTATCTGCTAATGAAGGGGGTAGCCTTTGAAGTTATCAATTCAATTAGGTGCTTATTGCACCTCATTCGCTCCATGAATAGCGTGGTAATTCTTGAAATATTACTCACAATAAGTAGAGAATTAATTAGGAAGCAACGGTTGGTTTTGGGAGAAAAGAGACTAGATGCCATAATAGGATGTTTAATTGAAGAGCATAGATTGCAGGTTTAGGATAGCTGCAGCTGTGGCAGTATATGAACTGTGGAAGATTAATCTTCTTCTGGTTATTTCCCAATATTATTCGGATCTAAAACAAACAGCAAAGCTGACCAATTCAAAAGATCTATTACCAGCAGAGCATGTTTCACTTCTTTCTTCACATATGCACAGCTTTTGTAGAATTTATTGGATCAAAATCGCAATGCTAGAAGAACATGTGAGACAACTGTTGTCTTCTCCGACTGAGCCGAAAACAATTCTTACTTAACTGGCGAAGACCAGAAAAGCCCTGCGACCTAAAATATCTTTTGTGCTGAGTAAGATTTCCTGTGACTAAAAAATGTTGTGATCCTGAGCAAGAGATCACTTAGAAATTCGAAGATCGTGCTTGCAGATGAGGGGTTGACTATTTCTGGAAAGATAAATCCTCTGATGAAATGTTTAAGCCTGCTGAGAGCTATACAGGATATAACCACAAGATGTCATCCGCAGTTTCTGTATCCTTGTCCGTTTCACAGGTATAGGTTCATTTGAATTGATCTCAAACATAATACAGCTGGTGGGTATGCCACAGAAGGAAACTGGGCCTATGAATGCTGATTGATCTTCTTGTCAGGCGAGCTTATCAGCAATCTCGTACATTTCAATACCCATGTATCTGGGAACGTAATAAATGAAATTTTTTGTTATGTCGTGAGGATATTCATCAGCACTAGGCAAATCTTAATTCGAAGAGATAGGAGCTTTGCGTCGAGATTTGTTCAAGTTCATCACTAACTACAGCATTGTTCTTTTAAGCAAGTTGACTTTGTCTCGAGTTTCAAAAAAAAAAAAAAACAGAAACTTGTCTAATTTGATATCTAATTTGGTCTAATTTGATATCTCTCTGGACACGTCCAAGATTGAAGGATAGTGAAAGATTACAAGCCTTGCTTAACAAGGTTAAAAAGGAGCCTATTCAATCTGTATTTCAACACAAAATGAATGATCCCTTCCGGCTTTATGGTCGAAAAGGTGATCTGAGTGACAATTTTACTAGAGTCCGCTATCTTTTGTGAGAGAAAGCTGAGCTGAGTGAGGACGTGCGTGGATTCATCACTCTTTAGGTTAGTCTACATATAAATTGCGATGAGATGATGAATTGAAGAGTATCTATGTTCAAGGCCACCAGCAACTTGAAATAGGTACTTGATTCCGAGAAAAAGACGTATATGTAAGTTTAGCGACAGCTTTCGAAATTACTTTACTAGCTCCAAAGGAGGGTTCAAGACCAGCATAAAAGTTGGGGTGCAAAATTGTTCTCCCAAGGAGCTACCCTTAGTTTAAAAGGAATTTCGATGGGGAGGTTCTGTTTGCCATGATCTATGTCTAGAAATTATTTTTTGACTTGAAGCTCCTACACACAATTCAATATACTCTCTAGTTTTCTATTACTTGTTAAGTGATTTGTTCTAAGGTGTTGATGTCTAGATGACAGTTTCAAATACTAACATTTAGCGCGACAGCTCATGGAGAACCAAGGCCTATCATCTCGCAACCATTCATGTCCGCAGTTAACTTCTTTGCAACAAAGTAATTGGGAGCAGTGTGCATTACACTAATGGGTCAGGGATTTTAGATACCCTCATTACTGGAAGGTACTGTAATTGATATTATACCGCCTCATCATCGAGACCTGATTGCATGACAGCATACCGTTGTCATCGTTTAAATAATCTTACATCAAACTCAAAACTCCAACAATTAAACTACCGCAGATAAAAAAAAAATCATAAAATCCATTATTCACAGTAAAGGACGACAATCAACAACATCACCCCCACCTGTACTGTACACAAACTTTGCGCTTCTGTCGAGTATCCTGGCAAAGAAAAATTCCGGCAATGTACTTACCACGTTGAATACCGATGCCAAAAATTTCGCTTTGAGCACGCCACCAACGAGAAGATCGTATATCCTGAGATATCCTTAAAGCACGCATAATTGTGGATAACGAGAAATATGCCTCCTAATAAATTTATCCTTAAGAATTTCTCTTCACGAAGGATAACTTGAGGATAACTTTAAAGCGTTAACACCTCTGCGGTTTCACACCACTCGTCCTAACACCGCCGTTTCAATTTCGCGAACAAAATCATCAGTCGGCTATTATATGTACGTGTATCAACAATGGAGGCATTAGGAAAATCCTTGGGTTTCTTGTGTTCTTCTTAAAAGAAATGAAAGAGGACACTTAGCGTCGTCACCAGACAATCAGGTGTACGTAAACGAAGAGCCATCCTCCCATCCAACTCGTATAGAAGGATAATAGGACAAAGACACCTATACCTATTGTCTTTGTAGATTTACTCATCGTTTGACAATTTGCAGATAATTGTTCGTAGAACGCTCGAAATTGATTCACGAGACACGAAATAGTATATATGTGTGTGTATTACACTTTTCTGTCGCCCAAAAATATAGTCGTTGGGTTTTGTCCTGTACGACCAGGAGTACGACTATTATTTGGAATGCAAATATTTGAGAGTGTCTGCCGGTTTTTTTGTTTTTTTTTTTTGTATATCGAAGACGGTGTCTTAGGAACAGACAATGACGGCAATAGGTACGGCCAAAAACATCTTCAACATGATGGCTGGTTTGAGATAGTAGAAAGGATTTGCCGAAGGTAAACAACAACGCTAATGAGACTTTAGTTGGAGCCATTGTTTGTAAGTGATTTGTACTTTCGGTAGGAGATAAATATTGGATTGAAGCTGAAGATGCTTCTAGTCCTCTTTTGTTATTGTATATTTCAGGGAGAAAAGATATACAGAAAACCTACAGATGGTTAACAGTTTGTCGTATGATACGTTATCACTATTTTAGAGGTAAGAGGTTCATGAGAAATACACAGATCACGCCGGTAACAAAAAAGTATGCATGTAACACAGTAGGTACCTTCGTAGGTTAGGTAACGTAAGGGTGGCTGTCTGCAGTAGACTACTTAGATCAAAGGAATTCCATTATAAGACTTCTGGATCTTCATATTTTATTTTAGCTACATGCGGACTTATTGGAACTATATCCAATTAATTGATGTCTATATCCGCCACATTGCTGAGATCGTTTTAGAAACGAGCCCTCAAATAAACAATCTTCTTTTGGACAGTGGCGCAGAATGTCTCTGCAAAAGTCATTTATAAAAATGATTGGCTCGCTAAAGGAAACTTTTTTGAAAAAGAATTTAGTCAAATTGAGTCTCTATTTTTGGCAGGAGTGTGCGTCCACTTCCTTTAGTAAGTATTCGCTTACTCCGACGGTTTTATACATAAATAATGAATTAGGGTAGAGGCATTAGTATCCGGACAGTGCTAGTATCCGGACACTTCGTCGTTTATTGTCAAAAAATAAGATAATTTTCCAATTTTAGTGTGGAAAATACATAAAAAAACAAACCTCTATGTTTCTTTTATACACACAATAGATGTGATAACTATTTTGCGAAATACGCATCAGTTAGTATGTGGTAGTCGTGAAGTGTGCAGCTAAGTGCGTTTTTTCTCTAAAAAAAATAGTGGCGCTATTTTCAAAATGGAAGTATTTTAAACATTATTTATTGCATTTGCACCTCAAATTAGGTTTAATTTTAATTAAATATAAATAATTTCTGTGTTCAATTAAAAAAAATTAAAAAAATTGTTAAATTCTATGCAAATTATTTGGTGTCCGGATACAGGAGCCCAAATTTCATACTGATTTTAGTTTCCGTACAGTATGTCCGGGTATTGAAACCTTAATGCAAATTTTAAATTCATGTTTTAATACTTTTAAACGATACCTATGTGTATTAAATAAAGAATATTGCATGTTTCTTTAATAATTTTAGTATGCGGACAGTGTTTCTTAACTAAGAAACCGGCTAGCCGGGTACTGAAAAATTAGGTTTAGTATGCGGACCATTGTTTTTTTTTCGCATTAAAATATGCAAAACGTTAAAAATGTCATATTTTTAGATTTAATTACTTAAGAATGGAGGAAAGCAGTTTAACACGGTCTTTAGAAGATATTCGGACAAATAATTTGAGTTTAAAAAAAGTAGCTGCCAAATATGATCTGTGTCGATCAACTCTTCATGGCCAACTAAAAGGTAAAAGGCGAATTGGTGAAAAGGCAACAAAATAGGAGCCAGATCCTTACTTAACACCTGTAGAAGAAAGTAAAATTGCTGAGGAGTGCACCGATATGTGCAAATGTGGGTTTCCCTTAAAGACTGATGACCTCCTTAATACGGTGCAAAACATAATTAAGGACTCGAAAAGGGAAACACCTTTTAAAAAGATGATGAATAAATCTCTTTTTTTTTCGTATTAAACTAAATAAAATATTTCATTAATCAAAAAGAAAACGTTAAAAGTTGATATGAAATTTTGGTGTCCGGCTTCTGAAACTAAAACGTCCGGACACTAAATATTACTGTCCGGATACTAGCGCAAACTGAACTTTTTTTAAGAATTAATAAAACAATTATCCACAATAATATATATGTTTGAGGATTTTTACTAACTTTTTAAAAATTATCTGCATTAGTTATATATCCAAACCTTTTCACTGAAGCTTTAATACTTAAAAAATAAGAAGAAGTCAAAGTTAAGATTTGTGTTAACTGTCCGGCTACTAGTGCCTTTACCCTATGTTCTATGGTCTGATTAAAATCCTTTTTTCGTTTCTTCTCTGGGTTGTAGTCAATGGATAAAAATGAATATACCCTATGGGATAGGGTATATTCACTCAAGTAGAATAAGATTAGCGATTTAATTTAATGTTTTTGAATTATTTATGGAACAGTCCTTTAGTCCATTTATTTGCGATTATTATTCATTCAGACGAAATCTGTTTGTGAGATTTATAGATAAGATTTTGTCATTTCCGTAGGCTTGTAAAATGTGTCGTTATTTATTTTTGGTATCCATGGAAATAAACAGTTTCAGTTTTGGGTGGAAAGATTTTCATATTTCTACCGCTTTAATGAAACGCAAAAGGAAGATTTCCATACAACGCAAATTATTGTATTTTGCAGTAAAAGCGACAAGTTGGTTGGAGTGACCACATGTTTGAGCTGGTCAAATGGGAACAAGTACTCTTGTCCACAAAGACTTTTTAAAGTACCTCGTTTCATAACTTACAAAGTTAATCTTTGAAATATATTTTAAATTTTATCTGCACATCCTTACAAGCTTCGACTTTGTCGATATTGACCGCAGAACCTTAATGGTTTATAAGATGTTTACACAGTTTTTCCAATAGCACTGTTATCTTTGGCGGCCTGTAGTATCGCCGTGACTTAAGCTAAATAAACTTCGCAGTCATCTTGCAGCACTCGCTCCCTTTTTAATGTCCAATGTCAAATTTTTTCAAGCAACTTCGAATGGCAAAGTGTGACATGGAGGGATGGGGGTGTTCTAAAAACCACTAAATTTGTGTCATCTTTCTATAAATAAATCCTATATTCCTTTAGCGATAGAACTACATTCTTATTAAACTCGTTCCTGACCCATGGAGATTATTTGCATAAGAAATCACTGGCTTTCATGTTCATCTATTCCAGGTTTTAGTGATGTTCAACCATCCTTCCTATCTCGAACTTGAAAAATGGCATTAGAAGGCATGGGAAGCAGGATCCTTAGTCCGATTCTGAATCTCCTTCTAAAAACAGTGTAACCTTAATATAACGAACCTCTGTATAACGATTAACCTCTTTATAACAAACTTCATTGTATCAAATTACGAACTTGGTATAACGAATATTTTCTAACACCCTTCAGTTTTGTTATATCGAGGTTGCATTGTATAAGGAATTCACATCCATTGCCATCTTCTTTCGAAGGTTCACTCTCACAAATGAACGACATTTTTATACCTATTTGAATGGTTAACCTTGGACAATGGATGCCATTCGCCTTCGAAAAGGTCACGCTGCAATATTATTTAAGAACCAAGTCGCTGACAACAACGTAACAAGTTTAAATATAGAAACGGGTTTCACAATCACTTTCTGCTCCATTAGCACAACATAAAACAACCAAACAGAAACATCTTTTGCGTCAATTTGCGCAATTTTCCCAAAAGCTACATTAGTCACCAACACATATTCACTTACCGAAGGCACAATCTCACTTGATTCTCTTCTATATACATATGTATGGTACATACACGAATAACACAGTAAACGGGACTCAAATAAATAACGAAATAAAAATATCTGCGCACCCAGTTGGAAAATGAAAATAAATTTATATTCTTTCCCCGAGAAAGATGTCCACCCTTTATCATTCCTTCCTCGAGTCATTGTGTCTGTGAATGCTCGCGGAAACTTCTGCTTTTCAGCGCGGCTTCCCACTGTCGTATCTCTGTTTTTCATGGACCTGTGTCCTCAAGCCCATATCCTCCTATTTTGCTGTCGTTGGACGATGTAAAAAGTTCACAACAACATCGCCAGTAACATTATCAGCGTTTCTGGGGAGCATTTCATCTCGTTGTATCCTTGTTGATTCCTACACCTCGTTCTTTGGGAAATTATTTTCTAACACACACACACAAACAAACACAAGTGCAAACAAGTGCCTTATTTGTCATATTTCTATGTACAGCATGTCCTGCAACAAATTTGTATCCTTTTTCCAGTTCTTCTTTCGTTTTTGCTTTTTTTTTTGTTCGACCTTGTTATCCCTACTTTTGTTTGCACTATCATTCATCATCCGATGGCGGTGGCTTTCTGCAAGAGATGAAACTGTTGCTGTTCCTGTTTGCTGGATTTAAGTGGACTGGAATGTACAACTTTTGTATCATGAAACAAGGATATGTGACCCCGGTTTGTATAAAAATGTTCTCCAATCACTCATAAAGACAACCACATATCCGTGGAAAGTTCTTTAGATTATTTTATTACACCGATGCTGAGGACATAAAATATTCACAACATATACATAGAACTGCAATCCGAAAGAAAACTGAGCGTGGTATACCCTATGCAAAATTCTTGAAAAAATCTTAAATGATTGCAAAGTAATGACAGTATTGTGGCTAAACTTCTGAATGAAGGTACTGAAACTGAATAGAGGTCGAGGCTGATGAACAGTGTAAAGGGACATTGAGTGATTCTCAATATGGACCTCGAACTCCTTCATGTTTATCATGATTCCTTCAAAACGTTGACAGTTGAAATTGCTATTCGTTGGTGTCATGTAGTACCGATTTCGTATTCATGACCGAAAAAGTTATCCCAGCTTTGACAACAATACACAGCTCACTTCGAACAGGCCTGCTTAAAACATTTCTGAAGAAGGCTTTATAATTGATGTCAGATCAGTAAACGCTTTGACATTGTTTGTTGATGACGACAACCTCTGAAGCTCGAACTGTGTCAAAGACTGGCTTTTGAATTCGACGTCGTTGAACAGTAGCATCTCCGCAACCAGGTTACAGTTTTTAGTTAAACTTAGCTAGACAAACGTCCTAGATGATCTAGTCATGTTTCCAATTGTAGACTTGTTTCTGATTTTGAAAGGACGTGGACGAGTTTTACAGGTCTGGTAATGAAAATATTGAGGAAGGACGGTTGTTTCGCATTTCTTCGTCTCTAAATGGAAAGTGAAATACAAAGGTTGCGAAGAAGATATCGTTACTGACATTTTCTTTTGAATTTATTACTGCCGCCTTAAGGTGTAACATACAACCACCATTTTACTAAGATAAAGTAGGTATATCTCTCGCTCAACACCATGAAACTGCAAAGCTTCATTTGGGCTCCCCTGTCTCCACTTTCTCTGATCTCTTTTTGTCCCTTTCACGTGTTCCCCTGTTTCCACTTTCTTTGATCTCTTCACGTGTTCCCCTGTTTCCACTTTCTTTGATCTCTGCGTTTACATAGCCCAACGTAACTCTTTATAATGATCGTCACTTTCTGTGGTTCTACATACACACGTCCTGATTATTTCTTTATGTTATAAACTATGGATCTAAATGAATACACCCTAAGGGATCGGACATAAGAATGAGCCAGTCAGCCGAAATACCCAGGCCGACGATAATCGAAATTTAAGTTGATTGTGGGAATGTGTGCGTGTATGTGGAAAATAAAGGACTCTCGTAAAATTTAACAGTTTTGGTTTTTCTCTATAGTTCGCCCACTCAATTTTCACCAAAAAAAAGAGAAAAAAAAGCACAGCAGGAACTGATGACCGATGAAAGAGGTCCTTTGGGAGCTAGAACCGAAACGGGTTAAAATGTCCTACACGCCGAGTGTGTTTGTATTAAAATCATCGTGAGAAAGAACATTACTTCTAAGGACATGGAAAACAACCGTTTTTAATAATAAACAGCAAACAGAAGGAAAAAAAAGGATACCCGCCTCGAATAATCGAAATGGTATCCACACGCACTCACCGTTCGACGAGTGATATCCTCTCAGGTTTCCGACTCAAGGTAGGTCGCTGATAAAAATAAAAGAATCCCACCAACCAGGCCTGGCGCACCTGAATTGAATACGAAGTTTATTGCAATCATGGGAAGACTGGGTGGGCTTTTTCGGGAACCGAAACTCTTTGAAAGTGTTTTTCATCACACCAGCGACGCCATCCCGTCGACCGAAAAAGGTAATTTCAAGGGTAGGTGAACAGCTAACTGCTGTTGTTGTTTGTATTTGCCTGGAAATGAGGACATTAAAAAAGGATATGTGTGTGTTCTACATTTAAATTTTAACTCCTAAATTCAATGTTTGTAGGTCGAAATTGAATTGAGTTCGGGTAGATACTATTTGTGTTGGGAGGATTGTCTTTCCCCTCAGGTTACTGATGCAGAAAATGGGGGAAGAACTTGAAACTGAAAATTATTGAAGCGCAATCTACCAGTACGTACTATAGTCGTCTGTCTTTACTGAAAAAGTTTTAGAAATAAGTTTTGTCAAGTCGGAGCTATACTTTCAAGATTATTGCTTATCCCATTTTCGATATGACTGAACAAGGACATTGACACAGCGTCTGTCTGAAGCCATGAACAAATCAAACAAACAAGTAATGATTCGAAGACAATTTTGAGTGTATTTTATGATTTCCAAGGATATTTCTGAAGAGGGTTATGTGACGAGATACTTTTAAAAAAATATCCCACATTTATGATTATCTTTTCTGTTGAAGACCGGCCAGAATCATACAGAGCTTCTTGACGAGTAGACCAATAGGCCAATGATTGAAACTGTCAAACAAGACTTTAATAATCCAACTAACAGAGGAATTGGAATATTACTTGAACTCCAGGCCCTATTATCTGGTGAAGTATGTAAAATAAACCAAACCGTGGAAAGGATATAAGCAAAGGGTGTTTCAATTGAATATTAATAGTTTCCCAACGACCAGAGATATAGTGATTTTAATTCCAAGACCAATGATGAACCAAATCTAAAGCAAACTTATAAAATAATAAGATTTCTTTTTTTCATAAACAAGATAATTAACAACGATAATTAGGTTCTGAGTACACACATCACAAAAGGCCCATCTGTGGCCGCAGTGATAAGGGACTTTGAACCACCTCAATCTTAATCTAATCTAAATCTAATCTAAGTTCTGAGTATAAATAAAAATTTAGTTTAGAGCCGTTTACCAGATTGACAATTGATAACAAAATATTCATAAAAATCTCCCTCAATAATACGTTTTCTGTATCAAAGAGTATTAACGGCGTAGTTGTACAACATGTCCCAACCTTGATCCTCATTTATGGCTCAAAGCCCTTCCTCCACATTTAGTGTTTGTTATCGAAAAAATCTTGCACGAACATTTCTAAGAATTAAGCACCTTTCGATGAGGTGTAAGATATTCTCTTGCTCTTTGAGATTGAAAAGGTCACACATAATTGGAAGATTCGGTAGATGGAGCATGTTGTTCAGACTGTCTAACTCATTCCTTATTTTAAAAAATTGTGTTAATAATGTCGACTTTAGTTTGAGATCAAAATACAGGTCCGTTTAGGGATAGCTGCAGGTAATGGTTTGCAGATTAATGGTGAGAATATTTGAAGAAGTAAAATATATCAAGACGTTTCAAAAAGGCACTGTCGTCAACAAACTGGACCTCTTGCTGGATCACCTAGACGTAGTAGATATCGCCATGCAATTCCCTTTCGAATTTAAAGAGGATACCTTCCTACACGCAATTAAGGGGATATGGCCGTACCTATGAAGTTCAGATAGTAGAGGTGCAAAGGGAGGTATGGCTGAACGTTGGTTTTAAATGTTTTTAATAAGGACTAGGGGTAAAACGTTTGCATGCGTGTCAACGGGTCGAAACAAGATCATATAAACCTCAAAGAGATTCAGTGCAGCTGTGTAGCTATGATTTGACCGTTTTCCAGTGAGTTTATAGGGTAAATTTCCTATAAATATTGATACCTTTGTGTCGTTTTAGTAGTTCGGTCATTGGGTGTGAAAAACTCAAGTCAATACCCAATAGTCTCCTGAAAAACATCGATTTTTAAGGCTTTAAATACCAGTCTTCAAATTTAAATCTAAACTTCCACTTTAAAGACATCGACGTTGTAAACATTTTCTTTAAAGCAACGAATTTAATCTGTACCATAATCCTTTCATTTTTCTTTATTTTTTTCATCGTCCTTCATTCCACGTACAAGAACTCAAATATGTTTAACTGGCTTGCTTTTCTAAACGAATAAATCACTGCCATCTGTTGAGACATATTTATGTTGAAATGACTACGACTACAGGCGTATCACTTTCTCTCGGTTCAGAGTCGAAATCCCCTATAGCGAGCTTATACCATAAGAATTCTTGGATTCAGATTCTCATCAAATAGCGGACTGCATAAATTTGATAAAAATAAAACCGAAATGTAACAAGATACATAGTAGCAAAAGGATAAAGCAAGACCGCCCATACACTGGCCTCCCGCCTCTCGGATAATTCCAATCCAAAATTCAATGCTTCATCCTCCCGCCTCATGGGAACACTTATCCAAAGATGTCTTCGAGAGTACGTTCAACATAGAAAGTGTAATAATAATATTTCAAAAAGGAACAAAGTGGCAGTTGAAGAACTCGACAAAGAGTCCTCAGAGAGAGGGAGAGAGGGAGTTGCAAAAGTCGAACAAGAGAAAGACATACACATCCTTTTCATGCACTTCAACGATATTATTCTGAAGTTATTCACCAAACTTATTCGCTTGTAACTACTACTACTACTATCCTAGCCCGTCGTCGTCGTTGTAAGAACGAAATGTATTATACTTACCGATTATGTCGAGGACCTGGAGTAGGTTGGACCAGAAGAGTAAGAAGTACTTAGCTGTAGACTTTCACCGCTGTTTCACATGCAATCGTCGTTCGATGGGTTTCAATGATTCATTGACCATGGTCATGGATGGTTCGGGTCCATTAGACTTGTATTTCTCTTTGCTCTCTGAGAGGGGATAGAAAATGGATGGAAAATCAGAAAGTAAACGCTAAGTAGATGGAAGTAACATATCGTTAGAGTGTTTATGGATTCTGGACCTTTTTCTTGGGAGAATTTGATCCCATGTCATTATATTTGTTTTTTTTTTTTGGGACGAGGAATAAGGTTACCCATCTGGCAGTGATGCATGTTTGTTGAGCTTTCATACAAATATTGACGGTCCGATGGTAAGGCAATATTAGTTGTGTTGCTGAGCAATTTGCAAAGTTCAGGATAAGAAAACTTTACACACCAAGTTAGAAGGCGAACATCACAGCTGGTATGTCCTGAGGGTTTTGCTTTCGAACACGCGTGCAGATAATAGGTTAATTTGTAGTTTGGAAATTATTGAAAGATAATTTCTTTTATAGTTGGAAACATATTTTGTTGTGTTAATTGAATTGGTTATTTATTTTTAGATCAAAAGCTTGAAATATTTGCGCAAGGCAGTGTAGTTTCTCATTCTACAGTTCTTTAAAAATGAAACAAATCGCGGCGATGAGCACGGTAGGAGGATCTTAGAAACTCATTGTTACGAAACTCTCAAGGAAAATTTATTTCATTCAGCATCAATTACCCACTAGGTGTATCAGAAAATATGTTAAACAACCTTTTACCAAACAAAATGCCTAGGAGTTTGCACAACACTTATCAAGAGGAAAAGTTCAAACTATTATTCAAGCATATCTGAAGAATTTTGTCTATCTACTAAACCTAGTCTAATGAGGATTCGTGCCCAACAATTCTAGAAAGATATTCTTTTATTTATGTCACAGGGTGTCTCCTCGACTTTGCTTTTAGCCATATGAACAGGACCGTGGACCGTGGACATAACCTATGGTTGCTTTGCTTTGTCGTGACTAGTTAGTTTATCAAGGAGCAGGAGGTTCATTCACTATAGGCCTTCAGATTAAAAACTTTTCAGTTGTCTGTTGTCACATTTATCCCAACGGTATTTTTTCTTATGTCCAGGTGGTGTTTCAGTGGTTCTCGTTGGTTGGTTTCGTTGTTAATTTCTCTTCTAACCAGGGCTTTCTAATTCGCTTCGTGAGTTATGTTGGCAAAATGGCAGTTGCTTTGGATTTTTGTCAGATCTTATCTAGTAGTTTGATTTTGCAAAGTTAGCTTTCCTTGCTTTCCTTGACCCTAGCTATAAAAAAGTAACAAGACTCTATGTAAGCCTTTACAAGAAGCGTTCACAATACACCTATTTCGACAAAAATTTGACGCGTCAAAATGACTAATTCTCCCGAATGATTCACAACTACCACGCTCGCTAAAAATTGCCCATTTCCATCTATAATTTAGAAAATTCCATGGTAAGTTTCAATCAGCTCATTGTCATAACTATTCCAATCCACTGAGTTATAAAAAATAAACCAGATTTCATTTCATCAATGAATTTCATTTCGATATGCACAACCAAATCCGCTCATAAACACAAATGAATTTAGGGTATCCACTGCTGCTTTGATTTCATTGATTCCCTCTTTTAGTCAACGAAAATTCCAAAAATGCATTCTTGTTGTTAGTTTCTCCCACAATATTGGCCATCCTTCACAAAAAAAAAAATAAATAAATGAAAAATTAATTCATCATCCAAAATGAATTGAATTAAATTCTCACCTGTTACCACTCTCGCATACCATATGCGGGCATTCCCCACCGAAAAACGACCCAAAAATATACCAAATTGGATAAATCATTGCGAGAATCAATTAATCAAAAAGGATATCCAATCATCAACAACCAAATGAAATGTTCCGATTCGATGGTATCCCTCTAACCAAAGTTGAAGCACGCAGCCGGATATCACACTTCAGTGCAAACTTTTGCATCCTTTTCCCCTAGATCTAACCAAATTGGACCGGACCGGACCGGAGTTAAGTCCTTTTCTAATGATTCTAGGTTAACTCATAATTATCCTTTTTTTTCGTTACAATCGACCAGCTATCAGGGTCAATACATGCAAATGTGTGTTTCGGCGAATGAAGAACGAATCGAGAGAGTTTTTCAAAATTAAATTCGTTTTACTATTCATTGGGTTTTGGTCTGCGGATTCCCTTTGTGGGTCCTCGTTGGTAGTCCTGAGGTTTTGTGCATCGGGGGAATAAATTAAATTGAATTCTCATTCGATGCTTGTCCTTTTTTGCGTTAGGGTTAATGCGAGAAATTCTCTTTTTCAGTTAAGAATATCGTGAGTGTGTGTGCATTTGATGGTAGCGAGTGTGTTATTTCCTTCCTGTACAAGATGGATTCGATGAAACTCAATTTAGCTATGTTTTTGCTTTTTTTTTTTCTCTTTGGCAACCGTTTGCCATGCATCCTCATCTTTTATTTATTTTTGGTTTTTTTTTTTTTAAACTGAACTGAAGGTTGCTGACACATGTATTCAAAGTGAATTCGAAATGATAGTGGTGGGTGTGAACGTTGTTTGCACTACATAAGTGATTTTCGAGTGAAATTGCTTTACTTAAGTCGGGAATTTTAAGTACTATTTAATGAAAATAAATATTCTTCACATCTTAACATAAAAAGAAAAAGAAAACCAAGCGCAGTGGGGGAAAAGTATCGAGCTAGAAGAAAAGAGGGGAGAGAGTATCAAGGCTTAGGAAGAAGATGGAATAGGCAGTCTCTCGTAGAGTCATACGACAGGAACAACATCCGGCTTCTTGGCCGAAACGCAGGCTCTTTGAAATAGTGAAAGGAACCTAGTCACCAATGCACAGAGTAGATGTGTTTAAGCAGTACTTTCGGCTGATAGGGCAAGGAAAGGGCCTCCCTCCAGTCAAGGAAGAAGCAGTCCCCACTCCCAGTATAGAAGCGGTGGTCGCCGTGAATTAGTGGTAAGTGCGTTGGACTGCTAAACGAGCAAGACCACCAAACGTTTTTACACGGCATCACCTCTTCGTAGGTATGACAAACCTACAAAAGTATAATCTGTCATGAAAATGCTTCTGAATCCGCCATTCGGAGTCGGCAATAAAACTGTAGGTCCCTTCCATTCGTGCAAAAAATATAACACGCGCAACATGAATGGTTGTGAGAAGCAAGGCCTTGGCTCTCTATGAGCTGTTGCGCCAAATATTTATATTTTTTTGGAGCAGCTATCAAAAAGGTGAAAATGGCTTACCAGCAAAGCTTTTCAAAAAGGAGGTGATATTTCGGCATGATTCACGCACAAACTAAGTATGGTTGGACAGCAGTATGCCCAAAGATTTCAATATCAGCTCCATATGCCTCATGGAGAGAAAGGTGATCCTTTGTCTTGCAACAACTATCGAGGCATAACCCTGCTAATTGACGCACATATTTTTAAACTGGAAAACCCCTTGTGCAATAAGCAATTTGGCAACGTTATATCGCGGATGCCAAAGCGCTTGGTCTTGTGCTCTGGAAACAGTGTGTTCGGGATCCAAACGGACTAAAATAAGTAAGTAAAGAGGAAATATCGGGGAAATATCGGCTCCTGCTTATAATAAAGTAATAACACATAGCCTATGTCCAAACTACAAGACTATGCTTTTCGAATGTGAAATTATAATTAAAATCGGTATAATGGCTCTCAAGTTAATCGAGCACAAACGCAGGTACATGCTGATATACAGCATCTAGACACATATCATTGCACTTAAAATCATGCAAAGTTGTTCAGTTGTAAAAAATGTGTGTCCAATGAAAGATATTGAATAAAATATCCTTTATCTCCTATCTTCAAATTGATAAATCAAAGTAGGTAACATGGGTTGAACCAATTTTGAAATTCTGTGAAAATTGAATTCATAATTAAATTAAACTCCTTCAAAGGCATAACTTAACTATGGCTATTTGGCTTCTTTGAATAGCTTTCGCAATATTCCCCCTCTAGGCGATGGCATTACCCATTTTCGGGAAACTTTTCGCCACCAAAAAATTCAGGCCAACCATTTTTAATTTGAGTTCCACCCTTGCACAGTTGTATTAGCGCCTTCGCCACATCAGTTCAATCGCCTGATTTGGAAACCATTAAAAATGTTTTCAAAGAATTTTCATTCTGAAAAAGGGCCAACCGACTCATGGCAACTTCCTGCAGCGTTTTCCTATCGCAGGATCAATAAGAGCAATAGCTTGCGGAAAAGTTTGCTTGTATTAATTAAGAATCATTTAGAGCCTGAGGCAAGAGGGTGGGTTGGGTATATCGATGCTGTAGGTAGGGGGATACATATTTGGTATTCAGGCATTGCATGAATTCTTTTGGCTCGTTATAAGGCCAAACGGAATTAATTCGTTAATTTAATTATGTGTAGTTCAATCCCTTTGGTACCAGGAAGTGAGGGAAGGGGTTCTTCAAAAATATTCAAAATGTATTTGATTGGAGGATCTTGTTGACTCGTGCTTTGTTAGTATAACAATGTAAACGTACACATATCGAATTAATAGAATCAAAAGGCATTGCTCTTAGCTTCAAAATGAAGACTGACGGCCTGACAAAAGGACAATTTCTCTTACATGAGTAGATTTGTTGCTGATGTTAACTATTGTCAGGATGTGTGGTAGAAATTTAATTAATGATTTCGACTAGAGATTCTCTCCTGAATTAAGATTATATTTACTCTTGTAATTATGGATTGAACTTTAGTGTGATGTAAGTGATAAAATTCAAGGAGTGCACATCCATGCGTTTAAGTTATTAATTCGAGTGTGCTTTTGTATTGGTTTTGAAATTTGGGAATTTATAAAGCATGCACAAGGACTTGGGGAGTTTCAGATCATTATAACTCCTGGAATTAAATTACATGCATTCATTTTTTAAAAGGAGTGAACGTTCCTTGTAGCATGTGTAGCTCGTATCTCGTAACCTTTTGGACATATGCCCAACAACCATGATTTGAAAAGAACTAGTCACATAGTGACAATTTTTGGCTCTAATACCTTCACAAGGATAATTTTCTGAATTTCAAGATGAGACACTTACATACATAGTTATGTTAGAAACGTTCCGATAACCTTTTTTTCAAAATTGACAGGATAGAGCAGCAGTTTCGTCGTCGAGCAAAGAGTCTAGGAGTTTTGTCAAAGGATCCTTATTGGAAGGTAGAAGAACTCTAAATCTTCACAACCCGCACTGTAGAAAAAAAGAAATCCTTTTCTCCTTTAAGAACTAGTGACATATCCCTGCTTGCTAATTGTCGGATATATATAAGATCCTTAATCGGCGAACTATGTGAACGTCAAAAGGCTTTGTGCAAGAAACTAATTGGCAGGTACCAGTGTGGTTTCCGACGTATCGGATCGACTTTAAGCCAAATCTTCCCACTAAAGCAAATCCTGGGAAAGGCCATTGAAACGATATAATTCATCTTCAAACGATGGCTAAATTCAGGATGCTGTCAAAACTGATCCAGTTGCTCAAAACCACGTGATGATCATGCAGTTCGGAACCTGCTCATCTTATCTTTTGCAAACATCGCATAGAATTTCTGTAAGGGGATGTGTGCTTCTTTGGTTGGGCAAAACAACTATGATGCATTGCGTCGGTCACATCGAGCAAATGGATATAAATGCTCCGCCTTAGAGGATATTTGAAACCTGGGTTAGTAAGCATTTTATGCTTTACTTCCTGTCTTTACTGCTTCTGCCCTTATTAACCAATTCTCCATACCTCGTTTTCTAGATTCGATTTATTCTGTCTTGCATAGTCCCAACCAATTGTTCTCCATTTCCACTATAAGAAACGATAGACTTAGCAAGTTATTTATCCATTCTGTGCAACTTGTTCTGAATCTTCCCCCTGATTTGGACGATTCTGATCGTAGTAGGTATTTGCAAAAGCAACCATGACGCAATAGGAATTGCCTTATTTGCACGACCTCGATAGGGATCAACTTGTAGGTCCAAGTGCTTTTCGTAGTGTTAATCCACTGGGCTTGCCACATAGCTATTTGACCTAAGATTTTCTTCTTCTTTGATCCTTTTGATCATTTTGCACTAGCTTTTTTTTTTGCTGTTATCGATCCTTAGCATCTCGTCCGCTAGGATTTTCCGGCTGCTACGTCCGAAATAGTTCGAAAATCGATGATCATCCTAAATGTACAGAGTCTGTCTGAAAACGAAAGATTCCTTCTTATTTTTTTCGTCGAATATTAAAGGCCTAAACTGATTCCTCTAGATATTGTTTCAAAACTAAAGTTCTTTGAGCGATGTTCGGTTCCATAATAAATATAACGAAAAAGTATTTATATCGCTTCGACATGCATAGCTTTCCAGTCGATACTACCAAAGATACAGCGCAGTCAACCAGGTGACACCCACAAGTAGTAAACTTTCACTCGTAGAAACAAACTTATCAGGAAACCACTTAGATTTTAATTATCGATGCATGTTCTCATGGATACACCACTCGAAGTCATGTTTTCCTAAACGTCTTCATGATTCTAATCTTTATTCGGAAACGGTTGGGATTTAATTTTTGAAGTTAACCAGTGCAAGAATTAATTTCCAGAAAGGAATACTCATACATACCCCAACTCCTTCGGAAAAAGTTATATTTGTGCGTGGCTTCTAGCATACTTCTCAGAGTTCTCAGCTAATGAAAAGAAAAACAAAAAAAAATTTCGTCGTCATCGAATTCGTTGTTTTTCACCGAGAGGCCGGAGAAGAAGCAGAAAAAAGCAAACTTCGCGGTTGAATGAGTTTTCATCACCAATGCGAATGAATGAACTTACCACTTCCCAGTGCTGCGCGCTCTACCCTGTTCCCAAAACAGGACTTCCATTTCCAAATGCGGAACAAATCGAAAAGGAATCCCGCTAAAATGGGAAAGTTTTTCTACAAAGTTATACTGTGGGCTTGGTTGATGGTTCACGGAAGGCGGGTGCAAGGACTCTTTAAAACGACGCGGCACGGCGCGGCGGCAGCATGATTGTGTGCGGTAGAAATGGCGAAGGCGAATTATTATTAAAATTTAACGAAGCAAATTGAATCGCGTGAACGACTTTAAAGGAGCAAAGGACGAGAAATTTAACAAATAAAAACAAAAAAGGACTGAAAAGTCTGCAAGATTTAATTTATGTGATTTATTTGTGGTAGCTAGCTAGCGACAGAAGTGGGTGTGTCCGGAGGGTGCTGTTTTTCGCTCGTGATGCGTCCCTTTTGCGCGGTCTGAAGTGATTAGTCAGCATGTGGGTGGGCTGTTGTGTATGCCGGTTGCACGCGAGGACTCCCTGTGTCTCTCCTGGAGATGTATAAAATGGCACAATGAATAAATTGAAAATATTTTGCGAATTTAATCGCGTGAAACTTTGTTTGGTTTCTGGATTTGTTTGTTTTTTACAAATGGGAGACAGGAGGGTTGTCGTGAAATGTTTTACATTTACAAGTTCAAATTGCTTAGGGATTTTCAATGAGTCGTCGATTTGCTTAATTTTAATTATGATTCGGGTAGTGACACATTATTTAGTTGAAAGTTGGTCTAATATAAGTTCTGGTTGATGTGGATTCTATCAATCTTCAATTATCCACGTGCGAACTAATTGAAGAAGTTATTCCCTACAAATCATTTGAGGGATTATTACGAGCAGAGAATTTTGGTTTGGAAGTTGTCACAGTAGTCTCACACTCTCAAATGACGATCGGAGAAAAGGGAATGATTCAATGAATCTAAGCATGCGATCCTATAGAATGTCGGTACGGTACCAGGTCCGTGGGGTTTATACAAATTTTCTTTAACCTCTCAACAGGTATTAATTGGTTTCTGTGAGAAAACTGCCTCATAAATCGTCAAGAAAACGTAAGAACTGGATGGTCCAAATGACTGCATGGATGGGCCATATACTGTTTGACTCCGATGCTGTTTTCCCAGTTTCACAGTTAATTTTATTTGTCCTTTAAATTTGGCTCTATATGCTTATGTTTCTACCACCTCTGCATGTTATTACTTTCTCACCTTATATGGGTGAGGGGAAATAGAGACATTCAAGGCTACTGCATGGCTTATGAATTCGCCAGAGAGGGCACAAGTCATTCTTCCGGAAAAGGAGAATTTAAGCATGCTTCTCGCCACCTGCAAATTGCTACTCAACAGAAACGCGATCGACATCGCCAATCAAAGATGGATAGCAGGTAGTGCATGCCTCATAACCAAGTAGATTTGGCCAAAGCTGGATATCAAACGCTCTCACTGTTTCATCAGACGTAAAAGCTTGCTTATAAGCACCTTAGTGGGTGTCATATGGGACACATGCCTATAGGCTGGGCCTCTTTAATAACTACCTCTGCAGAAGCTGTATGGACGAGGAGGAGGAGGAGACGCTTCTCCACCTTCTCTGTACGTGTCCGGCCCTCTCAGCTCGAAGAAAAGCACATTTAGGAGCAAGCTTCTTTAACAACCTAAGCGAACTGGCTGACATCAGCATAGGCAACCTCCAGCGCTTCATAACAAGCTCCGGCTGGTTCTGCGGGTACTCTTTCTGGTGAAGTACAAATCCACGTGGTAACCCAAGGGATCTTATCTGGTCTAAATGTCACTCCTACCCCCAACATAACCGTGCTCATAGGGATACATAGTCTTCTCTCTCGTTGACACATTTTACTTATCTATAGTTGAGTATAGTTGAGTGATCTCATTATTCTACCTGTACAATGGATGCCATGGAGGGATCGCAAGCTCTGTTAACATAGTTTGGGACTTGAACTGTCTACGTAGGTGTTCTACAATGAGAGTAGGTTTTATGAAAACTTATTCTAGAAAATCCATCTTACTTCTTTTTTGCAAGGACAATTTGTAAAGCGCCTTAACTTATGCTCTTTAAAACGCGGATTCCTATGTTAGGTATACGGTGTCGTATACTGAACAAAGATATGATTGGGCAATCTTAATGAATCAAAAGCTAAGTTTAAACTTCTAAGTCACGAAGCTTGTTTTGTTCAGTAATAATAACAAACTTTGGAAGCCTTTTTTCCTTTTAGAGAAAATCACCTTTAAAACAATTTACATAACGAACTCTCGTCTGATTTATAAACTTCGTAAGTGCATAACATGAGATGCATTTTCGAGCATTTATTCCTTTTTCAGGCTGTTTTCCTACATCTCTTGTTATAAAGTCTATTATTACACACAACAAAGGCTAATAACCCTTTGCAGTACTCTCTACGCTAAGTTTTCAAACAAACTAACTTAAAAAAAAATCCTTTCCATAGTTACCAAGGATACCTATAAGCAGAAAATGTGCAAAAGAATTCTCTTCTCAACTGTGTGTTGCTCACATTCTTACATGTGTTTCAACAAATTGCAGCGCTCACCTATAATCCCAAAATGTTTACCACCCTGGAGGAAAAGAAATATCCTTTTTCCTTCCTTTCATATTGAATATTTTGTAAGTAAAACACCTCCCCAGCCATCGCCCGACATAAGAGGTAACAAAAGTTCCCAAAAGCAACTCTTAAACTATCTGCATGCACCAAGAAACCGGATAAGGATACACACTTACAAAAAGAGAGAGAGAGAGAGAGAGAAAAAAAAACTTTTCAGGGGATAAAAAGGGAATCTCGAAGGAATAACTTGCTTACCTGTCGAAAAACTTTTGCTTACATGGCGATTTTATTGTACCGGGATATCTCAAAACTCCTAGCTCCGTGTATAATCAAAAAATTGCAGACATCTACACATGTAACTCAAGCAGGCAGGCAGCTGGTGGTAGTGGTAACAGCATATCCTGGTGCAAGGACCAAGCGCAACCGGAGATAGGACCGACGAGGAAAGGCCCGAGGAACTCATCCAAACTTCTACTTATTCCGTTTTTCAGGTAAATCAGAAATAATTCATGTGGAACGTATACGAAATGCAATAAAATATTTTCTGCTACCGCACCCTTCAATTCCCCTCACCACATAACTCAAGGATATTTCTCTCAGCTGGAAGAAAGTGGATCTTTCATCCACCTATGTGTATATTCCTCTCACTCAGTGTTTCTCGGAATGAAAGGAAAGCTCCTGGTGGTTTCGGTGATGGATTCCAAAAAGGAAAGTGCACCTAACTCGTGGGGTGCAGATTTTCAGTTCACTTGAGTAACGCGCTGTGATATGCGTTTGCAAATTTTATTACCTGACACAATCTGTGCAAGGATGAAGTTTATATGGCTGAATGGAGAAATGTGTTTTCGTCCCAACGATACCTATGGTTTTTCTCAGAATGAAATTTAAGTGTTATGTAATCATTTGTAAGGAGAGCATTTCCACAATAACTGGATATGCCAGTCATGGTAGTCCCTATTAAAACGAAAACAGAACAGCTTTTTCATTGGATTGTTTTATTCTGTAGATTGCTTTACAAGTTGAAAGATTGAAAGCTGAAACCAGAAATATTGTGATCGAAAGAATATATGAACATCAACTTGCTTCGATTTGTTTTCTATCGAAGAGATGAAATCCATTTGAATAGTTGAGACATAAATCTGGATCCAGCCATCATCTTTTTAGGGCAATTCGACTGCAGTTGTTTCGAAATGTATGCATAAACATTTGAACACGCATTCATGCGAAGAATATAACACGCACAACATGAATGGTTGTGAGAAGCTAGGCCTTGGCTCTCTATAAGCTGCCGTGCTAAATATACATACATACATTTGAATATACTGGCTTTTGCTTACGACTACTTTGAAAGGACTACAATCCTGCTAATATTATAAAAGTGAAACGTTGTCCGTTTGTTTGTTTGTTCCTCCGTAACACGAAAACTACGAAACCAATTAACTTCAAATTTTGCACACAGAGTGGCTGTACTTCGGGTCACAGTATAGGCTACTTTTGGTTATTAAAGTGAGTGTAACTTTGCGAATTATAGGTGGGCGTAGCTTGTCCTCTATAAAAATAAAAAGACGATTAAAACCATCGGGTCTTAGGTCCTTTCCCAAAAACGTCTTAACGCAAGTTAACTTTATACTTAACGTTTGCATATTATTTTGAGAGTGAGTGCCACGCTAATATTTAGAAGCTTTTCCCTATTCCGGCTAGAGCACTTCTTTATAACTGACGTTTCCGGATGGCGAGTCTGTTGCAACATCCAACTGACCATGTGAAAAGCATTCCTTCCTCAAGTCTATTCCAGCCAAACTGAATGTCTATCCCTGAGACTTATTGATGCTATCGCATAACAGACCTTAATTGGCAAGTTTAATCTCTTTAACTTAAAGACAAAGGGTATTAGGGGTATACGTGGTATGAACACAGACTCCCACCGATCACATTTCGTCGGAAATATTAGATTTTTAAGTGTAGCTTGGTGTCATTGTAGAGTTTGGTCGGAAGTAGGTTTTGCAACAACACAATGAAGCACCCTCTCTCAAAATTTAAAAAAGCTCCACCTTCTTCGACGTCATTAATGGCGGAAGCTTGGTCGTTTTAAGAGGTCAAAATACCACAATCGCATAAGCATTCCATAGTTGTAATAGATGTTGAAAATGTAAGTAAACATACTCATTCAGGCCATCAAATCTTTCACAACTTAATCATTACTTATTTTCCCCATGCGATAAAGATACTTCTTCGTCGCACCTGACCCCCACGAAAGTGCTCCAGCGGGTGTAGCAGAGCCATCATATCGGAGATATCATCCTTCGCAAACAAACTGTTACCCTCCTGCGACTTGGGATTTAAGCACCAACAAAACCTATATTGAAATATCACAGGATTCCTTTAAAATCAGCACAACATCGCCCCTTATGACTCCTATCTTAACCCTTTCACGACCATAAGACTTTGGGGGCTTATTCAACCACTTTAGCTATTTCAAATGATTCATTGGGCATCTAGAAAATAGAAGATTTTTAGAAGATTTAAGATTGGGACACATCTGTCCCCGTGGTCGTCAAAGGGTTAAAAATTCTACCAAGCGAGAGCAATTTGGACTTCAGGTCTAAAATCTTAATGAGAAGTTTAGGCTCCTAAAAATAATAAAATGAGTCCACAGTCCTTGTGTATTCTGTCGGATGTTGGAAACTAATTTTATTTAAAATAGTCTCTACTATGCTGTGCGAAAGATCGACAAGATCATGGTAGGTCTGCACCATCTTTTGGTACAACTATTAAATTTTTACTAGTTGTTCATACTACGTTTGTCAGCGTAACTCGAAAACATTTCCTTAATACTACTTCAACCTTCAAAATACTGCAGATCTATTGAAAAGTTTAAAATTAATTTTCAAACTCAGTAATGACGTCGATGATTTATATACCTAAACTCTCTTCAATGAGCAGCTCATTCATGGCGCAGAAGGATTTTTAATTGTTTCCCCATGGTAAGTGTTTTTTTTTTTACATTCAGCAATACCGCAACTAATCGTAAACACAAAGTTCCTGTTATCATATGGGTATGTGTTGCTCGACCAAAATTGCAAAACGAGTCAAACATCAACGGTCAAGTAAAATAAATAAACAAAAAGCCCCACACCGGTGTACATTGTGTATACACGTGCCTTACCATCGTAACCATCCTTCGTCAGCAGCAGGACTATCAGTATGCTGTTCTTTTTTTTGTTAGGCCATCAGTTGGCTCGTACATACATAACATATATGCCTGTGAATACGGACTCTGGTTGTTAATATTTCTAATTAAAAACTAATTTCGAACTCATAAGCGTTATAATATTATACGTCATATAAGCATTCTGTTTGTTCATTAAAAATGTTTATAAAAATGTATCAAAGGCTGCAGGCAGAAGATATATTCTCTGGTATTTATATTACATACCCTATCGCTTATTTTAAACAAGAGATTATAAGTTTCAAGTTTCTGCCTTGTAAATTTAAATATCAAAATGCTGCGTGCAAGACTGTGTTTACTTCAAAAGCTACAGTTATATTAACGTACTTAATCTTCTTTTTAATCATTGCCTTCAAAACTATATGTTACATGACAATATTTATCGATCCATATGCGGCTCATAATGCTAAAATACGCGGATAGAAAAAAGATGAACTTGTTATGTTACATTTTTAATTAACTTCCTGGAAAAGTTGAAAGAAACCGCTGTAGACTGGCAGGGATACCAGAAGTAACCCTCTACCAAGTTTCAAGTCCTGTAAATAGAGGAAGAAGGAAATAAAGAGCTGAATAGGAAAGCTGGGATCGCGTAGAAACTAACAGGAACTACGGAATGAGGAACAATGCAAAAGTTATGGATAGAACATCCTATAATAAGGCTAAACGAAAACACTTCTCTGGAGCTATAAACACCACGGACTCAAAAAATATCTGAGAAAAGTGGGATTAGAAGTGAACATTTCACAGCGAAGGTATTAATTGATTTAAATTTCCTTAAGGACCGTAAAGTACTTATCTGCATCTAGTCCATATCAGTTTTCAGGATGGCCATATGGCTTGAAGTGTTGACGGTGCTGAGTATTGGATAATGACATCAGGAAGTTTGAAAGAAATACTGCGAATTATAAGCAACGACAAAATTACAAATAATTCTCCCCAGTCACTCTGGACACCACCACTCGGAGCAATGGACTCAAACCCACTACCACCTAAGTTTCAAAATCACTACGCCAACACTAGCGCTGTATGAAAGGCATCATAAAAGTATTCATAACCTCTTAAGCGCTAGTGAATTATAAAAAAAACTTCAATTCTTCAAACTAATTGGACAAGAGGTTCAAGAATCTCACTTACTAACATGAGATTAATCGACTTAACAGGCTCGTAGGGCACTTCTTCCCCTCTCGAAAACCATTGGCAATTAATAGTTTAATGTTCTTAGACTACACTATGTAAGCCATTTATTCGCTATAATTCAGCCTTCATTAGAATTAAGTTTCCTCTTTATTTATACGGTTGTAATAAGGCTTTATTTGAAGCACTTGAACTTGATAAACATGCCTTTATTATTTTTTTGTCCAAAAAATAATGAGCATAATTGAATTCCTTATATTTAAATAGATACCTTAAACATTAATTTCCTATTGAATAACAAAGTCCTTAGAATATCTATTGTTGAAAATCACGTGCAATCTATCTTGGTTTTGAAGAAGCTAAATGTGGGACTATGTATGTTTATCAGCAATGGGTAGCAATTTAATTATAAATATTTGAAAAAAGACTTTAAATTGAGTGCCAATGAAAGATAATTTGGCAATCACGTATGAGAAACTCATCCGCCTTTAAGCTGCCCTCGATGCCCTTACTCAGATGATTGTTGATTATATATGAGGAAATAACTACTTCAACGTATTTAGATGTGTTCCAAGTAAGCTTAAGGATTTGAGGGTATGAACAGTTTATTGTATCGAGAGGTTACATGCGGCTAGCTAAGCTCGTTGGTATTCAATTGTGGATTTTTCTGAACTCGATGAGAATAAATCCGACGACTCTTGAGATCTCAAATGTTTTGCCAGACAAGTCTGAGACTTCTCAGAACCGATACTTGCTTCAGGGATTTAATTGACGATTGCGTGACTTACGATTCTCTAGAAAGCAGGCGAACTAAAAGGATGCTCCCGAATCTCTTTGAAATCAGTAACATTCCTGCTGTCACTAAGTAGAAAAGACTGTAGACAAGTTTTTGCTATTATAGCGGGACACTTCGACATTTGCCAAGGCATTTCAATGTACACAGTACAGTCTACGATGCTTGTGGAGAAGGTGAGAAGCATTTCCTTTGCGAGCATATGGCCTTTGCTCGCATCAGGTTTTTTTTATTTTATGTAATTCACTAGGGCTAAAGGGATTATGAATACCTTAATGATTCTATTCACACAGTGTTGGTGTTAGTGTTGTGCCCAGAATTACTGGGGAGAATTATTGGTATTGTTAACATTGCTTTTAATTCGCAGTATTTCCTTCGAACTTCCTGATGTCATTATCCACTACTCACAACGTTCAACACTTCAACCCATATGACCATGTAATGTCTATGCAGTAGAGTTGACGTCAGCTTTTTCGCAGTTGATCCACTTTTCTTTTTTTCTTTTTTACATCGGAAGTTGAACTTAGTTCGTTCAACGTGACAAGCAAGCATCTAATGAAAGCCATGATCCTTATTTGACTTTTACATTTTAGGCTTAAATGGAGTCAGAGACAAATAGCTTTGTTCTAGAATTGAGTCTTATAATTGGACTTTTAAACATTTTAGGTTTTTTTAAGGATTACAGCTTAAGTTCGGCGCCTTCGATTTATTTTCGTAATGAATATTCATAAATTCAATTTCTGACATTTTCGAAAAAATATAACCTTTTCTATAGTAAAGTTTAACAGCTAATGAAGCAAAGATCTACATATGCATATGTATTCAAAATTTGTGTTAAGGTTAACTTCAATTATTTTCACCTACCCTGCTTCGTAGGCAGATGGCCCAGCCTACACTTGTGTGTGTGTTAAAAGTTCGTATTTGAAAAGCGAACAATTTTCCAGTTTTTCCCGTAAACAAATATTGTTTCGTTGATTAAATGCACTCACATTCGTTGCTCAGTGAAACAAGCGCTCATCCGCAATTAAATAAAATTTCCAACTCCCCCTCATGCGAGGATACCACATACTACACATGGCATGGAGGAAGCAAGGATGGGAGATTAAATATTTGGATTTTGTGATTATTTTTCGACGGTAAATTTGATTTTTTGTTTAGGTAACAAAATTTAATTTTGATTTTGGTTGTCCGGCCAACCCAGTTGGACTGGGCGGTGGAATACTGAGAATAATTCCCGAAATTGTTGCCACATAGCTTCCCTCTCTACGAGGTCAGTGTCATTAAATAAGTGCATTCGTAATTAGCTGTTCTTTGAATTGGAAATGTTGCACTGGCGTAATCAGATTTAAATTGATCAAAGCTATTGAGCGGCTGAATTTGAAAATTTACAGGGTTAATTGAAATAAGTCGACCAGCCCAATTCATTGGACAGATTGGATGTACATATGTACAATACATAGATAGGTTCTATTGAGCTCTTTCTATTGAATGCATTGAATGTTGTCATAGCAAATAAAGCGGTATTTGAAAGTTAAATCGGCTTAAAGTTTTATTGCTGCCAAAAACTTTCATCGTGTAGGTGAAGGTTCCTCTCACAGGACTCAGTTTGCTGTGCGAATTTCAATCTCATATTATTATCTTCATCCACTGTTTAACACTTAAAATACAAACTTTGGTGTCCGCTCATCGCAACAAACCATTCTCGATAATCTTAAGAATGCAATCTACTAATTATGTGAAATTTCATCTAAAAGGACCCTCACCAGCCCAAGAACAGGGCTCAACATGTTGTTCTGTGCGCCCATACTCCTCGACAGCACAAATGAAACTACAGAAAAATGCAAATTATACTCTGGTTATCTTTTCCAGAGGAACATGCAACTAAAACGGTAAATTATTTAGTTCTCCACACTTAGCCACACAACGCCCCCTTAGGAGCATTCAAATTTCGAGCCCACTTCACTGCACTGTAGCACAGCTATTGTCTAGCTTTGAAGAGAGGCCAACAAAACAGTTCTAATACCAGCTCAGCTCAGATACCAGGCATCAAGGTTCCACCGTCTGGCACTCTCCTCCACTGCCAGCCCGATAGCACCGAAATAAATTCTCTTGATTTACGGCGCGTACTAAACATCATTATTATGTATTCCGTAACCAGGAGCCATTCCGAAGGCACATGATGAAGCGGCTACCACGGCAAAGCTAACGAGTCGAAGGGTGAAGTTTCTGCCGTTTGGCGAGGGTCATGACCATGGAATTAGGGACACACATTCAGAGACCACAAAGATTTGCATATTTGCAAGAAGCAGCGGAAAATATACAAAACGAAGCCAAGGAATCGTAGCATGCAATGGAGTTTGGAATTTGGTGAATAATTTTTGGTTACGTTTTTCAAAAGAGTGGCGCCCAACGCTAACAGTTCTTCTCAATCTGTCTGGCCTGGTTTGCCCAGAATTGCGTGACTGAGATTGAATTCGGCCAGAGGAGGGTCTACGGGAGAGCGTTATTAAAATCTCTCAGTGCACATTCGGCATGTTCGAGATATGCATAGTACATACAGTAGGTACAGTGCAGTGGATCCACAAATATCCTTAGAGTGTCCTGTGATAATGTTTGTGCACAACACTTTGTGTAACTATGTGTGTCACTTTGTGTATGCACGTTGCCCCATTTATGCAAATCGCTTTGAATTTAGATTTCTATCTGCTGCTGTTGTTGTAGCTGCTTGTGATGCTGCTCTAGCCAACAAACTCCTGGGGATTGAGTCTCCCAAAAGTTATTCTCTCCAGGAATGCTCTGAAGTGGATTTTATTTTATTTCTGTTTTGGGCATAAGTGGGTTGAGTGGATCCATTCGAGTGGATTTCATTGAATAATGCTGCATTGTGGTGACACTATTTCGTTTTGGAATCATGCAAGGCAATCTGTTTATGCATTGACAATAATACGGAATAATAGTGAAGCAAATGAGGGATTTATAACGATGTATGCATTTATCCAGCTAGCTGCCATTATTCGTTCGAGGAACAATAAAGAGGCGTTTCTAGTTGTTATGTGGTTTATTAGGTTTAGTGTTGGCTTTTTGAAAACTAATTTCTGTGGAATTATAAACAGTGCGTTGGTGATAGATAACTTGCAGTGGAAAGTTGAAGTTATGAAGTTGTTCCTGATGCATGTTGACTCGTTAAATCAGGTGTACTTCCGCTTTCGAAAGGTATTATTGGGATTTTTTTGTTTATACATACAGTGGAATCCGTTTACTTCGACTTTGTTTATAACGACTAACGGTTTTTAGCGACGTGACACAACAACATGTTAGGTTTTCAGTTCGTTGTGTGCGTCGTCCGGGTAGGACGTCGGTCCCTTGATCGTTGTTTATCCGGATTCTACTGTTTGGACGTTCGAAAACAGATTAAGGAGTAAAGTAAGTCACTGTGGGTCTGCAGCCGAACAATAGTGACACGACGCTGCTCGTCCTAAGGACAAAACAAATGGCACGCCTGCCGATGCAACTATGAAACCGCATCCAAAAGACGATTCTTCAACAGCGGTCTCGTTGTTAAAATACTCAACATGTCTGGTGTTGACGGGAAAATCACCCCCCAACAAAACTCGACCGACTTCATCAAGTCTACCACAAGCCGTCCAAATGATGTCTTGCCTGAAGTCAACTTTTCAAGAGGCTGCCTAGTTCTAGATACAAAATCCATTAATTGGATGAGGTGAAAGTACATAGTTTTTATACCCAAAGCTGTGGTTGTCCTGGGTTTGTATTAAGTAGAGCATCAGAAACATCCAACAGTTTTTCGCGGCGCCGTCTCTTGGCAGGCAACGACAAACCTCCAAGAGTGTAATCTATGACGAAAGAGCTTCTCAGACCACTGTTCGGGGTTGGCAATGAATGGTTGTGAGAAGCTAGTCCCTGGCTCTCTGTGAGCTGCGGTGTCGCACCAAATATAAGTTAGTTTAGTTAAGGTCTCAGCCACATTTTCTAAGGATCTCAAGCTGAAAAGTTTGACTTCCTTTCTATTGAAAACTCTGGAGAGAACTGTCGACTTTTGTGTGAAGGAAATTGTAAATTGTTACCTTCTATCCAAGTCTGCAAAGATGCAAATCTGCTGAAACGGCCCTTTACTCCTTCTTACCGACAAATCTATTCATTACGAGCCATAAACGTCTCTTTTGGGAACAGCTCAGCAAGGAAGAAGCCATACCGAGGTAAAAAAATTAAGTGCCAATTCGCATAAAATGGAGCTGGTCGTTTTCAGAGAGAAAAACGAACAGCCGAACACGCTGGGAAAAAAGCATTAGGTTACAGATGGGGCTTACAGATAAAAACCAGGCATTGACTGTTCTTACACTGTAGTCGTGGGACCGCTCCTAAAGTTATAGAGAAAGAACACCAAGCCACTCTTGCGTCAGCATCATGGGTACGCCGATATCTTCTTGAACAGCTGAGCTGCATGGCTGAAGATTAATCCAGCATTAAGCACACATATTGTGGTTTATTTTGGGCAGTGTAGGACTACCGCGTGTCTTTAAGCAAGATCAAAGCACCTGTGTATAAATAGTTTCAAGAGTAGATTGGGCCTTGCAATCCTAGTACACATAGAGGCATCACAATGGACTTAATTTTGATATAAGTGCGTCTTTTCTTAAGAGGAACACCCCAAGCTAATGCGAACGTCTCACTATTTGCTTTATTGTAAGTCTGACTTTGTCCAGCATACTTGCTGATAAGTTGACTTCAATAAAAATGAAAAAACAGCTCTAAAAGCACATTCAACCCACATGCATAATTAGCTAGCCTTACCAAAATAACAACAACAACAACATAAAATACTTAACACACTTTCACACCACATGATGTAACACTCTCAAATCCACAACCCACCGACACAGATTTTAACCCTAATTAATGCTGAAAGGCTTTTTGCAATTTTTCCACAAGCCTACCAATTATAACAAAGTACCGAAGCACACTATATATTTCAACGAGCCGACCTAATATTGGTTCGACAAAACAAGAAGAAATCTGTGAAAAATGCCTAAATCAGGATAATGCCTGGAGGGCGGGCGAGAATAACACCATTGCCCTTGCTCGCTGCCGTACACAACCCCACTTAATGTGCACTAACCTTTAAAGTGGCGTCTAAATTACCTGCTTTAATTTTAGTTGACGAGTAGAGGAAGTTGGTTGTGCAAATAATGGCTCCCGGAGCCATATTAAATGAATTTATCCTTGTTGAGGCTGGAATAATATTTAAGGATCCATCCTCTGCCTCGCCGATGCTTTGTGTGCTGCTGTGCATTCCCGTTTTTATTCGGCGTGGAATTGTTTTAATTTGGGAGCCTAATGAGGTTGAGGTTTTCGTGTATGTATGTCGACGACAACGACAACGACAACGACAAGGACAAGGACAACGACAACGACAACGTCGAGATGTTAAGGTGCGAATAATGGTACGAGTAGTGAAGGTGTTGGTATTGGCTGTAGCTGTGGCCCCAGACATTTGTTATACTTAAAGCAACGGATCTCATCACTCTTTGCGCTAAGTACGCGCCGTACAGGAGAATTAGTGTGATGTCCTTTTTGTACCTGCCTAAACCACATGGAACAAAGCGGTTTTCTTCTGTTCTTTTTTTTTTTCTCTCTTGCGCTGTTTTCCCTTCCTTTGATGACGACTACGACAACGACGCGTTTCAATGTGGCAAGGATTAGTGTGGTAGTTCGTTACGTAGGACTTAGTGTGAATATAAATTAAGGAATTAAGTGTTAATCCTTGAAGATGTTTTGTTTTCTTCATACCGGATGGAGCCGAAACGCCAGCTTTTAGGCTTCGAATAATGAAAATTCTTCGTCCAGAAATTTGAAGGAGCAACCTGACTAGGTGATTGAACTTGTACGTGCGCGCCTTCAACTGTGTAACCTGATTACGGTCCATTGAAAATGCCAATCGCATAGAGATAGAGAGGTGATTGCACTACAAAGCACATTTGTTTGATCAACTTGACAGCTGAAATCGATATGATAACTCGTTCGTATAATTTGAGCCAGCAAATAATTAAACAGTTAGACAGTCGTCGATTATACGAAATTAAATAAGATGCACACAGATGCATTTTCCACTTGATTTGCGATTGCTTGTGACCTAAATCTTGCCGTGTTGTTCCAGAGCATTTAGTTAATTTGCATTGCAATATGCATATCCTTGGAGGGTTTATATCTCGTGTTATCGAATATGCTAAGTGGATGATGATGCACTTCATGCGTGCGTATATATGTTTCTGGAAGTCATTAGACTCCAGCGGCAGCCACTGCGGATAACGGTGGGTAGCACTAACTAATCATGTTTAAGGCGAAAAGGAGGAGTTATGCGTATGTTCAAAGTGTGTAAATTATCTTGCACCTTGTTAGGCACTAATCGGAGTTGCTATCGATGGATAATACACAGGTATATCTATATAAATTTTGGATAATGTGTGAAGGTATTTTCAAACACTTTGAAATAATGTTGGTGAGTAAATATCGGAATTGGAAATAGTCGGTCAATTTGGAAATTAGCTACAGTTGAGGGTCCTTTGCCAGTTGACCTTTTGACTTCGTAATATGGTTAATAACGCACACCTTGTGTACACACAAAGCCCCACAAATAGTTGAAGTGTTAATCAGTAAGAACTTGTATCTATTGAACTACTACATAATGCTTAATAAAAGACCGCCTTACCCCCCTTAAGATATCATGATCTCGGTAGGAACTTCTCAATCACTCGTCGAACCGATTGGAGCTTCGAAAGAAGGGTGGGAGACAAATAAATGCTCCCAAAGAAGGTGAGGATGAGACCTATTATTGCGCTGATGCTTAGTCTGCAAAGTGAGGTCGAGATTTTGAAACTCAGGTAGTACATATAAGGTTTCAGTCTTTTCTTCGAGGGTTGTGTCCCGAATAACTGGCAAGAATTATTGGTTTTTTGTCATAGCTTCCTGATGTCATTATCACTTCTCAGTACGATCAACACTTTAGCATCATTGCATGCTGCACATGATTTTTCTCAGTAACAGTCCATCTTCTTTAACTTTTTAACCTTTGTAGGTAGAGGGGGCATGTTAAACTGCCGTATGGACGTGCCAAGAATTTAATTGCACACATTCTCATCCCAAGCTACAATCCACAGACATGGACAGCATTTAAGCATAACTTTAACCATCAATTCTGTAACATTGTAGCGTTTGCACAAATTGTAGTCAAGCCATACTCATCAAATACCCATGCCAGACTACAATTAGGTCTATTCTCTGTTCAGCACGACTTTTTAATTTCCCAAATGATTCCAAAAACGAACGGCGGCGGCGGGAAAAATTAGATGCAAAATGCATTGCAACCTCTGCATATTTACTTAGCACTCCATACTCGACGGGTGTGCTAATGCAATTGATGTCAATTCGTGACGCCTGGTGACTGTTAATGACATCTGTGAGTGAGAACAAAGTGCATTTTGAAATTTTCCCAAAATTTCCAAACTGATGATTTCCGACTCGAAGGGCTTCAAAAGCGGCCACGCACACTGCCCACCATTACTGATGGCATTCGTGCTCCCTGATGGCACCTCATTAACAGCAGCATATGCATCACTTTTGAGTGCGTGTGCAATCGGGTCTACTCCCCGCTGAATTAAAAACAAAGTGCAAAATTTTCCATTCACAGAAAACAGTATACAGACACACACACACACACACATTGAGAGAGAGAAAGGGACGATTGAATTACAGCATCAGCTACTTATGGTAATGAATTCGCACCACTCTACGCACAGGCCTAATTGCATTGCGTGTCCTGGCATGCCATACCAGCAGCAATGTGTGGATGATGATGCCTATTTGTTTATTTGCATTAACTAACCAACACGTTGGACGCCCATAATCGACACTATCGGACAACAGAGCACAGGGATGCCGGTGTGTCATCCCAGCTCTACTCGTAGATATATATATAGCGACAGCTTAAGAACAATAATCCACATACCGGCTAGAGTGTGGGAGTGAAGGAATTGACAAATCACCTCCTGCCACTCCTAGTCAGCGTGCGTAGGCCAGTGACTGTGTACATAGTGCACATTACTCACATATTATTGTAATGCATTCCAGGGGATGCTTGCATTTTCACCTACTCCAACGGTAATTGGATATTTGCACAAACATGCCATGGCACTGAGATAGTGGTGCAGACGGCGGAAGAGCTGTGACTGCTAGGAACTGAGAATTGGATACTGCTGCACACGATGGCAACGATGATGGCTAATATAGGTCTTCGGTTACAGAATTGGTCACTTGTGTTTTGAGTTTGTTTGCGTTTGTGGGCTAATGCCGACACTGCTACTGATGCCATTGCATTGGAGTGCCGTTCAGAATGGTCCAACATGACGGTAGAATAATTTGCATTATACATGATTACAATTGCGATATCTACAACTAGAAGGCATCCTGAACCTTCCTGTGTCATTAGAACCGATGAATATTGCAGTATTCAATTCTCTGTATTATATTGCATTTGATGGGTGATGGATTTTCAGAAGGCATCGAAGCTGAAGCGGTAAGATGTTAAGGGTTCTGCGTGAATTGTGGTTAAATGAATTTTGGCCATAAATTTGGAATGAGATTGTGTTGCAGATTGTCTTATGACTGTCAAAGCTGTCGGAGAACTTGAGTTGAATTGTGTATTTTTAAGATATGCCCGAAATCCAACATAGTGTTGGTCGATCCTTTCCTCATAAATTGTCTAGATATAGCTTCGTTATCAATTCTGTTATACGTAGAATAGTATTGCAATGCACGAAGGATATGTTAGAACAATTTAAGTCCGATTGCTATGAGTTTAACTTTCCTTCTTTCTAAAGAGTTTTTCAATAAGGACATAACAATTTTGTATTTAAAAACATTTCATAATAATAGAGATATGGAGCTGAAATTTATTCCAGGTATAGTACACAGGCTAAATTAAGGTATGGAATTCGATCTCGTCCATTTGATTACCGCGAGCACGTTTGCAGCGATCGATTCTTTGGAGCAAAATTTCCACCGCTCTTCCAAACATTTCAGCCGAAACGTTGGCAATTTCGCGTTACATATTGTTCTTGAGCTCCTTTAACATTGTTGGGTTGTTAGCATAAAACAACGACTTTCCGTAACCCCAGTAAAAAGAAATCCAATGGCATTAAATCACATGAGCGATTACCGAACTTCCCCTTCAATAGATCAATTGTATGACCAACTGTGTGGCATGTAGCACCATTTTGTCATAACCACATATCACTGATGTCAAGTGCATCCAATTCTGGCCTAAAATAGTAGTCGCAACATAGCACGATAGCGAACTCCATTGACTGTAACATGGCGATCATTTTCATCGACGAAAAAATACGGTCCAACTAAACCTCTGGTCATTTTTGAAGCACTAGAAACTACCTTTCGGGCTGTTCAATTCAAGTTGTTTTGGACGGTTTCAAGTCTGCAGTCCACCATATAAATGCTGATGTCCCCCAAGGCTCTGTTTTGTCTCCGACTCTCTTTCTCATTTTTATAAATGATCTCTTGTCTGCAACTTCTAATCCAATTCATTCTTTCGCCGATGACAGTACTCTCAGTTTTTCATATTCGTTCCCTAGCTCACGTCCCTGCTCTTCGAATGTAGTAGTTGAACGGTAACGTATGTTAAACTCATTAAATTCCGACCTTGACAGCATATTAAAATGGGGTTCTACAAATACAGTGGAATTTAATGCTTCCAAAACTCAATGCTGCCTACTGTCTCTCAAGCGAAACCCAAATCTCGAACCATTGTCCTTGAATGGTACCTGCATCGCCGAAACCGAAAAACTTTCCATCCTCGGTATGTGTGTTAACAACGATCTTCGTTGGAATGACCATATATTTGATGTCGCCAAGAACGCTGCGAATGTTTAGGTTTCCTCAAACGATGCAAAAAATACTTTACCCCTTCTGATCTAGCTTCAATTTACAAGGCGTTTATTCGCCCTAAGCTTGAGTACAACGCTCACATCTGGTCTGGTGCGCCAAAGACCGTCTTGCACATTCTAGATCGAATTCAAAACGCACGATAAAACTAATAGGTGACAGAAACATTGCGAAGTCAATAGACTCGCTTGAACACCGAAGAAATGTTTCCTGTCTCTCACTGTTTTATCGATTTTTCTTCAAAAAGTGCTCTAGCGAAATAGCCAGCTGCATTCCGCCCCTGCAAAATTTCACCCGCAATACTCGTCATGCTTCGAATGCACAACAGTTTACCCTTAAGCCTACTTTCGGACGTACTGTCAAATATAGAGATTCTTTCTTAAGCCGTACCACACGAATGTGGAATAATCTACATAGCTCTGTGTTTCCTCATCACTACAACCCTCAAGCATTTAAAACCAACGTGCACCGGTACCTCCTTTCTCTCTCCTCTAATTTCCCTAATGCCCGTGCTCTAGTTTAGTTTAAGGGTAGCCATATCCCCTTTAGCACGCGCTTATTATAAAAATAAAAAAAAGCACATGTGGGTTTGTTGCTGTCCAATAACGCATATTTGGCTTATTAACAAAGCCATTAAGCCAAAAATGAACTTCATCGCTGAAGATGATTCTTCGCGCGAAATTCAGGATTTCTTCAAACTTTTTCAAAGCCCAATCGGAGAAGTTACGGCGCTTCAAATAATCAAGAGGCTTTAGTTCTTGAGTTAATTTAATTTTGTAAGGGTGTAGGCCAAGATCTTTACCCAAAATTCTCCACCATGTGGACTGTGAGATTCCCAATTCCTGTGAACTTCGTGGAATCGACTGGCTGCGATATTTTCGGTACCTCGACCGGTACGTTCTCTCACTGGCACAAGAAGATTCAATAGTGAATATGTTGACTCAAATTTATCCAATTTAGCACGCACAGCCTGTCTGGTGGGATAGATAGCTCCAGGCAAGTGGAAGAGATTGGAGCTGTGAGATTGCATCGCTGCTTGACTGTTGAAGAAGAAGCAAACCTAGATGTTGGGTGGGGTCGTTGGTGAAGCTGCTGTTAGCTTCCTGACCTTTATTCTAAGAGCATTGAGCTCTTTATTCCACCAGGCAACGTCACGGTAGACAGACCTGTTTGCTATTTATCTTACAACACCCTTCGTACGCTCATGTAATTTATAAGTTAAAGAGAGTCAATGAGGGCATGCTTTACAAATCTGAGCAGCCTCAGAGTAAAAGCTCCAGTCAGTTTGTTTGGGTTGGCAATTGCTAATCTGTTGGCAGCACTGAACCTATCTACTTATTTGTCAAACCTAGTATGTGAGCGGTGTAAAAATAAGGTTAGGTTAGAGTTAATAAGAAAGAATATAGGCGTAACGCAAGTTTTTTGACCGTGCTGGTGCTTCTGCATATGATGCTGTGGCCGTACCCATCGCGGTAGAGTTGTAGAGTTTACACAAGGATGGTGGGACCTTGCCAGATTGAAAGCCTTCTCACGAGGAATTGAATATGAATTCCCAGGAAAGAAAGTCGAAGGTATGGCAAGTAGTCATTCATCTCTTTTCGTACTGTTTTCAAGTTGAAAACCTGCCAAATCATTGATAATGAACCTTGAGAGGGGAGGCACAAGCGTCAAGCCTACGAGTTGTCATAGATTTCTTTTGAAGTTCCTCTGATGTCTAGGTTGTCCGGTGCCGGTAGCTGTAGAACTGCTTGATTTGAAACTCGTCTAAGTAAAATTAAGTTTGCAATGTTTGCTTTGGGTTTAACAACTGTTTTTAGTGGCTTGCACTTTCAAGAACTCACACAGATGATTTTGTTGCTCACAGGTATTGTCTCTATTGTTTATAAGCAATTTAAGAACCTTTATTGTTTTATGGCATAAGAAAAGCATAGCTAAATAACCAAAACTGACGTCCAGTTCACAGTCGATTTCATACACGTATTGTCTGCATTCATACATCTAAGGCATATTTTCTGCAATACCTACCGAAAATAGCTCAGTAAAATAAATTGTGTTTTCTCAAATAATATTCGAACTGGGAATTTGCATAAAATTGATTAAAAGGAGCTCTTCAGATCAAAATGTTGACAATAACTAGGTTGAAGTAGCTGCCAGCTGTTGCCAGCACACTTAGACCAATGATAGGTCCATTGTGATGGACAATAACTAAGCAATGTCCACAATCATTTCTGCATCATATGTCCAAATACCACACTTAATCGAATCCAAAATGAAAAAAACAGATGTCCACAGGGACGAAGGAATTTATCACCTTTCATCAAAATCAAATTAATTCAAATCAAACTATTTTCATTTGTCCAAAGCTAGGTGTGCGCCTTCGTCCAGTCTCTGCAATTGACCTCTGGTCGAAGACAGGACTACATCGTGTGCATATTGCTACTTGAAGTAACATTCGTCATGTGATAGATTAATTCACTTCACACACATCCGAACCCTTAGGTCAATTTTGAACCGAAATGGTCCTAGTCTGAATCAACAAATGGTACAATTGAAACTAGTCCTCCGGGAGGAGGAGATGAAAAGTTTTATAGAATTCGAAATAAGGTCCAGCCAAGTTGTTTGCCTGGTTTCTCTAGTTTGAGACCACTACCATTTGGCAGGAGTAATTTCGGTATAAGCCTAAGGGACTGTGGAGGGATTTGGTATTTATTTTAAAAAAAATTTTCATGACAGACTGTAACGTTTTTGTTTAATTCAATTGGAAGAGTTTGAATTACAGTGATGAACAGTGGTAAGAGTGTTGAGAATGAGAAATCTTAATGATGGAATCTTTCGACTAGCAATACAATTTTAGAAAGATTTCAGAGAAAGTGTGCCATAGGTTGGTCATAGCTTGCCATGCTATGCAATGAAAGTCACTAAAGCAGAATGTGAGAACAGTGCATTACACTAGAAATAATTGAAGGAGAGGAAACTTGGCAGCGAGCATCAACCAAAAGCTTGTCTCATGTCATGTCATCAGAATTTTTTGTACAGAAGACTTATAGGAGACTTAACAATGGCAGTTGTTCAGACGCTGTTTTGGACGACCTCTACTACCTTTATGTTTATCATGGAACTGCGCGCATATCGTTCCTCTTTTTATCAATCAACTGGGACAAATACACTTGACTCGATGACTAGATTCCATTGCATAGTCGTAGGATGTGCTCGATCCACTGCCACTTTCGTCGCCTTATTGCACACATCTTTGTACAGGTCGTAGAGTTCGCGGTTATATCGTCTACTTCATTTGCCCTCCTCGCAGACAGGACCTTATATTTCACATGAAATTTTTCCCAAGATCTGCTCCGCCGCGCCGCCTTACTTATCGTCCAGCATTCAGATTCACACAGCAAGACTGGCAAGATCAGGGTTTTATAGAGCATGATTTTGGACCTTCGAGTTAGGAGTTTGGACCCTTGTTGTTTGGACAAATTGAAGCAGCAGTGGTTGCCTAAGGTTATTCTTCGTCGAATTTCCACTAGGGTGTCATTTGCGGAGTTAATATTTGCCCCGAGGTAGATGAACTCCTTCACGAACTCCTTCCTAGACGGTGTTCGACGGATCCAGTTCTAAGCTCTCTGATATTCTAGGATTGTGTAAAACCGAACACCTAACAAGATACCTTGTTCAGCTTCGAGACCTTGTTAAGCTGCATGGTGTCTGCTGGAAGAACACAAATACCTTTTAACACATTCCATACGATTGCTCTTCTTTGGTATGGAGATCCTTTCGTCCACACTTCTGGGAAGCGTTTACTTTCTTTTTCTTTCTGAATGTGACTAAAATAGGAAGAAGATCTGGGACAACTTCTACTTCAAATTCAGTTAGAAACAAATTCCAGTCCAATACAAGAGTAATTTTCATTTAGAAATTTGGGATTGATGAGAATATCTTTCCCAAGCCTAATATGTACCTACTCATGGATTTCGATAAAGAAATCAGAAACTGATATTCTCTACAACGTGGATTGCTCATCTCTTTGAGTGATATCACATGTCCAAAAGTCCTTTTCTACTACAATAAATCGATTTGTCCAACACCATTGGCTATCGATTGCAACCATATCTAGTGTTCATCATCGAACACATCCCTTTTTCCCTTGAGTAAGAGGAAATGACTGTACGAAAAATCTGAGCTGATCGAAACGAAGATATCCTTCAAAACGACATCGAACTGAAAAAGGATACCAATACCACTCCTCAATGGATATTCGAAGCAGAAGATGACATTCTCCGAGAATGAGTTTTTCTGTGTAGATCCGGTAAAAATTTGTTCGAATTGGCAGCACATACACAGAGTTTGGGGGGAGGGAAACAACTCCAAACCGCTGGGGGGTAAATGCAATGCATTCATCTCTAGCAGAAGAGAGAAAAACTTCCCTCTGATTCCAACATCTTGGCGTAAAGGAATGGTATGAAAACGATGATTCGGAGATGATATTGAGAGATGAAATCGATTGCATTTTAAATTGGTTCTTGCACTAGAACACTGTGATAGTGGTGACGACGGAGGATAAGAGCAGTGCACTGATACCAAGTAAATACCGAAAGGGATTTCCACAGATTTCCTTTTCTCCGTCTTCATCCTTCTCTTTAACCTCGTCCTTCGCTTCCTTTTCGTCTGTACTGTTCTTCAATTTTAAACATTTTTCTTCCAATGTCATTGCTGTCGTTTTTCTTATATATCATCCATCTGCCAAAGGCAATTTCAATTCGATTTAAGCATACAGATGCACAAATCCTTATTTCATAGCAAGAGACAGGATACGACGAAAGTACATACAAATAAAATTTAATAAGACCATGTTCAATATTTAAATACCAGAGAAGGGTGCATTGGAAGAATTATTCTGTGATGAAAGGATTGTTCCTCGATGACCAATTATTTCTCGATGATAGTTGATATACACATAGACTCTGATGCTACCTTGAAGGGATTTTATAAAGGATGCTGGGAAGGTAGGACATGTCTTGGTATGCCCTGTAGCTGGAATTATTTTGTATGTTTGGCCTTAAATTATCATTTCAGCTTTGACTTATGCGAGATAGGAGTCTAGTGATGAAAGAAACGAAGCCCCCTTGAGATGTCTTTCAATTAGCTTGCTACTTCAAAGAATTCCATGTGCATTCGAAAGATAAATTGGAGTTAGTTTTGGAGATTAATAGGATTTTTGTAGGAAATGATATTTATTTTGATATTGCTACGTAATTTTCAAGTATAATGTAGTACATTAAGAAGAAGTATTGGAAATAATGCTTTTTAGAGACGGTTTTTGTGGACGAGTAGGCATACTTGTAAGTGCAAGTAAGGTGGCTCTACAGCTTGGGGTGAACCTGGACCTGAAATAATAAACCTTTCCAGTTAGCCCGGCCGGGCCAGAAATAGCCTTCGTGCTGACATTATAGAGGGCTTCCTCTATGGTCTCCTTTCTTGACATGAAGGGAGCCTTGAATAATGTCAACATGGAGGCTATTTCTGCTGTACTTTTGGGCTAAAGGGTTCATGGTCATTTTTGCTATTGGATTGAGCATATACTCAAAAGCAGGCATATCCATGCTGAGCTGGGGTTCTGTCATAAAAGAAGGTCAGTCTGCAGGGGGAGTATTATCGGGTGGAGTATTATCTCCACTTCTTTGGATCATAGTAGTGAACGAGCTGCTCAATATTCTGGGAGGAAAGGGATGCAGCGTTATAGCCTACGCTGATGACATTGCAATTGCTACATCGGAAAAGTTTCTTAATGTTATTGGAGACCTGATGGAATCGACTCTCAATAAACTAGTTCTATGGACGGATAAGGTTGGACTTTCAGTAAATGCTGCAAAGACCGAACTGGTCCTGCTTACAAGAAGGTACAAAGTATCATTTATCGTCCCTCCAAGACTTAAAGGCACGCAATTTCAATTCGCAGGACATGGCAAGTACTTGGGAGTCATTCTCGGCAGTAAACTGAGCTGGAAGCTTAATATCTTGGACCGTGCCAAGAAGGCTTCCGGAGGGCGGGCTTTGGGCCTGAAATGGTGTCTGCAACCTAAAATGGGAAGTATACTGGATTTATACAGCTATAGTGAGATCTATCCTAATGTACGATGTACTAGTCTGGTGGACAGCATTGCACAATAAGAGCAATCTGGATCTTCTTACAAGAATCCAGAGACATTCATGCATCTGTATTACGGGTGCTCTTAAAACAACACTTACCGTCTGGTAGCAGACAATGCTGGCAGCAAATGGCAGCCAAAACTGTTTTTAGGCTGAGGGAATTCTCGCAGTTGGTCAGTGTTAATACGGGCCACTCAGGGATCCTTTACAGCAATATCACTTTCCCTATCGTCCCATCTGGAGGAGTCTTTAAAGAATCTGCGATGGAGGTATACATAGATGGATCTAAAACAGCGTATGGTTCGGGGGCAGGAGTCTTCTCCAGCGCACCTGTCTAAAGTATTGCTAAAATGCTTCTGGATCCTTCGAGAGAGTCCATGATTCAGCGCCATAAAGGAGGAGAAATTGCCTTGACCATCTTTCATTATTGGGAAAGTAATTTGTTTTACAAACATCAGCATATTTTTTCAACAAATATTATTGCATACCTCAACCTCATGGCCACGAATGTTTATTTTGTAATCAAAGGATTAGAAATCCTGACCGTAGGGACACTTTCATATCTACATACTATAAAATTAAATCAACATCAATTAATAATTCTCTACAATTTAATTAAATTGCTTGGACTGTTATTAGTTTTTCCAATTCCACCGCTCACTACAGTCAGTTCCACCCACTCTAATTCAATCAACCTTAGGACAATTGCATTAGCGAAATGTGATAAATCTAATTCGCTCGACCATGATTAGAGTCGCATTGTGTGCGGTAATGACCCCCGCGGCTTTTTGGCATGCACAATGTATCCACCGGATGCAGAATGTAATTCCCATCAAAATCCAATATAATGCACCTCTTCCTATATCCTTTGATCTAGTTTTTGTTTCAGCCTGACAGTCGCAAATTGACCAAGTAATTCCATATCGCGACACAATTTTCGCTTCAAAATGGACGTGAGGAATGTTTGCCACCATGGACCGCTAATTCAGGGTTTCAAACTGCAAACTCATGTAGGAACATATGTATTTATTTAACAGTAATTTTATTTTGATGTAATTGTTCCTCATAAATTGATTTTGGCCACGCCCCAATGGATCCATCGGCATTTAAATATGACCGTCAGATGCAATTGCGGCAAGTGTGCACAGTCCGGATCGGGTTCAACAATTGTAAGCAACGAAATTAATTTCAAATAATTGGGATATACATATATGTTGCCATCGTAAACTCACTAAGCTTAGAATGGTATTTCAGCGAATTGCACGGTTGGGTGGACGTAAATTAAGGGTATTAACTTATGGGCTTATGTACAGCCAATTTGGGTAAGGCTGAAATGTACAAATGGGTGTACTGGTTTATATGACTACAAATGTACTACAGGATGTCATAGCACGTTTGGACAGGGCATCCACCACAACGGTGACAATTATATTTGAAATTACCTTCAACTTGGAAGAGGTAATTCGAGAAATTTAGTGTGGGATCTTCGGTTAAGGGATTAAGCAAGGAAAGGAATAATTGGTTATTTAGAAGGTTGTGGTGGCTTTTGCATTCTCACGCAGTTTGCAGTTAGCTCATGAAATGTTTCGGGTAGCCCTGACCGATATGACAAGTTGGTTTTTGGTTTGACTTACTTTGAATTTGTGCTTGTTATGGGAGGGAAATTGTAAGTGAGGCTTTGTTAGTAAGAATTTCAAATGTCCTTCATTGCATTCAATGTACTCGCATTCAACAAAACTTTCGAAAAAATGTGTTATAAGGTCGACAATATTGTGATGTGTCTTAGCTCTTTTTGGCTCTGATTCATACCTGCACCGAGGTCACTCTAACTATCCTCTACCTTGCCAATGTCATTCTCGCTTCCGACATAAAGGGAGTAACCATCAATATATTCACTGATAGTCAAGCTCGGCTCAAAGCAGTAAGTTCCCATTACTGTAACTCAAAGGCCGTTTTAAGCTGCATTGTAGCAGCTCCAGGATCTCTGAAAGCGAAATAAAGTCAATATCTGGTGGCCATCTGGACACAAAAGCAATGAAATTGCAAATCAACTTGTCAGAAAGGCCTCTTAAGAAAGATACAAAGGTGCTGAACCCTTCTGCGGCATCCCTACTTCCGCGTTCCGAACGAGTCTCGACAGCTGGGAAGAACGGAACTTCTTATCCTACTAGAATAACATTCTCAACCACAAAAGGGACTATATCAGAAGGCTTGCCGGCTTCCTCACCGGTCACTTCCGCCTCAGATATCACTTACATAAACTAAATATAGTTCAGGAATCTGAATGCCGACTCTGCTTCGAGAAAAATGAATCAGCCGAGCACGTACTATGTGAGTGCGTGGCTGCCTGCAGAGTCAGGAAACGTTTTCTCCGCAAGGAATTCCTAACACAAGAGGACATTCATAATGCCTTGACTTGAGATATCCTCAACTTCATAAGGATGATAAAGGATCACCTTGTCAAACCGGCTCCAGGCACAAGAGATCTTTCAGGTCGCAGTACCATATGCGTACCTACAGTTACAAAGCCCAACTAATAATAATTATAAATAATAATCCTCTGCCACCTTATAAACCAAATAAATAGCTCAGCCTCATCCAAAGTGGAGTAAAAAAGTGCCAGTCTGAAGTGTTTAGGGTAAACCCTAAAAAAACGATTATCATTCCCTTAACCAGAAAGAGAATTCTAAATCTTTCAACTTTATTGCTGAACGGCATTAATACACCAAATGCCAATATTCTGAATTTTCGAACTCTTTTGCCATTCGGTTGAAGCCTTTTGTGAACACCCAAGCTTCGATCTACAACAAAAAGTTTGTCACACTATGCAACGTAGATACCATGGAAAGTCCTTCACTTGAAAAAGCAAACATGTAACGCAGTTAAATATTTCTAGAAGGAATATCGCATCGTTGACCATTCGGATTGACATGGGTAAATACCAGATTTCGCACTCTCAAGGACCTTTTTATTCCTTTCTTGCATTCAGCGGGGCTATATCCTTTTTATCCTACCAATTGGGGCGTAAAAATGCTTGATAAATAATTAATTAACCTTAAGCGTATAATTGATTTATAAAAGTCAACGTAGTAATTATTGATTGACACTTTGGATTGCGGTTCACTAAGACCTGTGAACAAGTTGGGAGGCAACGTCTATCCATGCATGCTTATTAAAAAAACCCACTGATTGGATGTACAACACATGCATGTTTAATGTCATGAGATTGTAAATTTAATTATCCTTAACGACAAGAAAATTGCTGCAAATTCAATTCAATTATGGTTTCTTAGGCTTGGCACTCCACCCCATAAAGATGCCAATCATCATTTCTTTTTGATTGTCTTAGGGTATTCTTCCTCCGCATCCGACTTCATTGAATTGAAAAGCATGTATATTTGCCGTCTGGCAACCTCCAACCAACTGTCTCGCTATGGTAAAGCAATAAAAGATTGTGCCTTCACTTATTAACCATTACCGGTTGGTAGCATTGGAAACACACCATCCTACGCACAATCTCACACATCGTTAATGCGAACACAAAAAAAAAATACCCCTATTCTCGACGTACTTCACTGAAACAACCGCATTACGCTTAGGATATTACACCTTAACTTTTTACTGCCGCCCCCCCACAAAGTGCTGCAATTTCATCAGACCACACCGTAAGCGCAGTGAATTCTTATTCCTCGCTCCAATACCTATTCACCCCTCGATGTGAAAGTATTTCAGTTGTTTGTAGTTTATGCTCCTTATCATGCCAACTTGCACAATCCTGCGGGAAGTATGTAGCATTCATTTCATTGTATTCAAACGATTCGCAACGAACCCTTCACCAGAGTCAGATGTAAGCATACAAAATTCATCCCTCGAACCGATTAAGAAGCAACTAGAGATAGCTTTCATTTTGTTGGGTACAATGATTGTTGCGCATCTTTTCCTTTTTAGGATCGAGGACTTGATGATACAATCGATACAAATTCAACAGAAAACGCAACAAAAAAGCGAGGGACTTCTGAGTTCCACGTCTCACATTTCCTTAAGGAGTCCAACCAATTGCTGACCTTCAATACCGGCGTATATTGTCAGACACCCACCCTTATGAAGTCACAGCTAAATGTTCGGTCAATAATTTGGGGTCATGGCACGGAACAGCTAGAAAGAAAGTGATACCACCGCATGCTATAAATAATTCACATTGGCTGACTGAAAGTGGACTTCTTGTTGTCGTTATTCGGAGACATAAAGCGGTAAGGAGGACAACTGGACGTGTCCAATGAAGAGGGAGGCGTGATCCTACTTCATCGTTGTCAGTTCGTTTCCGACCGACCGACCCAACTAAGTATCGCTCTCATACTTGTTTCCTGAAATTTTAATTATCTACTAGAAGTGATACAAGAAAGCGTACATAAAAAGGAACGTTCCGTTCGAGACATTACGTCTATCCAATTGATAGGCTACTACTATGGTACGTGCTATTTGGGGAGAATTCAATGGAAAAGAACTCTATATTGATTGTCGTATAAGTCTTGTTGGGAGGGAGGAAAAAACTATTGAAAGGTTGGAACTTGACCAGCAGCCATGTCCCTGAAAAAAAAAAGTTAAACACAGTAATTGCATAAGTCCCAATTGAATGTCCTGAAGATGAGGTAAGAAATAATAAACCAAGGTTGAACATGGTCAAGATATATTCCTTCGCTTGTCTTTGACTGGAATCTTAACGAAAATGTTGGTTTTCCAATTATTTTGGTTCTATATTTATCTCTCCTTTTTACGTATAGGTATTTTCCCTGGGGAAAAAAAAACTTGTTAAGAAAGACGTCATTTTAGGTCGACCACAACAAAACTTAAGGATTGCGCTGGCTTGAGAACCTTGGTGAATATAGCCTGTAGCGCCATTAAAAGTATGTGAAAAGCATTGAGTTTGATAAAGAACTTCGAACTTGGGTTATGATTTAATGGCGCCTTTACACGCGATGTTATAGACTCCTTTCTCCCATCTTAATAGTTTTCTTCTTGTGAAAGTGATATATTATAAAAGGTGTCCCATCAATAGCGCACTATATAATTTCTTAAAAAAAAACCCATCTTACCAATCAGGTAAAAACTTTTTTTTTTTTGTCGGTTACTAAAACGTACTGAATTCGAAAAACTACGTCCTACGTCTGTCGGGGTGTTGGAACACCACACTGGAGCACTCAAACGCAAAAACAGGTCCATTGTACTACCAGCAGGTACAACCCTTTTACTGTGTTTTCTTCGTCTTTCTAAGAAAGTCGAGTAAGAGCTTCAGTGATAAGGAGCTTAAGTTACCAGCATTCATCACATCAGCCCCAAAAATCTGCCACCTGATACGAGCAAAGGCAGGACAATCACATAGGAAATGTTCCGCAGTGTCGTCGCCCTCTCCACAAGCATCACAGACAGTGGTGTCACTTAAACCTAACACGTTGAGATGTTTGGCAACGGAGAAATGTCCCGTAATAACGCCTGCAGTCTTTTCTGCTCAGAGACAGCAAGAATGCCGCGAATTTCTTACAGACGTTGGGAAGGATCTATTTAGTCTGCCTGCATCCTGGAGAGTCATGCCATCTACAGCTATGTTTGCTAGAAACCCAACCATCGATAGAAGCCCTGACCGAAGATACGGGCAAATCTAACGTGGTTTCAGGGCCGGAGAAGTTTTCCTCTGAGCCTTGCCTGGCAAGCTCATCGGGGACCTCATTTCCGGTAATCTCGCTGTGTCCAGGGACCCATACAAGTCTTAGCAAATTCAGTCTTCCAACCGAATTCAAACTAGACCTGCATTCCCAAACTATTTTGGATCTAGTAAGAGGATTGAGCAAGGCCTTAAGCGAAGCCTGACTATCGCTCCCCCGTCCCCTCCACTTGTTTTTCACAATATAGTTTGCAGCCATAAGTATTGCAAAAATCTCCGCTTGGAAGACAGATGCATAAATACCTAGGGGAAAGTGCAGTCTAATGTTGTCGCCTTCCACAAAGACTCCAGCACCTGAGCCTTCACTGGTCTTGGAGCCATCTGTGAAAATTCGACAACATTCCTTACCCGGCTCAGAAAGTGGTGAAAACCACTCCTGTGCACAGGGAAAGTCGACCGTAAATCTACACAGTAGTCTTAATTCCGGAACCATTGCGTCAGATGGCATATCCATAAGATTTGAGTCAAAAGATATTCTTCGCGCAAGGTCATCAAAACTCCAGTGCGTGTTAAACCAAAAACCACGGAGATGTTCTACGAAGGCGAACTATCTTTAAATTCCAGCTATTCGCTTCTAAGTCCTCCCTGACTACTCTACAGTAAATATGGCACAAGCTATGGAACCTTTTTCAGAATATTCCCAGAAACCATCGCTTAATGGATATGCATCGGAGTACAAAACACTCTGTAAAGTCCCATGCCTAAATAAATACCTAGGAGCAACAGCAGATGACAAAATTTGTCGTTTGAGTGAAAAGAAGTCTTGTGAAATCCGAGGAACACGTCTACATTGCAGAAAGCTTCTTTGCTAATTCTTATAGCAACAAAGTTGTTTTTAGAAAAATACAATATCTAATGCGTTAGGGATTTCAAATATAAACCGCCATTGACAACAATTGCAAGAGACCCATCGAACTTCAACATACCAATGAAGTAACTTACTTCCTCGCAAGCCATAATCAACAAAGGGTCTGCATTTTAATTTAACCCTTAAGACTTTTTTTTATTGAATCGTTACACGCTTATTTACATTGTGTTGACCCCTTTTGGTATAACCACGCAATACACTAGCTTAAATATAATCACGTACCTACAAGTACGCACTTTTCTATTGCTTTGCTTGCATACCCGTTGGTTTATTTAGACTCCAAATAGAGCCTGACAAATTAGGCCAATTTACTTAGCAATCCACGACGCATAAATAAGGACAGTATCCTTTCTTTTGTGTATTACTGAGTAAACACTTCATAATACAAAAAAAAAAAATCCATAAAATACGAAAAAAAAAAATCACAAAAGAAAAATCAAAATAAACCGCAAATACAACATAATCACCAAACCCAACTAACTAACGCCCCCAACCGAATCTCGGTTTCAAATCTCACAACACAACTCAATACGTAGAAACTTTCAAGGAACTTTACATCACGTGAAGGACACACGCGAATTGTTTATGTTTCTGAACAGAACTAGACCAATGCATATTTGTGTGTGCGTGGGTGTATGTGTGTGTATTGACAAATCCCTGTGCCATATTTGCTTTGCGACGAAATTTTGTGGACACAACACTTTAACAATAAACGCAACTGCTATTATCACCGTTATAGCAGTAGAGTTGGGGTAAATTAATTACTATCGAATCCGAATAAGAGAGTGTCCGCACGCCGAGTGTCACATTTCCGTTTCTGTTAACGGACTGTACAAAGTGTACAAGTGTGTGTCACACAGCACAGCAAGGAAAAATGGATAGAAAAACATGTGAAACGTCTTTAAATAATTAGGAAAAACATTGATATCGTTGTTACCTTGACCGATGAACGATAACAAAATCGATCGTTGACCATTGTGAATTAGTGTGTCCTAAGGATGGGGGTGTCAAATTGCCTGTCTGGCAAAATAAAATGTTATAGTAGGTGATAGTTTTTGTTTTGTGTAGGACGATTGTATTTTAGGAAGGAAGGTCACTTTGGAATGGTCTACAATCGATTTTCTCAATGGCATAGCAGGTTGCTCTGCCTGTAGTAATATTTTGCTACTTTTGTACTCGTAGAATCTTTAAGTAGTGTCTTAACACTTTATTTGCAGATTGCCTGGCATTAAATTGAGCGAGGCAATCCCATTGACTTAAGCTTTCCGTCCTTATAACTCTTATGTTTGTATATGCAGATGGAAATATCGGAACAGACCCTCTTATTGGGTCCATTTTTGTCTCTGAGAGTGGTTCCCTGATCCCGATCAATAAAGTTTGTAGGTGAGCTGCTGAGAACACCCCAACCACTTTTTTCTTTAAATTTCATACTTTGCGGCTGGCAACACCCGTTGTCGATTCAATACCTTTCTGGTGTTTTTCATTTCACCGATTTGACCGGCTGTCAAAGAATTCAGTTGCTAGTCTTTTGGGCTTAAATCCATTGGTAGGCGAGGATATCAGATACCGTCATCCACATAGTAGGTATATTTTCAACTGTTTCATCGTCCTCTAGACACAACCTGCAGGTATCATCTTCTAAAAGATCAATTTTCTTCAGCTGGTACCTGCATTTTCCGTGTTCCGTAGACAACACTACTACCAATTTGAGAACTGCTAGAACTTCTCTTCTTTTTGGCTTGTCTGCATTATTTCACACTTTCCCAATGCTTTAAGACACTTTTACCTCGTACATGACCCTCACGTAAGTGGTTCGGCGTGTTTAGGTTCCTGTTCCCAGAATGAGATAGCAGGCTAGATTTGGATCCTTTTTTTGTAGCTTTTGGCAACTCTGACCGTCCGTAGCCACACTAAGATCCCTAATATTTTTATTCACAAGATTCGCGATCTTCCTATGTCCATAGATCGTTTAGCGCTAGTGCCACATCTCGGTGCAAACGAAGTGCCATAATTGCTGTTGTGTTCTTAATAATCAAGTCAAGTGGCAGGATTCCCAGAATCACTTCCATCGCAATCGTTAGTGTCGCGCGTATAGCGAATATGATTCCAAACCGGTGCTAGTCGTTGTACCCTATCCAAACACTTTTTGGTGGCTAATTGTGACGCTTTCTGCAAGTATACCATCGAGGAATAAGAGATGATGAGAATATGGTTATCGTTGTGTTCGGGAGGGTTGTTTGCAGTCCTTGGCATTGTGGTTTCTATTTAGAATCCTATTTTGTCTTCTTTTATAAGTTCTAGATTAATTTTTTTTCAATCTAGAGGATATCAGAAGGTCAAGAAACTTCACAAGGTGGCTAGCAATAAGCTGTTCTTTTGTGATAACTTCGTCACCAAGGCTGACGTCAAACCTATGGGTCAGCAATTCAAAAAGAAAGGTTCCTTTTGCCTTTTTTGGGAATATTTTGAATATCGGCCTTTTATCATTTAATAATATTTCATCCTTCTTACGGTTACTATCCCCGAGCTTTTGTTAAGACTTCCATTTTCTTATACAAGCATTTTTCAAATTCAGTCCTCAAAAACAGTTTACTCTCCAAACGAAATAAAACCCGCATCACTCAACCATTATCCTTTTCTTTGCCCCTGACTCGATTGTCAGCAATTTGTAACAGCAATACAAGATCTATTATACTTATCGAGTACCCCAGCAATGACTACTAATTCTCAATAATTTTTATAACAACCTCTTACCGCTGTCCGTTCTCAGCAACAATAGTAACAATAAACCCCCTCAATGTCTGGGAAAAACCGGTAAGGGATAAATTACCAACAAAGTGCAATCAGAAGGAAACCGAAAATAGGGATAAACCGATTAAGATGATGTTATTCCTATCCTTTCCCATCTAAAGCACAAAATCATTGAATCATTTAATTAGCGCTTAACTTATCCTCCATCACGTACTGCAGCAGTAAACGGTAACCATAGTGTTACTGGACTCCAAATTGAAATCTTCTTTCTCTCACTCCTAACAGACAGCATGTCCCTAGCAGGACAATGAATTGGCTGGATAAGATTCAATCATAGAATTGCCTTTTTGTCGTTCTCCCTTTGCTGTATACTCGCACATATATAGAAAATGTAATTGTGTCTAGAAAGAAGACATAAGAAGAAATGAAAAGGACTCTGTCGGAGTTTGTAGAAGAAAGAATGCACGAAATTAATGGAAAAGCATTAGTGTACGCGACAACAAAGCTGAGACTTGACTGACAAGTGCTACGGCACTATCTAAGGATATTGGTTGGGTTACGAAATCCAATTACAAGCAACAACTAATCCTCTAATGACCATTCTTCAGATAATTATAAATGATTAGCTGGGATAACTTTTATTCGCATCATGTGGTAAAGGACGAACAGTAGTGAACCTGTGAGAATTGTAAGTGACCAAAGCAGATGGGTGTGTGTTAAATGTAATCCACAAGAAAAATCGAAGAAAAATTGGACAATTGAAGACTTGAAAACTACTGGTTGGTTTCATAAAAATTTTAAAAAAATTCTTCAGTCGCACAAATCCTCGAATGGCCAGGTCTTCTACCATGTGGGGACGTACCTACACGTACGACCGTACCCTACTCCACACGCTGCCACCCATAAGTGCTTTAGGATAATGTCCTATGCGACTCTTTATCTTGAACATTTTGTTCTGTGTTTTCCTGAAAATCAGATCAACTGGTTGGTTTCTGTGTTAAGCACAGTCCTTTGCACAGGCCAACCATGACACCATCAAATACAGCATCGGATACCTACACCATATCGAATCGACATACCGACTCTGAGTATGCAGTGCCTTTCGGACAATATCAGAATATCCAGTCTGGCCAAGGGGGCTAAAAATCTATATGAAATAAGAAACCAGGAAGCGAGGTCCACCGGCAGCTAAATAAGCTCACCAGAGAAAGCAAACAGTATGGCGAAATGGCAGCAGCGATGGAAAGTGTCTAGCAAAGGCGGTGAACCTATCGTTGCATCCCGCTTAATGAGATATGGACAAGCGGCAAGCATGGCGAAGTGGACTTTAACATAACACAGCTACAAAGTGAACATGAATGTTTTCGCGCGTGTCTATACAGATTTAAGATTTATTTTCCACACTGCATTGAAGCTCTAGAGATGTTGAACATGTGTTCTTCCACTGTCCACAATTTGAAACTAGAATGAGCTTGGGAAATTCTAATCCCCGAAAATATAGTACGATGTATAACCTAATCGCAGGAGACATGGAACGCTGTGAGCAATTGTGCAAAATAAATTAGGACACAGTCCACAGAAGTCCTAGCAAGATTGTGAGATCGTGGTGCAACAGTGTCTTTCCATCTAAAAGCACTTAGATGGAAAACACCCATACTCTCTTTCCTCTTTCCTCTAAAAAAGCCTCTGATAAACTCACCCATATGTCTCTAGACCCTTAAGTCTCAATGTCTTTTGCTTGCCATCCATTTCCATTCCCTTTCCATATGATAGCAGTCGACTTTGGAACTCCCAGCGAGGTCGATTCATTTCGGGATACAAGGTGCCAACGACGCATGCGCATAATCTCGTTAAGAGTTCTGTAACGTATTGGATTTATCATAGCAATGCTACAAACACATACTCCATCTCGCTACCATCCTGGAAGAGACATATTAACCTGACACAATACTCGGGCTTCTTTTGATCGCTTATACTCTTTCGAAGTTTTCTTTTTGTAACTCTTCAACCTGTCTAACTTCTGCCACCTATCTTGAGGCAAATTTATCCGAAATTTTCCATCTAAAGCCACTTATATGGTATAAAACATCACCCAAAGGACACATACTGAATAAAGTTTTGTTAACCTACGCAATCCATCAAAATGTTTCGCTCAACTAAACACTTATCATATTTCGATTTCACGTCATTCAGGGGAATAGGGAGTACGTATATACCACCTAATGCTTCAGAACATTCGCTTGATTCCAGTCAATCAACTTGGGAAAGTCTATTCCAAAAGCTTCTAATCCTTTCATTGAATTCTGTTATTATAACGCTCTCTCTGCCTAATATCCTTATGAAACCCCAAAATACACTTACCTATATATAATCTCATTATTGATTAATACGTCTGCCACATGAGAAGAACTAATATCTTGCTAAAACCCATCATACATTCAAGAAACGAAAAGAAAAAACTGTTCAACTACCTATTTTCGTATCCTCAATGGCAAGGAAAGCAAAACGGATTTAATTTGCCAACTAACACCACCACCAACACTGTTACCATCACCATCACTACCTCTATCATAATCATCACTAGAAAGAAGAACAAGGAAATACTGTAGCGACTCTATTAACTCCCACGCCGCCATTGTAACGTTAGAAGAAGGATAATGAAATCCACAACGGTAAATTTACTTTATGCTTTTATTTAACGAAAAGTGTCAGCCACACACATTACAACTTGTCACTAGCGACCTACATACGAACAGACTAAACCATTCCTCCACCCACAAGAGCTCAACTCTACACACATCCTGGGAGAAGGGATATTTTCCAAGTTGAACACAGTCAGTGAATTCTCTTTGTTCGTCCTTCGACGTACATACAGTTGAAAGTGCCACTAAGCCTAGGTGAACTGTAACAGCTACAGCATGCAGTAGGGGCGACTTTTCTTCTTTCTATTTTTTTTGGGAAAAGGATATAAATTTCCGCCCAGTTGTCGCTTACAGCACCTTGAGTTGCAAATAAATCCTTTCTTCTTATTTTCCCTGAAATATCTTACAGGACATTGTATTTAAGTGGTGGTGATTTTGTATTCTTGTCTCACTACTTAAAAGGATGTGTACTCGTATTCGTTTAAATTCAGGATCCTATCTTAGCTCATGAGTAGGTCAAGGACGAGAATTGTTTCATAATAATATCGATTGAAAAGTTATTTACCAAAAAGGACGTTTGTTTTAATTAGATCAACGATTGGGTTGAATTTTCCATTTTGGTATCCTGAATGACGATTCCTTGCCGGCATTTTGCACATTCATATGCATCTATTCAGGTTGCACCAATTTACATAACTATAATATTTGTTTATGAGTCCGCTTCCTTTTTCAGTTGTACTCACAGAGAAATCGTTAGCAAAATGTCCTTTGAGCAAACTTGGGCTCATTTTTATTATGTGGATGTCCTGTTTGGTAAATCTTTATTGACTGCGGATGGTTGTAAATTGTATGGTTGGCTCCGTTTTTTTTTTTTTTTGCTTTTGATCATTAGATATGGTTATGCTTTGCCAGTGCAAAGGACAATATGAATTAATGTTCTTCCGCAACGCGAGTTTCCCCTTGTGCGCTATATAGAAGAGCGGGAGCCGTCATTAATCAAAGCGACTCTATAGTAATGCCGTGCTTATTTATTTATTTATTTATTTTTTGCAGGACTTTTGGAGTGTTTCCGGTGTACTCAGTACACATATGATTGACGCTTATGATGCAAACTAAGAGTCTTTGATTCAAGCACAGGATGGCTTTGATGTGTGCATGCAAGAGAGGGCGAATGCATGTTGGTATGGGAATTTATGGACATGGAAGATATGCAGCAGTAATGGGATGTAAATAGCTTTGACCAGAGTGCACTGATTTAATGCAACTGCATTTGATGATTTAATGACTTGGATGTGATAAATTATTGCTAATGGTATTTCCTTCGGTTGGGCAGAGAACAAACTGTGTTTATTGTGAAAACTTGTGTACTTAGAGGGGAGTTTAGAGTGAGAAAGTCCTTTGTGGCTCTAATCAATCGTAATTGTCCTTTTTGGGTATGAGTGGTTGGAACATATTCTAAAGGCATTCGTTGTTTTTTTGATATGCTTTCTGACAAACTCCAACTTCAACTCTTTTAAGCTTGCGAAGGTATAACTTACAATTAAAATTCTTTAGTCTATCCGAACCGGAATTTTTCTGGTTAAATCTTATAAATTGAGTGTTCCCTTATGATTGGAAATGACTACGAGCTTATCCAAGCCAAATTATCTTCGCAAACAGCCTTTCGGTCTAGACCAACTGATGCTTTTTCTTGGCACAGCGAGGTATCTGACACATCTTCCTCTGCACCACATATCTCCCATTTACAAATTTTTTGAACATTGAGCGTATTTAGCGAGCGTTTATTACCTTCAAAACCCTCGTCACCTGATATCTAGGCAACCGTAACTGAGCTATTTTCAAGAAAATTGAGATAGGTTAGTTAATGCTGGTTTGGGTTAGGTCAAAGGGGTGGAAGTATGATGTGTCGTGTCATTGTGGGACCCTTATGAGTGCCTTAATATGTATATGAAACGAGATGGAGGCAAAATTGGTTAATTGTTCACCTATGGTTGGCTTCCCTTACCCAATCTGAATCACAAAATATTTGGTAACGTGGCTGGTAGTTCATATGCGTCGCTGAAAAAATGCGCACATAAGGCTGTTTCCCTTCTTTTATTTAAAACCAGTGGCTGATAAACTGAGTGGTTTCCCGTTCCTCATTAAGCTCCTGCAGAGTTCAATCCACGTTGTTTGTTAATGGGCCGCCAGTTGATTGTGACATGTGAAAATACTGATCGGTAGTATTGATTGGAGTTCATTCCATCTCTCATCGACAAGCTTCCAGAAGTCTAAAAGTATTTCGTTGTGAGGCAAAACTGAAATTTTTTGGTCCAGTTTTGACGTTATTCTTGCCAGTTTATCGACCTTTTCACTTTAATCGTTAATTTCCTTCTTCTACCACATTTTTTTCGGGATTATTTTTGTTTCGTTCTTTCCCTCCAATATCATACGACTTTGAAAGCAATGCATAGTAATGTAATTTATCTTTCCTGGGTACATCAGAACCGGGTTTTAAACTCAAAGCTTTAGTATTTGTCCAAATCGAAACTTTTCGATACCATTTTTCTTCCTTCGCTGTTTACTCAGTAGAAATTCCATAAAAGTCTCTATAGTCCCTAAAAGCTTTTAACATTTCGCTCTAACGTCCCAGTATCACTTCTCAGAATACCTACATCACATGACAAATGATGGCAAATTTATGATTTAGTCCTCACATTATCCAACCATATCTCGCATGAAGTCACATACAGTAATTTCAGAAATAAGTTAATTTGGATATAACCTCATTAAGGAACACCTTAGCTCGTTTACCGAATGTCTAATTAATACTACTTACCAATAACTGTTAATGAAGTGTATTTCGCTTACATAGTAGGTACAACCGTTTTTCCAACCCACCAATCATACGCCTAATCAATTAATTACTAATTATAAATTGCGTGATAGGTTAACGCCCGCCTTCGTCCATCTAAAAATGATTAAAATCATAGAAATGAGTTCCTCGGTTAATAACCATCAATTCACATACGTACATTGTAATTAAATCTACCAAAATTGATTTCAAGTATAGCTTAAGTCAGTTGAAAGGACACCTACATCCTGCCATTTCGTCACCTATTACTTTGTAAAATTAGAAATATATCAAAGCAGAGTGACTAGGTTTAAATAAAAAAAAAAGCACAAGCCACTCCCTCTGCTCTTATAAAAATCTACTTAAGCAGCACGTCAAAGGAAATTTATCTATGCTGTGCAGTAGATACGGGAAGCAAAATTAAAATGAATTATCCCTGCAAGGGGTTCCACACTCCATTCAGTAGAAAATAGTCCTCTTCCAACATCGCTATAATATATTGTACTAATGTTTTTCAACCTTGAACCATTGGCATCGGGCTCTCTATCATTTCTCATCGCGTTCCATGTACCCCGTCAAGTGGAGTGAGTCCTTTCATCGATTGAAAACCGTTGCCTTCAACAACAAGCAGCGAAACAATTTTATTACGATTAGCAAACGATGGCGAGTATAACGCGCGGTTGATCTTGGCAGCACTGTGCTACTATCCTTAAACAAGGAACAAAATATCACGCTAATATCCTTTTCGCACGCAAGTCATAAATAAACTTAAAAAAAAAAAAAACACCTGGACACATTCGTTGTTGAAAAGCGGACTGCTGTAGTGTGAGGGTTTGACGGGTTTGAACCTAATCTCTTGTAACCAACCCCACTGAAGGGAGACTCGACCGCCTGTGGTGAGATTTGTTGAAAATTGCAAAACAACTTTTAAATTATCCTTTTTTTTCTGTGTGCACACACAAAACTCACACGACAAAGTAATTTGTCAGTGCTGTTTGCGGAGCACCGCAGTAATTCATCGCATTGGAGTCGTTTAATTATTAAATGTTGTGAAGCAGTAAAAACAAATGAGAATGGGTGGTCGCAGCAGTCACGTGGTAGTGGAATTAAATTGCTACAACTTTTTATTAGAAAGCAAATAACACGCCAATGTGCATAGAATTAATGAAACATTTAATTAGTAGTTAAGTAGTCTAGTGTTCTATTCGAGGAATTTCTTAAAACACGTTTTTTTTTTTGCGAAATGTAAACTTGATGTAAAGTGGTCGCCATGGCTTAGTGGTTAGTGCATTGGATTGCTAAGCGAGAGACACAGGTTCGATTTTCAAAAACACCAAAAGTTTTTCGCGGCACCACCTCTTCGCAGGCATGACAAACCTGCAAGAGTATAATCTGTCATGAAAAGCTTCTTAATTCGCCGTCTCGAAGTCGGCATTAGAAACTGTAGGTCCCTTCCATTCGTGCGAAGAATATAACACGCACAACATGAATGGTTGCGAGAAGCTGGGCCATAGCTCTCTACAAGATAGGAGCGAGCCAATTTAGTTGATTTTTTGGACTACATTCACGTATTGATGTTCGCCTTTAATCTTTTTCTATCTTAGTCCCCCTTACACCTTATATCCGAAGAAGAATTTTTATTCTTTTACCTTCTTTATCGGCAAGATTTGTACATGGGTTCGCTTCTTCTTTTTTTTTTTTTTACTAGCGCTAAAGGGGTTATGAATATCCTTATTTCGAACATCCCGATGGCATTAGTACGATCAACACTTTTAAGCCATTGCCTACCCTACTGCCAGTGTTTTATGCCTATACAGTAGAGTTGACGTCAGCTTGACCTATCATTCTCTCTATTTGCTGCCCATTAAGCAACTGCTGGAAATGCAATCTTAATACATCTACTATTCCCTGCGTCTAGCTTACTTAATTTCCTTCGCTGTTTTAAAGGGCCAATTTATCGGATTTTAAGCCAGCTACCAGTTATTTTCTCCTAGAAAGCGTTGCGCTCGCGAGATCCTTTCTCCCCTTCCCATAACTCACTTTGAGATGGTTTTTCGTTGGGCTTAACTCATGCTGGGATAAACATACTTTTCAACTATGAAAAAAAAATCTCCGATGACTTCCAAGAGGGGTACCTCAGACAAAGGACTTATGGCCTTTCCTTGATGTAGTATTTGGCAAATCGGCTAAGTAGGAGTTAAGGTGTTAGGGTGCCAGCACTGATCCCTTACTGGAAGCGTCGTTTAGGAAAACTTGCAATAAACGATTTGAAAGCATGTGCTTTACAAGATCTGAAACTTTAGTACATAAGATGACCTTGAGTAATTGGTATACCATTTCATCCTTCCACATCCTTCCATATTCGTATCATAAGCAGCTATCAGATGCATGAATACAGCTTATGTTTTTAACACCTCATGGAATCCTGATTCGATCAGCCGGAGGCTAACTATCGGTCCTTTCGCTCGGCTTGTCGGGTTTCAATAACGCTATGACTTTAATAAAAGGTCTAAGAAGTCACTTCCTAGTGTTACAGTTCTTAATGAACTCTGGGCAAAATCATTCTTTTTCCATTATATAGACCCTTCACCAGTCTTAATCATACAAGTTTTCCAAATAAAAGTTGTGAATCTCGAAAGAATGTCTTTCAGTTTTGTTTGAAGGACCGTTTTTTTTAGTTCCCTGATATACTTTAACGGCAAGTGAGACAACTCCTCTTCTATAATTTTCTTTGAATTGCCTGGCAGTCCCATAGCTCAGTACGTAGCATCAAAATAGTACTTCTGTTCCGTCTGTCTATTTATAGTATCCATTTCGAGGACACGTACTCAAGTACAATATCAGCCTTTGTCGTTAGAATTTTACAATGGTTTTATAATTACTCGCAATTACCCCCCAAAGTAACCCGTTCAATTCATTACAGCAATCCACTTATTTCTAATAGTCTAATGGCGTCAGTAAAAATTAACCCCTTCTCCTGCTTTAAGCTTGTTAATGTCGCAACTCCGACTTAATGTCACCTCAAATGCGCTTACCATATGTCACTGCCACGTACTTGTAAGTGTTTTACGGTTAAACACCACCCCATGTTCCTAGTACCTAATAGATTCATTGCCACTACTCTTTAGGAGAGCATAGCAATTTCCATCTTCATCAAGATGTCGTTGAAGGAGGCATTATGGGTCATAAAACTTAACCATGTGTCAAAATAGTTGTCACACTGGAAAACTGTCGCTAACACACCTCCGTAACAATTTGCAAAATCTTTCCAATCCTTTTGCATCGTGTAATAAGTCGACTTTGCTGGTATTAGGTGATAACATCGATTGGCAGCATTTGCACTTCCTTAAGCCAAACACTGTCGATCAAGTTGACGTGAGGTTAATTAGCCTGAGACAGATGAAGAAGAAGTTTATCTGTCACGAAGACACCTTTCTCGTTTATACACCAGAGGCTATCACCTTCGTGTTACAATTTCAAAACCAACTCTGACAGAGAGTTTAAGTGCTGGCAATTAATTGTCAATCGACAATGTCGCATGGACATGCAATTACATCCCTGACCCGCCCTCAAATTGCCGACTAAGCCACCAAAGTGCCACCTCTAATTGATAGAAAGTCCGCAGCAGGATAATGCGATCGCTTCCAGTAAGTGTCCCCTCGGGGGCAACCCTATGTGAGCGGAGCGCCGCGGCAGCTTTTATTGGAAACTTGTTTATGGCGGAAACATTTTCGTTTTATAGTCGCTGGGAAATTAAATACCTGTGATAATTTATGGAGTAATTAAGGAATAATTTGAGGTAATGTTGGGGTTTTATTTTAGCTTTATTATCCGTGCAGCTGTGCCGAAGGAATGCGGTGCGGGTGCAATTATGTTATCGGAGAAGTGGGTTGGTATAAGGAATGTATGGTCACACGCACTGCAATGGGGGTTGTTGGAGATTTTTATGAAGAACTTGAGATGTAGTATGTGCTGCATGCATATAATCGTCGACTGTTAGCTCCTGTTGATGTTGTGACCTCAATCTAAGGCATCAAAGTGAGTATTTCCCTAAGTGGTCTCAGGGTGAAGCTGTAATATTTTCATTTCATTTTATTGGATTTTCCTTTTTTCTGTAGGTAAAGAATGCACTATGCAACAGGGGATTGTTTTACTCACCTGATATGTCATATTCCTACTGACTAAACTTCTACCCTCCCCGTTTGGTCCATTCTGGAATCCTGCTGGGAGCTCTATTCGTAAACCTTCACGGAGACATCTATCTAACATCCAATAGGGACTCAATTTGCTTTCATCAGCGCCTTATGAGAGTATATGCTTTGCTTTTTCCCTCAATGTCCCTGATAAGCTTCGCAGTCTATCTTCCCCTTGCTTCTGCTTGATGAGCTTCTTTGCGCTGTTGTCGCCGTTTCAAGTCCCACTTTCGCCTTCTTTGCTACGAGATCGATGAAGATCACATCCGCTACTACGAGGATGGCTGACTTGGCTGTTCCGTAGGAGCTTGCTACTCGAAGGGCTTTTCATTCCTATTCTGCGACCATTTGCAACCTGTACTTCTCCTGCCTAAGTGCATCTGTCCAGATCTCGCCAAGATCTGTTTGTCTTGCTCGCCGTTTGGCTACCTACGTTCACCATTCGTCTGAGTTATGCAGTGAACTTTGCAGCTCGCTCAGATTCGGACTTTATCTCTTACCAGAAGTGAGTATTGGGTCTTCTTAAGTCATTTTTAGATATCCCACTGCGTTTTTAGACAATCGTACAAATCTGTCTCCTTATAAGGAGGACTAGCTCCGCCTTCACACACACTTATATCGTGTACCCAACACTAAATTAGGTATATAAAACTTCAATTCCCCCTAATTCAGTAAACGTCAACCACCTGTGAATGCAACCTCCGTCACCAGAAACGATACTCCTTTTCCTTTCAAATCAATTATCCTTTTTATGGAAATGCAACACCACATAAACCCCATCAGATCAATTTGACTCATTTTGCGTGTGAACGAAGTGCAACGAAATTAACCTCTTATCTCTGACCACAGGTATCTAGAGCTCATTCACTGTCGATCTACCAAGAAATAGCTTCATGTGCACTGTGCACCGTCAAAAGACACCGATGCTGTCCCGCAGGGAAAGAACCGAACACGTCCCCAATGCACTCTTGCAAAATATTTACCACTGATCCTATCTCAGGACCAATATTAAATTATCCCCCCCTTTGGAAGCCTACAAAAAAAGAGCATCACCATCGCTCGGAACCCTCACCATCACTATCATCAGCTTCACCGTTAACATCATTGCCACCAGGTAGTGCCGACTGAACGTCGTTTAAAATGGCGCTTGGCGCATCAGATAACCACTTGGGTGCGCCTGCCGTTGGGTGGATAGATGAACGTCTTTCAGAGTGAAAAATTGGCAATAAATGTCCCATCGTAGATGCTAGATTCTGGCTGAGGTAGTGTCCATTAGATGTGCATACTGCAACTCACTCAGTTTTTTCCCCTTTTGTAGTTGAATCGAGAAGATGGCCAAAATGACAGGGCAACAAAAAAAAAAAGTATCGTCCTCATTCAATATTTAAGGAGTAATCAAAACTTTAATCGTTGTTTACCATCAAAATTTGTTTCGCCAACTTCACTCATAAAGGATTCACAAGAACACTATGTTCAGGGTGTATGTGTGGTGGTTAAGTGTAGAAAGAAAATAATTTCCCATCCCAAAAGACATCAGTGTTGACGATGGTTGCGGTAACAGTGGTGGCGGTAGCGGTGGCGGCTGCGACTTTGGTAAGGTTGTCCTTTGTGCTGCGCTGTTAGTGATGTTGATTCTGCTGCAGGCTTTGCGAAAGAAAATGAGAGACTTCTTAGAAAATTTCTTTCCACTATATGAAAGGAAAAGTAGGACCTGGACAAGCAAAAAGAAAAAAAAATCTGAGAAGCTGTGAAGGTGGTGGTAGGAAGATTATAAAGAAATGTACAGTGTTCCCACTTAGAGAAAATGTTCCTTCGGAAGTTTGAAGAGTTATGTGATTTCTCAATTCTAATTGACCATACAGACAACAATTAGTTTTAGCCAGCCTATAACTAAGTTTGATTCCTACAACCATGAAGACTATTTTTAAAACTTCACGACTTTTGAAGTATGAGAAGGAAATGGCAGTAAAAGTGAATGTTCGAGAGTACAGCACTTTGTAACCCATAAATATGACCTAATAAAGCTTAAGCCAAATCTTGCCTGCTGAACGCACTGACATTTCAAGCAGTACCATCATCACCTATATCATCACCTCTATGGTGATGATAACCATTGTGTCTGGCTTTTATTCTTTGCATGCAGCTTCTCTTCGCTTGGCATCAGATTGAAGCTCAAATGAATAGCCCTTCTGCCAAAGGTTCAAGAAATACTGATCTAATAAAGAAATAAGTTTCGATTGGTCAATAGCATGTATAGTCTTGTGATCAAGAGATGCTTTATACGCTCTGCAACTTTCTCCCCAAATGGTGGGGATTGGAAAATGTGAGATTCAGATTCAAAGCCATAAAGCGAAGTTCGTTTTGCTTACTTACTAACTTAAGGTGGCGCTACAGTCCGGGGTGGACCTGGGTCTCAACCAACAAGCGTCTCCAGCCAGCTCAATCTTTAGCTAACTGCCTCCAGTTTCGCACGCACCTGAGTCGCGGTCTTCCTCTACTCCGCTGTCCTTCGGGGGCGGATTCGAAGATTTTTCGGACCGGAGCATTGGTGTCCATCCGCTCTACATGATCCAGCCACCTCAGTCGTTGGACCTTCACTCTTCTGGCTAAGTCGATGTCGCTGTACAACAGGTACAGTTCGTCGTTGTATCTCCTCCTCCACTCACCGCAGACGGGACCGAAAATCAACCGAAGAATTTTCCTCTCGAAGCAGCCAAGAGCACCCTCATTCACTTTTGATAAAGTCCATATTAAAGTCTTATATAGGGTCACTTTTGTTGTTCGAGAGAGGACCTTCCTAGTCAATTGCCTTCTTAGCCCAAAGAAGCAGCAATTGGCAAGGGTTATTCTGTGTCTGATCTCAGCGCTGGTGTTGTTGTCTGAATTGATAGCGGAGCCTAGGTAGACAAAGTCCTTAACTACCTCAAAGTTATATCTGTCGAGGGAGAAGTTCTGTCCGAGACGTCGATGTTGTGTGTCCTTTCTTGATGACAGCATATACTTGGTCTTGCCCTCATTTACCGTTTAACCCATCTTTGCCGCTTCCGTCTCAATACTCGCGAAAGCTGATAGTTGCTGATCGTTAAAAAAAAATGCGTTCGGAATATCGCAAAGGCATTTTTGGAAAGTTGTTTAGGTCTTCTTTCCTCCTCGTTCCCGTTCACGTTGATGCCAATTGGTCGGGCCAATCTCAACAAATGAATGGACTTATATAAGATTAACATTGAAGATATGACAACGACGAAGCGTTTCCAAATTACAAGGTGCACAGCGATTTTTCCAATCAAACGCGGCAAAATGGGCCTTAAGGCATGCCAAATTCCACCATTGTCTTGAGGGCTTTAAAGTTGATAAAAAGGTAGTAATCTTCCATCTCAAGTTCGTTGGTATTTTCCCCAGTGTTACTTGTATGTATGTATATTTCGCACGGCAGCTCATGGAGAGCCAAGGCCTACTGGTTGTGAGACCATTCATGTTGTGCGTGTTATATTCTTCGCACAAATGGAAGGGACCTACAGTTTAACGCAGACTCCGAACGGCGAATTGAGAAGCTTTTCATGGCAGATTGTACTCTTGCAGGTTTGTTATGCCTGCGAAGAGCTGGTGCCGCGAAAAAACTTTTGGTGGTTTTTGAGAATCGAACCTGTGTCTCTCGCTTAGCAGTCCAACGCACTAACCACTAAGCCATGGCCACCACTGTTACTTACTAAACTTAATCTATAGTCAACCTGCTGACGCAAATCTTTGCCGTAACAGCTAAAAAAGAGCCAACTGCTAGCTTTCTGCAACCATTCATGTTGTGCGTGTTATATTTTTCGCACGAATGTTGTCAGATTGAGAAGCTTTTCATGACATATTATAGTCTTGGAGCTTTTTTAAACCTGTGAAGAGGTGATATCATGAAAAAATGTTCGGTTATTTTGAGGCTCGAGCCCGCGTCCTCTCGCTTAGCAATCCAATGCACTAATCACTAAGCCACTGCCTTATTTTCACACAAGAGCTAGTTAGTATACGAGTGGACTTGAACAAGGAATATGTGTTTTCAATTCATCTCAAGTTGGTCCATTCTGCTCGAACCAAAGTAAGTAAGCTAAGTGTCGAAATATTAGCTCAGCGCCTGCCACTTGCCAGTCATCGAAGACCAACATTCTTTAAACAAAGATTTTGCTAACGATCTCTTGCTTAACAACGGCTCCTCCAACTAATGTTTTAACAGAATCATACATCTTATAACTGCTTTATCAGTAACATGTATCTTACAATTGTTCAGATTCAAAAATGTAAGACAGTGGCATCACTGAAAGGACCTGTGGTTAAAATTGCTTTTCTTATTGCCACTCCTAGCTTTGCATACAATCGTGGTAAGAAGATGATTTCGGTTTGGGGGTAAACGCCATTCACAGAGCTCACAATACCCCCTCAAACAAAGGAATAGACTTTAGCAAGATATTCATCTTGTACTGTTTGCTGCTCTCACTGCTGCATTGGAGACCTACCGCAAACACCTTTCCCTAGTAGCCCAAACCAATATCCTGCAATGCGCTTTCTCGGAAAAATGGTTACTTAATACAGAAAGTATCCCCCAATGCAACAGTGGTGCAAAATTCTCCATTTCCGGCGAAAAGTTTCAGAAATAAAAATTCAATCTGGAAATACAGATGCTCATTGCCTTGACTGTCATATTAGACTTTACCGGCACAAGCCCTTCTTTATTTAAGTTAAGTTCTGCAAGGACCCCGCGGTTAAATTGCCATGAAATCTTTTCCGAATTTTAACCGGAAAAAGTTAATTCTACAGACCACTGTACACCAGGGAGTTTTATTATAAAACAACACCATCAGTGCCGAGCACACAACACACTCAAGTGGCAGGGATAAACATCATGCTGTGCGCCTGCATCCTATTGAGAACCATTTTAGATTAACGGTTAGCAAAGTTTGCATATCGGCATTAGTGCGAAGGGTGTGAGTGAGACTCACCCACTTTTGTAAAACCACTCTTAAACAGAGAATAGGTAACTACCGCATTTTGAGCACCATCCTGCCAGGCATCATCGTTGGTCGCCTGCTCCTGATGCCGCATCACATCAATCTTTCACCAAAGTGTGTGGTGTATTAATCGGTGCTGTTGACATTCTCATAATAGAGGCGCACTCTACCCAACGCACTGTAACGTGGCCAAGGTATCACCGGTCCTCATCAGGCTTCAGTTTATTAATTGATAATTAAAAATGCATAAACACCGGCTTTGTGGTTCGCTCACACTCTAGACCAAGCTCCCTCTCACTATCTACCACCGTCGGTAGGATAATGAGCCTATAAAGGGATCTGCTTCTCATCCTTCGGCCCGGTTGTGGCGGTTTTACGCGAGCTCTCCATTATGGACACGAATTCCATCTCGTGAAGTGTAAATTAATAGTTAATGGTTCTCGAGAGTGTAGGCGAGACACACAAAAGCGGTCCGATTGGACTCCCTCTTTCTCCCTTTCTCTCTCTCTCTCTCTCTATCTCTGTCTCTATGTGACTGTGTAATGGCCTCGCGTCCGTCAAGGAATGGAAGTATAAATCAGCAGACGCGAACATAACTACATCCATATACGAGAGGGATGCCATGTTGAAGGTGGGTTACGTTTTATGACGCCATTAATTGGTTTCTCCTGTGGGATGAATTTGTTGTGGCGGGAAGATTTAACAGCCTTTAACAAACAACGATGGAGCTCTTGTTGTAGCTGCTACGTCTGTTGCTGATATTCGTGGTGACTTTGATGTGTGAAACAGTTCCTGGCCAATGCCGGACGAAGACCGGCTGCTTCCGTAATCGAAGCTCGGATGCAGTGTGAAAACTGTAGTCGTCGTCGCGGTGGTAATAACAGATTTTAGTGCTGAATTTTACGATAACGGTGCTTTTGTTTTCTAATCAAGTCGAGAGGTTCTTCGGAGTTAATAAAACGCTTAACTCCGCTCTGTATCAGCCAAAAGAGGGATTAATTATGATATTGCGCTTGGTAATGGCGGAATTTAGTAGGAAATTATGGTTAATATGGTTTTGTTTATCTAAGTGGATAAATGAAAGCTACGCAATGGCTACAATGAGTCCAGCAGTGGTGATGGATAATGGAATCTATGTAGCTTTGGATGAGATGTTAAGTTTTGTACTATCGTGTAGAAGATATAGCGATGGGATGTGTTCATACGAATAAATGAGACGATAATACGGTAAGTTAGTAGATATATCACAATGGAAGCTCGAACAGGCAGCTCGTTGAAATTGGAGAATAGAACTGGGCCTTTGCCGACAACCAATTACAATTTAAGACGAAAAACTCATTTGGAACTCGTCCGTGACAAAAACCCTTTTGTTGATCTAGGACCTCGCTTTAGACCTGCAAAAGACCACTTCGTCACTTTTTTGTTAGCTTAACCTGAACAAAGCTTACAACATCCAAAAATTACGCAGGGTTCGTGAAATGCTGGCTTAAAATTCGAAGCCTTGATAAAAACTTCTTAACTTTTTTTTAAATCCCTTAACGGACGTTTCAAAAGACGTTAGAAGCAAGCGTGGAGTTAGTTTTGGAATCGCACATGTACGCCATCTTATGATAGCTCCCACACGCCTTCGCATTGCATCTGTCCCAGTTACAATACCGATAAGCAAAACAAAAGCCTTGAATTCATGCTTCGAGCTCCTCCATATCCTGCGCCTGGGCTTGCATATAACATACATCGTTCTGTGTAGCGCTATCAGACTCAGAGAATCTGGGTTTTGGTCCCCGAAACCCTACGACCACAGTAAGACTCTGATCTGCTGCTTAGGGATCTGGCCTTGACCATAACTGACTACACAACTTTTATACTCAAATTCGATAATAGTATTCAAGTTCACCTTTCGGAAAGGTCGGAATGGAACAATAACCTTCCGCTATCGAAATACCAATTATCAAGCTCCAAGATGGAGTGTGGCGTTGGAGCAGGTGTCTTTTCAACGGAACTCAACGTATCCAAATCCTACCGCCTTCTAGACTTTTCGAGTGGTTTCCAAGAGAAGAAACTAGTGATTAGAGAGATCTGCAGGATACTTAGCCTCAGTCCTGCTGTTGCGAAGTCAGTCCGTTCTCCGATCGGACTCATCAAGAGCAACATTTTCCAACACTTTCTCTTTATTGCCAATTCTAGGTGGAAAAGTTAAGAAACTTGTGGCATATCCAGGCAAATAGGCCCGCCTACTATAAAAACAGGACGAATGACTTAACCAATAGAACAAGCACCGATACAGCAAGAATCACAGCAATTAGCACGGGCCACAAACCAATTGGTCTACACGCTGCCAAGCTAGGAATATCGTTCAACCCCCGTAATTTCGACAATTTACACGAAAAGGAAAGCTATTCAACTTTCTCTGTGAATGCCCGGCATAAGCCAGAGCCAGGCATCGCATACTTGAGAACCCCTTTTTTAAGGAATCATCAGAGATTTCTGACATCAAGTTTTGCAACATTAGGATGGATCTGAAAACCACTCTCTCAACATCCAGGTCACGTGAGTTGTGGTATCAAAACGGCGCATCCGTGCTACCAGTTTAAACCACTTCTACCTACCTAACTTCGAGCTCTTTTACGCCCAACTAAACATTGTTAGACAAGAGGTCGAGAAAGTTGACCACTTCATTTATCTACGAAGTATAGTCTCAGCCGACAGAGGCACCGAACTGGATGTGAGCAGCAGGATCAAAAAAGCAAAAGCTGCATTGTTATGCTAAAACTAAGCTGGGAGCGGACTGTTTCGCTCCAATAGGGAGAACAGCTCGTGCATAATCTAATTTTAAGTGAGAAACCTAAATTGTATCTTCATAAATGGAATATCGTTCGCTAGTGCTATGATCCCCAACAACTTATTTGCCACCCCGTCATCGTCTTTTGCATTTATCATAAATTACTCTGGGTAATTATATGAGCGAGCGTTTTATCTTAGGGAACGGAACGCGTCTTTTCTAATTAAAATGAAAAAATATTTATGTATGTTAGTATCCGCAAAACGATAATACCTCGACATTGCCACTTAGTGTATGTTTTAACTGACTTTAAGTCCTTCAACAGTGAATCTCTACAATTTATCCCCATTCTCACCTTGGTCTCAGCGATGAGGTACATATTTTAAAAGCAGTCTTTTCATGTATGAAATTTTAATAGTAGCAAAGGACTTGGCGTGTCATCTGATTTCTTAGGAAACTAATTAGCATGCAAGGAAGTACTTTGCTGTAAAGTAAGGATAAAGTTTAGATTTAATGAACCCTAAACTCATTCGATGAATTTTCTTTAAAACTCATCTTGGGCTTATGCAAATGTCTATGAACTATCCATATCCTTGAAACTCTCGCAGGGCACACCTGTTATGTTAAGCATAACAAGTACGCCAAGTTGGCCAATGTCATAACCTCGCCACTGTTAATAATTATTGATGTCTTTCGGTGTTGGTTGGAATCCAAAGATTAGGACCTATCCTAAACTGCGAAAGTTTTCGTTCGTATGTCTGATACCACACGCCATTGGATATTTGAAATCACCCCGATTAGTTAGCTCCCTGTTTCTTAAACCAAATTTAGTTGACTCAACTTTAGAGAACGTGATGGAAGCACCAGAACAGTTTTGAACGAGTTCATCATGCAAGCAATACATGACATTTGCAAGTAAACAGCTCTTGCATGGCCTTAGCGTCTCACAATTGGTGGAGAGTTGGTTTTGTGATCGCACAAGTCGGTTCCGCTCCTAGAACGTTATGTGGTGCCAATGATGCCATAAAGTTGAATTCGCTTCAAATTTGATGAGGTCAAGGAAAGTACTATTAGGATTTTTACATAAGGCACCACTGGGCTTAATCCTAAAAAGGCACCATATGTGCCTTGTTGGTGTGGGGGGCAAATGATAGTTTACTTTTAGCGCTCAGACAGTTGTATTGACAGTTGCATTTTTGCTTTATAAACCCAATTTGGAAATCCTATTTACAGTGGAATCAGTTTCCTACGACTTCGCTTATAACGACTAACCGCTTTTAACGACGAAGACACAACAACATACAATAATAAAGTTAACAATTCCACTTCGTTTTGTGCGTCGTCCGGTTAGAACGATTTAATGTCACTGGTCCCTTGATTGTTGCTATATCTGGATTCTACTGTAGTTTGCCCTTACATTGTGCAACAATCTTTAAGTGCAAACAGTACTCCTTGGCTGACATCGCGGATGCTGTGACTTTGCTCCTATTATGGCAAAGACTTCTGTTTGAAAGACAGTCGCTGATTTGCCCAAAGCGCTGGAGTATTTGTTTTCATTATCCAGATACCAAACAGTTTCAATAGATACTATAGCACGACTAGAGCCCTCTGTGTAGAAGAAATAAGGGAAAGCTTGAAGAAGATCAACTGACGCTTTCATTGACTTTACTTCAGATCTTGCGTCGAACGTAAGGAATTCGTTCGAACATTAAAGTGCCGGAAGTCATGAAGGAACTATTTTTTCGACTGCCGATGGATACGCAACCAAATTATTGGCCATATATCTTCCTGACATCAAGTCAGGGTAGGCTTGAGTGAAACAACTCGTGGATGTGGTACATATATATACAAGGGCAGGGCCTGTTAAGAAACTAACTTTTCCGTTTATTTTGCTTACCAATGTTGAACAACATCATACTTCCAAGACCAAGACTGCAACCATTTTTTTGCCTTAAAGGATTTAAAATCTCAAAACTTGTTTCTTAGCTAGATTTCCAGGAATTAGATCTTGCGTAGGTATTGTCATCCTTTTAAAAGATTGGTCCCCAATTCCAGGAGTTTAAATAAATAACATGTTGTAAGATAGTACCATTTTCCAAGTTTACTCTAAATTTTTTTTTTTATTATTCACTAGCGCTAAAGGGGTTATGATTACCCTTATGATGCTATTCACACAGCGCTAGTGTTGGTGAAGTGATTTTGAAACTCATGTGGTATAAGGTTTCAGTCTTTTTGCTCCGAGGGTGGTGTCCAGAATGACTGAGGAGAATTATTGGTATTGTTTTGCCATTGCTTATAATTCACAGTATTTCTTTCAAACATCTAAGTGGTATCTTCAACCGAACAGTCTCTGCAAGTATTAACTTTTCCCTAAATGCTGAGTCATAAGAAAGTAGTTTGATATGAGTGTTAATTCCGCCTCAATTGGTGCACCCAAATTCCCACAATGTCGCTTACTTTCTTACACAATCATGCCAAGAAAGACAATTCCACCGTCCATCTCCGAATCAATCTTATTAAATTAAATCAGAAGGTTCTGTGCCGCACCTTCAATGTCCGAGGAGTAGATGAAGCGGAACTCGATAAGACATTGAAATGTACTTTGTGGAACGACAAGACGATGCCCTGAAACACCCACTCAATTGGGTGAATGTCCGTAAAGAAAAAAGACTAACTCACGTACAATTGCACAATCAGTCACAGAATTCTGGCCAGAGTTACCCTCGAAATAATCAACATCAGCACTGCAATTATCATGTTAATTGCAGGATCACAAACGGGACAGTTTTCCTCCTCAAGGATCTTCTACCACTACCACTACAAATTATTTATAGAAAAAAAAAATATTCTCTCACCGCTGTCGCTGTACGATTTCGGAGCACGAAAGGAACCAAAACTGGGAATGAAAGTTTCTCCAACAGCAGTTCCGAACTTTTTTTGTTTTTCTTTTAGGGAAATAAATTTAATGCAATTAAACAAAAGCCAAACAAGTAGTTAGTGGTGGCGGGTGGATAGGGAAAAGTGGGGAGGGAGGTGGATGATTAATTTTTGTTTTCCTTTATCCTTCCTTGGAGTTGTCTTCTTTTCAATTCGTTTCCTTAGATTATCGTCCTCTGTGTGTGCTTGAAGTTGGTAATTCTTAATTTACTTTAATGAGTTCAACCATAAGATGGGCGGGGATGGGGGAGTCATTGTTTTTGTTTTTTTCCCATCGAGAGACACTTGTCGATAAGAATCCTTGTTCAGTGTTGACATAAAACAGGGAAATTGTGGTGGTAGCGACGCGATTATTATGACGTTGACTTGCATACCAACATACATTTCTATGCAAACCGTTTTATTTTATTGTTTTACTGAGAGTATGTACACGCAGGTGAGGGATTGTAAGGATATTCTCAGTTTGCAATGTGTATGTGTCCACTTTTTTTTTTCATTCAGTGGAGTATATTTATTCAAGGATAATGTAATTGGAGACAAACAGTATGTAATTCTGGAACGCGTAACGGGGATTGCTTACTTCTTTTCATAATGACAAGTGCTTGCAACATTGACCTGATTCGTGTGGAGGCATCAGGTGTCATGGTAGAAGGTCTGCTTAGTCGAGTGGAATGGAAAAAAAAAAACAATTAAAGTGGAGGGCGGGGAGGGGAGAAATATAAAACAACTTGTAGTGTTGAGGTAGCTCAGTATTAGGAGACGTTTGGCAACAAATTTAGGATGTGCTTTATAATTTTTTTTTTTTGTGACTATGATCAGAGATTCTTAAACGGATAGGGGCGCTGTCAAAATGAACTAGAGGCTACCCACAAGTAGAGGTTTTCTCACCGCTAACGTGGAGCCCAGTAACAGACGAACTCTTGTAAACAAACATCGTTAAAAATTGCCAAGGATATGCTGACGAACTATTTATTATCATGAAATAATACAGACTGGACTAAGAGTTAGAGGAGTGTGGTGCTTGACGGTAGAACTAAACATAGACCTGACTACAGTGGTACCTTTCACCAGGAAAAGGAAGTTAAAATATATGCAACCTATTCAACTAATTGAATCAGAGACGACCCACAATTGTGTCAAGTATCTAGACAGTACACTTCTCTGGAAGAAACATGAAGAAACTATGGAGACCAAGCGACATTTCAAGGAAGACCTGGGGATCCAATTCAGTCACACTAAGTATATGGATACCATTGTGGTCAGGCCAGATGTAACATATGGAGGAGGGAGTAGCATAGGTTAGTTGAACCAGACGGAGGACGACAAGAAAAATCCTAGAAAAAGTACAAAGTCTGGCTGGCGATTGCATGACAAGGGCTATGAGAACCACTGGAGGTGATATCAGGAATCAGATCTAGAGTGCTGAAACGAATTGCCAAGGATACTATAGGGAATACGAAAAGATTGAAAAACCCTTTCTAAAGAGATGATCGAGTTAAAAGATACTACTTCGAGAGCAGATTCACTCGGCCGTTTCCTTGACTTTGAAGGCTCCCGAGTGTGATGGTGTCAGTGTGTCATACGGTAGATAAACCAATGATGAACGACACGGCACCTGGTCTATTTAGCTGTGAGGTTTCTTGAAGAACAGGTTGTAATCTTTGAAATTAAGTCTGAAGATCTTGCTACGGTTAAACCATGGCTCCTGTATGTGGGCAATGTTAAAGTTAAATTATTTCCAAACTTAACTTTCTTACCCTTTTCTGGCTGTATCCCTTACGTCTCACACATGTCTTTAAACTATTAGGTACATCATTAGCCAAGCATGTCAGACTTAAAACTACATACTCCCATTGGGCTTCCGCTAGCAATTGAAAGTAAAACGATAAAGCGATTAGCTACTCTTCCCAAGTCCTTCAGTTTATCTAAATTAATTTAAAATTAACCCAATCTAATTGAAATTTCTCTAAGGACTCCCCATACTCGCCAAGAAGCAATCCAAAGCCACATCTAATCTTCAGCCTAGACACATACACAGTACAGTAACCAACCACACCTCCTGTCTATCGGAACACCACCATTTGAATTGCAAAACTTTGCCAACTAGGATCAATAATTCAGGTTACTTTTCTATTTTCTTGCCACCCACTTCTGCTCCTCCTGCTAAACTTAATACCTTGGAAAACCTGAAACCGATTTGGACCGGTGAATTATTGAATAGGAGATGACTTTTGCTTCCTGCATTTTGGGTACACGGCAAAATGGGAGCACTGTGTGTACAAAAGGTGTTTCTAGAGAGGAATTATCCTCTCTCTCTCTTGTGCAAACAAAAGCGGACGAAAACTTTCCATTCTCGGACGAAGACAAGAAAGGAAAAACGTTTTCTATTTTTTTTTTGTGAGGATAACAGGAAAACGATGTGGGGACGGTCGATGTCCTTTAGAAACTTTAACTCACATCAAATAGGCATACAATTTGTCTGCATGCAATTTAGGGAAACCGACAGCGTCGTCGGCGGCAGGTTTGGGACAAGATGGGCTCAGATGAGAAGTGATCCTGCACTCGACTGTGTGTTTGCGGTTCAATTATTTATTCTAGGGCACTTAGAGAGGGTAGACGTCATCTTCCTCGCACAGCTGCTTTCCCTGGGGCAGTGATTTATGATTTTAGTCATAGAAAGGTGGCACTATGCTGGCTACTGAGTGCGAGATTGAATGAAAAGCCCTGCGGGACTGTCCCAATTCGAATTTCATCTACGTCCCTCTCTCTTTCCTTTTCTCTATTTTCTTGCTTGCCATGTTGTACAGTTTGCATGGTGCGCTCTTCTTTCGACTCCATCATCATCATCGTCGGGGGAATATTGCAACTCATTGTGAGTGGAGTAGTATAGGAACAACGTCAGGTCATCCTCATCGTTGGCCAGTAGTGGGGAAAATATGGCAATGACAGATGTTTTTCCTCAAGGCAGCGTGGGATTTCATTGGTTGCACTTGCACGTTATTCCAGCCAGACAAAGTTTGGCCGAGGACTATTTTTCTTGGGGGCAACAAAGATGACAGAGGTTATTTTCTGTTTTATTATCGGATTTATTATTATGTCCTTATGGCGCCTCCTGACATAGCCCAGCAGGGAGGGCCAGATAGTGTTTTGTTGACTTTTGATTTGATATTTTGATGTCGATGTCTACGGGCGAAGGTATCTATCTGTCTCCGAATTATCTTTAAAATATTGGAAAAAGGATTGTGTGGGGAAATCCAAGTCCTTGATAACAATAACTTTGGGATTGACATTTATATCTGTGCTGATTTTTTGTTGTTTTCAGGATAAAAACTTGCTTGAAACTTGCCCTCAGTGTAAGTTTCAGCTCCTTGAGGAAATATTTTCCATTCCATTATTCCAGCTAGTCATTCTAACACGGCGAAATCAATCCAAGGTTAAAAACTGTTCTGAGTGAATCTATACAGTGAAGGGGGCCTTTTTCAAATGTCAGTATCTTAGGATTCTAAAATTTGAAATTTCTCGTCTGAAGGATCAATCCGAATTTATGATGAGCTATGGAATAGATTTTCTGTCTGTGTCAACGCAACAATAAAGCATCAACCAATCATTAACCACAACTCTTCAACAAACGTCTAGACATGTACTTTGAAGCCTGTCTAAGCTGAAGCTGTTACTCTCAGTACAGCAGCTTCCATCAACCACCAGCCAGAGTGCCATCAATTTAACTCACTTTAAAATCGCATCTCAATTTCAAACAGCTTGTCCTTCTAAATAATCAGTCGTCACAGATCCCTAATTCAAGTTTTATTATTCAAATCACATTTCACTCTCGCTGAATTCACACGAAATTGCGTTTGTCAGTGAAAACGCGCATAGCTACCATTGCCGCTTCCAATCAAAAATAATTGTTTGCAATTAATTAATTCAACGGCAATGCTCGACATCGCGTAGGAGTTGAAATCAATTTCCCACAAAGCATTGAGGAGTTTCTCTGGCACTCCCTGATAGCACTTCCACGCAATTAAATCGATGTCCTTGAGGAATTATTCATCAGGCAAGTGTAACACAAGTAACAAGTTGATTTGTTCGAGATCGCAAACAGGACTCGTTTCATTATTATTATTTTTTTTTTTTGCTTCGTTTTTGTGAAAATCAAGTTGAGGACAGCAAAAATTACGCAGTCCTTGTTGTTGGTGATATGTCTCTCTTCCACAGAAAGGATACAGACCGAGTCAAGTGGATGTGCCATCATATAATCGCATCATCAACAACTACATGGAGTGGTGGTGGTGGTGCTGATAGCTACCACTAAGAGGACACCGAAAGCGAAGGAAAATTAATTCGTAATTTTTATTCAAAGGATGCCGTGTGGTGACCTGGGTGGTCGATGGCATCCAGCTAGTTAGTTTGTATTGAAATCCTTTACGTGTGTGTCTAGACGACGATGACAAGATTTGTGCGTCACATCTGATTTTGGATTAAATTATAAGGGATGGTGGGCAGCAGTAGTTCTACAGGTTGACCCTGCAACACAAAACAATACACAAACCAATTATCCTCTTCGTACATGGTATGTTGGCGTCATTATAGTCCTGTGTAATTCTGATGCTCATGTGTGATTATTTCACGCAGATTCGGTTGCCATGGCCAAACAATTAACATATGGTGGTGGATGTGGCTGAGTGTTGTAATTATCAAATGACGCGCAGCATCAACCATCATCAATGGCACCAACATCGTACGAAATGGAATAGAAGCATCCCTATCTTATGGTGTAACAACAATCTCATTTAATTGTTTTATAACACAGTGTCGTGCTAATGATTCTTAGCAGCTTTAGGACACTCTTGAGAATATGATGGGATAGTGGCAAGAAGTATGATGTTGTGTAAAGGGAACAAGGAGTCACCTTAATTAGGGTCAACGTATCTGCGTAGCACAATTTTGTTTTTTGTTTTTTGCCTATGATGGTGGAAATCTTACATAGGCACCGATAGCTGGTCGCCCGTCATAAGGACCGGATTCTTACCGGCTTAAAACATGTTTACAAATTTATCAGGTCGAGTTGTAACGCTCGATTGGGTATGCTGTCGAGTCCCGGAGCCTTTCGTTCTTGTATTTTAAATTATATTACCATATTGGTTCTCATGTGAATGATTGGTCACCGTGGCTTGATGGTTAGCTAAGCGAGAGGACACAGGTTCGATCTTCAAAACAACCAAACGTTTTTTCGCGGTACCACCTCCACGCAAGCATGACAAACCTGTAAGACTATAATCTGTCATGAAAATGCTTCTGAATCCGACATTCGAAGTCGACAATAAAACTGTAGGTTGAGTTGTTTACGATCACCTCTCCATTTTCGAGCTAGGTAAGGTAAAGCAAGAAAGAGGTTTATGCATTTGCTTAGTTTCAGCCCTGAAATAAAAGTACCAAGTTAAATATACGTCATTGTCCAAAAGACTATTACGAACCTCAGATGAGATCGAATAAATGGATGAACAAATTCAAAGATCACGCTTTATTAAGCCGCTATGGTACAAATAACTCCCAACAAACTAGTCCTTATACACACACACGACGGCACAGGGTCATAAGTCCACAGGCCAAAAGTCCACAAACCAATTCCGAACTTATAACTCACCTAAGTGGCCCAAATGTCCACAACATTTTGGGTTATAATTCCACGATGCTAAAAAGGAAGTGGGCCATAAGTGCACAATTCTGTCGCGAGTTTGTTGAAACACTTTGAAATATTGGGAATCTGTATTACACCGCTTCGCTGCTACAGTCCTTTTTATGTCCAAAATCGGTGAGAAGCAACAAGTTTTTGTTGTTATATTCATATGGTGTTATGAATTTTAATAATTATGGACTTATGACCCACCCCAGTGAGCCATAAGACCACAATCGATGAGTCAATAGTCCACAGAATTTTCGTGTGGACCTTTGACCCTGGGCGGGTTATAAATCTACAAATCAATTGTGAACTTATAACCCACCCATGTGGGTCCATTGTGGACCATTGTTATGTGGACTTATGACCCTGCGCCACGCGTTACTACCTGTCGGCATCTTTGATAAAAAAAAAGATTACGTAACCATACTGATTTTTGTGTCTTATAACCTGCTTAAGCGTACCTTCAATACCTTCCATAAACAAACCCCACAAACAAGTATCACGGAATCGTTTTACGGGCAAACAACAAAGTTGTACCTACATTCTACTCTTAATCTCTCGGCAAATATTTAGCAAGCTCGATAAATTTTGGCATTGATGACATCGATTACCTATTTTACAAAAGCGTTCGTAATGCCTTTTTTTTAACAAACATTATTAAAGATCCCGACTAAGTCAGAGGTGCTTACTTATACATGCTGTTCAGGGTTAGGTTAGGTCACATAATCTGGCTGAAGAGGAGGTAAAGCTTTGTAAAACAATTGGGTTATTGTGTACAAATGACATGTCAATATGTCCATATGTCGAGAGGTCGTTTTTCCCCACCCTAAAGTCATTTTCGAGCATCTTTATTTGAGAGGATCTTATATCGGGCATTTTAAAATATTCTCCGAAGTTTCAAAAACCAATACATGTCCTTTATATCGAAGAATTTAAAACACAAATACCTAAGAAATTCTTACCATCCCTTGCACTAAACGCAGGGCTTAGTTGACATCTGTGAATAAGGATCTCCCATTATGAATTAATGTCAACTGTAAACAGGATTCCAGAAACAGCTAAGGTTCATCCGCGCTCATGTTAATTTGAAATTTCTGCGGGTTTCTGTTTTTTTTTTTTTTTTTATCGCAGCCTGCTTCTTTCCTTTTTATCCTGCAGAGAAATGGTGTAGGCAAAAAGTATTTTAATCGTCACGTTTCACGATAAGTCTGCTTTTTGTGCGCCTACATACAGTTGGGTCTTCTTTTGCTTCCCTCTTCTTATTTTTTATTTTTTTTTCGTCAGTGATGAATAATGATTGCCTTTATGACGTGGAACCGTTTAGAAAGCAAAAACGTTACCAAAAGAGATCTGCAAAGAAAAAAAAAAAAAAAAAGTAATGTGACTGCTATAAAAATGTGAAGTAGATACTTCACTTCTGCTTCGACATGAACGACATGAAATAATTTAATGACGGGACTGCAAGTTATTTGCTTTTAATTCTGTGGGCAGACATAGACATTTTATGGGTGTCGGAATCCAGGGATTGACTGAAGGCTTTTTATTTCTGGAATTTTGAGCTGATGCAGACGGATTTTGTTTTATGTTGATTGTTTGTGGGAAATTGTTTACTTTTTGTATGCTTTTTGTCGTTGTTAACACATTTTCTTAAATAATAACTTAAACCTTAACGAAATGATCTCAGTCTCAGCTATAGATAGAAGGTTCTATTTAACACTACAATTTAAATTCGAAATCAGAGTTCAATCTCAAAGAAATTTTGACACAATTTATCAGCCAATCTTATGACTTATCCCGTTTAAGATCAGTGCTACGAAGGATTATTTCCTGACAAGATCTAGAACACATCTTCCCTGTGCTAGTTTTCTAAGTTCATTGTTTGACATTCAGGAAATTAGAATCACTTTGGATTCCTTTGAGCAGTACCAGCTCAATCCTGGTCATCCTAAGTCGCAACTACCATTTCATTCTGCTTTCTCATTGAAGTGTCCAAGCGCCTGCCAACGTTGCTTTTAGGAACTTCTATTGTTCAGACAAGTTCACAAGAATATCGCCTTTTAGGGACGTCCCTCAGTATACTAGTCTTCACACAGAGAGGCTTTTGGATAAATCAATACAACATCTAGTTAAGGGTTAGTGTAAGTAAGGGCTTTAAGTAAACTGACTAATTATTTTGTACAGAATCTTGGTGCACCTTTAAAAATAAGAATCAATATTGATGTAGGAACATACATATGTTGTAGACCTAAAGGCGTTGTTATCAACCTCAATAAGATTTTAGCTTGTTAAACTGTGTTGAACAAAACTGACAGATTTATCAATAATCAAGGTGACCCGCTTCTGGGTTCAAGGACACATGAAAACAAGGTAGGAACAACTCTGGTATTTATCCTTCACAGGTCCAAATTGAAACCTATTACGTGACTGTCTATAGTGATCACTCCATTGCATATGCATCTAAATGGCACAACCGAGTATTAGCCTTGATAATGGTTGTCGCACATTTTTCTTTGTGTAGAATGCTAATCAACATCTTTACAAAGGAAAGACTACTAACGGTATCTAAATCTGGTCTTTTTATTGCTGCATTAGATGTCCACTCGGATCACATTGAGCATTGCTTCGATTGAGCCTGCTCTTTGAATTCTAATGACCACTAAATTTTCGAAACCTTTCTTAAGATGATTCAGACTCAATATCCTTTTACATGCATAAAAGGCGATATACATATGCCTTCCTTTGGCATCACACAAGATTATTCTTTACTTGACTTCTTCCAAATTCTCTGCAGAATGACATGCTATAACATTTGTTCAGGTCCACGTACACACCATAAATCACCTTCCTAAGCTCATTGGCGTTGAATTCAATCTAACCTTACACTCAATTGAAGTGCTTTCCTAATCTAAACAATGACATTTCTGTCATCATCACAATCTATATCGTTCACCAATACCAATCAGTCAAACCGGTAAGTCATATCAATTCCATTACAACAGACCAGCATGGCCTTTATAACTCTTCGGAATTCTCCACAGAATCCATCGTGATGTTTGCGTAAAAACGATGATGGCTTTTACTACTTCATCCAAAGAAGTTGATGAGGTTAGTGCCGCACATTTCAACTACAAACTCTGTTTTACGAGGACCGTAAAGTTCCAGTCAAATAGTCCAGACGTTGTGGTCAAATTCTATTTTGTAATCATGCTCCTCCTTTCCCGGTCAACAGTGCAGGCAAGTTCTATGTTGCTACTGTGGTCAGCAGCAAATTTAATTTGCTGCCCTTATGTCCATGACCCCGCATTTGTAGCTACGAGTAAGTGCACAAGTCAGAACTACAGTTGCAATAATTTTGAATTGAAGTTACCAATGGCGGTGTGCATGGGCAAGGAGAGGAAGTTGCCAACTGAATCATACAACCACCACTGCTCGACAATTATATCAGAACCACTGTCAGCAGGCTTACATGCGCTACGGCAGGGAACATCCCTTGATTAGCTTCTAGTTTCAAAAGACCAAGCGACTTTGGGTGGTGGAATCTGGTTTGAGGTACACATTTTCGAATTTCTCCAACACCACAAAATGCCGCTCTCGTACATTGAAAGGAGGACAGAAATTCATTTCAAAATGAGATTAGTGGACCAAAACGGGAACAGAAATATACATTCCAAATTGTCAAACGAGATGCCGCCCAGCAGCGGCAGGAAGGGAATCATCTTTTAAGAATCCCTGAACTCTTAAAGGAGGAATGATAAAACAATGCGGTTAAGCAATTTATTCGAAGGACTCTGTACCCAGTCCCTTTGTCTTCCATTCGATGTAAAGTTGTTAGACTAACACAATTGGATCTGTGGTTTCTTATGGAAATGCTTATGTGGAAATGCGTTTATGGTCGTCCTGAGGACAGTCCGGGTGAATGTTTGTGCGCACATATAATACCAGTGGCAGGGTGATGACATTCCAGTGTGTATGCAATTAGATTTGATTTGTCCACATGGAGTGAGCATTCTAAACATACGGAGCTCTGTGGCTTTTAAATTTCAATCCGTCATATAGAAAATAAGTACATATCCGGGTAAAGGGTTGTGTGGATACAATTATTGGATTTTTGAAGGCTTTCAGATTTGTGTACAATGACCACAATTTTATTTCGGGAGCAACCATAATTGGGTTCGTAATTGTGAATTCTAATGGCGACGAGGGAAGATTGTGTATATATGGGTGTGGCTGTCCGTAGAACAGAAGCCACTGCTGATTAAGCCATTTTGATTTCATGTTCAAAAATGTTTGGCATTCATTGACATAGGGTATGGAAATTGATACACGGCTTTAGTGGAAGGAAAAGCTGAAAGGATCCATATCTCAAGAGCTACACTTTTGACGAACGATGGTAAAATTCCGACCATTTATACAATGAACAACAATTGGGCTTTAACTACCCCTGCCAATGGTTGGTCTTAAAGAAATCTTCTAGCTTACTAGGCTTAATTTATCCATAGCGGCAGCCCAAAAGGATCCATATGAAACTGGCAAAATTTAGGGAAAAGTCTAAAACAGGCTTGTCTCGAGGTAAAGAGAGCAAGCAGAGGAATATTTCAGATGCTTATACCGCCAACAGTACCAGCAGCCATCCCAAGTTTTGACTGTTTTTTGGTCAAAGAAAATACGACCAGACCAGGAATCGGTACTTATGAGGATTAACAAGGAAAGAAAGTTTTTACCCCGTCACACTTAGGTCAATGTAGACTCATTGTAATAGAAGAATTGGTACTTGAAGGTAGCACCACTTTTTTCTACCGAAAGTTTTTTTGACACTGGTTGTCAGCTTTACAACGAGACATTACCCATCAAAAAGTAACATCCCTTAGGCCCTCCTCTACAATATGCAAAAGCATTAAATGAATGTTCTCCATCGTATAATTTAATTATTTCCCGCTGTAGCCACTCAAATACAAATGTCCCAACGACATGAACTTCTGGTGAAAGCGTCCCAATTTATTTGATAAGGCCTATCCGACTGGTAGAGCGAATTATAACGATGCATCATACATCATAGTCACTATATTCGATTGTGGATTGTGCACCAGATAAAAAGGGGTAAGCCACCACCCACAAGAGAATTAACAGCATAAGCCCCCCTCGAGTGGTGTTCACATCCGAAGGGAGTATTAAAAATGACATAATTTGGACGCATCGCTGACAGTCCAATCAATCGTAAACGACCACGCAAAACCAATTTTAATGAAAATACCATCAGAGATTGACATAGGACATCACTTCTTCTTTTTTCTTTTTTTTGTTTTATTCGTCCTTTTTACTTGTTCCCTTATTTTTTTTTATTTTCAGTATCACTACCACCAACAACCAACTGCGGTCGTAATAGTGACCTCCTCTTGTGTGTTTTATGCATTTTTATGCGAGTAGGAGGATTTTATTTCCCACATCCGCTCACCATCGTCACCATTTCATGTCCTGGGCGGGGGTGATTGTGTATGTGTTTGATTCTTATGATCGCGTATCGCATCGCATGACAAAAGGACAACAGCAATGGTCGACACGGCGACGTTTAATGTGAATAATTTAATGTGCTGTCATTGTGTCGGACGCGCGCGCGTTTCCTTCCATATCCGGGTTATGTGCGACATGATGGAGCTATCAGTGGGTACGGCTTGGGCTTTTTTATGATCGTGGACATAATAATTGGACTTTTGTTGATGCTTAATTGTGATGAACTAAGGTTAGGTTGTCGGCCTGGGAGAGTATAAAAAGTTTTTATAATCTTCGAGGGAATTGCGAATTGATGGATCATTAAAAGGATGTCACGTTTGTTGTCATGGTAAATGTTACAATCACTAAAAGTGCTCAAAGGATCAAGGTTGGATGTGGAGTGAAGAACATTTTGTTCAAGAATGTCACAAGTAATAGCTTATGTGTGTGCCGATTGTGTCGTTTTAGTGTCTATATGACAATGATAGATAATAGATGAGTATGGGATGCAATTGGTATTACAGAGTGTGGTATTAAAAAGTACCCTAATGACAGCTTGAAATTTGTAAATATATACCTATGTAGATCTCTGTGAACATTTTCAAGGCTTATGTTCATAGTTTTCTGTGCTATCATAACTTTGGAAGAAACAAAGCCTCGTAGTGCTCGAAAATAAACTTATTAGGTAATTCATGTCCTAACATCATCTCTGCATTTTAGACAAAAGCCATAGAGGACGTTTTTTGCAGCAGCTTGTTGTAGATAGTTATAGATTATGCAATAGACTATACAGAACAACAGTATGAAAGCTCTTGGCTGTCGTTATATACGCGTCAATAACTGGTGCGCAAACTTTCAAATATGTGAGGAGAACGTGTCACAAAAGACAGAAGATGCAGCAAGGAACTCTGCTGCATGCGTTATAAAAAAAGCTCTGAAAACTGACAGCAAAACGTAGATGATTCCAACAAGAAAGCATCTACGGCGAAATTAATTTTTGATAAAAGGGATCTAAAGGTTTAAAAGGATTAGGGAGCTTTTAATGGGTTAAAACCTTATAAACTTGTTAAGAATGAAAAACAACGCAAAAATTGTAGTGACGCAGCCTTTAACTTTATGGAGCCAAACGTCTATGGAAATCGAACAAAAACTCTCAAATGGACAAGACAAGAATTTTGTCATCCAAAGTTCTTTATACCCAGACACCAGACGCTTTTGAAAGTGCCATTGGGCCAAATATTAACCTTTGGCATAATGTGACTTTCGCAAAGTGACACCTTGCCAATTTGGCTGTATGTCGCGAGTTCGTTGAAGTGTCGCGAGTTCGTAGCTCCGCTTCGCTACTACGGTCCTCTTATGTTCATGGTCGGTGAGAAGCAACAGGTTTTTGTTATATTTTCATTTGGCGTTATGTCTCAAAAAAGTGTTGCCTTATGTCGCCTTGCGAAAGCCACATTATGCCAAATTTAAAATTTGCACTAATGTCACTTTCAAATGCGTTATTATGCCAAATTTTTGTCGCTTGGCACAATGGCACGGTACCCGACTTTACCTCAAAGAAAAAAAAAAGAAAAAACTGTTGAAGGCATCCTATGCTGACTGATGACATCATCCTTCAAAGTGAGGTCCGTTTTGTAAAGAATGCAAGCAGGTTTGAGGTTAACCGTTCAACATTAAGCTGTTTATCTGAACGATCTTCTTAATTAAATGTAAAGATGTCTTTGCTTTCATTTTTTATTTATTCACTTGTTTTTCAAGATATATTTAGGTGCACTTAATTTGAACAATCCGGACGCTTTTTTTTCTTTTTCCAGTTTGTTTCCTTGTTTCCCGTTAGTCACAAGTTGACCTTTTGTAATTTCAAAGACCAGTTTCAATTGATATTTTTCGTTCATTGGCATTCGAAGGAATTAACCTTTCGCATGGATTTTGAATTGACATTTGACCTTAAAAAAGGAAATCTTTTGTATGAGGTCCTTCGATTAGCTTGGAAAGCAATTTGACTTGCTAAAAAAAAAATGAAAGCGTATTGTTCTGTTTACAAAATGATATATACGGGTTTGATTATTCCACAACCTCAAACAAATTTAGTAGGTTAGATCATTGATATCAATCACGTAAGTAGGTAGTTGCTTGAAAGACTATGGGGGACCTTTATACCCAGAGAGACCATCAAGCGATTATATGCGTGATTTATTCCGAAGTAATACCACAACAGAGGAAGTTAAATACGTTTTATATTGCGTCTTCCCAAGAGAAATTATATTGAAGGAAACAACGAACAACCGGGTTATATCTACGTATGAGATGCCTCAATGGCCATATGACATAAGCTGATAATATTGCCAGTAACGAGTACAAGTCTGCCCACTAGAATGACAAAAGGTTAATTGTTTATAGTATGTATTGTTGGTACAATCCGCAATGAAGCCGGGCCTCAATACGTAAACCTCTTTAGCCAGCTGGATTGTTAGCCACTTTTGTCCACCATGTTGATTGAATCGTCGATGTTTAGAATCCTTCCTCCTTGAGAGGATGTACTTTATTTTGCCCTCACTTCTCATGTTTTAACGTTTTTTTTTTTCAATATCATCCTGCTTACTGAATTTGGAAAGATTGTGCCTTTATGGTCACTTGTGAGTTTTAAATAATTCCGTTGTGTAGTGTACATTCTTCATCATTATTATGCGTAAACCGGACAAGTTTGGTAAGGAATCCAAGGTCGTTACTTTTAACACTGTCGTTAGTGGTTTAAAATTATTTAAAATATGAAAGGAAGCGATGTGAAACTAACAAGCTTTCCCCAATGTATGTCATAGTATGGTTATGAGTACTTGGTCTATGGTGAACATTTTGGCTTAATATCACACTGATCAGGTTATTGACTTAAGACTTTAGACATTCATACATCATACCAACTTAAATTAGTTTACCCCTCGTGAAGCATATGGCGTCTGCAAGTTCTGTGCTCCATCGTGTTTGTTTTGTCATCCTTGGGTGCTCCCAGACTGAAGTTCAGGGTGGACTCTGAAGAATTGTAAGCTATGGTAATGCTAATGGAATGAAGATTAACGCGCACAAATCGGAAGTTGTTTCCAGAGTTTTCTTCTAAAATTGATCAACCTGAGCTTTACACTAAGCAGCACTAACAGTCTTAAAGCCGGTATTGGTTAATTTATGTTCACCTAAGTATCCTTCCCCCGCTTGTGAATAGATAAATGAATGAATGTCTTGATGTATGCATGTTAATCAACTTATTTTTATTGCCGCATACTATATACAAACATTTTTTTAAATTCAAATTTAGCGCAACAGGCCACTGTTAATCCACTGCATGTGGTTTTGTTCCGCAAAAAATGTTTGAAAACAAATTAATTGCAAAACATCACGTTGTTTCATTACGCACTTTCACATCTAAACCATGCATATTGATGAGATCAACCATGTACAGTTGCAGTGATACTAATTAATATTGAAAAATCTGTATATCTTTCGGTTAATGTTAAAAAATCCATAAATTATTTTTTTTCCTGTTAATGTGTGTGTGTTGCCGGATTTAATTAATTAGTCGAACTCTACCTACAGCCAGTTCATTTTATAGATCCAATTGTTTATTCAAAGATATTTCTGTTTTCTAGTTATTTTTTCGTGAAACAAATTCCAACTATGTACAACGACCACATCCGCAATTAATACTTTTTAATTAAAACAAAAATTATTGCTCGGCATTTCTGGAAAGGATTCTGCACACCACTGTCAATAATGCTTCGACAAATTGCCTATAATTTGAGTTGAAAATTGTAATTTTCGCCCTGGTCGGCCGCAGGATATTCCGAAGTGAACCGTGAACGTGAATTTCTTTTCCATTTAAATAAAATAAATATATGAACATTTGACGTTCGCATTCGATCTGTGGGATATCCTTTCACGCAACGGTGTGTTTGCATATGATGGTGTGAAGCAATTTTCATTAACTGTAGCAACACAAATTGATTTTCTTCTTTCGAATACTGTGTGTGGATGCGACAAGGACGAATGGTACGCACCAATTCAATTTGGGTTGATCGAATTTGGTGACAAAAATTAATGCCACAACGACAAGACCGCTTAATGTATAAAACAAAAATTTAAAAAAATATATATAGGTATACGGAATGTAATTAATAAAGTATCTGTAATTGGGAAGATACTCCAATCCGCAGCACGACTGTTGCAATATTGAAATATGCAAATTTTAATCATCAGATTTCTTTACTGGATTTTTTTTTTAATTTTGAAGCATAATACGATGCGACGGCTGTGAAGTGGAACAAACATGAAAAAGTTAAAATTATAATTAAAAGCAAAGGTTAATTAATGGCACACTGATTGAAAAATCTCTGCCAAGGATATGCATGCTTAACAAAACTTTAATTTATGCCGTCAATGAGCGCATTAAAACTATGAGTGATCTTTTGTTTGCAGGATACACTCATTACAGTCTCGATGGATGAAGTCAATACATACCTATAGTTCGATGACGGACACTGTAATAATAAGCCGTCCTTTGCAACCACAGATAAGCCTTTGATTAAAGGGAATAATTCAGGAATAATTTATTTGCTTGTTGAGTTGAAAATCAATAAGGACCTTGAAATGGCACATGGCTGCAACACGATGGCATATGCTGACGATGTTGTTAGACTTTTATTGGGACAATGCGTGTAGGCTATGCACTCTTGTTGGTGTATAATTGGTCAGCGGTTGAGGTCTGAGAATGAAACCCTCAGTTCCGGAAATCGTGCTGTTCACTAGTACAGCCGCTTCATTTTAAGGCAGAATAGATCTTTCAATTTCAGGATCAACAGAGCTTCTAGGTATACGTCAAGTTGTCGAGCCTGGTACATTGGTTATACACGACTGTTGTAAGATGCATTTTAACATACGGTGTGACAGTTTGGCGGAAGGCCCTTGAAAAGAAACGTCACTTTTTAAGTCTGGCCAAAATCCATTTGAATAACTGAATCCCTCAGACCATGTTAAATCTAATTTCATTGGACCAATACTGCAACATGAGAGTACGAGAAACCTATAGCCAAAACTCTATAGGAAGTAGGCTGTTTGTCTGATGACTCTCAGTTGTAGAGGTATACGAGTCATTTTTGATGTCATAACTGGGCACTATACCACTAAAATTCACGTGAAGCGACTCAAAATACTTCACAACGACTTTTGAAATGAAATTTGCAGATTTCCTTTTCTAGATTGTACAAGAATGAAGACTATTGGGAGTCACTTCTTCGACGACGTGAAAGACATACGTTTCAATGATCTACTAAAGGACCTTTTTTGATACCCAGCGGTTTATCGCTGGAAAATTATGTTTTCAGACTAAACGGATTTGTAACAATATTTATGTATTAACGAAAATACGATAAGACCTCATCCAAAAATAAGGATTTTTAAGTACTCCACACGCTTTTTTGCATGCTTCTGTCTGAAGCACTTTACTTCGCAGTTCGAAAGACTCTTTTCTATACTCATCAACTGGTGCAAAACTCATTTATTTTCCACTAGCACCACTTCTTAATAGAATAGATATAGGCTTCTAACGCGGTCCACCTCGGGGTCAACCACAATTCAACCGCCCGCAGGGCGCATACAAGTTAACCCGTAACCATCCTCGACGTTGTTGCAAACTTAAATACTCAGCTTCCATCTCTCGCCCACACGCCACTATCTCACTTATCTGATTGCGCCAGAGGAATATATCTTCCCTTGCTCAAAAGAAACAACCAGTATTTTCGGCCAAAAATTTCAATTAAGAAAACCCATCACCCAAAGTGTCCTTGTGGGTAGATTGCAATAAATTATCGCCCAGGCTACTACAACCGACCCAGCTAGGAGAGTGAAACAGAGTTCGATTCTGCACAGCGAGACCGAAAACCTAAGTAAATCAATCTCACGAAATATTGGGAATGTACTCCGGTGGCGGTAGGTAGGTATTTAAACCAAGCAACCCACTGTGAGAAGTCCTTAACTAGAAGAACCCACTCAGAGCACAATAAAGGATGTGCAAAGGAACAGAACGAAGAAATCGAAATTGAGATAAATTTCGGACCATATTTATGGGATTTAAATTGAAATTAAGGCGAAAAGGAGGTCCTTGGAGTCCGGGGATAACTCGATGGGAATACGGGGGTTGCCTGCTTACTTCGTTGTGTACCAATATTTTACTATGGTTGCCTGTTAGTTCAAAAAAGTGTATTTCTTGCAATTTTACCATTTCAGACGGGTTCAGATGGGCTCCACTTGAAACCTGACCGCATTCTTCGATGGTCGTGGATGAAAGCAAATTTGGAATCTCTGCAGATGTTAACCCGTTTATTATGCTGTCTTGAGGGTACAATGGGCTTCAGCTCAAGAGGCCACCTTCGCCCGAACGCACCTACACTTCACTGAATGCTACTCACTGCGGTCAGCAATTCGCTTCAATCCGATTAGTTATTAGACTGGAAAATGTGTTGGTTGACCCCGAGTGGATATGCCTGACCGCTGTCTAATTGACGACCTGTTAACGAACTGCCTTTACACACACTACCATCGCCGCCTTAAACCACCAATCATCGGAGTGTGCATGGTTGTGCCCATGGGCCTCAATATGGTTCCTTTGAGAGCCAAAAGGCAACGGTTTCTCGTTAATTTTTCCCCAATTTAGGGAGGGTCGGCAGGCGCTGTTGGCCACAACGGCTCCATCAATCTAATTAGAAATAACGTGGAAATTTAAATTGTTTCCAGGTTCCAGGTAGACCCTGCACGTGAACATGTGGAATTCAGAATTGGCTTTTGGCGAAGTTTTCGTTTTTTGTCCGAGAGTTAGTGAGAAGGAACCGCAAATGAGATCTGCCAACCCAGGCAACCGCACACACACAAAGCCCCCGAGTAATGAATGAGAGCTCATTTGCATTTCATTGGTGAAATGCAGAGGATGGAGTGTGAAATTACCAACCAACCTAAGGGCACTACGCTTAGTTTAGTTCATTGCATATCCGAATGCGAACCCAAGCCAAAATAAGTGACGATTGCATGGGTTTAGGCATCGACTCAATTTGGTGCTGCGTCATTTGATGGGCTTTGGAAAAAAAAAAACGTATCGAAAATCTTTATCATATTGACAGTTTAATTTTCGATTCCTTGTGACTAATGGTCGGACACCCATGACCTTTAAAAATCCATGCCCTCCATTACGTTTCTGTCATAACGACTCCCTCTCATCATCAAAGACACACTCATCGATCTGTCAGTCTTTATTTTTAACTAGACACTATTCGTAGACCACAATCAATCATCAAATGGCACAAAGGACCTAGTATCCCAGGGTCAGTAGCCCACAAATCCATAACAATCCAATTTTCTGGCCATCAATCTTCGACTGGTTTCAAAACACCACACGGCACCCACGCTCCAGCCAGCCTGTCCACCCCAAATACTCCCCAGGTGACAGTTGAAAACAAATTCATTTCTCAAACAGAGACATCCGCCTGCCATTGCGGTCGTCGGTATTCATGTCAGTGTCATTTAATTTTAGTATTTTTTTTATTTAAAATTTACTTTTCATCCCCAAGTAGGGGATGACTGCCACCTTTTCAGCCTTCTGAGCTGCATTATGACATCGATGTCACTATGGCATTCTAAAGGACTTGAATGGAATAACAAAAACAAAATGGAAAAAAGGAAAATGGGAAAATAGGGTCAAACTTAAGCAATCCCCCCGAACCATAGCTCTTCAAGAAAGTGTCAGCGTCGAATGCCACGCAGAGTTATCCCATGATGTTGTTTGGGGAAGTCCTTCTTTTTCCTTCCTCCCATTTGCTGTTAACATGTTTTTTTTCTCCCTCTCTCTCTCTCTCTGCTTCTCTGTCCTTCCGAAAGCATTTACTCTCGTGGGTGCTATAAGGTGTTCTGTCTTTCGTGTAAATGTCCAAAATGTTGGCGTGGAACAACTGAATTCTTCTTCATCCCTTCTTAACTGTAACTGCACACATAAACAAAGAACAAAGAAGAGATAAAAATGAAAAGTAGACCAAATGTAAGAGGAAATAACCAAAAAAAAAGGCTAACACGATAATTTTCAATTTTCCACACTTTACACTTGAGTTTCCCTTAAATATTTTATGAAGGGAAAGTTGTGTCGGAAATGAGCTTTGAAGCCGGTACTCCGTATCGGTAGTGTAGTTATAGTATTTGGTTTAAGTATGAGTACGAAAAGGAAAACAATTTTGTTTTTTTCTTCTTTCATCTGAGGATAGGTCAGGTTAGCTTCGATTAGAGGGATGGGAATCGTTTGCGCTTGGACCAGGGCATTTTGGTTTGATCAGCCTGTGGTTTTAATAAACTTTAATATGACCGGCTGTAGAACTTACATAAGATTCTTTAGGACCTTTAACAATTTGTTCGCTTACGAGTATATAGTGGAGTCTGTGGGTTTGAGATTTGGACAACATTTAATTTCTTATCTCCGATGTTTTGATCAATTTTGCAATTATCCAGCGTGTAAATGGCTAGCCTAGAGACATTTTGTACCACTGACTACTCAAGTCATGACTTAAGCTGGTAACGCTAGTCATTTCATAGCCAAGGGTCTAGGAACAAAAGTTAAAATTGCGTTGTGATCACATTGGTCACAGCTGATAGCAAATCGTGATGTGAATCGTTATTATATTTCGATGGAGCTCAGATCTATAAGATGACTTGTCACCTGTGTCGTTAAGTTTTTACCGAGCGCTGTTTTAGAAGAGTTTGTTGGACTTGAAAGAGGGAAAGAGATGACCTAGGAGCTTCTAACTCGAAGACGAAGAAGAAGACATATTCGGATTATTTAGTCGATTGTGCGAAAAGATCGAATGGAGGAAGGTATATATCTGTCTTAGTTTTAGAGTAGTATTTATCGAACTGGAATGCGTTTTACGTTACGAATTTATTAGTTTACTACAGAATTCGTCGTTCGTTTGCCCCCACCCGCCCTTGAAATAAGTTTGTATTTTTATACAGAATCATGTTCTTTCCGAATTGCATCAATAATTTGTTCCAATTTCAAACAAAGCATTCAATTCGTTCTCAAATTTGATTTATTTTCAACTCACCCTTCGGCCTTCCTCTGCAGACCATGTTCTCGTCACGTTTTTCGATCCAATTTCCCATCCCCCCCGAAAATGCTCGACAACATTTTCTCAAATAAATGTCCTTTCAGTTCCTGTTAAACATAAAATACCTTTTCCCCTTCCCCAAACTAGTCTCTAACTGCCCTTTGCATCTCTCATTCCCATTATGGGGTGTGCCTCTTAGCCAGGTGCTAAACGGAAAATGGTGATGACAGATGATTTCCGTTTCTCGTGCTAAACTCAACACGTTCATTTCCTCAGCATCACACCCTCGATCGAATGAGGAGGGAAAATACTTCATCTTGGAAATTATACAACTCTCGTAGAAACAAAAGGATTTAATTCGCTATGCCATTAGCACGCTTCAAATGAGCAGGGGTGTGCTTCTATTAAATCGTCATTTGACCCCAACACACTGTCACTTACTCTGTGTTTGTGTGTGTGTGTGTGTGTTAAAAACTTTTCTTCCATCCAAAAATAGTGGATTCGTATTAGAAAAGTCATAAATTTTCCCACCTGAACCGGAAAACTTCATCTTTTTAGGATTGTAGACCGGGTGGCGTTCGGCGGATGATTATAAGATCCACTCCATTCCCCTATAAAAAGTTTATCCGTTTTTTGAATAGCACCATAGAAAAGTTACAAAATCAAACTGCGCCAACACCCCGATTGGGTGCACACATCCGTAGTTCACATTTACACCTTCGAGCTGCATCCAGTCGAAAACCATCGCCAAACGTTAAGAACAACAGGGGTTGGGTGAGTGCTGTTGCAGACATGGGCACTCAGGACTCAAGACCTTTTTGGACACGAAAAAATGGCAGAGCAAGTTTTGTGCTATTCGCTGCTGGTACTTTGCCGGTTTTTGTTGATCCTGTGTGTCTCCCCTTTTCAACTTAAACCGTTATTGGCAAGCATTTCAATTACATTCAATGAGTTAGATGGTTGAGCGATTTATAACCCTGAGACGAGGCGGCAACTGTGTGAGTGAGCTTGTGCACGAACAGGTGTGTAAAGTGCCAATGCATAGTTTGTGTCGAAACTTTTTCGTTCAATTCGTAAGGATATCAGCGTCAAAAAGAGCATCGAACTGCTGAACTACCCGTTCACCTTCTCCCCTTCTATTTCCTTGGGCGTAGGAGTATTTTTCCTTCAAACATTTCTATTCCAATTGCGGAGGTAGTTTGAGTTTTTTTTTTTTTTTTGTTTCCTCCAAGGAATAGCCAATTCATCAGTGGACGTGTTTGCTCCCCCAGCCATTTGCATTGTAACAACCTGGAGAGGACCTAGTTCGACGCGTTCACGTTCTTTGGGTGGCCTGGTAAATGATGGTGATTAATGGAACTCTGTCACTTTGGCGATTGTAGTTCGGACCTAATGATGGTTATGAATTGGTTGGACCCTGCAAGTGGAAGGTGAAAAATGTCCAAAATCGGAGAAAAAAAGGACTCTCTGCGTTCGAGAAGACATTCTCGACACTGATTACCGGTGTCTGCTTTCGACAAGGACATTTCGACATGTCGGGTGGTGGACAGAATAATGTCGAGATGGTTGATTTTGGTTTGTTTTCATGTCTTGGCCTTGAGGGTGTGGGAGAGAACTGTAGCAGATGACACTGCAGTTTTCTCAACATCAAAAGGTAATGGAATCGTATCTGGAGTCTTGGAGAAATTAGAAAGGTGACAGGATAATATATTTGCCGCTTTGTTGTGTCATTCTATTTGGATTTGGATTTGCATTGCGATTTAAACAAATTAAAGTGGAAATAGGTTGAGTGGGGCAGCAGACGAGAGCTTGATGGAATTGTACGAACATGGTAATTTGCAAGCTGCCCCCTCGGAGGTGGACTCGAAAACTCTCCGCTGGTGTGTATCCGCGTTGAATTCCCCTGCTATCTTAGTCGTTACGTCTGAACTCTTTTGAGTAGGCCGATGTCACTGAACAGCCCATACAAGTACAGTTTGTCGTTGTATCTTCACATCCACACTCCATCTATACAGATGGGATTGTAGATCATCCGAAGGATTATTATCTCAAAAAAAGCGAGAGCAACCTCATCCATAGAGCAAGCTTGGAATGTTCAGGGACTTGTATAGGACCTGGCATTCGCGGTTTGTTAAGAGACTCAAAATTACATGTGCAAATCTGATGGTCGTTGTCCTTGTTTCTTATGCACGGGTCATCAATAGTAGATCCATTCGTATCCGAGGCTTATTGTTGCTTGTTTTTCTGTGGTATAACAGTTACCCTGACGACACAACCCTCAACATGGTGGGTCAGATTCTTACAAGAACTCCTAGCACAAAAAGTCAGATAAAGGCCTGAGCTTTTAATAAGTCGAATTATTCCACATAAGGTCCAAACTGGAACTGTAGGCGCCACCATTGATTCCATCTAGGAAATTCCTCCGGTGCCATCTGGAATTAAGGAAGAGCGCCTTGGTGGAAACCCTCTTCTCCTCTCTCTCATTAGCTGGCCCTTTACAACTTTTCAAAGGGATCGAAACCCGATCTCCAGTTGACGTATCCAGATAAGAGGTGGAGTTAGTTTGGGAAAACCTGTGGACGCCTGTGTCCTTTTTAATCCATTTGTCTTTTAGAACTCGAGAAAGAGTTCTTAAAGAAACCTGAGAATGCAAAAATCTACATCAGTAGACAGTATGTGTAGGAAATAGATGACGACTAAGGTCAAAGTCGAACAGTGTTAAGTCAACAAGCCTTTGCCATTTTCATTTAAGTTGAACAGGAGGTAGATGCCAACCCTGTCAAAAACCTTTGAATATTGCTGCTTTAAGACTAAATTATTGAATTTAATGAAATTAATAAATATTCATCAATAAGTGCATCGGATGCAAAAGAGGAAGATGCCAACCGGCCACCATTCTCCAAGCATATGCCAATAAAATGAAATAAAATTCGAATAACTCAACAATACTTGTACTTCCTCGATGGAAATTTTGAACCGAAAAGGACAACGTTCACCACCGACTCATAGGCGTCTCGGATGAATTGTTTTTACGGTTCAGTAATTGTCAATTTTTATGGCAATTTCATATGGAAATCCTGAATATTCTGTTCGACATCCTTTTCTGTTGAGCTGTATAATGGTTCCAGAAAATGAAAGGTCGACCTCCTCTCAGGAATGGAATTTTTATTTTCATTGTAAAATGTAGGTGATTTTCTCTCAATCGACAACAAATATATTAACGAACGCATGTTACCGGTGCAGTTCAACAAATTAAGGACCTTGTTGGAACAAATTCTCCGCGTCATAAAGGTGCAACATTCTCAAAATACCTCTGCAATTGAGGAATTTTGCAGTGCCGAAATTACGCTTGCCTTTCGAAAAGATTTATGCTTTATTGATGTAGTCCTGCAGGACTTTTGAATACACTGGAATGCGGGAGAAGGTGGCACTACACATACCTCTTTATTGATCGGGCCAATATATGAGACAGCCTCTGTTGTTTCGAATTTTTATTGCACTTTTCTTATGAATTCTTTTGTGTCCTTAATTTGTTCGAAATTTATTTTAATGGCCAGACATCCGGCTGAACAATCATTGGTGCTATTTGTTATTCACCGTTTGACCTGCGGGACTCATTACGATGACTCGAGGATGCATGCGAAACGCAGTCGGTAGCAAAATCGCTGATGCTCACGACTATGATGATGATGACGATGATGATGATGATGATGATGATGATGATGATGATGACAAAGAGCAGGGTAATAAAAATTCCATTGGCAATTTGGTTTCCACTCTAGATGCATGACTGCATCATGCACGAGATGACGAAGACCCTGATGCTTTAAGCAATTAACTTTAATTACGTGTCCTTTGGGCGCTGTTGTCCTCATTATTTGCTCACACTCTTGTATGTGAATAAGAAGAGTGTTTTTTTTTTAATGGTATTCATCGATGGAAAGAAGTCATTAAGGATGGGATGTCTAGGGAGAAGAATTCATCAACGTACTTAATGAAATTCCTTAATTTATTGAAAAGCCCTTAGCAAAAGACTGACAAGGAATCAAGAATTTTATTTGAAACGATGCCAGGGAAACACATTCAGAGAATTTTAAATCGTTTATTCTAGTATTTTCTTTCAGTTAAGGATTGGTGACTCTTGGGGACCACCATTATTTGTGTGTTTTTATGCGTTCGACAGATGTCCTTACCTTTCATGAATTCGCAATATATGGGTGGACGAATGTAAAAGCAATCACTGTGTTATACATATGTATTCTTTCATTAGCTGGATGAAACAGGTATTTCTTTAATAAATGTGTTAAGTAGGAAGCTTACGCAGCCATATTTGACATGACCACATACGGACTTGACTCAGCCTAAAGAGATGGAGCTCGAAGGATAACTTATAGTCAAAAAGATGAAATTTCAAAATTCAGTCATATCCTTCGTGCCAGATTTTATTTTTCATCTCTGTTCATTTAGCAAAGCGTTTGGATCGTCGCTAGGAGTGGTGCGCATGTACCCAATCATTCCAAGAAAGAATGACTTGGACTTTGCAGTCTGGTGAGTGAAGTACCAGCAGATTTAACTGCTGTCCTTGTCCACCATTCAGTTAGGAAGCTTTGAAACAAATACCGTGCTAAGCAAGCTTGATGATAATTCTCTAATGAACTTCCTCTCTCTTGTTCCATGGATATGTGCTAAGAAAATCAAGAAACAGCGGAGCAAATCAACCATTCATCCGCAAGCATGATTCTAATGTTCCTTCATGATCTCACAACATTTTCCAGTTGCAGAAACACCTTGCTCGGCACAGTGATTTTGTTCTACTAGGTATATGAGAGCCTTCTCTTCTCGTCTTTCTTACAAAATGTTTTGTATAAAAAAAAAAAAACATTAACTCATAATGATCCTTCATCAACTCGGAACCTTTCCAAATTGACACTCTTCAACGGACACACTGCATTGCTTAAACTCATTTAACTTTTACTCTTGACAATGAACAAATACAAGTCCTTGTATGCAATTTTCCCATACATGCTAAAAAACAAAACTATAAACAAATAACAATTGAAACACAATACTCGACCATTTTTTTTATTGTTTCCCCTACTGGTGTTGGTGTTGAGCAATTCTTTGTTGTGTATCCTTATTAAAAACTCATAAATAAGTTTTCCTTTCAACATCGTATTTGCAACCTTTTCTGGTTAAACGGGCCAAATGCAGAGAATTGATGAACAGAAAACAAAAATATAAATAAAAATAAAAAAACGATTCCCACAACAAAGTTTCTCCGGAAAGTTTTGTTGGCCAACAGCACTACACAGAAAAATGGAATGGAAAAAAAAAAAAAAAAGAGGACACATGCTTTCCCCAGCAACTCCAAATATGATTACAACATGCTTATGGCACTTGTAGTGAAAACTGGGCGGTTAAGGGTGACAAACTAAAAAAGAACATGTTCCAAGTGAAAATATTAAAATTCATTTACTATGCAACTAACCACTGCCACTTGCAGACTTGCTTAAAGTTGAGCTGGAGGAAATGTCCTTGTGATGGGAACTTTTGTCCACGTGTGAACTTTTTTATCGTGGTTGAGCGGACAAATTTTCATATGTACGTACATGTAAATAAGGGCATATGCACATAAGGACTTTTTTTTTACTGAATTTATTCTGCTTTTTTTTTGCGTAATAATGTCTGTACAACTGACAGCATATTCTTTTACTTTTGCGAGTGTTATAACAAACTTGATGATTTGAGACGTCCTTATAGCTAAATGCATGTCGGCGGTCGTATAAGCTGATGTTAGGAAAAGGCGAATGTAAGCGAAGACATCACATGTGTCGTGTCTGGTGGAGAAGATTGAAAAATGTGAGAGATTCGAAATCAATTGATATGTGGATTAGTTTAGTATGTCCGAATCGAGGCACATTGCTTATATAAGTTCATTCAAGCTTCAATCTTGAAGTGAAAATGAAAATAGTTGTTGGATCTGCACAATGTTCGTTAGAATTTGTCACCGCGACAAAAGTCCTATCTCACTCTACTCAGCTGGAAAAATGTCCTTTCTATTCGAATTATAGTTGGCTTTCGGTATGATAAGATCAAGGGGAGGCGTAATAGTCACATAGACGCAACAGTAACTAGGCAAAATGTTCAAGTCTTCCGATATATGACCAGAGTTGAGGAGGACTATTCCCCAAAGTGGTCGCCGTAGCTTAGTGGTTAGAACGTTGGACTGCTAAGCGAGAGACACAGGTTCGATTCTCAAAACCACCAATCGTTGACGTTGAAACATGACTAAAACCTGCAAGAGTATAATCTGTTATGAAAAAGCTTCTCAATTCGCCGTTCGGATTCGGGATTAAAAGCCTCAAAATTCACAGAAGCAGCGAGTAATCATCTTTATCCACTCTTCCTTGCTCCTTCCCCTTATATCGCCTGAAATTCTAACATTAGTTCAGGTTTAAGCAAAAGGGTATCACACAATCCATTCTAGATGAGTTCTAAGCTCCCAGTATGTTTCAATGCTGATTCTTTCCCATGCATAATCAAAGGAAGAATAAATATAAAAATATGAGAAGTAGAAGTTAATTCAATAGAGGTACTCATTCCCACAGAATTTTTCCATTTTCGATTCTCAAAAGCAACTGAATTATATAGCACAATCTGAAAGGAAAGCAATCACTGGAGAAACGGACGACCAACATTTATCTTACTCTGTCTGTCGTCAGTCAGTTTTCCCGCAGTTGAGTGTGTGTTGATGTAAAATAATCTAAGTGAAATAAACGGATTACAAGACTGTTAAGGAAAGTATCAGAGGCAAATACGACGGGAACTGTCCTTTAAGCGGATGACCGTAAAGTTTATCAAAAAAAAAAAAAAAAACTTGAAAGAGATACTCCAACGAAGAGGGTCGGTCACTGGAGATAGGTTAAGATTAGTTTGCGTGAATAGATTTCATCCATTGGATATCGTCAGCAAAATTGTCAACGCTAAATTGAATTATCTTTGAGTTTCATTGATTGGTTATAGCTCAAGTGATTGTGTTTTAGACGGAAGTAGGTGATAAATTGAAATTGGTATTACTAGTGTGATTATTAATGGGTTCTAGGGTTAATACAACCTTTTGATAGAAGGAGTTAAAACAGTCTAAGGACCTTCAAGTCTAACGTAACAGAGATGGAAAAACGAGATTTATATGAAAATCGTTGACCATAGTTAGAATTTAAGATTCATTCATCCTTCCATCGTTCCACCCTCATAAGACTCAATAAAACAGTAACATTGTTCTTTGCAGGACACTTAAAGACAATTGAAAATTCAATTTTTGAAAGCATTCCAAAGAGGTCATTATCCTGATCCTTACCAGAGAACAATTTAAATAAACGCACATCGACTGAACTGTTCAAATGAAATTCCAAGCACATTCTCTTATCACATTCAATGGCGCACTGTTCAAATGTCCTTCATATGAAAGTCCTTTCATTTCCTGATGTCCAACTGTAAAAAAGTAAATCCAAAATGATTCTAAGAGCGCCAACTACAGAGCCAACGAGCACACAATCACTTACTGTGACTGTGGATAAAAAAAAAAAAAAACAATCCGCATTATGTGTAAATGCAGACTCGTTTCCACTTCCATTTAGGGGCGGTAGCTGCCCATCCATTAGAATTCTTAAGATGAGAAATGAAACTAAAGACGTAAGCGTAGAGCGGCGACTACTCCTAACAGTGGATGCATAGGGATGTAGGAAAGGATAGAAAGGAAGTGCTTTTGTTCTCGGACATCTTCAAGAATACCTTCCATTGTCTTTTTGGTTCAAAAGAAATGCGCTTGGCTTCTTTTGTAGGTAGAACTATGCGAAATGATTAAAATAGAACCTCAGCAGACCATTGGGGATGGGTGTGGATGTCAGGACTAAAAGTTGAGCAAAGCAAGATCCCAATAAGATGGAGCGATAGTCATTTTTGCCTCATTTCGTGTTTTTGTTCGATTTACTAGTCGCACCTCCCCTCGCTTGTAATATAAAAAAATAACCTCCAGCTCGAGTAAATTGCTCTTGAGCAGAAAGTTTCCGGTTCCGTTCTTTTGGACTTATCTTGTGATGCTGGTGCTGATTCTTTTTCCAGGGTTTCTGCTTCTTAACTGAAGATGCGGCCCGGCTCTAATGTATTTTGCGCGAGCACACGCCTTGAGAGCACTTCAAATACGTTCTTCACGAAAATTTATTGCACGGGAAATTAAAACGGCTTTTTTTCTGTCTGCAGCTTCTTCTTTTTCGGTTGCTTTTTGTGTTGCGGATTTCGTTTAGCGTATCTCTTCAGTTTTTCTCATTTATTCTGAGAATTTTTATTTTTCCTTTTTACTTGCCTCCGCTCTGGACATAAGGGGCAGCCAGTCAATCGTCGGAGAATATGATGAAGAGCAGCGGATGAGGATAGACTTAAAACAAAGCCATGTTATTAAAATTCTCTGTAACGCATACAACCAGCGGAAAAAAGCGAGAAAGAGAGAGAGACTATGTACCACGATTCACTTTATTTTTTAGCCAGGACAAGGATTCTTTTTGTTCTCATGCTGCTGTCGCTGCAGGGAATGTTGGTCAAGTGTACCTAGCTGCAAATAATGTTCACACCTGAGCTTATGTACTTTCTTGTTCGGCTGGTATAGAGTAGTTGGGAGAGAATACCTTTCGAGTGGCTGCACTTGAAAATCTTTTTGTGTCAAATGAAAAACGAACTCTGAAGTAGTGGGTGGTAGGTGGCGATTGATGAAGGACCTTAACTGTGAGAAAAATAAAAATTCTTTCGGGTCAAGTCAATTCTTCAAATCAATAATTGAAGATGTGTTTAAATTCATAAGCAAGAATGAGTCTTTATATTTTTAAAGAAGTGTCAATGGTAAACAGGGATTGGGATAGAACATTATAAACAGTTTTGTATCAGTTTTTTCAGTTAATTTACTGTTGACACTACTAATGATCTAACTACGTTTCTTTAGACATAGAAGAAGCTTTTAACAACGTCTATACTAAAGCTATTTACGAGCATATCAAGCAATGGATTGAATCGATTCTTATCTCTTTAACGTGGAGTTTGTCGTCCAAAAAATTTCTAGATCTATACGTCAATTGCGGCAGGTCTTAGTTGCTTGGAGGACTTCCCAAGTACGCCATGCTCTGGTCGAAAGGTTCAACTCAGTTATTCACAACGGGGTGGGATATCTGATGTAATCCGACGACGGTAGGAAAGGCATCTCTAAGTAGAAAAGATTACATACAACTTATTGTGGTTCTTAAGAGCCATTTCTGCATCAGAGTAATACACTGAGGCTTAAGCGGCATCACTATCTGTAATGCCTGTGGAGAAGGAAACGACACCGTGAGACATTTTTCATGTGATGGACCTACATTTGCTAGGATGAGGTGGAGGATTTACTTTAAGATGTGACCACCTAAACTCTGAACCACTTCATAACACTCCAAGTAAACGTGAAAGTAATTTACAGAAGAATCCGGATATAGCGACGATCAAGGGACCAGCGACATTAAGTCGTATTAAACGGACGACGCACAAAACGAACTAAACTTTTAAACTTTTTTATTGTATGCAAACCTAACATGATGTTGTGTCTACGTTGCTACAAATGGCTATAAACGAAGTCGTAGTAAACGGATTCCACTGTATATCTAATTGGATTTGGTTGACAAAAATACTGCAGTGCAGAGTCGTGAAGGACAATTGACGAATATTGTTGCAAATGAAAATGTCATCACTCACTTCAAAATAAGGTGTTTGAAGTGATAGCCACATCGAACGTTGCAAGTGCGTCAGTCCCTATTAATGAACAAAGTCTATTTTCAGGTTTTATGTCTTTCACCAAAACTATCTGTTCGAAATCCACCCCTCTTTCCAATTACTTGCCACATTTAACATACTTCAAAATAATAGCTTTCTTCTTACTTTCAATCTCATCTCTCAAGTCATGTCCTCACTCGAGTAAAGTTTACTCAAGGACCCCTAGCAGAAAAAAAAAAAATCATAAAACTGAAACGATGAGTAAAAGAATTTATAAAACATAAATCTCTACAATCTTGTATATATTCAGAGAGAAAAATTTGTAAACATGAGAAGGGAATTGAGTGAGCGTACTACGAAACGTGCAGCTCGTCTCGCCATATGCAATGGCTCCTTGGACTGAGAAAAAAAAAAGAAAGGAAAATCCAAAGCTCGGATCATCCCAAGTGAATATTGTGCGAATTGAAAGGTGGAATCGGTGTATTCTAATTTTTTGTATCCTTTTGAATTTGCAATTACACTCAACGTAAAATAAATATTTGTATGTGTGTTGTAAGTACATCTATATGTATCTCAAATCCTGCAGGAATATCCACGTAAATAAAAAAATTAAAATAAAAAAGAAATCTTCTCTGAAAATACACGTTTATCTTGCGTGGCTTCGACGTCCTTTGCCGAAAAATAATGTTTAAGGAATTTCACTAAGTAAATTGACAATCAGTTAGCAAATGTAAATTTATTTTAAAATTTGCATTTGGATAATTGAAATAATTGGTTCCACACAATGAGAACTACCTCTTCGTTTTTTAAGGATCAATTTTGTATTTTGTCTTATTGAAGAGGGTCCTCAGAACAATCAGTGTCTCAGAGGGTGTAGGTACCTTTTACATAAACGATTTGCATTTAAATTAATTGGAGAACTACCTACAGATAAGGGCAACCAAATTTACTTATAGATAAATTAATAATCGTTGAAGTTATTATTATCTGAGGCCACATAAGGACACCAACTTCCACTCACAGGGAGTCCGCAATAGATGAGGCCAGAAATTACTCTTTTTTTAACTTCTTTTCAGAGAAGTAGTGAGGCCACGTCCCACTGGTATTTATTGATCAGATCTTGAATCGTTTGAGATTGACGGCTTCTATACATGTTTTCTAACAAAATGTATTTTAATAGAGGACGTAGAGGAAAAGAGCGATATACAGTTGTGCATCAAAGCTTGCAACATTTATAGATTGCAGCAAGCCACTTAGGCGACCTTAAGAGTGAAATTACTTACCTTCTTGGAATAGTTGCGTCATGGTTTACCAGAGTTAACTGCGACAACAAGAAAATTTATGGTCTGCTTGAGGTTGATGACTTAGTGGTTTTATATTTGAAACTGTAATACTTTAGACGCTTTTTTTCTAAAAACTGAGTTTGGTTTTCAGTGCAATTCTTCACTTTGTGACTCGATTTGGGCGCACGTCTGACAATGTGCAGAACTTGGACACACCTAATTATCGGTTTAGAAAATGTGAAAGCCTGAAGTTTTTCAAATTTGATCGAGGACCACTCTTCTTTTTCTAAGTCGAAAATGAAAAAGAAAGAATGCTGGCACATTTTCCGACAATTCTACGCCCGTAGACAGAGATCCTCTGATGCTTTTGCGATCTAGTCACTGGGACCAATAAACAATTATTTTTCCGACAGTTGAAACCGCAAATTCCGATAGCCCATTGTCGTAGATATCATCTTCAAATCATCTAACATTGTGGTCTAAGTGCAATATCACTTCATTTACCTACATCATTTATTTAAAACAGTTTGCCCTCATTCGAAAAATCTCAGAACCACGTACCTCTATGTACATTATTCCATTCCATTAGCATTTTAAATCATTTAATGGAATTCAATTCAAAATCGACATTCGAACATTTCTCAAAGAACTAAATTGCCTTTCATTGTTAGCCCGTAATTGATCCTAAATGACGTACCATTAAATGTAATTATTTTCAAATGAAATTCCGTTGTCGAACGGCACATGGAGGAAAGGCGCAGCCCTGAGTTTTAAGATTGTCAAGGAGAGATTGTCCAAAAGTTATGGATACCTAACAGGATAGACGTTTCGAATTTACAATGTAATCACAAGCATTCTAGTGAGAGTGTACTCAGTTACAAAGGAAGGTGACCGGTCTTTCATTTATTTCTGGACACGAAAGTATATGCGATGCTGCCAAGAACAACAATCGTTAACCACTATGGGGGTGAGATAAGGTGGATGTTTATTGCCAGTAACTCGGGGGCACAACATTGGTAAATGAATGGTGGCTACATATTACTGGAACCCAACCTCGCTGGCTGGTGTGCTGTCCTGTTTCATTAGTAATATCTTCCAGTGTTGCCAGTTTTATATTTGAAATCATTACATTCGTGGGTACTGGACTAGGTTTAAAGATTTTGAAGGCCGAAGGCTTAAAAGTAACAAGAAAATCAAAATAAATACAAGTAAGAAAAATCACTGTCAGAACTCCAATAACAAAACCTAAGACCTAAGCAATCAGAGACCGGGTCACGGAAGTTGGAAAGGCCTTAATGCATGACTGCAGTATTCGACAGTCAGGAAAAAAAAATATCAATTTAGAAAAGTCCATTTTCTTTGGAAAAAAACGTTAAAAAATGTTCAAACTGGACTTAAGGAGCTTGATACAAAAAAAGGGAAAAGTCTCTATGCCTCCGAAACCAGCAGATTCTGCAATAATGACCAGGAAACTCCGTATTACATACTAGCATACTGCAAATAACTATTTGACCAAAGAAGGAGTTACTTTCTACCAGCGAGCTTAGTATTTTCCACTAACTACTCCACACCCTACCTACCTATGAATAAGCGACTCAGGCAAAGATCCCAACCCAGAATTTGCTTCAGAGCAAGAGACTTGAGTTTCATATAACTAAAGCATCTTAAAACCATGCTTTTGAAAACCACGAACTTAGAACTCTCTACAGGGCACAAGGATAAACAACAATCTAACCCCATTAACATACATTTCACTAACCTATGGCAACTCAGTCAAATCGGGAAATCAAAAAAACCCCTAGTCCCATTCAGTGATTTCATTAATTTAATGTTATATTGACAAAGTTCCATTTGAAGGATCCAAATTAGTAAGCTGTATCTAGAGTTTCCTATTATGCAACTTACCGATGGTCTAGACAATTCGACTACCACTACGCCAACCTCTCTGCGGATGAAAGTTTCCTCCGTCAGGGTTAATTATGCGGCAGGGTTCCGTTTGACTTTAATGATAATATTGTTGCGCTTTGGAGGTGATTAGCACGGAATGTAAATTCAGGACATTGTTCTGGGGGTTGCTGTTTGCATTCCACCTCCTGGACATTCACTTCCATTCCAAGTGCCCCTAACGAATTAAATTGTAGACCGTTATACTTTCTAAGTAACCTTTCGTGTTTGTAATTATTTTGTTGTAATTTCTCTGTCAAGCCCTCCAATTGAACCTCACTCTGGGGGCCGGCGCTCCTTCCTACACTTCCTTGTAAGGTTTTTCAAAGATTTTAACGATAAGTCACGCTTGTGTGAGCGCGCGACGATGGTGGCGCTAGGTTGAAAAAAGCGACGTTCGTTGACGGTTGTTCCAGAGAGAGAACCTTCAGCCTTCAGTTGACCTTTTTTAATTACCCTACTGCTGTTGAGGCGATTTGTTTCGTAATTTTTTTATTTTTTTTTATTTTTTTTTTTCTTCCCCGGCAATGGACAATTTTTTTTACCATCTCCCCTGCTTCATTTGCCTGTAAACTCATGTCCTGATTTGTGAACTTAGATTGGTCCTGCGTGTTTTCCCCCCAGGCAACGTGACAAGCAACCGGTGATGGTGAAACAAATGTACAAGGATAATTGAGGAGTACAATGCGGGGGAAAAAAAGAAATTTAAAAATAAAAAAAAAAATAAATTGTTTGAATCACAAAAAATGACAAGCAGATCCCAAAAATAAAACAAGGACCACGGTGAGGGATTGAAAGAATAATGTCCTCTGTGTGTGCGCACACAAAAAAGGACGGCATTGTGAAAAAAAAGATGAATAATTAGGAGACAAATTTAAGTGGCAAATTTTATTTGCATGAACATTTTTACTTGCTCCTTTAAGGAGCAGATATTGGCTTCAGGAAAATTGAACCAAAAAAGTTGGTCTGTGTCCAAAGGTTCACAACACCACCAACTAGGCGGGTGTTTGTTTCTCAAATAGATCGCCTTCTGTTTAATCCTTCAATGACTCTGCTTGAATTTCTATTGAACTCTGAATACATGAGCGAATAAGTGCAACACAGTTGGATACCTTTTCGTTGTACCACTCTTTATTTTTTGAGATTTTTCTCTTCGTCAACTTTGTGAGGCAATGTCGAGCAGAGTACAGCACTGCAAAACTTTCAAAAGACGGAAGGACTTCGAGGTAATAAAATGGCGGCAATAAAACAACCCCCGAGTTCGGTGCCACCGAGGAATGAGATAAATCTATTGCAATAATTTATGTTTATTTACTTTTGTAATTTATGACCCCTAGGGGGTGATGGTAGCGGTAACGGCAGCACTGTGACAGAACGTTGATGACGGACAATTGGATTGGATAAGCCGGCCAGTGGATCGTTTTCCGGAGCACTTAAGGAATTGAGGTAATGAAATAAAAATGTTAATGTTTCAATATTTTCGAAAAAAAAAGTTGTTAATGGAATTAGTGACTGTGATTGTGAGCGGAAGAATATGCTAAAGTGATTAGGTGTGAGCTGGGAGACTTGAAAAACGTGTAAAGGGCATGCTTCAGTCAATTCATTTCAATTTTGGATTGCTTCCTTTGCAGCTATATCTATATTTTTTGTGGAGAATGTCCACAAAAATACGACGACGAAGGTCAGTGAAATGTTAGTTTAAGCAAAACTTTATTGAAAACCCAAGGTTAGGTAAGGTAAGCTAAGGTTTCTTGTGGTATAGACATACTTATGTATAATACATATGAGGTCCTTTGCGATTTGTCTATATTTTCTATAAGCTCCGCAGATGCAAATGCGTGAGTGTTACTGGAGAGCCCTTAAGAATGTACCCTTTTTTGTCCCGTCCTAGTCTGGCTCACTAGGACACTCAGACGCAACTGGTTTTTACTGTAATTTTTCTGGTCTTTCTTAGAAAGCAGAGTCGGTTGAATATTTCTGGCACCTGATACAAGCAAAAATAGGAAAATTGCAAAAGAAATGACCCACAATACATATAGTCATCTTCTCAGAAGTTTCATAACCCGAGATCCCAGTTTGACCTGGGACCCAGCCTTGAGTAAAAGAATCTTATTTTGCGACCAAATTCAGATAGTTCTTGTATTAAGGTCAATTTGACTGTCCTCACGGATATATGTAGATACTCTGATGTCACTACCGGTACCACATCACTGCAGGAAATGACAAACCTTCAAAAATATAGTATGTCATGAAAACATTCTCAATCAGCCGGTCATTCAGAGTGGGGAAGTTCCTTTCATTCGTGCAAAAATATCATATATGTCAGGAGGCCAAAATCCACAATGGACTTTTGACCCACCTGGGTGGGTTATAAATCTACAAATCAATTGTGAACTTATATCCCGTCAGGAGATAGTTCCCGGTTCTTTACGAGCTTTCACGCAAAATATTTGGGTGCATGTTTGCCTTATAAATAGTAAAGCCTAATGCTGTTGGCTTCCATTAACACATCTGCTCCAGCTCCAGGCCCTTACTTTTTTTAGATTCGTTCGTGAAAATGCTCCAGGCCTGGCTTAAATTCTGGCTGAAGTCAGACCTGAACACATGTAGGGTCGACTTTGGTTTTAACTTATTCAAAACATGTGGAAATGACAATATCACTACAATGCGTTAAAACACATACAATGTAGCTTTCTATATCACAATAGTTTCAAAAGAAACTTCCATTCCATGTTTTTGCTATCCGTTCCCCAATAGATTATTAAGCTGGAGAATCCAATAATCGAATATAATGATGACCGTTACAGCAATGTCAGATGCTAATGCCATTTATTGAAACGTAGGTTCAGAGTCTTAAAATCAACTTTATTTAATTTCAATTTCATTTCAGAAACAATTTTTCGATACAAAGTATCTGTATCCACTTCTAAGAGAAATACCAGTGTCTTTACGAAAACCATTTTTAATATCCAAGACCTCAATAACCAGACCTTCTAGCCACATTCAATTTCCATCAAATTAATTCAATTAAATACTAAGTCCACTATAATCACAACCCTTTTAACCAAAAGGAGATAACAAAATGGCTTAAAACACAGACAAAAGGCTACATTGCCTTACGCTCCTATTCCCTTTTTTTTCTGCATGACCGTGCCTCCAATCCAATTTATTCAAACGGGAGGGGCGGGTGGGAAAAGAAACGCAGTCAAAGTACTTCAAACTTTTCCACTGATTTTACAATTATATTAAGTACCAAGGAGACTAGTGCGGTTGGGTGGTGTGGTGGGGGGCAGGATACCCCCAAAGACTTTTCCATATCCCAGTGTTACATTTCGATTAGTGACCGGCTACAATATCTGCATGCAGAAAGAGAAAGCCAGCAGATTATTACAAGTACATACCTTGTGGCGGCAGATTTTCTCCTCCGTAATTTGCTTGGCTAACTCTGTGGCAGCGCCCTCTGTGGAAATTAAAAACTTTTTTAAATCCTTTTTTTTCGCTTGGTTCACATAAAAATCTCTACATAATCCTAATCTATTCGAGTAGGTGTGCCGGGACTCTGTCTCTGCGGCTACCTTTCTCGCTCCACCCTTTCTTTCATGTCGTCCTGGCGTTATAAAGAGATTTGAGGAACAACAGACATAGAATCCTTGTGACTTGTGAATTTTAAAGCGGTCTATGGCTGTGTGCATTTTCTTTTTTTTTTTCTTTTTAGCGGAAGTAATTCGTGGTTTTTAGCCGCCCACTTTGCCGTTGGAAAATTTAACGAAAATTAGTTAGCAAATTAAAAGTTTGCTCTCGTAGTAGTGTTGTAAGTTGATGATTGTTTGGCTGCGGTACCGAGGTTCACGGGTTATAGAGGAATGAAAGAAACGACTCCCAAGACGTCGGCGTCGTACCGCTGTGCTGCGTCATTCCCATCAGTTCGGGGTATCAAAACATTGTTAAAAGTTTTCCCATAAGCGATTCTTATTGAAGGGTTTTAGCCAAAGGAAACCGTGCATTTTCATTGTAGTCTCTGGTTTTGCTTAAAGTCACGGGGTTGGTGGTATGATAGAATCCTCAATGACTTGCATGCGCAGCAATGAAACTCGAATAAGAACAATTAATTGGTTAAAGTTTCGTTCTTTGAAAAATGAATGAACGAAGTTAGTGACGAGGGTCAGTGTAATTGGAGTCCTTGATGCAGTTGTTGAGAATATGCTGTGGTTCCCAATTGGGCATGAATGATGTTTTATTTTTACAAAGTTGATATGATACCTTTATGGATTTAGCAGGAATTAGAAGTCGAGAAAGAATTGTCAATATAACATACCACCTCTAGGACTGCCCAAACAAAAATCTCAGATAACGCTTAATATCTTGATCCTATCGATAAGGAAGCAAACTAAACAAACCCTTGTAATGATGTTTTGATATGATCTTGCCTTTTCTTTTATCCGCAGACTCAGTGGTCCGTCAGTTGTTCTTTAGTTCCATATTTTTAGTACTAAAGAGATGGACTAGCTTTGACCACCTTAGACTGCATATGAGATAGGGTATCAAAAAGGTGCATTTCTTCTATAATGTTGGGAATAGGTCCATTTAACATACTCTTGGAAGCTTTGAGCAATAAACAATTAGCTTATGTCAAATACTTTACATAAGGTCTTCGCATTTAAACATATTTAAAATATCGGTAACCAGAAGCGCTCCAAAGAGTGGAGGGTTGAGCACTGCACTGTCATGGGTGTTTTTTTTTTATCGATGACATCCTTTAAAAAACTGTGTTCAATTGCTTATGCAGAGTTATCCTGAACAGAAAACTAAATTGGAACATAAGCTTTGAATAGATGGTGTGCAAAAGTCACAATCAGTACGTTAGGAAGCAGTAGGGAAAAAGTGGAAGATGGAATCAGCAATGATGTACTGGCTATACACTACGATAGTCAAGCCCATGCTTTCTCATCTAGCTGCTGTATAAATGTCTTAATGGATGCAGTGTAAGATTGTAGCTTTTGGAAGATTTTCCAATGACGCTTTAGATCCATTTTGGTGCCTACTAACCGAAGAATTCTACTCTGCAATCCTTAGCATTATTTTTAATCAAGTTTGGTAGAGAAATAAATTTGTATAGTAACTACTTACATAGTAAAGCACAAATTCACTGACATTATCGCCGTGGTTTACTAGGCATTACAAGCATCCTACATATTTCATTGCTAGTAATCCCCCATAGTTAACGCACATTTTTTCAATAAACTCCCATAAACATATCTCTGGACACTTAAATTTTAAATAAATGCTAAAGAAAAAAAAACTGAATTTTGAGTGAATTTATGATTACAAAACAATTTAATAAATTCCTCCCTTAATTCCAACTCTAATTATTATGGTTTGTTAAATTTTTCCAACAAGTGCTGGATTTATATGATGTTTCTCTTTATAGCCGCTCCACTACAGCATGTACATGTGTGGAATTTACTTAATTAGCAGTTTTATCATTACATTTGCACAAAGTTTATTGCATTGCCAATGAATCCTAAGGGAAACCACAAAGGACCCAATAAAATATCCTATGCAATTGGATTAACTGTAATCCCGTTTAAAAAAAAATTCAAATGAACGCAAATGAATATCGGTGCTGCAGTAATAAAAAAAAAGAAAATTTACAAAATTTAATTAATTTTTATTAAGAGCAATAGCTCTCGCCTAACTACCAATTTAAATTGTTTTACTGCAATATCCTTTATCACCAGCAGACCCACTCCCACACTGGTCGGTTTTAAACAACAGGTGTTGCTTTGCATTGATGCAACAGGAATAGGTGAGAGGGTTAATTGTATGCAATTGTCCTGGAGGTGAACACCAATACAGACTTACAAAATGTAAAACAAAAGGAGATGCACAACACATAATCCGCTGTATCTTTCAATCCAAACAAATATGTATTGTATCTGTTGGGAAGAATTACCTGTCTGCAGTATCAAAATGGATTTATAGGGTATTTAAGTAATTTAATGGCCATCTAATACCCTGGGTCAGTTTATACAAACAAACGATTATTACCCAGGTCCTATGTTGGATCCCTGGGCGCAATTGTCTAGGCTACGTGCCTGGGACTGTTCACGTACGCCATGTCATCATCGGTCAGCAGCACTCACGCACGCACCTAACTAACGTCCAGACTAACATATTAGAACGAGTGTGGAAATTCCTCGGGCAGCAATATACAGGACAAAATGAGGATGAAATGGGCAACGGATGTTTTAGCGCATTGTACCTAGACCACGGGGATTGGATGGCTGGACTTTATTAAACGCTTGTTGACAGGGTTACAAAAACCCGAGTGAGTTGTTCTGTTTTTGGAACGACAAAAATTCCCTCCACATTCGTTGTGATGAAGGAAAAAGACGAGTGGGAAAAAACAAACTCCTTTTCAGTCGGGACGTTGATGAACGTTTTCCATGACTACTACCATGGTCAACAGTTTGGGGTTTAATTTTGTTTCAGGACAATAGATGTTGTTGTTACATGGTGAACCTTTCTCTGACGTGAATGTAGGATTTTACTACCAATCATCGCCAGGATATCTCTATTTCGGTTATTTTTTTTTCAAAACTAATTCAAGAGTTTGAAGGATAAACTGCAAAAGAGAATTGAGGCATGATGTTATTGTTAGTTATTCCTTTGTCTGGATAACTATTGAATGTCAAGTCCATGGGTTTTCGTTTATAAGAGCACAGGGTCCAAATTGGTTTGAGTAAATTTTATGCATTGAATTGGACCTTTTGGGATGTTGAACACTTCTGGAAAAAGGTCAATTAATGTCAGAAACTTAACACAAGTTGTTGTTCTAATTCGCAACGTGTTTAAGTGGACAGCACACGTGTTAATTGTTTTTATTTTTCGTGTTTTAATATAAGTTTCTGAAGTCTGAGTAAGCTTTTGAAACGTGATCGGCTTAGAAAATAGAACCTAGAACCAAATTGTAGTCCTCTGTAGTCCTCTTTACATTTTTAAATGTCTACTTTAGATGCCACTATGAACATTACAGCAGAAACGTGAGCTTTTAAGTGGTAAGCACAATTTATAAGTTTCCATCAGCAGAGAGTTCTATCAGGACTTTCCAGAGTACCAACAGGAATTCTGTTGATAGAGTAACAAAATTTGCAGAACTTTCCCTTCAAGAACTGCAATTTGGCCTTGCATCTGTTTACATATGTTTGTGCTTTTGTTTGATGGCAAGAACTGGTTCACCACATGTATCCTTTCCAGTACCAAAGTTAACTCTAAGCATAGAAAACAGCATTTATATACTTCTTTGAATGCTTCTCTTTTGAAATACATATATATAAATATCGAAAACCTCCACTAAGTCTCTAAACATATAACACACACCGTCGTAAGCATAGTTTCCTTGAAATGAGATTCGACCTTGAAAGTTTTGTCACATATCATTTGCCATGCAGAAGCTCAAAAAATTGTTCCAACAAATATTACAAGAAAAAAAATCTTAACACCGATTTTCAGTCGCCGTGCTCAGCTCAATTTTATTCATATTTCTCCGACGTGCGACGTACACAGGACATATGGCAGATGCACCGTTTGAGTGGTTCGTACCGTGCTTTAACGAATTTCCGTTCGGCAGTCACCGACAGCAATTTATGCGTATGACATGTCCTTCCTTACTTGTTCCACTCCAACGAACGCACCAGCTCTTGCTTTTGCTTTCACCTGACGTACCGTTAAACCGTTTATCAAGTTTTTTTCCCACATGGTATGCATCATGCCCTTATAAATATAATCAATTCCGATTCGTAGAATAAAAATAAATAAAATTCATTTGAAATGTGTTGAGGTGAAATAAAAAAAAATTTTGTGGCAAGCGAATTAATATGTACCCAAACCGCCCTCGGGGAAAAAAAACTGCAGACAATATCCTTTTGTTATGTAATTTTCCCAGCGGCAGTAACGTACTATGACATTTTGAATGAATCAGGAAAGACAATTAAAAAAATCCTCCACCCATGCCCACTTATTGTTGCAACCAGACATTTTCCAGAGAGACAAGCGGAGCCCAGCAGCTCAGAAGCACAAAAAAGACATCACAAGCGTAAAAAATAGAAGGTCCTTACGTCCGTTAATTATTATTTTTTGGAAAGAGTTACCTGACTCAAACAAAAAAAACAGGATGACATTGTTATAAAAATTTCCGACAACAGAATAGAATCAGAGCGGCAGCGCACCGAGAGAGCGCACCAAACAATAAACAATACAAGGAAACAGCATGAATCGTCCTTGTCCTCGTCGTCGTCGTCGTCATCATCAGCATCAAAATTATCGCACACAACGTGATGTGCCCCCCATCCCCCAAACAATAAGCAATGTTGTCGGCGATGAAGGAAATGAAAGAGAGGACGAACCTGCACAAAAAAAATGGAATTTTCAATTTGCGTTCAAATCATAATTTAAATTTTTCGTATATCCTTAACGAAATCGTGTTTCACCAGAGATTTCACTCCCAGAGATCGCCTGCCATCCCCAGCCCCATCTGTCCTCCCGCAACTGTCCTTGTGTGTTGTAAACAAAACAGTCACATACACAAAAATGAAATTATAATGAGGCAGAGACAGAAAGAGAAAGGAGCGGAGCAACGACAAGAACCGACTAAATGAATGAATGGAAGATAAAAAGGACGATGCCATGAGAAGACAAGGGAAAGAGTCAAGGATAACAGCCACTCGTGCTGTCAGGTTGGTTGTCCTACGTACAGTGTGTGCTTTACAAAGCCGAATTCCCTAAGAATTTGTCGTAATTCAGTTTCTTTTTTGTCGAACGTAGCTTGTACTCCCTGAGGGAGTAACACAGAAGCACAGTGCAACTCCATTCTCTCAGCCAAACACAAACACACACATACACACATGTTTCTAATTCAAATCTAAAGAAAAGGATACAATGGTTTTGTAATGTATAGTTGATGGAAATGTTCTCAACTTGTGTGTATGCAATGGAAGAGTGGTATGTTAAAAACTTAAAGTTGAGTCCTTATGTTAGAACAGTTGCAGAATATCCTGCGAAAATTGAAAAAGTTTCTTTCAAAGGATATTAGTCACTGACTTTTATGTTTTTTTGAGTGCGTTCAATGGCCTCGACCTTTATGATTCCTTTGGGCTAAGAAAACGTTTGAGAAGCTTACAAAATTCCTTTATATCACAGTTATTTACTTACTCATACCTCGAGGGGTTGCAAAAAAACAAAACGTTTCACTGCCAAATGTTTGGAAATTTTTGAACACGACAAGATATCACGAACAAAATGTCGTTAGAAAACATTAGGAAACGTTTCAAGGAGGGACATGCTTTATTTACAATGTGATGCACTACTGAAAAAATGCTTGTAAATTTGTGCTCATTTTTAGCCTATTCGCATGGACTTGTCAATGCTATCTTATTTTATAGAAAGCCCTTATAGTCTTCGTCCCTTCTAGTCTGCCTTTTTCCTTCAGCAATTTTATATCACACCACGTGACTCATGTCATAACGTATCTGATATGAATGTTCAACAGATTCCAATTGTTGTCAAGAAACACTTTAAGACAAATTTAATATTGTCTTCCTTCAAGGCTGCATCCTCCCATCTACTACTACTTTATTCATTTAAGTTAGTGAAGAAGGAGTGGATTTTTACGCTTGTGTAAAATTGTAGTCAGCTCCCAAGCAAGCATGAAAAGGGCTTCAGCGAACACCATTGTGGCTAAAAATTTTATCAGCTCAAAGGCAAAACAGATTAAAACTACAATTTTGCTGAACTCGTGTAATTCAATTATCTTAGGGCGTCCTTGACGCTAATTGCCAACCTCTTAATGTTGTCAATTGTTAAGTCAATTCAAATATAATCAAAATTAATGGCCTGCTATAAAGAGCTGTGAAGTGAAATCTCTAATCACATCAGACATACATAATCTAGACCAGACATCGCTTGGAACCAAGTTCAAGGCAACAATAAATGATCTCCTTTTTTATGAAACATGGCAAAACCTCGAAACAGCCATTAGCAGGATCCAGAACAAAACATAAAATTAAGCTATTTGTACATCTGTCATCAACTTTAACAATAAAATGTGTAATCAGACTCTATTTATGTTGTCCTTAACCTTGGGAAATTTAATTACTTAACAGTTACCTTCGAACAACTTCACTTAACAGCCATTAATGTGCATCAAACCTAACCTTAATCGAAATTCTTACTTTTTTTCCTTGTGATTCATAAATTTGTGTGTCCTTCACAAAAAAATAAGAAAAAAAAAGAAAAGAAAAAATGTTAAAAAATTAAGGCCACATAATTCTCGAATACAGGTTCAAGAAAAAAAAAAGGACGAACACAAAATAAAGAAGAAAATTCAATCACTCTTGGGTTCTCCACCACCATCAACAACGTAATCGGTGTGACTTATTGCTGAGGTTGGAAGAAAATTTCCTTCCCAGCTCAGCCACCATAAGTGTTAGGTGATCCTTCGGTGGTGGGGAGCCATGAAACGGAATACTGTCGTGAATGGCCTCTCGAATCCTATACTGAATGATTAACAGTCATTTTGCGTGCCACTGATTTCCTTGGGATGGTTCTGCTCTGGATTGTGTAATTTTTTCCTTCGTTTCGTTTGGTTTGGTTTTTATTTTGCGCTTAGCTAAGCCATCACTTGTGCGAAGGAGGATTCTATTAAACTGCTCAGCTGGGGGTTTTTTTTTTTTTTTTCTTTTTGTTTGCTAAAGGGGAATAAAATATAACCACACTTAGGGAAGGCGTACTCAAAACAGGCACAGAGTTAGTGGATATTAATGTCGGGCGTGCTACGAGAATTACCTTTAAGAACTGCAGTTGACCTTCATTTATGCGAACGTACACGTGAAGTTAATGGCACTTAGTGAACACCTTTCGTCCAGAATCTGCATACAAACTTTGCACACACTAATGTCTGGTGAAAAAGCTAACCCATGAATATCTTTCAAGCAAATGATCCATGAGTTGAACACAATTTAACAGTGGCTTAACTATAGCAGTGCAAATGAACCCTTTTCATGTCGCCCTTTATCACTGTCTCGCAATCGGAATACAGCAGCAATTCCCTGACGCATGTCCTCCAATGCCCAACTACCACTGGTGTCGTCGTCGTAGTCGTGGAAGAAAAACAACCCGATGTTCATCACTCTGCTGGTTGATCGCACTGCAAAACCAATTTCGTTCGCATAGTAAACTCCAACCAACCAAGTAACCGACAAATCTATTCCTAATATCGTAGCAGGACACTAAAGGAGTTGAACGAATTTTCGCCTCCTACGACACACACCATTCAACTTTTTTTCATTTTTCATTTCTAATGTGTGTTAGGGGGTGTCAGGGTTTTTCTTTTTTTTTTCCCCATTGAATGCGAAAAGGGTTGTTTTGCTGTATGAGCCCATTTGGTCGACCTCCTTGGAAAAACAACTTTTCAATCCGTTTTCCAATGGGTGGAAAATTGCGTATATGAAGTGAAGGACATTTCTCATATTGACATCGAACACATTTCTGTTCGTTTAGTACACTTCCGATGGCTATAAGGACCCAGGGAAAAGAAGAGATATGAGTAAATATCAATTTCATTCCTCCACTTATCAGTCAGTGTCAAGGATATACGATGGGAGTGGAGAAAATTCTGGTAGGATCTAGGAGTTGCAAGACTTATGACCGTCGATAAATTAATTCCTAGCAGAATCTCATTTTGAGGGTTAATTTTAACGAGAAACTGAGTTTGAGGATGCAGGGACTGCAACAAATATTTTGTTAATAATTAATTTGTTTTATTCATTAGTAAGTATCTATCACACGCATTACCTTCACCAAATTGCGATTAAAACTTTAGACATTCCCACAATTACATATTTGAATTCTCATCCTTCAGCTGTGACAGACAATACACACGTTAATGGCTCTACTCCATACAAATCTATCAAAATTCTACCACGAGTAACCATAAGTTATCCAAATTGTAAACCCCTTCAATCGGATGCCATCTCTGGCAAAAAAAAAAAAAAAAACTTAAAGCCGAACACAGTACATGAACCAAGAAGGCCACATACTCATATAGTCAAGCGTATGTTTTATTTTCAGCTTCATGGGATTCACCGACTGCTTGTCAACTTTAACAAATTTGTAGCTGATAGTGGCACCCCCACAGAGGGTTTTACTTTCAAGGGTACCCAAGGTTGAACATCAACATCTGTCGCAGAGATGTTCTTGTGAATCCTGACTGTGCGACCGCTTCGTCCTGCTACATGGAAATGGAAATGACTCTACTGCAAGACTTTGTGTTGTTCAGTACTAAGTAGGGTAACCGCAAGTGAATGTAAGCTAAAGCCTGTGCTTATCTCTTCCTCTCGTTCTCGGCAAGTGGAACAATACACTGATTGTCTAGCTGCCTTCGAGGCTTTTTCTTCCTGTATCCTCTCTACTATCTGGAGTGTGTTCGTGCGTATATGCATCGTCCAGGCAGTCTGCTGGCTGACTGTTGAGTTATTTTGCTCGGATTCTATGTGCGGTGGAACCTTGTAGGCGACACAATGTTGTTTCCTTGTTTATGCACGACTGCATTTCTTAATCCTTTTTACACTGGGGCGTATGAGTGTTTTTTTTTTTTTTTGTGTTCTGTTGCTGTGGTAGTTGTTAGAATTTTTCTATTGTTAGACAATGGTAGATTTGTAATGTTTATGTGAATGTTTGCATCTTGCAAATGGAATGAAACAAGGTCGCAGATGGGATCTACCTTCAAGGGAAAATGGAAGGAAAGGGTGGGGTAGAGGGAATGGACTCAGTTAGAAAGTAGGAAATGATTTGCTGTATTCTTGAGAAACAAGATTTGTGGTGAATGTGGTCGTGTGTGTATGAAGGGATGAAGTTGGATTTTATTCATTGTTGTTACATAGGGCATGCAAAACAATGACTTTGGAAATGTAGTGAACATGAAACATTTAACAAGAAAGCATGAAGCAATGTTTTGAGGTTATTACCACAAAAGTTTCTGTTCGTTTAGTTGAAAAGTGGGCATGATGTTCCATATCATTAAGTTTTAATTGGTTTTTGACCTAAACTTGTCTTTCCGAAGAAAATGGAAGAATCATGGTCAGTTATAATAATTGTTGAATGAACTTGAGTTGAATTGAATTGTGTATCTTAATTTTCCGATGGAGGTGATATCAGCAGAAGGAGTCGTTATTGAAAGCGTTCCGCAATCGACAAGTGTTCACAAGAGCTTTGCGTCTATTGCCAACATTTTGTTTAACAAAGCGATGTTTGCGCATATTTTTTTCCATTGTACGATTGCAAACGCCATCTCTCCTCGAAAGGACTTTGTGCTAAGGTAGACCATGTGGACACACACAATATCGGGTGTGTCCGAGTAAATTCCGAAGCCTACATCCTCTTTTTTTTCTCCAAGTGTAAAAACACATGTTTTGACGGGTTTGACTACCATTTCTTCGGCCCAAAGCTTGAAAGCTGTATTGACCTATCCATGGCACGTTCTTCCAAAAATTTCGTCCATTTAGTCGTTTGTAAAATTGGATATACATATATTCGAGTTCAATGACCCTTACTTCAGCCCAACTTTCTATTGATGAGAAGTCTGGAAAATTAAAGTCAGGGTATGCCAATAAATAATCAGTTTTTGAAAATACACCTGAGACTTGAAAGATAAGTGGCCGTAGCTCAGTGGTAAGTGGGTTGGACTGTCAAGTAAGTTGACACATGTTCCAGCCTCAGCATTTTTTTTTTTTTTTTTTGCAGCGCTACATCTTGGCAGGCAATAACGGACATCTGAGAGTACAATTTGTCAAAAACAAAGTTTCTCCCCAATTTATTTGTCAAAAAACTACCAACACTATTTCGTGCCAATTTGCAAACCATACAGTGGTATTTGTAATTTATGCCTTCAGTCATTGCACTATTTTAACCAACTTCGCGCAACTCTTAATACAATTATACTTATCCTTTTACGAAAAATCATTTACACGGTTCATCCTTTAAACAAAACAACACGACCTGGTTCTTCTTATAAATTTCTACAAAATCTCAAAGTTCAAAGCTATTGTTTTCATAATGAGAAAATCTTGACGCGAAAATCTGTGAATAAAAATGATATATACGTATGTATACCTATCATGTACTCCTTTTTGTTCTGTTCTTTCTTATTCATTTTGTATGACTTCTCAAGAAATAACAATTTGTAGATTGCATTTTCTTTTGTCTGAGGAGTATTCTTCCCCACTGTCTATCACACTGAGATCCACTTTGTCATGCTGTCGTCACACTTAAAAGTACAATTTATAAATTTTATTGTGTCACCCCATGTCGGTCCTCGGAAATTGGACAGCTCCATTTGAAATTCAAGCCAACCAGTAGAGCAACCCAGTCTGCTTTATTCAACTTCTTTACTGAAGATGTCTCGCCATCGCTATCTCCATATAATAACATCATCGTATCAGGAGCACGTAAAATATCAGATTCTTCATAATGTGTCAACCATTTCTCTCTGTCCCTATCAGATGTGTCCTTTTATATATGTATGTACGTATTCTTTATTTTTTTCGGTCAGGACCAACTGCCGCCAGTAAGTCGTGGCAATATTTTAACACAAATTCACATTATTCTTGGACATATTGCCTGTCTATCAAATATTGATATAGCTTTGGCTAGTGCGTCATTTCATGGCAACGTGTTTTCTTTTTTTAACACAGTACATCGCAGACAAGCTAGGAACACAGAAAGACTGGCAAATCCTATTAACAAATGTATTAAATCATATCAAATAGAATATTATAACCTGCCGAAGATTAATCATCCTGTCAATCCGTTCTCGCTCATCCACTAATAAATGTCATCGTCGATGGGCAGTTGCCTCATGGAATGCTCGACTACTGCTATGTCGGCATCCTCATCGGCTCTATGTGGATGCCATGAACTACGCATACATCAAATATATCAGCAATGATCCACTCGACATCCTTGTAGTTGTTAAAATAAAATCCAATTTCATTTCTGACATCGAAATCCTGCAGAGACGGGGGACGAGTGGGTGGAGAATTCTGCAAAAAAAAAACAAGGACGAAAAAGTCCTTCAATGGAAAATTGTTCGCCTTGACCAAGAGTTTTCATATCACTGCAGCAGCAAAAGCAAGCAGGCAGTACTGCTCGAACAGAATTGACTGTTTGCCTGGCAGGACATGAAGAACGAATGAGTGCAATGTGGAGCCGCCTGAGTGAAGTCGAAGGAAAGTCAACATTCTAGCCAATCCATTACGGTGTCCTGTCAATCTCACTTAACTCATCCGCAATGAATTAAAAATGAAATTCTACGCGAAGAGTTTTTCTTTTTTTTTTGTTCCTTTCAAAAAAAGTACTAGTCCTTGCGACAGTTCATCTTGGGAGTACTTGTAGTTTGTTCTTCTGTCAGCACACACAACTTCTTTGCTAATATCAGAGTTAACTCGGTCACGGGCGTTATTCATTTATGTCCAACGATACGCGTATCCTGGCATATTTACATCATCAATCATATTGGCCATGCACTTTTTGGGTGGAATATATCCTTTTTTTGCCACTCTGCGGCTTTTGTGTGAATGCAAGCGATTATGGAAAAGGATTGACTGAAAAATTGAAAATTGGACAGCGAAAAATGATGGACGATGTTTGACTCGAATTAAATTGTACACATACATAAATGCGGGTGCACTGCAGAATTGGGGACGATGAATGTACGTACACACTTGTTCTCGTGACCAGGATTATATTTGGTTAATAAATCTGCGAGTAAGAGATTAAAGAAAATGTATTTTTGATGGTGGCCATTTATGTACTTTGATGTAAAAAATAAAATAAAAATGGAAGTGTAAATAGAGTTTAAGGATTACACTTTCGATGAACCGTGCTGTGGCTTTTTCAGGATAAGGTCGCTGTAAGTGCCTTAAAGCCTTTGGCATTCACACAGAATTATAAATTGGACCTGTTTTTATTGTATTACCTCTTGATATTGCCATCAATCACTGCTGCTTCAAGTTACGCATATGTAGTTGATTGGGGTCCCTCTGCACACACTGTACATCTTTTTTTAATTCGTTGTAAAAGATATTCTGGGCCAGGGCGTGGACGTTGAGCTCCAAGTCTTTGTATAGTAAAGTAGGACGTGATTGTTGTTGAGAGGATATAACTAGTTCCTTCTTAACCCAAAGGAACATCGATTGACAAGAGTTCTTCTCCTTTTGATTTCTTCGCTGTCCTTAAGTATTTTAAAGTTATAACAGTCAATTGTGAAGTTATCGATGATGGCCACCCTGTTTTAAATGACAGCATATATTTTGCTTTATCCACCTTAACCGCTAGTTGTCCTTTGTATCTCACAAAACTGTATTTGTCACATTGCAAATGTTGTATAGATTTCTTAAAAGATCGAGCCTCTGGAAAAGAAACAAGCATCAGTTAAAATGTGTAGATTGCTTGGTGAGGTCTTTGTACTTATTCATCTTATTATCTTAGCACAGCTGGGAGTAAGAATACTAAAGTGACATTTTTAATTTGATTTTAGTGCGCGAACCAACCTACTTAAGGAAACAAAATCGTAAATATCAAGTATTCAGATTGTGTATGCAGAAACCTTTATGAAAAATGTGTTAAGCAAATTACAAAGCTGTCAGACCAACAACACTAAGCACATACTTCAGGAAAAAGAAAGCAATTTACTATGCCCTCATAAATCAATTTTCCTGTCCATATTTTGCATTCAATACAAAAATAATCAGTTCTACCCCTGTCAACCTTTCAAACATCTTCAATTTCCATTTCAACTCTCCTCCTCCACCTTCTAACACACACACACAAAAAAGGACCTCTTAATTGTTTCAGTTTTGTTAGCGCCAACAATTTGTCTTGTCCAAAAGTTCTACGCTCTCATAAATCAAACATAATGAACACAATGCCAACCCTATACGTAGCAAAACACCCCACTGAGGATGCCAGAGTGAGTTGGTTCCAAACCGACAATAACAAGACAACTGCAATTCATGGTCAAAGATGTTATTCTAATGGGTGAATGCCACAAATATGAGGGCAAAGATAGACGAAAAAAAAATCTCCAACCCCCATTCAACACAACAACCCCTCATAGAAAAGAAAAGCAAACTAGGAGAAATGCGACTAGGAGCAAGGGCAACAACAATAAAACAAAAGACACACACCAGCAAAAAAAAAAAGAAGCAACTGAAAGTATTGAAAAAAAAAAGGATACAACTCCCGGGGGTGTGTATACATTGAATGACTCTGCATTATTATCACCTTTAATGAATGAACATCGAAACGGGTAGGTTTCCATCTGAAATGGAATTGTCCACCTTCTCCTTAAAATAAACTCGAAAACAGGACATGGGAGTAGCAAATCCATTATTTTCATCGATAGGTGGCGACATTCTTATATCCTTAAGTCGGGCGGATTGTTATCGAAATTGTATTTGCTTAAGCGGCCACGTTTATGAGTGGGTTTCCTTGTTGTCTCCTTCAATCGAATCCCTGATTGAATTGTCTGACCATTTAGAAGCTATCGGAGCTTAGGAAAAAGGGTTGAATTAGGGTCGTTGACGGATTACAAATGAATGTACTGCACCGATTCCTTTGATCCTCTTTGAGTGAAGATAGTCGAGGCCATTGTGTGCGACTTTGTCGGCTATTGAACTGGAAGTCAGACAATGAAACCAAATCGAAAAAAAGGTTGAAAAGATGTCTCTTGAAATTGGATCAAAAGAAGTGGTTTGTTTGCTTGACATCAGTATGTCCCACAAGATGATACCAAATTAATCAGCAGTAAGTTGATGGAAATGCTAATGAAGTCTCTTGAATGCTTCATCCTACTTTGATCTTCGATATGAGAAAATATGCATAGAGACATGGAGTGCATTTTTTTCTTCAACAATCTACGCTTAGCATTCAAAGAGCCCCCCATTGATTCAAGGATCCCAGCAGGAGTCCACACGTGATTACCAACCAACTCGGCATGTGTTGAAAGCAATCTTCTCATTTGCTCGGTTTATTTTTATTGAAATCTTCGTTGAGCTCCAAGAGGCTATCCGTCTGAATGCATCCGTATCTGAAGAGTTTTGTTGGAAGAAGATTTTCTCTAATACTACTCTTTTGGTTTCATTTGTGGTCATTTAACCCTCAGGAGGACTTCTAGGATGCTGAAATGTATTCGTTTTTTTTTCTGTTTTTTTACAGTTTTATGGAATAGTTTGTCTTTGTTTGGCACTCTATGTGTAAAAACAATAAGAGCAGTAATGATAGAACTTACTTCAAATCGGTGTGAAAGGAGAAGATTTCAGAAAAATGAAGACATTCCATGAAGATAAATCAGATAAATCAGGTATAAGCGGTTGCCTGTGGTATGTGAAAGAAAGAAAGAAAGAATTCGAATGATGTATGGTTGGAAGTAAGATTGGATTAAAATCCAGTGCAGTTTAGATAACAGTCGGTTCAAGGATTATGAAATAGAAAAAAGTTATAGAAATAGTGCTTTTGTGCTAGAAGTCTTATAAATCTCGAAGCTGTGAACCAGAAAATGTGGTCATAAGGCTCTGTAGAGCTGGAAAATGTGTCCATTGTGTGTCTAGCATTTATTTGCAAAAGAACCATGAGATGAATTTCTTCGACCTTTTCTGCAACCCAGCCATTTAGGCATTTACCTGTGATCAGCTAACATTTAACCGAGGATGTCGTTCAGTTGGTGAGGTGAAATCTCTGGCATCAGTATTTTTTTTTTCTGAAGTTGAATTCTATGAACGTAGCAGGATAAAATATACCATGTCCTGTTTACCGATGAACTTGCTACGCAAGACGCTCAATATACGTTCATTCAGTTCTGTAACTTATCAGTCAGGTTAAGTTGAAGCTCAACACATGGGAATACCAGCAAAAGCTATTAAAATTGAACTCAACTAAGGCACTTTGTCAATCTAAAAATGTTATTCATTCCCAAACAGCAAGAGAAGTAAAGAATGTTTCGCACTAAGCAAGGGTGATGGTAAGCTCCAGACGGACATCCTCATCGGACATTGTTTAATAAACAATCACCTGAACAAGAGGGGCATACCTTTCACGGACGACTTTGCTAAGAAGATCAAGAAACTGAGGAGCACATTTTATGCGAATATCCAAATATAACTCGAAGCAAGCTAAAATACTTCGGCAGGGGATCATGATGTTTCATCACAACCTCGATCTTACTTAGGATCACAACTTCTTTCAGTTGAAGAAAAACCTTGCTCAACACAAAAGACCTTTGAGTTCACAGTGCTTTTCGGTGCATACAAGGTAGGCAAGATCTTCTCAGAGTCTACTTCCGGTTTCACAGAGTTGATGTCTTCCGGCCCAGTGCGAGAAGAAATTTGTTTTGTGGGAAGGCTCACTTGACTTTGAGACTAAATGGTTTAGCTGTGTTGCGAAAGGCTCTCTCTATCTCCAAGATAAGAAAGGAATCGTTTATACTTTTAATCGGGTTTCTTCATGCCAACGATGACTCTTATTTTCATTAAATTCTAGCTTGCAACTCAACCTAAACCCTTCTTTCAATTTTTTCTACCGTAATTTCTCTTGTGCAACAATGGTAGTTCTTTTCAAATAACGAAGCCAATCTTATTTTCCAACAGCAATGTTATCAAAACAACATCACTTCATGCCAACTCTACTGCATGTGCTAGTTCTGAGGATGCCCCCCCACCAACCATGTCTACATACTGGAAGTAGACCTCAAAATCGTTTTGGCTACAATATGGAAAAATAAAAACTGTAAAAACTAACACAAGTACCAAAAAATAGTTCCCACAATCCTACCCTACCAACTCACAAGGCAATTGGCTCTATGCCTTGCCACGAACTAGGTGAACTAATAAAAAGGACCAAGTATTTTTTTTTCTTACTTTTTTTTGCTATGTCATGCTAGAGTCAGCGTGTCGTAACCATTAAAAATGCTAATTTAAATGGATTCACCTCCACATCCTTGCAACTAATAGTGGCATGTAGTAAAACGCCCAAAAGGGTTTGTTTTGCTGTTATGCTGGAACAGAAGCGGGCAACCCGTTTTAGGTTGAATGACATTACATATTTCGAAACCACAATGACAAAGTTGAGGGAGTTTTTGAAGCACCAACACTGGTTTGCCTCTCATTTATTATGGAATTGGTATGGGGATAGTGATGAAGTAGTGGATGATGAAGACGCTTGCCAACAACAAAGTTACCATGGATTAGGGTCTTTGATCTTAAGAGCAAGGACTTGAGAAACAACTGATAGGGACATAATGAAGTGCCACTTGAAGGAATTGTTTGAGCAGAAAATAGAGTTAAACCGAACATAGGTTGGGAAGGGTTCAATGTAAATTTGGATTACATTTTGTAGAAAATAGGACTCTTTATATTGCATTTTTAGAAATATTCAAAGGAGAGTTCAGTAACCTCGTCCAGTTAAAGGCTCCTTCTACAAAACTGCTGAATACGCAGTTTTAAAAAACCTTTACTGATAACTATTCTACTACAAGATACTCTTTTGATACCTATACGTGCTACATATTGTCCTTAAGGTGATAAGCACTATTAAGTAAGCGCAATCTTCTTTCCAAGCAGCTCTAAGCTACCAGATCAAGCTGCATGAAGACAAGACCACTTTCGCACTCATACTCTTGCAACAATATTGAAAGATCTTCACACTCATAAATTCACTCACCAACACCTGTCCATCTCTTCTGGTCAAGCCCAACCATTAAAAAGGCGAATTTTCATGAAAATCGTCAGTGTATGAAATGTCTCGAATTACGGAAACTCCTTACTGGCAATATGGTTTCGGTCCACTGGTCATTTGATGAACACCGAAAAGTGTTTACATCAATCCGGTGAAAGCTAGATTATAGCGCTTGATATTTCAAAAGCATTTAGCAACAAATTACAATTAAACAGAAATTTATGTACAGACGCTGCGGCGATAAGGAAGAACATGAGGAATCCCCACACTTCCTCTATCACCACCCAGCTCTTCAGCACCTTCAACTTAAAGCCTTAGGTCAACATTTTTTCAAAGACATATGTAACTGAATTTATGCAAATTTATAAGAACCTCATGGTGGTTCCGAAACAAATAGGATATAACTGTTTTTTTTGTATTGAAAAAAATTGCTTCACGAAGAAGGAATCCTTACTTCCCCAACCGGACATCTCAATGGATCTTAATACATACATTGATCTGAGTGTGTCAAGGGAAGATTCTCTGTCAGCATCAATCCACTAACCTTACCATGAGCTGACATTTTTTTAAAGACTCTTGAACAGTGAGTACTCATTCAAGAATACGTTTAAATTCTTACAACCGCGCTGAAATACACTCAGCTACACTTAGGGCTCAGTGCACAGTTATCAATTAATTATGTCACTCATCATTTAGTTCCTTATGAAATACATATCCTGCAGTTAACGCCGAGAGGTGATGACGCTTTTTGAACCACGTGATTATTACATTTTAATAGATTTTAATTAAATGCGTGTTATGAATACAATTTAACAGGCAGCTTTTTATAACAATATAAATTGAAAACTTTTTTTTTTATTTGTTGTATATGTATGTTTTATTATATATTTATTTATTTTTTCACAATTGCATTTTTCTGCACTAGACTAACCTTTGTGTTGACAGCTTATTGTCATCGAAATACCATTTTTGTGGTTTTGCATCAACTTGTCATATACTGATGCTAAAATATATAAAAGCAATATTTGACATATTAATTATTTGCTTTTTGTTTAAGGAATAATTGAGTTTTCAAACAAACCAGACGAGGTGATGCAAAGTTTTAATTACATCAACAGGTGCAATAGTCGTTTGAATGACAACCCAACATTTACTATGGCATATCTGTCATACATAGATGTTTTCCCCCAAAGTTATGTTTGTACATATGTCAATGGTTGTGGTTAGTCAAATATTGTTTTGACCAGTAGTCCTGCCCCATGTTCACCTTTCCCATTACTTTGGGAGTTAAGTCAATCCGACATTGTCAATATCGTTGACATTTTGTTTTTGCCTGTTATCAATTGACGTTAATGGGAAAGTTCAGAATAAGTCGGTTGGACCTTTTATTGGTATTTATATAACAAAAAATTGCCTTGGAAAATATGAAGATGAGATATAAATAGGCAGAGAATCCCGTCATTGAATTTCTTTTTCGCAAGACATGTGCAACAAAATCTGGAAAGGACTCTTTTAACAAATCCTCCGACTGGTAAAATTTTATCAAACACATGTGAAAAATTTATAAATTATACAGAGGGGTGTATAGAAACGGATGACCTCATTGAACTCATTTTTACCCTTTTATTTCAATACTAGATCACAGCACTAGATCAGCCCAACATTAACTCTATATTATCAGACTGGACTCCATCCAGCACGTTCGAAACTAGATGCATTAGCTCAGAACTGGGAGGTTGTCAAGTACATACCAAGGTCTCAAGGGGAGTTCCGCAAGGAGGAGTCATATCACTCCTACAATGGATATTTTTCCATAACCCTTGTATCCATGGAAACAAAATGGCGAGTGAACTAGTTAGGAAGGGATCATAACAGAGCCTTTAAAAAGTCGCCGTGGCTTAGTGGTTAAGTGCATTGGACTGCTAAGCGGGAGGACACAGGTTTGATCTTCAAAAGCACCAAACGTTTTTCCACAGCATCACCTCGTAGGCATGGTATAATTTGTCATAAGAAAAACTTCTCAATCCACCATTCGGAGTCGGCAATAAAACTGTAGGTCGAAAAATATAACACGCACAACATGAATGGTTGTGAGAAGCTAGGACATGGCTCTCTATGAGCTGTCGCGTCAAATATGTATGCATAAATGGTCTCAATCAACTTGACATTCAAAATTTCAGGCAGTGAACTTACGATCTAGAACTAGATGGAGACACTTCTTGGTTGAGGAGCAAGTTGACCGTGGACCGGAGCGCCATCATAAGTAAGTAATTAATGCTTTGTCGATTTATTTTTTTTATTGAATTTAAAAATTAACGACTTATGCATTAATCGTCGGGTGTTTATTGTTTTTGAGTTTTTTGCCAACTTACATCATGGACATCATGAATGGTTGCAAGGAGCTAAGCCCTAGCGCCCCACAAGCTATCGCACTAAATATTTGTATTTGGATTTGTAAATCACAATCGTTTTATCATAAGACCCACTAATTCAAAAAACTGTCCACAACGGTGAATTCTTAATTATTAAAGAGAACATCATTTATTTGTTCAATAACACCATTGGACGAGACAAGACTGAAAGGTTGTCCAGCAATGCATAATTGATGAATAACTTGCAAGGCTTAAAATTTCAGCTACACTTATTAAACACTATAAAACCAATAAATTTACTATTCCCAATATAACTAGCGATATAAGAGATCATCCCGCTGGGAAAATGGAAAAAATAAAATATTCAAACGAACGATGATAACAATTTACGTTGAAATCGATTTTTCCTAGAAATGCACTCGTGTTAGTGACAGTGGTTGGGGTTTTTTTTTTCTCTTTTGTTGTTTGGCATTTGATTGCAGGATACTGATGAACGGATGCGGATACGGACTAGCAAAACAGGAAGTACAGCTGTTAATGTCTACATGAATATGAACAGACCTCGACAAACACTCATTGTTTTCTTTTCCTAGTTTATTTTGTCCTGTGGTCGGGTAAACTCTATTTTCAGCCAGTCAAATTAGTTTTCAATATTTTTTCCACCCCCCAGTTACGTATTTATAGTGCTAGTGTATAATATAATATAAAATAGTATGTTTGTTACACATCACCAAAACAAATGATGTGCATGCACTGATTTTAATACACTTCGCAGCAGTATTCGGTTAAGTACTTATAGTAAGGTTAGCCTAGGTTAATGGGGTGGCGACATGATGTAAGGCGCCACCTCACTCGGATCTTCATGGATCTATTGTGTGCAATCTGTGTTTACCTGAATGGAAGTACATAAAGGGAATTAATTGGTTACATATTGGTCGCATACCTAAACCACCATGAATCGAGTATGATTTTTAAAATGGACTTTGGTGGCATGTTTGGAAGTTCACTCGGGTCACTAAAGAAGTATACTCCTAGAGTTGTTTTTTCCTGTTCTGCTCAGGCTTGGGCAGTCGCATAGGTAATGCGTTTTGTCCTCTTCCGTATCTGTGTCGCTACAGCTTCTGCAGACAGATCTGCCGCCGGTTGTGGCCTGTAGCATGAGCCTCGCTTTTGTTCTCTCTTTACTGTATTGTTTCCACATTTTCTTTGATATGCGACATGATGGAAATATGGTCCATGTGAATGTATATGTCAATGCTCTCTTAACGCCACGACTGTTGCTGTAATTTGTGCTTGGAACATACTGGCGTCATTTGAAAGATTCATTGATCGGACAATGTTAGGGTCTTCTAAGTAGATTCTGAACCAACCTCTTCATCCATTTTTAAGTCGTCTGTAAAAATGGATGTTTTGTTAGCTTTCATGGCGCTTTCTTCATCCAAACTTTCTCTTGCTAAAAAGAGTGTTTAAAAGTTCAGCTCGAAGTCAGGGTGTGACGTTTTTTGTTTCCAGCTTCGCCCAGTAGCGATTCTGTGACCCATTTATCACTTTTTCTTTTTAAAATTTAATGCTTGCCTTCGTATGGCACTGATTGCTCTCATTTCTTTAGGGTACAGGTCGAGTGGTATGATTGATCGATGAAGAAATAACTTGTCTTTCTTGAATTGTTCTATAAATTTTGTACCCAACTAATGCCTAGCAACATCCTTTCGAAATAGTTTTATTCATACCAACAAATCTATAAAAAGAATCTTAGCTTTTATTTTAACAACTGTGTTTCAATTTTATCGTTTAATTCAACCGACAACTGTCGATTGCAGATCAAGCATCAATGATATGAAATATCGAAATCTAACATAAACACCTCCATCCCCAACGTCCAAAAAAAGAAACTCGACTACCTATTTCACGTAAGAGCTCATGAACTGTTTTCTTTTCTATTTAACTGATTCCTAAATAAGAACTCAAATCTCTTCAAGAGGACTTTCAATAGCTATTTACTAAGTTAACTTCAACCTGACGATGTATCCAATATTCCCATGTCTGGCAAAAAGAAATCACTACCATTCATAGAAATCACTCATTGAATACCTCCTTCCAAGAAGAAATAAATCACTCTCACACTCAATTTCATTTACTACACCCTGCAAAACCCTCTCGTTCACATAAAATCTTCAATAAAGGCACAACCGAATTGAATAGCAAACCGAACACAACCACTACACCGCACTTGCGAATGGCCAATTAATAAAATTTCCTGAAAGATATTTATGTCTTCAATTCATTCAGAGCACATGCCCTCCCCTGCTGCCAGTCGAAACGAAAAAAAAGTAGCAAGCAAGTAAATAAACACCCCATCTAGTAGTACAACAACAAAAACGACAGCTGCACAAAGGATTCAATCCGAAAATAAATAAATAACCCGCAAACTAACTTCCTTAATCAACGGAAATGTAATTGAAGACATTTTTCAGTGTGAAACCGTACGCTTTGTACCACCGTTTTCTACTCCCTCCCAAACACACTTCCAATCAAATGTGGGAATTTAATAAATGGAGCGACTGCAAGGACTCTCTATTTTACTTCAATACGTTTGCGTACGAACGAATGATATAATGTTGCGGTACCGCATCGACAGTGTCATGCAACAATTGGATCGAGAAGTGTAACAGAGGCGCGAAATCTGATAAAATTGGACGCTGTCCTTTTTGATTCTATACCAAAGCCTTGTTGACAAATACAAAGCGTAATTTTATGTATTTGAAGCGGATTCATCCAAAAATCCTTGGATTGGACTACGAATTTCGATTTTCCAAGATTTTTATATCCTGGACTAAATAACTGCCAACGATTAACTAAAATTTCCTTTGAATTGTGTTAATATTTGTCAGCATTCTGTATAAGGACATCGTTGAAAGGTGAATGGTTAGGGATGAGGACTAGCCCACGATCGTTTCATTTACACTTTGTTCTGTAATTCCCGAGTGTATACGAGTTGGAAATAATAATGGCGAATTACCATAAAATATGCAAGAATTACGAAACAGTAAAAAAGGAGAACATAAAAAGATACAGCAGAGCACAAACAATGGATTGGTGGGACGTCGAATGTACAGAGAAAAAGAAAATAATATGGAAAATTGATTGCGCAAATATTTGAGTACTTAACGAGAAAAAAAAAATGGAAAAAATCGTTTCGTGTGCACCTCATACCGAATTTGCTGGCGAGGAGCTCATTTATTGATTCAGATGGGTGCGATTTTTTTTTTGTTTTTTTTTCTTTTCGTTGACAGCATTATTTGAAGTTTCAACATTGGAGGGGCTTACATATGTACATATGTATTTACATGAATGTCACTGAATTGTACCTTTTGTTGAATTTTTGTTCACAATCGGGATATAAAAATGTAATAAATGTACTTGTGCACATATGTGGTAAATAATTGAAACAGAGACTTGCAAGTTTCAATGTATTACTACCAAGGCTTACCCTACGCAAAAAAAGGGACTACTCTTTTCTGTGTCAACTTAAAACTTGGTTGTTAGAGCTATACCTAAAGATACAGAGAAAACTTTAGACAACTCATTTCACTCGATACAAATAGTCGTATAAGAAATGAAGACACAAACTTACAAGTACAAGTCACAATAACAGCGGGAAAGCATTATCACTGAACAAGGTTTCGGCTTTATGTTAATGCTCATAAATAAGGACAAGTTTTTTTTTTTTTATAATTCACTAGCACTAAAGGGGTTATGAATACCCTACTCACACGGCGCTAGTGTTGGTGAAGTGATTTTGAAACTCAGGTGGTATTAGGTTTGGGGATAATTATTGGTACTGTTGCCATTGCTTATATAGTTCACAGTATTTCTTTCGAGCATCCCGGTGTCATTAGTACGATCAACACTTCCAAGCCATATGACCACCCCACTGCCAGTGTTATGCCTATGCAGTAGAGTTGGCATCAACTTTCTTCGCAGTTGATCGACTTTTTTTTTTTTTTGCATCGGGATTTGAACCTGGAACCTCCAGCTTGACAAGCGATGATGCAACCACTACACCATGGCCACCCAGCCTCAGCCTTCGGGCGGAAAGAATATTTAAATCTACTCCAGAGGGACGATGCAGTAAAGGAATTACGGCTCCAAAGTGAGAAGAGGCCACAGCTTACTTAACGTGCATGCATTACGTTTTTGATTTTAATATTAAGTTTTCTTGCTAACAAGCTTAATAAATGCCAGGACAAATAGAATTCGCTAGGTTAAGGCTATAATTGCTATCTTTTCCTTGTTATTTACATTTTCCATCTAAGTTTTCTTCATCCTAAAACGTTTTGTTTTCTGCCTTATTGTTAACTGTTTCAAACAGCCTGTACACAGCGCCTAAAGTCGGCTATCAGTTTGATTTGAAAACAAAATCCTTTTTCGTCATTAAATTTTTTTCAGAGAAGCTATGTCTCCAAAACCCAATAAAGAAGGGAATCGTCAAGTACCCACGTACGTCACAAAAATTGTGTAAAGAAACTTACTGTTTACTCCAATGAAATGTTGACTCACAGTAAACTAGATGCTTGTTTTAGACTGATTCATTACGCTCGTCCACCTTAAATACCCTGCAAACAGAAGTATCTGATAGAATTATAAAATCAACATACAAATCTAAGGAAAATGCAATAAATTTTCACTGCAACTTGATCCCTTAAAATATTTAAGTACTCTTTGCGCCATATCCATTGTAACTTTGCAGCTTTGCATACTCGATGCGCGAAAAAGCAAATCCCACATTTTGCAATAATTTCAACATCCTTTCAGCAACAATTTACCAAACGTTCCACATTACTCCTTGCCGTTCTGTATTGCAGAACGAGGACAGACAGAATCTACTCTCAATCGACGGTTTAAGTGACGCGTGCAGGGCCAAGTCAAGCCAGCGGAGGAACGAACAAGCCAAAGACCGTGGCAAACACTTTGCAAATCATCCCGGGTGCTCACATCAACCCAAAGGTGTACTCGTAACGAAATCCTGTTGTAGAACAGTTGTATAGTACCAGCTCAACACAAAACCGTGGAAAGTCCATGATTTATAGAGAACCTCGTAACTTATGACATACCTTCGTTATTTATTTATTTTCATTTCATTCGTCGTTCACGTTGTCGTTTATAGTTCGCTACCTTGTGAGTGTGGGTCCTCTTAGCCATTCCGCTAAAGGTGTCTCTCGACGTACATCAAATGAATGTAACATAAGGATTGTGTGACTGCGTTTAGATATATAATTTTTTTTTTTCGCTTTCTTTCGTTTTGTGTAAGCGAAAACGCAAAATTGAGACATTTTACAATTTAAACGGTACTCACCATGTATTACAGTAGTTGATCCTTTGCCATAGCAAAACACCACCGCAGTGTCGTAAAAACAGACAAACCAACCGACTGACTGGTGAGGTGAGTGTGAAGCACAAAAAAAAGGGATAATACTCGGAGTTAAGATGTAGGTGGACTTACGAGCAAATAAGAAACACGTATTTACCCAAAACGGGTGAAATACGTTTTCGTCCTTTCGTCCTTTGTACCTCTTATTATCTAATATATATGCGATTTCACATGTCCCTTTTGATGGTTCTTCTTATTTCTTTTTTTCGTGCTGTAAGCTTTTGTTAAATGTGGAGGAAGATATGTGTGGCTCTCGGTTTTAAACAAGGACATTCAACGGAAGGGGCACAAACACCCACACGGACAAAAAAAAAAGTTTAATGCGAGGATAAAGTCAGGAAAAATACACGTCAGGTATTTATGAGTTTAATCTTATTTTAAGGATAACAAGCATTACGAGTTTACATGACAGAGGAACAGGGATTTTCGTCAGAGAGACACAAAAGGATTTTCTCCCTTTTGGTAAGAGATTGTGGATGGGATACATTTTTAATCAATTTATTTTCGTCGGCCAATCAAATCAAGGGCAGCCGCAAGACAAATTCAAGTCTTCAGCGATATAAAGTACGTCAAGGTCAAATAGAAATGATGAAACATTCCATTTCCAAAGGATAATAATTTATCCAGCCAGAAAAATGGGTAGTTAACTGCAAACTCTGAATGGATAACTGTTGGTGTGTGTATGGCTTTCTGTCTGATAAAGGATTCACATCACGTTTTTTTTTTTAGGTTGAGATTGGCGTCTAGGGATATGGTCGGTAGGTGAAGGTCCTGAAATAGAGAGCGAAAAAAAAGGAAGAAAAAAAAACTGTTCCTTGTCGGTTAGGAAGTGCTTACGAAGCGTGTAGTTAAAAAAGTGGAAAGGAAATTAATGTCGGCGTTTCGGATTGGAATTCTTTTTTTCCTGTTCCAGTTTTGTTTGCCCACTCTGTGTGAGTGGAGAAAGGACTGCGGAGATATTTAGTTATTCAGTTTGCAAAATCTGAAGGATTCGTTTTTCTTGTTCACCGTTTCTTTTTCTATTTTCTTTCTGTAGTTACATGGGACGATTGAGTAAATTTGTGAGGTTGAGGTTAATAAATAATCTAATTTTGGGGGTAAAAAAAAAGACTAAAATACTCATCGTGGAGGGGGCAATAAGAATTGGAATCCATGTCAGCAGAGATATTTTGAGGTTGAAGCAATATTTAAATGAGAGATGTCCTTTGAATTAGTTTAACACGGTTTTTGTATTTTTCATGAGTACACGTGTTGACAGTAGGCGAAGGGATAACGGCGATTCATTAAAGTTGTTTCTTTAAGTTAAGTCGACAACATATGCATATTCTTTCGTGATGTACTGGTAGTAGTCCTCTTTGAGCTGGACTATCTCGTACGAATGTATAATACATATGTATGTATGTTTAGCCCTTTGTGTTGTCCTTTCAAATAGATGTGTCGTTCATACTTTCAAATTTTTCATATTTTTTAACAGCTCGTACACATAAATTGAAACTGACCCTCATCAGGAATGATATCCGACAACGCTTTAGTAAGTAAAAGGTTTTGATTCAATTTCTAGTAAATCAGGATTATCCTTTTCAAAACATCCTCGTTTAGAAGGTCGGGCTAAGAAATAGTGATGTGTGGCATGTCTGTACTCTTGCTTGCTAAAATCTTCAGCGATAACTGTGATGATGGTAGATGAGCTTACTTTCATTTACATTTCCGACTTCTACTTCCCTTAAGTGCAATGTTTTATTAGTTTAAGTCTTTCTAAGGGGATTAGATAAAAGAATGGCTAACTTCTCAGACTGAGCGAAAGGGATCTGTGTTATGAGAAGCCTGAAAGACCTGAAAAATTAATGAGCAATTGCATATCTCTACTAGCTTAAGTATATGTGAACGGTGCCATAACATTTGCGAGTCATTTGTCCAATTTGTTGTTAAATCAAGAAGCTAATTTAAATCATTTTAACAAACAAAAATTTCAACAAATACTTATTCAAACAAATATTCATTAGCAACTTAAATTCCATGAATCGGTCATACAATTTAAAAGTCATTACAAATATAGTTTTTTATTTAAGACTTCATCACACTTCTGGGACATTCACAAAGCTCTGTACAAATGGCAATATAATAACAAAATTAGCCGCCTGGGATAAAGCTAATCTCCTTTATTTTTCTGTTTATGTTACACGTGTTTGATTGTTTTGGTCATTTATAAGGTTTTCCTGTTCGGTGTGGAACGTTGGCGGAAGTTTATGCAATGTAACTGTAAATGCTGCTTTTAGTCACTTAATTCATCTGTGTCATTTATTTTGTAGAATTTCAGTGACGCAAATAGTTTATTGTTCCCATTACGGGATTTAATAGAGAAATTTAGACACATGTCTTTTTCGTATTTGAAAGCAACTTGTTCCTTTTTATCTGGTTTGCGTCATCACTATCCATGCTTAACAGTCTACGGGTTTGGTTTGATGGTATACGGACTGAGACTGAAACTGATTAAGTTCCAGACGCACAACAATGTAGACTTGAAAGCAAGACCATTTTTACTGCGGCCGCAAACTTATTGTGATATCACCGTAGTTCAAGCTAGGACATAATGTCGGAAGCAGTAAGGAAACCGACAACAACTTTCGGTTACCTGGGAAAAATGTCACACCATAAGTTTTGCAAGTATAAACCAGGCAATCTTGTAAGACACCTGAAAATGACTGACTCAATTCCAAGAAAGATATTTGAGGTGACTTTATTGGATGGTGCAAACTGATCCAATGAAGAGCGGGAAGTCTGAACTTAGAGCTGGCGTCTTTGGACTCAACCCCGAAGTCTCAATGCCAATGAAAATCCATCCCAATGTGGTCCATTCTGAAATGTATGCCAGTAAGATATACGCTAGGATTCACCTTGAAGAGGGTATAAACTATTAAGGCTGCTTTAATATTCATCTTTTTAGGTAGGCATATGCGCTAAAAGCATTGACGTGAAGATCGATTGCAATTGATCAGCTTAGAGGCTAAATATTAAAATGAGATAATTTTTGCTCTGAATGAGCAGGATCTTTTTTTTAAAAAATTGGGACTTAAAGCCTTGCACAAGAACTTAAAACAAATATTACAAAAAGTATGTTTGCAGAGACCAAACCCAAGAAATGCTTTAAGGCGAGTGGGGATTTGTCAAACATCGACTTTTTGGTTGAGACAATTCTAAAAAAAAATTCGTAAGAGTAGAAATCAGAAGATAACATTGAGTTTACATTCGGAAGCAACAACTAATTGTTATTATGGCTTGGCTACTCTTCTTTCCCCCAAGTTTGGGATCCACAAAACTGGAAATCAAACTTCAAAGTCAACGTACAGAATTAGGGAAATCTCAAAGTTGCTTTGACACTAATTGTTTTATTCAAAAGATGTCAAACATGTTGTAAGGTAATTAACTATCTAAAATAACAAATTATTCAATAATCTTTATTCGATTTGCTTTCTTCTCCTCACGGGTTGGCCGGTACCTAAGTGGATTAAGTGAACAAAACTCAGATTTAAATAACCAATCTCCTATTACGTCACCCAACATTCATCAGCAAAATGTTCACGGTGTATCAGGTAACTTTACTCCTTTCACCTTCCATTTCTAAAAATATAAAGCAAAAATAAAGAAAAACAAAATAAACAAGAATGTATTCATAGACCGCCGTAGGCCAATCATCAACCCGTTTTAAATGTGATATCAGCAAAAACCAAATCGATTTTAAGCTTACAACACTTTCGTCCCCTTCAGGTTTCCCGTCTTTGTCTCACATTTTTATTCGTTTTGTTTTCGTCTCAATATCGCCTAGAATCAGAGTGATTTGCTTTTTAAACTACCTATAGCCTATCAAGCAAAAGCAAAGCTTCTAATCCTAAGTCACCCTTAATCGAAGGTAAACACAATGGGGTGGTCAAATCAGACTTGCTCCCACTTCACACAACCCCCACAGAACAGTGTAGATACGTACCTACATTTCAATGGTATGTGCAAATGGAAAGTGAAATAGAAGAAAGGAAATAGAGAAAGGCAAACGTAAAAGGGTAAACGAGGCGTGAGCATAACCCCATCGTATTTTACCCGGTTATCGACCCCAGGATTATTCGCGTGAATACAAAAACCCGTCCATCCAAACGTACCTCTATCTGCTTCCAATATATGCGACTGATGGCTAAATTACATGATCAAAGCAAATGTAATTTTGTGTTCATCGTTGTATACGTGTGTGGTTGGGGTTAACAGTAGGAGTGCTGCTGAACCAGCCGAGAAACCCTTTTTTAGAATCATTGGGCTGTCATTATAGGGCGTTTGACTGAATATTTAGAGAAGCTAGGAATGTGTGTATATGATACCCTCCTTCGCAGATAGAGGTTTTTGAGTATTTTCAGTTTTTTTCAGGAATGAGATGTAAATTTCAGAATTTGTTTGCTGATAAATTAATAGGCAAACTTAAAGCTGTCACTTGTAAACAGATGACGGAATTGTAATGGATTGTTGATAAAGTGTTATTCAATGGCATCGGTTTCAGTATGAAATAAGTGAACAAATGGGATGAGGTGGAAGGGGGACTTTTTTACACGTTTGATAAGAAAAATGATTTAGGAGTCTCGTATAGAATCCATTTGACTACACATTATGGAAGCCAACGGACACATTGAGTTATGCTGAAGTAACTACAGCATTCAATTGAAATGAAGAAATTATAGGTAACCATCATTTTCTAACAATACTCATGAAGCATAACTCCTCAACGAATGTTCTTCATCTGGTTTCGATGATTTCTATTTCTTCATGTTTGTGTATTTTTTTGGGCGACCTCTTCTTTGGCTGTGTTCTAAGGCTATGCAACATATTTTGCTTATAATTCCTTGTGAACAGGCACCCAACCAATTCTGACATTGCCGTATTTGGCGAGTGATTGTAAAGCATCGAGCCAGCACTAGACTGGGTATTCTTGTTATGAAGTCGAGTATTTTCAGATGCCCTACAAGATTGCCTGATTTATACTGCAGTTTTATCGCACATCTAGCAGACATCATCCTCCGTGACTCTATATAAGACCATCATAATCCCAGTCCTGATCTACAGCGCAGAGGCATGGACTTTATCGAACATGGATGAGGGTGCTCTTGGCTGCTTCGAGAGGAGATACAACGACGAACTGAACGGGCTGTACAGCGACATCGACTTGGCCAGAAGAGTGAAGGTCCAACGACTGAGATGGCTAAGTCATGTAGAGTGGATGGACACCAATGCTCCGGTCCGAAAAAATTTCGAATCCGCCCCCGAGGGACGGCGCAATAGAGGAAGAGCGCGACTCAGGTGGCGCACGCAAGTTGAAGGGGACCTCAACCAACTCATCGTGCAAAACTGGAGGCAGCTAGCTAAAGATCGAGCTGGCTGGAGGCCCAGGTCCACCCCGGACTGTAGCGCCACTTTAAGTAAGGAAGTAAGCAGACGTCATCCTTATGAAGAATTGTGGGGAAGAAAGCCCGATGGCAGCTTATTTTGCTGACAAATACCAGTTATAGCACCAGCATAGCACCGTAAAGTAAACCACTCTTCATGACACTGGAAATGATCATTTCATAATTAAACCGTTAGGTCATCAGCATAACCGATGGTGATCTAGCCTCATCTTTAAGGATTGACTTAAAGATTGTTGACGACTGAAGAACACAGAAGTTGAACAAAGTCTCTTCCTTAACTGCAAACTCATACTTCTTTCCGATAGAAGAAATGATTATTCGAATTTCCAGTATAGCCCATAGCCATTAGTTGGTCGAAACTTTGATCTCTCTAAAACTGTTTGCCTTTGCACTTTAGGGGTAGCCAATATTATCAAACGCACCCTCGACGTAAAGAAAGGCACACAGGGCAATTGCTTTAGAGCGGTGTGCCCCTTTTATCTTTTTGACTGGATGATCCATGGATCTACCTCTTCTGTACGCTTGACTCAAGATCTGTAAGTCCTTCCATCGTTTTCAGGATATAGGATGTAAGCTCAATGTCTGAATGTTTGAGTGTTTTCTGGCCAGAGTTTCTTAATCCCTTCAAGAATTTTTCAGTTCTTGTTCTGGATTTTTTCTCTAGAAGTTGAATTTCCTAATATTATCTTCAGAAGGTTAAGTTTCTAAGGAACTGCACCAAATGCCTTTGGTCCTTCTGATTCCTTTCTTTGTCATCCTAAGGATCATTCTAATTGTGTTTTTTTTTTTTCACCAAGAGATGCAAAAGAGCCAATTTACCTCCATGGTTGCAGTTGAGCATGTTCGTTTGGTCTTTAATCTTTGTACTTCATCAAGGCTCTTTCTTGTTTTGACTAGGCTGGCTCTCTTTGCCCACGATATTGCGACAAAGGTCTCACAATGCCAATATACGTAGGATGCTGGGGTTACTTCAGTTTAATTCTTGAATTGCCGTACCTAAGAGCCTGTGAATGATAGATACTATTGTTATTTTAGCCGAGTTAATGTTCAATCCAGCTTTATGGCACTATGTTCCAGAGGGTTTCCTCAAAGTTATAGAGCATACAACTGCTTGTATCGTTAATTTCCCTCGCTGCACCGTCTGAAATAAAAAACCAGACCAGCCTCAGAGTTTCTGGGTCATGTGATAAAGAAGGGTATATTCAAAAGCAAATACATACCTGAACATGTAAAAACAATCCAAAGGGAGAAGTTAAACTTTCACTTTAAAAATAATTAATAAAGGTGGACAAACTTTTAAAGCGAAACGGAAACATTCTATCAACAACAATATTGTGTAAATTTTTAAGAACGCCCGGAACATTCTATTACCGCCTACAATTTAATGTGTCTCATTCAAATCGTCTATCCACTTTGACTCAATGCCCCCGAGCGTTACAGATACCTGTGATTGTTGTTTTCTCAGAAAACCTCTAAACAAACAAGCCTCGAGAGCACGAACAACAATGCCTACAAATAGACGCGAAAACTCCAAGGAATGCACGTCTCCCCTCCAAATCACACAAAAATAACAAAAAAAAAAAAACACGAAACACGCCTCTTCACATCCTTGACCTTGAATTCATGTAAACCAACTTCGAGCGCCACCACCACCACCCCCGAAACGATCGGATTAGGATACGAATGGAGAAATAAAACAAATATTTCATCTGAAACACCCATTTATCCTAATCCGCACCATTTGCACAGAAATCCACTCAACTTGACGCACAGTACTCGCCCCATATATCAAGTTGACGTCAGTTTGACGTTCAAAGGTGGTTGTAACTGGATGCGAAAGGGTGTGTTTTCTTTTCGCGCCATTTTCTGGATTCCAAAGTAAAAATAAATAAAAAGCTACATTATGACAATGCATTAAACGAATTTACGTTTTCTGTGAATTTCCGGATATAAAACATTGAAAGGATTTCCTGAACACTTTCGCTTCCTAACACACACGATTCTCCTGACATCGTTACGTCTGGTTCCGTTTGCCATGGCGTGCATATGGGTATGCATATGCATATCTTCGCGCCTTTGAATATATTATTTGGAGCGTATCGAGTCGTAAAACAAAAAAAAAGAGAAGAAACAGAAAAGAGATGAATAAGAAAGGATGATAACAAAACACCCGTTAAAGTGTGTGGAGAAAGTTCTCTGGTTTCTTTGCATGAGTAGCACTAAAGAATCCTATTACCTTTGTGTCTCGGAAAAGGATTCCTATTCTGCTCATTGCAGCTGGAATCTTTTGCGCTTTTGGTGTCTGTCTTTGTTTACACAGATACCTTTGGCAATTTGATATACAGCGGCTATTATGCTCTTTTCTATTGGATTTGTACCGTCATAAGTAGACAGGTGAGAAAGAATTTTAATCGATGAGTTCAGTGAGACATTTTTGTGTCCCGTTTCATATTTTCGAATACGAAATGTTCTAGTTTTATATCCAATTCATTGGATAGATGGAAAACGGCATTTAAACCAAACTCCCGACAGGAACACAAAATATGATTTTAAAGGAGCGAACTCGGACATATGTCTCGACATATTCCTGGGTTCTTCAAGGAATCCAGTTAGCCGCGGTTTACAAGCAATGAAGAGAAATCAATTAAATCAGACGGGATGAAGTGTGTTTTATTCCAGATAGACGTCATCTATCTACCTTTTTCAAGGAACTGTGTCTGCCGACGATAGCAAGTTACTGCTTCTTCGTAACTGGCTCCTGACCTGTGGAGCGTCTCCGCCCGAGACACCACAGCAATACATCTCTTTGATTTCGGGCACACTGTTTTCAGTTCTTCAAACCGAACGCTCGGACTTCCACCATAGATTGGTCCTTAAAACAGAAGTTCGACCTTTCTCATCGCCTCGAACCTTAAAGACCAAATGTTCGAAATTTTTCTCTCGTAAGTGCTTAATATCTACTCGGCTTTCCTGCTTATTGTCCAGCTTTCGTCACCATAACACAGAACTGAAAGAATTGGTGTATTGTAGAGCATGCATTCCGTCCTCCGGACTAGGAGTTTTGTTTCGCCAAATCGAAATAGCAACAGTTTTCAGGAGTATGTGTTTGCTGAATCTCCAGAAGGGTATCATTCTTGGAGCTGATGGTTGCTCCTTAACTGCTTAACTGCATCGAAGTTACATTTTGTCCAACGCAATGGACGGATGCTTTCCTGTTCGTTGTACTTGGTTTTGTCCTTTTTTACTTCAAGGTAAACTCGCTTCGCTTATACTTTGATGACGACCCGTTGGAAGCGACCGATGATGTCGATGGCGTCTGCGTATCCCAGCAGCTGAATGAATTTGTTGAAGAAAGTGCTTTCCGTGCTAACACCTGCACCCCGCACTATCTGTTCTAATACGAGATTAAAGAAATCGCGAACAGCGGCGATGTTTTCGTTTGAACGCGCCCTGCTGTGCCTCATCCACCACAGAGTCACAGGAAGGTTGCAATTTTTCAACAATCTGCGGAATAGTTACTTCAGTTGGACTATCATGTTTCCACGTAATTTGCGAAATATTTGTCGAAAGGAAAGTCATTTTGGTAATAAGTTGCAATTCTTTCTATGCATTGTGCGATTTTGTATGTTTCCACGAAAATATTCCAAACCTTAGCCGATGGTATACGTACATTTTTATTGATGTATCGTCCCTGTACCTCCCTGTTTAAACATACTTTTAAAAAACTGATTGGAAAGTTTGCAGATTACAGACTTCCGCTTTATATTTTCTAAAAGTTTGATTTCAAGTATACAAATACATTTATCTGTATTGAATTCGAAAAACAAACACTGAAACACCCTCAATAAGATTAGAAATACAAAACAAAATCAAAGAGTAACGTGTCTGTCACATTGACTACCTCTTCTTTATCGAAGAAAAGGACATCATTTATCCCATAACTAGACATTGACTATTGTATCACAACCCTAGACACATTTTAAGATACCTACCCTTTGTGCTTTTCATTGTTGTTTGCTCTTTTGATTGCAAAAACTTTTTTGCCATCGATCTATGATATAGAATCAACTGCAAGTGGATAGATAACCTGTTCAAACTTCTTTGAATGAATATAATATCGAAAACCAATTGTGTGATATGCATCAAATCTAGTTTTATGAAAGGATACAGCCCATTGTCATCAATCGTACTATGTCTGGCTAGAGATCGTTCAAATAGTTAAATGTAAGCGACACGTGATGTACTTACATTTAAGCATAAAGAGAAAACAACAAAAGCTACTGCAGAGGGTAAGTCTATAAATGTTTACACAAAAGCATTTGTATACGACTTTGCAAATATTACAGTAAAAGATAGAAGATACTAAATTAAATGGATTTAAGGATGTAAGCATGATTTTATAGAGGACAAGCCAAACAAATGAGACGTTGAAATCTGAACATGAAGAAATATTGAACAACAACACGTTTGATGTTGTTTTGAAATGTGAAATGGGGATGATGGCAAAGTCACATGAAGATCATAAGTTAAGCTGTAAATTGCATTCAAACTTATAAATGTGAAGAAAATACACGGTCACGATTAAGCCATTGAAAATCTAATAAGGCATATGATTGGCGAGAGAAACCCGCACTCCTTTGCTGACCTTAGATTAGATTAGATTATGATTGAGGAGGTCCAAAGTCCCTTATCACTGCGGCCACAGATGGGTCTATTGTGATGTCCTCTTAGTTAAAGCGTCTCCATGATGCCGGAGTGTGTGATTAATCCGGCGATGTCCTTGGGTGAGCTGGTGGTTATGTCTTTCACCTCGAGGCAGTGTTAACCTAGGAAACGATGACGTGTTTTTATGAGGCAGTTACAGTGACAAAGTATATGTTCTGCTGATTCTTCGTCCTCGTTGCACATTCTGCATGTGTCGTCTTATGCTATTCCCATAGTCATGAGGTGTTTTTTAACCCGACAGTGGCCGGTGAGAAATCCTGTGACGATTCGAATCTGACCTCTTGTTAGTTGTAGAAGTTGTAACGTTCTTTTTTGTGAGGGGATTGGGATAAAAGCTTTAGCTTGTCTGTTACCTTCCGTTTCTGTCCAGTAATGTTGTGCTTTGTCTTTTAGCCAATTGTTTATCAGCCTTTTGCTGTGCTTGTTGGGAGGCCGCAGAATGGTCTTGACATCATAAAAGTTAATGCAGAACCTTTTCTGGCTAGTTCATCTGCCTTTTCATTACCTTCATATCCGCTGACCTTACTCTCTTTGCGTTATGCTGACTGTCAGTATTTACTCATGTTATTGAGGGTCACTTAAAAAAAGCTCGTGCAACGGGTATCGTTTTTTTCTCTTCGCTTATCTAACCTAACCTTTTGTTCAAGAAGAAAAGTCACTAAGTAAATCTATGAAACTAGCCTAAACGAAACCTAAGCTAATCCAACTCTTAAAACCAAACCATTGGCTAACTCAAACCTATACACACTCGCTCTTTTCCACTATCTATCCAAGGCAAAGGTTCATCAAGAACTTGAGGCATGCTGGATGTAGGTAGGGGTTAAACAGGCCACCCTTTAATGCCTTACAGCACAACCAAACTCTATCTTCATGACCGATTTTGTAGGAGATAGCTCGATGTTTGAAGGAAGCGAGTCTCGCGACTTAGGTAGTGAGGAGAAAATTCAGCAATAAAGAAATGAAGTACTTGGGACACTTGAAGGATGACTGTTTATAAATGGACCTAGACAAGGTGACAAGGTGGTTGAGAAATGTCACGTTACAAAAACACACCCAAACAGCTCCATCGATTTACGCTCCAAACCCATTAAGTAACACAAACTGTCTGTGACACCTCACAACTTAACTAAACGATAACATGTCAACAATTTAATTTCAAAATGTCCTTCCTCAATACTAATGGAACATATTCTCGAGGTAAATCATCAGTTTAGCTTCAGCTTCGTATATGTATGTGTGCTAGCTAAAGGGACACAAATCGTTCAAAATCGACAAATTGAAGTCAATCACATCACAACAACAAATTCACACACAGCAATTGATAGAGAAAGAGAGAGAAAAAAAAGAGAAAACGACAGAGATTTATTCCTTGCCAAGGATATTTGACACCGTTGTTGAAAATAGGACAACTGAAAAGGAAAAATCCATTTCACAAAAGATTTGTTGTCGAATGGTGAAAAGTGATTTGTCACTGCCATAAGAAACGCGCACGCGGACAAAAGTGCGAACGTCGTTGACGACAACAAGATGACAATACTATTCCCTGGCATCGACGATCCAGGACTTGCTTTTGTGTTCTGCCCTTACCGTCATCGTCATCGTTTTTCTCTTTTTCCTTTCCATCTCCAACTGTTGACACATGTGTTACAATAAGCCACACACGTTCGACAATTTTCTACACTTGCTCGCTCGCAAAATAGGTAAAGTTGTGGGTAGCCGACCGACGACGACGTCCTCAATTCTCCTCCTCCTCCGCTGAAATTCTTCCTTAAATTTGTATTTTACATTCTTGGAAAATTTCCTTTTCGGTCATGCAGCATTCATTTTCATATTGCGTGGCAAAAAACGTAATAACCAACGAAAAAGAAAATTTTTACCACACGTGTGGTCTTAGCCTGTCAGTTCTTATTAGAGAGTTTTGATGTCACAACGAGGAACGCGCAAGGATAACAATATTATACGATAAAAAAAGGGAGCACCCTTAAATTTGTAACTGGTAGCTTTATTAACCATCAGTCAATTGTTTATCCTCGGCAGAAGCAAATAAATCACAAGAGGGTAGAAAATTCAATTTCTCCCACACACCCATACCCAAGCCGTATTGTTATCCTTCACAGTAGTACGGCCCTCTGATTTGTTCTTCAAAGAGCATACTTAATTGATTAAAAGCTTTTCGGATAATACTGAATTGAACAAATAAAAACGGAACAACAAACAAAAAAAAGGATACTCAGCCAAGGTTCGTTTGACGTTTGGCAAAAAGGTTCGAAGCAGAATCCTGGGGTCTTCATTGTCAGGCAATTGTTGCTGCGATCATTGTTTTATTAGCGTCTGCTTTGACTCTTCCCGCCTAATGCCAGACAACGTTCATAAATCGGATTTATTTATTAATAACTTTACACTTTGTGACACGAATGTCACTTTGACAAGCGATGTCTATGTATGAGATAACAGATACAAATCAGTGTCACTTGAAATGGGGGAACCAGGAGCAGAAGGCAGCAGACTTCAGAGCAGCCATCAATAAGCTGTGCACAGGAGATGGGAAGAGGCTAAATCATTCTTTGTCGCGCGATATATTCAAATCCTCGTTCGACTTGACACTCTGCTGTCAATGGCTCCCTTCCAGGCGTAGACGCGCGTAGGTGAAATGGTAAATCGATGAAAACGCCTTAAACGTTGACTTTTGCCTTTTTTTCCCTGATTCCTGTGTTGGTCCTTGAATCGCTCAGTTCTGTGATTTATTTGGAGCGGTGTTTCAATTCACTTTTCTTTTTTTCTCCTTCAGACATTTTTTTTTTGGGGTGTTTCGAGATGTGTGCGAAGTGTTATTATTTTATTTGCTGCAATGAGTTGTTTTCCATTCTTAGTATACTCGGATCGAAATTGTGTGTAGGTAGTGGCTGATGATGACGAATTTCTGGTAGGATGTAGGATTCTACTTGTTAAATCAAATTTGTTTTTCACTGAGAGGCCGAATTGCCTCGCTATGTGGACATTTGTGGGACGCAGAACAATTAGAATTCAATTGGGAAAAAATGTCTCAAGTCTAGAGTGATTTTCAGTTAATAGGAAGGATCCTGTCCGAAAATAGAATACGTTTGTATACTGATTGTTGTTTTGTAGAAATATTGTGGGGAAAATAAGAAGCTTTTGTTAAGATGTTTGTGCCTTATTTAAAATAATAGACCTATTCTATAAATAAAGATGGGCGAAACCAGCTTAAACTATAAGGATACTTTTATTTCAATCAATGTTATGCATATCGTCCGTTTTACAGATTTTTGATGTGGCTTTCTGATACAAAATCTGGGGCAGGGATGCCCACGCTGGTGAAACTTGTCCTCTTCGTGTAGAGATTGGCGACATTTATTTACATTTGGAACATCCCACTCATCAAATAAAATCCGGGAAATTTCAAAGCATTTAAAGTTTTAATTGCATTCTTCTTCCCCATACTTGCACATTACGAAAGAATAGTCTTCCTGTCATAAAAGTTTTTTTTTTTGTTGTTGCCATTAATGACATTGAACATGAATTGGGAACTGGGAGCGACACTGCAATCTTTGACTGTTTTGCTTAAATTTTATTAAATTTGTTCTGCTTTAAAACAATGTGCATCATTAGTGTGGTGAGGAAAGGTCTAACAAACCCCTCCACACTATCCTATACATATATAGGCAGATAGGTTAAAAATTGAGGTGGACCCTAGTCCCTTATCATTCCGGCCACTAGTGGGCCTATTGTAATATCGGAATGAGCGATGAAACCGGCGATGTCTTTAGGTGACCTGGTGGTTATGTCTTCCGTCATGAGGTAGTAGTTACAGTGACACAGTATGTGTTCTGCTGATTCTTCATCTTCATTGCACATCCTACATGTACTGCCTTGTGATATTTCCATAGTCATGAGATGTTTTTAACTCGACAGTGTCCGGTTACGAAGCCTGTCTTCTTGTTAGTTGTAGAAGTTGTATTGTTCTATTTTGGAAAGAAGTTGATATAAAGAAGTTGATTGAAAGTCCAGTAATGTTCCGTTTCTGTCCAGTAATGTTGTGCTTTATTTCTTAGCCAATTATTTATACAACTTTTTTCTGTACTCATTGGGAGGCTTCAGAATGGTCTTGTCATCATAAAAGTTGATGCAGAACCTTTTTTGGCTAGTTCATCTGCCTTTTCATTGCCTTCATTTCCGCTATAGCTAGGTACCCAAATGAGATGGACTCTGTTTGTGTTTGCCAGTGATATGAGTAATTGAAGGCAGGCCCAAACAAGTTTTGAGGTAATTTCTCAGGCGTTTATTGCTTGCAAGGCGGCTTTACTGTCAGATAAAATGAAAATCCTCTTATCTAATAAGATGAATTCTGTTTATATTCTTTCTGATGCATCCGATACATATCCCTAGATGTCTTTCCTGTACAAGTGTCATGCATCTAACGACTGTCTTGAAAAAAAAGTACAAACACAAATATTTGGAGCGGCAGCTCAGAGAAAGCCCAGAGCCTAGCTTTTCGTTACCATTCATGTTGTACGTATTATATATTTCGCACGAGTGGAAGGGTCTTACAGTTTCTATTGCTTAGTCCCAATGGCAAATGAAGAAGCTTTTTTATGATAAATTAAACACCAACCGAGAGGTGTCGTCACGAAAAACGTTTGATTGTCCACTGACCAAGGAACCCACTAACCACTTAGACAAGACAATGGATTCATTGCATCTATAGACCCAGTTTTGAAATGACAAGTCCCTTCGATGTCCCTTACGTATTACCTCCGGGCAGTCTAAGCTGTGGAAAAATAAATATTTATTTCATAGTACATATGTACAAATATCCATTCCGACAGTCAAGCTGCGATGGAATCCCACCACAAATTTTAAAATTGCTTCTTCATATCTTTCTTAAGTACCTTAGTGTCATGTTGTAAGGATATTATGTTATGGATACAGTACAGTACAGGATACTCTGTAGCAAATTATGTATGACATTTTAATATTCTTTAAGCTGCATTTGGGAGCATTCTTCTTCAACGCCCCTGTTTATCTGGCACAAATAAAAGCTCCACGTGGTTCGGAGAGGAAGTTAGGAAATTCCCGCAAGTTCATTGCATCACAATGGAGCATACTTTATCTTTGTATTCTGATGAATTCTACGTCACTTAAAAAATTCTGTCTTTGCTTATCACTCTTTCTGACATTCTGAAACAGGACAAGCATAAATAAGAAAAAGTTCAAATGTCCTTGGTCAATATGTTTGTATGCCACAAAAGAATATAAAATTCAAGAAAAACCAAGACACGAACTTGGTACTAATAAGACCTAAGATTGAGTTACAGCATCACCAGACACCAACCACTTACTCTAGTTAGAATCATAACCCAAAGTAAAGGTACCTACAAACATATGTACGTATGCACAAAAGAGACCAATGGATTCCAATTTTCTGCACTGGGATCGACGGACCACTAGCTAAATGAAATCTGCCTCATAAACCTAAAACATGTGCTGGCAAACGAACATAATCAATCAAATCCAATGGGAATAGTTCAATAAACCTCAAACCTTCACTAGATACATTGTTCGTTATCATAGCAAAGCCAGCAACAACGAGAATTTCTCGTAATTACGACCGAGAATAGCACCATAAAACATGACCAACGGTACCGGGAAAAATGAAACACTGATATAAATCATTCATTCGAATCATGACTTATAATTTGCGGCTGTCAGTCAAGTTTATGAGTCGTTTTTCATGCTTTTCCCTGTTTTTTCTTTTCTTTTCCTTTCCTTCAAGAACCAAAAACAAAAGAAATCCAGCGGGACACGGGTGAAAGAGAGAAAAAAAGAAAAAAAACTTTTTCAGACCGAAAATCCGTCCGACATGAGACCGTTTATCGATTCCTAAAACTTAAAGGTCACACGCATCGGTCGTTTCACAGCCCAACCCCACCCACCCGGGAAGTTCTTTGTTCCTCTCACGATGGACGTGATTTCATACATATTTCCACTCTAAGGTTGGCTTTGATTTACGACCGCATAATGAGGGAATAGATCGCAATATCTTGCATGTGTGCTATAAACGTATTTATCAGGACAATAAAACGGCCAGACTCACATAAAAAGGTAATTAATTAAGGAAATTGCAACCTGTGAAGAAGCCCTTGTGAAATCTAGTCATGCACTGACCTCTGATATCCTGTTTCTGTTCAAATTGACGTATTACACAGTTGGTTTGAGGTCCTGCGCAGATAAAAGTTCGAAATGTTGCCAAAGAAAATGTTGCCGAAATCTTTTCCCCGCATATACGATTGCATAACCCTTGTGTGTGTATAATGTGAATCTGTGGGACATTGACGAAGTTTCGTTAAGTTTTTTGTTTAGGACAAAGGATATTTCTCCATCACGGAAATGGCAAACATGTTGATACCTACTACTACTCCGAAGGACGGAGAACACATGTGAACATGTATTGATTAAAGTCCGAGGAATTGCTAAATTTAAAGATTGCCTCCAGGTATTTTCTCTTCGTCCCTGGAGTCTTTAATTCGGTTACGCTTGGTTTTCGGCTCAGGAGGGTGATGGGTAAATATTGCAGCTGTGTTGTGAATAATTTACATGAAATCTTTGTATGTATTTAAGAATGCGTATGTACACAGCTTTTGCTTCAAACATTTGTTATAATTTTCAAGTTGCGTGTCATCGCATTGGGTGTTTGTAGTTTTTTGAACTTTTAACCCGGATGAGGCTTTGATATCGATGGCCTACATTTTCTGTTTTTAGGTAAATAATTTGCGCATCTACAGGATATTCAATATAAGAAAGTTTTATTTGTTTGGAACTATATTTATAGAGTTTTCATACTATTTTCATGAATCTTACTATTGTTATTGTTTCATAATCCGCATAACAAACTGTGTGTTATAATACTTTACATCTTCTGATCTGGCATCAATCCATAAGCCATTCATTCGCTCAAAGGCTGAAGTACAACGCCCACATTTGGTCTAGTGCTTTAGAATCTGTGCTGCAACAACTCATCAGAATTAAAAAGCGCGTTCGGGATTATAGGAAAGAAGAACATTATGAAGTCCATAGACTCGTTCGAGTACTGCAGAAATATTTCCTGTTTTTTACTGTTTCATCGCTTCAAACAGTGCTCCAGCGAAGAAGCCAGTTGCCCCTTTTAAATTTTACCTTCGAATGCTTATCAGTTAATTCTTACGCCTTCATTCGCTTATACTGCCAAATATGTGGATATAAATCTGCTTAACTCTGGTTTTCCTTCCTAATCATTATGACCCGCAAACATTTAAAACCAATGTACATCGGTATATCCTTAGTATCTTCTTTAATTCACCCAATGTCCATACCCTAGTTAGAAACAAAGAAATAGTGCCAAATGATTAGGTATCCTTTCCGCCTTTATTTAATCCATTCTATTTGCTCCTCATCTCAAATCCCAGTACTGATCTGACTCACAGCTTCCAAGAAAAAGTACTTTCTAAGGACGCTTAAGCTCCTCACATTACTCCCCAAAAATTAAAACATTGCAATCAAAAATTAAAATTAAAATTTAATGTTTCAAGGCAAGCCCCAAAAAAAAAGAACACGACAGTTTCGTCATACCCAAATACAACTCTATTCCTCTAAACTAAACAGAGGCGTCCTACTTACATAAAAGAAGGGAACAGAAGCTCTACAAGCTTCAATTGATTTATTAAAATGAAAAACAGCTTCAAAACCATTCACTGACCTAACTTAAGATAAATGACCAAGAGCGTCGGCAGAGTTTTTATCTCATTAAGTGACGTACGTCCAGGAATTCAAAAACGACCGAAATGTTCATAAATTCGCCATCAGGCCTAAACAATTCCCTAGATATCTCCGTGGAAACGCAACACTACTCTCCAGTTGTTCATTACTTATTCGGACGCAAAGACACTTAAACAAATCGATAAACTTTCTAATTCACCTCCACCACCATCACCACAGTGAGAAGCCCAAGCACACCAAGGCTTGTGTCCGTTATTTAAGTCTCCCATCTAATTCCCTGAAAAGGATTTAATTACCAACGCGGAGTGACTGCACCTACCCCTTTTCGTAAAAACTTCATAATGGGTGTCTGTTTACATTCATTCATAATTAATAGAACAACACTTCATCCCTAAGGATTTTGGGAACTCAACGCCAGTAGTCGGGTTATGATGGCGGCGCGGCTAAACTTAAGCTACAAGATGGTCTGGTGGAAGCACAAAAAAAAAACCCTTTTCATTCTGTCATCTTCAGCAGTAATTATAAGGGACGTCAACAAAGCGAGCGGCCATTGATTGATTGATGTTCAACACGTAGGAGGGCAAGGAAAAACGACGGAGACTGTCCCTCCCACGGACGACATCTGATTCAAAATCTACTCCACAGAGGAAGACGTTAATCCGAAAAATCGCAGTCCCTCGATGTGACAGGGACAGTATGAGAAATTCGACAAAAAGGAGATCTGAAGTTTGACACAAACCAAAGTATATACATTGTACATGGGATGAGACAGTCGGAAAACGTGAAATCTTTTTCCTGTCCGCTAGGCACATTGGGCAGACCACTCGAAGGGATGGTGCTGGTATCATGCTACAAATGGGTGTGGTGTAAACTTCTAATCATAGTCAAATAGGGAGGAGAAGAAGGCTCTGCCTACGGGGTGGAAAATCGATTTTAGGAAATTTTAATTACACTGAATTTGATTGACGGCTTGTAGAAGGATAGCCGAAGAAATCAATGTGGAAGGCTTGTTCGTTTGGAGAACTTTTGGATTGAAATTCTTAATGGCTTTTGGATGTTTTCCAATTTACACGGTGGGGTTCTAGTTGATTTAGAAGGACATTTTCAAGTAATGAAAGATGAATAAGCAGCAGATAAGACGCGTAATGAACTATGAAAATGGAAACTTCAGATAACACGGAAGTGGAGTTCCCCCAATTGAAAAACAGAAAATGAAAAACTTTGTCTGTAGAAGTGGGCCACCCCTTCTTCAGAGATTTACCTTAACATTATTTTTAAATGGACTTACTCAAAAACTAACATCAGAAACATCATCATTTGAAAGTTTATAAACAACTTTTTTTATACTCCGACAGGTACATTGGTGTGATAATGGCATAAACTTACTGCCAATTATAAAAGACAGAAATGACACTGTTCACTATGTCATATGGAATACTCACTTCAAAAGAAGTTCCAAGCAACCAATGACTTTCCATTATAATCACAAAGTCTGTTGAAAATGCACACATATCGTCTTCCCGTCTTACTCCTGTTCTGGACAATATCAGTAAGGTGCAGCTCCTCTTTCTTTCTCCTTAAAAGGTCGATCGCGGCTTTTGCCATAAAATCGGCTATTTGCTTTTCGGATCCAATTAGCAGTTATCCTCGTCAGAGTTGTACACCGACGGATCAAACATCGAATACAGAACTAGCGACCTGGACTTCAAGCTAGTAGTCTCTCTTTGCACCTTCACATCTGTCTTTGAAGCAAAAGTTTATGCTTTGCGCTGTACACCAGGTTATGCATCAAAAATCTTTTATAGCCAGCAGCGATAGATGCCCTGAGCTCTTATCTTTTCCACTTAAGGCTTGCTAGAAGCGGTCTTAATACCCTCAGGAGGCTACCTGTTCACCACAAACATACCATTTATTTGGCTGTCAGACACAAGGGCATTGAACGCAATAAGATTCCTAATGAGCTCGCCATCCAAAGAGTTTAAGCCACATAAGGTTAGAGCTCAACTTATTGGAGCACCAAACACTTTGGCCTGAGTTAACTCCATGACCTCAATTTTGCTCAGGATCACAACATTCTTCTTTTGAAAAAACAACTTTGCTCTGCAATGTCACAGTGATTTTCTGGTACTCCCTTCCAGCTTAGTCCTAAAGGATAACAATTCGACTTGTTTTATTATATCTAGCTTTATCAGAAGGAGGATGGATCTTGGCTTTATAGTATCTTATGATGAAAGACATTGAACAAGGTCACGGCTACTATCTACATGGAATGATACCTGGATGGATACCTACAAGCAATGCGTCAAATACAATCAATGACACAAAACTCCAATGCATATAGAGACTGGTTGAAACAAGTAAACACCGGAGCTCCTACCACGCAAGCAATCTATGAATCAATTTCAAAAAACTGAATAGCAGAACCATTTTCGCTTGGTTAAATGCTACCAGAAACGTATACCATTCAAAGTTCCCTAAACTTCCCATGCCACCCCAATTCAGCTTGTAAAATTCGTTCGGTACCTCGGGAAAACTACTATTAATCTCCATAAACATATGGTAGCTCCACTTGATGTATTGAAAAAGTTTCATATCACATCCACTTCCCTCTGTTGAAATCCACTTGTCAGACCAATTCAACTTCTCATGTATCCCCTTGTTCATGATTTTATTAAAAAAAAACAAGGAAATTCATTTCATATCCTTCAGCTGAGTGTGCCATCCCCATCTGGTCACCAGGTGCAATCTGATATCTCCAATACAAAATGAATACCTATTCAAATGGCACGACCTCGGCAATAACCGCTGGATACGACAGTTGTCAATCGTACTATCAAGAGTTTGTTGTAAATCTTTTTCTGATAGAGGGTTTTTTTTCGTTATAGAAAATATTATTATTAAACACTCGCAGACAATGGTTTTGGGGCACGATATCACATTTCCCAGGACAAAAGGTAATCTTCACTTCCCTATCTTTTTCTTTTTGACATTTCTATTGAAAATATGAACGATATTCATAGTCTCAAACAACGAATGCTTTTCTATAACTAATGATCAATGGCAAAGATAAGTGGCCCTCATAGTTAACTGACATAAGACACATTTACCCTTCTCTTTGGAGTAAGAAAAAAGGACCCTTTTTTGCGAGAAATTTGAATGCCAACATATGTGGTCCTGATTGATGGTTAATATTGGCATTGAAAGCGCCTTGTTGTCCCTTTGAAAAGGAATATACATATCAAGAAAGTAATTTACAAACACAACTTCAGTATCCAATTAGCGAAAATTGTTAATCATATACAACTTAACAATCCTCCCAACACAACTAAATACTTTCTGACGTTTTAAGTGAAATGCATTTCATTTCTTTGGTTAGTTTTAAGCTTCTTTGCAACAGTTGCAACAACCAAACTCACCCACTCAACTGCACAGCACGAATTCTAGTCGATTTGCATAGCAAGTTTGAGCAAATGAACAAGCAACTTGCCGGCTTGCCAAGTTGTAAAAAGTTTTTTTTTTTTCTCTCCACTTTCCTTCGACATTTTCTTACTATTGCCATCCCCTTTTGTTCATATTTACTTTGAGAATAGAAGATGCAAAGGATCTCGAGACGAGAAAACTTTCTACCAAGTGAATACCTTATCAGCTTCATGGCAGCCTCGTAGGTACCAAGAAGTATAATGAAACCGTCTTCACAGCAAATGAGAAATATAAAAAAAAAGGAGCAAACCTTTCACACAGATTTATAGCTGCTAAATGCATTTCTAAGGAGATCCTTGTAGAGATTCCTTTTCTATTTTTTCGAAGCCTATTTTGCCTTTTTTTCAACTGCACACAATTCCTTATCGAAGATTTTACTTTTTTTTAATTAAAAACTTCTTCCTCTTTCACCAGCCGGTAGTCCTGCGGAGGGACATGGTGTGGGTTTAAAAAAAAAATTATGGAATTTAATTTTCACTTTCCGGGACGAGACCCACTTATCAGTGTCTTCTATGTGTGTGGGAGTGAGAACGTGTTTGTACAAACATAAGATGCCAGTGGCATGAGGATGCACCTTACAGCCTCTGTTGCTCCTAACTTATGCAAAGATAAATGTTGCAAATGATGGAGATAAGGCTTCCTGTTATCGAATTTTTTTTTCTTTTAGTCCGAGAGCAAGCAGTTTTTCTAGGGCACAGACCTAATTTAAGGCTGCCGGGGTATGTGCGCGATGGTAGTTAAAATTTATGATATGCAAATTTTCTTTTTAAAGCCATTTGGAATAAGGATGGGAATGCTTTTATTCTTATTTCTTATGGTTGAGGAATTTCTTTTTCAAGTCTAGCGGGGCTCGTTTTTTTTTTTTTTTTTCTGTACGAGCTCGTGAGAAGTTTAATTGGCATGTTTTATCGCTTTCAAGGAAGAGTTACTTTATTAACTAAGTGGAGTTTATTAACAGCCATATTGCTACAGTGACCTAAAATACTATAACACGTGTGCACTTTATTGCACTGAAATTGTATATTCAACAGTTCTGTACTGTAGGCTTCTCTCATATAAATCTGTCAAATATAAACTGGCATTAGTAGCGTCTGTTTGATCTCAGAAAGGAGACAAAAGGATTAATGGACGCAAAAGGATTAATGAGAGACGTCTTGATATAAGGATAAGCTGTTCAACACTGATAAATCCCTTAAAGCCACATCAAAACTTACTCTCTCATTGGCTCTGACCTTGCTTCGCATGATGATAAGACTGGGTTAGATGATACCAAGTGGAATGGTATTGCAGAGAAGTACGAAGCATTTAAAAGCAGATCGGCATTGTTTACAATTACATTTAAAAAAACGTCCATGAACTCAGGGCCATTTGAGTTTTTCGTGATAAAATATAAATGCAGTTTGGGGAACTTGATGTTAATGGTTCGAAGTTCGATTATGCAGAATCTACAACCAACTTTCTAGAAAAGTAGACTCAATTCCGAAAAGTTGCCCACGTTAATTTGTTAAAAAGAATTACCCTTTTTCAGTAAAGAATGTCAGGCTAATGTTGAAACTTTTGCCACATACAAACAATTTAAATTGCTTTAACAAACAAGCTTTCTAGAAATTGATGCACGTTAAAACTTATCAGACTCTGAGAAAAAGGAGTAAGATGTTTCCAAGAATTGCTTCTACGAACTCATCAAAAATAATGATAATAGCTTCCCTGATTGACTTGCTTCTAACAAAGGGAGCTGCTTCTAAATTTTACGAACTGAAAAGTTGATTTCCTCAAATAAAGGGTCTTTCATTAAGCGCTTCCTATCTTCAAATTCAAATGAAATAAAGTGTGTATGAAATATCATCAACACTTTTTGTTTGTTTGAAAGGCCTACCAATGCCATTATGTATGAAATACAAAATAGTTCAAATATCCGCCGCGGCTTCTCTGGGTGGCGCGCATCCGAAGTGTCCAATTTTCTATGATTCTGGCGCATAAATCAGGCTGAATTTGACCGATGGCATGAGTTATGTTGTCTTTGAGGGCCGCTGTAGTTTGTGGCTTATTCCCATTGATCTGCGACTTCAGAAAACCCCACAAGAGATGACCATGCCCTCGAATAGCTCGTGCAGAATTTCCAATGTGGCGTGAGCCGTCCTGTTGAAACCACATGTCGTTGGTGTCCATATCATACAATTCAGGCGAAAAGAAGTTGGTAATCATCGACCTATATCCCTGACCAACGTCGTTTTCAAAGAAATATGGACTGATGACGCCGCCAGCCCAAAACTTTTTCGGAATGCATTGGACGCTCTTGGATCTCATGTGGATTGGTATTGTCCCAAGTTTGACAATTTTGTTTGTTGATGTACCCATTCATCCAGAAATGGGCCTCATCGCTGAAGATGATTTTTCGAACGGAACGTTGCCCGAACAGAACACCAATTTTCATAAAACAGTTTTATTATTTGCACGTGTTGTTGAACGCTATATCCATCCATGGTGGTTTGGCAAAACAGACTGAATAAATAACAGCCAATTTGACAGATGTACCTTCAACAATATGGCCGAAAATTGTCAAGAGAAAGCCTACTGCCTTAAGACAGGAAACGGTAAATTTGACAGATTTTGACCTCAGAATCGTACAAAATGCCCCGTGTCCTAAAACTCGCGCGAAGAGTCAAGAGTAGCGATAGAACCAATGTGCACCGAAAAATAGGGACATTAAGAGAGCTACAGAGTGTGCCATGTAGATGTTATTGTTCACTAACAGGGTGTTATCAGGGAATGAATAACTTGGCTAACGACTCCCGAAAAACAGTTTCTACAGTTTAAAAAAACGAGATAGTTTAAAGACAAAAAAACCTCTCGACAGCTTCCTTTTTTCACCGCAAAAGATCCTCAAAGGATGCCTTGTACCCAGTCTACATCTGTAAATAACTTCTTGTTCAAATAATCTTTCCGCTCGTAGTTGGTATTCAAAGTATGATTTATATTGTTACGACGCAAAATGTACCTTTATGACGCAACAAAGCTTCTACATAATATTCCTTTTTGTACTTTGCCTGTAGACACTCTCATTAGCATCCTTCGCAATGCTTTTGGCTGATAGTAAATATCGCAGATCCTATGCATAGCCCATCGGTCTATGAATTCCAATTGTGGAATAACTAAAGAGAACTTAAATTGACTGCTTCACAACAGTTAGTTACCCAACTCAGCCAACAGTCATTTCCCGAAAATCGCAAGAAACCAATAGATGCCCCAAAGGTCTAATCAATGCGTCTACCCTATGAACTTTTACATCCCATTCGATTGCCCCAACATACTCCCAATTAACTGGAGTTCCAAACTGTAGACCCATAACATTCATTCCAAACCAAGAAATCCGATAACCTCCTTAGTTTTTACTGAAACAAGAACTAATCAACCGAACTCCCGAAAACATTCACAGCCTCGCAGAGACATACAAATACAAAGCAAGAAAAATAAAGGAAACTGTGCAAAGGCAATAACTAACAACAAAAAAAAAACATGAAGGTCTCTAGCCGATCCTTCCTCCCAATAGTTTTCGATTATAGCAAATTGTATTTATTCCAATGATTGTTCGGTATCGTTTTTTGCCTGCGCGCTCAATTGAGTTCCGATGGAAGTTCCACATTGATTAGATCCTAGTTCCCATCGTTTTCTTTTCGCAAATAATAGAAATAGAAAATTACAATTAAAACACAAAAAACAGGATACGTAGAGGCGAGTCGGTCACCAATGGTTGTGGGGTGTGTATGCAAAACTGCAAACTGTTTCCAATCATTTCATCCTTCGGTGATTAGAAGTGGGATGGCGATGAAGAATTCAAGGATGTGGGGCGGGAAAATTCTAAAAAAAAAAAACAAATCAAATTGGCATTGGTTCGTTAGGCTTGATGGTTGTATCAGTTCTTGGTTGAATTTTACTTTATCCGTTAAGGGCCGAGTAGAGGTTTCATGGATGTGTTAGATTGTGAATGCATTCTTACAGTGCGTATAACAAAATATGTTTAAGGACATGGTAAGTTAGGATAGGGAAATTGAGTTTAACTCAGCCATTGCTAAAGGGTGTCTTCCTCTAAATCTTCAATGAAGCCAACGTCTTTCTCTCTCAAATTTAGTCCGTATGCCTTTGGCAAGACTTAAGTTTTATCACTGCTAAAGGTTCTTTTGATGTTAGGACTTTGTCGGTTGTTAAGTGGATAGGGCTTCAGCCTAAATAACTGCTGAATGCACCAAACTTCAAGACTTTCCTAAGACTCTAGACCCACAGATATGATATGATAATGGCAATGGTGTCATTGTTCACTATTCATTACACAAACATGTATCCGTTTTGCATGTGAAGACTTATGTTATTTTTCTCATCAGATTTACAATTTATATAAAAGATTTCCTTATAGCAGCTTAAGGCTTTGCTCAACCGTTTGAATTTGAGATTAAATTCTGTGATTCTTGGCTGGGTCACAGGTCATGCGGGGATTTAAGGAAATGAAATCTCCAATAATATTGCCAGACAAGAAGGAGACTTCTCAGGACCGAAACATGGTTTGGGACTTCCAGCGCCCTCAGTTAGGGCTGACAATTGACAATTGGGTTTCCTTCAATTGTAACTGTGTGTGGCATAGGCTTTCAGGATGCAAATAAACCAAAAGGATACTCCCGGACGTCTGTAAGAAATTCTTACAGCTTTAGTGTAGAAAAGACTGCAGACAACTTATAGTCGAGACATATCTCTTTTGTCAAGAATATAAATGTGGTAGGCTTAAGTAGCACTACAATCTGCGACGCTTGTGGAGAAAGTGACGACATCTCGGCACATTTCAAGCTTCTCTCACTTTTTTGGCATTTCAACCACAACATCTTAGAATTGTTTTCGCAGCAGAACATAGATTTTTCGGCAGATACTGGACATCTTGCATCACAACCATCCAAAGAAGGTAAACATCCCCGGATTTCACCCACTCTATTGATAAAGAACAAACATTCATATTTTAATGAACAGCATGAATGAGCACATGCATGCAACCAGTCATATTATTTTTATTTTATTTTTGTTACGTATACGTCCTGTTGTTGTGATTGGATTTAACCTTAACGTCTGTCAAACGTTTCAAATAGAAGGTTCATGACTTTTTTTTATAGAGAAACATGGAATATTATCTCAAAAATGATTTGAAATTTTCAAATTACTACATGCAGTTGCAGTGAAGGATTTGACCTTTGCAACCATAAATAACTGATATCTCCTTTGAAAATAGATTGCCTACCTCGGGTATAATTAGGTCATCTGTCCATTACAGAATATTTCAAGTAAAATATATATGTCTGTGCTTCACATGACAACTATTTATAACATTTATCAATTTTGAAAGTCAGAGCAGAGTAAAATTTAGAGAAAAGTAAGGCTAATGACGTTAACTGACAATTTACAATTACCTGTGCTTATTCTACCCGAGATAGGGAATGTGATCATAACCCGTAGATTATTTATTCATCTAGGTAAAATCTTAATAAAGATTTTTATAGGAGATAGAGGACACTGGCAACGGAAAGATATTGCAAAAAACTTTGATGAAAGTCAAAAACCCCTTAGTGAATACTATTTGAACAACCTTGGCGATCTATTTTTAAATTGAAAGCTACCAAAAACTAACTATTCAACTTACTTTCACTATAGAGTAAGACATTTCTTTAAGATTGGACATTTTATGCTACGGCAGGTTAGGTTAGGTACTCGGGCTGACAAAGAGGAACTGTCTCCACGCCACACTCAGGTCATTACAGATCCATTGTGATACTCTTTGGGGGAATTCTTACCCTACCCGCTTAAAGGGTATAATACTGTTAAGCTTACTTACTCTGTCTGCTGTAGTACAAACCATCCTGTGGATTTAATACAGTTGTTCAGGTCGTTCACCGGTATGTCGGATAGTTTCTCGAGACTTTGAAAATGTGACGTCCGAGGAATCTGTGTCTAAGGTGATACAGGCCAGGACAGTGACAGAGGAAGTGAGTTGTATCCACATAAACTTCCTCGCCACCGCAGCCCCTACACCTTCATATGGTATCGCAGAGTGTTATGTCTCGTCATCACACCTATAAGGGTGGAAAGGGATTTTTTATCTTTTTGTATTTATAACGCCAAGAAAATATAATGAATCCTTGAAGAACCGAGTGAAGGCTGCATCGTATGGGATTCACACAGCCTTTCAAACTACCCAAGTATTGTCTTAAAAAAGGATTCTAGAGGTAGTGCTTGCTTATGTGATTCTTCCAAGAACACACTCATTTATAAGATCTTTTGGGCTACCCAATGCCTAATACATCTTTCTATTAGCAAGGTCTACGCTGAAAATAAAAATGACATCAACGCCGCTAGTGGACGTTTATCCATGTCGTATCCATGTAGTACTGGAAGACATAAAGTAATATAATAATCGTTCTCCTTTTATTTTATTTTTTTAACTTTTAGGCAAAGCCAATCAGAAGAAGTATTTTTAGCCGCACTGGACCCCGTTGGGTCACTTAAAGACTATGAATTTCTTAATATCAATCAGCATTAACCAATATTTCACCCTTAAAGCAAAGTGGGCTGAAACAATCTCATGCAATAGTTTGTGTTCAATAAACCCACAATGCCAAGATTCGCAATATTTTCCGCGTCACTGCCATTCCCCACTACCTGTTACGGACAATTTCTATGACTATAGCTATAAAAGGCTTATTAAGATTTTTATCGCTTCTTAATATAGGTGTACACACACCTACATAATTTCACCCCTTAGTTGAAATAAAAGTGGTTTCACAGTCACTTCCATAAACCAGGAGTTGCAGGAATACGCTATCATGGTTGTTCTCCATTTGTACCTTATTACCACACTTTGGACGGTTATATCAGTGCAAATGGCTGATTGGATAACAATTTAATTTTATAGTCGACCACGATGATGTGTGCACACTTCGTGGTCAACAAGTTGTGTGGCAAAGTTTTACGGATTATGTACATGTATCCAGTCATGTTCTAGATGGAAATGGAAGGAAGCCAACAAATGCAGGCATCGCCACCGCCGCCCGTTGCTAGATAAGCGTTTGTAATATTTCATTAAATTGCGAACGGAGGCGTTGATTAATTTATATTGTGTGTGTAATTAAAAAGAGTTTTATGTATTCGCATGTGGAGAAGTATTTAATCGTATGTAATAACTGTAATGGATACCAATTTATTTTATGCATTACGTTTATTGTGTTATAATGAAGAAATTTTTATTAAATGTGTATAACGTGTCAGGAGCTAAGAAATGTAGCCATTGCAATAGGACACCTTTGTTGCTTAAAGGGCGAAGAAAGGAAGTGTCAATTGCCTTACAAGCAACTCACGTACCTATAATGGGTTTTCTTTTCAATGTTATTATATAAATGCCTGGCACAAATGAAGTGGTTTTTAGTGGCGTCTTAGCCTTCTTGTTCTCCTTGACTTGTCTATGAACTTATGAGTAGACCTTCTGATACATTTGGCTGAGAACAAATCGACAGGAACTATTGAATTGGTCCTCATCCAATAGCAATAAGGAAAAACTCAAACTGTGAATTGCTTAGAGGTTTAACTATTTCTAAGCTCTCTCATGTTGCTTTGAATATTCCCAGGTAGATTAGGTTAAAGCCATTGGTTTGGGGTAAAGGGAGCCACACTCCTCCACAAGCAGTTCAATATAGATTCTAGAGTGGTGCTAACTACTACCCTACAACCCTCCTCAGGATTTTACGTAGCTGGAGGTGTCGTTTCCTGGTTTGTCTTGCAATTCCTCGATTCTTCTTCCTTCGATTGTAGGTGGTATAGGAGTATAATAATGACAAAGGACGTGCGTTGTATCTTCAAGTATGTCTTTTAATCAATTCTGCAAAAGTGTGAAAGGATTTTCAGTCTTTTTTTTAACGGCAACAATTTCCTAGCCTTATCATAACTTTGGCCCAAACTCTCAGTGAACTTTATGCATTCTCTGCCGCCATTAGAATTTTGTTTTCCTGCTCCGTGCCTAAGTATGCAAAGCGAGATATTGACCAAATGGTCGGTTTGATAAAGGTTGAGTTCCGAGCCTTTCCTTGCTTATTCGTCAGGTTTCTCATCAGGTGACATACCTACATTTTCAAGACCTCAACAGAGTCTAACGTTATGCTATGCTTCAAGAACCATAAGTTCTCTTTATCAGCTCTTGTCAGGAAAGATCGCTTTTATCACTGTTAAATTGTCGATGAAGACATTAATATATTCTCATAGTATCGCCCTTCTCGCAGTTTCACAAACTTTTTTTGTCACTGGCAGAGAAAGCACCAGCACCCACAACAATGTCCACCCAATTTTTCGCGTGACCAATACTTTTTCTCTCTCTCACTTGCTTCTACTCGGATAAAAGCTTGAATCCTCGAATCCTGCTGTTGGTTAAGTTCTCATTACACTAAAATCTTTAACACACGCGAGCCTTTATTTCTGTTATGATGGCCATTCAATTCTGATTTTTGCACACAACGAGGCTATAATAGGTCCCACAATTGTACATATACATATCCGTCGGATGAGATTGAGACTCCACTACACAAAGTAAAAAATTAATCAGTTGCAGGGAGTGGTGCTTGAATACATCCACACTTCATGCATTACGGACTTTGAGCCAGCTACTGACTTCTGGGCTTTCCTACAGTTGTTTCGATAGGTTGACTTGTACATATATTACAAAGATATGCTTTGTAAATGTGAATCTGCCATTCGAAATGAAAATTAAATCAGGTCGCCTAGGATCAGCAAAAGAGGTGACTCATCAACAGGATGACCTTCTGCAAAAGACATTAAAATCAAATTCTTACAATTGGTTCTTCACGTCAACCCTGTAACTTCCCGTTTTTGGATGAAATCCCCGCAGAAACTTGGAGTAGATTCTGGAAAAGACTGTTTATCCACAACAATAGATGAAACTAATTACCTACTTCGTGCTATAAGGTCCAACTAGCTCTCAAGCTTTAACATTTATATATGTAGTTCAGCTCCTCTTCAAACTTTAAAGCTTTAGCAAGTGTAAGCTTGTTGCCATAGTCTGTTAAAGCGGAACTTGAAATATATTAACAGTCATTATGTGCTTCTTCACAAATGATTTTTCCTTCAAACAAACTCGAACATCTAATTAAACTCTTACCTTTAACTACTTCAAGACAACTCCTTTGGGACTAAGGATAAATCGCTCATTTACCCAATGCTATCTTCAGGAAAAAATAAAAAAATAAAATAAAACATGACTTTCATGCTTCCTTCTTGTGCTCCATAACAAAGACGGACATAAGTTCCCTCAATCGCATACGTACCTTACGAGAACTGAAAAATTACCTAAGATTACCTACTTAAGAGCACTTTGCAGTAAAATTGCAGAGACGCAAGGTGGTGCGTACTAATAATTGAGATTAATGGGCAAAAGGATACCAGGTGCTAAGGAAATGCATTTGACAAGTTTCAACCCTCTGCCAGCCCACTTGACGCTTTTCAGCTACAAAAATTGTATAGCAGCTGAATAATCTTATCAGATTGCAGCTTACGTTTTACTGAAGCGTAGAATTACTAAGCCGTCTTCCATAGCATAAGCACAAGTACGACTAATTATAGCGAAATAGGATAATGCACCCCAAAAGGGGTGGAGATCTATAAAGGAAACGTATTTCTCGCCTTGCAAACCCTTGAAACTATTCTTCAACAGCTTTTGCATTTTCTATTACATATTTAATGGGCTTGGCGCGCCTAAGTAATTGCACACACCATGGAGGACGAGGTCATAACAAAACATAATAATTCTTATTACAAGGATACCCTATTTCAATGTGAAAACAATCTGAACAACGTTGACACAACGGCTGAGTGGTGATATTACATGGACATTTCATTACACATCAATTTGTAGTGCACCACCATGGGTGGGGTGTGGATATTGTAGACACTCACAACCCCCGAAGACTCATCCTAGTTCTGCGCGAACTAAAGAGGAACTCGTGTACCGACGAAGTGGAAATAATTCCTCTTGTAATTTCAAATAAATAAATCATTCAACGGTCGTACTTCTGATTTGATCCTTTAAGTGGGTATCCTTGATGTTTCCTAGGTACAGCCCCGATAATATTTTAAATTCAATACGAAAATTCGCGTGTCAACAGTCATCAATTTCTTTCAACGACTTTAAAATACTACATGTACATGTTTATTCGTACCTTTGAAGTGATTCTTGGTGGAAGAGTGGGCGGATCAGAATCTTCCTTAAGGATTACTTTCCATTTTTAATGGGGGGTAATGTCCTCAATGAAACGAAAATAAAACAATACAATTTCGAAGTCTTGTAAATAATTAAATCCATTCCTTTTGGTGGTGGATGGGAGAGGGTTTATCTGTATTCGGTGTACAGTACAAATGTCCGCAAATGATGGCGGAAAAGTTGTTAAATAGCTTACCCTTACACCTGCGGAATCAAAGTCAGAACCGAATCAAAAACCTAAACGAAAGCAGAAATGTTATAATTCGAATGAATGGTTTAATACTCTGTCTAAGAAACATACAAATGGACCAATACCATCTTACTAAAACCTGAGAGCCCAACGAAAATGATTGGAAGTTCATTGTGACACTGTTTTGACGAGAATATTGTGAAAATATATTCAGCTGAGTCGCTACTTAGCCTTCTGCAATCCTCTAGCAGCTCCGCCTGAAAGACATAAGCTGAGTTCAGTAACCTTAAGAAAAGCCTTCATTAGCCCACCCAAGCCTCTATTTGCTGCAATGCAATCGGTGTCTTTCCTTATGAAAGACCCAAATCTCTTTCCCTTGATAAGTCCACCCAAGTCTCTAGGCCCTTTAGTCTCAAATACTTCATTTCAGCTGCCCCTTATTCCCAGTCCTATTTCCTTTTCATATGAGAGCTCTCGGTTTTCGAAATTCATTGCGTTTGCAGTTGTGTAACGCATTCGACTTATCACCAGCTCTCGTTTTCTAGTGCGACAACGCGACGCTTAATACGAACTGCGTTAGACATAAAATATAGTTGTTAGGTTGAATTTGAACATAGGATTAAGGTTTAGATGCGCTACATATACGGCATAGGTTTTAGGTTTAGATGCGCTACGTGTAGGAGATGGGATTAAGGTTTAGTTGCGCTACGTATAGGAAATATGTGTTAGGTTGAGTTTAAATTCATTCGGTGTAGGGGTTCCCTATGGACGGTAGGCGAAGAAGGGTAGAGTCTCTATAATGTTCATTCTCACATAGCGGTTTCTCTGTCTTGGAAACCAGGATAACAACGAAAAGAAATGTATTGTCGAATAAATATGTAGTAATTGGAATTTTGATTTTTAGTCCCGCGCTACTTTTTAACAAAAAATAAATGTCGGACGTCTCGACGTTCGCTCTTAAAATTACAGAAGGTAACATCGCCCGACTCAATTCGCTTGATTCATTTTCACTATGCAGACAGGGGACACATCAAAAGGTATGACACCCTATGTATGACACCCTCTACAAGGGTTTTGTTTATAACAATTTAACTGCATCATATATTAAACCAGTACACGACATGTCCACCCCCCCTATATAAATCAAATGCACTCTGCCCACTTACCATTGATTTTCATTACTTAATTAAATAATAAACATTAATTTTCTGGCTATGCGTGGACTGTAAATGAAATTGAAAATTAATACGCCGCATGTACGGGGAGTAAGTGACAACCAAGGCGGCCGGAGACGCGTGCCACCAGGTTACTGCAACATGTAAAGCGGCACAACATATATGTACATAGTTTATGGAGTCCTCACCGCCGCGGATAATCAGATCATAAAAATAATTATTTAAAAATTTAAAAATTACAAGTTAATTGGAATGGAATGCCGTATACACAAAGTCAATTACAACGACGGTTGGATGCCGATGATGATGATGACGTTGTTGATGATGGAGCATGCTGCTGGTGACAGCGAATGGTGATGGTGAGGGCAACATTGATTGTTTATTTAATCGGACAATCCAGTATACTCGAACGTACATAGGTCAATTTTCATTTATTTATTTGAATTTTTTGTATCCTTCCATGGACGATGGATTTTTAATTTGTTTCTTGTTGGTGTAGTGTAGGGTGATTTGCAATCGAGTCGGGAAAATAATAGCCTTCGGCGTAAATATTGTGTCGTAAAGAGTGGTGCTACATTGTATTTTAATTATGAACGACATGTAGTGTGTGGTTGAACTGAAAGGCGGTGCGCAGCAGTAAACTATCAATTTGTCAAAATTTACTTTATTGGCATCCAATCGAGTTGTTATTGTTCGGCTTCAGATTAATTTGTTTCGATGAATGCGGAGCAAGTGCACTCAGATAGAGATGTTAAATAAGTTAAATAAATAATATTTGATGCGACAGTTGTACGAAAGCAGTTGTGTGTGTTAGCACATAATATGTCTAGCATTGTAGCGAAAGTTTAAACGTGCAAAAGCTGTCGAAGACTGTCTTTCAAATCAAGATATTGGAATGGAGCAACCCAACGAAAGTGTTACTACTTACAAATACAGGGCCTAGGTTCTCATAACTATTCATGTTGAGCATGTTATATTTGTCCGGATGTATAGAAAGGACCTGCTGTTTTTTAATTTCGAACGCCGGCAGCTTAAAAAAGCTTTTGGTGACAGATTATACCTCGGAGTTTTGTCATTGCCTGCCGAGAGGTGAAAAAGAATTCTTGCATAAAAGAGTTATTTTTCAGCCCGGGCAGTGATATAGCTGATTCTGTGACGACAGGTTTTCTCTTAAATGAACTTGGTAGTAATGAATCTTCTTCAATGGATTAAAGACTTCCTTTTGGTCTGTTCAATTCAAGTTCTTTTGGATGGTTTGAAGTCTGAAATTCACCATATAAACGCTGGGTTTCCCAAGGCTCCGTTTTTTCTCCGACAATCCTTCTTATTTACACACATGATATCTTGTCTGCAATTTCTCATCCAATTCATGTGGGATGGTAGCAAATGACGTCATGAACATACATAAACGAGACTGTACAATGAGGCGACATGACAAACAACTGTGTACGATCAGGCGACAGAACGGCACATACGATACACGAAAACAACGAACACACAAAACACTAACAACTCATCATACAGAGCGACGAAGTTACGGCGACACATAAGAAATACAGAACGGTACACAACGGTGCCGGGGAAATCGCGAAGGCAATTGAATCCTGTCTCTGACTGTTTGCTCTGTTATTTACCAAACAGTGCTCTAGCATAAAAGGCAGTTGCATTCCGCCAATACAACATTTCACCCCCAAAACGGGCCATCCTCGAATGCACATCGGTTAACTCTTAAGCCTACTTTCGGACGAACCGTCAAATGTAGGGATTCTTTCTTAATCCGTACAACACCAATGTGGAATGATCTATATAGCTCTATATTTTCCCACCTCTAAAACCCACAAGCACTTAAAACCAACGTCTCCATCGTCTCTCCTCTAATTTTGGTAAGGAGAATCCCTACAAGATCCATGTGGTTCACAACAAATCTATCATTGGTCTAAATGTACTACTTTTATCCGACAACCACTCCAACCTAACCTTACCTAAGTATATTTAAGTTGTTGTACCTCAAATATGTATTTGCCTAAGTTAAAACTTATTGACCTCATCCTGCACTCCGAAGGAAATAGTACCTAAACTTTTCTATCGTTCCTCCTTTCTATTCTTGCTTCCTTTCTCTTTGTTTAAGGAAGTATTATTATTAATCCTGATGCTTTAAGATCCATCAAACAGAAATTAAATCTCGGTTCCCTAACAATATTTGACCCAATTTAACCCGACATACGATAACCTTCTGCAATAAAACTTTTGAGCCACACCATACATACATTCATATGTACAGATGTATGTGTATGATAACTCCCCAAAGTCCATTTCACCGACACAACTGAGAACAGCCGTCAATTAAATCTGTGTACGAAGAGTAAAACTATCCCAAGGGAACAACTATCTGCTGAGTTCAAATTACGTCGCAATAAAACTTAACCTCATTCCCGAGGTGACAAGTCAGAATATTAAAACTCCACCGGACGGTGGATGGTTGGAGCCGATCCAGAAATCTTACTAACATTCCGTTTTAATTGCTTCTGAAATTTTATTTCTAAATAAATTACACGCCCCACTTTTCAAACGGATCAACCCCCACCAACATCTTTTCATAAACTTTGCCAAGAAGAAGCGCTTCCATTTGGGCAACGTTTCAAATTTGCACGCCATAACAAAAGCAATCGCAGTAATTAAGGACTATGCCTTGCTAAGACGCTTTGACATATCTCTTCGAGAACATTTAATTAAATGCGAATGACTAAAAATATGAATACACGAGAGTATGTGTCGGTGTAACTCCTTCGCTGTCAGCAGCAGTCAAAAGGATTCCCTTATGCCCCGCTCTGTTAGGAGAGACACATTAAGGCGGTGTCGTCATCGTTTCAAGTGTATTGTTTTGCAAAAGCGATTACATGACACAATCTAATGATGACATGACAGACAGACACTCTCTTAGGCAAGAAAATTATCTCCATCCCCTCAGTGAGATGGAGACAAATTGCTGCGCCACTAGACAGGTCCACAGGCCCAAGAACAGCGAAAACTTTTGCCGCTCCTTTTATCGAAACGAGGACGGGCGTAAGTTAGAAAATTTGAAACTTTTCTTTCGTCCTGTTTACAAGAGGGTTTCCAACTTTCGTTGTCTGCTCCTTCACATGTGCCCTGCTAATTGCTGTTCACCAAACGAAAAAACAAGAAAAAATTATTCATAACAACAGCCTTTGTTCGGCAGGAGCGGAATAGGAGGGGGGATGAGGGGTTTCGAAAAGATCTGAAGTAGTAGCAAAATTAAAATAACACATCTCTCTTGGGCTTTTTGTTTAATGCCACGCATTAAAGCCGGAGTGATGGCGGAACAATCCCTCGGGTAAAATTAATCGGGTGGCGGTACATGTGTTAATGGCGGCGCTGAACTCCATTAGGCTGAAATTTTGAACCCATACCATAACCAATGAGCGGCGTAATATGAAGAACGGTTTCTTACGAAAATTTATAACCCTCGGCTGATTGTGTATCCGTGTGAGTGAAATGGAATTCTTCTTGGGGGCAAAACGACAAAGACGATGATGATGTGTTGATGATTTATGGCTGAAGAAATTATTTCCGTTTCACCACATGCGTGAATGTAAATTTGTAGATGGGGTTGTGTTATTTGAGTGTTTTCCAGTTTTTAAGATACTTTTGTTAACAGACATTTTTTTTATTTCAAAAGTTGTTGCTGCTGTTGGCTGTCTTGATTTGATGAAGGATTTTGTATGATGTTCACGAATTAATGGAGAAAGTTGTGAAGTAATCTGCGGTCGTGCCTTTAAGTACGTTTAACTATTTTTGACGTGTTTGAAATTTATTAAATGGGTTCGAGGTGGAGATCCAAGTTTATTTCAAATGATGAGGCTATCATTAGCTGGAAAGATAAGCTCTATTGAGAATTGGCTCACGGGTAGGTTAAATACCCAATAATGATCTTTAAAGAATCGGCCTGGTATAACATATTTATGTGAGTTAAATTCAGTTGAAGGTTAGGTATGTGGCTATGCCAAGGCCCATGAATCAAATGGTAGAATGCAAGTGAAGATAGAAAGTGGAGAGAGTAGGAATCCAATACAACCACTAAAGAACAATAATGAAACGGATGTAGGAATAGAAGTCTTCATGCAAAAACTCTACGCAACGAAGTGCAAAATCCTTCTAGAATTATAATGCTTTATGCTCTACAGAATACTGAACTTACTAGTCCTATTATATTCGTCGATTAAACCACGATGTCTACACGCGCTGTATCAAAATGTGGACTACATTGGCCCTGCCACTAATAGCAAATACCTGAAGGTTTAGTCGAGGCCGGAACTAGAAGCAGCGTATTTATTTGTAGAAATTGTCTACCTATATGTAATCCTCTGAAACTTCTTTCACAATGACTGTCAGTTTTTTACGTATGACAGTTCTCTTCGCCTCTATAGAGCCAGTTGGGATTGATTCCTTCTCTCGCTATAAGGTCTTTGTCCCTTTTTTCTTCACCAGAAGGGTTATTTATTGAAATGTGGGTGCTTTCTGAGTGTAGTGGCAATCCTTTCTTTGGCTCTGCTCTCTCATATCGATGGACGACGCAATGACAGAGTAGGAAGGTAGGTAGAGGTGGCGGTTCATGAACACAAGTAGCACAAGGTGTGCCTTTTTGTTACCATGACTCATGTGACTCGATGTGTGTTAATTTGTATGGGACAGTCGGTGCCTAGATCCAGCCTGTGGAGTTAAGAAAGAGGATAAGATCTCTTATCCCTTTACCCGAGTTGTCATTAAGGTCGTCGAAGAATGGTAAGTTTAGTGTACGCATACGCAGTCTGGCTCTTGCAAGCGCCGGACATTTGCAGCGAAAATGGGAGGCAGTTTCTTTCTCATTTTCGTTCCCGCAACTGCGACAGTGGTGGTTGTAAGGGATACCTAGTTTGGCCGCATGAAATCTGGCGATGTCTGAACGAGTTCTGTTAATAAGGTCTTTTGTTCTGCTCTTATCGTTGGTGGGCCATATCTTTCTTGCTATGGCACAGTTGGTTAACGCCCTCCATTGGAGGTTTGCCTTCTGTAGGAAGTGTGAGTGTCAGTTCCTTTAACAGGGAACCCAGCAAAGATTGGTTTCGTGGATATTAGATTTCATGGTCTCGTTGAGTAATGCCGTTGCATCGCTGTTTAAAATGGTTATAATCCGAAAACGTTTTAGCGTCTACGGTAGTTTTGACGAAGCTTTGCTCTCAAAACATTTCAGCCTAAAGGGCAGTGCATTCATTTGGCAGTTTATACCAGCCATATACGTATGTGTAACGACTTTAAAAAAAACTGGAGTGGTTCTATTTGAAGTCCTGATATGAGTAATCGATCCTAATGAGATGAGCAGTACCGATTGTGTAAAGTATGCATGCATGATCATTGAACCTGTTATTCCTAATGCCTCCATGTGAGCTTAGGCCAAAGATAATTCCAAGATACTTGGCTTTGGATTGATTTCAGGGAAGCCCCAGCTTGGGAGTGAGAACTTCTCTATTTTTCTTCTTCAATTCAATCTTGTCAGAGTTGACATTTATTCCATGTGTTTGAAAGATGCTTTCAATTTATCAAAATTGTAACCCCATCTGCATACGATACGATCTTTTGTCCTTTACTCTTAAGAGTTGTCAGAATTTGATTAACGACAAGAAGCCATGGAAAGGCTATAATTGCTTTCTCCTGTTGAGTTCCTTTCTTAACAGTCTTCATTGAAATACTCACGCCGATTTCTAAGTTGATTATCCCACTTTCAAGCATTACAACATAGCATGCTTTGTAAGTACAACACAACATGTACAAAGGACATCATCATCACCAGATGGATATTTTAAAATCTGAGACAGAAACATATGCTACATTTGCTTCATCTACCAAACAAGGAATTTACTTATACAATTTCCCTTTTTAAAAGCAATGCAATGTGACCAATATCCTTACGAAAATAAACCAAACGTAAGCACAATTCCAAATTGAGTTCTTTCTATGACTTATCGTTATCCTTGCTAGTAAAAATGTCACTTTTCAGTACACCCCCATCAATAATCCTGGACTTGTCTTCGCATAAACAATGACTATCAAGAAAAAAAAAAACATTAAGCCCTCTCTACATTCATGATAACTGCATAAACTTCCGCCATGCAGGTTGGTGCACTGTTTCCGGTGCGCCGCGCTAGCAAAACTTTTTGAATTAACAACATCTTTAGAACATCACTCAACGCGAATAGACCGACTCCACGGGGTTTTGTATAGATGCCTCCATTAAGCGGAACACAAATGAGCCCAACACAATCCGGTCGACGTGGAAAAACATGAGCAGCTACAACAACAAAACTCGAGAGTGTAAGTAGCATAATTTACTTTTATGTTTTCATTTCATATGAAGAAGCGCAGAGTTTCCTGCTTGTTCCATCGTCGTCGTCGTCGTCGTCATCGTAGCCGCCACTACCCTTTATCCTGTTTTAACCATCCGGCACTCCACTTGCTATGCCAGTCTTGTGTTTGTGTGCGCCGCTCATAATTGTCTGTGGAATAATACAAAATGAGGCATTTGAATGCCATTAAATGCCTGACCTGAATGGCATAACCAGGGCCCGCCATTACTGCGATGATAAACGGTTAATGCTTGTGTCCTGAAAGAGTTCTGGGGCTGTGAGATTGGGTGTTAGGGTAGGGAGCACCCACCTAGACCAACTTGCGATGCGGATGGATAGGTTTGGGTATCTAGTGATTATATGGGGACCGGACTGATTCGATTCGACATAACGACGGGTGGTACCATGACCTGGGGATGGGTCGTATTGGCGAGGTTTGATGGGATACTTTACTGCCAGAGAATAACATTTGCACGTATGGGGTATAACATCGCATAAAATTCTATTTGAGTGCTTTTTCTGTGTTCGCAGTGTTATTCATTATTTGTTTTGGGGTAGTTTTTAATGCGATTTACTTGTCAGATTTGCTTTTTTGGTATCGGGTCAAAGTTTTTCGTGTAATTCCACAAAAAACTTTTTTTGTGATCTCTAAAGAAAATAACACTCATACGGTTCAGAATTTTGTTTTATGTGCGAGATGTTTGAAAGTTGCTTCAGTACAAAGTCTATTACAACGATGATAACGTTAGTTTTTAACGATAACAGCAAAATAGAAATGAACTTTTGGATTTTATTTATATGAAAGGTGTTTCGCATACAATGGGTAGTTGTCTTCCAACTGTTTTAACCAAACTTCAATATACTAGAGCCAACCGCTAGAACCTGAAGTCTAATGAGTATTTACATCTACTAGATTTGATCTTAATTCTGACAACGACTTTTATGTTGTTTTACAAAGATTATGGCTACAAATCACAGCGCAAGCGTATATAAATTTCAGGAGAATTGCTGTTAATTAGCCTTTTCCGTCTTAGCTTGGCTTTCTACCATCATGGAATGAGCTGTGAATGGCTGAGCCCTGCTTGGTCAATTCGTCCAATCATCTCCGTTGGTAATGCATCCAGGATGCTGCTATAGCCGTGACGCTTTGCAGTAACCAGATTCTCTCAGTCTTACAGCGCTGCACAGGATGACATATTTAATGTGTAAGTCAAGAGGCGAAAGGTGCAAAAGCTTACTATACGACCAACATAGACGACCCAGAACACTTTTCATACGTACATACATGTGTATACTGGTATTTTTGAACTCTTTTGAGTTCAGTAAAACTGTATTCTTTACATATCCCAAGGTAAGACCAATGCGTAATCATCTCTGATTGAAGTCCTAACTTCTTCTCAAAGATTTAATCACACGCATTGTGGTCTCCTGCATAGCTTTGTTAATCCGGTTTTCTATGCTTGACTTCGGGTCGAAAATAATGTTAGTATTTAGTTAAGAAAAGGTAATTGAGGTTAAGGGTACATAATACTAATTCCGTCTTGCTCGGATCAACACCAAATCCACAAATTGTAGTCCAAGTGCTTACTTTATCCAAAGCAATCACCATTATTTAACTGACCATAGAATAAAAATTCAATCCTGCAAACCATAGAGCGCCAAGACCAAGCTTCTCACAACCGTTTATATTGTACGTGCTATATTTGTATTCTTCAAACAGAAAGGACCTAGGAGTCGTCGTGGTTTAGAAGTTAGTGCGATAGGACACATGTTCGACTCTCAGCAAAACAACCCAATGTTTTTATCAGCCCTTCTCAATTGGTATTCCCATACAAACACATGTCATAATAGTGTCCTGCCTGTCCATCTATTCAATCATAAAGTTCAGCTATACCTTAAAACTTCCATTCTGACAATATTTTGCAGCAAAACAAAACTTTTCGATGCATTCCTCCAACCTCAAGGGTTCTTTCCCTGCGGTCACCCAATAATCGTTGCCCACCTCACCAAGCACGAACTGTTTCAATCTTATTTATCATTATGGCTATAAGCGGCAGTCAGTGTGGGTCTACCGAGACGCCCCTAGCATATTCAAAACTGTGGAAAAAAAAATTAATTTTCCAACTCAACGAAAAGGGTGCAAGGCACCTTCCAAGGATCTCTCTTCCCTTCCCATCGGCCTTTTCAATTCAATTAATGTGCATACGTGACGGAAAAACTTGTATGCCTCATCCGAACATATTTCATCTTAAGTGGCTCGTTGGTCCCGCAAACGTGTACGTGCAGCCATCAGTGTGTGTCTGCAAACAATTATTTGAGGTTATGCGTATTTAACAAAATATAAAAAAATAATAATCATTATAACGGCTGTGTACGAGCCGAGTTCTAATGCGGCGGGGCACACTGAAATAAGTTTCAGTGCCTTGGAATAGCATCTCCTTCATGCCTCCATCTTGACGGGATAATAGACCAAATGATATTTCAGGACGACGCGTACGCATACACGCTACAGGGGCAGAGGGAAAAAGTAACTCTCGTAAGCCAACTACGTTGATGAGGAGGAGGGATCCTTAAGTACTTTATTATGCAGCATTTACGACTAGCAAGGATATTATGGAAATTAAGTCAGGCATTAATAATTTCCTACTCTTTGTTTAGCTATTCTATTAAAGTTATTATTGTTTTAGCTTATGCTGTTCCAAAATGCCACTCAGAGAGGACCAGGGGTGTTGCCGGGGCTTCGAGGGGGCTTACAATTGCCATGGCCTCGCACATTGATAGCGGATAATCAGGATCATTATTATGGGAATCATCATTTCGGACGGAGTCGTTTGTTTTTTCGCCCCCATCTTTATGTGGGTTTTTTCGGGAATGAGAACAGGAACGGGAACAGTCCAGAACGTGACTACTGCGAATGGTCGTGAGCCAGTTGGAAATTTCCTCCTCCATTGTGTTTCTCTAATGTCGACGTAATCAATAGGTAGCGAAGGCACCCAGAGCACTGCTTGTTGAGCCTTCCGCAATTCCATTTGGAAAACAATTTCCAATTTTGATTTATTTATAAATTCAGACAGTGGTTGCTGTTGGTCCCAGGATTACGAAGGGCAATCACAGGGACTGCTATCTCGCAGGAGACCGTGTCCTATATTGAATTCATTCACTGCTGTGGATGGTGGTTCCTAACCAAGGGAGTGCGAGTGAGAGGTGGCAAAAAATTCAAATTTCCTGCGATTGTATCGAGTTTAATTAGGGCAGCACTCACTCACTCGCACGCACCAAAGATACAGATACAGAAATGAATTCATAATGAGGAAATTTTATATTTTGTTGCGGGGATAGGTATATGAATTTGTTAAAAATTTTCGAATAAAATTTTCTAATTTGCAATTGTAACAGGAGAAGATAAATGAAAATGATGGCGGCACGATGGTATGAGTGGGGTGGGTGGGTAGGAATCAGGAGGCTAATTGCAAATGGGAAAATATTTAAAAGGTCTATCGTAGGAGTGTATTTAATTACAGCGGAAAACAGCAGATATGGAAAAAAACCTGCCTTAAAGCTGCACATGATGGACAGTGCTTGAATAAAATATTAGAATGTTCTATTAGCAAGGATTAAATTATGAGAAGCTGTCACAAGTTTCAACCGTAAGCTGATTCCCACATCAACGTGGTTGGTCAATCAAATCGATCATGATCTAATTGAAAACAGTTACATATCCAGGTTTTTGCGCACATTCAAGGCATCGACCGTCACAGTCGTTGTTGAGGTTTTGAAATTTTTTAAAGCTCGATTCTTAAATAAAAAAAAACAACGCCTCACACTGTGCCTCAACGACACAGGCAGTTGACTTTAAAGCGCCGCCGCTGCAAAAGAGGACGAGGGTTGTTCACGAGCTATTTAAGCTGCTTTACGATATCAGAGGCGTCCCACTAAGATAGCTGAGACATGTAGAGAGGATGCACACCAGCACTCCGGCCCAAATTGTCTTCGAATTCATCCCAGAGGGACGGCGCAGTAGAGGAAAACCACGATTCAGATGGTGCGGGCAAGTGGAAAAGAACTTCAACCAACTTGACATGCGAAACTGAAGGCAGTCATGTAAAGATCATATAGGGTGGAAACACTTGTTGTTTCAATCCCAATCACCCCGGACTGTTGCGCCGTCATAAGTTAGTTTTGGCATACAACCCTAATTCCTTAGTATTCGATACATTAAGCTGCATTTATTGTCAATGACCTTAAGCTCCTAATGCCAACCAACAACGCCTTTTGCGTCCACAAAGTTCGAACTCACAACTGTCGAAATCCGTTTCCTATAATTGCGAATTAATTCTCTAAAGCTAAACCCAAGAATCCATTTCAATTGTTTGACTACATCCGGATTGTCTGCAGAACAATAAGGACATAAATCATTTCATTATTTTGGTTGATCCTATGAAAATTGTTTCTCCCTCCAAAAGCACATCCCATTTAATATGCTTGAGGCTTTGTCCACGCTACGTTTGCATCATGTTCTTACACCATCGGTTGTCACCTACGAACATGCCACATATGCGGGCTGTCCAAAATTCCATGCCAATGTATTTGTGTTGGCGGCATCAAAGCCATATGTCCGCATAGAACCTTTCAACATACACTAATCGTTAAAGTTATTGGCATTGGTTCTATTCCTCACACACTCACAGTGCCAGAGACAAATTGGGTATTACAAGGATTTGCCACAAACCGATGACATTGGTATTTCATTAGAGGATTAAGCAAAGGATTTCTCGATGGTTTGATTGCAATCGAATTATGCGCGTGTGGCTGTTAAACCTTGAAGTTGCATTTAAAAAAAGGCGCTACTCCCACATATAGTATCTTTGAGGATAATTCTTCTTCTTTTTTTTTTTATAATGAAAAAGCAATATTTACTCAAGTATACAAGAAATGCTTACACAGCCTTTCCATCAACTCGTTGTTGCGGCAATTGAATTCACTGGAGAAGATACCCTTGAGTCGCTGTCAAAGGATGTAAATTGCATTAAAATATTTTCCCTCAGACAGTTTCCATTCTATTCTTTTTGAGCGATTACACATCGCATGGAATGTGAAAGGGAGCCCAGGAGTTGTTGTCTACTTTGTACTTTCTTACAGCAAGTACGACAAAGAAACATTCTTATCGTCTTCCATAGCAACTGAATTATCTCGGTAGTAATCCTTAGTCCTCCTACTCGACACATGAAAGACCTTCTTTGCATTTAGTTTGCGACAAATATTTGTACACAGAAATTATTTTCAACTTTTGCGACTAAATTTGTTTCTTACTCAGCTCCGCCAACTTGAACAGACAACCCAACCCTATAAGCTGTCTTCCCTTCTTGGTGTCTTAGTGCCCGGCAAACACTTTGTGTTTGCTCTTTTTACAATTATTGTGACTGCTTTTGAGTCACAAAATTAGGAAAATTTTCCACTTTGTTAATAGGACTCCCTCGGAAGTCTTTTGTTTGTGTCTCTATACAGAGACTGCTTCCCAAAATAGCGGTTTAATTAGTTCGGCTATTTGTTTCCTGTTTTATTTCTTACTTTTCATAAAGGAAAACAAATATGTAAGACAGTATTTTGGGCTTTGAAGTCAAGTTGAACCCAAGAGCTAAACACAATGCTCGGTTTAGGCAATAAGAAGCTTTTGGTCTTTAAAACCGTTAATTGTGTCAATGAGAAATATCATTGAAGATTATGATTGGCAATATTCCATTTATAAGAAAAAGATTTACAAAGGTCTGCCTCTTTGTCCAGAAGTAAAACAACTCACAGTTAGGTCTATGCATGTTCTGTTTTCATACAAAACTGTACTGCAGTCCCGGGGTTAGCCTAAGTCTTAACTAACAAGTTCTTCGAAAGCATAAATTTCTGCTATTTTACTTTGATTGTTAACGTAATTCGTCAAAACCCTAGACATATCAGATTTTATTGGCAAAGATTAGCCAACACACCCTTTATACCTTGCGATACAACCACAACAATTTCTCCTATAGTCGATGGTTTAGGAGATAGCCCCTCGATTATGCGATATAGCGGATAACCTACCAGGAGAAGCTAAGGCGAAAAAAGGTTTTTGTTGTTTGTTGTTTTTGCTAAGCACTAACCACTGATTCTCGGCGACCAAAAAGGTTTGTCATTCTCATAGTTCTAGACAAAATCTTTTAAATAATCATGACTATCTATCAATCCTTCTAAAGTAAGGTCATCAAAATTGTCAATGTCCACGATAAATAAAGCAAACAAACATTACAAGCTAGCGCCCACCCTACATTCAATCTTGTAATTCCTTAATAGATTTTCTGCCTACAGATTTCACTTACCCCACCTACATGCGAAGAAAGTGGTTTATAAAAAGTTGCGATGTTTGCAATGTGGGTCAAGTAGTTCAAAAATACTGTCCCCTTGAATAAATGCCAAAAAGTACAAAACCCATGTATCCGATTTGTCCCGTTTCCCATGTCCCGAAGTTTAGTTTTCATAACCGAGGTTAAATCAACAGTAAAAAATAAGTTTATCGCATAAACATACCCTGAAGTCCTCGTTTTCAATGCCATTAAGCACCAATGTATACATTTTGAATTTAACGAGAAAAACACGCTGAAAAAAATATCCCCTTTCATGGATAAAAGGCAAAAATATGTATAGCACCACTTCAGGTACTTTAAACAACACTTGTATCTGTGTTCTACATGGCATGCAACAAGTGGATATATGTACATGTCTCACTCGAGGGCTTGTAGTTTTTCACTTCGCTTGAATTATTTTTTTTACAGACAGACTATTTGATTTCAATATGATGATTCTCACCCCGCTGGATATACCTTGATTTTTTTTTTTTTACTTACTAACTTGGCACCACTGCTCTATGGCTTTTCTTTAGTTTTGTTCTCTTATCCACAGACAATGACCAGATTATCCATTCACAACAAAACAAATACGCAATCCCTTCAATTGCATTCAGCATTCGTCTCCGTAATCCGATCAACCTAAATCACACCTTGCGCTGATCCACAAACCACTTATTTCCCCATTAGTTGAACTTTGTTTTAAAACAAAGACCTCGCTTGACATTATGGCTGAAGAAGCAAACTTCTGCACCCGTTCGTGTCCCGATTACTGTACATACGGCTGTTTGTATACTCGCCACAATTTTACGCCGAATTGATTCATTTACTCTAGATACCCCATCGGGTTTAGTCTCCCATCGTCTCGTCGAGCTCACAATAGCTACTGGGTAATCAATCCGATAGGAGCGCGCCCGACATAAGCCGCTCGCAGTCAGTGTTCGCCAGTAAATTTGATTATTTTGCAGTTACAAATAAAAGTGAAACTTTTTAATCTATTTACCCACACCTACACCTGTGTACAATGTATAGCCAGGGGTGGTTGCATTCAATTTGTATCTAATACTAATTGGATGGAGAATGAACCATAAAGAAGAGAACGAAAAACAAAAACTGGAAATCTGTATAAAATAAAATTGGCATTCAGTCAACTTGTTTAACAGACAGCTAGAGTGCGCACTCTGGCAGGCATGATGTCTACCGCGCTAATCCTTTATAGCTTAATTCAATTGCTTCCTGCAAACACCACCTATCACAGTCAGCGTGCATAAAAGAAGAGAAGAGTTTTGACGACTGGACGATAAATAAATTAAATTAAATCACTAAAAGGACTTAAAAACGAAAAAGAAAAAAACTCAATTACATGTGTACCTAATTCATTTATTTATATTTTTTTTATTTTGTGTATTTATTTCTATTGTAAATATTTTATTTTCAATGAAATTCGTTATAAACTGTGTGCACAATTAGAATTAATTCATCATTACTCTATACAATATTTACGAGAGAAATAATGATTTTGTGTAAATTGGTAAAAATAAATAAAAAAATTGTATAAATGTTTTAATGGTTTTAAAAAAAAAAGAGAGTAAGCAGCCATGTGACAACAAATTGGTTAAGTTCTGTGTAATGGAATGGAACTGTTTTGTCATTCTCTAAACTTCATTGTGATTCCGAATTTCTTTTTTTTTTTTTTTTCTTTAATTCTCCGGTATCTATAAGATTTTTTTTTGATTTACAGTGGTAAAAAGTCGCATGAATCTTATTTAAATTATACCTCGGTCAATTTATGTACATAAATTTCGAGCGTTGTGCTTAGTTTTTTTTTTTTCAATCAGACATAACTCACAATTGCAATTAGATTTGAAATGGTAAGAGTACTTTCTTGCTCTATTTATTTATTATTCGCTTAATACAAGCTTGGCATAAAAATCTTAAAATTGAAATCCTAATTCTAAGGCTTAACTCTAAGGGTAACATGGTAAAACATTAAAACATTAAAACTAATCTATAAGCTACGAACTAAATTTCAAGACAAACGGTTAAAACTTAAGTCTAGACTTTATGCTAAGGGTTACAGATGGTCAAGAGGGTGGAACTTAAATTTAAACTACGAGCTATGGACATGGAGGGGAAGATGTGTGAGAGAGAGAGATGAGGAAGAGAGTGTGATTGGTAAGGAAGGTAAATTGAGCAAGGAATGTCTGAGAGTGGATTTGCTAAGATGTATGTCAAAGATGTGAGGGAACTTATTTACGTTGTTTAGCATTCTTGTTAGGGGTTGGTGTTGACCATACTCCGTGCGGTGATAGGGGAGACGAAACAGAGGAACTGAAAGTAAACGGTGGTGGTTAATATTAAGAGAGACCTGTTTGAGAAGATGAGGGCAGTCTATGGTTCCTGTTAATAACTGATATACGAATAGTATATTGGCCACAACACGGCGCGTGTTTAAGCACTGAAGGCCTAATAATTTAAGCCAGTTCTCGTAGGGGGGCAGATTAAAAGGGTCATACCAGCCCAAACCACGCAAAGCAAAGCGTAGGAAACGACGCTGGACGGCTTCGATTCTCTGAATGTGGACTTGATGGTAGGGTGACCAGACCTGCCAGGCATATTCAAGGAGCGGTCTGACGAAGGTCATAAATAGGTGACGTAAGGGTTAGAGAATTCTTTCGACCAACGTTAATTATGCTGTCAATGTGAGAGCGGAAGTTCAATTCAGTGTCACAGGTGATGCCCAGATGGCGCATTGAGGTAACAGTGGAGACCAGCTCATTGTTAATGAAGTAGGTCCTCTGAGTCAGGGGAAGGCGCTTACGAGAGTAAGTGATAGATTGGCACTTTTTCACATTGAGTTCTAAGAGATTTTTATTACACCAGATGAAGAATGTGTTTAGGTCGGTCTGAAGAGAAAAGGAATCGGCGGCGGAAGAAATTTGCTTAGAAATCCTCATATCATCTGCATATATTTCAAGGTGAAAATGCGTAATGACAAACTCAACATCGTTTATAGTCAGTACGAAGATCAGAGGTCCTAAGTCTATCACAATAAGCATAGTAAGTCAAAATGGATGGTTGGGTGCTGTAGAAATAGGGTAAGCACTGAGAGGTGTCAACTTAGCGATGCTCAGTGTTGTAATTGTTTGAAATCAACGATGAAGAAAAATCCCGGAACAAAAAATAAGACCTTATCTGGGCTACTACGAAATATTTGAAGCTCGGGCCGGTAAGAATCTCTCTTGAAAAAGAGATGGGGGCGGATAAGTTCTGAATAGAGCAACGACAGCGCTCACTCCCTCGAAGTGGGTTACTGACACCGGTGTAACCGACCCCTGTCCTAGGGGTTCCCGAAATGGAACTGGTCCTTCATGTTGGGGGTTATGCCGTCGGGGTAACTGCCCGACTAAGTAAAAATAACTCGGACAAGGACGACACTACTGTTGATGACCCTAACTATCGAAATAAGGACAATAATTCGGTCCCGTGAGAGTTGACAGGCTTTGGAGGAGGAGGTTCAACGACGATTTATACGAGCTGTACAGCGACATCGACCTAGTCAAAACACTAAGCATTGGTCCTTTTAGATGACTTTAGGATATGTAGACTTGATTTAGGATATGTAGAGCGAATGGACACCAACGCTCCGACCCGAAGAGTTTTCGATTTTAACCCGGAGGGACAACCCAGTTGAGGAAAACCTCGCCTAAGGTGGCGCGAACAAGTAGTAGGGGACCTCAACCAAGTGCGTAACTTTAGGCGGTTAGCTAAGGACCTTGGTAATTAGAGAACCTTGTTGGTTGAGGCCCAGGTTCAACCCGAACTGTAGCGCCACCTAAGTAAGTAAATTAGTAAGTCAAATGGAAAGTTTTTTCCGATAAATATAAGCGCAAAATTCATGTGACTAGATAATGTTAAAATACCAGGTCTCGCTTGTCCAAAATCACGGTCTTTACTACCAACTTCTCGCCCCATCTGACAAGTTAGAACACCAATTGCCTTCAATATCCTCGTTTTATTATACCCGTTATCGTTCCGCATACATTTCTGAAATTGTTTTCCTTCTTTAAATATTTGACAATTGGCAGCTGCAAAAGTTGTGGAAGAAACTCATACTTCATACTTCAAAATATCAATACTTCTCTTCATAAGATACATACATCATGAAAAATTAAACTGGTTACATCACTTTCTTCCTTCCAAACTAAAGAACGAATAGCATGTCACTAAATAAGAAAAATTGATTCGCCCGAGTGCAACATTGGTCTTCAGTCAAATACACCCCCTCCTATTCCCATTTTACCAATCGTACCCGCTCCAACCATCTCGCACATCATATGAAAACAGACAAAGCTCGAAATCTCTTTCTATACCCCTCCGAGGCAATTCAATCCACATTGTACCTGAGGGATGCTTACATAAAGAACGTGACCTTAATAAACAATACACAATATCTGTATTTTAAGATATTTGTGCTATCCCACTTCAGCTTCCGGGGGAAAAAAAAAAAACGAAAACCTCTGTATCTTTGTGTTGATACAGCATCCATCACCAACAATCCATGTATCTTTCTGCATCTCTCACATGCTCAAGTGTCTAATATTGAAAATAAAAATGGGAATAGGTTCAACAACAGAAAGAGAATGCCAGACACGGAAGCAGCTTTATTGTATAAATCATTCAATAAGTCGATGAGTTCGGCAGGATTAAACAAACGAGAAGTAGAACGGAAAATAACAAAGGATCCACCAGCAGCAGAATGTCTTGTGATAAACTCATTTCGATGATAAATTTCTGCTCTTGAATGAGAATTTGCACAGTCGAGCGCGAGGGATGGATGCTTGTGGGGCTCAAATGTCGATGTAATAAAATATAAAAAATAAACCCACTGGGAATGATAATAATCTAAGGATAATGGTAAATTTGTCAGGTCCTTGACATCGTTTAGTTGTCGATATACTCCAACCGCTACCGCGTTGTTGTCTTGCTTTCCCTCTCCATCTACAAAAAAGACTCGGGGAAAAATTATTATTTTTTGTTTTCATAATTTTTCTTGCTCTTGTGGAATTTCCATTGTCGGTCAAGTTGGCATTACTCGCAGAGAATGGGGGGAGGGGGCAGGCGCATATCATTGGCAGTATCCTTCTTTAATAGAGCTTTGTGGAATTTTTATTATTGTCATATATGCAGAATGGAATATTTCCTCTATGCAGAGATATTTATGAAGTATTTCAGGATGTTATTACATCGGAATTTTCCTAGTAAACGAGTGGTGATAAAAAGTGGTTCTTTTGAACATTTTTCAAGGATATTGGTGTTAGATTTATTGATTTAAATCAAATGCTAGTCGTTGTGGCAGATTGGCCTTTAATTCCATCCTAATCCAATAACACTTAGATTAGTAGAATTTAAGTCAGCTTAAGTTTTTGAGTGCACCATCTAACAACATTGACATTTGACCAATGTTTGTCATTCGGAAAAAAGTTATTGAACATATAATCCTGTCGAGTTTTTTACGAATTCACCTTGGTCACAGATCGTTTTAAATAAATCAAACAATGGCCAAAGACCGCAACCCATTTAGATTCCATTTTGGATCTCGAATTCTTCTGTCAGCTTGACCCATTATAAATCTCTTTGATTATAGCTAGCTCTAAATCAGCGGTACCTATTTTGCATTTCATTAGCAAAAGTAAAGCTTTTCAAAGTCGAGCTGCTACTAATAAGTTAGCAGTGTTTTGACAGCTTTTCTTCCAAGTCATAAATCGTTTTAGCTCTACTAGTGTGTTACTATATTTAAGAGCAAACCCGTATTCGATCCAGAGTTCCGTAAGATTTGGACGACTAAAGAGTTGCATAACTTTTGTAAAAAGCATACTAAGTTGGTTATTGACGTGTCGTTTTTGATTTTTGTTTTTGTAATGAAGCTCGTATTGCAACAATATTTTGTAACACATATTTAAGTCGATACACTGCTTCTTCTAATCATATTACTAACCTATCACAATTAAGACGGCTATGCAGACTATGCCTATGCCTTTCCTCAAAATTTCAAACTGAATTCTTTAAGCAACTTTTCCACAGTAGACTCAACTTTAATTTCCAATAAACATCTTCTACAATTTACTTCGATACCCTTCCTTTATCTTTACTCGAGTGCCCTTCACAGTCTTCCTGCAAGAGCCAATATAAAGCTGACGATATAAATTGTAATCCATGAATTGTTCAAAAACTAAGATAGATCGTTCTTTGACTTTTTCGCAAAAAAAAAAAAATCATTTCTCTCTCAAATGCATTTCATGACAGTTTCATTTTGCCTTTGTCCTCGCTTACCCTCTGTGTGCCAATTCAAACACATCACCCCCATGAGATAAAAATAGAAAAAATAGCATCGCTAAACCAATTGAAATTGAATATTCCCGTCCTGTTAATTCCGGGCTAAGGACAAACACTAAAAAGTAATCCATTTGAACTCTCAAAGGAACCCAGTGGAATTGCGAAAGTTTTATTAGGTTTTTCACTTCCTTCCAATTCCGCCAAAGCATCCTTCTTCTTCTCGATGGTCCGCTTAGTCGCTCTCCCTATCCGACTTTGATGTTCAGAATGAAATAATGATTATTCAACTTCATTGCTCTTTTGCAACATACCCCCGTCCACCAATAAAAACAAAAAAAAACATTCGCGTTCAAAAGTGAAAAGGAATTATTTTGTGTCACTCGAATGGATGGGGAGAGACTTTCACTGATGCTCGCGCCTTTTGACTTCAAAGAAACGGCAATAGTTGAGCCAGGAGAATGAATCGTTTATGAATTCTAAATTCACATGTTGAAAGAAATTTGAAATGAAAATGCTTACTGTTTCTTTTTTCTTTTTTTTTTTTGAAAAAAAGGACCTTGTAGCAGTAGTATTAGCCTCATTTCAACCTCTTTCGTCGACAATCACAATCACAAAGGAATGGGGCCCACCAGTGCCCACTTAATTCACAGCAAACCACGACAAAGTTCAACTGCAGTGCTTTTACCAAAAAACGGATGTTCTCACGTGCGGAAAGGAAGTAAAATGCTACTTAAACTGTGCGGGAAGCATATTTGTTGCCCCCCTACGAAGGAGGATATTTTACATCTTAATGGCGTCGAGAATGCAGAATATTGAAGTTGCGGTCAAAACTTTCCTAATGAAAAACTTCACCTTCTTAGTTTTTGCGCAAATTTGATAAAGGAGACCCTGGCGGGAGCAAATAACCTCAAGTACGGGCACTAAAATTTAAAAGCCCTAGAACCATCGAAACACCATGTCCAACCTGACAAACACCAGCCATCACCAGTCATACCATAACCGTCGTCTGGAACAGTAACAGCAGTTAAAATGCCAAGGTCCTTGATGGCCAGCGACTGGGTTTTGCCGTGGCCTGTACTTCATGTCCTCGACGTAATAAGTGCACTCCTTGTGTGCGGCATACCACTTAAGGATGCTTCATTTAAGTTTACGAGAGAGAGAGAGAGAGAGAGAGTATTATTTTTTTTGTTTCCTCTTCCTAGTGAATCCTAGAATTTTTTTGGTTTTTTTTTTTCGCTTCGGTTTGACAATGATGGAGATGATAGGTTCTTCTTGGTATTTTCCAGTTTACCCATATTGAGGGTTGTTATTAAATTTTCAGACGACAAAGGAAATCTGCTGGGCTATCCGCCCTCATGGTTAGGTGACGAGAGGATCCTTCCTTTCATCATTGTGTTGGACGTGTACGTCTCGGTGTCTTAATTGGCCATAGTCTGAGGGAAGTAGGGAGAGATATTAAATGTAAAAACAATATTGTCCAGGTAATGAAGTGGCAAGTTTGAGTGCTGCGGGTATACTTGGAAAATTTTATAAAATTATAGAAAAATATTTACCGCCAGTTATTCCCATTATACTTTCTATGACGAACTTTGTCGTCTTTGGATAGAACCTTCATGGAGGAGGAGGATTTTGCTTGCATTTATTTTATTTTAAAGGCACTGTTTCCTTGACGAAGATATTTTGATGAAGTTGTTGGGCTAACCCTTCAGCAATAGAATTGAAGAAGATAAAAGACTGCAGTATATTAGGCAGACACACGAAGCCCGTTCAGTAAGTACTTCGTATCGCTAAGTTTCCATGCGTCAAATCATTTATTTCTCTGGCCAATTTGTGTTGAAAGGACTTGTAGAAATAATTGAATTATCTAATCTAGGGAGGAAGTCGACCACCATAGATGCAGCCCTTCGATGCACCCTATTAAATGTTTGAACTTAGTTCCAGTTCTTATTTCCCATCCTTAACTTGAAATTCAAAACCAATATCTGCATACAGTTCTAGATTAATGGTAAATCTATAGAACAATGAAGTATTAAGCAAACAATATCTTGTAGGTGACTTTAAGCCTTAACCCTGTCGTAGAGAACTTTCTTCGAAATTCTAACTATACCACTTCACAGAGTGCGAAAATCCCTTTCAATGAAAAACTTTATTCCTCCCATTCTCCACAATACAGATGGTTCCGCGTTTTCCCCCGCACAACGTTTTGTAAATGTATGCACATTGCGACTAATGAAACTTTCACACAATACATACTTCATAAAGTTCCGACCCCCCCAAACACCCATAGCCATCATCATCATCATCATCAGCATCAGCACAGTCTCACACCACATATGAAGATTCCACATATTTGGACCAACTTAATCCATATAAAGTTGAGATTTCAACTTCAAACGTACAAGGATCAGCGCACACATTGCCACAAGTACGAGTATTGACTCCATGTTAAGAGGAATCATTTCTCGCTTGCCTTGGGCCATTCATTATTACATCCGATACAATAAAGACGTGACCTCAATAAACAATCTTTTCTTAGTATTCCGACTTGGAATGTGTAGTTATGGTGAGACATGGGTGGCATCAGCAAACACATAGGGACTTCTTTTTCAACACAAATCCCAGAGATGTTCTTTACTATCAAATCCATATTCTTTCGATCATTATCAGCGAGGAAGGAGGGAGAAGCAGTGGTTATTGTGTAGCAGAGCGTCGTTATCGCATCAACTGTTCCGTCTACATGCAAACTTACACTATTGATATGCTTCAAGCGAGATACTTACAAAAAAAAAAAAAATCTCATTCTTATACTGTTGCAAATGCAACGAGTTCATTTGTTATCCTGCCAACATCCACGCAAACACAATCCGTTCGTTTGAAGTTCCAACTGAAACACCAGGAAATCGGGATACTATCAAGCCATGGACGAATGTGGCTACATTGTATAATGGTTGCCACATTCTAAGGATTATTTTCCTTCTACGAAGAGCAGATACATCTTTAATTATTGAGCTTTGTTCCAGTTCAGTCGTCCTACTCTGCCCACTGCTGATGGTGATGTTCTTATTGTACCAGATGAGAGGAGGATTATGTCGACAAAGTTAGGTCCTATTTACACTGCTCTAATGATTGTTTAACAGAAGCATTTTCCAGGTGATTTAACTAAAAGTTTTGAGTAAACTGTTGAGTTCTATGCATAATTGAGACTTCGTCGTAAGAGGATAGAAAACAGGTGGACAGTACGAGTGTGTACCGTAGGACATGTGTCTAACATGTGTAGGTATCTCGAAATGACTTTAATTTGTCAGAATCTGCTTAGGATTGTTTTAAGATGTTCGTCAGATGAGATTTGATATGTAAGTGGGTGGAGGATTAGTTGTGTATGACAGTCCTGTAATTCCATCTTTTGGTAGGACACAGCAGAGAATTGCAACATGAAATTATTTCTGTTGTATTTTAATCCAATTTCCGGTTAATAATCTTAGGTAAGAATGCTTTTATATAAATAACGAATAGCCTTCTGTACTTCAAAGAAACGTGTGATGCGTTAAGAGTAGGTCGCTAAAGAGTAGGTTAAGTAAAGTTAAGTTGGGTTAGATGCCTATTCATTAAAGTCTGTAGGGTCACTTACACTAAAGTAGGTCCATTGTACAACACTAAGAGCCGAGTCTTGGATTCATTTCCATATTCTGTCGATATCCATTAAGAAGCACTTTTCTATAATTTTTTGTTCCTCAAGGACGACAGTGTAGAGGCAGTTCTTTCTCCTCATCCACTTTGCTTTCGCAACTGCGACAGAAGTCGGTGACCGGTATTCCTTGTTTGGTGGAACAATGGCCTGTTTGTACATGGACTAGGATGCCGATTTGTGCTCTAGAGATTTATAGCTTCTTATTTATCTTAAGGCCATATAGTTAAGACCTAATCTGTCTGGCATGATTGCACGAATCTTGGTTAAGCTTTTAAATTTCGTATCTTGGTGTCGTTATCGGAAGTAATAGCAGAGCCCCGGAAGACGACTTTACTTCGGTTGTTGCCGGAGTAGCATCTCTTCACGTGATACTTCTGCTATTTCTTCTTCTTTTGAAGAAGCTGATGTTCTTTTCGTTTCTTTTGCTCGAGAGTAGCCCTCTAATTTGGTTGCTACAAGGTAGTGATCTGAGTGCCTGTTGGCGATGTGGAAAGTTCGGACATCCAAAATACTGGGGGATTGGCTTGACTCACCCAACACGATTTTAACGGCATGTCCAGGACTTTGATCGAAGAGCTCGTTTAAATACTTTTCTTCCATGGAAGCTAATTTTAACGAATTAAGCCTTGAATTGTCACAAAACTTCTTTCTTGACAAATACGCGATACGATATTTTTCAAGTTTAAAAAAAAAATCCGTATAAGGCACCGTGTACTTTACCTACTACCGGTTCCTATTTACATCGCTCGTTTTATCAAAACAAATTACCCACATTAAGTTGGCCATCTATTGTATTTCTTTGCAAATAGTGTGTTAGTTACAATACCTTTATGGCAGCTTACAATTCTGCAAAGCACACAGTCTTCAAGTCTCATTTTTAAAACTTTCACTAAAGCATCGTCTAAATAACTTTTAAAAAGTTAATACAAATATGCCACCAACCCCTAACTTTCGAACTCGAATTTGAACGCACTAAAAAGGAATCCATTTCTTTGTGGAACATAAATAAAGTCTTTTTATAACAGTTTCTTTTCGTTCCGAAAATAAAGGGATGTTTCATGAAATCTGGGAAATATTTCGAGCGCCATCTGATTCTGAAAAATGTGTACACATTTGGAAAAATTCCACGGTCACAACCTCTTTAAATATATGAAAGCTTAACATAAGCCTTTGTTGTTGCAAAATAAACTGACGGTTATTTTATTTAAATGATTTAAATAATTCTGTCGATTTTGAAATAATACAACGTGAGCACTCGAAGTGGGTCATTAGGAGAATCATCTTCTTGTAGTCATTTCCGACGCTTAATTGACATTTTTGCTGCACAATTTTGACAATTTCAGCCAAACGACTTCCTCGATACTTGGCAGTGAGTGTTTGACCAATAACAGTTCGGATCATAAAAGTCATCGCAGTTGTCTGGAAGTAAATTGAGTGTGGAATCTGGTTTTAAGTAATCTCGCTCATTCAGTGTCCCGAATACAAGAGATATCAGCCAAGCTGTCAATATAAACCACGTCTGTGCTTGATGCTGAGTAAATCTCCAGTTATGGGGCGGCCTTATTTCATAGTGATTACGGAGACTGAAGCAGTGATGAAAAAACAGGAAGTTCTTTATTCAAAATTCCGATACCAAATCACGGTTTAGTCAGTAAACAGTCTCTGTGCAGAAGCTTGATCGCCGTCAGCAATTTGCATGCATTACGTATACAAGCACAAAATTGTACTCACAAATACCAATTTAAAATGACACTTCTTTTGACGTACCTAGCTTTTGTTCATTATTTCCGCAATGCTCGTCAGACAAGCTTCTTAATACAGCACAGAGTCGGTCTTTGAATTCTATGACAGAAACAGTTGAAGCATTGTTTGAAATTCTCCGACTTATTTTCGAACTCAAAACTTTCGGGTCTACAAGTTTGTAGTGAGCCTTTGCTTGTGTATTTCCATTTAATTCTTCCATCACTCCACTTACCATAATTTTAATAGATGACGATTTAATGACATTATAAACCGTGATATTGATTCATATTCCTACGTGGCATCTGATTGGTCTAAGACCTCTTTTATCTGCGATTGAGGCGCATAACTACAATTTTCTAAGACCAAGCTTCAACTTTCCTTGTCATGGCAAAGAAACATGGCATTCAAAAACGAATTGGCCTTATGCTTTTTAGACGTCCCATAGATATTAACACATCTCGCTACATCGGTGCAACTTATGGAGAACGTGAGACCTTGTAGGGTCTTCTAAATTATTCCCCCCCTTTCGAGCCATCCGACATTCATGAGGCCATCTTGTTTAAAGTTTTGTTGTATAATCAGCTCTAAACTGTCATTTGCGGCTTCAAAGTTGACGAGTGGACAATAAGTTTCGAGTTGAAATTAATTATCCTGTGTGTGGCCTTCGTTTCGTACAAAATGTGTCTATCATTTTGAAAAGCTAACCGCAAATTACCACACGATTACTACAAGTTTAAAATGTACACGATTGTACAAATTAAAAGCAATTTTAAATTAAACGGCAAACAGCCGCACCTAATACAAGGCTTTGTTGGCACATTTTCAACAGCCAGCTGCTGCCAGCTTTAATTGAAGTACAACTAAACAGACAAATGACAACTTGTCTATTCGTAAGCCAACGCGTTGTCTACCCCCAAAATACATTTGACATGCATTTGAGCCAAAGTGTCATTAGTGTCCGTACCAATGGCCTTATGTCCATCAAATGGCCAACCAGTAGGTCCTAAAGGATCGCCCTTAAAATAATCGCAGATTGACATTCCTGAAAGAGTGCACGTTACACACTAGTCGCAGTATTCGGCACTCCATAGAGACAGATATGATTACACAATGAAGCCCGTTCAACTTCCATGTGACCTTAGTTATTCAATAGCATGCACAAAACGGCACATGGCCTACGGATGTGGAAACAGTGAACCATTTTGGCAATGTTTGCGTTAACTTAATGTGATATAGAGTGGATGGAATGCCTCTAACCATGCATTAAACTTAATTTGTTTCATCGATTCGAAATCGAATACCATATATCACTACGAGAGGTGATATAATAGGTGAGCCAGTGGTATTCCATCCCAATATGTACAATGAATCCCAGTAATATCAATAATTTGATGAATCTTGTACATGTTTGACTTGTAAACAATCCCTAGCATGTGATGAGATGGATGCAATTATTAATTAGGGCTTAAGGATATAGTCGATTGCTTGCGGATAAAATGTTTTAATATCGGGTATCACTTCAACGATTGTTATGTAATCGATACAGTTTGCATAAATAACTGAATCAATATTGAAATTCAACCCTGTGCAAATAATTCGAATTGTGGAAATGTGCATCCCTTTCAAGACTTGAAACTCCATTTTCAAAATACATACTAGTGCATACGAGTACGATCTTTGATTAAAATGGCCTGTTGTATAGACAAATCGACACCAATTGATGCCTTATACTCTGAGTTTACAGAACAAAGCTCTATAGAAACTCTCAGAAGAAATGAAATGGCCTTTTGTTTTGAAATTAGGAAGTCCAATTCATTCCATTTCATAAGTTATAAGATCGAAAGGGCATAGCATGTTCTTCATCCACACAGCTCGTAATTGGATACAGTCGAGTCATTACAGTCAAACTAAGGCAAGAAGTCTCGGATTTCCGATGCGTGGACAAAAGTCTAGTGATACAGGTCTTCAAGGGAGATTTTTTTTTCTTTTTTAACATAAGCTCTAAAGGTAACTTCTATGAGCTCATAAAGTCGAAACATATGCACGTCGGTGATAGATACCTTCAAGCAAGGACAGGAAAACCTAATTATAGAGTTGCAGTAGGTGCTAAGGATAAAAAACAGATGACTGATCCTTAAGTTATTACAAGACATTCTCCATGACATCCAATCTACATACGAATACCTATATGATGAAAACAAGAGGTGACAAAACGTACTCCCAGCAGAGTGCAATGAACACAGCTTTTGCAGACAGAATAGGCCTTGTGGTGGTTAAGCAAGCCGTCGCATGTTCTCTTGAGAACAGGGCACTCAATATCCGTGTTTTTTTGAAAACTGTACTCACTTCAGTCAAAAAAAACGATTTATACTCAGTAGCAGCCGCACCAACCAATTGGTTTGCGGCTCGAATGTTTTTTCTTTATTTGACAGTTTTCAAATGTCAAAACCCGGGGAAAAGCAACAAATACGATCGGCTAAAAGCTAATTTATGAGATTTTTCGCGCTCTGGTGGTCAACTTATGTAGTTCTATCCTCACTTGCTGCTACTGGGAAAGTTACAGCCACTTGGTGTGTTGTTATTGCTTTGTATGTAAACTTTTACTGGGCTGGGTATAAAGCTCTCAAAAAAAACACGGCTAATGTGACGCGTACTTGCTCTATGTTGTCAGCCAGTTGCGTGGGCATGGAGATGAGTGGTTGACACCGACAGATTTGCCTACTTTAAGCGACTTCCTCTACCTTGGGGCTATTTTCCGTCGTACTCAAGACCATAGGTACCCTGTTCGGGACTAAACAGCTCTGGAAAGTGCTCGCTTCTTCTGCACAAGAAGATGTCCTCTTCATTATAAGAAAGTGTGCCATCTTTCGATTTAACTCTTTTGAAGATATTCAACCTCCTTCTTCTGAGTCGGCGGATAATCTACCAAAACACACTGTTGATAGATCTATGATTATGTTATAAGCTCCTTATCACTGAAGCTCGTACTCGACTTTCTTAGAAAGACGAAGAAAACACAGTAAAAGGGTTGTACCTGCTGGTAGTACAATGGACCTGTTTTTGCGTCTGAGTGCTCCAGCGTGGTGTTCTAACACCCCGACAGGAAGAAAAAAAAAATGATTATGTTAAAATTTCTCGTCGAACACTTTTCAAGACTTGTTTTGTCGTTTTCGAAGCTTAATTGCAAGTTCTTCGCGGTTCAGAGTATTGGTTTCTTGAGTTGGAGTCCCCCAAGTGAATCCACGTCTTAAAGGCTTTCTTTTTCTTGCTGATAGTTTCTTGAACTCCGTTCTATTTATTTCTAATCAGTTTTCGAACACCTAACATTGAAGTGCAGCGCAGATATCTGGGCTGAATAGTTCGAAGTTACAAGGTGCAAAAAAAAACCTATAAACAAGGCTTGTTTAATCGCGCACTATGTCGTTTGACTATTTGACGAATTTAATCTTGTACTCTATTAATCTGATTATCTTAATGATTAAGAAGTTTGTGAATCGACCAGTCAACCCTTAGGCTCTTTCTTACGTCTACGACTTCCATTCATATAAAGAAAGTACTAAGGAAGAGTTTTATAAAAGTGTTCTCTTGGACCAGAATAAGTTCTCAATCACATTCCCAATTTAAGAAATTTAAGTTCCTGAAACATTAAATCCATTTGTTTACATGTAGATGTCAAACCACTTATGGTTGCCCCTATACTTCTTCTGAATCTTTTAAAAATTTATCACATACATTCCTAAGCACAAAGGACTATTCCTTAAATATCCACTTTCTTAAATGTAAAGCGGGGTAACTCATCAACATGTTGCTGATCCAAAATTCATCAGAAAATTGTTCCACAATATTCCCTTTTCAATAATTTCCCATTTCTCCTATCTCATTACCCCTCTTGACAATCTCTCTACAATTCACTTGCCTCACTGCACATGTGCGGAAAACATCCATTTGCCACCCTAATCTCGACAATCGTCCACAATTCATTCTTTCATTGAACTAGAGAGGTAGGTCATAGTCAAAAATGCTTTACTGCCCCCTCTTAACGTTCGTACTTCTGAAGGTTCACTTTTTTTTTATCACTTCCGTCAAACGCTTACCTTAAACGGTGAGTGGCCAGCCTTTTTGCTGAAGTCTTTATCATTTCATTTGCATTCGTCGTCATACTCGAAACCACTTTAATTCTTCCGCCTCCCAACCAGTTGCCTGTCAGTCAATGTCCCATTACAAAGACCGACTTTTCCTGTCAAGGATATCTCACCATTAATCCACTGCCCTTCACTTTATGTCGCCCACAAAGCACCCACACTCTGTTTTTCCACGCTCCTTGATCTTGTGGTAGTCAACCACAGTGACGTAGACTAACAATCGCCTTCAAAGGCACACAAACACACCCTCAGACGAGCAATACATGAAAGGCAGCGACGTTAAAACGGATATGCCATTAAAATGTCCCTGTGCAACAAGCATTCCGTTGTGTACACGCGATGGCACTGCATAAAATGTGTCAAGTGATTCAACATTAAGGTGAGGAAGGAAGCATGTGTGCAGGAATAAGTGCTAGAAATATCCTTGACAGAAAAACGCCTAACGAAATGCACTCGGGCGTCGCGGCACATACTATGTCCTTGACTTAGAAGCACTATTCTATGGCGAGATATCCTTTCCCACACGTGAAAGGATAAATTGTAGCGCTCGAGGACAAAGTTGCCCGCAAATCAGACTTCGTTTTTGCACTGTCCACAAAATTTATTACTTTGTTCCTGTGGAAGGTCGCTAGGTCGGGATTTTACGACACACTTGCACATACTTACACGTGGGTGTAGAAGTACATGTCGATTTTATTTCTTGACTGTTCCTTCCGCCCAGCCACACACCACATATCTTCTTCATTGACAGGAGTTTGCCATTCGCTTTGTCGTAACTCGCTTTTTATAGCTTTTAATGCGCATTCCGTGAGCTCATTGTAGAAGTCAACAATTGGAGCAAGCATCGCGCATCCTGTCACATCTGTGGCTTCTACATACATACACACAGAATTCATAAGTAGATTGTCTGCGAAGGGAATTCTTGACTTCGCGAACAGCATTTTACACGCAACAAACATTGTTATAAGTCATCCACTCTCTTGGTTTCAAGGATGTAAGAATGCATTTTTACAAGACAGACGTTCACACTCGTCGTGGCACTTGGCACTTGTCAGTGCTGGCGACAGTAATTTAATGACATTCAGAAGTTGATTGTTACACTCTGAACTGTCATAAATGTCATATTTCTGGGAACGTGCTTACTGAACAGGGAACACTGTCAATTCCTTTTTAAAATGGTTGTAAACGGGAACCCAATTCATAGTTTCATTCGTAAATTGAGTTTTCCTTTTGTGTGCTCCGGCTCTTGTAGATGGGGAGGGTGAGGAGATGGAATAATTGTCGTTGGCATTTTAATGTGGTAATAAACTTTTTCCGTTTTGTTGACATTTTTGTGTTTAATATTTTTGTCATATAAAATGTTCTCTCTCGAAATTGTTGAATAGAAAGTTTTTCGCTTTAAAACATAAAAACTGAAATTATGTGGACTTTGCACATTATTCGATCACGCTTTTGCAATAAAACGTTATCATATAATAAAGTTCCTCAAAAGCTGTAATTGATTTCGGCTTAGCTGGAAAATTAAGCCGCAGCGGTTTAAGTTAAAGTTTTTCTTCCTTTGGCAGACTACTGCTCAGCTCAGTTTCCTCTCCGAACTATAGTTAGGCCTAACCTACACACGAGGGACGAATGATGCAATTCTCTCAAAACTGTGTACATAGTTCTTTTTACGAGAAGGAGGATCATAGCTGGTCTGACTCAGCGTCAGTATCCAGATCTCCAGTGTTGGATAGACATTATTACAAAACATGACGATCCGAAGATATCTAAGGCGCTATCAATTTGAAAGTCTTGCCAAACTCTACCTTACACTGCTGGCAAGACTTGGGCCTATCACCGTAAAAGTTCCTTTTGATTTATTCAGTTTCGATAAATCCTTTTCTAGCATTTACGTCGGTTGGTTGGTGGAAAGGGCTTTCAAAGGGCTTCTGATACCTACTGCTTTCTAAGCAATCTTCCACCATTTACAAGGTGACTTGTGGAATTATCTACACTAAAGTTTGGATGAGCTTGCAAGACACTAATCGTTAGATTCTCATTTCGGAATTTACAGTGGAAAAGCGCTCAAGGCTAGCCACTCGTCAAATTTATAAACTTTAATTACGTAAGTTTAAATGTGTCTGTATATCACTCATTCCTTTGAAATTTCAAATAAACACACCTCTAGCCAACACAAGATTCATGGGTTTTTAAGAAAAAACAGTATTTTCTGACATCAATTCATCAGCAAGTGACTGGAAGCGTACCAATAACAAGAAACAATTAATCACTCATATTTAACCAGCAGAAGCAATGCACCATGGATGCTCCAGTGCTTTTCCCTTTACATGCAATCTTTACAAAGCACATCGCCTAACCGCACATGCAATCCAGATGCGCCTTTTCCACGAGTAAGTTATGCCAGCAATTATAGTTTTACTACTAACGGCCAATTATTTCTAGGAATGTCTGTCATACTCATTCAACTCACATTACTCCTTCTAATTAGGAAATGTAGTAAATCCCTATACGGATAGTTCGGGAACACAAAGTCACTTCCCCAAAGAACCACACATCTACAACCCGAATAAATGTTGCCTCCTGCAGCTTTGAAATTGAATTACCCGAGGAAATATTCTACATTCTACACACACAACCTTAGTATCGCATATGTATCCTACGAGATCGTATACATTTTGGGTACTCTCGCACATTACCTGTTGGAAGAACTTGTTCCAGTTTTGACTGTCAAGATTTTTCACATCCGGAAAAGTTAAATTGCCAACGTCAATGGCAAGAACAACAACCAACCTAATCCAAATATGCAGGATTCTCTCCGGCAAATGACGATGATGGGGCTTTCTGGATGTGACGACTGCAATTTTCGGCAATCATCCGTTTTGCAGTTTCATATCTGAGAATTGAATTTGGCCCACAAAACTTTGGTCTGCAATATTTGTCTGGCATTGTGCATACGACAGCGGAGGCAAGAGGCGGTGATGGCAATATAAATAGAAAATAGAAAACTGAATTTTGGATTTTAATGAGGACGTGCATTTGGGTCTAATACAATCTTGTTGCCGAATCAATGCACTTTGTCGATAACTTTAAATAGACGGATTTCCAATTAGGAACCATAAAAGCTGCTGTCACATCATCCTACTTCATTTATTGAAGGACCAGGCTGAATGAGTCATTTGGATAGAAATGGGTTATTGATTTGAATGCTTGGATTTATGTTTAAAACCTTTTTTTGCACTAAACTAATTGAGGTGGTTCTCTAGTTCTGTAAAGTATGTACATAGTTCCAATGTCGGGCACAAATAATTATAATTGATTTAGTTTTTAGAAATGAAATTAGACTAGCAGTATTTCTAGTTAAAAATTTAATTTGCCTTCTCCTTTCGACTTGGGCGCGCCCCAAGAGTCACCGTCTTCCTTCACTGCTCGGTTCTTCCGGGTTGAATTCAAAAACTTTCCTAACCGGAGATGTCTCAATTATCTTTGTAGTTGACTCTTCTGACAGTAAAGTTAAGTTACAATCCAGAATTCTAGAATGACGATCGGTGGCATTGTTATTATTATTATAAGTGAGGCTCTGCGACAGACGCATATGGCATTGCGATCTTAAAGATCTATTGTGCCTGGAGTCAGTTAGACAAGGAGATCCTCTATCTTCCTTATGAAGTTGAGTATATCTTCAGTCGAGGCATTACGAATGTCCTCAGATGTTAAGAATTCTTTGTGGAGACAGCGTTTCCTGACCCTGCAGACACCACGCACTCACAGAGTACGTGTTCGGCTGATTCATCTTCCTCTAAGCAGAGTCCGCATTCAGATTCCTGAACTATATTTAGTTTATGTAGCCGAAATCGTCCCTTTTATGGTTGAGCATATTTTTAGTGGTTTTGTTCAGGGTTCGGATGGCTCTTTTAGCCTGTCTGATTGCCTGAGTGTTGTTCCAGTAGGATAAGAAGTTTAGTTTTTCCCATCTGTCCAGACTCATTCTGAACTCGGAAGTAGGGATGCCACAGAAGGGTTCGGCACCTATGTATCTTTCTGTAGAGCCTATCCTGGCAAGCATAGGTGGCATAGTTAACAGTTGACCCGGGTCACTAAAGATGTAAGCGCAGACGGTTTTTAATTCCTGGTTCTGCTGAAGCTTGGGCAGTCATTCTTACTTAGTCGCATTCACTTTAGATACTTAGTCGTTGAATCTCCTCCTCTAGTCCCCATTTATGCAGGTGGGACCGTAGTTCTCTTAAAATAACGGAGGGCAACCGCAACCATTTTTGACAAAGTCCATGCTTCCGCGCCATTAAGAGGATAATGTGGAACTTATCTAGAGTCACATTAGTTGTTCGAGAAAGAACTTTGCTTCTTAATTTCTTTTCCAGCCCAAAGAAACAGCGGTTTTCAAGAGTTATTCTGCGTTTGATCTCAACATTGGCTTCGTTGAACAACCAAGTATATACCTACTTGCTGTCAATAAAAAGGAACACCCAATATCAAAGACTCGGACAAAACGTTAAAGTGGAAAGCTTTAACTTCGCGGTAGTAAAAGGCTTTGTCAACCTTTGCTCTGCATTCACGCCTGACAGCGCAATCTCATCAGAAATATAACGAAGAAATAATTCTTGCATATCAGAAAGAAGTTGAGTAAGGCCCTATCACATGCATCTTAGGAAACTCTGTACAACAGTTCAACGTCCTACTTTATTGCGCTGAAGGCTGAAGCATGGACTCTATTGAAGGCGGATGCAGATATCCCTCGTCGTTTTGAGCAAAAAACTCTTCGAAAGATGTTCCCATTGTCAGACTGTGGAGGAGAAGGTTCAATGACAATTTATTTGAGCTATACAGCGACAGTGACCTTGTTAAGAAACTGCGCGTTGAACATTTCAAATGGCTAGGACGGTGCCATTTGGCTGTGAAATAACGCCAAGCGAAATAAGGCCAAATTTCAAAATTCGGGTTTATTTCGCTTTCGTAATGTGAAATAAAGCCAAATTTTGAAATTCGGTCTTATTTCACTTTAAAATGCGTAATAAAGCCGAGTCGGCCTTATTACGCTTTGTGGAATGTTCGGCTTTATTTTTCACATTTGAAAGCGAAATAGGGCCGAATCCCAAAATTCGGTGTTATTTCGTTTTCATAATGGGAATTTAAAGCCGAATTTTGAAATTTGGTCTTATTTCGCTTGGCGTTATTTCACGGCACCGCTAGGACATATAGAGCTAAGACTCAGGGCCGCAGCCATCAAAAATCTGATGAAGCTAAATCAGCTGGCATAATATAATATTATCATTGTGGCCATTGTGGTCATATCACTGTATACATGCTACAACAAATTTGATTCCACAAGCAACAGATTTAATCATTAAACTGATATCTAATCGCTAGCAGGACCGAACAACTTTTAGCTTATAAAATGTACTGAAAAACTATGTAAATTCTCTTCAATCTTGTACATATGTATATTAGTACTATAAAATTCATAAAATAACTACATGTCTGACCTCAGAGAACTTCAAACTTCACAAGAGAACAAACAAAAATAAAAAGAGAACCACTTTTGTCAGCTGGTCTGGTGAGAATGACTGGTTCTTGATTCCCCGTCACAAGTCACACTCAGAACCAACTTTTAGTAGTTCTCTTCACTTCAGCGTGCGCACTGTGTAGCTTACTTACAGCTCTTACTTACAATTAGACAATGACAGAAAATCAACTTGTACAAATTCCCCAAAATGAATGGGTTTCACTTCAGAACTTGTACATAAATAGAAAGAAAGAGGCAGCGTCGTGGAACTTGTTGCAAAATTGCATCAACTGGCATGCTAAAGATCCAACGATGACTGATCTGAAATTCTTCTCGTTGAATGGAGATTGGAGTGACGGTACGTTTATTATTCAAGTTAGTATTCGAATCAAAACATTTTTATTGTTTACATGTAGACATACTCAATGAAATATTGTATTCTCCTTAGGATGGCAACACTTTCATGTTCAATACCTTGAATGACAACCAAGAGCGTCTTTACAACGCCCTCCAATGCATCGATGATTTAGAAACTAATTCTGATTACAATGCATTAGATGACTTTGTGCATCGAGTCAAACCAACTGTTGATAAGTTTATGAAACCAACTGGTGTGAGTGTAGAAATCACAGTAATATGGTATCACATACCACGGGAAGAGGCATTGAACTTCAATACAGAGTAAGTCACATCTATATACATATTCAGTATCTGAGTAACAATATTTGTATTTTCAGTACACCACAAGGTATCACAATAGCACCACTCACACAAGATAACGTGGAATACATTAACAGCCGATGGCCACATCGTAAACCCGGCTCTGACGCCTTCATAAGTCGTCTCGTTCGTCTTAATCCACATGTTGGGGCGTTCAGTGACGATGGAACCTTACTGGCGTGGTGTGTACAAATGCGAATGGGATTTATTGGTCTATTGCAAGTCAGAGATGATCAAAGACGAAAGGGTCTGGGTAGCTTAGTAATACGTGCACTATCAAAGGAGCTAGCAGAAAGAGGCATTGAAGTAACAACATCGGTTTTAGATAGTAACTTGGCGTCAAGGCGTATGTTTGAAAAATTGGGTTTCAAAGAAATTGACCAAGTGCATTGGGTTAGGCGACCAAAGTTAAAATCAATAAAATTGTAATATCATCTGGTTCTGTATTCATTTAATTTATAAATCCCTTAGCTCTAAAATTATAAAATAACTTACCTTATCGCCTTCAACAGTAAAAGCTGCTTTTATATTCTCTTTTCATTGCGTAAATGCTAATCGAATGGAGCACTCTATTTAAGAGGATTCAATTTCCGTTCCAGACAATAGAGAAAAAAGCAAAGTTTGTTAAGGGAAGGATTCTATAAGAAATAAAATGTGATTTTCTTACGTCTCATGCGAAATCCGAATACATTTTCAGCCTATTGGGAATGAAAGCCAGACAGCCTCAGAACTTTACACTGTCGTTGACCCATTTTAGATAAGAAACAGCACAGACCGTTTATAAGGTTTGTCGATATCTTGGAAAGTCATGCTTTCGGCGACTATGCTTATGATAAACTACTTAAGCTAAGAATAGTTATATCCTTGCCAGTCAGACAGGGCACGCACAGATCCTACGCAAATTTGTGGGCAGCACTGTGTGCACTGACTACATGTTGCCGTACTTAGACTTCGATAGACTTTTCTCAACCTGTCTTCCCAGCAGAGATGAATGGCAGACAAATCAGATACTGAATAACGACACAACAACAACCTCCGTCTATACGGATGAATCCAAAGTGGACATAGACGTGGACGCTGGATTCTTTTCCGAGACTCTCGGACTGTCTAGATCGATCAGACTTCCGGACTGCAGTACCTGTAACCACCCTGTAACCTAAAACAAGAAATTGGGAGTAAAATTAAAAGAATTTCCAACGAAAGATGGAATGCGCTAAGCTCCTATGTCATAACCAGGAAACTATGACCATTCTACAATAAACCGAAAACCGAAGGAATCCTACAAATGAATAAAAAATCCCTATCTTCCCTAAAAGGTATCTTCACCAGGCATAACATGCTAAACTATCATGCAAGAAAGCCAGGAAAGGAGATGACCTATGCAGGGGGTGCGGTGACGAGGAAGTAGATGAGGACACTTCACACTTTCTCTGCCACTGTCCGGCACTTTGCCATACAAGATTTAAGATCCTAGGAAGACAACTTTTTTCAGGATCTAGAAGAACTGTCCAGCAAGTCGGTGCTTGACATACACAGATTCATCAGCGCTGCAGGCTGGCTTGATGGAGCTTAGGCTTATGGTTCCTAGTAAGGGGGCTGCAACCCCTAGGGCCTCACAACGGGTCTACATTGACTTACATGAACTTGCTTTGCAGTTCTATTACTCTCTTTTCGGTGGTAAGAAAACTCCTTTTGCATTACAGAAACGGGCAACTATTGGACAATCTTCAGCTTAAGATGAGATTAAAAATTGAGGTGGTCCAAAGTCCCTTATCGCTGCGGCCACAAATGGGCCTATTGTGATGTCCTCTTAATAAAAGCTCCTCCATGATGCCGGTGTGTGTGATGAATCCGGCGATGTCTTTGGGTGAGCTGGTGGTCATATCTTTCACCTCGAGGCAGTGTTAACCTAGGAAACGATGACGTGTTCTTATGAGGCAGTTACAGTGACAAAGTATATGTTCTGCTGATTCTTCGTCCTCGTTACGTCCCCATTGCACCCATAGTCATGAGGTGTTTTTTAACCCGACAGTGACCGATGAGAAAACCTGTGACGATTCGAATCTGACTTCTTGTTAGTTGTAGAAGTTGTTTCGTTCTTTTTAAGGAGGGGATTGGTAATCTTCAGCTTAATATATTTTGAAACTTTAATACTTTGCTTCTTACGAGAATCAATTTATTGTACTGCATCCGCATTTCTACACGCTCTAAGAGTTTGCGGTTAAATCTTTTCCTCATACTTTTCTCTCTGAGAAGTTCAATATCTGCTCTGCTTAATTGTCCAGCAGGACTCTTAAGATCAGTCTTGATTTGCCAAAGTCAAGAAGCAGCGATTCCTATCGTTATTCTTCGATGTTTACAACATATAAATACCAATTCATATCGCTTCATATTCCATTTGCAAAAAAAGCTTTTGTGACGGCACCGATCACCCTTGGATGTCAGTTTCGTTTGCATATCCCAGCAGCTGAGCGGATTTGTGAAAACAAGTGCCTTAGCTGTTGGAACCCAGAATTTAACAACGTTATGCACAATGGAATACTAGTTTCTTTATTCGAAAAACTTCTACGAATTAATAATGACAATGGTGCACTGCTTCTGCACATACTATCCTTAAATATCCCTGTTCTCTTATACAGACAACCATTTGCACTCCTCAAAGAAGAAGTCAAGATTCAAAAATCAAACTGTAGCAATGTTAAGTTACTTTTAAGCCTTCTTTTGTTTCACACTGACACGATGTTCACTGAAGCGCCAATTGAAAGGATAACGTTATACAAAAATAAAAATGTTTTTTTATTGGATTCAACTTTTCACAAAGTTTATAGACATAAGCGCTCCTTTTTGCTTTTTTTTCGAATATAGTAGTTTCTGTTTGATTTCGAAAGATACTCCTAGCGTTTCAAGTGCTAGAGAATCAATTGGAAAAGTTAAATTCGTTGTCACTTGAAACAGAGCTAACGGAACTAACTATTTGTTGACGTGAATGTTGAAAGTTTTGAAAATTCTCAAAGTGGAAAGTAGTGTAGTCTGAGGGGATAAAAACGCTTTGAACTTTGATGCTTTGAAGCATTAAAAGCGCAATTGTTTAGTTTATAAAAGCGTTTAAGTGATTCATGGAGATTAAAAACATGTGATAATATAAAAGAGCAAGATACTGTGAAAACGGCAAAAGGACAGTCTTGAAGGGGGAGTGGGACATGACGGTAAATCAGCAACCAATGTGTTTTAACAGATCATCTGTTGAATCAAAGACAAGAAGTTCATTATTGTCGAAGAAGTTAACTCTAAAAATGGTACACTTCTTTTCAATCAAAAGGAAATCTTGTGCAGACTGTTGGGTTGGGTAAGGTAAGACCAAAGGAAGTCCATTATAATCTCACTGGACCTATTGCTATTCTACCTACTTACGGGCTAGTTGAACCAGTCGGAGCTTCTTAAAAAGCGAAACACGCTACCAAAGTCGATATCCATCAGCCCGCTGAATTCGTCGAAAAAAAAGCTTCAAAGTGAAGGGATGGACAAAAGAAAGTAAAGGACTGATGAAGAATCCGTTTTGCTCGCTATGGCTTAGGAGTTAGTGAGTGGGTCTGCTAAGCGACAAGACATAGGTTCAAGCTTCAACGCCACAATCGAAAGTTTTTTCGTCACACAAATCTGCAAGAGTATAATCTGTCACAAAAAAAGCTTCTCAATCCACCATTCGAAGTCCGCAATAAAACAAACGTGCGAAAAATATAACACGTACAACATGAATGGTTGCGAGAAGCTAGGCCCATGAGCAATTGCACCAAATATTTGTATAGCGGAGATGATTTGCTACCGTTTAAGCATTACTAGTCTCTTGGAGCATTTTTAATTTAGCTTAGGCCTGAACTGTCTGGACACTTGATATGCTCGTTTCTTTGGTTGGCTTTGGTTATGTATAGTATCCAGCTCCAGGAAGTGAAAATATATAGGCATATGGGAAAATGCGTTTTCTGACAAGCTCTTCAGCCTGAAATGCCTCTTTGGCCAGGCACCAGGCACAAAAAAAATAAATAGCAATGACACGAGAGGTGGAAGGGGTGCTCAAATTGAGTTTATCAGAGAAGGCACTCCTACCAATCTCAGTTCCAGTTTTGGGAACGTTTATGTAGAAATGAGCTAAACATAAGTCTTCAGTGACAACATTACGCCATCATGGACAGGTACTGCTGTCTGAAAGTTACAATCAAATGTCTGTTTGGTGGAACGTAGTCGTTATTTTTGGGTAAAAAAAATTAAAACATTAAAAAAAATGTATTGCATCGGCCGGGAATCGAACCCGGGCCGCCCGCGTGGCAGGCGAGCATTCTACCACTGAACCACCGATGCTTATAAATTCATGTTCTCATATAAGCTTGTTGAGAGTAAGAAGATGAAAACAGGTTTTCAACACAAAAAAGTTATAACACCATTTCACGCACCATTACTTGCACCACTAGGGGTAATAGATCTTTAAATGTATACATCGGCTAAGTTAGTGAACATTTTGCTGTCATTTCTTGACAGATGCCGTCAATAAGGTTTGACAAATTACTATGGGAAAGAACACAATCGAATTTATCACCAAATGTATTTTCTATTAGACAAACGATTTATAGTTGACGTTAAATTTTCGACCACTGACCGGACTACATATTTGGTTTATTGTTAAAAAATTCCAAACAACCGGATCTATTCCAGTTAAAACCGTGTAAACAGCAAAGCGATTGCTCTAGATTTCGTCATTCATACATACATATGTACATATTTATCTTTATCCAGCGTCCTTGAATAAAATAACGTCAACAAATCTGCCAGTGCAATCGAAAAAATTTCAAATTCAGATTGACAAGTTGACAAATTAAAAAAGCATAAAAGAGAATTCATTCCCATCACACCCAACCAAACTCTTTCAGCAAATACAATTATCCCCAATGACCTGCACCCGTAACTTTTCCAACAGTAAATTATCCTGTTTCGAATTTCCTTTTTGCAAATCCAATTTCCAAACCACAATTCAACACTCGTTCGCTGGCATCCACGAAACCCAATTGCACACCAGATCCGACTTCCGCATTACAAAGAGACCATCCTTTTACCATTTCACCATTTCTTCCGCTTCTTATCCTTCGAACTTTAAATAACATTTTCCACTCGTTGATTGTCCTAGCGCTCTACGCTATAGTTGGCGTTTGCATTTCCACTTCTATAGCTCGCCACCTCGACGAACAGCCGAATCCACTCTTCTAAACTTATTATTATTAGTTTAAATCTTTGATAAATTTCCATCCGCTTCCACTTCCTTGTTTCCGCTCTACCAGAGCTCCTTCGAGCGTTTCCATCGTTTTCGTCCATTTTCCCGATAACTTACTTCCTAACCAACTGCGACAACATTGATGCCGCCCTCACCTCTCACTCCCACCAGGTAGGTGAACGTTGAATAAAAATATGATTTCCTCGTTTGCAATCAGAAGAACATTGTAAGGAAGAGGATTGTTTCTCCTCTCCTAATACGCGCACTGTTTGCGCATTAACTTGCCAAGTCTCCACCAAGTAATTCAAAACTTTTAATACTCATACCTTGAACAAAACATCCTTTTTTCTTTCCCTGTTTTAATGATGGAAGTGGGAGAACGGCTAAATGAAAATGAAAAGGGAAAAAGTCGAATTTTGCAGGAAAAGCACAGGAGCATAACTACCAGAAGCAAGCAAGCAGCAGGAGCTTCGTTCTGGTTGCAGCAACAAGGGAAATGAAATGAGCAAAGATAACAAAGGATGTAGTTGTCAATCGGATTTCAGCGGAAATATCATCCCCGAATGGCGGAGATGTTTTTTTTCAACTTAACATTCGTCTCGTAATGAATCCTGCGTTTGTTTGGGGAAATCAGGAGCAAAAATATGGAAGTCGCGGCGGATGGAGATAGTGATAAATGAAAACTGATAAACGCATTCGAGTTCCTTTAATTATTTTTTCGTCGACATTATATCACTGGGGTAGCATAAGAATCAGTTTGTATCACACATACATACCAACATATGCTCATGTGAATAAGTTGTAAAGCATTGATGCATTTGAGTGTTGCTAAAGAAAAAGATTAAAGACTGTTGAGAGGAGGAATGTCCTTAGACGATTTTTTAGTCTAGAGTCTAAGGCTCATAATCTCAGAGAAGGGTATGATAAGCTTTGAAATCTAACTGTAATCCCTTGAGTAGTCACATTGAGTTATTAAAAACTGCCACGGTTTATGAGCGGCAACAATCTTACTTTTAAACCTTACAAGGACTCAAATTCCTCAGACGCGCTGCTATAATGTCTAACCGATATGATAACCTTGTAACTCTCGACGTGTATGTATAAAGCAGTGTAAAGGTCGTGCAGAACAGGGAAACTCAAGAAATCTGGACTGACACCCTTGTTTGTCCATGTATTCAACCAATGTGCCAGTATCTTTATTGTTAGCCACAGGAATTTCCGAACTAGTTTTCGAAGGACGAGGAAACTTTATTGAAACATTGTTTAGACAGTCCCATTTAGGAAACGGATGGATTTTTAAGACAAAGCTTGCTCTTACTAATGTATTTCATTTGAATTCGTTTTGTCAGTAAATTTCAAGCATTTGACCTATTCATTGGTCTACAAATCCAATGTATCGAGTCAATCTCTTTGAAACCAATTTGTTCAAACATCTTTCTTGAACCTACATTTTCGTCGACAGCAGATGTCGTCACTTCAATTCCCATCTCGGCTAATTTCTTTGACATTGCACGTACAATCAAACTTCCATAGCCTTTCCGTTTATATTCATCTCGAACTTGAAGCAAACCTAAGCTTCCTCTTGGTAATTGTAAACACCAACCTAGCAGATCGTATTTTTCATCAAAAAGCCCAAAGCTAACATTAAAACGTATGAGGCGTCCTATGAATTTATCTGATCCAGGATACTGATATGCCCAGAACCTATTTACAATTTCAATGTGAGAGTTGTTAAGGGGTTTAAGAAATGTTCCTGGTGGAGGGCTGAAAAGAGGATTTGAAATTTGTATTGACTTATTCAGGGAATAAATAACATCATTTTACTTACTCTACGTCCAAATACAGTGCCTTTTCCCGTTCGATATGTAACCAAACGGCGGTCAAGTCTACTTCTAGGCCAGTTGGCTCCATATACTTGTTAATGGTTGTCTTGAAACGATGTGAAAAGTCACAAAGGCAAATGTAACTTACATCGATAAGCTGTTTGAGGGTTTCGATACAATTTAAAGCCTGTAGAAGCCGGTCTTGGTTTTCATCAAGGGTGTTGAACATAATACTAATGTCGTCCTGGAAAAATCAATGCGATCACAATCTATCGTATTAAAAATTTCAAATATGTATTGAGAAGAGATTGGCAACGAGCTGTCAGTGATCTAAGTATAGGACAAGTAATACCGAGGGCAGAATTGGAACTAAAGTAAGACTCTTTAAGACTAATATTTAGCTCATCAAGGAAAACATCCCCTTCTACTTCATTTTTGGTCTTGGAGCCATCCGAGTATGTACAGACTTTTTCCTCGAAGTGATACCATCATTCCAAAACGATCTTTTAGGGATAGTGACCTGAAAGTTTTCATCGAAGTTAAGCAGGAACATAGTGTAATCTGAGCTTTCGAAAGCGCAATACTAGACCATTGATTGCAATGACTGCAGTAGTTACCATTTGCCTAAAACATCAAGGGAGGGCATGTGAAACAAGATGGGATGTCATGCTGAGTGCTCCACCTATCCTTTGGACTTTTTCTGGTTTGTCTCGGCCAATGGCTTTATGTTGGGTCATCCATCATACTAACACAACACCAAATATAGAAGAAACGGTCTGATTACTAATATGTAAAGCCTATAAGTTATTTGATCTTGGGATCCTTCGAAAGAAAAATCCTACGTCGAATTTTTGGTCCAGTCTGCGAGGAGGGCGAATGGAGGAGAAGATGCAACCGCGAACTCTACGAGCTGTACAAAGATGTGGATGTAGTCCGGAAGGCAAAAATCCGTCGACTGCAATGGCTCGGCCACATCGAGCGAATGGACGAGAATGCTCCAGCTAAGAGGATCTTCGAATCCCAGCCACCTGGTTCGCGAAGAGGAGGAAGGCCGAACCTCGGTTTAAAGATCAAGCAATCGCGGACGCCAGAAGCCTTGGTCTAGTAAATTGGAAGCAGCGTGCCCGAGACTGTAAAGGATGGAAAGCGGCATTAGTTCAAGCTCAGACCCTCCAAGGGTCGCTGGCCTGATAAGTAAGTAAGTATAAGTTATTTGAGTTGTAAGCTATGGGTAAGGCTTTTTTGCACGAACGTAGGAGCGACTGTGACCCTTCCCAAAAGGTTCCCAGCTTGGCTTTTTTCCAGAAAGAGGCTGAGAGGGGACGAAACTGACATCATGCAACTCTGATTACAGCTCTCATGAAAACCCACATAAAAAAAATGCGAAAAAGTTCAACAGACCTCTGAAGAGGATCCGGCGATATTCAGAAGGAAAACATCATGACCAACCAAGTCTTCCTTTAAAAATAACTCGACAAATTGATAATAAAGTTATTTCCCACTACATCGGGTATTTCATTCTTCAATTTATTGGTTACCAACTAGGTCGTAAATGTACAACTGGAATGGAGTCCACCCCAATTCAAATAAAGGAAATACAAATAAAGTCTGTCCAATCACTTACCTGTATAACAAATGTGCCATCACTCCAATCACCATTCAAAGAGTAGAACTTCACAACATTTATTGTTGGATCTATCGCCAACCAATTGATGTAATTCTGTATGCAATTCCATCCGGAAGGGTCTGATTTTTTGTTTTTATAAAGAACTGCAAGTTTTTGCCAATCCGATAGATGTATTTCCACCAATTGATTTGTTTTCATTTTACCACATGTTTATTGTAACCGAACCAATATTTGCGGCTGATAACGAGCAACTAAAATTCGAAATAAAGAACTCACAACAGTATGGTACTCGTATGTGCTGCATATCTAAACTGCTGAATTACTGAGTGTAATTCTCTTAAACTCATGTCTTCTGTTTCAAATAAGTTAAGAATTTCACAATTTTTGCAATTCACTTGGTGGAATAAGAAGCTCTCAAATCACAAAAGTTCAATCGAAAGGTAAAATTTGCTACTATGCTTCTTATCATTTTCAAATGGCACTACACAACTATCTGCTGATAAGTGTAACAATCTAATCAAAAATCCATTCGTACCTCTATCAACCACAAACAATTAACTTTATAATATTTTTTAGGATTAGCTTAATATTCGCTCACGTCGATATCCAAGAGCCTGAAGATGGTATGGAACTCGGAGACTGTAATGCCAAATTCGATGATTAAGTCGAAATACGCGTGTTTACGACATGACAACTCATAGGCAATGTCGCACTCATTCTCTAAATGGTCCCAACACCAGCTAAAATGAACACGTATCCTTATCCAGTTTCTTAGAAGTGCGCAACATTCCCGGAAGTGAGCATCAACTCTGACCATTTGTTTGTTTGTGGAACATTTCAGAGCTCGACTCTCCAACGGACCTAGGCTGAAAGAGGTCTCGCCCAGTGAGCACACTCTACAACATCTCATAATTGAAACCCGAGAACGTGGTGAATTCACGATCCTTAACGAATCTTTCGTTTTCCGCCGACCAGAAGGAGCTCACTTTCTGCTCGGTTCAACCAACACCGCACAGACGCCTAGTTTAATTGAACCCTCCGAAAAAGTGTGCACTCTGTGAAAACAATAGTGGATTGCATGTCAGTTGTGGGACCGATTTTAGAAGCGCTGATCGTATCTATAGAATACCTACCCTAACCACATTTACACGTCGAGCTTAATGTTGCCTAAGGACGACGCCGTTGAAGGAGGTTGAGAGTCTAAAAAGGAACTATTGACGCACAATAACAGAAGATTGTTAGTAAACGAAAATCGCAGAAAATAAGGCTTAAATCGAATTGATATAATGTTTCAAGATGTGTAGTTGCAACCACTTTCTTCAAACCCAGACTATATTATGATTGACATACATAATGAATGCTTTTATACAGACGGCGCATTCAATGCATTCTATTTTAAATTAAACACATGCTTACACGGCACTACATACCTACATGTTTGCTTATAATTATACTTGTTTCCATGAAATCATCGTGAATAAATGATTCATATTCCATCCCAATGCAAACTAAAGTATCCGACAGCAACGTTCTTAGAACTCATTCTTATTTCACTGCAAATTCATACATGGAAATTCTTAGAACGCACACGCTCTCATATTTTCCACATTTATGGGAAACTTATGCCTTGAAATGATTTCTTGGTGTTACCCATACACGAAGAGAATATTTATTCATTTTATTTTCTATACTCAAAGAGTATAAGATTAATTAACCTAAAAGCTCATTCAAGCCATCGTTTCTTTTACATTATGCTTGAAAAGATTAATACTTGTTTGCTAGTCTTGTATATAGCACTTCTGGTCCTATTCCAGTGCGGGTTTCTCTAACCAATGCACTTTATCGATCTCTTGGAATCCCAACTTTTTAAACATATTTCTTGATGCAACATTAGTCTCTACAACTGGTGCTGTTATCTCACTGCCCATTTCAGCAAGCTTTTTGGACAACACCCGAACCATTAAGTTGCCATAACCTTTACGTTTGTGTTCATCCTTTACGTGCAAAACTCCCAATGCTCCAATTGGTAGCCTTAGACACCAGGACAGTAGGTTTCCATCTTTATCATAGGCTCCAATATTTGGATTTAAAGCAATTAGACGACTTAAAAACACCTCAGATCCTGGATGACGATGTGGCCATATGCTGTTGATTGTATCAACATGCTCTTGACGAAGTACTGACAAGGTGATCCCTTCAGGTGGACTGCAATTGAAAAGATGTGTTAGCCATTTAATAGCAAGTGACAGTGTTTTCTTACTCAGTATTGAATTTTAAGGCCTCCTCTTGCGAAATATTATACCAAATGGTGGTGACGGCATTGCGTGTTGTGAGTTTAAATTGTGAGAAGTAGGTTTCGATAGTGGGCTTCAGTCTGTCAGGAAATGCACAGAAAAAGTAACGCAGATTCGGATTAAGACAATTGATCGCAGCTAAAAGGCGATCTTGAGAATCATTCCGAGTGTTGAGCATAAGTTCTGAGTTGTTTTCCTAAAAAATATAAAAAAATTAAATCTGATGCACTTTAGTTTTGAATGATGGTGAATTAGATTGGTTGTGCTCCTTGAATTGCATTTAGCTCACCGCTTAAGTTTGCAAAGAGCTTAGTTTTAAATCAATTCACGTTATAGTACATTTCCTGAAGGAATCGGTTTTAAAATTAAAAGATAGGCTTGTGTCATGACGAATATGAATGACATTGCTTCCGCCTTGGATAGAGTTTATTTTCATTTCGGTCTTACAAACGTCCAACTTAAACAGAATTCTTCAACTTTCTTAAAACCAATTTTTTCAAACATCGTTTTTGAAACAAGATTATCAGTGGAAATTAATGTCATAACATCTTGACCTGTCGCGGCAATTTCTTTAGCAAGTGTATTTATAAGAACTGATGCAATTCCAAGTCTTCTGAAATCATCGAAGACTTTAAGTAGCCCTAGTGCGCCAGTTTGCTGACTGCAATTAAAAAAATTAAAAATATTAGAAATGTTTCTAATATCTGAATAGACCCTTACACTATAACCCAAGCCACCAGTTGACCATCATTTGTATAAGCTCCTAAACTTTTTCCATATTTTATTAGTTTTTGAGTCGCATTTAGGCTACCTTCGTGTCGAAAGATCCAAATTTTATCGATTGCCTCAGCATGGAACTCATTTAATGGAGAAATTGTGATGCCTTTTAGTGGTTTTCTTAAATAGAATTAGAAGTTATGATGAGCATGGTAAAAGCAAGATGAACAAATCATAATCCTAAAAAAAAACGTCTAACGAATCAGGATATAGCGACGATCAAGGATCTGAAAATCCTAACTTTTCTATTGTATGCCAACCTAACATATTGTTGTGTCATGTCGGTAAAAGCGGTTAGTCGTTTTAAGCGGAGTCTTTGTAAACGGATTCCACTGCATCTTGTCTTCCATAATCGAACGAGTGGATGCAGATGAACTAGAGCAAAATAAAACAAAAAAATATCCAAGGTACGTAGTACGCGGGCTAGGGCTATCAATTTTATCAAGGATATGGCCCCGCAGCAGAGGTTTGAATCGCCACCTAAATAAGTTTTGTCGTGTCATCGTCGAGTAATGCCTGAAACAGATGTGCAGCAAAAATGCATGCAGCAATGCATGTGAAACAGACGTGCAGTAAATTGTTGCCATTTCCTTGAATAGTTTGCTGTCATTGTCAGATGTGACAGTTGAATTCCGAAAACAAATTCTTTGCCATGGATAAGGAAAGACGTTTTCCAAACTTATTTGAAATTTGAGTACTGTGTTTCGTATTTCTTCCTCAGTGGACTTCAAATTGTAAAATGTCTCTTACATGAAACGTCAAAACACAAAATTTTTACTAAATTGTACTATTTTGCTGTTCTACTACTGTGGGTTTGCATTGAAATTAGAAATAGAGACAACTTGCGTTGATGCATGGCCGTGCAGCAAACACTTGTGTCCTCCTCTATAGCCATGTTCTCTAATTTTGCTGCACACATCTGTTTCAGGCATAAGTCGATCACTCGCACGTTTCGCTTTTCTTAAAACCACCGTCTTTAGAAGTTGCAAGTTAACTAAAGTCGACGATGTCAAAACTAACAAATCTTTTTTGTACATGTACGCTTACGAATCTTTACCTTTCCAAAATGTCCATAGCAACCTGTTGACGGAGAACATATAAATCGTAACTTCCATTAAGCTTATCACTGTCATTTAAATTAAGTTCTTCAACAACTTTCTCAACCACTGGCTGAAGTCTCGAATCGTAGCCGTTGAAAAGTCTCTGCCTCGAGTAATCCAACAAACACAGAGCTTTATACAGTCGAGTTGCATTATTTTTTCTATTGAGCGTATCAAAAAGAATCAAGTACGAGTCCTAAAAAATAAAATTTACACGTTTCAATTGCAAATTGTTTCAATTGCATGCATGCCTATACTCTAAGCGCATGAAGTAGATAAGATTTTAATTAGCCGACACAATAAGCGATAATATTCAAAGCTATTGTTGCATTGCATGCATTTATAATGCGTTCACACACACCAGCAATAAAAAGTAATTAACATAAACGGATTGTTGATTGAGAATAAAGATAAAGATTTACTCACTTGAAGTATAAAAGTTCCGTCACTCCAATCACCATTGAGTGAATAGATTTTAACAAAATCAATAGATGGATCTTTTTTCAACCAATCGATATAATTTTGGATTAAATTGAAAGCGACAGACTCGAACTTTCGACTCGCGTATAGGTCCCGAAGTTTTGGCCAGTCAGCAACTGGAATTTCAACAAGATGATCTTTCATTTTTTTCTGATAAATTTGCCCGGAACGTCTAATACTCCGAAACTTAGCGAACACCACTCAGAACTCAGACACAAAGCAGACTGAGTGTGAATTCTAGATTTGTAGTTTATATTCGAATATCTGTCCACGCACTAGCACTAACCGCTAGAATTAGCAAACAAATGTTCGATGTCGGATGAATTAATTTGTTCACTTCAATATGGAAATAGATAAATGAATCGTTGGTGGATTGTTGAAAAGTAAACAAATATTCATATTGAGTGGTGATAATTGACTCATTGAAAGGGGGCAGCAAAAAAAAAAAAAAAAAAACGAACACGTTCTTTGGCACATTGTCGGCTTTTTTTTTTTATATAAGTGTACAACAAGTCTCTGCCTTCTGTCATCCCGTGGAAGTCAGAGAACATGAAAATTTTAATGGAATTTTACAGAGTGGACTTTGTTGGCTGAAAGACTGGTTATGACTTTAATATTATACGTGTACATTACACAAACACATAACGAGCGCACATGAAATTGAAAGATTGCAGTCGCAATGAAATATTGCTACAAAATGCACTTTGGACTTTCACGTAATTATACAGTCGTAAATAATATAACACATACGCTCGTATACATACATACATGTAAGTACATAAGATTATAGTCTAAACATATACTGGAGCAGTGAGCAAAGTAGCGAATTAAGAGAAAGCAAAATGATGAGGAAACAGTAAGTTGACGACAGAGAAGCATACAGAACACATGCTTAGGAGGTCTGACGTATAGTGATCACTCTGAAAACATGGATTCAGATCGTATCAACGCTTTCTTTCATTCCCTTGATGAACTTTAATTAACCACGGTTCGTTTTTGTTTTACAAAAACAATACTTCCAAGGTTTTGTGAAAGCCCTCGATCATTTCAAATTCTTATACGTAGGAACTAAGTGCCTTCATCTTTGAAAAAGTCCTTTGTCACCATGCCCCAACCGATGAGGTAGGTTTCACCCGACCGTCAAAGAATACCAGCAAGCACATGGATTAAAACAAATAGCATATAAAGTAGAGTTGAAAGACGAGGGATGCTCGTGAGCTTCAAAGGAGAAGAAAACGCTGAAGAAGCACAGTCTCGAAGATATTGGAAGATTCTAGGACTTATCAAAACAATAAAACCCTCACGGAAAGATAAAGATGTCAACGTTGTAGTAGAATCAGAATCTGTGTTGAGAATATTTAAAAACTATGTCTGCAGATTGTATAACGGTGACAAAGATCAAAATCCCGCTGTCAGGGCGAAAGAACCATTCAACTAAGACAACGACAGCCACAATGTTCATCCACCTGATCAAAACGAAGTGAGAATAATACAGGATGATGATGCTCCCTGCCTCATTAAGATCAGTAACAACCTCATCAAGATCTTCGAAGTCAAAAAAGAATTTAGCCACGGTGACACTGACAGCATGTGGGTACTGCCAAATTCTTTAAAGAACGATGTTTAAGAATCGCATCGCGCCGTATCTTAATCCTTTTTTTTGCCATCAAAGGTCCAAAAAAATTATCACAGAGCTGGATCGAGCAGTGCACTATGAACTAATTAGAAATGCAACCGTTTTAAGAAAATTCCCTTTTATGCAAACCCAAATTCTTATGATGATAATCTGCTCATGACAACATATTGTCCAACTTGCCATAAATAAATAACCGTGTTCAAAAAATTCCAACTTTCTCAAACATTTTACAAAGCATCTGCTGACTTGTGACCTCACAGATAACTTCTCGCCAAATATAGTTGCTCGTAATACAAGCTCATTCCAGAGTTTACAGCAATTTCATTAAAGTCAATGCTTTCCAACATGACTCGTAGTTAGCAGGACATTCAATCAAACCCCACCAGTATGTGAAAATTTGGTGCGAATGTGAAACGTGGTACAAACAACAGATGCCACATCCGTTGTGGCCTGGACATGTATCTTTTTCTCTCTGTGTGGCATCACATTGGAGTTTGTCCTTCCTAACGGGAAAGAAACTCATTTCATAAATTTGCATATCACGCAAGGATTCAAACACCACACGTTGACGGCTGGCAGTAGGATGCGACTTGGGATGTCACTTCAAAGTGGTACCGTAACAAAAAAAAAAAAAAAAAAACTAGTTCAGACAATAAGGAACATAGCACGTTGGATACTCTGCTTATGGAAGAAAAAAAAAATTATATTCTCTTCCTGTTCTCTGCTGTAGGAGTATGTACATATGTAGTTGGCTTGCCTCCTTTGTTGAAGGATGTTTTGGTTCATTCGTTTTATTATCGAATTTCTTGTTTGGAGCATTTTTTCATGCGTCGTCCTTGTACAACTTGGTTGGCTTCTCATGTCCTAGAGGTGATCGAATATCGGTGCACTGAAAAAAACACTTGCTATCAAATGTCCTTGAAAGTCGAAAGCGTTCAAAACGGAACCATAGTCAGCGAAATGTAGTTGAATGTTGTCATGTTCTCATGAGTTGGAGGTATCACTTTTTCGGTCCAAAATTGGTTCAGGGATGCAAAAAATCTCTCTTGACTTGTCCTTTAAAGTATTGATTTCTTTGACTATGAGAATGTATATCAAATGGATAATTGTCCTTCCGAGGGAATCAGCAGTTGTTCAGAAATGTATATTGTGCTGTAACCTTCGGGCAAATGCCATTTTATGAAGATGTAACAAGTAACGAAAGCCAATACAGAAGGCCAGTTACAATACCTTTACAAATTCTACTGAAAATCCATATTGACCAAAGGATGTGAGACAAAAACCTCTTATAAATAAGGTGTAATGCGAGCCTGCATAATTTTTCGCAGTGTAGCTGATGGATTTTAATTTTGATTGAAGGCTTGGTTGTACAAGTCTTTATAAAAAGTTATAAATTGGAATTTTATTACTTCGTTTACCACCTCTAGGAACACTCCAGTCCTGCAATGTAGGCCTATATAAAGCTTTGAAACGAGCAAAAAACTTTAAAATGGAATTCGGTTACCAGCAACTACTTGAAAGGTATTTTTTGGGATGAATATTTTGTTCTGAAAATGTAGCATCAATCGAGCAGGATAGGTTTACTTTTTGTTAGCAACTGTGTTTAAGTTTTTATCGGCCTTTTAAACGTAAGGGTGAAACTTAAAAAAGTTTTGAATAAAGGAAAAGAAAGCTTCATAAAACTCCGTCCATGGTCAATAATCAAGAAAAAATTTTAAGAAAATTTAACAGGGAAGTCCAGCATGCGCAAGGACATTTAGACCAAAAGATGCCTATGGTTGTACTATGATTTCGATTTTCATAGTCGATTACAATTGACAATGAAGTCGCTAAAGCCTCAACAGTACTTAAGGTTTCAACAAGATGCCGTCACATAGCTCGTGTTCGTGTAACAATGAAAATGTTAAGAGAAATTTTAAAGCAGCTTTGTACAGTGACTTCCAAATGGGGCAGTCTGGGAATGAATCTATTGAATTCTTCGAAACATCTACTATGGCGTTGTAAGCATAAGTCTACTACCAGTCTTCACACAATTTTCCAATGAGCGAATTGTTTGCTTCTACATGCTGTTGAGAAGGCAAAGCTAATGTATTGGGACCGATCGTCAGATCTGAGAATAATATTCAAGACTCGTTCTAACTTTTGGTTTGTATTTTAGATGTAAAAAATTTGTTTTCTCTAAACAGCCCAAAACGTTTACTTCCAGATTTCCTGCATACTTTGCCTTTCTTACTGTAGCCCGAGTTTTGTATTACTACAAGGCATCGCTGGTGCGCTTAGGAACGCATCAGAACACGTGGTTACATGATGAATTTAAAGCCTTGCGCGTCTTTACAATATTAGAATTTAGAAATGCCATGCCACTCTATGCCGCCTACGAACATGTTTATTAAGAGTTTAGGAACTTCTAGCCATACAAAGTTACAAAATTTTCTCTTTCTTGGACAAAACTTAAAGTTTCTTTGATTGGGTCGCCACAGCTCGTAATCGTTGGATTAACATACGTCAAAACAATCTCAAGGCTCTTCTTACGTGACATGAAGTCTCGGGTAAAAACTTCGCGATCCAGCAAAGTTGCAAACAAAAGAAAAAAGGAGATTGTTAAGCTCCCATTGTGAAAGACTGGTTTTCATAGACTTCAATTGCACAACAGCAACCGTGAGATCTTTCGGGGTTTCCTTTACATGCATTCGAAATCCAGCATTAATTGAATGCGTTTAACTATAAGTAATTATGCATTCACCTGGCAGCACTCTCAACACCACCACATCAGTGCTTACAACTGACTCATTATTTAATTAAAATTGCATTTTCACACCTCAATTAGCATTCAACTAGCTACAATGCTTGTTATTGAAAATTTAACACAACAAACTGCCAATTTGTAGTTTGGGTAATTGCTTTGAATGTTCTTCTTCCCGTGTTCTTCCATCCAGTGCCATCATCCTCTGGAAGTTCTTCGTTTACCTCATTTAGACAGAAATGTTCCCACAATAAAACGAATGTGCATCCTTAGCACATAGATGGATGAATGCCGACGCATACACACATCCTTTTGAAACGCTACAAATAGTCTTCCCCGCTTAAGTAATTAGTTTTACTCTGGAAATTCTAATTCATGTATTCCCCGTCTCCATATCCTTCTCTGCATGTCTTTTATAGAAAAAAAACCGTATTCCATGTCGTTCGACAGTAGCGCATCCAGCATCTGCCAGCTCCCGCAGACTGTAATCAAAGTGAAACTAATTAACTCGAATATCCGTAAGGGTGATGTATCCTTCGCACACACCTATTGCGGTGCAACTGCGATATATCCTTGTTCTTCGTCGGTCTAGGAAGAGCTAGTGCAGCAGGTAACTGCGGTGATGAATATAGAATGCTGATATATTCGGTTCAAAAGTTTCAACAGATCAAAAGTTTTCAGCAAGAAAGGGATGTTCCTTAGCATCAATGCGTTTGGGAATTCTGGAAAATTTTCTTCGTGAAACTTACATAAGCATGCGTTTAAGGCGGAAGTTGGCGGTAGGTGAAAATGTTACTGAATCTGTAGAAGATATGTATGTCTGATTGGAGTCAAAGGAAATCCTTGTGCATCGTTAATCATCGTCCTTCCTTAATTACGTTTCGAATTGGATCGCTTTAAAACTCTGCATTGCCGTAGACAATCACCGTTCGTCTAATTTATTGGTTAGTTGGCAAACCGACAGAGTGGCAAACCAAATAGCCGCATTTGATGACAAAAGGATACGTTGATTAAATGAAATTCAGAAGTCCAATTTTCAAAGGATGTATCAACACACACTTTCCTATTGGCACACAAAGATCTGAGGTTTTCAAAGTGGGACAACGCCCACTCTAAATGAATTCTAACCGAACTCTGTTAGCGATATGTTTGTTTGCGCATTGTAGTGGACGATGCAAATGTTGAGCGAGTCCTTAAAATGACAGCTTTCGACTTAAAAATGGGAACATACGGAACGTATGTATATAAACATGGGATTTCGCTTGGATGGCAGGATTTTGAAAAATCTGCCACTACTCTTAATGACTACGACTTAGACATGAGGATTTAAATTTTACGCCTTGAACACGATGGAAACAGCGGATAGATTTAACTGAATGTTATGGGTTTTCTCGTTATGACTTAGTACAAGGATAAATGCGAATGAGGTAGAATTCGTGATGAAGTTTGATAAAGAAAGGCATGTTCCCTGACTTGCATCTAATCATCCTCTGAAAAATTAATAAATTCAATGTGAAGTAGGCTCAATGAATGAAATCTTTGAACATTGTACCATTGAACCATTTAGAGTTCTTAATGTAGCAATTTAGATCGGCCATGTTGACAGTATTCAAAACATTTAAATCGTCGTGTTTCCAATTTGCATATTGCACCGTTTGTTTTCCAACGCCAAGCACCACAGATGATTCAGTTCTGCCGGGATCCAGAACTCATCCATCGCCCTTCAGAGCTCAAGACGATGAATGCGGCTTTGCCGTTAATGAAAAGGTAGTGAGTCTCAACTTGAAATTCATTTGTATTTTCCAGGATTTGCCTTATTGTGAAGATAGTGTCTATCGTCAATCTGTCGGGCTGGGTAGCCACACCGGTACGTGCCAATTAGTATCTTACCTATGTGCGACACTAGCAAGGATACTATGCCTTGATAATTGATGCAAGACATAGGCTCGCATTTCTTGTACATGAAGCTGATATTCCAGCCATCGGGCATAATTTGGGTTGATGATTTGGCGCACGCAATCCTAATTAAGGATTGTTCACTTCCGAGCATAATTACAATGAAGATATTGGTAAGCTCTACCAAAAGTTATGTTTTTAATTCGAGCCGAAGAATACTCAGATGAATCCACGGGACAATGAGACTGTATTTCGGAAAACCATGCATGGAAAATATACAGTCGACAAAAGATCGATCAAATATCCTGCAAGCATTGGCTGGCTTGTACATACGTATGTACATATATATCAAACTGAAGCTCTGACTGAGATGCCTTTGTTATAAGACCATAAGAGATGAGTTTCGTTACAACATCTGTTGTGTAGGACTGTGCCACTTTCCAAAATGTATGTGCATAAGTTCACAGTGCGTGTGTTCCCAACTCTTCAAGAATCCGCTGACATGGAATATTTTACCAGAATCTGAATGTTGTTAACAACTCACCCGATGTACGAATGGCAAAACAAGGTTTTTTTCCTTTTTTACATGCAATAATAAAGTGCGAACAACATTCGCGCCAAAATTCACAGATAATAAATCAAATTTGCATTCAAATCCATTCAGTCATCCTGATATCGTCCTTATTTTACACGAACGCCGGAAAAAATACGGTAGTAATTTAATGATCATTTATCTTTGGGGCGGGATTTTTACTGAATCTCTACCACCTGGTTCCACCCATACGAGCCACTTTTTATCGACATTTTCCAATAGGTTGGCGTTTTTGCTGCAGTCCACGGCTCCTAAATTAAATTTATCGCTTTCGATGCATGGCGAATGTACACTTTGTTAAATGTAAATTAAATTTATCAACGAAATGCTTGTGAAGGCTCCTGTTTCGATTTTCTTTTATTTTGGTTACAGTTTATGCTGAAAATTCTTTCCGCAGAACTTTTAAGTGGAGGAGTGGACAATATTTTTTCAGGAACACGTTCCGTTTATGACAACTTCAACTGATGCTGAATGCAAAACCTTTTTTGTTTTTTGCAAAGTGCAAAATTTTAATAACGTCATGGTAGTGCCGGCTTCTGTACACTATACACCGGATTGCGTTGAGGTGGGATCAACAGGTGGACCAAGAGCATTGTTTTAATTCGAGTTCGTGTGCACACAATTCCGGAGTAATAAAGTTGGATAAATTCAATCCAAATGAAGCCAGTCTCTTTCTAAAGGTGTGTTTGTGTATATTTTTTCAGATAAACGCTGTACAGTGTGTGGACGAGGCAATGTGTTTCGTGTTTATATCGGAATTGTTTTTGAATGGAAACTTTTAATTAAGTGGTTAACCACAAACAGAAACAAATATTCCCACTCAGTGGGGTGGATCTTTAAATTATTTATCTGACTGACAAATATTTTATTCCTGTTTGCAGGGAAATAATTCAAAGCGAACTGGATCGAAGGTTGTTTAAAACTTTGGTTTTGCAATGAAATTGCATTGTGGCATTTGACAATTGAAGAATTTCAAATGAGTGGTGTGTTTTGTTTTGAAAATGATTTCTTAGAAAGTGTCTGTTTGGGTTTGGGATGCGAATGAATGATGTGGTAATGCAATTACTCCCCCAAATTGCATTTGTAAACAACTACAATTTGTGCTTTGATTTTGATGCTAGTTGTGGGAGATTCTGCTAAGGACGTGTGCCATAGATGTGTAACTTAATCTTCACTGTTTTGTGCTTGAAAATATTGGACTTAATAGCGATATATTTAATCTTTATAAGCTGAAGGTAAGTTGGTAGATAGAGGTGATCGACGGGCTAGCAACCCAATTAAAAACGACCCAATAGACCTGCTTGTTGAAAGTGTGTGTTATGTTGTAGAGAGTGTCACAAATCCTCAAGTCCAATCAGTGAAATTCAGAAAACAGTGGTCGTCGTGGCTTAATGGTTACTGCGTTGGACTGCTAAGCGAGAGAACACAGGATTGAGATTCAAAACAACCAAACGTTTATTCGCGGCACCACCTGTCTCCTGCCCATGGAAATTAATTGTTAGAACTACGGCGTAGTGTGCTCAAGAACAAACTGGGTTTGGGCACATGGGCCTAGCCAGTGGCCCGTTTAGATAACTATGTATGTATGTATATTTGGCACGGCAGCTCATGGAGAGCCAAGGCCTAGGTTCTCACAACCATTCATGTTGTGCGTGTTATATTCTTCGCACGAATGGAAGGGACCTACAGTTTAATGCCGACTCCGAACGGCGATAGATAACTATACTCCTGGTAATATCAGCATGAGTCCTGTTCTGGTCTGCAGAACAACTCTATGCTCCAGGATATGGCAACATAATGGAAACTCTTCCACCTAGCATCGACATTTAATAGTTAGTGTGAGAAATTTTACCCTGAACTTCTTCCGCAATGTACCTGTGAAAGGTTCGTCTGGTTGTTCAGTTTTCTCTATGTGACAGTGACCAGGACAGCTCATGTGGAATAGTTCCGTTCAACACGTTGCTACCACTTTGAAAGATGTGGTTGCCGAATCTATGGGCTAATGACGGCTTGGCTTACTTGGCTTGGAGTGTTGGGTCTAATGGTCCGACACGCATTCTGAAATAGAAACAACTCCGACTGGAAGACGAATCATCCAGTCGGTATCAATTTAGAAGTGTTCAGGGCTTCTGAGAAGATTTCTGTACTATCCTCAGAGTCTATATTTGAACCATCGGCGAGATATCGTTGTCTTTCATCGTATCTTCATTCGTCCCTACAGGCATTGCTGAAGATGAATATTTTGAACATATAGAAGGGAACGGACATCATTATCCAACTCTCAGAATTCAATCAGATATTCTCTATGAAGAAATGTAAAAGAAAAGAATGAGATGAGGGTTTTATTTCTATTGAAGAAGAACTGGCCATGTAAACCGAAGGATAAAAAACAGATCCAACTCTCCATGTCTCCTTTTGTTTGATCCTTGGTAGAGTACGTGGGATAAATAGATACGTCCATCTGCCTTTTGTAAAAGTACTCAAATGTTCTCACCATTCCATAATCGGCTGGGTTCTTGGTCTTCCAATACTTGCAATGTTGCCTTCAAGAGCAATGCTGGCATTTGTGGCTTACGGTGAGTAAGGTGCTTCTTAAAAGACAGTCTCGCATCTATTATGACTCTTAGATACCTAATGTGCGGTTGGGATTTATTACCGCCACCGTCGGACGAGCCTTATTGTTTGTTGGCTCCCATGACACTTTCCATGTATTTTTGTTATGCATGCGCATGGACGAAGTGCTGTCCTCGCATTTTAACCGGATGCGCGTGTACACCATCCGGTATCAATACCACAAGCTGCATGAGTGTACACCACGCGCCGATTGATTTGTTCGAGCCAGCATATTTTGTCCATCGCATTGCATGGCACTGCCCCATCGATTTTTTAATTGAAAAATCAGTCTAATTAGGAACGTAAAATAAAAGACTCCACTCGGAGACCAATAAAGAAAAGAAACATAGTTTTTTATTTAAATGTTCCGAGTGTATAACATGTGATGTGAAGTGTGTCGCTTTCAACTAAACCCCTTTTGGTTTATATTAACTTCTCAAGCACTATTCCACTTTCAACTAATCTTTTACTTTTCACTTTCAGATGACTGAAAACCGTACAAAAAAGTTGAAATATTTCCACAAAAACTGAAAAATATTCATTTTACTGATAAAAACTTTATAATTTTCTAATTACACAAATTATCCAAGTTTACATACTTTCTCCAGGCTTACAAAAACCCAAATTCCAATTTCAATTTAATTTAAACTTTCTAAAGGGAAAAAATCACAGTAAAAGGGGAAAAAAAGCATATCATCACACAATTCGCTTTCTGCAGCAGATATGCAAATCCCTCGTATGTCCTTTTGCTCAAAAAGAAAACATAGAATGGAATCCTTACTTAAGAAGACTTTTCGAATGAATTTGCTCGAGCTCCTTATGTTATCTCATCTTTGTAAGAGAAAAACGAAAAATTTCTTCTTTACTCCACTCCCCACAAAGGAACCACACACAATTGCGTCTTGCATGTGCTTCTTGCAGAATGAATATGCTATACATACTCAGTTAGTTGCACCGAAAAACGGTTTCCCAACCATGCATACCCTCGTATACATGCATTCACACATTGGTATGCACTCGCATACCATTACATTGGTCGAGGCTTACATTGCCCCATCGTAGCATGCACACACGCTCCTTCCACTGAATATTTGAAGAATTTCCATCTTCGTCTTCCATCTGACAATGCAGAATGCGAAAGGATATCAGAGATCTCGTAAATTCCCAGCAATGTTATCATAGCCATGGTCAATGTCAATTGAAATATTTTAAAACCAGGAACTTTTGTGTGGATAGGATAAATCACACACAGCGCTAAGGATATGCCAAGGATATCGGAGAGTGATCTTTTTTTTCCCCCTTCCTCCTTACTTCTCTATTTTACACTTTCCTGCTGCCAATTTGCAAGGCAAATTGAATCTAAGCAGGGAATCAAAACTTAATAAAAGTGCTTTGTAAGGACTTTAATTGAGTTTCCAGCAAAGTGATACCAGCTCTAACAAAGGATTTAAATAAAAATCACACGGACTCACATACTCGTGCATCGAGGAAACATTAAGTGAAACGAACTTTTCCCAATCTTCCATAAATGCCAGAGTTTTTGCCGATGCAAGTGTCATATGTGTGGATGACCCTCTCTGGTTCAATAAAAGTCAGGATATGCTGACCAGCACTGGAGGGAAGTTAAAAGCTCGAGGCAAGCTATCATCATTGTTGATTGATTTTTAAATGAGAATATATACATAAGTATATATGTACGGTCTTTGTCGGGGGGCTAGGGATTAATGGCATGTGAGAGGAAAAATTTTATTGAGTGATTTTTGATGGATATGTATGAGACTAGACTGAAATTCATCATCCTGCTGAGTGCTTGAGTGTCTGTGACCAAAGTGCATTAGAGTTGATTTTTTCGTTCATTTTGACACAAAGTTTGACTTTGACGTAAGCGCTAAGTGTTTCGTCTGAAGCTGCATGTTTTTATTCGGAGAGAGTTGAATAAACCGGATTGATGGATTCTTATTTATTTATTTGTCTGTGCTTTTATTCCCAAAACTACTTACGACCCTAAAACTGTACCTCTCGAACCATATTGAGCAAGAGATTGAAGGTAGTCGTGTAAATAGTGCTAATAATGAGACTCTGAGATTCAAGAAACAAGGTAGGAGCCTGGATCGGGCACAATCTCAAATAATCCAGAGAAAAGAACAAAACCTGACGAGCCTGTCAAGAAGAAGCTTTGACGCCACACCTGAGTGCCTAGCCAGAAAAAGATGACCTTATCTTCAACTTAGCATACGCAGCTGAAGATAGCTGGATGGAGAGAATTGTTAGTTCAAGTCTTGGTTTACCCACAACTGTAGCAAGTAAGGACTAAGAAGATGACCAAATAAGAATATTGTTACTCAGTTGGTTTTCTTAGCTTTATCCAACCTCAGAATATACTTCAGACACCAACCTTCGATATCCGAAAACCATAGTTTTGACATTCTTCTCGATACATCGACTTTTCTCAATAAAGCGCGATTGTAAATTCGCTATATCAATATCTTCGTCCCATTTGAGAACGTGAAGGCAAAAAAAATCAATACAACCCTGGGCTACGTGCAACATACCCGACCAATGCTGTACACAGAATTTACTAGCATTCAAACCCATGTGCGATGGTAAATGGCATTCAGTATGTCGTCAACGTCAATGGTGACACGACTCTGTATTCGTATGTACTTAATTTAGAGGGCATACATTCAACGCTTTATTCAGTTTAGCCAAACCAACTTCGCCATGGACCACCGTCCATGATACAATCAACTTGGCACTTTGTTCTGACGCACTTCAATTTATCGTTGCTTGACTATGCATCAACACATTTATACACTAGCCTTGTAACACTGATGTACTCCTCCGATGGACATTAAAAAATCCAATAAGCAACTACAACTCGAATGTCCTTGTAGAAACGACCTTTGTCGTTTGAGTGAAAAACGAGATAATCGCATCACCATCACATCGACACAAATTAAACATCAGACTACTTATGCTAAAACGGGATTCAAATCAACTGAACGCCATCCATGGAGATCGCCAGATTTAATCCTTTGAATCTAAATAGCGAAAATTATGAGCACAACTTAATCATTTAGCCTTAAGAGGTACAGACCTTATTTTGGCAGTTATGGCTCTTTAAAAGTGTGTTTTGCATTTTAAGTGTCATCGGAAATAAACCCTCCGACGATGCAGAGCCGCCCCCCGCCCGGCCGCATAAACAAATTACCCAACATTAACGAACACAAACTGTTCACTAAGTGCATAGCTTGTACACGAGAAGCTCCCCAGGCGACAACTTGTGAACGTAAATCCTTGCACAAAGTGACTATTTAAATTACCCTCACGTTACTCAGGCATTATGATTAAGTTCACGACGGGGGGCGGCCTTCCTCCGGATGCTTTTTGTTGGTTGTTTTTTCTCCGGAAAAAGTTGTTGCAAGTCCACTTTGGAGCGAAGAAAAATTCACACCATAAGGCGTAGAGAGAATAATTTGTCTCCGTGATATGTAGCCTTGTGCAGAGAGCAAGAAGGACCTTGGTTGTTAAACGTTGACTATGCAACTTGAGTGTAGACGTTGTTTCTATGCATACATACCCCTGTAGTGTCTGGATGACTGACTTATGAGTCAAGCGGCGATATTATCCTTTTTTTGAAAGGGTTTCTTTCTTTTTCCCAACCCCCAGGTGGTTGATTTGGAATTTGCAATTCAAAAGCAGGCCATCCTTCCCAAAAAAAAAAGAGAGCTGCACGCAATTTACATAAATAGTCCTCGTGAGTCCGTGCTGTGACTCTCTCAAGAGAAACCAGATGGTGTGCAAAAGGAGCTGATTCTTATTCCACCTGCAAAGAATGTGATGCCCACTTTGAATTTATTTTACATTTTATTCAACGGGTTAACGGTTAGCTCGCAGCAGGACGATAAAAATAAGGACCAACCCGTGCGAAAATAAATCTTTCTGAAGAAGTACTGAGTGTGTTTGGGTTAATCGTGTGGCTCTTCATTAAGAATTCCCTTTCTTCCAATTAGGCATTCACGAGGACAAGTTTCAAAATTATGCATGCAACAATTTTAAGTTGGCGCGCGAAGTTTTTTACTAGATAAGTGGCAAAGTCCAGAGGAAAACTGCTAGAAGTGAGTTATGATACAACGAAATGGTGGTTAATTTTAATTGGTCGGTACAAAGTTTGTTTGACTCAACTGTTGAAACAGAATAAATACCTAATTCAGGGCAATTTTCCTCTAGAAAAGTTGAGAATGACAATATCATCTGTGTCACCAACCATGTTACTTTTAGTCGGGCATAACGATTCATTCCATCGTGGGAAATATTCAACAAGTTGTGTCTTAGGATTGAGCCTTGCGAAGCATCAGTAGCAATTTCCTTTCTACGAGACTCCTCTGTGGAATTATATCGTATATCGTCACGATGTATATATCGATGTAACGATCAATAAACTTCCTCTAAGCATTAAGGCCTTCGGTGAGCTGATAAAGATGGTTCTTCAAACACCTCAAATCATTGTGATTAATTTCAATACCACAGCAACGAGCTTATTCCAAGGATCATCCAGTTCTGCTCTGTTTTTTTTTTTAAGTCTTTAGTCCGGCATGCTTTGACCACGCCTCTATTTTGAACAAATTCAAAATCTTCCATGGAAACATAAACTACACCACACCCAAGCTAAATTTCCCTACAAGTCACTCTGGGAGAATGAGTCATTTCTTCAGGATAATTCGATCCACTTTTAAACCGACGGATCTTAAACTAATGAGGGTGTAGGTGGTGGTGTTTTCTCCGACAGACTTAATCTTAGCCTCTCTTTCCGTCTTCCAAATCATTGTAGTGTGTTCCAGGCGGAAATACTGGCGATCAAAGAAGTCCTATCTTGGCTTAAGAAAAATGTGATATCTTCCATAGATATACGTATCTTTTCAGACAGTCAGGCAGCGATCAGGTCCCTGGAATCAGTCTCTTCATACTCATTATTAGCTCTAGATTGCCGATCATCTCTCTTAGAGATAGCGGAGCAGTTTAATATTCGCCTTTGTTGGGTGCCGGAGCATAGAGATATTCCGGGGAACTGCAAGGCTGATGAACTCGCGAGATATGGAACAACCATACCCGTGCTCACAGATAGAGACACCCTGAGTATACCGATCGCTACATGTAAACTTAAACTTAAGCTGGATGCTATTGAGAAAACAAATTCTAGGTGGACAAATGGTATAACCTGTCTAGCGACAAAGCGGATTTGGTAACGGCTGGATCTGAAACGCTCTAAGAATCTAATTTCTCTCAACAGATCGCATATCAGATCCGTAATAGGTGTCATCACGGGACACTGTCTAATAGCCAAGCATGCAATAAGGCTTGGCATCCATTCAAATGATTTCTGTAGAAGCTGCATGGACGAAGAGAAGGAGGAAACGATTCCCCACCGTCTTTGTAACTGCCCAGCTCTCTCCCGTAAAAGAAGACTCCATTTAGGGGAGCTCTACTTTAACGACTTAGGCGATCTGATAAATATAGATATCAGAAACCTCCTTCGCTTCATAAAAAGCTCCAATTGGTTTGACGAGAAGGTATGGAGATCTCTTCAGATCCATGTGGTATCACAATGGACCTATCACTGGTCTAAGTGTGCTGGAAATAGCTGGAAGCCACTTCAACCTAATCAAGTCTAACCTTGGCGTGTTTGTAGGGAGATGGAATTTTTTTCTGAGGTTAGTTTACTTAACGGTTTCATATTTTTTACATCCCCGTACTAATATAATGGACTCAGACACTGTTTCAAAACCTGTGAGCAATGAATTTGTTGTTGAAACATCTCCAAGTTAGATTGAAGGCTATTTTCGATTTCCCTGCTTTTTCCTCAAGATGAAAATCCACACTAAGATTTTTTTGTAAGGAAGACTCCAAGGTACTTATATTTGTTCACCACTTCAATTATTCCTCCATTTCTCGTGTGCACAGTACACAGTTTATAAAATTTCTAACACTTAATGGTTTTCTTTTTTTTTTTAACTAAAGTTGATTCCTTGAAGTAATCATCCAACTCTATACATCGAACCTTCAACGCATTTTCCTGGGCTGTTTACTAAACCCTTAAAAAAAAAAAAAACTTTAAATATTCCATTTAATAGCAACTACTTCAACTAACTTTATGACTTTCACCATAAATAGAAAAAGGTAATTGCATCTGTTGCCTTGACAATCTTCCGATCTCAAATATTATAAACGTATTCTTTTTCATTTTCTAAATGCGATTCCCCAGAACTCATCCACTTAGTGGCAACCTTGCAGTGACTTCTAACAGGGAAATTCAATGGAAATTCCCTATTGAAGAGCAAAATCGAAAGACATCTGTTACGAAAAATTAGCTGCCAACTTCTCCCTTCCTCCCCCTATCCATCCGAGAAAATTCGATTTCCCATGCATTCAAGGAATATTGCATTTTTCTTAACTTTTTATTACTACGATTACTGTTATGAATATTTGCCACTGAATGGAATAAAACCCAAGTCCCTCGTCACTGACACAACCTCAACCCACTGACACAGATGCAAAAAAGGAGGAAAAGAAAATATTTTCTCCGCATACACTTCAGACGAGGCTCACTAAAGATGAGAGCTCTACACAACTCCAGAACGACGACGGCAATGATTATAATGACTATGACTGCCAGGAAATGGGATTTTCTTTGCTGAATAATGCACTTTTTTTTTTCTCTTCTAAATATATCGCTTGGATGTTATCGTCAAAGGACACCTGACCTACTGTAAGTTCTTAACCAGGATCAAGGGGAGCGGAAGAGAAAAAAAATCGTCTTCAACTTAAGTATATTGAGTTAAAGACATCTCATGCCACACCTAGCGTTGTAAGGCTATGTTTGAAGAAGAAGAGTAATGCAGGTGTACCATAGCCTTTGACAAGAGCGTGTGGTGCCAGTTCCGCGAATATACAAAGTAAAAGAATTACAGTTTACCCTGGTTGCAGTCAAAAGTGAAAATTCAATTTTTCTTTGTCCTTTACTCCATTTTTCAGAAAGAACCGAAGGAAATGACTGACGACGATGACGATGACGATGACGATGAGTGGTGCTTTTATGCATTGATCGAAAAATGAAAATGCGTTTCCCACAGAGAATTTTTTGAAAGGTGGTTTTTTGAGCAGTTTGTGATGTGATAAACGTAAGTTTGTCAAAGGTACTTTGTGGGATTCTTCTTTGAGGTTCCTTTGACACATTTTAGGAAATTGTAATCCGAAGGATTATGATTTTGCATTGTAATCTAGTTAGTCAAGTCAAAGAAGGATGTCGGGACTTTGATTAAAGTTTGAAATATGTATACGAATCTCAGGAATCGTGACTTGCTTTTATTGTAAACTCGTCCCTTTCATTCTTTGTTATTTATGTTCAATTACAGTTGCACTGTTTCCGGTTATTTCTTGTACACCATTTACTTTTTTGGCATTTGTTTTTATAGGTTATATTCTTTTTTTATTTCATTATTCCATAAAAATCGGACAAACCCCTAAGCAAAGGAAAACGTACAGGAAAATTAAAAATTCATTTCAATTCGTGATACAGCACACTATTGTTTATATTTTATAAAAACTCAACGGAATATAATAAGTATATTCCTAAAAAGACTTAATCATCACTGATGGCTTCAAGGATTAAGTCTTGTTTATGTTTAAAGCAGAATATTACATTGTGACATGTACCAAAAGCCCAATGGATCTCGAAAAACCAAGCTCTTTGGAGAAGATGTGCTTTTCAAACGAACTTACTGGCACCCTTACAAGAAGAGCGGACGATGTCGTTTTCATAAATCACAGCTTGAATAGATAGCCTCAATTATCGTTTATTTTAAACCTCAGAGAAGCAACCAACAAAGTTTTTCGAGGCATCACCTTTCTGCAGACAATGACAAACCTTCGAGACTATAACTTGTCATAAAAAAGCCGTCGTTCGAAGTCTTCAATAAAAACACAATAAGTTCCTTCTATTTAAGTGAAAAATTCAAACCGCAGAAAACCAATAGTTGCAAAAAGCTAGGCCTTGCTATTTGAAGGCTCCGATGCGTCACCACTCACTTATCATGACGTGTTCAAAGTTCAAGGCTGGTTGCCCTTATTTGCTCTGATGGCGAATTCAAAGTCTACAGTTCGTTGTTTTTTTGGATTGTGGCGTTACTATTTAGAAAGACCTCTGCTGTTAATTGCAAATCTGCAGGTTCGTAGGTACTTGTCCCTTCTTGTGTATCAATCTCATCACATCCGAACAAGGTGACTATATGCTCCTAAGATTTGATCTAGTTTTATTAGAACCTCCGAGATGCGTTGGCTTCTATTTCCTAATAAAAGCTGTCCTTGCAACTTACCCAGCACTCAAAGATCGAACCACGTCCGACTTATTAGTTCACTCATCCGATAGTAAAGCGGACATGTTTATGAACAAAATTTTGGATAAACATCGTTTTTATTTGTTCAAGTTCCAAACTATGGATCGAAATCTAAACATATACCCTATATGAATGATGGATAAAAATAACGATTTTTCATAGTCCTGAAGCTAACGCGGATTGTCATTCCTTTTCATCCGGAAATACAAATTTTATTTCTCGAATTCTTCCCCCTCTATGTCGCTCCCTTTTTCACACACAAAAGAACAATAGACAATGAAAGCGATAAAAGAAACAGGTCCCAACCAAACCGAATCCCACATACATAAAAAATAAATAAAATGACCAATGTATAGAATCGACCAGCATCTACCGCTCGTATAAGGATAACATAGTACAGAGCATTATGTCAATTACAGTCCCATATGTGTGTCCTAAAAATAAACCGACATCGTTTAACATTTGCCTGTCTGCTTGGCTCACAAGGATACACTCCTGCTATTGCTTGCTGAAAAGGCTTACACACCGACACATTTTGGACACGATTCAAAAGGGGGAAAAAAAACGACCACGACACATAACAGTTGCTGTCTGTAATTACGGCGGTGGACAGCAAAAGAGCAACAAAAATGACAACCAAAGGGATTCGTTTTAAAGCCACAAAACAAGAAAAATCCTGCCACGTGATGGTATTCGTTTTACAGAGGAAACGAAGGACACACTAACCCTGGAAACGTTACAACAACAAAAAAAATCAGCAAATCTGCACAACAATTGGCTGTCAATTAAACGAGTGCAATTGAAATTTTGGAATTTGTCGCCGTCACATTGGTTTGTCCTTTTCGCCATATTTGGTCGATATTGCCAGCAATTAACTTTGCTTTTGACAAATTTGTTCCCATTTCCGGTTGCAGTGAAACACAATGAAAGAATTACATATGCAGCTGGGTACTTTTTTTTCATCAAAAAAAATTGCTTAATTACGCGAATACTAAGTTTAAAAATATTTCAAACATAATTGGTGTCCAACAATGGTTAAATTTCAAATCATGCTCTCTGATTCTTCCTTGAATATTTGGTTACGTATACAAGGAGAGCGAATGGGGGACAAGATACAGCCGCGAAATCTATGATGTAGTATAAAAAACTAAAACACGTCGACTACACTAGCAAACGAATAGACATTGAGCGAAGAGGATCTTTGAAATTTGATCCACATAATCTGAAGTTTGCTTTAAGGCGTCAAATAAAGGGTCTTCCAATAGGACCTTCGAACTTTGACAGTTGATAGCGGCCATATTGTTAAAGCTACATCTGACAAATTGACTGTAATTTATTCAGTCTGTTTTGCCAAATCACCATGGATGGATATAGCGTTCAACAACACGTGCAAATAATAAAATTGTTTTATTAAAATGGGTGTTCTGTTCGGGGAACGTTCCGCGCGCTTCGCCCATTTTACGGTCATCATAATCGTCCTTCCGAGAGGACTATTCGCAGTGTGGTGAATAGATTTGAGTCCACTGGTTCAGTAAACGATCAGCCAACACCCATACGTTGACGAAACGCAAGATCTGCCGTAAACATCGCCGCTTTCCGTGAGAGTGTGCAGGAAAAACCGAGACAGTCGATTTCGCGTCGCTCACTAAAACTCGGCCTTTGGCAGACCACAACTTGGCGAATTTTGCATCGTGACTTGGGCCTGCACCCGTACAAAATTCAACTGACCCGGGAGCTGAAGGTTAACGACCATAGACAACGACATGTGTTCGCTGAATGGGCTCTGGATTAGTTGGAAAATGATCCTAATTTTCATCGAAAAATCATCTTCAGCGATGAGACCCATTTCTGGATGAATGTGAACGTCAACAAACAAAATTGTCGAATTTGGGACGATACCAATCCAAGAACGTCCAATGCATCCCGAAAAAGTCATCGGTCCATATTTCTTTGAGAACAACGTTGGCCAGGCCATCACCGTCAACGGCGAGCTATAGCGCTCGATGATTACTAACTTCTTTTGGCCTGAATTGGATGATATGGACACCAACGATATGTGGTTTCAACAGGACGGCACTACATGCCACACACTACACAGCTCACGCCACATTGGAAATTCTGCACGAGCCATTCGAGGGCATGGTCATCTCACGTGGAGGTGATGTGAACTGACCACCGAGATCGTGCGATTTGACGATTTTCTGAAGTCGCAGGTCCATGCGAATAAGCCACAAACCACAGCGGCCCTCAAAGCATCAGTCAAATTCAGCCAGAGTCATGGAAAATTGGACATTTGGGATGTTTCAGGATACTGTTGCTAGCCCTTGATTCAATATTTTCCCTTCCGTAGGTAAACGTTGTTGCAACTAGTAGAGCTGCCTTTGGGGGAAAAGTAAACGACAAAAGCCACCTACACACTCTTAGTGCATGTATCCTCCGTTGGCAATGTATATTTACATTTCTGCAGTTATTTTTCTCTTTTTTCTCACATCTCCCATTTTGTCATCCTTTTCTTTCGGAAATGTGATTTTTTCACTGTGTTAGGATTCATTGCCCCGAGAAATCAGTGTAAATTTTGTTTGGTGTCTCCTCTAGCTCTTTGCACGCGCAACAGAAAAAGAAATATTTGAACTTGTCATTGTGGATTTTATTTTTTTTCCAAACCACCACCGCCGCCGATCCGGACGAATTAAATTGAAAAATGTGGTTTCCGAAGGACCAACAAAATTCACTCAACTACTCTTCCATATTAACAATTTTAATAATAGAAAATGCAGGACATAAAAAAATATAAATTGACTAACCACACATTCAATTCGGGCGCAGAAAAACCGCACGCCAACACCCTGTGAAAACCGCCCACCGTTCGTGATGGATTTTGAAAACCCATAAATATTTTGATTATTGAAATAATTCGAAATAAAATCCCGCAATTCAAGGTAACTGACACGAAATAATGATGTCCCAGTGTCAATTGCATAAACCGGCGGCGTCAGTATTGGGCCCTACACCGGCGAAATTAAGCAAACCAAAGGATATCCGCCACAACACTCGCTCCCTAGCCACAGACTTAACCAGTGGTGATGTTTGATGTGCTGATGCAAATGTGAAAGAGCATACAGAGCACGAACCTAATTTTGTGTTTGCCAGTTTCAGTTATTATTGTGACTATTATTAGAACTCGTGCAGTCGCATTTGATAAAGAAAGTTCAAGGACCTCTATAGTTGCCATCACCATCATCGTCCCTTTGCACACTGACGAACTTGTGAAAATGTTAATTTCGGTTGTGTATTCCACAGTGAATACATATAGCAAAGGGTACGTGAGTAATTAAATTATAATTACAAAAGGAAAAGCTAGAATTTCTTAGTTCCATTCAGTATATGTACCAAGTTGTGTACAGGTACATACTCGTACTTGAGGACGATAAGGTTCTCGCATAGATACGCAAGCTTTGGAGCTGGGTATGTGCTCTTTGAACTAAATGCGCCGTTCCATTAACACCGAGCGACGACGGTCGTTCACGTTGGTTAAGGATACCCAATCCTGGGAATTATCTGATTACATCGTGCGAGGTGTTGATGCGATTTTGAAGTGCCACTGTGGTGGTGTACCTACATTTCTTTTTATAGCTCATTACATTTGCAAATGTGATTACGAAGTTGGCTTATGTGATAGGCAATCTGTCATATGGATTTGTAAATCTCGTAGGATTCTAAGAAATGCAATTAATTCAATTAGATTAAGTTGGTCTTTTATACACGCGCCAAAGTGGCGAAAGCCGCTACTACAAGTGATAGATTCGCTTAAAAAAAGAGAACATCAACGAGGTTTTTGATTTTTCCATGAGAGATTCGACTCTAGGAAGTGAATACATACCATCAGAGACTTAAAATATCGTAGGATACTCTATCAATGTGGTTTGATCGAAAATGTGGTTTAAGGCGATCCGTCAGGATATATGAAAGAAATCTCATCACTTTCCAGGCATGTGTAGAGATTACAGGTTCCGATGAAAGATTTGGGCTGTGAAGCTGTTCCCTTAGGAGTCATTGACGACTTTTAACTTTAAAATGAGGGCCAATCAAATCTCATAACAGTTTATCAGATGTGGCTTTTGAAATTATTTTTGTTAACCGACTGCATATTAAAGCCATGAAAGAGTAAAGGTGTTCCCAACACCAGTCTTAGCAAACATGTTATCCGTTTCAGTCGCATCCAGTTTTGAATGATATCAACGAAAATGCTTTGGGGGTCGCACGACTGCTAGAAAAGCTGAAAATAGTCTTGCTACAATATTGGAGCATGTCACCTAGAATCATACTTAACTTACACTTTTCCAAAATTGTGTTGAGCACGGATTTAGAGAGACCAACTAAGTTTGTACATGTGTAGGGATGAATATGAGACTCAGGACTTTCGGAGGTTCAAATTTCGTTTTGACATAGGAAAGGGAATGGAGAGATGATTTATATAAGCAGAGAATGAAACTCTGCAACTAAAGTTTACGGCCTCATTATTATTGGTTGGAATTAAGTGAGCTGGCAATGTCGCGAAAGTGAACGAGATTTGGCTGTTTGTCGAGTCACCGCGCATTCGGATCGTGATAGCATTGAGTTCAGTACCTCAATTTATAGCACAGGGCTTGAAGTCGGATCGTTTGTGTAAAAATGTTGTTATGTTCGCGCACAGAAACGCGAGGAACGGAATAGTGAAAGTGGGAGTTGGGTTAGTGAAAGACTGAAGTGGAATTCAGTTAAACGCAGACTGATTTGACCGTTCGTTATGCATGCCCTTGTAACCTCCGATCGTACTTCCTCTTCCAAGTCAACCTCGTAATCGGACGCCCTTGGTTAATCGGGTCGGTTGCGCAGTATGTGTGACGTCGCAGCGTTGCATTTGACCTGTATTCTTTCATTCGCTTGTGTGTCAAGCGGTCACGAGAATACGTAACACATGCTATTGTGAACATAACAATTGAATTGGAACTTGTGGCCTATTTGCGTGTTATGTCATGTGTCTCATGTGTGGTCTATAATGGGTGCAGTGTTGGGCACAACAATGTCAAAATACTGCAGGAACTAGCAAACTAAACTAAGGGACAAGGCGGAGGCTTTTGGGAACTAAAAATATGAACCAAAATACTGACGGAGCGAAAACGTGAGCAGTACGCCAAGGAAACGAGGCAAGGAATGCCGTAAAATTAGCTCAGTCAGCATCCAACATCGAAGTGCAGCACAAGCTTAAACGCTTATATACAGCCACGACCGACCAGATATCTGGACTAAGTTTTTCATGGAAACTCTGCACAGTGGATACCGTACAAGGCACTATAAATACTTAGCTTATTGCAAGCGCAATCTACATATACATGAGCAGTATTAGCTGTGTTCCACTTCCCACCTGGCGCTCATCACACAAATGTAAGCAGATCTAGGTGCATCATAGTAAGGGTTTTATTATCCTCTACTAAGCCATTCAGATTATAAGGAATTTCATATTGCATGCTCCGATATCTTTAATAACTTCGGGAACAAGCTTTCCATGACCCCATCGATTTTCCATTACCAGCTACTCATGAAACCAACAACGTGGTCCACCTCCTTTTTGTTTTAGACGTATCAAGTTTCTTTCATAGCACGTCTATTATTCAACATCCGGCACCCAGATTCCTATGCTCTAATCGCATTTATTGTGTGTATCGAAAGTTAATATCTAAGGGCATCAGTTGAGCTTGACCAAGGGGCGCTTGTGGTACTTATACTTCCATTGAAAGATTAATAACATTTTATATTTAAAAAAAAAATCGTCGATCCCGATAAAGTCCAAATTATTTTCACAATAATTAAGTGAATAGGCAATCAATTAAGAACTCTTTCCATACTCCGCTGATAAATTGACGTTTATGACAATCCAACGCTTACCGGAGGTCTTAATCAGCTGGACATGCGCCATAAAATTGTTGTTTTTCTCAAATTTTACGATTAACAAACAATGCTACCTCACAAAAGCTCAATATCAAAGACTGAATAGAAAATTAATAACCACTGTCGAAAGACGTTGTCATAGCACGAATATCATTATTGGCTACGCATTTATAGTGTTTCCCATCGAGAGTCTCTATTAATAATACTTATCTCTTAAATTTTTTTTATTTTTGTATCTGATAAATTGTAAATAGAAATTATCTAGCGAATTACCCCACTGGGTATTTGAGTACCTCGATTAGTTGTTTTGGCATAAGCTTATCGTTCGGTCCGGTCCGCCATGACTGCCTTTTGGAATAGACTCACTCCGATTCCATACTATGAGCTACCAAAGCTTCGTGATCTTTACCTCCGAGATTGGCCTCGTAATTGTGTCGGTTATTACACTTTGGACAATTTCCAACGATGGGTTGAGCGAGACCCCCAAATGAAGTCGTTAGCGATACTAGCCGTGAACAATGATTGGAGTGACGGAACATTTTTGATTATAGTAAGTTCATTGGTGTAGAAAATTTCTATTCTTATAATGCTCTCAGGATAGATACGAACTATTCGTGAACACAATCAATCCCTTCAATGATCGACTGACAATTGCGCTTTCATTGTTGGACTGGTCTCGAGGATACAAAGTGAGTTTCTTTTTGGAACGCCATCGTCCTGCTGTGCTGTCTATTGTACAGTACTACCAACTGAAAATAGAATACGATAGTCTCACCCTGCTGTACTATATGCCACGGGATTTTGCCATTCAAATGGAAATTAAGTAGGTGCTTCTTTATAAGCTGAGATTTTCACTAATAGCAGCAATCGACAGTTGTCCAGATAACATTGTTCTCAGGGAAATGCGGGAGGAGCATGCAGCTGTTATAGACGGTACCTGGCCAAATCGGCACGTTGGTTCATTGTTTCTGATGCGACGTTTAATCAAATGGAATCCAAATATGGGAGCATTTACAAAGGATACTAATGAGCTGGTGGCATGGTGTTTGAGGTATGTACAGTAGTTGTTCGGTTGATTTGTTTGAGTTATTGCTAAGTTTTGAATTCAAACAGAATGCAAAGTGGCTTCCTTGGAGTGCTTCACGTTAAGGATTCACATCTGCGAATGGGACTTGGCAGACTTGTTACCAAGAGTGTTTGCAAGAAGGTCGCGGCAATGGGACATGATGTAGTGACTTGTGTGTATGAGGATAACATTCCATCTAGAATGCTGTTGGAGAAATTGGGTTTCCAAATAGTAGATCGAGCGTTCTTTTTAAGAACCTATCCCACGGTGGACTTTACGTGGTCTGACGAATGAATAATGAAATGTTCAAAGTTAAAGAATAAAGACTGTAACCAGGTATTTTAAGAAAGGTAATTTCAAACCCATGCATAGAAGGTTTACTTCTTGATGTCAAGAGAGTAAATAAACTGCAAAAAAAAACTTTAAGTGCACTTCGTAGTTATTTTAGACAATCCTAGACACTGCAAGGTGAATCAGTAGATGTCCAGGTTAAGCTATGATCATAGTTGCTGAACCAAATGTCCTCCTATCAAAGGGGATGAATACAGTTTTGCCACGGGAGTGAAATATTGATCTCACACATGATTGATGTGTAAAAAATATTTGTATAACTCATTAGGATATCCCCACTTCCTCCTTCCCTGTTCAAGGTTTTTCCACATGAAATAAAATGTCTATAATACCAATTTTCCCAGGATGACATCCCCGATGTGCAACATCAGTTGCTTCCCCTTGCTTCAGGTGAAGACCTCTCCGTTTTTCTAAAGCCCACAAACCTTACCTACTTTCATACTTTGTTTCAGTCTTCCATTTCATTTTTCATTGCATTTACTTTTATTTGGTAAAACCACACCTGTAGCAAATGACTAATACTTAAATATTGACTACCCTAGTACTCATACATATGAGTGCATTACTTCGAGGGAATTTCCTTTATCAATAACCATCATCTACATCCTGTGGGAAATTATGTTTCATAGCTTTTCAAAATTCGTTTACCAATATGGCATCAGGATGTGGGATCATGATGGTTTTACTTTTAACATTTTCATTTACATGAAGTTAACAGGATATGCTCGTATGAAAAATGTCGAAGTATGGGACCGATTATATGGTATTCACAAGTCAATATCAAGGAATTTGAAGAATTTAAGTGCATGACAAGATGAATAATTTCCTTAGGGTGTGCTAAAATGTCGTGTGAATATATTATTATTGTCATTGAATATCACAGCGACTTTAAGCGGACCTTAATATCAGAATAGATGCCTATTGGCAATATTTTGAAAGTCATTCAAGCCGCAAGACAATGGTGTTTGTTGTTAAATCAAATCGCAGAGTCGCTGGTGCTTATTTTGAAAAAAGAAATGCAAATTAATTTTATTTTGTAGAAAAATTAGGGAATCTTGTGAAAAGAAATATAACATATGTATAATAAATAAATACAAACTTTGGTAGGACAATGGAAAAGGTTACAAGAAACATTGTGTCGCTGTCCAACAAAGGCTGTAACTCGAGAAAAATCGCCTAATTTTGCAAGATCAGTCAGAGTAGATGCAGTATCTATAAATACTAATGGTCCAAAAAGAAAAATGTTAATCCTCCGTAAAATAGAGGCGGATGGTATCGATTGTAACTCGATGGCGAAGCTCGGACGGAAAGGATGCTCAGAACAAAAAAGGTAAACACAACAAAAATTACTTCCGGAGAAATTAAAAAGACGTTGTTTAGAATGAATAATGAGGGGGACTTTTGTGATGTCCCTTTCTTTAGAGCTTCTTCATAAAGCTGACTGAGTGATGAAATTTAACGAGCTTTGGGTGAGCTGGGGGTTATATCTTCCGCCTTAGGGTGTCGTCAAACACACGGCCAAAGTTGTCAAAAATTGGCTCTGCAACCAACGTTTTTTAACGGCCCGCACAAAGTTTGGATTTGCATCCGATAGAAGGAGCTTTCTCAGAAAACAATTCAGAAGTTGGTAGAATCCATGCCACGGCAGATGAAAAGAGTTGTTAAAAACAAGGGGCTACGGACAAAGTAATACCAAGCATTTTTTACCAATAAATATTAAAACGAATGGTGATGGCATGTAAAGTCGGCCCTCTCCATAAGTCGGCCGCCGCGCCAAAAAATGATGCGTAATAGTTAATGCGTTTGTAAAACAATTTTTTTTTTCCAAAAGGTTAACGGTTTTCCTTTCTGTGAGCAAAAGGTTGTTGCAATGCAGCTGCTGGTTTCTTCGTTAAAATTGTCACTTTGATTCAAGCTCTTGTCTGAAATGAAACGTCTGGATTTTAGTAGTAAAAAAATAGTGGAAGTGATTTACAAAAAAGTCTTAAAATCAGTGAAATATTGACGGTAACTGCGTTATATTATTATATTTTTCTTATTAAAAGATTCTTTTTACTGTTTATTGAACAAAAAACTAAAAAAAAATTTATTTTAAATAAAAAGAGAGGAGGCCGACCTAAGAAGACATTTTTTTGTGTGATTCTTCTAAGGTCGGCCGCCCTGTGAAATAGTGAAAATAGTGAAAGTCTGGACGTAAAAACTCGGGCCGACTACTTAATACTAAACTGGCCGGCTTCTGAAGTAGGGGGGGGGGGGGGCGACTACTCAAAAATGAGATTTTCATTATTTTCTAAATAATTTGTTTTAGGTAGTAAATACACTAAAAATGCCTTGAATTTCATAATTAACACATTCCAATTAATCAGAAACGCTGAATATTCTATTCCTTACTATAATAATGGATTTTTAAAAGCAAATTAAACGTACAAAAAAAGTAAGGGGGCCGACTACTGGCTCCATCACACTACATGATTTTATGTATTTATTCAAAAACATACGTAGTTACAAAAATGTGCTAACAAAATAAACTTAATTCAGTTACTGCACAACTGACTTATGTGACTTAAACATAATTTAGGTTATTATTTTGTTTGAACGCCTTTAATGTTCAGTTTAGTTCGCCGCTGTAAATACTTCATATTCCGAAATTTGGCAATTTTTTTTACAACAGATAATACCTATCTATGTTACATTTTTTGTTTAGAATACCGAAATCTACCAAAATCAATCATCAGATCTTGGCGCCCCGAAAATCGTAATCTCCCCTACCTACTATGCGGTTTGATAAAATATGACTTATTATCTTGTCTCATTTTTAATCAAAAATAATTTACAGTGTAATGCCGGACTCAGATAAATATATATGTAGGTACGCGATTAAGAATGCTCCTATTGTACAATGAACACACTTAATGAACAAAATATTCCACACTAAGTTTAGGTTGCGATAAACAAGTTCTATAGTCGCAAATAAAAAACTTAGTTTGTCTAACAACAACCAATTCCGATAAAGTGTGTACATTTGACATATGTATACGAGTCTTCTTCGCACATAGTTTTGCAAAACACTTTTTATTTATTTATATCTTTTGAAAAGCTTTTAGTAAATAAAGCACTTGTTAACGTCATAATATAATAACAACAATATCTTCGTATTAATGTCAACGCTCTTAGAATCATATTGCATTAAGCTTTTAGTAAATAAATAAACCTCTAATCTACAGATCGAAAGATAGTGGGAATGTTTTTTATTCCTAGCATTTGCACTCAAAGAAACACACACAGAATCAGTCTCTGTTCGGCAGTCCAAGTGTAGTTGCTATTGCATTGCCTTGCATGTATGTAGTGTCTATTGTTCTCATTGAAAATGTCAAATAAACTCACTCCGGTACCTCACACCGAGTTACAAAAACTTCGTGATCTATATCTCGAAGATTGGCCTCAGAACTGTGTCGGTTACTATACACTGGACAACTTCATTAGATGGCTGACGAAAGACCCACAAGTTAAAGCACTATCCGTACTCACTCTTAACGACGACTGGAGCGATGGAACATTTTTAGTCATAGTAAGTTCATTGACTTGGTTATACGAGTAATTCTTCTCTTACAACCGCCCTAGGATAGATACCAGTTATTTGTGAACACACTAAATCCCTCTAACGAGCGGCTGACAATTGCACTTTCATTGTTGGACTGGTCTCGAGGCTATAAAGTCAGTTCATTTCTGGAACGACATCGTCCCGCTGTGTTAGCCATTGTGGAATCCAAACGACTGAAAAAGGAACACGACAGCCTTACTCTGGTCTATTACATGCCGCGTGATGAAGCCATTCGAATGGAAATAAAGTATTTTATCCCTCCGAGGTGTAGCTAGCAGGCAAATCTTCTCTAATGGTTTTCAATTAACAGCTGCCCGGATGGAATGGTTGTAAGGGAGATGGACGAAGAACATGCTGCTGTGGCAGACAGTGTCTGGCCAAATCGTCACGTGGGCTCATTGTTCTTTCTGCGACGTTTGATAAAATGGAATCCAAATATGGCTATATTTATCAAGGACAGCAATGAGTTGGTTGCGTGGTGCTTTAGGTAAGTAGGTAGTGATATTACCGTCGACATTGCTGAATGAAATGGAATATTTATTGAAATAAGGTTACAAGGAGGTTTTCTTGGAGCTCTTCAGGTGAAGGATACTCATCAGCGTATTGGGCTTGGAGGTCTGGTGTTGAGAGCGATAAGTAAGAAACTCGGTGAAATGGGCCATGATATCACAGCATGTGTTGGAGCAGAAAACATTCCGTCGAGGAAAATTTTCGAAAGATGTGGATTTAAGGTCATCGATAGGGCATTTTGGTTGAGGACATATCCCACGGTAGACTTTGAGTGGTCTGATGATTGAATTTATTGCTTGCTGCATGCACATGTATGTAATTGTTAGTTAATTTTTAAATAGAAAAATTCAACACTTTGAACGTATTTTCAAATTTATTTATCTGTTTAAAAAAAAAAATACGTCTGCGTATGATGTTTAAGAAGTCACCAGAGTTCCTCTTAATCCTTTTTTGACATTAAATGTACCAGTGATGTCGTTTCTGACCTTGATAGAGCAGCAAACATTCCCCATCATAATCCTGCCAAACCTCGACATTGCTCCGTCTCGGTATTAAAATGATCCAGGATCTACCGAAGTGTGAACATTTTAATCGACTGTGGACTTTCCTGACATCCATAGGTTGCAATTAAGTATTTACTGAAAGCTTTATACAGTATGGCATGTGCGAGATACTGAGAAGACTGATGCATTTTGTCGTTGGCGCAGTTAGGGTGCCAATCTCATTGAGAGATTCCATTGAATCTTAAAAATATGTTTGGTATGCTCTCTATCAAGTCATCCCCAGCAGCTTCAAATACCTCAGCCTTCAGGTCCAAATCGCAATATATTAATAAGAAATGTGTGAGGGTTAAATGGAAATAGACATTGACGAGTAGTATTGGGTAGTAAGATGCATAGCATACCCAGTCCATTGTACCTTCCCTCATCGATAACACTGGTAAACAGTGGTTTTGTTGCACGAAGTTTTATACTCAATTCTAAATGCATTTGCCCCGCTGATTTCAAATTTGAAGTCCATTTGAGATTTGAAGGAGGGAAATTTTTCAAAAAATGAAACTTTCTTTTATACGGCTTCCTTGCATTAGTCGACCTAGAAGATACGCTGAATGCTCCAGCAATAGTCAGCCATCATATTTGAATTCCAGTAACCTTGGTATCGCTCTTCCACAGTGCGAACGCCTGATGGAATCGTTCTCCTTGCTCTTCGCTTAAATCACCCAGATTTTCAGGAAAACGATCTAAATGACTGAAGCGGAAATGTAACTTAATGCTCATGTTGCTGAAAGTGCAGCATTAGTTGCTCAATGTGTTGAGGGGAGTCGGCCGACTTTTTATTTCCCAAGAAATTTATTACTACCCCAACGAACTGATTCCACGCAGATTTTTCAAGAACTGTCATGCAATTAGTGAAATTTGAATCATTTATTAATTTTCTGATCTGAGGACCAGAAAGTCTTTTCAATACTTAATTTTGGAAAGTTTTGTAATGTACTTGAAACACTCTCCATCTTTTTTAAGAGCTTTCACGTACTGTTTCATTAACCTTACTTTAATATGCAAAGGGGGCAATATTATACGGTCTCTGGACACTAGTGGAGCATTTATCACATTCAGCCTCCCCGGGACCAAAGCCTTCCTCAAAGGCCAATCTTTCTTAATCCAATGCTCAGATTTAGCTCTGCTGTCCCATAAGCATATAAAACAGGGATGTTTTGTATAACCACCTTACTGACCCAAGAAAAAGTTTACCATTTTCAGATCTACGCATATAACCCAGTTATGTTATACTTTATTTTCTTCAAAATTAAGGATATCGTCGGGTATTCTTCTCTGACTTTGGTTGAATGTACGATAGGCAAAAAAGTCCATGTACGCTTGTTTCACAAAGTCAGATACATTCAGTGACATTTTTTAAACATGTACTCACTATAAATGAAACAAAAACTATTTGGATTGTTTACACAAGTTCCTCTTGATGAAGACATCGCGAAAAATTTATAAAATCTGGCTAATTACTTCGCCGTTCGTAACAATTTGTCGACTAAGAAGTAAAATTCTACGAGTACTTGTATCTCAAAAACTCGAGCTGTTGGATAAAAAGTAATGGTAGATTCGAAATCAGCAACGTCAAATTAGTAAGAAACAGTTGAAAAACCTCATGCAACAGAAAAAAAATGTTATTTTGTATACCAGTGTAATCTACCATCAAAAAGGGAAAGAGTATTAAGATTCTTAAGCACTCTGTGGAAACTTTCTATAAAGGCTTGTTATCCTTCAGGTTAGCAGTGACACGTCGCTAGGTGAGAAGCGGCCTGGCTACCAGTGGCTTGGCATCCACAGTTTTCTCTACCCTTAAAATTAACACACACGAAAAAAACAAACGACAAACAATGATTTGTATTTATTTAAACTGATTAAAACAATAATAATGGCAAAATAAATTTAATCTTAAAGAGAAAAACCCTACAAACTACTCGTCCTGGCTTAATTTTAAGCTTAATACTAAAAATAATTATAATTAAATTTTCTATATACAAAATATAAATGTAAACGTCGAATAATAAAATCACTCCCTTGTCATCCCTATGCGATCTCAACATCTGGCGGTGTACTCTTTGGAACCTAAATGAAAAATTGCAAATATTTACACAATCACGCTCATAGAAACCTCATTAGCATGCTAATCCAACCAAAATCATGCAAATAGAATGAACGTCCATGTATCCGCCCACTTTCGATTGAAATAATTAATTTTCCCAAATGAGATAATAAATATTAAATTGACTAGAAAAAAAAACATGACACAGGTACAGATAGACACACGTACTACACAAACCGAATTACTTAAATTAACTTAAAATTACAGAACATGCATTATGGAGGGAACATGGCCAGTGCGAGGAGTCTCTAGCATCCCTTTCGAATAAATATTTATTTTATCAATTAAATGACATTAGAAGAATTTGACATGAATCAGAGTAACAGCAGAGAAGCAGCGTACCGGCTCACATTAGCCGAGCATGAAGATGATGATATAAATGTATTTGGACAGCCAAAAATTGCACCCCCAAATTGGGTTACGATGTAAATGCGGTCGGTCCTTCTAACGTGACCCTGGGGTTGGTGGTGATTCAACTTAATTGCTTTAATGGAATGGCTTCGGAGTGAGTGGAATTACAATGTTTGCGTGACCATAATTCGGTTTTTGTTATCACCGCTTGAATCTGAAATGCAATTTGGAAAGGAAATATTTATCCAGGCTCATGCAGCCCATATTAGGTGGTTCCCAAATTAGTTTCGATTCGTTTTAACCACAACAAGGAGGCGGGGAATTTCCGAATCTGGTTTTATTTATTTTTTTATGAAGATGAGTTAATAATTATCAATCCGTTTTGTTATTGTTTAGCAGGTGGTCTTTTTGTTGCCTTACTTTGAAGCATTTGATTCGGAAGTGGTCACACATCTCTCGAACCTGCAAAACAAAATTTTCCTAATTAGTCCTGAAGAACGGAAATCATCACATCAACTTACCACTCCCTGTCCATAGTGCAGATGAGCAATCGTACTGAATATCGTCAGACCATGCACAATCCAACGTTCCACGTCGGCCGATAGCTGCACCCCAAAGTGATGATAGAATGGGAAACAGGATATCATAACGACTGTGACTAGGGGCCACATGAGTATGTTGAAACCGTCACATCTGGTGTCGGACATTTGAGCGACAATCAAACGGCACTGTAACGAGAAATCATGAACTCTGAATACGAATGGGTGTCTGTTGTCCTTACAGCAATGTTGGAGAACAGTGTCCCAAAGAGGACAAACATTATTCTCGGTTCCAAATTGATGACGCCATTCGCTGAGTAAAACACCCAAATCGTAGTTATGATGAATAGCCAGAGGAACGGAAATAATGGACGTGCCGCTTCGAAGAAGGGTCGCATTTTTCCAGTCTTCTTCTTGTATGACCTGTTTGAAGGTGATAATGAAAGCAACACAGACGGATATTAATGTTACATCGACGAGTTGTTTATTATGAATGTCTTGCATCAAGGACATTTCGTTGTACTTACAGATAAATATTTTTAATTATGATTGGATGACTCGACACCATGCCAGAACCGATGAGGGTAATTTCAAAAATGTTTGCCATAGTCAGACCGAATAGATGGTGTGCTCGCCAAATACCGGGTCCAACGATGGATGTAAAGAGAAGGATCAGTGTAACACCCTGGATAGATAAATGGGAAAGAGTAATTAGTTTATGGTTATTTTGAAATTGGAAGGACTGTGGAAGTGTGTGGCTTTTACTTTGACAGGAAATTTATAAGATTTTGGTTGATAAAGAGATCTGTTTCTAATAACACCTAGGTATGTATGTAGGTGACGGAATACATTGGTCTGAAGGAACTTATTTGAGTGCTATTAAAGTCCCTTATAGTTGAGATTTATTAGAAAGCACGTAGAAGTTCGAAGGTTCACGCTCATTAACCGCTCGGAATGATATAACATGGAATTGGATCTTTTCATTGCTCTATGATTGAAATGTTAAATATTTTTTTAATTTTTAAGACTTTTGCAGTTCAAGGCATAAATGTTAGATTTTGAAGAAGTTTCGTCTTAGCTGAAGTGGAAGCAATCTCATTAAAAGAACCAAGCGCTTTCTAGACAGCATGCAACCTAGGGCTATCATAGTGGAATAAATATATGTGTATCGCTATCATTAGGCTTAGGTTAAGTTAAGTGCTGTGGTAAAATCTTTCGTTTACTGATTATTTAGATTCTCTAAGACTCAGTGCCATTTGGTTTACAAAGATTTCAGTAGAAGCCAGTGAAGCGTTGCTTCTAATCCAGCCGAAGGAGTTATTTTTATGAATTCTTTCCAGCCGATCGGAGTGAATATGAGTAACATTGCGCCCAATAAGGACAAAAGCATCGTCTCATCTACAGCAAGGGATTTTTCTTATCTGGCTAAATTGTTCTCGCTACTAGGTAAGTTTGTAAGTAAGCTCTGTAAAATGTTAATCATCAGTTGTGGTATAAGTAATGTTGAGTATAACACTTACAAACTAAAGGGCGAAAGCCAGATCTAAAGCTGAACATTTCACCCAACATACAGTGACTGTGTTTTCTATTATTATTTCATTAAGGTTTCGCTTGCAAAGTTTCACGAGATTAAACCGTTGGTAGCCTTCTCGATTTGAGCCCTAATTGTCGCATAGATTGCATACAGCCTTTTCTCATTATTCAGAGTACGAACTGTTACATTTATGGTAATGTCATCCTTGTAGTTAACTCGTAACAGAAACAATCACGGTAAGTGCGAAGAATTTGCATGAATTAGGATATTTCAATAGCAATAACATTTTTAATTGGTAAGAACTGCTTTTATGCTCGAACAATTTAATTTGTAATTTTAATTACCAAACTGTGCTAAAACACATGTAAATTATATTGACTCCCTTTTTATATACCGCCATGATTTAACGATTACACCCTCCCAAATCACCCGCAGGAAAAACAAAACAAATTACTTTTAACACTATAACTGCATTCGTTGTGTTCCATTTTAATTCTATTTACTGGCCCCCTCCCCACTGCCAACTAAAAACCCAAAATATATACTTTTTAATTAAATATTAAATTAATTTTTTTTTTGCTATAAAAGCGCTTGTGGCTGTTAAACAGCCAAAATAATACAAATTACACGACGCTATAAATATTGCACATACGCCACAGTGAACTCATTTTACACACATCCATTGACATTTAATTGCAGAACATTTAGCATTGCTTTTAATTCTTCATTTAATACATCACCACTTCGGTCATTAATTGAATTAATACCCTCGAAACTAAATCACTTGAATAAATCCTAGACGACAGACATATTCATCATAATTTCACGACCCAAAAACCCATTTAATAGCGCACGTTCCTGTTTCGCTGGCCAAAAATTAAAGAAGACCAGTAAAACAACGAATCGGAATTAATTACCCATCAAAGGGGTTGACTTCAATCAATCTTCATGCCAATGAATTGATCATCAGCCAACATTAAAACCTGATGCGCTACAATTGAAGTTGCCTTAATGTCAATTTCCTGTCATGATAATAAGCCGCACTGTCCGATGTACGAGTACTTACCCACATGGTGAAGTCATAGCCCCAGGGTAGGAACATTACACCTGTGTTATATTTCTCTACATGGGTCAAATAGAAATTCAGGAATACGTTCCAGATGACGAAAAACATCCGTATAGGCGGCAAATCGATTGTGCCGAACAATGAGAACATATAGATTGGTATCAGCACCGAGGAGTATGAATCGAGACCGTGGTCAAAAAGTTCTCCGAGTGGTCCACTAGTCCCGGTGCGGCGAGCTTGTTTCCCGTCGATGCCATCTGTTCACAGAAAGGGAATAAGTTAGTGGCGGTGGATCATCATCCGGAGAAATCACCGGCAAAAGCAATAAAATAATATTTTGCATTATTTATCGATATCCATATGGCGGTGGCTCATCGTGATAACTTTTGTGGTTCGCGTTGTACTACAACTCACCTAGGTTGTAAGCCAGGAATATATTAATCGCCGCAACCAGCCAAACCCAGCGTGGCACAGTGTTCTCAGCGTGGTTGGCCGCTGTGAAATCCCAGTCGTAAAATGCAATTAAAATGAAGTTGAGCACGGTGAAAAGGAAACCGGTGAATGTTATGAGATTCGCTGCCATCCATTTGGGAAAGTACTGCAATAATAATAATAATAATTAAGGTTGTCCTGTTTGTCTTTCAGTTTCTTTTTTGTTCTCTGTTGGACTCACCTGAACGCATTTATTCCAGGAGGGATGCATTATGTAGACACTGAGGTAGCTTGTGTCAATGCTGTTGTACTGCAAAAGAAAAGCCATTAAAAATCAATTTTAATTTAAAAGTACCATGCTATGAATGGTGGCAGGACACACAAGGGGTTGGAGTACAATCAGGAAATATTTTAACAATGCTAATGTGTGAGAGTAAATACCGAAAGGACAAAGCTGTTCACAGGAAATTGGTATTCAAAAGTTTAAACCTCCGACTGAAAACAAAGCGACTTAATTGGCAATGGATGGGAGTTATATAAGTATGTCTTTTAGCCCCTGGACTATGTTGTGTTAAACTTCTTTCTACCCCACAACGCGTCATAGCTATCTCAATTTGAGGAGACAACTATACCAAGAACACCTTATATGAAGGACAAAACTGATGCTATCACTTCTTCTAAAAGAGCTTGCAACTATTTACTTTTAGCTTTAAAAATTTAAATAGCTTCCATGTGCTATGTCTAAACAACGACATGGGACAACATACCGAATGCTACTTTGCTTTTCTGATTCTGATATTCTGAGCTGTTACGACCTGTTGCACATTGAGTAATAGAATTGCAGTTTTGAGCAGAGTTTGCCTTTTTCCCCCTTCCTACTCCACTTATATAGAAATCTAGGGCCTATACGAAGCTTTTACAACGAATTCGGTTCAATACTGTATTTTTAACGTCATCACATGTGGTATGCTGGGTTTTAAGTTTGAGGAGCGCTAATTTTCTTCAAGAAGAACCAAACAATTGGCATCTATTATTTTAAGGTAGTGAAGGAGTTTATCTACCTCGGAGCAAATATAAACTCCACAAATGACATCCTTGTGGATATTCGACGAGAGATAACCTTAGGCAACCACTGCTACTTCGGTTTGTCCAAACAACTAGGGTCCAAACTCCTTACTCGACGGTCCAAGATCATGCTCTACAAAACCTTGATATTGCCAGTCTTGCTTTATGGAGCTGAATGCTGAACGATAAGTAAGACAGCTGAGCAGATCTTGGGATCCTTCGAAAGAAAAATTCGACGTCGAATATTTGGTCCTGTCTGCGAAAGGGGCGAATAGAGGAGAAGATATAACCGCGAACTCAACGAGCTGTCTAAAGAAGTGGATGTAGGTACTTCGGAAGGCGAAAATCCGTCGACTACACTGGCTCGACCACATCGAGAGGAGAGAATGCTCCAGCTAAGAAAATCTTTGAATCCCAGCTACCTGGTTCAAGAAGAAACGGAAGACCGAACCTCCGGTTTAAGGATCAGGCAATCGCGGACGCCGGAAACTTTGGTCTAGTTTCATTTTTTCTATTTTTCATAATTCACTAGTGCTAAAGGGGTTATGAATACCCCGCTGGCAGCAGCGTGGAATTGGCATTGTTTTAGGCTCAGCCTGATAAGTAAGTAAGTAATTTTCTTCACGTGTTCCTTTGGCTGCCGTCATCTTCTACTTCCCTACGGGTTCAGGTCCATAGTCATTCAAGTGATGCTGTTGATAGGTTTTCTTAAAGTGTGACCCATCCATATCTGATCTGCTTACTGAGATCATTGCATCTCGAAAACAGTCAAGAATTGGGAATTCACATATTATTCAAAAACATCTGTTCCTGAAAATAAATATTTTCCATACACACTGCCTGATTTTAATTTGTTTGCATTTTTCTATTCATGAAACATGAAATCACCTGTTTTTTTTTATTTTTTTGATTTCATTGTACAATCATCGACCTACTTGCAGGCACCTTTTTTGCCACTTAAACATAAATGCGCAACATGTGTTAAATTTAAATTAAGTAAACAATTATAGCAACAAATAAAAATGAAATTGTCTTTTTTTTTTATTCCTCATGTCAACATCATTAAATACTTGAATGCGCATTAATTTTTCAATCAAGCCATTGATAAGCGACGGAAGAAGGAAGCGAATAAATGATGAAAAGATTTATTTTTTTCAAAATAAATATTCAATTAAAGTGAAATCAATTTATAAAGTTTTATTTAATTTTTTTTAACCAAACATGTGCAGAATGTTAAACAAATCGGTAAAAGTGAGAAAAAAATGTATGACTCATGACTCATGAATCAAGATACATAGAGTATCATTGGGTCAGTTCATTCGTTTGTTTGGAAGATTCAATGTCTTGACTTTATTTGAAAATATAGTCTCCCTGAAAAAATGTTTTCTACGGCATAAGAAGATGTGTTTTCTCCGGTAGGCTTACTCTAAGGCCCTCTTTACGTCTAAGACATCATTGTAACCAGACCTGTAAAATTTCAAGTACAAGTACAAATGTAATTCCTTTGCATTTATATGTTTTTAAGTACAAGTATAAGTCCCTTGGTAATTGTACTTACAGGATTTGATAGACCAGGACCAGGACTTGCACTTGTAATTCCTTTTAAGTACTGTTAATTCAATTTAAGCACTTTCAATTCAGTATTAGTACTTAAAATTCCTTCTCAATTCCTTTTCCTTGAATTAAAAATACTTTACAGGAATTGAAGTACTTAAATTGAATTGAAAGTGCTAAAATTGAATTGAAAGTGCAAGTCCTGGTCCTGATCTATGAAATTCTGTAAGAACAATTACCAAGGGACTTGTACTTGTCCTTAAAAACAAATAAATGCAAAGGAATTACATTTGTACTTGTACTTGAAATTTTACAGGTCTGATTGTAACATCTTCCAGGCAGAAATAATGGCGATTAAAGAAGTCTCATCTTGGCTAAACAAAAACGTAGTATCCGCCATAAATATTCGCATCTTTTTTGGACAGTCTAGCAGCAATCAAGTTCTTGAAATCATTTTTCTTAAACACAATAGTAGCTCTAGATTTCCAATCGTCCCTCAGAGAAACGGCTGTGTAGTTCAATCTTCAATATTTTTATATGCTGGAGTATAGAGAATCTGAAAAACTGACGAACAATTCTTCGGTGGACAAATGGTTCAACGGCCAAAAAGACTTGGCCAATGCCGGCAAGTGGCCGTGTTTGACGTTTTTGTAAGACGGCATCTCGTTTTTTTGTTTGACATCAAAGATTTCGGAAAGATCTTTACCGACTTTGATTGAGCAGCAAGCATTCACAATTGTCATCTTGCACATTCGGGTGAGTTTGGAAAAGCCACTGAAACTAGATACTACTCTGTATAGCTCGTCTCTATAAATGCTGGCATACGGGGTCTTAAAATCGTTAAAAAGGTGGTGGAATCTGTCGTAATGTGGATATTTGGCCGGTGGTAGATTTTCTTGGCTTAAAGCCACACTCAGGTCATTGACAAAAGGCTTAAGGCACTTTTGGTTACTTAAGCCAGCTTATTGTTGAACTTTAAGCTCATACACAATGACAAGCAGAGGTGGTTTAAATGGTTTTCAATAAAGTGAAGACAGCCTCAAGGCATTAACACAGACCTCTACTAAGCTAATAAAAATGTCCTTATTTGAAGAGGTAATTTATGCCGTTTCCATTGGTTGGGCAGCTGTTTCTTCTGTATATTTGCCCTTATCTTTTCCAAGTGCAGCCAATCGTCCTTTTCCTCTTCTCTCCAGAATAGCCTTACGGTCCTTATCCAACTTCAGTTTCACAATTAAACACTTCGAAGGATAAATGCCAACGTACACGTTTGCTTGCGTTTTCATGTTGGATTTTCTCGATGTAAACAACGAACTTCTTACGATAAGATTGGACTACCTTTCCAACTTGGTTGCCCTTGTAGTGACCACGAACTACCTGCACTTCATCATCTTTGCGAATTGGCATTGATCGAACGTTGTACTTTTGGCGCAGTTCCTTGGATAGCGGTGCAGACATTAGCCGCCTGCGGATGTGTGAGGGAGCTTGGAAATGACGTTTACGATTCTTCCTGCGGGAGGAACTCACAAATTTGTTACACTTCATGTTGTCCAAATTGTTTTATCAAACAACTATCGTAAAAACAACGAAAAGATATATAAATGGCTTTCCATCCGCCATCTCTAATAACATCCGAATTACACCTAACGTCCGTCGAACAAAAAACAATCTGTTCAATATTAATAATATCCTTAAACTCAAGCATAATCTTCTTCCTTCTTCAAGAGGTCCCCTTCAAACTGCTACCGAACAAATCAATCAAGCGACTTACTAACTGTAAGCTATAAATACTTAACTTATTAATTAATAATTAACATCAAACATTCAGACTAAACACCTCAACGTAACAACCTAACTACTGACTCACTCGTTTATTAGTTTCACAAACACCTCAACATCATCCGTTCAGCCTACAAACAACTACCACTTAACTCACGCCCAACTTAAGCATAAACCACCCAGTAACACACGTCAAGTGTAATCTTAACGCTCTTCAGAAATCATTTAGCTGCGTTGCAGTAGCACTAAGCATAAGCACTCCTTGCGTGCACACGCACACTGACACATCAGTTTTGCAAGGTTTAAGAGCAATCTACAAACACAAAATCAATTAGTTGACATGTTTTCTACCGCCCACCCTGTGTGTTAAACGCGTACAGAGTAAATAATCACGCCACCCTTCTGCCAGCTACGACTATCGGATACATTGCAACGTCAAGTGAGTATTAAGAGCTATTCGATTACGTCCCCTGAGAGAAGAGGGTGTTAAAGTGGTGCTCTAGCCCGATGTTGTTTTTGTGTGCGCTCGTGAGATAAGACGATGATTGAAGAGTCATTGACCGGCTTCCTAGGCAAAAGGCGATTGTGAGCGAAGCGCGGGAATTTTTTTTTTTGGAACATTGATAGTGACCATCGCGGATTTAAGTGTATTCGAGAAATACGGTGAAACTGGGAAACAAAATTCTAACTTGTTGAATATTTTTTTATTCTCACTAACGATGACAAGCAACTTTTTTATAGCTTTGCTTAGAACTTTTATGACAAGCGGAAGCAAAGACTAACGCAGACGTTATGGAATATTTATTTCGAAGTTTGCACTTTATTTTCAAAGTTATTAGCCAACTAGAAAGCCAACAATTGGTAAACAACAAAGTAATAAAAATCGAGTCAAGGACGTGCATATGTACAAACTTCTGTAGATTTGGCTAGGGATTAATAATTTAAGGGTTGATTGATTAGTTTTTAGTCTAGTACACATGAATCAAATATAGTTTTTACAAAAGCTTACACAAGTAAGATAAACTACAACGTAGTACTCATATTTCTTGTAAGGATCTCGCTTTATAGTTTCGTTAGTGCCAACCTCCGGTCTTTTTAGCAATAAATTGAAACAATGATTTACTTAGACGACTTTGTAGTCCAGAGTGGCAACAAAGCCTTCTTAGCCAGCTGTATACTGAATTGGTTTGGTTGAGCTTTCATTTTTCTTATAACTGAGTTGGCCTACCGGGATAAATTTGAAGATTCTTCAAGACGGAGCTATGTACTTTATTCGAAGCCAGCTTAGTCATTCTAATTGATATGTTCTACCCAGGTCGTCGTCTCTGCCCAGCTAAGAGCTCCATCCCTACTACTAAGTGCACGAGCAGGATGATCAGGAATCTCCATATGTTAGGTTAGATTAGGCTGTTTGTTCCAAGGCACATTGTGACCATCCTACCTATTTTATTGAACCACACAGTTCTTTGGTCCGTTAGTAGATCTTCGCCATGTCGTTCAAACCATGAAAGAATCGATACCATAAGAAATGGTCAATGGACTCTTTTTCTTCTTTGTCCCTTAAGCTTGTGCAGAAGTCATTTGTGAAGATGTCTTATCTTCAAGACATGTTTCTGGTTATAACACACGTAGGTGAGGATTGGATGAACTACATCAGTATGCATCCACAGAACCATTTAAGAGTGAAGTCTCCTCTTTTTGTTAAAAGTTTTGTTGCACGTAGAAGGTGACATATGCTTTCCGTACCTGATGTTCTATATTTAACTTCTAGTTGAGATTAGGGTCTAGGATGCCTGCATATGCACCAAGCACTAGAGTATAGAGAAAGTGGATGGTTGTTAAACCGTGGGAACTGAAAAGTCGGTATTTCTTTTTTATCGGTGGTAAATAGCCTCAGTTTAGTTTCACTCATATTTATTGCACTTTGCTTAGTCAGAGTCATTTCTGTGAGTCCATTTCGCATAAAATGGCAGAGTAGTCAATGTCTTTTTTATACTGTTAAAGTCGATGAATAGGCAATAGATTTGGACTTAAAATTCCTTATCAGAAGTTGCATTGCCGACTCGCAGTTCCCAGGGCTCACTCCGACAGGAGCGAAAATGTAATTTTTGTTTCTTCTCTTTTTTCTGCTTTATGTGCACTCATTTGTTTCTCCTTCCCTTTGTCCATTGTGCGAAAAGAAGTAGCTTTCTACTTGATCGATATGAAATGAATGCGAAAGGTGTTTGTTGCTATCAGCTTGCCTGTTGGATACTGTCACGTTAGACTCCACTCTTAATGAATCCCTTGCTGAATATTTGCCCATTTTTTTGGGAATTACTAAAAGTGGTATCTTTAAACACTTCCTCTTCGATATCAAGCACATGTGGTCAAAATTCACCGACAAGGACAACAGAATAAGAAAACGGGATGCGTACGGAGATAGACAGCCTTACACCTTCAATAGCCGCAACACTCAATAAAATTGATGAATCCTTTAAAAGCTGCAACCAAAGAGTCCAGGATTTAGAAGAGACAGAAACTCCCACACATTTCATCTTAAGCGGTCAACCTCTGACTAGAACCAGACTAATATCGTATTTTGGCCAACGTCAAACTCATCGAAATATATGTATATTACGTTTCCTTAATCTTTTAGGATATATTTAGAGGTCTTATCCCATCCCTGGTCAACTTTTACACAAGTAAAGTAACAGATAACTTAAAACTGCGTTCTTATTATGTGCTAGACATTACAACCACCCCAATCAATTGTGTCCGAAATACGGAATCGCGACTCAGAAACTATCGACCGTACACAATTGAATAAGTTCAACGAATTCAAGACCGAGTTTCACTGTAATAGTTTTCAAGTTAAACTCTGTGAGTTCAATTTATTTCTGAATGACGTAACAAAACTTACAATTCGATAAAGACCTTGGTCCTCTATGGCCTGTCTCAATTTTTTATTTTTTTTTACCTTGAGGGTGAAGGTACCTCTTTGAGTAAGGACGAATTAATATGTCGGCACACGTTGTTTCAATGAGAAAGTAGCACACAAATTCGAATCACATTTTCTTTTTCTAATTATACACGTTCTTTTCAAGTTCACCATCTGGTATTTCACTTTTTTTTTCCTGTGAATTAATTTTAACAATTTTGTTTATAAAATTTGTTTTATTTTGAGGTTTAAAGTTGCGGCTGACGTGTATAGAAACATTTCACCTTACGAAAAAGTAAATTTAGCAAACAATCAAAATTTTTAAACTGCAAAGTTGTTAAACCAATCGTATACCAAAAAAGATTTTAATATACATATATTTAGCTATTTGGTAGTCATGAGGTTAATTTTTGTATTCACAAAGTCTTCTTTAGGATTTAATGTTTTGAATTTAAAGAATAAAGGTGTTGCTAATGATAGGTGGAATCATGTTTGAGGACAAGATCTGCAATAAAGGCAGCTATATGTCAAGTGATAAGAAAGTAACTTCCAAGCAAATTACTAAGTCACTTTTTGTCTCTCTTCCGAACGAGTCGTCTTAGTCAATGGTAACCTCTGGATTTCTCCCCAGTTGTTCCCTGTCCGTGATTTTTGGTATCAATTGCCTAGCATTTGGTTGAAAAATATTGGGCTAATTCCTTCGGTTTAAGTCCATTGGCTGCCGAGAATATAATTTGAACTTGACATTCACGCAGTGCAAGTGCAGCGGTCTCCGATGCCTCTATAAAGCCTGCAGGTATCATTTTCTAGAAGACCCATCTTCCTTTGAACAACACTACTACCCATTTGAGAATTTCTCGAGTAATGTTTATAATTTCTCTTTCGGTGCAACCGGAAAATATTCTAATTATAATTTTGCTTTGTCTGCGTCGAGTTTTGAGCCAAATACTCGATTTTGTTGAAAAATAGCGATCCATTCAGTAAACGTTCAAACTGATTTCATAGGCTACAACAACCTTCATTGATTGTCCTTGTAAAAGTTATAATTAAGTACATAGTTCCATTCTAAGCTACACCTTAAGGTTAGAGTTCTTTACTGCGTTCTTGAATACAACTTTATCAGCCAAACCGACTTCTCTTAATGATTAACAAAATTTCACAGAAACATATGTATAATACGCTAATTACAGATAAGTAAATTCACCTAAAATCTGTTGCAAATGCACAGGCATACAAGTTTTAATCGATAAACAAACCCATACTCTGGCCTTATCGTTGTTATTTTTAGTTCAATGAAATAGTTTCCCTTAAATAAGATATCACTTCCTTCGATAAATCAAATTAAATACTTATTTCACTAACAGCTTTAGATACTTTCTTGGAAACTCAAATCGATCAATGAAACAGGTGCCTTGTACACTCCTACAAACCATACAGATGTACCCTTCCATAGTCAGATGGGAGTGTGAAATAAACCGAACGTAAGGCTCATAAATGCAACCCCGTCATTTCCAATAGGGGTTAGTATCGATTTTCTTTTTGAGCATTAAAGCACAACATCCCCACATACACACTCACACCATTCATGTGAATAAACATGTGCCATTTCTATTAAAAAGTTGTCTAGCCGCTAATAGCTAAAATCTATCACTTCCTGGATTATATTTTCACTAAAGCCCTCCAATAAGTTCAAATGTCAAAATCAGTTACCGCCAAGTGAGATTACTAACTTAAATACGCTATCAGTTCCCACGTTATCAGTTTAAATTAAAAATATATAATCAACTTCTGACATACAAACAGATATAATCTATACATGGACTTGACACCCCTACGAATGTATGTACAATACATATGTTCTTTCGCGTTAATAATTAAATTGTAGAACGACACGAAACAATTCCATTGTACTCACCTTGTAACGATCGAAGCCCTTTAAGTGGGCTTCGGTTAGATATTTCACTCCAAACATTCTCCTGGTTGTGTGCCACTGCCGCCTATAAACCTTGACCTAATTTCGAACAATCCCTCGCTTATGGGAAACAGAACACATGCACTTGCACTTGACACTACTTTCCAATAAATAATCGTTATCCACTTAGATACTGTTGCAGCCAACGATATCAAAGAAATAAACACTCAGGCCAAGCAGGGAAGTCATCCGAGCAGAGCTGTAAAAGAATGCAATCATTTTGGCATTTAATTCATTTGACTTCACTGAGATGTATTCCAATTCAATAACTTCAATAATGACTTCAAATGACTTCAAATGACTTCAATGACTTCAAAGACTTCAATGACTTCAGGCGACTTCAATGAATGCAGAACAATCAAAATGAATGCATTCATTTTGACTTCAAGATAATGATTGGTGATTTATGTTTTTTAAATTGATGTCATTGAATTGAAACAAATCCACATGAATTCTTAGTATGACTTCAAGGAATGCATTCTGCAATGTTTGCATTCTTTTACAGCCCTGCGCCCCGAACCACACCACAATTCACTGCGTGTTAATCTCCAGTCGTCTGGACGTGTGGTTATATATATTTTTTTCAAAAAATACCAATTAAATTGATAAAATTTCAATAAAATTGAAATCGCAACACTTTTTATCTGACGGATAGTAAATCAGCCGAATCCCGACTCTGACACGTGTTATTTGTAGTCATACACGCTCGAAACTCACGATAAGAGTGTACGCTAGAGAGCGAACACAAAAAATCCGATTTTTGGTTTGGGGTTGACTTGCTTGTTCCCGTGACACTACCAGTGAATCGTTTGGTTAAATTTTTAATTCATTTGTTGTTTAATCTATAATTTAGTGATGCGAAGGAGGAATAACAACACGAGATAGGGAAAGAAAAAAAAAAAAAAAAGAAGAGCAGCTGGTAAGACGTCTTGTACGACTGTCGGTCGGTAGCACACTAAGTTAGCACGCGAGCAGTGCACTGGAATAATTATCGCTGGCAGTGCTTGATTCTAGTATGGTTCCAGTTGTTCTGTTGTTTTGTTGCTTATTCGGGTGGTTTTTTTCTTTTTTCTTTTTTGTATGCTTAATTTAATTACTAATGCTAAACATTAAATTCCAAAAGAGAATTAAGCACTCAAATTGATCTACGAGTTGATGTTGTCGATGCTTTATCACTTGGCTAGCAGATGAAGGTGGTATGACTGGTCTTCGGGATACGAATTTATTTTTGTTTGCAAGAGAGAAATTCATACGATTTTCAAGTGACAGCTGTAATTGAAGTTTAAATTATAAATTTGTTGAGGCGACTTTACTGTATTGATTATAGTTTAGACTACATCCGAACAAACTTTATACGAATGACGTGAAATTCCGGAGTTAAACATAAATTTCGAGTACATAGAGGCACAGTATCGAATAATGAAAGCTTGTCTTTCTTACTCAACAAACTATATAATAAAGTGGCTCCATTTTTGTAATCAATCTTTGAACACTTCCAGTACTGCTACAAAGTTCCAACTTGGTACTCGGGTAGATCCTTCATTACAGATAAAGCAGATTTTCAGAAATACAACTTTTTACCATCAAAAATGAGATCAAATTGAAAAAATTACGAGTTTGAGAAAAAAAATATGCACTATGGTTAAAATTGCTTCGCTTTTTTAATTCAGCCTCCAAATGTCACTCCCAACATAGTTTAAGATACTCTTTTTTTAAATTAACAAGCCCGACGGCCTACGATACTCGCAGCGTTGGGTACCAGACAATGAGATACCTGATGATCTTGCGAGAAAGAGGTGAGAAGTAGATCTGTCCTTCACCCTTCTTATTCAGCCGTGCTTAGTGCAAAATTAAAAAAAAAAATTGACGAAACTCTAGATCTATTGTAGATGAAGCTAATATATGCTGGACGCTGGAAATTGAAAACGTGCGAACACTTTGGTGAGTCCTCGTTAAAAAGACGAAGTTGTAAAGTGCTTAAAATGCACATATGTGCAATCACGTATAATCCTATAAATATAAAGTTATATTACGCCAATACTAAAAAAAATTAGGTACACCCTCCATTGCTGGGAAAACAAAAGGAACCCCAAAGGTGTTTGAAACGCTCTCCTCACTGTTCATCTTTAATCACAGAGAACTTTAAAATTAACACCGAAAAAGGGCTTGCTCGTCCTTAATTGACTTGAAAACGTGAATGAAGTGAACCGAACTTCCCCTGCGACAAAAACAGCAAAAAAGAGCACTCAAATCCCGCACAAAAAAAAAAAGAAGAAAGAAGAATCCCAAGTGGATTGGGAAAAAGAGGGATGAAATTGCTTTCTTCCGAATAAAACTAAATAATTTTTCGACCTCTCCTCTTAAATTCTTTAGAACTGGCAAAAAAGATAAATTCACTTTATTAACGGTCTAAATGGGATGTGGTCAACCAAGAATGTTACATAACCATAGTACCCACAAAGTACTTGTTAAGTCTTAATACCTTTAATCTTCTAGGTTATAATAATGATTTCTTTTAAGTGAACAGGGAGAACGATTTTCCACTCTTTATACTTTTTCACTGAAATATTCACTAGGTCTTATGCCTTCTTTCAGTTAATTAAAATTAAAAAAAAAAAACCATACCTACTATAATCTACTACATACTTTAAAGGTAGGTAGCAACTTTTTGACTTTTGCATCAAAGTTCTGTAGACATACACTGAAGAAAAATTTAAACTTGAATTAATGTCATCCATGGCACTCTCGAAATGAAACTTAAGACTGAAGAAGAGATTGCCTTTATCTGCACATAAGGAAGGTTGTATGGTACGAAACAGCAAGGGACCAAAAATAAACCCTTGAGGTTACATCAGGAAAGAAAAATGATTTATTCCCTCCTATCACGAGCTGTTAACGTTTGGTTATGTATAAGAGTGTACAGCCTTCGCTGACCAATATTTTTTGCTACAAACTTACATATCGGAGTTCAAAACGGTGAAAAATCCACTTTTATAACTTTTCTAGTATCCTTTTTCCTTTAGGCTGCGATTCGAAAATCCTCTTACTTGAAGTATTGTCTTCGAGGGGATTTGCCTTTCTGGACTACATTCACATCTTGGCGCAGCTCAAAAAATTCTCGGTTATACATCCACCGCGGCTTCATCTGATCTTTGGCATTTGTAGCTGGTTGCTCCCTATAGTCTTTGGTTACTCCAATATGGTATCTCATTTGAAGGTGGGCCACAATTTTTGTTCGTTTGACAGTCGAGCTCTGAAGAGGGTTAAAGTCGATGTTTGTTTTTCCAAAACAATGGTAGCTTCACCATCCTAGAAATGTGTCACTGATTTACTGGAACCTTTATCAACAAATATCTTACAGCAACGACAATACTCTTCCATATCTCTATGCATTTTTTTTCTGTTTTTTTCAGTGTACGTAATCCATACAGCTCCTAGTTACCCAGTCAAATAATCACCAAACCACAAAAGCTTGTTTGAACAGCCTTCCTCGGCTTAGCCGTCTAATCCTCCAATTAAAAACGGTCACAGAACATACGAGTACGTGCTGCTGTAGCAACTTTGTTAGGACTCGACGCGGCATCCCAACAGATTTATTTGAATAAATGAAAAATGTGTCTCTGTCTCGTGCCATATGCCCACCACCGACCACATGCTAAACGAAGAGAGAAAGAGAATTTTTATAAAAATCTTAAAATTCACCCGAATCCTTCTCCGTTTGCTCTTTCCATGGTGCCATCCACAGTCGTATGGTAAATTAGATCCTTGAAATATAGTAGTCACATATTTTTTACTTCTTTTCTGGCACCCGCTTTCTACTCGAGCATCATCGCCCTTTAATTCCGTGGTAGGTTGGGTTCCTTTTTTTTTTTTGGCTCCTTACTTTTTTTGCCACTCGGTGTCCAGTTTCAATGGATCGACTAGCATACAAAGACTTGGGAGTCCATGCGACGGATGAATTGGTAAGAAAGTGCTGCAGCGCAATATAAATGGTACTTCTGGTTCCGCACTTTAGTAGCAAATGCTGTTTCACATCATAAATCTCGTTAGTCCTACATTCTTAGTCTGGCATAGCGTTCGGATTCGCTGGAAGTACTGGCTCTGGTGGTAGCGGGCGAATGTCCTTTTTTTCTTTTTTCGGGTAAAGATTTCACTCCTGATGAATGGGAACAAAAGGAAAAGCAAGAGAATAATGTTTTGATGAATCTTCTCGCTGGCCACAAAGAATGTTGCAACCGTAGTGAAAAATAGACATTTAAAATTTAGCGCGGATGCGGTAGCAATGGAGGCACTAATTTAGGTTCAATTAAAATGGAATTGAAATCGTGAGAACATGAAAGCAGACAGTGAGGTTTTTATATCATTTTATGGCTTAAGAAGCTTCGCAATTCTTCAGATGCTTTGAAGTAATGTTTAGAGTTAAGAGGCGGAGACGTTAGAGCGTTTAAATTGTGATTACATGAAGGAAATCGATTTATGAAATTTGAATTTGAATGAAGTAAAGTCAGACAAGTAAAAATTCTTTTCAACACACTATGGAAATTGTTGTTCGCACATGAAATAATAAATCCGCCTTCAGGGAACGAGTTCCGGGTCAACGAAACATTTACCACGTGAGAGTAGTGATACAAATTAATTAAATATCTCTATTATTGGTCTAGCAACTATATTTTGGAATGAAAATATTTTATCAATGAATAAATGTGTTGCTGGGAATGTTTACAAAATCGATAAGATCAGACAAAAATAGTACTGCATACTTTGTTAATTATAAAAATAAATATTTGAAAGGAAAATAGCACGATAATCGATTGGAAATTGTAACACTATTAGCTCACTGATAACAGCATTGTATAGATTAAAAACATCGCGTGTTTTTTTCCATTTTATGATTCTAAATTGATTTCTTTAAGATTTTGGAAAAAATTTATGATATGTACGGAATCGAAACGCTGGGCATTTACTTCGTAAAATTACAGTAGGTTTTCGTGTTTCATGAAGTTGCTTAATTTCTATAAAAAAAAAACCTGACAAACATTTTGGATTAGGTTAAAGTGATTGCCAGCTAAAGCCACCACACTTGTACAAATGATTTTACATGGATCTTGGACTTGTTGAACCAATTGGAGCTTCTGTTGAAGCGTAGGAGATTTCTGACATCTGTGTTTATTAGATCGCCTACATCGTAATAATAGAAGGCACCTAAGTGAAGTTTTATTTTGCGGAAGGGAGTTGGGCAGGTACAAAGAAGGTGGAGAATAGTTTTCTCTTCTTCGCTTTACTCTTCTTTTAAGTATATGCCAAGCCTTGTTGCATGCTTACTTATTAGATAATGTCCACTGATGACAGCATTTGTTGTGATGATATGCAATCTGTTATGGGAAACTGAATTCGTAGAGCGTGTCAGATCCAGTCTTGGTCAAATCTTTTTGTCGCTAGACACGTTTTACCACTTTTCCTCCTAAAATTTGTTCTCTCGATAGCATCCAGCTTGAGTTTAGGTTTACATGTAGCAATCGGTATACACAAGGTGTCTTTATCTAGAAATAATATCTGGCGAGTTCTTCAGCCTTACAGTTCCCTGGAATATCTCAATGCCCCAGCACCCAACAGAGATGAATATTGAACTGCTCTGCCTTCTTGAGTTTAGAGAAATTTATTCCAGGAACTGTATTACTGCTTGACTGTTTGAAACGATGCGGATATTATACTTTTCTTTAGCCAAAATAAAACCTCTTTATCTTTATTCGCCTGGAACACGCTACAATGATTTAAAAGACAGAAAGAGAGACTGAGATTAAGCGTATCAGAGAAAACAGAAGTGGATCAAATTATTTTCGAGAAATACATCTTCCTTGGGGAATGACTTAGATTATTCAATCCTCTTTCACTAGGGAGCTGAACTAGCTGCCGTTTGCCTGTCAAAGATATCCAGGGGTATTAGATGAAAAAGAATGTCCATTGTTTCAGAGGCTGTCCTACGAAGTTGTCCGCTTATGCACAAACAAGCTAATTTTTGGACCTTGCCTAGATAATCTTGGTTTATGGCTTTATCTAAGGCGGTCCACCGTACAACCACTCCGTACATGAGTATCGGCCTTATGACTGAAATGTAGAGCGAGAGATTCGAGCTTGTAAGCCTCATTTATTCCCGATAGTTTTTTTTTTGCAAGTGAATGGTAACTTTCCTAACTCTTTCCTATCCGAAATAAGACCTAAAATATTTCGCTTCGTTGCAGAAAGTCAAGCTTACTCAGGTTTGTCTGCACATTTACTTAACAAATTCAGAGTTCTTTGGAGGTGTTCCTTTAAAGTGAACTGTCTGCTTTTAGATCTGATAGAGCATCTGTAATTCCTGATGCATTGACATTCTATATCCAGAAATACACCGATTGTGTACAGGGAGTCCTCGATTTTACGTTATGTTATTCCGTTTTCACTTATTAACGTTTCCAATACACATGTTTATCAGTTGACAGAAGTTGTGTATGTTTTTTGAAAAAGGGCCTCCCAAGAAATGTTGATACAGGGCCTACTCAAGGCTAGCTAAGCCACTGCTTCAAATGAAAGCTTTTGAATCAAATCGCTCGTGATTTGCTTTCAACTCCTTGTACTAACAAGAATCTGAAGAACAAGCTAAGGTCAAAATATTTCTCATTTCATTGGTTACCTCATTCGAACGCCTTATAACTAAAAGTTTCAAATGGCAAATACATAAGTGACAACAATACGTATGCAATTTGTCCTAATTTATTTAAATTTAATTATAACTTATCTTAGTACACATTCACCCCTATTCCGTAAGGCGTTTACGACAAAATAAAATACGACACTGCGAAATCGGTATTACGATTAGCGTTTTTATATCGTTGAACGCCATTTATCGTTAAACACCTTGTGGAACCCATTACTTTACGACAAAACGTCATGTGAGAAACCTCACTCTTATTCCGTAAGGCGTTGAACGCCGCAAAAACGACAAAGAAACGACGATATCTGTCGTGAATGAATTTGTGATCGCCAGAAGTACAAATCGACTGAAAATGTAACTTTTCTTAATTTTTTTGTTTATTTAAGCAACTAGATTAGATAATTTAAATTTTAAATTTGTGAATTTCAAACCAAAATGTGACAATTCGTGAAATCGATCTGTCATAACCAATGTGGAATGTGTGTGGATGGTATATGTTATTAAAAAGGAGGCGTTTAAGTTACGGAATACCGATTCTTAAACGACACGACACAAGAAACGACAATCGTCGTTTAAGATAAACGCCTTACGAAATAGGGGTGATTAATGTTAATAATAAATACAAAAACAAATTCTAAAAATAAAACTAAAACACAAAATGTTGCTCTAAAATTTAATTAAGCCACCTTGAAGTTTCAGTAGCTGTCAGCCCGACTTGCCTCAGACGAGACAACATTGGTCGATAAATGTCAGATGAAAATGGCAGCACAACTCCTCGTTCTTGAATTTCACCTAAAACATAGAAAAGCACACAGTTTTATTATAACATATGGCAGCAGATTTTTCAAACTAACCATCTAAAATCATTTTAGCGGCAATCGCTGCAGGTGTTCCTACAGTCACTGCCATTGCAGAATGACCATTGGGTTGTCCATAAACGACAAAATTTATACCACGCTCCTCACGACGGCCACTATTCCAACGGATGACAACTTCATGTCGCAATATAACCAAATCCCGTTCGTCATTTTCTATAATCAAACTTAAATAGTGAGCACTTTCTACATCGATTTAGTTCCAATCGCAAACTCACCAAAGGCCAGTCGCTTTGACAAATAATGACTTAAGGTGTCCAATGGTGTATTTAACTTGATCACTGGTGTGTCAGCTAGCAATCCTAAGCTCTCAATACCATCGGCATCTCCAACCCTATCGATAAGCTTTTGTTTCAAATTTTCATAGAAAATACTCGAATCCGCCATTCCCAGGAGGTTTATGACTAATTGCCTCCAAGTCACTTCAGGTCCACTGGGATGTAACATTGGATGTGGTTCTGGATCAATAAGCCCCAACAGCTGCATCGACTGAATACATTCAGAGAAGCCCTTATAGCGGATTGTTCCCCTCACTAGAGTGTGAATGTCTCTTCCCAAACCATAGAGTTCTGAGTACTTCGTTGAATCCCTGTTAGGAAATCCCTCCAAAGCGAATCCTGGAAGAAAATCTAAGGTCTTTGGTGCTGACATCAAGTCACCACCACCTGAGATCTCAACAATTTGTCCTTTGTTTAGGTACTTAGCTGCAGACAGGGTGTTCAGAAGAACTCCCCTTGGGGACCAAGAAAACTTATAGCGTAGTGCATTATACGAATGCTCCGGTGCTGGTAGTCCACCGCAGTAACTTATAAATGATTCAATGACACCTCCATGCTCTTGCACATCATGAATACATTCCAAGGCGAGTAAGTGATCAATGCCAGGGTCAAGACCGACTTCATTCATAATCGTTACTCCATTCTTCTTGGCCTCATCATGAAGAGCTGTGATCTCATCATTAAGATAACTGGCAGTGACCATGTGAGTTTTCTCGTCGACGCAATACCTAGCAATGATTCCGTGCAAACTATATGGAAGGAGTGATATAACTACATCCGCCCGGCCGCAGAGCTCTTGAAGGTGTGCGGTGCTCTCTGTGACATTAATATACAGACTCTCAACTCCGGGATAGATTTGGGCCAGTCTATCGGACTCATCCTTCACTTGTGACGCCACAGTAATATAAACATCCTTCTCTCGGTGCAGCCATTCAACCAACGGAGCAGACACCATACCAGCACCCAGAACAAGAATCCTTTTATTATTCTCCCCATTGCCCTCGACTTTATGACGGGTTCTCATACTGAAAAGGCAAACAAAAAAAAATAACTCTGAGTTAGAGGAAATAAAGGTTTTCACACAAAACTTACGAATTATTGTCCCTGAGCTCCTGGATGTACTCATAGTTCTCCGTTAGTTTTCCATTACTCGCAATTATAGCTGAATGAATGGGATATGCAAAGTTTTCGTCGTCCAATGGCTTTCCAGCATCGCTACGTATGATATCATTGACATAAGGCTGTAGGAGCTCCCCAAATAGATCTGTTGATTCACGAGGCAATTGTGTTGGCATATTGTCAATGGAACACACTAGAACGCCGGGTCCCTTAAAGCTCTTGGTGTCCTTATTTCTGTCGGCGTCATACAAACAAAAGGGTGTATCAATTGTGGTACATTCATTCATAAATTCAATGGAACCACCCGGATCAGCCGAGATATCACAGATGGCCAGCATTCTATGGGGCAGTGACGGTGAACCCTTGCTAGTCGGTAGCCATGGTGTGTTTGCTGGCCGAAGAAGACTTTTAGCGTCGGGAATGGATATTAATTTTGGACTGCCTACAGCCCAGTAGATTCCATTTATGATTACAGATGCATAAGGTGCGATTGTTTTGTTAAATGTTGATATATACCGTTCTGGATACTGGTCGTACTCTTGCTGATCGAAACCACCACCATCGCGACGTTCCAAGTGATCAGATCGACTCACTTCACAGCCATAGAGTTTGTTTTGACCTTGAAAGGATAAAGAATTTTAATAAATGAATTCATAGACTTCTCTCTCAACTTACTTCCATGTTCAGCGACTTTTCTCAATGTTTCCGGTGGCACATACTCAATTGGCAACTCCTGAAAAACTTCCTGTGCTCCCTGCGATACATTACCCGAACCGGTGAATACAAATGTCAACGGCCCAATCGACCTCGGCATCATTCCCAATGCAATCTCATAGCCACAATCTCGTATAGCCTGTCGCGCCATCGAAGAATTTCTATAATTATGCGCTGGTCCGATATGCATGAACGGAGTATGATGCCCCAAAGCTAGCAATCTTAATCCGATGCCATGTAATATATTCACCATTCCAGCGATGCCAGCATACTTTCCAAACGCCACCTGGCGTGATCCCCTTTCATCAATAATCCGTTCATAATCGATAAGCCTTATTTTCTACAAAGAAAATCATTAAATTAAAGGATTATCACTTCATATTATCCATCCTCTTGCCTTCTCTAGGACAGCATCCAACAGTGGCATATTCGATTCCTGAGCCTTAATCGTATGTGAGAAGAAACAGTAAGTTTTACCCGGTATCAATGCCTCGATAGGGACCTGTTTCACACCGAAAATCACGGATGCCTCACTAATGTCCTCCTGAATGACAGCGCCGGAGCTTAAGTAAGCCTGATTCAAAAGAGATTGGAGAACAAAATTAAATGGGAATGTAATGCACATGTTGTGCATTTATAGCTTACAGGGATAAAACCGGAAGCCCTCCCGTTTTAAAACGTTTTTTAATGCATACCCTGTCTTTTTTTTTTTTTTTTTTTCTTTGGTTGTGTCTGCTGCAATGCAGTAAATTGATAAATCTCGATTCTTTATGGATTAAGTTTTTAATTGTGCACTTTACGACACGTTTTCTGGCGCATTAAAAAAATCATACCGTTTTCAATAAAATATTTCCGCTGACAAAGACGATTGTGGTGTAAGCTGGTATATTCAAAAGAGAATGATGTTTGTCAGCATAGATTGGGATTAAATCCGTAACTTGAAATTTGTCAAAGAAGTTGTTTTCGTTGAATTTCAACTGTAATTACAATCACTGTTGGAATTATCTGTCAGATAAAGTTTGCAAAATTTGCAGAGGTCGATGGGGATAACAGGACGCCTATTGATCCATGAATGAATTTGAGAAATAGATATTTGGAACAAATTTAATATTTAGTGTCCTTGCTTGCTATGAGATTTGTATGTTTGGGTACTTGAATTAATGACAATAAATGGGGCTGGACAAACGACTGATGTACAGAGTCTGCCTCTACATGTAAAACTGAATACTTAGGCATGTCCGATCACATCCAAGTAACCCTCAGCCCGCTGTACTAAACCAGACGAGGTATTTCTTATAAATATCGCTCTGAAGGAAGACGTGCGGCTTATTAATTCCCTTGGTGGAATCAACAGTGGTGTTGACAATCAGAATAGCGGGTACCTTATAGAAGCTACTAAGATATTATTCTGAGCTCAGAACAATAAGGATGAGCAACTATGTTTGAAAAGGTATGGGGGCGGATGGACCTTAATATGTCACAACATTTTGAATTATATCTAGAATGTGCACCACGGTTTTTGGTGCAGCAGACCAGATGTGAGCAACGTAAGTTGTCATTGACACACATACCGAGAATGGGAAATCTTTCGGTTTCGACGGTGCGAGTACCTACCTGCCATCCATGGATAATGGTTTAAGATTAAGATTACGCCCAACTGACAGGAGACAGCGTGGTATCAAAACGGCGCATCCGCGCTACTTGTGTCTCTGGCAAGTTTCACCAGATTCAACCACTTCTACCCTACAGGAGACAGCATTCGGTTGTGCAAGCATTAAATTCCACTCCATTAATCGAACTAAGTTTCGAAGTTGAAATTTAATAAGTTTAACATTTCTTGCTGTTTCTGTTCTACATTAGATGAACAGACACACGCGTCAGGGAAACGAGTATGAGAAGCTGAGGATACGGTCATCAGCGAAAGAGTGAATTGGATTAGAAGTTGCAGACAAGACATCATGTATGAAAATGAGAAAGAATGTTGGAAACAAAACGGAGCTTTGAAGAATATCAACATTTATATGGTAAAGTCTTGAAATTGTCGAAAATGACTTGAATTGAATAGCCCAGGAAGTGTACAATCCATTGAAGAAGAGATATGACATATGTATGAACATCGATGCACGGATTTCGACAAAAGAGCTTGGTGGCATGGTGGTTTTATTGTCGTTTATCATTTAATTTAATTTATGCAAACCAATACAAAAAATTATTCAGCTTAACACAATTGGTAAAGCTTAACTGTTAAGTTCATGTTTATTGATAGAGTGATTACAATTATTAGCAGTTAAACCACTTTAAACCAATTTAATGAAATTTAAAACTCTTGCAATGTTCACTCATTTATTTGAATGCAATTAAGAATTTTCATAAAAACTTTTATACTTTCACTAGCTTTTGCTAGGGTCTTCGTCCGCGTAGAATTCGAAGTATAACCGAAGATACTTTAAAAAGACTACAATAGGTTCCAGTGAAATGGGGTTAAAAAGGCATCACATCTTACTTGTCGGTAACCTTGTACTCCCTTTGAGACGAAATTTCCAAAAAAAAACCAGTCTTAGAAGGTGATTACGTTATAAAAGAATTATTCGGTTTAAATATAACGTGTCTAGCTCTAGCGATTTAGGCTGAGCGTTGATTAGTCAGTCAGGACATCTTCTTTTATAGAAGCAAGCAACCATGTTGAATACCTTACGTACACATGTAAGTCTTTTGAAATTCAAAGCTATGTTTCCAGACAAAAATTCGGTCTTATCAGCAAATTTGTTCCAATATTCCATGGTTAGTCACAATTCATTCATTTAAAACATAAATTCAGTTTCGAAAAATAGCACGTGCTTAAGCTGTTTTCATTAAATGGTTTTGTGTGATCAATAAGCGTCTTGAATGTGAATTATCATTTCATTATCACTTATGATGCGGAACCCATGACCCATACAACGTCAGTTTTAATCGAGCAAATGTCTCGTTTATCTCTCTTTTGCGTTTCTGTCCTTATGGACAGTAGGTCAGTCATACATGTTTGATTCGTCATTTCAGTTGAAATACTTTAATACATATTTCTGGACACTAGATGGAGATGGACATGCTATGGAAATTTTTCAATAGAAACATGATTGGCAACAAATAAAAATAAAAATCAAGATGCCAACTATAATTAGATCTCAACTGAGAGTGATCAGTATTATCTCTTAGTCGGCTTTTATGGCGTTTAACAAAATATTTAGTGAGGCAGATAAGGAACGAGATCATGTGTATGACAGCTTCATATGTATATGTGTACATATGGCAATAAATGTTTACACTAAGCAAGCAGAACGAGCATAAGGTGTTGGATAAATCTTATACAGTTCCTGCGTAAACGATTGTCAAGTGATTGATAATAAATTCTATATAATACAAGCGATATCTGATTTTATGAAATAGAATCTAGTTCATGACATACATATGTAGCTTTTACGATGTAAATAAATAACTGAATTCTCCCTTATTTGTCACGCAGTAGATTGGCCTACGTTCTAGCAATCTACGTATTGTTTACGTACGTTATAACATACGTTTTAAGTTTAAACGACGTATGGCAATTTAAGACAATCTACCTTACCATTGAAGGAAACGGCTCCACCATGAAAACATTAAGTTTCTGAAAACAGCATATTCAATGCTAGAGTTATGTACAAAAAACATTGGTAGTCGCCTTTTATTTACGTAGAAAGTTTAACGATTTTTCCAGAACTCAAACTTATTCAAAACAAAAAGGCATTGAAGTCAGGCAAAAGGATAAGACGTTCAAAATTAATTATTACATTGAGCACCACTGTCACAACCTTTTTCTCCAAGTCAAGCGAGTTAAAATGCTTTTGGGAGAGCTGACCATAATCAAGGCATGCATTTCTGAGTTAATCGACCCATGAGCAAGTTAACATCCACAGTTCACCACATATATCTTTTGAATGATTTGATCTAGAGTAGGTAAATTTTTGGAATAAACCCTCATCTCAAAGAGTTGTTAAGATTCTTATGGTATTCTTTCATTAAAACAAAGTTGAGTAGGTACCAACAATTTTTAAATTTCACTTAGTGTTTTCGTCGTACATTAAACAATTTCGCGTAGCAAACCCTATCGTAGCTAACAATGAAATATATCTTCTTTTCGTATTCCTACAAAACTTATTGGAGAATGGTCGCTGCTCCGTCCAGGAGCCATTACAAGTTTAAAAAAGTTGAATCTGGAAAAAATAGTGCAAAATTCCCAGATAAACACCACAAGCACTTTTTTTCAGGAGTCATATGTACCAACCCAGTCGACATTGACATCATCGGCAGAACGAAGCGAGGAGTCACTGGCATCTTCAAAAATATTGAATCAGAAACTGCCCAAATTGCCCCTTTTGTAAACGAGAAGAAGACAAAGAATAGGCTGGCAATGAACATAAGGTTACGAGGGACAAATGGAACTTTGAGGTATTCCTAAACACTGATATTAATTCTGCCAACGAAATCAAGGCAATGATCTAACTTTGAGAGAATCTCTCCAATCCCCGTCACTTCTGCCTAAGGAGACAACTATGTAGTAAGGCCATAACAAGAAAACCTTTTAATCGCCATTTAAGGCCCCTATCACCCCCACCCGTCAAAGCAGGTGGAAGTGTACTTGCATTATGCCACTATCCAGCTCTCCAAAAACGACAATTAACCTGTTTGGGTGTCAGGTTCTTTAATAGCTCGGATAACTTGGCAAGGATACCACTTGCTAAAACGATTCATCAAGGAAAATGTGTAATTTAATTAGATGAACCTGACTGCAATCACAATATTCCTTGTGGGCTTTTGGGTGAACCTTACCTAACCTAACCGAATCACAAAATTGAATTCAATGTATAAAAGCATATTTGCTGTAAAATCAATAAGGGAAACCCAGCTAAACATAGAAACTAAATCAAGATTAACTCTATCGGATAACAGCACTTGACATTATTTGCGATTTTTCTTAGCAACCCTGAACTAATGTCGTCGTGTTATTCACTCACAATTTTGTTATTTTTAGATTAAAACTCTAATCAGTGAAAATGATTTACGAAATTTCATGGCTATAATTGTGTGGGAGTAGTGTTTAAACTGACTCGTGCCTTATGGTAAATAACGGGACAAAAAAAAGAAAACGAGTTATTTAAATCAGTTTTTCATTTGAGCTGTCCATTGACTTAGGCTTAGGACACAAGTCCTTCATAGTCCAATAAAACAGCAACCCCCAAGAGTGATTGCCTACTTGATATTTACCCCCCTGCTGATGATATTTGTTTAGTACAGCTTAACAGATTCTGCCTGATACATCAAATGACATTGTAGAACACACAAATCCTTTTCTTTTCGACGACCTTAGTAAGTTGCCGCATGCGGACGCCAAGAGCCTTCATTGCTTCATAACAACCTCCAGTCGATTCTTAGGCAGAACTGAAGAATCTTAAGATCAATTGTTTGTACGCTGAATACAGGTAGCACATAGCCTAACCTAAGACCTATACCAGCTTTAATAGATACAAAAAAGTGCGTTAACACTAATTATTATTGTAGGAGAATATCATGCACTGGGACCTCTTTTCGGGGTCTATTGTGCCCCCTGTAAGTAGAGGATTATTCCCTCCCTAATATCCCTCGCCTAACATTTTCTTCTTGACTTATACTTGAGAGTCATACAGTCTAACTTAGCCTCTGCAACTTACGGGAGACAATGCAAAGTCCATAGACTTGCTTTAAACACCAAATAAATGTTTCCTGTCTTTTACTGTTTTACTTCGTCAGTTTAAGAAAAGTTATACATAGTTCCTTTAGTTCGTAAAATGTAAAAAGCTCCTTTATCTGCACCTCGAAAAAACGTTTATTTGTCTTGCCGAGATTTTAGCTACTAAGCCACCACAATCATGGAGGGCCTAAATTCGTAAAATTTAATGAATCTAGCCATTTTTAGATATGTAAATCAAACACGAGTAAGCATATGTTTACAGGAAGTTTCATTCAATCACTCACTTGCATAGGATAAGCTCTTCTATTCGATGGCTGAACGATTACTTTAACGCCTTTCTTCACTAATTTCTGAACGTGTGATGGTCCGAATGGTGCACGACGTTCCCATACTGACTGATCCTCTCGTCGGATTGCGATCACTTTTCCTTGCTTCAATAATAATATAAAAAAAATAATTTTTTTAATTTCCAAGCTTATCCTTTTTAGAAAATAAAAAAATTTACATGTCGCCATCTATTGAAAGACATTCGAACTAAATCCTTTACGGAAGTGACTTTTAATCCGTTTCCTTGTTGCAAGATACGCATCATTTTGTTACCCGTTTTAGAAAAAAAAAATACTTGTTTACTTTTCGTTCTTTAATTTCAATTCTATTTCGCACTTTTAAAACTATTTACATGTGTACAAACACCACTGTTTAAATATTTCGACTTAACTCTCCCGACGCTCCGAGATAAAATGCGGGACTGATCCCTCCATCCAGCAGTTACCGATCGCGTTATTATGCTCTTTTCGGACGTGATAAGATAATCTTTGTTTAAAAAAATATTCCTACTAAATCATAGGAGGCCAAAGTGGGGGTAAAGGGAGAAGATTCAAACTGATAACAACGCCATCGGATGTGTGATAAGCCATTGAAAATTATCACTTGATGTGCTATTGAGGACCAGGAGGTTTATTAATCGATTAATGAATGATACTTCAAAGCGTGCTAAATGACAACATTGCAACTTATCAAACCTTGAATGAATTGCAGTCAGCACATTCATAAGCGGGATAGATAGGTTGTATCTTCCTATTAGGTCCTTATCATTTGTGTTTTTTTCATGAAGTACCTACTAAAGATTTTTTAGCATCGATAAGCATTTGATATGAAGCGGGTAATGGTGGAAGAAGGTGTGTGCCTAATTCGTGGCAAAATTTATTTATGGCTTCATACACTTGACGTAGCTGATAGTGATAAGTCAGCAAGGGGTCTCGCTATCATTTCAACGCAAACATATAAATCTTTGGAAATAAAAAATATATATATAATTAAAACGGGAGAACGTGACTCTGAAGGCCGTGACGATGTAGCACATTTCAAAGGTGATTTTAACGACTCAAGGATTTAATGTTTTTTAATGGGCGGATTTATGAGGGTGCATTAATCATAGGATTTAAAATTTCAAAAGGAAATGTTGCGTTTACTTTTTTTAAAGAAAAATTTATCAAAAAATATAACGCAGTTTAAATAATTTTTTTTTTTTTTTTTTTTGAAAATGTTGCTAAGCTTTACCAAGAAGAGAGGAACATTTAAATTGCTTGAAGTGTTATACGGTGATAAGATGATTTATGGATATTATTTAAGGAAGATAGGTTTTCTGAAAAATGGAAGAAAAGAAAGAGATTATTTGTAATGGATTATCAAGAGTAATGGAAAATGAAAACTAAATGGTACGTCTCACTGAGATGCCTCTTAAAGAGTATTTGCTTGAGACACATCAGCGTTCCGTCCCCTTCGATTCTAGGCAACAACATGCCAGTTTATCAAGCAAAACATCCGAAAGTTTGCCCCTAAAACGGAGGTTTGGTCTTCCTGGTCGTTTCCAAGCTGGGGCTGCCATTCGAAGATATGGGCACTTGATAAGCATTGTTATCCATTATTTGGATGTTTACGAGACAATGTGGTTGACGTTATTTACTATAGGTTTTCAAACTAGATACATTCATACCTTGGTACAGCTCACAGGGTTCGTGGTTGTATCTCCGCCACTACTCGGCCGCCTTCGCAAATAGGGCAAAATATCCAACGAAGTATTTTTCTTTTGAAAGAGTCCATTATATACTCGCTGCTATGACATCAATATTGTGTGCGTATCCCAACACCTGCCCTACGAACTATCTACTCCAGCACAAGATTGAAGAAGTCACATGACAGCAGCGTCGCATAATTTCCAGCGTTGCTCGGTACAACTGAATCAGTTTGGATGGGATCCCAAACTCAGCCATAGTCGCGAAATGTTTAAGACGATGAATGCTATCATGTACCTATAGCTTTAAAGTCGAGAAACAGGTAGTGAGTTTTGACCTAAAATTCGTTAGTCTTTTCACGACTTGCCTCAGTGTGAAAATGTCTAGATCTGCCAGTCCAGAACCACACTGGAATATGCCGATAAGTGTGCTACACAAAGAGTTAAGACGTTCACACAGCATAGAATAGGTTCTTATTTACGACATTTTCTCAAGGATATATATGCCTCAGAAGTTTTTGCAAGACGTGTGGAAACAGTTTTTCGCTGCACCACCTCTCGGCAGGACAAACCTCTGTTCTTTAATTGCCGACTCTCAAGGCAATAAAAACTGTAAGTCGCTTCCTTTCATATGGAAAATATAGCACGCACAACATGAATGGTTGCGAGAAGCTTAGCCCTGGCTCTGTATGAGCTGTAACCCCAAATATTCGTTTGTTACAGCGTCATCAACATTTCACGGATGATTTGGTCATCTCTGGGCCCCTTCTCTGTATTGCGATTCTAAAGTACGGAAAGCAGGCATTTGGTATGAGCAATTTGAAACGCAATTCATAAAATCCATACAAAATGTCCGCTTTCCAAGGATCCTAACTTTAGAATCGCAATACAGAGTAAGGGCCCTGGATATTTCTCGACCGAACTCCATGTTTGTTTTCGTCTGTGATTATACTGAAATCAAACAAATCGAACGTGATGGTTGTTTCCAGAAGGCCCGTTTACTCTATGTACTCTGCATGTCAGTGGCGTTATATTGAACGTAGAGAAGTTCAAGTACCTCGGAGTCTTATTCACGAGTGATGAAAGTGGCAATACAAAATTATATTGAAGGATTGGTCAAGCTTGGTCTATCTGCTATAAAGAAGGCGGAACTTAGTATCTTATGATTCATCCTGATTGAATGGGATCAGTGACAAAAGATCAACAAAGATGGCGAGTTTACCTAAGGACTCTACCCCTGCGACTTATGTGAAGGATCAGAGGGTTATTCAAAATGTATGTACATACATATATACATAGGAAGTTGAAACTTTGATGCTTTCCACTGACCTAAAAGGGTTTAGGACGTTAACAACAACAAGGATACATGTATGTAGGTAAAAAATTAATTTGTTATCGGCCTTTTAATTCATTGAAAACATTTCTTTTAAGACTTTTAGTTCGAAGCATGTTTCGTTTCTTTATTTCTTCTATAAATAATGATGATTTTAGTTTTTTGTTTTATATTTTTTATAGATAACTTGAAAACAAAATTAAAATTAAAATAAAAAGTATATGCAAGTGTATTTATAAAAAGTTAATGACAATGCTTACAAAATGAAAAACTTCTTTTCTTTTTTCTTCTCTTCTGCTGCTTTCTAGGTCTTTTTTAACGCAGGAAATAAGCTTGAGTTTAAATAGTTTTATATTTTAAAAATGTATATATTTGTATATGCTTAATTTTTTTTTATTTTTATTCTCTTGAAAATGGGAAACAATAAGAATCTGTGGATGGAAATTGTGTATTTTCAAAATAAATGGAATAAGATGAAGGATTGGGCTTTTTTCGATTTTAATTTGCTCTCGGCGCAAAGTACATACACACACGCATTATTTGGTTAATAATAGTACAATACCAATTCAAGAATAATAATAACAACAACAAATAGATCCGAAAAGTGACTCTACAGCAGCATTACAGTGCAGGTGTCTCAGGTAGTAAAGATGCAAAGAACGACACGACAAAAGTTCGAACGAACGCTATTAACGACGTTGCGTTCGGCTCAGTTTCGGGTGGTGTACCTGAACTGGTAATGCGGTCTGAAGTAACAGCTGGAGTTGGAGCAGCATTTTCTCCAGCAGGATCAGCTTCTGGTGTAGGATTTAGTGGGTCATTCTCTCGCGGCTGGGCAGCATTTTCCGCCTGAGCATTGTTGTCATTTATGTTTTGGTTATTGTTGTTGTTCCTATTGTTTGTTTGTGCTTGCCTCCGTGTTTGAAAGAAGCCAATGTGATATCTATAATAGGAAGATAACAATAAGAATCACCCGAATTGAACGAATCGTATAAAGGGACCTACAAATAAATTCCCACAGCGATTACAGCTACAACGAGGCACCTAAGCGGTGATGAATAGAAGTAAACTAATGTCAGCAATGCAAGAAGGCGAGTGATGGAGTAAAAACTATCCAACCAGTCGCGGTTATCCTGCTCTTCTTGAACAATGTTTGGAAAGCGAGGTTGCGGTTGTTCTACGTTTTCTGGGGGCGCTGGCGCTGGCACTGATGCAGGAGCTGGCGGAACTGCCGTTGCAACGCTCGGAACAGCTGGTTGCGGCTGTGCCGCTGCTGGTATCACAGGTACTACCCTAGGGGCCAAATTTGCCATTGCAGCGCGGCTGGTACTGGGGCCATCTAATTCCACTGTTGGTATACTACTGGCTACTGTTGGACTTCTGGTCGTCGCTGTCTGTGGAGCTGGGATATTTTCCGGCATGAACTGCGGATGGGGCACAAACATTGGTATACTCGGTGCATGTGGTTGCATTTGAGCGGCTGTTAACGTCGCATTAGCCCTAGGTACCGAATATATATTTATTAAATTATAAAAGCAATTAAATGTTTATTGACTCACATTCTAAGACACTGATCCATATAGTTAGAGTATACCTGCTGCATCCAATTGTATGCGGCAGCCTGTTGTTCTGCCATCATACCGTTACTAAACTGGCCGGGGAAACTGAACTGCATCACATTGCTATAGCCAAAGGGAAGGTTTGGAAAATTGTTTGGACAACCAATTGTTGCTGCACCAGTCATTTGTGGAATGCTGAATGGATTTGCGATACTCGGAACTTGTTGTGGCACTTGTGTTGTGGATGCTGTTGGCGGTGTTACTATAGTGATAGGTGGTGATGCAACATTACGATGGCGAAGACCATCAGTTGACGTCGATGGTATAGATGGTGATGTCTGTTTTACATCCTTATCGGATTGCTGATGCTGCTGTTGCTGCTCTTTAGACTGGGATTGTGGTGGTTTTGGCTTTGTAGCACTCATCTTTGGTGTATACACTAAATGAAATATGTGGTTTTCTGTTTCTACATCTTTATAGCTTCGAAGAATGTCTTTGAGCATTAGCTCATCGCTTAGGAGTTGCCCTGAGTAAATGAGTTTTTGCTCCGGAACAGTCTGCAATTGAAAAACAAATGTAAAGCCATCAGAAAAAATGCTTCTTATTTCACGAATGACCATTGGCACGGAACGATCTATGGACAAGCAAGAATCATGGATCTTGTGAAAACGAAAGGTACCATAGAAACCTTATCGGGGATGGCTCGCTTCCGCATAGAAAGTAAGGAGACTTAACTATCCTGATGGATGGATCCATGATCTTTACAAAGGATCTAAATCTAGCCTGCCATCTTAGTCTGGAGGCAGAAACTGCTACAAGCTCTAGACTACTCGCGTAAATTCTGGTTCGAGGTATAAGTGTCTTAATCGCATTGAACAGTTAAGCAGTGATCAGGCGCATGGAGCAAACTGAAGTCAATAAATTACTAGCAATATAATATGTGCATATGTTAAAAAAAAAACTCCATTAGTGTGTTATTAAAAATGGCTTGACTGGGTTGGATAAGAGAGCACGGAGGTATATGTAGAACGAGCCGGAAAGGCGGACAACCTGGCGAAGCAGGATTCAGCCTTTGAGTTTGTTTGTGCTGGTGATGCCGGAGTTCGTGAAACGAAAGTATGTATTTCACACATTTTCAAAAAGAAAGAAAAAAAAATGTTAATAAAGTACACAGTTATCATCAATAAATGAATTGTCACAATACTTCACTTCATTGCTGAAAGCAGCAGTGATAGTAGTGATTTTGATAATTTTGTGCTTTCTTGGCATAGTGTGATCATTATCACATGATGTCGTATAGAACAATTTATTCACTCCGAAACCTACCGGTGATAACCAATGCACCACTCTGTAGGTAGATGCACAGTTTAAAGAAAACTAGTTTAAGCTTTGCTTACATTTCAGTGTTTCTTTAAACAATCCTGGTGATAATGGTCGGCTGGTTGAAACGCATTATCACGTCGCTGGGTGAACTCTTATTTGGTGTGCAAAATTTGCTGATTCGTAAAAGATAATGTATCAAATTATCTATTATTAACTACATCCATTGGAATATATATTTAATGGTACACGTAACGCTCTGCTATGATTATAATATTGTGGAGAACACCTTGTATTGATTCAGACACTAGACAGTCTTATATGAACTGATTCTATTGCAATCAAACTGATTCAATTCAAGGATTCATCAAAAGATGCAGACTTAGGAAAAAATTTCTAAGTTTACCGGCGAATGCCTCACGTCAGAACAATACTAATTGCAACTTGAGATAACTACATGTACATATACATATGTATGTTAGTAATCAGTTATTTAAAACGGAAACAGCGAGTTGTTTGCGATTGCAAATAAACTGTTTGAGTTTGACTCTAGTCATGGAAATTTAGATACTTTATCACCATAGTTCGTGAATATGTAACATAATTTGTTGTTTGTTATTTTTCATTGGCTCAGACTACGTCAGGATTGTCGAAAAGTCAAGCGAAATTCAGTGTTGTGCTTTATTTTTAAAAAAAGATTCTGAGTTGCAGATCAAACCTATAGTACATCTTTAGATTACAATTGTACACGTCATTTAGCCACATCAATTATAAACAAATTACAGTGTCAACAAACCTAAGTTTCTTGAAATTAAACACAACTGTCTGTCATGCTCTTGTTGCATCAGAAACGACGCATCAACACGAGTAGAGCTCTCCTCTATTTCAAGTTTAAGAAAAATAAATAAAAATCAATGAACACAATTTGCACCATGAAGGTCAATTATAAAAATATTTCCACTACGTCTACTACTGCCGAGCTAGACATTAAATACGAACTGTTCTAATTCTGAAAGGGAGACAAGTGCATGATAAGATAAAACAGGCCATTAAGATAGAAACCTGCTGTTTGGGAAATTTCATTTTTCAATATTGCAATGTGGCATAAACCTACCGGATTAGAAGGGTACACTTGCGTTAAGTGTGCCTTTAGCCTCCGGATGGTCCATGTAGGCTCACTATGGATAATTAAATCCTCGAACTGTTGATTCGCTGACTTAACAATCAGCCGAACATCTTCCAGTTGTGGTGAGGACATTGGGGATGCGTTCCCTTCCATCGCACGTATTGAATTTCTCCCACCAATGATTACTGATAAACTGCAACTTTTTCCCGGATTTCTCCACAAACTAATCACAAATTTACATAAAATGCAAACTTTTTTTTTTGAGGGCAGCGAAAAATTTTCACTTTGACAATTTTATGTAGCTTTCTTCTTCTTTCGTTTGCTATTATTTAACCGAAATGAAAAATGCAATATGCTCAATGTTCGGACACTGTCGACACAAGTGTAATTTTTTATTAAGATTTCTCATGAAGTTCCAATTAAATTTTTATCTCGCCGAGCTCTCGAATTTCGTCGTAGAAAAAAAAAAATATTTTTTTTTTTATTTTTCTTTACGTAGATGACATTTATGTGGTAAAGGAGTTTGTGTCAATTTGGAATGTTGACAGGTTATCGGAGTGAGGGGTTGTTGTTTTGACAGCAATATTTTGGATTTGTACGATTCTTATTGGCTGCAAGGTAGTGTGCGAACGGGAAAGTTATATTATGGAAAAGAGAAGAAATTTTAATTGTGTTAATTAATGACGTGTTTTGTTTTATTATTTTATAAGCTATTTGTTTAGTGTTGGTTAGGGAGGTGAGTTTTAGGTATTAAGTAACGTACAAGAAAAATAAATAATAAATTAGAATAAAAGCTAGGGTTACGTGTTCTTTTGAAGCCATCTGTGGAGTAGCACAAGTAGCTAAGGTAATGAAACGAAGACTTTCAAACTGTTAAATTTAAAATGTTTCAAATTTGTACTGCGAAATATTTTTATTTTACCTCACATTACTGTTAGAGGTGTTCATGTCAGCGAGAAATCGTTTCAAAGATGGCAAACTAAGAATCCAATGAACTGTTTCTGATGGTATATTCAAAAAACGAAATCTATTCTAGAAAAAGACCAACGAATTTCAAGTCGAGACTCACCTCCTCTTCATCGACTTCAAAGCCACATTATGATGGCACTCATCTTGAGCTCTACTGGGTGATGGCTGAATTCGGGATTACGAAACAAATTATCTATAATAAATGCGCCGCTGAAAAGCACGCTGATGTTGTCCAAAAGGCAACATGGCGCTAATGGACAACGACCAGTCAAGAGGATCTGGGATGTCTAGACCGTTGGCTCATGATACCAATGATTTATAAGAACCACTTGATCGCGGAGGCTTAGACCAATTAAAGAATGCTATTTAACATGCAGAGATCCTACATAGGTTTGAAGCTTTATAAAACCTGAAACCAACCACGTTTAATTGCCGAACTTAAATGGAGAACTATAAACTTTCTTTTAACAAATCATATGTTTGCTGATATTCGAACTAGTCGGCATGCTTAACTTTCTAACAACTATGGCTACAGAGATCCAGGAAAAAAAATATATAAAACAAAGTAAAGCTTACATGAGTATGATGCCTCAGGTTCTGTTCCGTGCTGCATATGCGGATGACGTTTTTGTTCTATCTGTTCGTTCATCTCAACTAACTGTCTCCTCCAAGCCGCAGATGATTCTGGACCTAATTAATGAATGGTATACTAGAAATGAAATTGTTCTTTTTACTAGAGAGAAGAAGTTGACTGGATTGACTTTAGTAGAATTCAAAAGCGTCAAAATTTCACTCACCAGAGTGAATTTTGATCGGATATATGTTTGGTCGAAACAAGTTAAGTTAAATTTTCTCTAACAAAGTCAACTACAACTTTGCAAACCTTGCGCGAGGATTTTCCCTTCACTTAAATCCTATGGATAGCCCGTTTGCTCTAATGGTTCCGAAATTACGACTACTGATACTTTCTGCCTTTGTTTCCACTCTCAGGGAAAACTATTCCTTTAATCTGCTTATTTGATTTCAAAATGTAATACTGCCAATAAATTTCGCATAAAGCACCCTGTACTTAACCTCTTACCTCAAATGTCAGTGTACAAATATTGACATTTGACATAACAAAAAACGTTCTTAACTAACTGGCGCGTAGTAATTTGCACAATTTTGCAATTGTAATTTATTTGATAAATAAAAATTAAAATACATTATAAAAAAGTTTGTGTCGTATTTTGAATCTATAAAGAAGCCAAAATGGATCAAGATCCGCCTTCTTCAGTAGATGTGACAGTAAGTTTTACTAGAAATTTCCAACAAAAATGCCGGCATTTACATATTTGCCCCATTTTTATACTTTTTTTTAGGATATTCAATTTAAAGTCCACGATAGATTTACCGTTTTCAATGCTGGTGACCAATTACGCAGTTCTGTCAACCTTTTAGCCACAGCTAGTAACTATGGACTTATGTTTGTGGGTAACCCCCATGAGGCCGAGCTTAAGGGTGAGTAGGAGAACTTCTATTTGTATTGAACTTCTTTGACGAGTCATTTTGCAGTAATTCTCATAAAGGACCTGATTTCTTGTAAGGCAAGTGGAAGGGGTATTCATGCGCGACAAGTTCAGCTCCCTAATCTGCCAAATTGCATTGCAGTGAGTTGTGATGGAGCAATGTTGGCGGTGAACTATACCCAAAATGGGTGTGGATTTGTTGCTATTTACAGTGTCCCCAGCTTTACAACAGCGGTAAAAACTTGATATAGACTTTTGTATTCACGGGGATAATTAATTCCTTTGCAGAACATCAAATCTCTACATAACATCCGCCTACCCGGCGATGAGAACACATTGGCGTTGCAACTTCTCTGGAATCCGGTAATTTCAGGAAGTCTTGCTGTTGTTATGAGTAATGGAGCACTAGGAATGTATGATTTTAAAAATAACTCATATGAATTCCACACATTGGATAGCAGCCAAGAAATCAATTGTGGTTCATGGAGTCCTAAGGGTAAACAAATTGTGTTGGGCTTTCCAAATGGCAAACTTGCGCAATATAAACCCGATTTAAAACTCGCAAGGACTATCCCATGTCCCCCTAACGTTCATCCTGGTCCATTCAACACAATTTCAATTCAATGGCTCTCGACTTTTCAATTTGCTGTAGTCTTCCTTCAGCAAGGTGACGATGCTACACCATCTTTGTACATTGTTCATGCTCCAAAGGTTGGCAACCCTAAATACACCAACTATTATGACATTTGTTATAGTTCAACGGGACTGAGAGCTCAGCAAGTGAACTTAATGCATATACAGCCATGGAATTTACTCCTCGTGACATCAGCAAATGGGGTTGAGGTTGGAATTCTGGGCACCAAGGAGACAACAGACGCTCCAACTTGGGTACAATACAATTTGCTTGATGAAGCACGCATTGAAATGCCCCTGACCGAAGACAAAGATGAAACATATCCAATTGGATTTGCCTTGGATACATCGTCTACACACCAATTGACAATAGCAGAGAAACAAATTCCAGTGATGCCGATGATACATATACTCTCAACGCATGGACAGCTTGTTGCGTTTAACTTTTTAAATCTTCAGCCAAATACGCCGGATATTTGTTCACCACCTCCACCGCCATCGGATACATCGGGAATGTCACAGTTTAAGCCTGTAAGTGATATGCTGAACCAGAGAAAGTCAGAAATTACAATACCAGCAACTACCTTGCCGCTAACTATCGTCAGTCAACCGGCTCCTGTCGAGTTGTCCTTTGCCCAACTTGGAGCGACGTCGACGCCAGCTTTGGTAAGTTATTTATCTACCCACAAATAGTTTTAACAGAACGTCTGAGTCTGAACGGTGAACAAGTTATTATTTGCCTCACAACTTTCTTTACACGTAGTCCAGTGCATGGAAATTCTCTTTATACACTAGACATTCGCTACTAGAATAGCTATATAGCCGATTCAGTATGCATACGATACCTACCCTCGTTTTGCGTTGCATCTTTAGTTCATGTGCTTCATCCAAAATTCTGTTTCGTTTGCGGCATTTTTAAACGCCTGGTCCTCCTTGTTTTTTTTTTAGATCGGTTTCACTCTTGATTATTTTAATTATCGCCTTATAACTTTTTTAAAAGGAAAAGCCTAAAGCAATATTTGGAACAGCTGTCCCACAAACACAGGCTGGTACGAACCTATTTGGGGCTCCAGCCTCTGGATTCGGTTTTAATCCACCGCCTGTTGCATCCGTTGTATCAGGCGCACCATCACTATTCAGGAACAGTGTGCCTGTAAAGACCGCACCGCCCTCAGGTGGATTTGGAGGTAATTGATGAATTGAACCTCTTGTATCTGTATTTTGAGATTTTTGTTATTCCCCAATAGACGTGAAGAAGCAACACGACCAAGTGACAACATCAACAAATGTTGCCAACCAAGACAAATCAAAACCACTGTATACCGTGCCATCTACTTTTACTCCCCCATCAGCAGTTGTATCTGCTCAAATGACACCAAATCAAGCAGCACAACAATTGGGAAAGATTACTGCTGTTAATGCCAACGAGGTGGATGACATTGTAAATGAAATGATTTCGTTGCAAATAAATTCATTCGATTTAGAGTTGAAGAAATTAAGCAACCAATCGAAGGGATTGATGAATGTAAGGTTTATGGGTACCGGACATCTGTAAAAACATCCTAAATGTGTCCCTTTTTTTTAGATTGGAAGCACTGATGAGATGAAAAGCTACACGAAGCGTTTGAATGATCTTCAAGAAATTGTCGATCAGGCAGACGAAAGGGAGTTTGAGTCGGATTTGCAAAGTCTACGAAATTTACTGAATGAATCGTATGCTATGGTGGCAGAATGTCGCAGTAAATTGAACATGTACAACAATCCAGAGTGAGTTTTTCCTGTGATTCGTCTTTGTTCGAACTAGATTTGTAATATGATCCTTATTTTACTTTCAAAAGCATTGCAAAATTAACAGTTGCCTCAAGTTGCAATCCAATCAATCGACGTCAATTGGCAAAACTCAACAGCCATCTTGCAAACAATCAAGCGCAATTACAAGTTATCCACAATCAAATTGATGCCCAATGGTCAAGCTTTCAGGACCTAGTGAGAAGGAATTCTAGGACACAGATGCACACTCCTTGTTTAGAAGGAGTCTACCAACGCATGACAAAACTAAAGGACATGGTTGCTCGAGAGCGAACCAAACTCAATTACATCAAGTCCAAGTTAAAAGAGAAAGGATTGTTGTACAATCAATTACAGAACAGTTCAAAGCCAGAAGTGTAAGTTTAGTGGTTTAACCGAGAAGAATTTGACTTGACGATTTTTTTTTTTTTTAGAACAATGGAATCTCTAACAGATACTATCCTTTCGATGAGTCTTGCCCCTGCAATCGAAGACAGTCGTTCAAAGTTGACTAATGAAAAATTGAACGCAATACGTGAATTGATTCGAAATCGAAAAATTGCCATCATTAAGCCGCAGCGTCCCGATCGTGTAGGCCTAAACTCAGAAGTTATTTTAGAGACAAAACTCAAGAGCGATCGAAAAATACGGGACGGTGCCGCAACTAACATGGACAAGATGGAACAGGAACGCATCAAAACTGAGCAACAGAGGGTTTTGACAAAACCGACTGCAACAAAAGCAGTAGCACCAAGCATGGCCTCCATATCTCAGCCTAATGCACCAACAAACTTCGGTTTTGGTGGCATAAGTCCGTTTGTGAAACCAAGTCCCGCAAAGCCCGAAGACTACAAAAAAGACCAGCAACAACAACATCCAGCCATAGTGAAGCCGGTCGCGTCAACTGCAGCGCCAATGTTTTTGAAAGCCACATCATCTACTACATCGGCATTTTCCGGATATGGAGCTCCTCCCAATGCTAATGCATCCTATTTAAGTTTCTCGATAACACCAACAACGATGCCCACATTTACAGGTTTTGGAACTAATTCATCGCTCACATTCGGTACTCAGCAAATAAAAGATTCATTCAACTCTGACAATGTTCCAAAAGAGCAAACAGGTCCACTTAGCTTTGGGCCAAAAGCAATGGCCTCTGACAATAAGCCTTTTACTACTTCGAGCTTTTCGTCTCCATTTACTGCCGTTGCACCATCAAAAACGACAGAAGCAGTAGATAAAGAAAATAAGTTGCCTGACAACCAGCCTTTCGTCCCTGTTGGAACAAAGTCCGATGCCTCTGCCCCAGTTTCAAGCTCATCACCACCAATTGCTTTTGGATCAATGATTGTGTCGTCAGGTGCACCAAGTGGATTCTCCTTTGGGGGTGCAAGTGTGCCTTCATCCACTCTGTCAAAGACTTCTACAGCTGCTTCGACCCCATTTGCCTTCTCATTTGGTTCGGCATTGAGTAGTGGAACTGATACAACGACTACAGCCTCGAAAGCATTGTTTAGTGCCAATGCAAAGCCAACACCAACTACAATCAAGTCAGATGCAGCCCCAGAGGTCTCTGTTACGCAAGCAAAGTCAGATAGCCCGGAATCTAATACCGACACGTCTGGGTGAGTTTTTGTTTATTCTCTGTACTTCTCACCTGGTATGCCATAGTGTCACGTCTTTGATTCACATAGAATCGTGAACGCAAAGAATTTCTGCTAAGTTTCCCTTATTTTTCCGTTTTTACAGATTTACTTTCAGCTCTCTAAATCTTGGAACTCTAGGACTTCCAGCGACTCCAAATCTATCCCCAACTCCTTCAGTTTCAACAATTGAGTCCAACAGCCCTTCATCTGTGGGAGGTATGAAAACTACATCTGCACCCGCATCGGATCCAACTGATTCAGTTTTTGGAAACTTAAATATTTGCAAGCCAACGTCTGCAGAAAATGGTAGGCAACTTGCAGTTATGGCTGTTAAATCGTCCGGTCTTTATATTCCTTTTAATTTTCAGATGCCCTTAAACCTAGTTTTGGTGGAGGCAATCTCTTTGGATCTACTTCTTTTGCAACTGACCCAGCTGCAGAAACAACTAAATCGATTTTTGGCACAACCATTGTGAGCAAGGAATCGTCTAGTTTTCCGGGATTCTCTGACGCAAGTGATTCACCTTTCGAAACCTCTTCCACTGCTACAATTCCTGTGAATTCTGTTATAAATACTGCTGCTACAACGACGACATCAGCGCCGTCTATTTTCGCACCAAAAACGACACAATCATTCACTTTTGGAACTGTAGCAGCCCCAGCGACAGCAAGTTCCATTGCAACAGGGCAAGTGGCGTCGACAGCAACTTCCCCTTCGGTTTTTTCCAATTCTACTGGAACATCAATTTTCGCTACAGCTGCTGCCGCGTCAACTACATTAGCTCCTACGACATCTGCTGGGGGTCCACTTTTCGGTGGACCTGGACTAACTTTTGGAACCCCAACTTCGCAGGCAATACCATCAATTTTTGGAGCAGCAATTACGTCAGCTACAACTGTACCAGTAGCAATTTCACCATTTTCAGCTGTAACAGCAACGCCGGTTGTCTCACCCTTTGGAGCAGCAACTACAACATCAAGTTCCATGTTCTCTTCAGCTTCAGCAACAACTCCCGTAGTCTCTTCCACTTCAGGCAGCATATTTGGTGGCATTCCCAAGCCTGATCAATCTGTTTTTGGACAACCTGAAGGCAATGTTTTCTCCACTGCAAGTACTGATCAATCAGCTTCTGGTGGAAGTATTTTCGGTGGACAAAGTTCAGCTTTTGGTGCCCAACCTAATATCAACAGTGGTGGTTCTATATTTGGAGGGTCTGCCATGGGCTCAGGGCAAATAACTAGTCCGTTTGGGACTGCAACAAATAGTTCTAACAGTGGAGGTAATATCTTTAGCAGTCCTACTCCTAGTTCTGCACCGAACGTTTTCGGTACACCTACTCAGTCTACCGCTACCTCGGGTGGATCAATCTTCGAACAATCTTCCCCAACTGGACAATCTGGTGGTTCTCTCTTCGGAGGAGCTGGAGCACAAACAGCCTTCGGCTCTAATAGTGGCCCTTTCGGAACCAGTCCTGCTTCCGGAGGCTCGATATTTGGAGGATCGGCTACCTCAACTACTCCGAAGCCATCAACCTTTGTCTCTGCCACACCCGCTCCATCAGTTTTTGGCTCTAACAACGCCAGCGGATTTGGATTATTCTCACAAACACCGGCCTTTGGGTCGCCACCACAAGCAGGAGCTAATGCTTCTGGCGGATCATTCGCCCAAGGTGGGTCTTCTATAACCCAAACTGGGTTTGGATCTCCATCATCTGGAACGGCTTTTGCAAAGCCAGTTTTTGGGACTGCACCAGCATTTGGAAGCGCTCCAGCTTTTGGATCACCGCCAAGTTTTGGTGCTGCACCAACATTTGGTGGGAGTCCCAAAGGATTTGGATCGTTTGCTGCGCCAGCTGCAACCGGTGGGGCTTTTACTTCTCCCACGCAGAAGAATAATTTGTTCGAAGCCTTGGGATCGTCTGATACAGGGTTGTCATTTGGAAATTTAGCCCAAAACACGAATGCAAATCAGCAAAAACCAGCTTTTGGCGGGTAAGGCAATTGCATTCAAAAGATTGTAAACTTTTATCAGAATAAAATAATTTTTTTTTTTTCTTTTTCACAGATCGTCGTTCATGAGTTACAGGTCTTAAAAATAATCGTGTGCACATTTATGCATATAAATGTTTGTTTTGTTTCTTTGTCCAGACATATTTTGCAAAATAAATGTAGTAACTATAATAACGCATGTTTCGATTTTATTTTTATATTTGAAGCCATGTTGGTATGGCATTTCAGTTGGTAGGGCAAGTTTTTAAACTTACCTATATAGCAGCGAGAAAACTTTGATCAGTCCTCGATAAAAAGGGTCTTTTATTTAATTAGACTTAATCGTAGTGACTACCTCACAACCACTTTTGTAACACGTACTTTGCGATTGCCCTCCAGTGACGAATGGAAAAATGGGCATTTGATTATGTGAGGCGATTTAAATGTGGTGGTTTACCTGCAGTACCTTTAAGTCTAACCCGGCTAGTTCCACTATACTTACTTTATTAACGATGAGGCAGTTCCCTCTGTATCCTCTTTGTGGGACTCAGGCGTTATTTGCTTTAAGAAACTCAGCTTCCGTTCCCACATTGATCGGATTATCAACAGAGGTAAACACTACCTTGGGTTTGTGAAACGGTAGTTGAATTAGTTCTCAAATTCTACGACACCAAATCCCTTCGCATAACCTACGTTGGTCCTATCCTTGAATATATCGCACCTCCAGTAAAACAACGACGTAAGTGCAAAAAATTGATTTTCTGAGTTAAGTATGTCAAAAGCATCAAAAATTATAGTTGTTTCCAATAAAACAAATACCTACTTGATAAACACTAATTTAGCCACTAGGGGGCAGATGCGTCTTTGTTCCGTTCCGTTCTTATGTCGATGGGCACATCGACAACAATCCAACAACTCAATCTACAATATGGTATCTCCTCACTTTTATAAATGATATCTCTCAACACTAAAACCGCGTAACCTTAGATCTGTTTCACTATTTCACCTTAAAAACGAGCTTATGGCCCCTATTGTGAGTGTCGATAGCTGATCGATGAACGACATTTATCGATCATCGATCGTCGATTGTAGATTTTGGTATTGTGTATTTTGATTGTGATCGACATTTGTCGATTTGACAGTCGCTTGTTGTCGATCAGAAATTTCTGGTCGATGGTTTGTTTTCGAGAAAAGTGGAAGAGTTTTGTGCGTATGAAATGTAAGTAATTTTAGTAAAAATAAAATATTTATATGAAGGAAAATAAAAATATATGAATTAAAATTCTATCGATTGAGTTACACAATGCCATGGTTCGAATCAATCGACGCAATCGACAGTTGTCGTGGCGATTGCTGATCGACACTCACAATAAGGGCCTATGTGTAGAATACTCCATAAAGCGAACAGCATGCATTACGTATTTGATCTTAACCATAGCCGATTAGCTTTGTACCGTCATCGTTAGTCCACTTTCTGAAACAACCTCCGGGTTGCTGTTTGGTTCTCATTCTAGTGGTTATAAGTTTTCTTGCTTGTATTAAGTTTAATAATTCCTCTGTTGGAGGGCTAAAATGGTAAAATTAAAAAATAAATGCCAAAAACACATGTTTAAAATATTTGTTTGTTTATTCATTCTTGTTCTTTGTAAATTACAAATAAAATGTTTCTTTTCTCTATTTGCACTCGTGCCTAAGTTAATTTTATCATTCTAAAATATTTTTTTTTTGTTTTGCTTTTTGTTTTTAATAAGAAAATTTCGTTTTACTTAGTTAGTCGAATAGTTTTTTTTTTTGTTATTCATAAAATTTTTGGTAAATTTTTGTTAAGAGTACAACAAAAAAAAAAAAGAAAGTGTTTTGTGTAAGATTTGAATTTGGTTAAACTTTTACTTTGATTCTTCTCGTATTTATTTTTACCATTTTATCGGTTCATTCAGTAAATATATAGTTTTATAAAAAAAAAAAAAACAAAAATAAATTCTAAACAAATAGAATTAAAAGCATTAAATGGAATGAGTAACAAACTTCGAAATTTTGTTTCTCTCGTTAGAAAAAAAAGAAGAAAACTGCATCTTCTGCATACAACTATTTTTAAAGGAAGCAATTTATTGTAAATAAAACATTTCTTTCGTTACAGAAAAAAATAAATCACAAATAAAAAAAAATATAAACTTTATCAATGGAAACAATGTTTACTTTTCTTTTTCTTTATATAAAAATATTTTGTTTTTGTTAATTGCAATTGGTTAATTAGTTACGTATTATACAAACAAAAATAAAACATATACATATTTATATATAATCGAAGCTTTGGATTATAATTTTATTTTATACGAAAACTGGTTAAGGATAATAAAAAAAAGAAATGTCTACTTGTGTTTCTCTTTGTTCTTTTAATTTTAAGTGTATGTACAAAGAATAGTTAAATAAATAAAAGAAAATATTAATAAAATACAAATTAAATTCGTTCTGTAGAATCCTTCAATTTTGACGCAACTTTTGTTTGCTTCTTTAGTTTAGAGTTTGAACTTCTACACGCCTACTTCTACTAGGATAATCTCTATGAATTCGACAACCGCTTGTTGTTGTGTATTTCTTGTTAAAATTTATCGCCTACACTAAGTGCTGGAAAGGACCTCGCAGTAGTTCACTAAACAAAATAAGAAACAATTTTTTTTTTTTATGACCTAAAAAGCTTGACTGTCTTCGTAGCGCGTTCGGTCGCTTCTAGTAGACGATGTAAAATCACGAGAGGATGGCTACACTCCGCCGCGGACCTCCTTGGCTGATGTTGTCCATCGAGGACCACTTTTTGATGCCGTTCTTAAGCGCCTCGGCGGTCACTTTGTCTTGCATTACTCGCGACATTGCTTCGAGTTTTTGTGCGCGCTCTTTGGACAGTGGCTCTGTGGGGAATGAGAGATCATTGGCCTCCGCCAGGGTTCGCAAGTCGAAATAATACTTTGCGTAGACCGATGACGGAACGTTTATGTTGAACTGGAGGAGTTCCAAGAACTGTCGCTCCAGTTCGTTCATGTCTTCTACGGTGATGTCCTTCAGAATTTGGCAGTAATCTACATTCCAGACGGCTTGATCGTCCCATACTTTGCTCGCAAGCAGAATAGCGCCCAACACCATTCGTTTCCAATTGCAGGGTCCGATATCCAACTCTGCATAGGTGAGCAATCTCTCCAAGTAGACTAGGGTGATTATTGCGCATTCCGCAGTCAATTGGGCTGCATTGAAGAGCGTTCGAACGAACTTGTATATCTGCCTGTGTTCGGGATTATGGATGTCGTAGTCCTCTGGCACTGTATCGTGTGTAAGGGGATGAAGTTTCTCGTCGAATATGTCCAATCGACGGTCTGTCCCTCGATTTTTGATGTGATAGTATATGGCTAACGATACACACTTCACTGTATTCTTCAAATTTGGCTGCGACACTGTGCTATCATCCAGGTATATCGTCGAACATGATGAACTCTTTTTCAATCCACCACCGATACTCCCCTGTTGCTGGGCAATCTGATGCTGAGAGCGTTTTCGGGTAATCCCTCCATTTTCGACCTTGGATCGCTCAAGAAACATTGTAGCTGCCATTGGATCCACCGATGGATCTAAATCTCCCTCTAGAGCCTCTCGCTCCGATATATGCTGGAGGTTATTCGTAAATTGCTCACCTTCGGGTTGGCGCTCTTCGTACACCGGAGGAACTTCTTTGATTTTACGCTCGGGCTGTGGACTCGAGTATGCGCAACAAGAGTTTTTATTACCCATCTTGTCTTTGTGGAGTGTATCTCAGTCTCGTTTATGTCTTTTACTATTTGCGATTCGTGAAGTGAGAGATAAAGGAAATGCGTTTTGTCTTTAGATTCTCCTTGCGACTGACTAGTGAAATAATTTGTAGAAAATATATATATATTTATTCTTGTGTAGATGTGGTTTCCAAAAAGTTGTAAGTGCTTCCGTTTCTATAAATGACTTGTGTACTTTAGAGTAAGGAATTGTTTTCGGCGGTGATCATTAGCTTAAATGATAAAAAATAGATTGCTTATCTGTAGTATTTGTATTTTGATGATCTCGTACGATTGGTTGGCTTATTTGGCACTTCTTCGACATGGCCGTTTGAGGGTTTCGCTAGTTAATAGCTTTTAGTTTATCATTTCATGATTGATTACATCTGGGTAGTTTTGGTTGTTGTGTTTTCGAGAGAAGAGTTGAGAATAGTCATTAAAATTATGCGTAAGTTTAGACCTAGAAAAAGAAGAATATATCATGTGTCATTTAAGATTAATTGAAAAAGAAAAAAGTATCAACAGAAATAGGTAAGGAACACCGCTCAGACAATGTCTTGAGACTGAAAGATAATAAGTTGAAAGTTACAAGGTAAAAGCTATCATACAACTTTCAGAATGCTAGGTTTTGGGTTAAAATATCACGTTACACCGATTAGAGTGATCGTTAGGCCACCTGTTAAACTATTTCGTGCCCTTCCTTAATATAATGGAGTTACTATCTTCCTTGACTGAGCTGGATAGCACGGCATAATCAGGCATTGAGTAGCCTTTGAACTATTTGACGGAGACCAGAAAAGCATTGTGATCCAAAAGATCGTTTTTGTTGAGCGAAGTCTTTCTCCAGCTGAAAAGTGTTGTAATCCTAATCAAGATATAGGTCAAAAAGGAACCCCAGCACCCTGCTTGTGGATGATAGTTGATTATTTCTAGGGAGATGAATCCCGTGTGGGACATTTGCTCCGTAGTTTTTTTATCTTTCTAGCAAAATCAGCCCATATCCGTGAGACTTATGCCCAGCTTGTTGAGTTGGTAGCTGATTGAGCAATGTGCGATGAGGAAGTCCGTTCAGATCTTATCTGCGAAGGTGACATCCAGCGCACAGCTCGATTGTATATAGTAACTTCTGACTGAAAACCAGAAATGGAACAGCCAAAAGGGGCTTTAATTCCATTTACGATTTTGGATCCGTCTGTGAACCAGTGGTCGACGAATTACTGGTGATTGAAACACCGTTGGAGCAGGCTTGTGCTTCCCTTAGTTTATGGCGGCATTATATGTAAATTTTAAATGAACGATTTTAGAATAGAAATACCTCAGTTCTGATTCGACAATACAGCAAATCGATAGTGAGATGAAATTTTTGAGAAAAGATGCCATACGGTAGAAAACTTTTACCCAAACTTTCAACACCAAATACAGTGCACTAGCATTGCTAATCAATTCCAAAGAGGTCAAACTCTTTTGAAGCAGCACATGCATTATGAACGCCCTATGCCCACGAGAGCTAATTGAATTTAAATGAGTGAAAGATTTATTTTTGACCGCCAACGCTCTAATAAGCTGACACACAATTTGAATTGGTCAATTCTTTGAAAAAGTATTTTCCATTTAAAGATTCACTTTCTTGTGTTTCAAGGGACAATTTCCAATACTTATGGACGAGTTTTTTGGGAAAACAATCAAGTTCTACAAATGACAGTGGAAAATACAATTCATCGACACATATACAGGAGTTAGTGACATTGAAATCCCTCAAAATAAGCTTCGAATCACTTTTAAAGCCGTTTCACCTTCAATTGTTGCTCACCGCAGAATCAAAAATTTTGCAAGTTAACGCGTCACGAATGATTAATCGCTTTTCGGCTAATTTCAAAGGTTCCCCTTAATTAACATGCACATCACAGTATAAAAAGATAAAAAAACAAACAAAATATTGATCACCCACAAAACCGAAATTTATTGCAGCGACCTAGCCCAGAAAGAGTCCACAACTGAGGCATTACACTGCAGCCAAATGCGAGTTTCCACATGAAATCAGAATGAAGTCAAAAAAATTCACAAAGCAAACAGCAGAGTTATCGAATTAAGAATAAATAATTGTTTTACTTAGGGTTAGATAATGAGAACCAACAACAGGGCAGCGAGATGATAATTAATACTTCTCGGCTCCGCAAAGGCCAACCACGTTGGGTGTTGTAAGCTCTTGGTAGAACAAGGTTGATGTCGAGCTCGCATCTTTACACCACTTAGAGACAAACGTTAATTCCTCTTTGTCGTCGAAGCATAGGGAACGAAACGAATTCAGTTGCATGAATAATTAAAAACCAAGTGAAAATTGGTTAAAAATCGAGGGCGCTTCAAGAACGGTTCAGCCCACATTCGGAGCACACATCAATCGAATTAAATCTTAATTTAGATGCAGTAAGTGATATGGGTGGTGGATGATGGGCAGTAGTTGTGGGTGCTACCGCACTTCAGTTCATTGACACAGGTGCAGTGCATCATCCACCCACATATAAGTACCAAAAAAAAAAAGGGGAAAGAAACACATTAAACAAAGTGCAATTGGAAATCCGAAAATCATACTCTTATCAGACATTTTTGCACAAAGAGTAAAAAAAAGTTATCACAAACTCAGCATCAAATAATCTTCGGCACGGGAACAAAGTCTATGAAAGCATGGTGCAACCACACCGGCTATTAATTGAAAGATATTCTTATTTCTTTTTTTCGTTTTTCTTTTTTGCACAAATAAAACGAGAAGAAAATTTGTATTTCAATCACTCACCGACGACTGAATCATGTTAATGATTTTTTTTTAGGATTGGGAGCGCATTCGAGATTTTTTTCTTTATAGTTGAAAGGAAAACTAGCGATTCCGACGGGAGTTTTAGAGTTTTTATGTCAATATAAATTCGTACTGACGGAAGGCAATTATAAGTTATATTAAAACAAATAGAATCAGTGAAAATTTGTGTAAAAAATTGAAAACTTTTGCGAAAAATTTACACCGAAGCTGCATGCACAACAAAGCAGATGACAGCCATTTTAATCACATTTTCTTTCGTACTGTATAAGTGTATAGAATCGAGGTGAAAAGGTTTGTGTATAGAATGTGGTGGTTAATAACTGAAGGTAATTGAGTGTTGAGAGCAAGAAAAAAAGTGTGCTATGTTGAGCATATACGATATTTTTTATGATATTAGACTTGCGACTTTTCAAAACATATATAATAATTCACTAGCGGGGTAATGAATACCCTTATGATGCTATTCACACAGCAGTTTTTTGCTCCGAGGGTGGTGTCCAGAATGACTGGGGACAATTATTGGTTCTGTTGCCATTGCTTATAATTCACAGTATTTCTTACGAACATCCCGATATATTAGTACGATCAACACTTTTAAGCCATTGCCTACCCTACTGCCAGTGTTATGCCTATACAGTAGAGTTGACGTCACCTTTTTCCGCAATAGACCGACTTTTTTTCTGTGACATCGGTCAAATACAAGACCAGAATTCTTAACAAAAATGAATGTGCGATAGAGATAGCTGTATATAGATGGATCTAAAACAGCGTTTGGTGTGGGCGCAGGAGTGTTCCCCAGATCACCAGACGACTGCTGGATCACTGAAGCGTCAGACTAAGATAAAATTACCTTGGAATAACCTTGAATGCCGCAAGTCTTTAATGAGATCGCTTAAAAATGCGACGCTTCTCTATGCTGGGTACCAAGACACAGAGACATACCGGCCAAATTAATACCGGGCGAGCTGACAAAGAATGGAGGAGATCAGAACCTTTCTGAAAAAAGAGTGCAACCTTCATAGTGAGGCACACCACTAGAATGGGTATCCCATCCAACAATTTCTGCAGAAGCTGTAAAAATGAGGAAGAGAAAGAAACAGTAACCCATTTTCTATGCCTGCTCTGCCTACGAGTGAACATCACAGACTTAGCTCGATATCTTCTTTAAGGTGTTTTGGTTGCCTTAATAATTTTGCACATAATCCAGAACAGGAAACTTCCTGCGTAGACACGGCTGCCTTTCTTAAGAAAAAATCAAATCCAATGGATCTACATTCTGAATTAAGTATGTTCTTTCCAAAGTAGGCACAGCCACCAAACCTAACCTAACCTTTCCTAATCTTATCTTATTAATGGGTGTGGTACCAACAAAGTCAAAATATTTTCATCACGGTAGATTGTAAAATAAATTCATAACCTCATTATCGATGCTGCTATCTTTTCATGGATTTTAAAATCACCTATGTTAGCGTTTATAGAGACGACTTATTAAGTGACTTATAAATAGTTTTTGGACCATTGCAAATTTAGTCGGTTTTAGCGGGATGGCAATGGAGACAAGCACAGCACATTGCTCTATCAAAGTCTATAAAGACCTCATTGAGACCATCGATGTCAAAAACGATTTTTGCAAGGCTTGTTGTTGACTAATAATATAGACATAATCGGGAGAACGGTTTAATGGTTAACGAGGGTAAAACAAAGTATATGTAAAAAAAAAAACCAACACCAACAACACAACCAATCAATCATCTCAAACAGAATATAACTTTGAGGTCGCCTTCCTTGGTTCCGCTATTATCTCAGACAGCATCACCAGCGTTGAGAAATACTCTTGGAGATCGTTCTTTCTTTGGGTTAAGAAAGCAATTAAGTAGCGAACAATTAAAGCGACTCTATACAGGTCCGGTCCATAGACGAGACGGTGAGTGGATGAGAGGATACAACAACGTTCTGTATGAGCAGCTCAGTGACATCGGCCTAGTCAGAACAGCTCAGATACACCGACTAGAATAGCTGAGGCCTTCAGGGCAGTTGCACCCGGAGCGCTGGCTTCGAATCCTGTACAGAATCTAAGTGTGTCTAGAAAATCATTTCAAAAAATCATTACAGTCGCTCAAAACAGCGAAACGACTTCAAGTTACCAGTTAACGTGTGTATTGAGTTTTTTGTTTTTTTTTTTTGTTTAAATTATCAAGTTTAATGAAAGATGCAGAAAACAGAAAATAAAATAGAAGAAGACATACCAGCTGAAGCACTTAAGATGCTTGAAGTAAGTTATACGAGTCGCTTAAATGAAATCTATTTGCAAACCTACCATGAGAACATAATGAAAAATTGTTTTTAGAAATCTGGTGAATGGTCCTTCGATGTATTCGCATTATCAGATGCGTGCAATAACCAACCGCTTTCTCATCTGACTAAATACATATTTAGGCGTTACGAAATCCCTTATACCTTTAAAATAGATAATAAGATTCTGCAAAACTTCTTAGTTCGAATTGAAGAAGGATATTGCCGCTACAATGCCTCATATCACAACACTTTGCATGCGGCCGATGTTACCCATAGCATGTACTATATGATCTCAAAGACGGGCCTTAAGAACTGGTTGACGAATCTGGAAATTTTTGCATGCCTATTGGCTGCCGTAATACACGACTACGAACACAATGGTACTTCGAATAATTTTCAAGTGGCGACGAGGTCCGAAAGAGCTTTGATTTACAATGACCGTTCAGTGCACGAAAACCATCACATCAGTGCGGCTTTTTTTGTAATGAAAGATGTCAACTCGAATATTCTATCAAACTTGACGCGCCAACAATATCGTGCATTTAGACGTCAAATTATCGACATGGTACTAGCTACAGATATGGTTTTTCACTTCCAAATGCTCAGGACTGCCAAGAGTAATATTTCATCATCAACTGTTGACAAAACGAAAATATTGTCGTATGTAATGCACACTTGTGACATTAGCCATGCCGCTAAGCCCTGGTCTATACATAATCGCTTTGTAACTATGATCAATGACGAACTCGCTAAGCAAGGCGAACTAGAACGGAAAATGGGTCTGTCAGACCCTTCAAAATCTGACAATAAGCAAATATCAGTCCCCGAATTCGAAATCCAATTTATAGATTTTTTTGTTGACCCCACTGTAGGATTCTGTGGTGATCTATTGGAGAGTGTTTTGGAACCTATTGCTGGTGCATGTAAGGATGCTAACGCAGCTTTGGACGATCCAACGTCAGAAGAAGCTGTCAAAAAAATGTTTCGCATAAGGAAGCCATGGGTGGCTTATATCAATGAAAATAAAAAGAACTGGATGGCACTAAGGGAGAAAGGTAAACAGTGCCTTCACAGCAGTGAAAGGCTTAATTTTGAATCTAAGACTTCCATTAAGAATCTCAAAATGTGTAAGGAAGTTTACCCTCTTTTTGGAATCAGTTGATAGATATGTGTCTTCTTGCTTATTTCAAAATTGTCCATGAAATCCTAGACAGAGTTTGTATAAGCCGTATAAATTTGAAAACGTGCTTAGTAGAGAAAGCACTTTGTCCAGTCTTCAATAAGAAGCGCTATTAACGGGCACTGTGTCATTTGCATACAAAACTCCTTTAATAACAGCTGCTGGGAAGTAATGGCACCTGCATTACGAATATCCTTCTCTGACATGTAGAAGAATAGGGACTCTTGGCAGTTACTTCTGCGACGAACTGGTAGACTTACTTAATTGTATGCTGCGGGATCTTCTGAGATTTTTATCTCTATACGGTTGGTTCCAACTCAGCGGTTACTGGGCTCAATTTACAATGAGTCACTGGACGTACACTTTTTTCCTCGTCAACTCTTCTTCAACTGCTACTGCATGCTCCCTGTTTTACTTCACCACAGTCTACCAATGAGCTTTCTATCACAATGCTCCATACTACTTCTATCACTCATGTGCAATCATGTCTTTATCCACATACTAAATATGAACATATATTGAGCAGTTTTCACACACTAAATCGATAGTGTTAATTCGTTTGTTAAGAATTCGAAGCCTATCCAAACGTCAAACATTTATTTTTTGTCCAAATAGCTGCTGGATTACTGTTTTGCTTTCTAAAATCATAATCTTCGAGTCTCTCTGTCCAGAGTTTTATTTTATTACATGTTAGACCCATGATTTAGATATCGTTGCAGATCCTTCAAAATAGGCTCAATTATATCTTAAAATTCCTCAGGTACCCCTCTTATTTAAGTTTTTTATTGTTCTGTTCGGCAACTTTATGGTTCTAAAAATTCCTTTCAGATATCTTTAGGCAGCCTTTCGATGCTTTTCCAAGATCCAGAATTTCTAGGGTTCCTCAAATAGTTGTCATTTATTTGTAATGACTTGCCTCTGTCGGAAATTTGGGCTCACGAGGATTTTATTTCATTTTATTTATTTTTTTCATTCATATGTACATATGTACAACGATGAAGATTTTGTCGCCAATGCTATACTAACAATTAAATTTTTTTTTAATTTTTCGTTGTTTGTATACCTGGAACCTAGATCGTTGTTCTTTGGGAAATCGCAGAGGAAGTTTTTGAAATTATAATAATGGACATTCTTTAAAATTCAGAACGGTGATCAGAGTTTTAACATGTCAAAATTGAATACTTACATAAATGATATATGTATGTATCTGAAACTTAAACTTGAACTTAATTTTTTTTAAAAATCTTTATTTGATTCAGCATCAACAATCTTCTCCTTCAATTGATAATGTTAAAATGTTTACCTAATTCTTGGAAAACATTTTGACACAAAAAAAATATTGATTTAATGGACGGCGTCATTGGATTATATTAGCTTTTGCCCGCAGCTTCGCCTGCCTGGAACTCGGGATGTGAAAATAAACTTGTTTTCAGAACCAATCGGGTCAGTAGTTATTTTGTTCATTTAGAAAATTTCGCATGTCCTTGCCTTCAATTGGCCGTCTAAAATTTCCACCATTTCAGCTGTATATTTTCAATGTGTTGTCGGATTTATCTGGAACAGGGAAAAAAAACAACCAGTCTTCACTGTTAAATTGGAGGAAAACTTTATTAAATATGAATTTTTGTTTTCAGATAATTTGTCTAACATCTAGAAGGATGCTGTTAAATGTATGAACACAACCAGTTTTCTCTCCGATTGTCCAAGCCTCAGCAGAAAGAGAAAGACAGCCTTTGGAAAATACTTCCTTCATTACCGTACAAATATTGAGATGATTCCGTTGTCATTCTAAAATGTATCCCAAAATCTACTACCGTAAGCGCATTCCACCACTTCCTACGTAAATTGGGTGTTATCAGCGATCTTGCACGTCAGAGTGTTTCACACTTAGATCTAGGTGTAAGGAATTTTTCTTAAATTGATAAGATTTCCTTACTCTAAGGCTCCATTTTCCAAAGTACCTACCCGTATATAAAAATATGTACTTCTGATTAACAGGTAGAGTGGCAGAAGGTCAAATTTTGTGTTTAGAACCTACTTGATGCGTTAATTTCCAGCTAGTTGCTCCTTGCGATCAGGATCTTTTCCTAAATTCAAATGTGTTAGATAATTTGTTCATTCTATTCTCCAAATTACGTTTTCATGATAGCTTTGAGACGATAGCACTGCTATTTTCTGAGATTTTTCCGGTTTACAGAGTCCTATGTGCATGTCTTATGTTAATAGCTTTATTGAAGAAATAACATATGATTTGTTAACAACGAGGATCCAGAGATGTGGTGCTACCTTGCTCTTAGTTTTCCAAATTATTTGCTTCCTATAACGTTCGCTACTCTCAACATATTGAATTTTCAAATATTTAATTATTTAGTTAGAATTTATAAATATTTAATTATTTAGTCACATGAAGAAATATATAGATATAACTTGAAACAAGAATATATAAATTACATTCAACTCCAGACTATTTCGATTCTTTAGCTTTAGCTGCAGAGGACCCTAGAGAAAAAAAAAGTTTTGAATATTTTAAAGGAAAATATTATTTTAAGTCTAAAACGTACTACGTTCAGCCTCTATTTTCCACTTGGCCTTATTTTCCTCAATATGGGGAAGCCATGGCTTTTTTATATTTATTCGATTTGAGGTCTCGGGTGTATTTAATATAAATTCTATAGTATCACTTAATACCTGAAAACCTGGCTTAACAATGAAATCAATTAACTCGATTTGTGATTCGGCCACCGAAGTAGTGTTTCTGTCACAAGCAGGACTCAATATGAGACAGAGCTCACGCTCCTTGTCACCTTGATTAAATGCCTGGTCAGATGCCGACATTGCCCATCGATAGTGGAGAGCCCAGTCCTTGGTAGGATGGGATAAATTGCAACAGTCCAGAAGGAGCCGAAGTGTTTCGCCCTTTTTCATCTTTGGATGTTTCGAGCCTAGAACAGTTTTCATGTGTTCTAGTTGTTTAAAATGGTACGTTATGTTTGTCGATAAGACCAAATCGATAACTAGAACTCTCATTTCACGAAACTCTTCATGCGATAGGTTTGATAAAATATTATAAGCATTATCTACGAGGAGCCGGTACACCAGAGAGACAGTATAGCTTTCATTTACTGAACAGTCATTGTAAATCAGCGCGACATCAGAGTTTGTCATCACCTGAAAATTATTCGTTTTACCCGGGTGCTCGTAGACATGTATTACGGCGGCAAATAGGCAAGCAAAATTCTCCAAATCTGACGTCCAGGTAGTGAGTCCTGTCGTAGTGAGCATATAATGCATCGTCTGCGCAACGGCACTGGCATGTTTAGAGTTATGAAATGGATTGGAGTGGACGTTGCTTCCATATTCAATTTTTTTTAAAAACTTTTCTAGGACCACAGGATCTATTTTGAACTTCGTAATGATTCCGTAGCGATTGAATAAATTATAAGCTAGATATTTTAACGGTTGGCCTTCGGTTACATCTGCTAGATTAAATATATCAAAGGACCATTGATCGATAGTCTAGAAATTGTATTGGTAGATATAGAAGTGATTTAAAAGAGTGATTGTTCTTACCGCAAGGGCATTAACAATGGGTGGAGAGGGTGATTCAATTGGTCCGAGCTTGTCCTCAGTATTTGCCATATTTTTCACTCTTTACGATTATTGCAATGTATGATAGAAATTTCCATGAAAGAACTGTGTAGTACGTTATTTATTTGTAGTAATTTTTTAGTGTCAATCAATAGGCAGAGACGACTTGATCTAGCAAAGTTCTTAAAAATATTGCATATCAGACATCAAGGTATATAAACATAATGGTATGATATTCCGAGTTCAAATTTTATTTCGTTCTGCGCATCTACGTCACGTGCATCGTGAAATTTGATGTTTTGATTTGTTTGCATGGCCATTTGTATGAAAATTGATTGCTAAATACAAATTTGTGTGTCATATTAAAACATGAAAATTAGAATAAATTAATCCCAAATCTATGTTGTTTGTTGTATTAACCTGGTGGATATAAATATGCATATACACATATGAACGGAAAACTCTTAAAACCAGCTCTTAAAATCAACTCTTCAGTTACTGCCTGAAGATGATTTTTTCATCGATACATCAACATTCTGTAGGTTGGGTCAGGTTGTAGGGATGGCTGCACTTTTGTACAGCCTCAGTCGGATCTTAAAGGATCCATTGTGTTCCCCGGTGTGGTGTGGGGTATCAAAAAATAAATATAACAAGGATTATTATTATCAATTGGCTTCCCCGAACCAACCCGAGTTCCGAAGGAATTGAAAGATACTTCTCGGTACCTCGTTTGACAATTGGCCCAGATCATTAAAGAAATGTTTTCCGAGGGCTGTTTTTCTGTTTCTGCTAAGGCTTGGACATTCGCATAGAAGATGGCATGTATCCTCTTCGGCGTCTACGTCGCCACATCCTGTGAATAGGTCCGTTGTTCTCACACGCATACTCTTTAGGGGTTTCGTCTGGAACACGCTGCTGTGTTTTGGAAGTCTTATCGACCTTACGGTTTTTGGCTTTGATGCGTAAATCCCGGAACCTACACCCACATCCATTTCTGACCTATCCGTAAAAATGTTTATGTGGTTGGAGTTTAGATTTCTCCTTCTATCCAGCTCTCTCTAGAGAAACTTTTGAGTTCGAGTCAGTTGTCGCTTCAGTGGTCGCCCACTTGGTGATTGGTTGGTGGCCTTTTTGACTCTCTTTACAAAAAAGCGCACTTTTCGCGGCCACTTCCTTTGCCAAATATCAGTATCGGTATTAGCCCCAGCTTCCCCAGCTTAGGTTTTCTCTTCAGTTTAATTTACGGTCTAGTATACATCTCAGGTATTTTACCCTTTTCGATAATTGGAGTTGTATTCCATTTAATCTCGGGGGTTCGAATGTTGGAATGTTTCTTTTGTTGGTGAATAGGACCAAATCAAACCGCATCGAGACAGCTAGAATCTCGGCAATTACCACGGGCCACTGACCAATTGGTCCACACGCTGCATTCCATTCAACTCCCACTGCCTTAGTTGCGACAATTCACAAGAAAATGAAACGTTATTCCACTTTTTCTGTGACTGCCCGGAACTTGCCAGAGCCAGGCAGCGCACTCTCGGAAAATCCTTTTTCAAGGAACTATCTGAGATTTCCCACATAAAACTCTGCAACATCATCAATTTTCTTAACTCCACAGGATGGATCTGAAAACTATACTCTTATCTACGCCCATCAACATCCAGATCACGTGAGTTGTGGTATCAAAACGGCGCATCCGCGCTACTTGTGTCTCTGGCAGGCTTACCAGTTTCAACCACTTCTACCTACCTAATTAGAACCAAGTCTGTTTTTTTGGGTCTACATTAAGACCGCATCGTTTGGCCCAGTTGCTTAAAGTGATAAGGGCTGACTGTAGCTGGTCTGCGATTGTGGGTATAAATTTGCATGTGGGAAGTAAGACTATGTCGTCAGCATAGGCAACGACCCTTATTCCATTGATCCCCAGCTTTATTAGTATCTCATTTATTACCAAGACTCACAATGATGGTGATGTTACTCCTCCTTGTGGGGTGCCGCGGGAGACCAAAGCATGTATTTGGTATTCCCTAAACTCTGAGCTTATACTATAGCTAAATACTTTTTAAATAATTTACAAAACAAAAAATAACTAAAAATAACTCTAACCGGCAAATAATTAAATCAAAGTAGCAAATTCAAATTACCTTGCACGTGACGTAGATTTGTGCGAGCGAGATGGAAATAGACATGCGCAATATCATACCATTATATTCTATATACCTTGATCAGACATGCTATAACAAAAAGGGTTCAGACAATGCCAAAAAGCGGAAACATGAACTCAGTGATCGGCAAGAGCTCTATAAGCAAGACAGTTACGAGTCGAACTCCACAACGGGGCATCATTTCACTGCTCCTGTCCGTGATCCATTGGTGAAGTCCTATGCCCATGCTTTGAACAGGACGAACTGACAATCGTGCCACCAGAGGCATTCTAAATTTCATACTGGATTCGGCGAAATAGATGAACAAATAATTAATTCTATCTCTCTTTTATTCAACATATATATATATGTAGGTCAAGGACGAACACAAAGGTATCGATGGGGTGCATATTGTAACGCCGTAAGACATCTACACATGAACTCCATTGGGATATTGGTTAGCTTACTAAGGTATCCAATTTAATGAATTCTGCAGAAGCTACTGAAATGAGAAGAGGTCAGGTGTTGACTACCATTATCTACCAAGGAAATAATATTGAGTTTCGTAGATGTGTTAGTGTTACATAGGAGTATGTATTGGATTAAATATTTTGTAGCGATTAAAACACAAACTTTTGTTTTGTTTTTGTATTTATTAATTTTTACATTAACTCCTACATCATATTCCCATTAGATTTCTTTTTCATTTTATTAAATTTAGTACTTTGTGAAAAGAACAAGAGTTTTTTTTTTTTTTGCTTAAGTTTAGTTAAATATTCTTTTGTCAGTATTTAAGTTAAGTTCTTGTCAATATTTGATCAATAGTTATATAAATATTCTAACAAGATATAATAAAATATTAATATTTGTTTCGCGTGTTTTCTTTTTGTATTTAAATATTTACAGATAAATTAAAATATAGAAGATATTTTTAGTTCTTTTATTGCAGTAAAATAATAAACATATTGATATTAACGTTGGCTATATTAAAATTTTCTATGCTGCTCTAGATTTTTGTTTTTTTTTATTTACTAATTATATTCTTTGTCAAATTTACTACTACATCATTCCTTCGCACTTAGGCCTCGAATTATCCCTTTCTGTTTTTTATAAATTTTTTTATTTTACATTATTTGTTAAACTAGTTTTAAATGATTGCTTCTTTCTTTTTGTCTTATAATAATAATAATAATAATATTCTTTTTAATAGTATATTCTACAATCGAAAAACAATAACATATTATGAACTAGTTCTTTTTTTAAGGGGATGTGGTTTTTATTTTTTAACTTTATAATTATTATACTATACATTGGGTTTAGGTTTTGTTAATAAAACAGTGGCAACTCCAAAAAAAAAAATTAAAAATAATAAATTAGCAACGAAACACAGTTTTTTTGTTTTTGGTTTTAAAACTAATATACATACATTAATTTTTAGGTTATTTAACTGAGAGAAAAATGTATTTTTGTACTTTTAAGATTGTTTAGGGAGGGAAATGCAAACAGTGAGAGAGAGATAGAGAGAAAGATTTATAGAAGGAAAGAGTAGAGTAAAAGAGATAAACTATTTTAGAGTATTGTTAAGTTTTATAAAAAGTTAATTTTTTTTTCTGTTTTGTTATTTCATATTTCATTTTTTATACAAAAAGTCTTTTTGTATACTGCCAACTTAAAAAAATTGTTATATGCTGATGTTTTTACGGCTGTTCCTGTTGTAAGCGGTGCGTTCATTGTGTAGCATTCTCTTATACATTAGAGTTTATTTATTTATTTTTTAAATATATAATTTTAGTAGGTTTTTTAAATATATTTTCGTTTTGCATTATAATCTACCTTAATAAAGCTATGATCCCAATTTCAGCTGATATAATGGTACCTTACTGCTAAGCGAATCTACCATTGCTCTTTGGTTTTAGATGTGCTTTGGATGGTATTGTTTATTATTTAAGCATATTTTTTGTGAATGAAAATATTTTTTTAAATGGCCTGAACATTTTTTGTTTCTTTTGGATTTTGTGTAGCGTCTTCTCTGCTTTCAAAAATGCCAACAAAGAGTTTATTTGAGGTTTCGTCCTCTAACCGTGCTTGTTGATAGTCTCTGTCACGGGGGAAGACACCATTTCGCAAAGGTTATTAGTTTTGGCTTAAATGAAGATCTATGGACCTACATACTTATGTACACTAAATGACATAAAGTAGAAATACGTAAAGGAGCTTTTTAAAACTGCAAAAGAGCATGTATAAGATGGATAACCCATCGAAAGTTTAGAAAACTTATATGTATATATATTTTTTAAATATTCATTTACGTCTAGAGCACAATGCCCCTGAATATTATTGAACAATTGCACTACCTCAGTCGGAGTTCAACCATATATGTACATTTTTAAGCTTTAGAAAAGTTAAAAGCTAGTTTTAAGCGAACTTCAGTTCTGAAAAGTAAGATTCGTATATGCTATTATCTTCATACCATTTGTGTCTCAAAACCAATCGCTTTAGTGAAAGTGATAATCTGAGGTCTGTCTCATAACTGATACAAATGCTTAACCCTTTTCATCAAAAGTCTAATGTAGAGGGAATGTGTGTAACTTTGATGGTGCTACTCATGAATATTATGGGAGCGGAGTCAGAGTTTCTTTACGCAAAAATTTATTCTGCTAACCATCTGCGCATCAGATAATCTCTAAGTATTTTCTTTTGCAATCAATGTACATCTAAGGCTTTAGAACTGTGCAGAGTGTTGAACAGAGAATCGATCATCATGCTGCCATGTATGTTGATATCCGCAAAACAACCTTTTTGTGAAGCCTTCCACGAGCAACAAACCATCTACAGCTTTCAAAGACTTTTTCCTGTTAAGGACGAAACTATTCGAAATAAAATGTATTGAAATTCGAAGACCTTCTGAACTAACTTTTGGTTAAAACACCATTAGAGAGTCTATTAAACCTAAAGTAAAGTGATAAGAAGTCTTAAATGGAACACAAAGATTTTTCTTTTGGAAACAAATGTACACAAGCTTTAGAAAAAATGACGAGTATTACATGGAAGCTGTTGGAGCACAAGCAATTTCGAAGTTACATAATTTTATTGAAAAAAATACTTTAGCTACTGACGGAGTAATTACTATTGGATCGGTTTTTTTATTTTTTATTAAAAATTCCTATGCAAAATGTGTTGTGCGCCATCTTATAGAAAAAAGTATGTATTTTGAAGCTTGCTTTGTATATTTAAACATAAAAATTACTAGATTTTAATTTCGTCCCGCGAAATTCGACAAACACAATCATGTATGTAACTAGCTATATTTATTTGATATAAAATGTAAAGAGCAATGGTAAAATCTTAAAAGACTGGTCCCTTAATCAGACATTTTGAAAAATTTTTTATCGAAACAAAACATAAGTTCACAATATATAAAAATAATTTCCTTGGAAAATTAGGAGACATCGATATAGTTGTATACTTTTATATTTAGTTTAATTTTTTATCTTTATTTATATATAAATAGTTTTTTTCATTTCTGTATGTATAAGTTTTTTTCATTTTGTTTTAATTTTTTTATATATATGTAGGTATGTAAATATTTTTTTATTTTAATTTTGAACTTTCTTTGTATGAAAAAAATAAATAAAAATAAAATATATGGGAAGCTATTACTGGTTCCAAAATTTGTAACAGCATACATATATTTTTCTTCATTGCTTTAACTTGGAAGTATGTATTGAAGATAGGTGTAGAGAGAGCGGTTTGAATTAATGAGCGTAGTTTTCTCTTTATGGAAATATTGAAATGTGAAGATACTGTGGTAGGCTTTTGCTGAAGGATTTTCTTTGAAAGTAATGATTTTATATAAACAAAAAAAAGTAACTGGATACTTAGATGTATTCTCATTATATTTAAATTTAAAATTAAGGATTATTTTAAAATGAAACGATTGCTTTTTTGATAGGTTTTTGTTTTTCTTTTTTAAACAAGTTAACTACTCAAATTAAGAACTGAAACAACAATATGAATTTTCAATTCAGGATCAAATTATGTACATCTGTCTGCGTTTTCAGTGCCGATTTGAAATAAAGAATGCAAATCCGAGCTTTCACTTACTTAGCAAAGTAAACTTATTCTACAAATTTTGAACGAAGTTGTTTATATAGAATTCAAATAATGCTTTTCCGCATCCAGGACAGGGTAGAAATGAAGGAAGGATGAAAACCATACAAATTTGGTCTCTGAATAGTTGTTCAAATGAAAAGAGCGCATCAAGATATAGATAAACTCTAGAAAATGTTTTGGATTAGGACTGATCTTATCCCAAGTTATACTTGGCAGAGATGTCTTTTTGGTCTGCCTATGTTTTTTGTAAAGCGTATGATATCGGCGAGGTGGAGCTCAATCACGTCTTTACTCCGGTAGAATGAACTTGCATTTGTAAGAAGACCTTCGGGTAAAGGCTAAACATTCATTTAGAGGTGTTTCAAAGTTTCTCATAAAACTCAATTCCATTACATATGACGAATGGGGTTCAGATGTTTAAAGGGGTAAAAGCCCGTGATGAGTCAGATAATGATGTCGCGTCATCGTAAGTTTTGGAGAAATCTTGTTTAACCCTCCATTTACCAATATACATACTTATAGAATTATATAATTCCCAAAAATGGTTTACTTTCTTATTTGAGTAGTCTACTTAGACACTGACAAAATTAATTTCCACAAAATAATATAAACATTTATTTAACATTTATTCATTTTGAAAGGCACACAACTGATATGAAACGAAAGGACCTTCGCAAATGAGTTTTAAAGTAAAAAAAAAATAATCGAGAACGGCAGTGATATTTCATAATTAAAATTGTTGATTAAAAGATAAAAACAAATAAAACAAAATATACAATTCATGATTTTTATTTTCAAATGAAAAGAAATATAAATTCGTAAAAACAAACATCTACTCTAAAATTATTATTATAATAAAGAAAAAGTTGTAAAAAAGAGAATTTGTGATAATTAGTATATAATAGTTGTTGGTGTTTCTTTTTAAAGTTAAGCAAACATAGAAAAAGAAACAAAAAACAAATAACATGTCATTGGGTTTTTTTTACAACAGTTAAATTAAGATTATTATTGCCAATATTTAATTAATACATGTTTTTAACATTTTTTTTTTTATTTACAAAAATGTGTGTGTTAATTAAAATAACAATAAATGTGTATGTTTTTTTTAAATCAACAAGATTAAGAGAGATTTCAAGAATATATATTCTTAAGTTTTAAACTACGTATGTATGCATTATTCTTAAGAATTAAAAAATGAAATGAAAGAATGATGTTACACAAAAGGTATAATTATGAATATTGATTTTTTATTTATTTTTTTGTGTAAATTGTGGTTTTTTTCTTTGTTATGATGTATAACTCTAGTATATACTAAACATAATACAAGCTAATTCGAAAGCACTAATCATCATGTGTTTTTGTAGGGTTTTCACTATCATCGTTTGATTTTGCCGGTATGGTTGATTCTTCTGCTGTGTCCTCAATTGCGGCGATAGCAGCACGAGCTTCAGCATCTGGAGAAGATGGGCATTAAAATGTTTATTAGATTGGAGGGGTGTAGTAACATAAAAACAATAAGGCAATTAAAGTGGTAAGACTTGGGGACGATAATGCTGTTGTTGTGCTTATCAAACTATCGGAAGAACTGGCAAAGGGTTTTTCAATAGGGATGTCTGGATCTGTAACTTTGTAATCTGACAACTATGTGTATTTTCAATATTTTTAGCAACACAAATTCTCAGTGGGGTTTCCAATTTTATCATGAAAAGATGCACGGTCTTATATAACGTTCTGTATTTGTTACTTTTCGCTCGTTACGTAAAAGTAACGATTGCGTTTTAAGTCCACTGGCTCTGTGCTCGATCAACCACAGTCTGTACATCGTCGCAGCACCTTTTGCTGCCGTCTGCGAGAGTGTGCGTGATAGTCCAAACCTCTCGAATACCCATCGTCTACAATAGCTTAGATTCTCACAGCCATTTGTTGAATTTTGCACAAAGACTTAAGTCTGCGCCTGTATAAGACCCAGTTTACACAGGAGCTAAAGCCAAATGTCCATTTGTTGGGCCATATGTTTGCTGCCTGGGCGTAACAGCAGCACGAAATTGACTCAAATTTCAGAAAAAAAAAAACATCTTCAGCCACGAAGTGCGTTCTTGGCTAAACGGCTTTTAATATTGCAGTATGTGGGCTGCACCCGAAAAAAATTACTATTTGGTGCGGATTCCGAGTTGAATGAGTCATTGGACAAGCAGTAACCGTCAATGATAGAAGGTATCGGGTGATGATTACCAATTTGCTAAATATTTACTTCTAAGATAAGTGGCAAAATAAGTGCTCTATTGCGTAAAAAGTTCTCGAAACGCCTTATTATACAAACCGGTGACGTTTTTTGGCCGCTGAATTGACACCTTAAAATTTTTTTCTGCAGAGTTATGTCGTCACTCGTCCTGCCAATAAGCCTAGAACAATTCAGGAGCTAAAGGACTACATCCGAGCATTATTTATGCCAAAACATCATCGAAAACTGTACCTCTCCAATATGTTTTTGACGTAGAACTACGTGCCAAAGTATTACGTGCTAAATTTGAAAAATGAATATCACGAAAAAACGCAACCACCTTTATTGGAACTGCTCGTTAATGAGAAGGTAGGTATAAAGAAATGATTTACATTGCGTTAGAGGTTAGATAGAGATAGAAACTCCGTAACGAAAGCTAACGTGAGAAGTTCGCCCGGTAAAACACTGCGAGAAAAGCTGAAAAATTAACTCAGGGGGCTGAGGGACTGAGGGCCACAACTATCTATTTCTCGGGCATCCCACATCGCTGTGCAGCATAAGCTTATGGAAAATCTGGTCTGAGGCGTTCAGGGCAATACTTTGTAGCTTTATACAAGCACTTTTCAGGTGCTATTTATCAACAATCCATACTTGAGCCTCATCAGCACACTGCAAGCAGATTGACTGGTTATATTCAATCTATGTTGCACTTGTTTAATGTGAATATATGCATAGTATACACCCTGATTTTATGGATTATAAGTAGCAGCAGTTCCAGCAGCTGTGTTAACTTTTGATTCCATTTTTCTTTTGATTATTAAAAACGCAAGTCATGAAGAAATCTTAAAATGTATTCATTTGATATTCTTCGAATCTTAAAAGCATTCATCTACATTAATTGGAAAGTTCTCAAATGTTAAATTTCAAAATCAGTAGATTTAATTATGTTCCACTAAAAAAATATGTAAAGATCAAAAGACCAACTCTCTGAAAATTCGAAAATGTCACTTCGTAAAACAAAATGTAGCAAAACGACACCTTCAACGTTAATTGGATGTTTTATGCTAATTCGAAGAGGCGAACATCCTTTTCATCTTTCGCTACATCAAAGGCAAAGAACACCACGCGCCATCTAATTAGAATTTCATTCTATGGGAACATGGAAATAATGCCTCACATACCTTTTACAGCCTGCTCCTTCCAGATTTTCTTATTCTCCGTAAGACAGGTAACCCACGGCTTCCGTATACGAAATTTCTGTTTGACACCAGCTCCACTGGGCGCTACCTCATCCGAACTGTTCTTTGAAACTTCCACACCCTCGCTGATTGCCTCGCATGATGACTTACTCACCACAGAACTACTATTCCCATCGTCAATATTCGCATTGGCGTTCTTGCACATCGGTGCAATCGGGGCCAACACATACTCCAACATATCAGCACACACTGACATACTGGGATCCACAATGAAATCGATAAAACCGATTTGTGACTCTGCCACCAGCGTATTGTTTCTATCACACAGCGGACTGAATGGCAAACCCAGTTCTCGCTCCAGATCGCCCTGCCTGAAGAACTCCTCCAATAGCAACATCGTCCAGCGATGATGCAGAGACCACTTCTTGGCAGGATGCGAAATATCACAACAGTGCAATACTAGCGCCAGCGCTTTTGATTTGTCCACCGTTGGCTCTGCCAAGGTGAGTAGATTTTTCATATTCTTTAGTTGTTGGAAATGGAACGACATGTCTGTCGAAAGGACCATGTCGATAATTAAAGTTCTCAGCTCACGAAATTCCTCGCGTGACAAATTCGACAGAATGTTGCAATCGTCCTCTTTGAGCACACGGAATGCCGCACTAATGTGATGGTTCTCCAGCACAGCACGGTCATTGTAAATCAGAGCAGTCTCAGACCCCGACATCACGTGGAAATTGTTTGTGGTTCCCGTGTGTTCAAAGTCGTGTATTAAGGCAGCCAATAGGGTGGCGAAAATCTCTAGATCTGTCATCCAGTTCATCAGACCCGTCTGACAGAGCATAAAATGAATCGTTTGAGTGACATCGGCCGCATGCAAATTGTTATGGTATGGATTACGGAAGCGGCAGTATCCCTCTTCGATGCGATTAAGGAACGTTTCCAAAGTAGCGGGCGCAATTTTGAACTTGTGAATGATTCCGTAACGGTTGAGCAAATCATAACCTAAATATTTGACCGGTTGGCCATTGGCCGCTTCCGCTAAAGCGAATACATCAAACGACCAATCATCAAGAGTCTGAAAGGATGAAAAAAAAAACAGTGTCAATTGGTTTAGATAAGCTTTAGTTGAAACAATACCTTTAAAACTTTAACAACATCAGGCGGAAATTGCATTAACGCTGAACTTGAAACCCTCCGGTATATTCGATCCACAAATATACCGGCACGTATGGCATGTGCCACCGACCGAAATTTCGGCTTCTCATCGTTCCTCTTACGGGTTGTAGCCAATTGTCGTGTGAAAGTGGAAGCCAGCCACTCACGAACCTCTGGCGGTACAGCATCCGGTTGCACCTCGGATAGTTCATCATCTTCGTCGGCGAGCCTCCTGTTTTGTGATTAATTTTTTGAGGATTTTTTTGGATTGTTTTAAGGAAGGATTAAGGAAAATTTTGATTTTCAAAATTTCGAAACAGGGTTTTTGGGAAAAAAATTAAAAAGTTTTCATTAGTATTTTGTCATTAGAGAGTATTTTTAAAAAAATTAGAAAAAAAAAATCAAAAATTAAACTTGTGAAAAACTCAAGCATATCAAAAAAAGGAAAAAAGAAATATTTATAAAAATTGATTAACAAAAAAATGTATACCTAATATAAGTTGGTAGTGTTTTTTTTTTTTTAATATTTTTTTAATTTACAAAATGGGATCACAAACATTAATCATGCTTAGATAAAACATTCACAAGGTAAGTTTTGTTGGCTTTTATTGTAGTTAAACTTATAAAAAATAAAAAAAAGAGTTATTGTGCAGTTGTGTCGTGAGAAAAGTTTTCGAAAAAAATGTGTTTTATTACTTTTCATGCTTTTGTGCAACTATAATCTAATGCAATTATAATTATATAATTTTTAAGTAAATTTTATTAAAATTGCTGAGGTTTGAGATGCAGATGATTCTGTGTGTAATGATTTTTGTGAACGATATTAATTAAGACATAGATTATTCAATTATTTACAGCCTTATTATAAGCAACACTTATTGTAGGGAAGGTGACTATTGTATGTATTTTCTAAGCTAGTGTATAAGTTGTCAGAATTATTGAAAAGGTAGTATGTATATTTTAAGCATTTAAAATTATGTTTTATATTTTTATACAGCTCGGTTATAGTTCAGTAATAAGTATTAGTTTGTTGAATCAATTCTGGTCCAATAGTTACATTTTGGCTACCATATTTTAAAACATAAATTTATGAAACCAAGAGGAAAATGATAAATTACTTTTGAGCTTGAAAAAGTCAAATATGTACTCGAGTTATTGAAGTGTAGACATTACAGTACCTAATTTTTATTTCATTAAGGCTGAGCTACAAGAAATTTAACATGGCGTACGTATGATCTATCAGCAATATGAAAGTGATTCATAAATTTTGTCTTACTGTGGATATTCTCCAAATGAATTGTGCCAACTTTTTCTAACAATTGACCACATAATGTATGTATACATACAAATGTTTTATAGTGCCGCGATGGAAATAGGAAGTCACGTTTTAGTGTTCCGACAAATTTCAATCAATTCCAGTGCCTACATTTTATTACCTCCGGTATAACCAAAATCAATTTAGATATATCTATTGAACCTTGTCACACCGAACAATGACAATAGCCAAAAACCACAAAAAGTATTCATTCCATGTTCTATAAAAGCATATTGCTAATGTTATCCCGACAGGATCAATTTACTTTACGACTTATACCCCTTAACAAACGGTTTTTATGCAACCGAAATAAAATGCATTTCAATACTTTGACCAAATGAGTATTTTATTGCTCTTTTTGTTGCAACCCATTTAAATATAATCCCAGTAGAACAAGGCACTTGAACGAGGACATTCGTCCACAGCAGACAGAGGACAAACTATAAAACCAAAAAAAAAAAATTGTTTCTTTTATAGTTCCGATAACATCACATGTAATGAAAACTTCTCGTAATATTAAACGATAAGATGTGAAATTTATCGAAAATATATACAAATGTCAATTGTAGTCATCCAAAAAAGGTCTCCAAAAAGAAGGACATTTTCCCACGGTAAATAGGTGCATATATTTGTGGGTAACTTTAAATTCGATTGCGCTTGTAATTATGACCACTCGCACTGGACAGAACTTTTTAAGTAATTTTATATAAAAATTTTATGTAAATGTCCTCTTTTAGCCCGAATCTAAAACCAAAGAAAAAAGAAATATCTAATTTAATAATAAAAAACGCCCGGATACATATTATAACAAAAACCAACAAAAAGATACTCTGGCTTATTGTGGCTAACTGTGTGTTATGTAAAAAAGGAAAACTTGAAAGTGAATAAAAGTTATTGTTTTTAGAAATGGAAAATGAAAACTTTTTCCATTTGGTTGCACTCTTATTTAGATATACACAATGTAGCAAGGCTGTTCAAAGGATTCTGTTTTCTTTTACTTAAAGGTCTATAAGAGGCAGACAAAATAACAAAGGGAATGATGACAAAATAATCTTCGAATTAAAAGTGGAAGAGAGAGAAGTTATTTTTATTTATATTTTCAGTCGGGACATTCTAATTCAACGTGTTTCGGGGCTGTCAAGGACAAAAGCGCGACCTGACTGACGTCCTTTTGAATTGTGTGGTTGCCTTAAGGAGTTATTGCGTGATGGTTGGGGAAAAATAAATTGAAAAGAAAATAATTTTGTAGGTACATGTCTGGCTTTTTAAATATAACTTTTGTAAATCGAATTTGTTTCGTTAATTACAATGGAATTTTTTCCGCTGAAATTGCGATTAATTATAATAGAAGATTGTTATAAAATGCAGAGTTCGATTGCACTACCATATTTGTGGAAAGTTTAAGAGTGAAGTTTTATTCATAAACTGACTGACTGTTGCAAACATCGGATGTGACATTCACTGAAGACGTCATAGTCTTTGAAAATGCGACACTTTCATGCCAGTGTAGTTGAAGAATGAAGAACGGAATCGAACAATTGGACAGAAACCGAACTCGATGACAAATGGGTGTTTTAAAAGCTCAAAGATCTGCACAGAGAAGCAGGACTTAGTACCAAGTAATAGCACTCCCACTCATTATAGAGTTCCTAAGGCACTTGTAGAAAATGAAAATTTCAGTAAAAATTGTTAACAAAACTAATGACGAAGCATGTCGACCGGGACAATTTATTCGGTCGTATCAAAATATTTACTTTATCAATCTGTTTTCAGTCGCCATGGGTAGTTGACTAATGCATTGGAATGCTAAGCGGATTGACCCAAGTCAGAAAAAACACACACAAACGTTCTTCAGCGTTTCCATCTCTTGGCAAGTCCCTTCCATTTGTGCGAAAAATATAACATCCATTACATGAACGTTTAATCCCTTGGCTCTCTGTGAGCTGACGCGCTAAATATTTGGGTTTATTTTTGATTGCAACAAAAGAGACCAACCTCAGTTTTCAATGGCAAGCAACTGCTTAACTTCCATTGTGTGAAGAAATTCAATTTGTTACACTGTTTACAAATGAGCAACTACATATTTAGATCATCTTATATTTTTAAAAGCTTACATTACTAAATTGATGACATAAAGTGTACACAAACATGTGGGAATGCAAACAATAAAATCAAACCCAAATAAACCAAATATTGATTTTTGATATTGAATACACCTTTTCATATATGTATCTTTAATCCTGTATATTCAAATATACCTATTTTTAAAGGGGGTATATTTGGGCTTATCACAAAAGTTGCACCAGCATAATCAAGTCTAAATAAAAGTGGTTGCGTCAAACATTTTGCTCATAATTACAAATTACAAAATAATCGGATTAGACAAAATTTTGACGAGGGAAAACCCGTAAATAATCACAATTTTAAACAAAACGTCATTCATTTTCGTGTACGTATGTTACTAACGCATAGCCACAGGCCACATACATAATTAATTATTAATTAGGATTTTTGTAATCTCTTTCGATATATTTTGGCAGCAAATTAACCTTTAATCGATGCCAAAATAAACATACATACGTGTGGTCACATTAACAGCACAACGATTACAGAACCATTTTTCGGTAAATTTTTGTGTGGCAAAATATAATATCCTTATTCCGTGAGTACTCTTGAGATAAAGTTTGCAGCACCCTAAAAGGACTTGCAGAAGTTTAACAACTTAATTCAAGTCAATGGTCAATTTACACAAAAGTTATTCCATAAGATTCCCAAAACATTATGCTGCATTAAGGATGCAGAGAAATTCACTAAAAGTTACTCTGATTGGAAACTTAGTCTTGCAACTAGTTTACACATCAAAATTCGAATTCCAGAACAAGGAGAACCAACAACACTAACACTTAATAGAGCAATCACCAGCAATCGGAAATTGGATTTGTTTCGTTTGTACACTGCATCGCAACCCAAGAGATTGTTTCAAAGGGCACAGGACTGCCAACGCATTAAAAGTTTTACCATCGTCCTGTCAGCCAGCGAAAAACTTCCGGAAACATTTTGCAAACACTTAACAACACAGAACAGAGTCTGAGATTCATTTTTCGCGGAGAAACTCTTTTAATTTGCTTTTATCAACCCTCAGGGTGATGATGCGTATGAAGGAATATTTAATTAAGGACATTCTCAGTGTGTTCAGTGCTTCAGGCGTGCCAGGAAAATAAACCTTTTTATTTTGTTTTTGTACACTTTCCTTTCGTCAAGCATTTAAGCAATTTTTATTTATTTTTAAACCCTATCTCAACGCACACCTTTTCTTCTTCTCCTGTTGCTCCTTGGCACGGAATTGAATTATGAACTGTATCAGTTCAACAGTGATTACACTCTGTTGTCGACTATCTCGTCTAAGACGACTCATGCCTGTCCTGACTGTTATAGTCCGAACATCGGTTAAAGTTCCACATTAAATGTTAAACACACCGTCATTTACAAATTGCGAAAAGCAGGACAAAAGGATTACCACCGAAACTATTACACAAATATTTTTTAAGTATACTCCTGTAAAGTTGGTAACTAGAAATTTTTTCCGAAAGATATTTTTAGAACTTAGTCCTTTGCACGTTTGGTTTAAACTAAGAGCAAGAGACACGAAACGAAAGTAGTGGAGTGTTGTTATACTCCTTATTATATTTTTTTTTCTTCCTTTTAACATTTACCTTAAGACGACTGATGTATATATGTACAAAGGATTAACAACAACAAAATAACGATTAAAGCCACGAAATGGCAACGAATTTGCACACACAAAACCCGAGAGTGAAGCAACGGGAATAGACCAACGACGACGACGACTTGAATGTTGTTTGATGGCGCACGAATGTTGGCAAACACGAAACCGAATATAAAAGTCCGTATACCCATCGTATTAGTGGTTATATTTCTTGCTAATAGTTTCTCCTTTTTTGAAATGGGAAAATGTCAGGCACCTTGAAAGGAAGGGAAATGCTGTAAAACCGGAAGTAGACCACAGTACTATTATTAAAATGAAAAAAATAGCAAAGCCCATAGTCACTGAACAATAACACTGATAAAACAAAGTAATATCCTTTGGAATGGGTTGCAAATTTTGATTTTGCTCGACCTTTGGAGTGTTCTAACCGAAGAATCGTCAAAAGATTCTATGTAAGGTGTTAAAATGTGCGTGTCAAAGAGAATATTACTGCTGTTAGTTAAAATGTGGCTGCAGATCCAAATTCCAAATTCCAAATTTGATGTCATTCGCAGCAATTTGGGCACTCTATGTGCATAAAACATTTGAATGAAATGTATGTTCATGGAGCTTCAACAGAATGTATCTATGTGCCACCCAGCGAGCGTTATTGAGACTTAAAACTAGGTGACAAGATCATTTCGAAAGAAGGACCTGTGAATTGGCCTTCGAGATCGTGTTACTCGATATCTTTGGATTATGTTCTTTGTTGATACTTGAAGTCATCTAGCCAACATAACTCACTTCGTTGGAAAAAAAGGCCACAATTGCGATTAAGTGAACCAAAATTGGACTGAAAGTATGCGGTTTGTCGAAGCCAGCTGGGATGGCCCTAACACCAAAGTTATTTTTAGATGCTTATATAACAAAATGTGCTTTCAAACAAAATCAAAAATTGGCTGTTTAATGAAAAGTATGCTTTGTATTTCAATCCAAGGTTGTGACACTCTTAAAACACAGCCTTGACGTACATCAAGGACAATGCCATAGTTTATAAGATCGACCTGCTTAGTCCCTGGTCCAAAGGTCTTTTGAGCACCTGTGTTCATTGTCTAAGTAAAAAGTGAAAAATTAAAAGAATATAAACTTTTTTTAACTCACTCGCGCTCAGGAGAGATAATGATGCTTTGAAACTCTTGTCTTCGAGGGTGGTGTCTAGAATACGTGGATACATTTTTTGGTGCCATTGCTTAATAACTCACAGTTTTTGCATTTCTAACTTTCTGATGTCATCATCATTACTCAGTAAGATCAATTCTATAAGCCGAAGCCGAAGAAAACTGTTTATAAATTTTTATGAGACAAAGGGATACATACATTAATGAAAAATCTATGGCACGTCTGATTCACATGGAACCCACCTTGAGAAACAGTTAAAGTGCTCTTGCCTGCTGAGCATGGTGACCCAGGCGTGAATAATATAATTTGTCATGAGAAGTAGCTCCTTTCCATTAGTGTGAAAAATGTAAAACGCACAATATGAATGCTTTCAAGAAGCTAACCCCAAACTATATATGGGCTATGGCGCCAAATTGCGACGAAACATTATTGCTGACTGACCCAGTAGAGCCAGCATGAGATGGCCTAATATATTATTAGGTGTAGTGACAGCTTTAATATATCTACAAGTCAACTGCACAGGTGCATTACTATAAATCTTAATTGCATGCTTCTACATCCAAAACAATTTATCACAATTTATTCCAATTGCCAAACCAAGACAAAATCTTCAATAAATACCACGAAACATCTCGTGCAATTCGTAACTAAATTGTGCTTGTGTTTCGACTTTCCAAGAAGATAGTAAAAATTTATCGAAGGAGGGTGGCATATGGAAGTCTAACCCATTTCCTTTTCCTTCCGGAGTCATTGGTTGCAGCCCATTTGCTATAAAAATTCTGGAACACTGTAGCCCAACCCGCCATTTAATTACCAAATGAACCGCATAGTTTCTGACCCTAAAGCACATCGCACCTAATAAAGAGCAGAGTATGAGAGGGCTGTAGTATCAAGTCCCCCCAAAGGTAAAAATATCGTGACTAGTGTTTTATTAGTTTGGAAATTGGAGGGTCATTATTTTGTATATACTTTATTCAGAGTTAAACTGAAAATTTGGCTTGTAAAGAAAAATGAGAAGTACTTAACCAACGGAAAAAAAACGAATGGAATATAAAATTCGTCAGGTACGTTAATTTCTAGGATAATGTTGTGAAAGGAATCGACACCCTTCCCACTACAATAATGATTAGCGCCGATATACAGGCTCAATTGAGGGTGGTAGACCTCTTGATCGGAAAGCAATTGAGTTTGTGGTCACTTCATTTGCGATTAATAGGGGTGAAAAAAATAAATTTCATTTTTATTAGAAAGATTGAACGGGGAAGTTAAGTACAAACAAGAGTTCAAAAGATAGATTTGATAGTGAATCATCAGTTCGCCTGTGTAGTGGTGACACGCAGAAAAAATATTAACACTGATGGCGGTGGTGAGTCTTCGTGTGGAAACTCACACTCCTATGAGTTTTAAGGAAAAACTAGTTGCGCTAGCCATTTTCAATGCTCAAAGGAAGTAATTTAAAATGGTGTAGATTCTGGCCGAAAAATTGTTGTCAATAATATAAATTGACCGCTGGTAAGCAATTAAATGTATGAATTGAGAAAAAAAATTCTTCCTAATCATCTACGTCTTATCAAGAACTTGTGCAGCACGTGTTGGGGGTACTTTTAAGAGACTACAATCGCTGTGTATTGATAATTTGAAATTATTTACCGACACACATTTCGGTCATTTTGGTTGCCAAACAATGCGTAACAATAAATAACGACGTACTTTGGTGAATAAATCACATTGAGGATGTGACACTATCGTTTCAGTTAGATTTTCTTAAATCAACTGGTTTGGTATCAACCGCATTTCGAAATAAACACTAAACGATGTAATATTAATTTATCAAAGCTCTTGCTGACACAGCGTCGCGTTTTGCCTATGTGCCATCCGATGCAGGGAAGGACTTCCGCTAGTCTCTCAATGAGATTGGTAAACAGCAAAAGGTCACAGTTTGTTTGGTTCCAGGTCACTACGTTTAGCTGACGAACTAGTCAGAATCTTTTCTCTACGACAGACAGTAAGAATCTAAACCATGTCAAAGAGCCTATGTCCATTCTAAATCCACACCGATACTCGAAAGTTAATTATAAATGGCAACATCAAACTTATTTGGCATATCATCGATCGTTAGAAATAGAAAGTGTCAAGCGTCATAACAGGTCACTACATTCCAGGTAGGCATGCTAATACACCGGGTAATGTAGGGTTCTAGCGACGCGAGGAGCTGTCTGTCAAAAACGAAATTTTATATGGGTTGATGGCATTTCCGCTAGTCCAGTCATATCTTGAGGTGACGATTGTTTTGATGATTAGGTGTGAGATACTTCGATCCAGTTTCTGGCTTTACGATATTGTGTTGGTCTACATCACTCGTTTTTGAGAAATTGGTTTTATTTTTAAACGCAGTTTAAATATGGCAAGAAAAATTTTGAATTTCAAAAGATGGGACCTCGAAAAAAAAACAAACTCCACAATAACACACATAATGTACTGATTTTAATTCTTTTAAAGATGATTGCAATATACATATGTACATATCTCGAGGATGCTAAAAATAATAAAAGATCACCACCGACGGCTTTCATAAATACGAAGGTGAAATAAAAAGTTGGTATCATAATGCGGTCTTTTTAATTCACGAAAGGGAAAAAATTATCTAGAATGACATAAAAAAGCACTTTGCTTGTGTGGACGGCAACAGCTTGGAAAAGATTAAGTGTTTGTTTTGTTCCTTTTTTCACAGAAAGTCACTCAAATGTAAATTCACTTCAAGTTCTACTATTTCAATTTAATTAATATTCAGAAATTGAATATAATAGAAATAGATAGCAATCTGCAGCAAAAGATTGTATTTTTATACGCAGGATACTCTTTATTACCATAAATCCATTGTCTAATTTATTTTTCAATAAAACGTTTGTCGCGTAAAGGAAAGCAATACTTACTTTTCGGGTTTTTCCATTACTTTTCTTTGTTACTATTCATTACAATAAAAATCACTTTCTTTAAGATTATTGTCGCACATTATTAAGTGTTCCTGTCACAAGACCGATACCTAACCACTCTCCGCTTAAACTAAAAATTCAAATTATTCAAATCTACTTCGCACAACTTAATCCCTTTATCGAATGCAAAGAAAAAAAAAAAGAAAAACTGAAATTTTTCGAAACATACTAATTCAATTGAAACTAGTGATTGAAAATTAATTTGTGATATATCATGATTTTTAGTTGATTGATCATTGGCAAAAAAAAGTTGTAAAATACTTATATTAAATGAAAAACTAAAAAGATTGTTAACAAGAGACAATTTTTGACTTCTTATCGTTGAAATGAAATTTGTTTACAAATCTTATCAGCCTTCAAAATGTGAATAAGATGAGTGAGTGAAACTCTAAGAAATTTGGCGATAAAAAAAGAAACTAACATAAAATTGACTTTTCGACAACATCTCATCAATTAAAATCTAAGTGACCTCACCACAGGAAAGACGATTGTCATAGTCGTGGCATGTTTAGACGAATTGGTCTAATAAATTACGTTTTACAAGGTAATTCTATTGCAGTTAAAATTGAACAAGAATTAGATCATAGCAGTTACAGTATTCATAAATACAAAAAAATATTTATAAGTATATTTTTAATTCGAAAATACTTATGCCAAGGTAAATTTCTTATCATTTCCTATACTCGAAATCCGTTGATCCTTCCTATTGCCAGCTATTCAGTTCTGTCAAACAATTGCTTGCAATTTCAAGAAACACTAACTCCGAATTCACTCCAAAACAACACGAGAAGGCTTAATGCAGCTAACTGAAGAGAGCTAACGAAGGACCAAGATCAATAGAAGACTACGGGCAGAGGTCCTACATGGACTGTGAGCCTTTTCAAATGAACAAAAATAGAAATTTATATGTTAATCCAAACATGGAAAAAAGCAATAAGGCTATATTAGAAAGAATGTCACTCCTTGAGAGGAAAAGCAGCAACAAAAAGGCTGATCAAAAAAGACAAATATGATGGATCATATAAAAATTCTAGAATGGAATGCTAATGGTATCGAGAAGCGCAAAGAAGAAATTCAGGTAATTCTCGACGTGAACCAAATAGATATATGTCTTGTCTCAGAGACGCACTTTAAATTTAAAACAGATTTCAAACTGCAAGGGTACGAATTATATCACTCCCCACACCCCCATAATTCGGCAAAATGCGGGGCTGCAGTTATAATAAAGAAGACAATCGATCACCATGTAGAGGCTAAATTCCAATCACGTGAGATTCAAGGAATATCTATAAATGTAAAAACTAAAAGTGGGCGAATATCAGTCGGATCAATTTACTGCTCTCCTAGCTATAATATCAAAAAACATGACTTTAGTAACCTCTTCCGCATATTTTGCAATAGATATATCGCAGGTGGAGATTTTAATGCCAAAAAATTGGGGATCTAGACTGACAAATACGAGAGGAAAAGAATTATATGAAATGATTAAAGAAACTGGCGGCAAATATCACTCAACGGGAAAACCTACCTACTGGCCAACAGATAGGAATAAAACCCCGGATCTTGTCGACTTTTTCGTAACAAAGAATATCTCGTCAAACACTATAAAAGTAGAAGAAGGACCAGATCTTGATTCAGATCATTCCACAATACTTATGACACTTGGCGAAAAAATCACTCTCAAAGAAAATATCCCAAGACTAGCTAATAAACTGACTGACTGGAACTACTTCAGACAGAATCTTGAGGATAGTATCCACCTTTTAGGAACAATTGAAACAAAAGATCAATTAGAGGAGGCTGTACAGACTTTTACAGTTAATATCCAAAAAGCTGCATGGGCTGCAACACCTAAAACAAAAACCAAACTAAAACAGAATTCTTACCCAAAGGAAATATGTGAAATAATTGCAAAAAAGAGAAAATCTAGAAAACGCTGGCAACAATCAAGGGCGCCAAGCGACAAAACAAGGCTCAATAATCTAGTCAGTAAACTCAAAAGATCGGTAAGAGAATTTAAAAATGAATCTCTTAAATCATACCTTTCCAATTTGACGAATGATGCTAGTACCGACTACTCGCTCTGGAAGGCGACAAAGAGAATGAATAGGCCAATAGCACATATTCCACCAGTTAAAACCAGGGAAGGTAACTGGGCAAAAAGCAACAAAGAAAAAGCGAATTTATTTGCTGAGTATCTTGAAGGCGTCTTCCAACCGTATGAAGATAAAGACTGTCAAGAAACGGAAGAACTGTGCGAAGAAGAGGGACATATTCAACCGGTAACGGCAAAAGAAATTGCCAAAGAAATAAAAGAAGGCATCAATATCAAAAAAGCCCCGGGATTTGATTTGATAACAGGGGAAATCCTACGACAATTCCCAAAAAAAGGCCTAAAGAAACTAGCGCAGATTATAAATGCTGCATTCAGGATAAGGTATGTACCCAGCATGTGGAAAGTAGCGGAGGTAATTATGATACCAAAACCAGGCAAACCACCTAGTGAAGTCACCTCCTATCGCCCCATATCGATACTGCCTATGTTGTCCAAGCTATTTGAAAAGATGTTGATTAAACGTCTGCATAAAATCATTGAAGAAAAATCACTAATTCCAAACCATCAATTTGGTTTTAGGAATAAGCAGTCCACGATTGATCAGGTGCACAGAATAACAGATAAAATCGAAAAAGCATTTGAAGAGAAAAAGATATGCTCTACTATATTTCTCGATATAGCACAAGCTTTCGATAAAGTATGGCACAAAGGACTGATCCATAAATTGCAAAAGCATCTGCCTAAGCAATACTCAGATATTCTAGAATCCTACATATTGCAGCGATTTTTTAGAATTAAACAAGGAGATGATTACTCCACACTGAGAGAAATAGATGCTGGAGTGCCACAAGGTAGTGTGCTAGGCCCTGTATTATATCTTCTGTTTACCAGGGATCTGCCAAATAGCGATGAAACAACCGTGGCAACATTTGCAGATGATACTGCTATCCTTGCTGTGGGAGAAAATGTCGAAGAAGCGACAAAAAAGCTACAGATGGCAGTAAATAACATATCAAAATGGACAAAAAAATGGCAAATTAAATTAAATGACCTAAAGTCATATTAATTTCACCAATAAGAATGTTCAGCATATCCCAGTGTTCATAAATGGTAATGCAGTAGAATATGCAAACACAGCCAAATATCTAGGCATGACCTTAGATGCAAAACTGCGCTGGAAACAGCATGTAAAGAAAAAAAGAGAGGAACTGAACATGCGTTACAATAAAATGTATTGGCTTATTGGGAGATAACTCTTGTCTGTCAAATTACAATAAACTGCTTCTTTATAAGCAAGTTATAAAACCAGTATGGACTTATGGGCTCCAGCTGTGGGCATGCACATGCAAAACAAATTTAAAAAAAATACAAACATTCCAAAGTAAAGTACTACGAAACATAGTAAATGCACCATGGTACATAAGAAACGCTGATCTACATAGAGATCTAAATGTTGAAATGGTTGAAGATGAAGTAAAAACAGTTGCAAATAGACATACATTCAGACTTCTCAACCACGTCAACGTAGAAATGACAGATTTATTAAATACTGACAATCTTGTTAGAAGGTTAAGAAGGAAAAAACCATTTGAACTAACTACCTATAGATAGTTAGAGTAAAAGTAAGGGAACTAAAACAATAGCATATAGTAGACCCAACACAACATTAAATAATTATATGAAAGACAAATTGCTGATTAGTCGAACGACTAGGTGCAATAATTGGAAAGGCTGGCTTCTCCCCCTCCTGCGATGAAATGCCAAGATGGCCTTACCGTAGGGAAAAGGGGAAGAAGGGAGAAGGGGTTAGTGGGTAGAAATCCCACACTGTTACTGAGTACGGGCTCAGTTTCGTCTTTTGAAGATTACCACCTCCCAGCGCAAAAAAAAAAAAAAAAAAAAAAAATATGTTAATCCAAAAATTTAATTCTTTCTGACCAATCCTTTATAATATATGATTTTTTCTACACATTTGTTCTCTTTAAAGTTTTTCAAAACGTTTTAGTTGCCGATTCAGATGTATACAAGTCAAGTTTAAAACCACCTTCATAGCTGATGCCAGAAAACATGCCAGAGTTGGTATGGTAAAACTATACGCTTTAGGCTAGTGGGAACTGAAATACATCACGGAATAATATTCGGAGGTGCTGAGATAGGTAGGTAGAAGTGGTTGAAACTGGTAAGCCTGCCAGAGACACAAGTAGCGCGGATGCGCCGTTTTGATACCACAATTCACGTGACCTGGATATTGACGGGCGTAGCTGAGAGTGTAGTTTTCAGATCCATCCAGTGGAATTAAGAAAGTTTATGATGTTGCAGAGTTTTATGTGGGAAATCTCAAATAGTTCATTGATAAAGGGTTTTCCGAGAGTGCGCTGCACTCTGGCAAGTGCCGGCCAGTCACAGAAAAAGTGGAATAACGTTTCCTTTTCTTGTGAACTTTCGCAACTGCGGCAGTGGGTGTTGAACGGGAGGTGCTGAAGAAAGAAATAACTCTGAGTATTTAAAGAAAGAAGAATTCAATCCCAGTTCATGGTCTTAACTGCAGGTCAATGAAGTACAATTCCACTAAAACGAAAACAAATATGGAATAAACCCATATTAATTTCAATCAAAATCAATTCCATTGCCAAAGGACATTAGATACAATACAACAAAATCAAAAAATAGACTCCAGCTACAAGCTAAGAAAAAAAAATAAAAATTGTAAGAAATGATGTGAAGCCATCACATACAAGAAGCATACTGTCCATCAATGGCAGGCGTACGCAAAATGTATTATCCTGTCACTACTACCGACATCATTGACCGTCGAAGGGATGGATGGATGGATAAACCAAAAGACAATAAATCGTTATCTTTCAAAAGCAGGACACCGGCCAGACCAAACGAGGAAACCCCTACAAAAATCATCTATTCCCCAGAGTAAAAAGAAAAGAAAAGAAAAGGTTTGTCCTTTTTATTCTCCTTTGGGAATGTAATAGGATTAAGAAGTTGTATGGAAGAGTTTTCTTTTGTATTTGGAAATTTAGAAGATTTTTTTCTTCTTTCGGTTGTAGATTAACTTTTTTATCATCACGGCAATGAGTTCCTTTCGTCTCCTTTCCATCTTTCAAGAAAAAGAGGTTTGTTTGCTTTTAATCTGAAGACAAGTTCATAACGAATTTATCAAGATTTTCCACTCATCAGAACTTCATCAGGACTTAATTATATCTTAAAACTTTGTTTTATCGTTTGATCTACATACATCTAGGTTCATTTCGAAACTTTGAGTCTTATTGAGTCATTGCATAGAAGAACATAAATTTGAGAAACACATACATACACAACCAGTACCATTACCATATACAATGGTTTCTATTAACTTAATATCATCCTGTCCGCTCTTTATGAAAAAGGACGGAATTTTGGTTGGTTGGCATGGCACAGAACAAAGTCGGAACTGGCCATATAGTACTTAGATTCCAGACTGAATTTTAATTGGTACCAAGAAGATGAATTCCAGAAGGAGTAATAAAAAGTGTGCAGTGGTTTTACCATAACATCAAACAATTCCGCAGTTGTCATTGAAGGTCCTGAGGGAAAAAGCATGCAAAGAACTGGAGGAAGCGATAGATTTATCGGCTAATACCACAAGTGGACCATGGCTTAACCGAAAGCATACATATTATTGTCGATTTCCACATAATCTAGTTACTGGGACCAAATTGTATATAATGATTCTTCCTTCAAATGTCAATGATTCCGAAAAGAGAGGCCAATTGGTCCACACGCTGCCAAGTTAGGCATCCCGTTCAACCCCCATTGTCGTAGCTGCGACAATTTACACGAAAAGGAAACTTTATTCCACTTTTTCTATGACTGCCCGGCACTTGCCAGCCAGACAGCGCACTCTCGGAAAACCCTTTTTCAAGGAGCTATCTGATATTTCTAACATAAAATTCTGCAACATTATCAATTTTCTTAACTCCATAGGATAGATCTGAAAACTACACTCATAGCTACGCCCATCAACTTCCAGGTCACGTGAGTTATGATATCAAAACGGCGCATCCGCGTTACTTGTGTCTCTGGCAGGTCCACCAGTTTCAACCACTTCTACCTACCTACCTACTTACCAAAAAGAGAGAAACTGCGGAATAAACTTAAGGAGAAGCCTACAGTGTAAAATATAACCAAGCAAATGCTAGATATAGTAGATAAACTAGCTAGCACCCTTGAAGAAGGTCTAGCCTAGCTAGAGCCTGGCCACCATGAACTGGGCAAATCCTTTGAACTGAAACGACATTTCGAGGGAAAATTGCTGGCATTCTTTTCTTTTTTCATTACACTGTCTAGAATGCCAACGGCAGCCAATGTCGCATCCATTTACACCAGCATCAGCAGGTCACAAGATCTTGAAATCAGGAGGTCAGCTAAGCTGCACTATGTTTGTCTGGCCTTTATGAGTACTGGAAATATGTTCAGCAGTATCTTCCATATGCAGATGATATAGCAATTATTTTCCTCGATTGAACAATCTGCGAAAACAGCAGTCCTTATAGTCAGCAAAACGAAAACAAAATATGTACATGAGGCTATAATCGAGTTCCCCAAAACATTCGGGTAAAACCTTGATCGATTGCATCTATGAAAATAAGAAACTGAAAAACCGTTGGCAGGAATTGAGAAATCTAGGGAAGCAAAGTAGAAAAATAGCCGAAGCTCACTCCAAGCTGTAGCTGTTATGAGTGTCGTGGTAAAAAAAACTATTCAATACAGAGCTTGTTGAGACAATCAACGCTAGGATAAAGTCATCAACTGCTATGGCAGATTAATGTTTCGAAAAGAAGAAGTAATTTTGTTTAAAAAAAAAACTTCAATATTTGAAAACGTATCCTTAAAATGTCATTAAAATACTAAACGATAAACAACACACTATCTCACGTTGAACCTTTAAATTAAGATAATTCCTGATTTTCCAAAGAAGATACATCACTAAGGTTATTGCCAATTACTTTCGCAGCAAAGTCGAAAACAATGTTAACAAGCCCTGTGCGATGTCGAAAATTTCCAATTAAGACTCATTCCATCCGTTTCCATTGACACAGGTGTACACTGTATAATGTAAAGAATTTTCCAGACACCACAAAATTCGCTTGACATGTCCCCATTCGTAAGCGACCTCTATAATCGGAAATCGCACGCCCATGCTTTTGATCTACGATTTAATTAAGAAACCAATCTCCAGCTACGACTACGATGTAATCTTGTGTAACACTCCCCGTTCAGGACTTGTCCCGAATTGTACAAAATTACCCGTCCATATCGAAGACAACGAAATAATATTTCCAATTGAATTCCCTAAAACCTTGCATTGTCTCTCTACCATCATCGGTTCTTGTTCATCCATTCCGAAACCACTTTATTTCCTCATCAGGAATCGTTTAACCATAATAATGGCAAACGAGCGAAGGTAACAGTGATGGAAAATCCAAGAAGGAACCAGATTTGATTTGGTGTTCCACATCCACATCCACACCCTCTGTCAGTAACAAGACAACTAAGACGCCACGTCTCGTTCAATTCGTTTCTTGTTATGGAAATTAAATTAGGAATTAGCTGAAGGTAAAATATTGAGAAGGTGATTGATTTCAAATGAATTGATGGGACGGGAAGGCAGAACGAAAAGTTGAAGGACACTCCGACCCAATTGAGAAATTTGTAGCCCTTTCAATTGATTGTGTTCTTTCTCTATACCTGGACGAAACTACCGCCCTTCTTAATTATGGTGCCGTGACACAAATATAAATTGAAGGCTTCCTACGCCATCAACATGGCGGTTGGAATAGTGGGGAGTTCGGTAGTTGTGTAGTGACACTTAGGAAATGCGTGACCACTTGTTTGCACCTCAAAGTTGACAGAGGGTTGGGTAAATAAATTTTGCAAAATTGTAACTTGGAGTGGTTGGTTTGCTGGTAGTAGAGTCCTTGACACTGACACGGAATATAGATGGTGGATGAAATAAACAATTGAATCCCATTCCAATTGTTAAAGTAGAAAAGTCACCGTTTGACCTAATATCCAGTCATTAAAGCTTAGCCAAAAGGACTTCCGTTTGCTTTGTGTTGCTTTAAGGATATTCGCAAATAAAAAAAAATGCAAACGAAAGGAAGAGAGATATTCTTGGATGGAACTTGGACTTTTATTTATTTAGATATTTACATTTCCTAAGGGCAAAGGTAGATGAGATGCAAACAGGCTTTAAGTTACATAGCTCTGTGTGTGATAAAAAGAAGGTTATAGGTCGGGACTCTAAACTGGGACTTCTTTGTAAAATTTTATTTATGCCATTAGATTTTGTTCCCCATTCTTCAATGTAGATGAGCTTTAGTGACTTTATTTACTGAGGAAACGATGGTCTCCCAAGCAGGTCTGTGTAATCGGTGATATTTTATGCAAATGTTACCTTTTTGAAGTTTTATGCTTGGATAATGAATGAGGGTATACGTTTTTTGACATTTTGTTTAACACTTGATTATAACACGTAAAGCCTTTTGATTATTGCAGATCAAATCAATTGTAGGAAACTTTGGAATTGTGGAGTTTTCGATTTGTAATACATATCAGGTATTTGAGAGCATTTATAATGATTTATTTCCAAGGACTTAAAAAAAAAACCAAATGTCTTGAAGATAGAGATAGAAGCCTACCTTTAAACGAGGCAAGGTACTAGCAAAAATTCAGTAAGATGTCAGATAATGTTGAAGTTCAAAACAGGGTACGACATCGCTGCTCCTTTCTTTATGTTATAACAAGTATGGTGTTGGCTGACGGTACACCGAATTAGCTAGGGCTTTTCAAATGCTATCCAATATCTGGAAAATTAATACTTTTGAACACATGTAAGACACATGTAAATGTAAGGGATGTAAGTGACTTTTTTAAGAAAAGTTATTTAAAATCACATTACAAGTAACATTTATGATGAATACCGTGATGACTGTCAACATAACCTAGGTATTATTAATAAAGATGGTATCAATTCTTAATTTAACATAAGTTTATAAATCAATTACCTGTATGAAATATCAAATTTCATTTGCCAGAATTCTTCAACCGAATCTTCTTCTTCTTTGAATCTAACAAAAAACTCATTAAATAATATACGTATCTTATTGGAGACAAAAATGTTTACACACCCTTTCCACACATTTTGTGCAATTATTTTGTGTGAATACAATTTAATTTAGATTAAGTACACGTTTATCATTGAGTTTGTGTTAAAACATACAAATGTTAAAAATACATTTTAGTTTCTTTTTCGTTTTATTACTGAACAATTTTAATTAAAATTTAAATAAGAAATTGAAATAGATTTGACAAAACTTTTAGTTATGTTTTTTACGAATCAACGGCAAGAAGGGAGCTTTACCAAATCAAAGTGAAGGGAGAAAAAATGGATTGGATTCGGACTCAAGCCAAAAATAAAAATTTTTAAGAGTCATGATACAGTTTCTTTAATCTGGTACTGGAGAAAATAATGCGAATTTCCCAGGTCAAGACATTTTCACAAATCGGTACAACTATTCGGCTACGTAGACGATATTGACATCATCTACAAGTTGGGTATATCAAGGAAGTTTGGTCAAGTAATTCAAAACATATGCACAAGGAGCGATGTGGAATGCGAGGCAATATCGGAAAGGTTCCAAGTAACATCTGTTTCCACAGTGAGCCCAAACTTATTTGCACTTTTAATCGATGATTTACCGGATATTCTTCTGGGTGGTTAAGAATTTGCAGAACTATATACAAAAACCGTGTTACACTTTTCGCTAGAATGTCCCCACATCAAAACTTTTTGTTAATTATGTAATTTCTGTAAAAACTCCGATGTTAAACATCCCTGTACTGTCCAAATCTGTTTGTTCTACATTCTTTTTTCTCTTAAATATATAAATTACGAGAATTCCAATAAAAACAGTTAAATCTTTATGTTCCCAAATTAATAGCACTTGCCCCTTCATATTCATGCCATTACAAATGGTTGTCAGAGAAGGTGTTAAATGCTGCCAGCCGGTGTACGTTTACGTAACATAATAATTTCCATACATTTCTTTTTTCCTTATTACAACCTTGATACTTTATTGCTTGTGTATACATACGTATATATATATATGCGTGGTTTATGTTTTGATTAATATCTTATATTGTACGTCACTCTTAACGGCGACCAGGTGTGCGAAATTAATATAAATATGTGAGTTTGAGACACAACACATATGAGATATTTTTTCGCGGTGACAGTAAAAAAAAAAACGGCAACTTCGAGATAATAACAACATCAAGAGAAACATACAATTACATCTGACGACATTTATAACACTCAAATAGACGCACACACCATTTTTTAGGAGTTTCAGGTTTACATTCGACGAGTTCGTGAGATCTAGAAACATGAATAAAGTTCACCGTAAGATATTCAATTTTCACCTTTGCTGAATATTTATGCCGTTTTATGAATTGGTCTTTCCTTTAAAATAAACAGAAATATTGCTAATTTTTATAAAATGCGAAACCTATATTTGCTAATTTAAAAAATGTATTCGCTGAAATTATGTTAAAAGAAACAGAGCTTAACCTACTTTTGGTCTTTGGAGATGCTTCAGTAGACAGAGATGGTATTTAACAAGAAATGTGTAGTGTATACATAATGTCCATCTCCTACTCAAAACGAATCTTAAGAGAAAAATAAGGAAAAAAACAAAAAATCAATCACAGAGTATCTACATATATCACCTCTAATAAACAAACCGCAATTAGTGTGTCTTAAGCTTTTGTTTCTACCCACCTAACCGACGTCGTAAGGAGCTATAACAAATCCATCGTGTGGATTACAATGGCCTAATCCAAAATGAAATTAGTTCTTCTTGGATTCCAATGTTGAACGTGCCTATCACCAACCAGTTGCGTTGCGTGTGTTTCTTCCAGAAGGTCACCTTTTTTACTGAATACTTAAATAGACACGCGACACAGCTTTAAGTGGACTTCACCTTTCGCATCTAGAAGCACGATTAGATGATATTCCATTGACGTTCTAATATTGTTCTTGGATATCCTTTTCGTAAACATACGAATAATCCCCATTTCATCTTTTCCAATGGCATACACATACACACATTTGACTGCAGCAATAAATATTTATCCTGGGGACTCTTGTGGATGTGGATAAAAACCCATTCCCCTAGTCTTTTGCCCTCTGACAAACTTAAGATACAATTCCAGAAAGATGTCACTCAAAGAAAGAAAAAAACAAATCCTTCTTCTCCTTCAATGAAATTAAGAGTGTTTCAGTTCCTATTGAGGATAGAATTCGATGTTTGGCTATAGGATTAGCTAAAGCACTCTGACAGGAGAACAAGGTTAAAACTTTTTCTCACCATGAGTTTCACTGCGGAGGATTTACTTTACCACCTGCTTAGGGGTCCCCGCAAAAAGTTTCTTTCGTGCAATTTGTGCAAATTGGTTGATATTGGTTTTGTAATCCTGTAAATATAGCTATGTGAACTTTTTTTTAAAAAGAAATAGGGAAGAAACTGGTAAAAGGTTCTTCTAAATATAGCTTTGTGAAATTCCTCTGCAAAGGATTAAGTCTGCTGTTATTTTTGTTTGTTATTTGTGCAGAAGTCATGTCATTTGCATCATGCAAGTTTTAACACTGGAATATCTATAAAATACACAATATTCTTTAAGTCTATTCGATATTCTCTGGGTTCGAAAAGGTAATCCATGCTCCATAGAAAGGTCAAGGTGGAGACAAATTTAAGAAAAAGAATAAATTACGTGACATTGTTGCAAAGCATCCTTTTTTGCGGAGGTTTATGGTATACACGTGTTAAGGGGGAAACACTGTTTGGCAGAGGATATGGCAATTGATATAAATGCATGTCAGGTCGGAATAGATAGCACTCTTACTGCTAGATTTCTAAAATATGTTTTACTTGGACTACAATGATAGTTTACTAACTTATAACAAAGCAGTGATTAAGAAAATGTGTGAATAAACCAAAAAAGATGGACGACGTAAAATGTTAAGTTAACGGACTTTTCCTTGAAAATAATATCCCAAGAACTTTAAGAAACTCCTGGTTGGCGTTTACTAATCCAATGACATATGTTTTCTCTCGGTAAGGTATTGCACTGTGTTTTTAAAGAAGATTAGATAAAGGTTCGCTTACTTTTATCAAAAAAGGAAATCCGAATCTATGTCTGCGAGTATACTGCTTCCAGATTCAACAGTATCGTCGAAGATGACGAATCGCCACTGGCGGTGTGAAGTTATATAATATTTAAGAATTCAGTATGGGTTACATTTGTTAAGCTAGTTCTTCTAATCCAGCAATAAATGAAGTGAAAATGCATTCGATTCTAAATTTTATCTGTTTACTCCGAAATGTGTTCTGGAGGCGCACTGAGTATAAACAACACTATCAGAATCGATTGAAAATTCAAGATTCTTCTAATAAAATTAAACGAACCTTAACAATCCCGACAAAAAAAAAAGTAAATAGATACATTCCACACATATAATTCAAATGTAATTTTTCAATTTATTTAACAACCAGTTAAACTTCCAAACAATTTTGAATATTTAAATTTGAATTTAAATTCAAACATGTAAATTCAAAATTTTACTCACAACCCTGTCCATAGTTAAAAAACAAGACAAATCACAAACTCACCACACTTCAGCGAACACTCCATTGCCATTTACCGATAATGTAGTTCGCAACTGACAGTTCTTCACTGACAAAGGCATACCGCCAAAACGGAAAAAAATTCTTTACAAAACATTTTGCGATCCATGTGATTGTATTTAGGTTTTTTTTTCTTATTGTCGTTTATTTTTGAATAAAAAATAATGTCTAAAGTGAAGACTGAGAAGGTGACGAGTACACAAAGTGAAAATGCCAGCGAAGAATCTGGTGGCGTGAGTAAAATCATCAACGATCGCACACGCAAAGCGACTGAGAAAAGCATACATTTTATAGGATGAGACGGCCAGCGTCAGTACGAGTACATCCCGAAGTAAATCACCTTCTGCCCGCCGAACAATACGTGGCCGAAGGAAGAAGTCATCGAAAGTGCTAAAGCCACCGTACAAATATAAGTAAGTTCCACGTGAAAACCGGTGTCAAGTGGTGTTTCGCTGACTATGTATTGTACTCGTAGTTGCAGTTTGAAGGAAGATCATGGACAGGCAATCTTCGGAGTGCGATTTAATCACTGTTTGGCCAAGGATCAGCCAATGATTTTTGCGACAGTGGGTACTACGCGCGTGACAGTGTACGAGTGTCCCAGGGACGGTGGAATCAAACTAGTACAGTGCTATTCGGATCCTGATGTAAGTTCAGAAGATTTCTTTGTATCAACAGAATCTAGTTTCAAAGTTATATTTCTCTTTTAGGTAGATGAAAACTTCTACACCTGTGCATGGTCTTATGATTCACGAACTGGTGAGCCGCTATTAGCGGCAGCTGGCTACCGTGGAGTAATTCGAATTTTAAACACAAAAACCCACGAGTGTGTTAAACACTACATAGGCCACGGCCATGCAATTAATGAACTGAAATTCCACCCCAAGACTCCATACTTGTTGCTCTCAGGTAGCAAAGATCACTCCCTTCGCCTGTGGAACATTCAATCGGACGTGTGCATTGCTATCTTTGGCGGTGTTGAGGGTCACCGCGATGAAGTACTCAGTGTCGATTTTGATCTCCGTGGCAATCGTATCATGTCCAGTGGAATGGACCATTCCTTGAAACTTTGGCGGATTGATAAACCAGAATTCAAGGAGGCGATCGAGAAAAGTAGAACTTTTAATCCCAATAAGTCTGTGCTGCCCTTCCCGACGGTCAAAGAACACTTTCCTGACTTCAGCACTCGAGACATTCATCGCAACTACGTAGACTGTGTTCAGTGGTTTGGAGACTTTGTCCTCTCCAAGTCCTGCGAGAACTCCATTGTTTGCTGGAAACCAGGGCGAATTAATCAGCCAGAAACAGAGTTAAAGGTATCGGATTCCACCAGCACCATAATCCACAACTTTGACTATGCTGAGTGTGAGATATGGTTCGTGCGGTTTGACTTCAACTTCTGGCACAAGGTTATTGCGTTAGGCAATCAACATGGGAAAACGTTTGTCTGGGAACTGGACGCATCCGATCCAACCCAGACAAAGTGCTCCATTTTGAACAACATCAAGTGCAATACGGCGATCAGACAAACATCATTCTCGAGAGATGCCAGTGTTCTGGTCTGCGTGTGCGATGATGGAACAGTGTGGCGATGGGATCGAAGGGCATGAGTTGTGTTTAAATATTTTATTTTAATAAATATATTTAGTTTAATTTAGAACGTTAAGTGGATTTTTATTATCGTAGTAAGTTCTCTAGATGGACGGGGCATGTGACAATTTGTCAGACAGTGTCTCTGAAAGCTAAAACTTCCAGTCAATTAAGAGATAAAACCGGCATATCGAGGTCCAGAAATATTTTTACTATTCTCTTTTCGCAGAGCTCGGTGAACACTTCCTTTGTGATTGTCCTACCTTTGCTCATAACAAGTAGCAGGTTTTTGGGGCTGATGTGAACTTCAAAAGACCAAGAAAACAATAAAAGGATCATATCTATTGAAAGCACAGTGGACAGAGTATATGATCGGCAGCAAGTTATGGCACCCCCTGCGACTGTTGTTTTGAAGATGACCTATGGCTGAATTGAGGCTGCGCAACTCGTTCTCGAGAAAAGAATTGAACTACAGCAACTAGTATTAGTAGTACCTTCCAGTGCATTACGCAATCTTATTTACAACAATTTATATCCAAAGAATAGGCAAGGGTGTCCACTAGCGCGTCAAGAGATGGTAATCAATATCTTCATTTAGGTTAGCGTAGGTCAGGATAATGAGGGCAACCTAATCTGCAAGCGATTCCTAAATGCCCTGGTCCTATGTTGGGTACCGACTCATAGGCAATGAAAGAACTGATGAACTTGAGGTGAAAACTAGAACTGGCGTCGCCTCTCCCTTAATACATATTCTACTTAGCAGTAGGTATATGTACTTATTCCAAAGTTGGAAAATTTGACGAATCTCTTGATACGCTGAACATATTTGAAAAAGAACTTAGCTGCGAGAACACTTTTGTCAGCCCTAATTAAGAACAAACTGGTTTTTTCTTTGATTAGACTTAGTCGTAGAGTGCATAGAATGCATGCATGTGCAATCGGGGCTTTATCCACACCCTAAACTGCCAGTTTGCATGCATATTTAATTTATTGTATCAGCATGCACTGGTGTTTACTTTTTTATTTTGGGCCTGAAAATATGAAGTAAAGAAGTTTTTCAATTAGATTTACACAAATCTGGTTTGGGTATTTAACAAAAAAAAAAAAAAACCTTCACTTCAAAAAAGCTTTATAATATTTACCTCAACATCTTAATATTTTACCTATTTAGCAGTTCATTTATTTTCTAATCCACAAAATGTCAAAAACAGATTACTGTTTAATTATATTTAATTAACCTAAAGTTCGAAAGTTTCTAACGGATAACATCGATCTTTTAATCCATTTGTTACCTATATACCGTTAAAATTCAATTAAAACTCCCTAACCCTCCGTAAATTAAAACAAAATTGATTTAATCTGCTGAACGAACTAATCAAGCAATGAAAGGGCCACAAAATGAAAGTTCTGACAAAAATTATCGAAACAGGATATTCGCCATTTAAAAAAAAATCTTTTTCCAGATCAATAGAACCAAATTAAGCACATAACAAATAAACCACCCTTAACCCACATAAGAATTTAAAAAGTAAAACTTCCGGTCCTTTCTTTAGAGACGGATAGTGTGGGTGTGGTATGGTAGTTCCTTTGAATGAATTGAGTTTTCATTATGAAGACGACCTTGTTATATTAATTTTTGTTTTCTTTGGAGAAGGAAAGTGCTCTCAACCAGAAAAGAGACACCTACTTAAACGATATTTATTGTTGACAGTTGACAGAAACAGCCATCATTACTTTGGTGTCAAATAAAACGTGTACACTTCATCAAGTTTTACTTTATTTGACAGATTATTAAACATGTTTTATTGTTTGTACGTCTGCACACTTACATTTATGAAATATTAGAAGTAAACTTAACATCTAAAAAGAAAATATAGAACACATGCACATTCAAGTTGACAGATGGAAGCACTGGTTTACAGGCTTTATAGACTTGACAGAATAGAGAGGACAGAAATGTTTCTATTTACACATGACATAGACATAGAGTATAGAGATTAAGAGAAGGGAAAGACGAAATACAAGGAAAATAGACATAGAATGATGGGACAGCTAAAAGAAAACTAGGCTTCTTCTAACGTTATTTACAGTTTATACAATAAAAATTCAAAAAAAAAAACAACTATAAACTCCACTTATAATGTGGATTTTTATTTTTCAAGTTTGTTTTGAAAAATGTCAAAATAAACAGCAAAAAAGTACAGTTAATAAAACTGATCACTCAAAAATGACTTGTTGTAGGTTAAGTTTTGTTATTTACACACAAAAACAAAACAAAAACTAGACAGATTAGGGTTGAAACGAGAAACGAGCATAGAAAAGTGTTCTAGGATTGTTGTCTTCTTTGTGTCAGTACAATGCTTTTGGTTATTTAATTAAAAGAAAAAAAAAAACTAAAAGAATCGAAAAGAAAACTCAAACTTAAGCTTTAAGAAAATTATTTTGAAAACAAAAAAGTTTCAGTACGTTTTGTCGCTCGTCATTGATCTCGCCCAGACCGGAGTTCGCAGACGTCTCTGTCTCTGGATTGTTGCTTTATTACTATTACTACTACTGCCACTTGTTGCTGATGTTGTTGTTGTTGTTGTTGTTGTCGGAGGGGGCGGTGTTGATATTGCGGCGGGTGTATTGACACTAGTCGCACTGTCAATTGAGGCATTTTCCTCGATTTGAGCCAGTGGCGGTCCGGTTGGACCACTGTGTGTTTGTGGCGCCAGTGATACACCTTTTGTGCGACCCTCTATACTCGTCTGATTGCAATTGGCCACATTTTGCTGTTGTTGCTGGAGTTGATTATCGTCACTAATACTACTACTAAGGTTAACATTACTATTATTATCGTTATTAGCACTACAGTTGGTGTTTGTTGGAGTGGTTGCTGCTAGACGATTCTTTTGTGTCGGAGTACCGTCTGGACTGCAGCAGTAATAGTAAGTTATTTTTTATTTTTTTTAATTTATTCGCAAACAATATCCAGAGAGAGACGTACCCAAATTTGAAATTTCATAATAAGTTTATTTTTTGTTTCAAAATATGTATTTGCGACAGCAGGGGAAAAAAAGAGAAAATAAAATCATTGAAAATATAAAATATAATTTGCTTGTAGTTAAGGTTACTATAATCTAGATTTAAATTTATGTAAATCTATTCAACATATAACATCCCTGTCAATAAAACTGATAACCAACCTAATGGTGGTGGTGGAATTGGAGCCAATTGTGTAGTATAAAGTTTTACGGATGTACAGGGTTCATATCCGTTTGTGTTGAAAAAACTTTTCCTCACACAATTATGGTTCCACATCTGTTCTAAATAATATCGGGCAAAAGTTTCTACTCTAATGGAGGGAAAACTTTAAATTATTGTGGTACGTAGAATTTTGTTCCTTTGTTTTGTTCTTATAGGATACTTTTCTTGTCCTTTTTATAAAATTCAACTGGAGTTTAGGGAACCGATGATGAGTAAAATGAGTTTGATGGTGTATTTTACGATATTAGTGATGCAGAAAAATGCTAAAAGAAAATGAATGATAGATAAATAGTAGATAGAGGTAGAAAGTTGAAAAAATGTCTGGAAAATACAAACTAAAAGAATGAAAGAAAAATCTGAGAATCATTTCTATAAGAATTCGCAGATACGTTTTGAAGAAATTTTAAATGTTATAGAAGAAGTTTTGAAGTGGAATACTTTTGTTAATACAAAGAGAGTTGGTGTAAGAATAATTAATTAGAATTCAATAGAATGGTTAAAAGAAATAGTCTTATACATTAAACTACTCATTAAAATTTTGAAATCTTAATTACGAGAACTTAATTGATTCATGCGATACTTGTTTGTCCAAAAATTACTTACAAAACCATAACCAATTGTTAGTTTTAGTGTTTTCTTGTTTAGATCTGTGATCTGTTAAAAATTAGTTTGTGGATGTAAGGTCATTAATTTTTGTAAAATTAACGCCCATGAAATTAGGTAGGTTTTGCAAAACGAGTGTTTTTTATAGGTAAATATCTTTCCTTCAGGGCCCAATAAAAATTAAACGTTTGAAAACTGTTATACACATTTCTGTAATTTTTCAATAATATCAGCTTGACAGATAGAAAATAATATTGAAGTTCTATAAACTTTAAAAGCATGACGAGTAAAACTCTCGGATTGAACTAAAAGGCACCTTTACCGAAAAACCTAAATTAGACTCAAAAGAACCTCTTACCTACTTGGCGGATATCAGAAAATTCCTGCGATCTGAAAGATATTTTGTACTGGAAAATGTAGTGATCCAGAGTAAAATCGAGGTCAACCCGCGGATAAATGATTGACTCTTGACTCGGGACATTCGCTTAAGATTCGCGCAGTTTCTTGATCTTCCAAGCAATGTCGACACATATCTGTGGGGCTTATACTCAGTTTGCTGAGATGGGAGTTGTGTGAGCAATGCTCGGTGATGAAGTTCGTTAGAAGTTTAGCATCAAACTTGACTAGTCTTGACTTCCCTTATTGTTCGAAGTGTAAATAAACTTTCGAGATTACTGTAGTTAAGTCAGAGTTAGGGCTTAGCTTCTCGCAACTATTCATATTGTGAGTGTTATATTTTTCACATGAATGGAAGGGACTCACAGTTTTATTGCTGACTCCGAGGATCTTATTGCTTTGAGTGCCTTAGAAAGTTTTCAAGGATTCAGTTGGACAGCTATGCAAAGGACATATGAGGCCAATGCAAGGAAAGTCGTTGGATTTAAAGAGCCTTCTATACCAAGCTTTCTTAAGCTTATTCCAACCGGCAAGCGATGCATTCGATGTGAGGCTCCACTTCTTTCCAAAAAGTCTCAAACATGCTCATAAGCTGTAGTAGCTTTGGTGATGATTATTTTTGAATGGTGATTTCCCATGAGCCTAGAGTTATTCCAAGATTTTTTACGTCCTTTTATAATGGGACGTACAGCAACACGGTTGAGGGATTTAGTATTCTCGCAATGGTAGAGGGGATAGTGATCATTCACCATTGTTTTCAACATTTATGTGTGCTGTATTACGATTGATAAAAGATTGACTGTAGTTCGTCAAGAGAAGTAGAAGAGGTCAACTCTCAAATATTGACTATAAACATTCTGAGGATTAGAAAATAGTGAAATATGTGTAAGGAAATTGCTCAGGTACAATCTCAAATGAAGAACTTTGCATCCAATTCGAAGTTCCGCAATGTTTCACACTTGGTCTTTAGCTCTTCTTATTGTATGCCAAATCAAAAAAAAAAAGAAGACAAATGTTTCATGTGTCATCGCTCATCATAATATGTAATTGGCTCTAAGTAAACTTTGCCTGCGCCAATACTTTGATCTAAATTTTGATATAACGTTGACGTCTAAATGCTGAAAAATTGCTATAAAACTTGTTGACTAATTAAAATCAAAGAAATTGTAGACTTTGATGAGCGATCCACTTTTTCATAAAAAAAAAAAATATTATACTTTTGCCAAAATGACGCATTTGGCTTGAATATAAGTCTTCTATAGAAGCTGAGTGAGAAAGAAATAAATAATGTAGAGTCTCCATCTTACAGGCACAACTTTTCAGCTCTTCCGGAAATATGTATAAAGTGACATCCAGCGGCATGGTGCACCACTAAAATGAAAGTCCTATTTTTCAACTTATAGTTTTATGTATTTAACATTTACACGTAGGTTTGCTTATAAAAACTCTGGTAAGGGTGTGGGCTTACTTCATATAAAAGTGAAAGGCATCAATCATATATGTACTTAAGTACATTTCCTCATTTTTCTTTCTTTTTTTTCAAAAGTTTACAATGTTATTGTTCTGCTTTCAATGGGGAGACTTTCCACAAGGCGATTAATTCTAATTAAAGTTCAAGCGTGAATTTAAGAAACCCCTCAACAACTTTTTTTTTTCAAATATTTCTAGTGGTAGCAGACCAAAATTTGAAATAAAATTATGATATACAATATACATAGCATTCTACTCAACAGTAGTAAAAAGCTCTTCAAAAGTTTATTAATCATGTCACTTAATTTAAATTTAAATTTAAATTTAAGTATCAATTAAAAGTTTTTGTTTATGAATTATGATGAAAAATATTGTGAAAAATTTCAAAAACAAACCAGATTATCTGTCTAAAAAGTGTCGTAGTCAAAATATTTTAAGGGAGAACTTTATTTTCATTGGAGAGTAAATTAAGTTAAAATAAGATAAAGTCGACAAGTAAACTGTGATATTTTATGTGCTCTAAATTTTCTGAGACAGAAAGTTATGTGAGTGGGTGTTTAATTTGAGTTTTTCATAATCCTAAATAGACTAGTTTGTTTCTTACCTGAAAATGCCTTTAAATTAGAGAAGAAAAACAAATCATAAGCGGACACTCTGATCATTTTTCCAAGAAGTAGGAACACTATCTCTTGAGTTCCCTTTTAAATGAACCACTTTGAGCTAACAGTAGTAGAGACTCAAAAGGACCGTCAGTTAGTACTGAGAATAGACGGGCCATTTCTGCAGACGTTCACCTGACTTAAAGTTGGGCCCACCAAAGTAGCTGGTGCTGTCGAGCTATTTAAAGCAACAGGAGATAAGTTTGTAAGAAGCATGCACTAACTCATTTGAAAAACGTGCTCAGATGAGAGTATGCCCAACGAATGGAACCTCATCTTCTCTGACGTTCTGGACAAAGGCGCAAACAGTTCTTAGTTTACAAAGTATTAGGTGACTTTTTTGGTAACCCTTATGTTTACCTATGTTAACTAGAAGTGCGTAGCGCATTCATTGCTTAAATATCATAACAATATTTCCATTTGTAAGCCTGAGTCTTGCAGACCTAAATTTGGGTAAGTTTTCGGAAAAAGAAGTGGTCAGCACAGGATGCCCATATTCACTTTAAACTGTTTTCCGCCTCATACTAGAATGACACCAAAATTCTTAGTGCTTACAGTTGGCCAGCGGCTGGTGGATTGTTGTTAAAGTTGCAAAATGGATGCAGGGATTATACAAATCTGATAAACTCACCACGGAAAGTCATCATTAAGCAATCAAGCTATTTTTACAACTTTTATTTGAAACTTGACAGGAAAAGTCTCACAATGCTGATTGAAAAAATCAGATGTCCAGAAGTCATTACTATTAAATTTTGAATTAAAAAATATTCACACTTTTGCCAAAAATGTCAGACTCTTTTAAGGCTTAGAAGGTGAATATTTGGCAACAAAACTGCCTCTAAAAAACATTTTGTCCCCATCTATCTATTGAAGTTCATAGACTTTCTGACTCATTTACTTTATTAAAGTGCATGAGTAGACAAAAGTACTTATCTAATCTTTATAATCCAAGATTGATGATCAAGATGATCATAAATTGAGTCCATTCATTTATTTACACATGAATTGCAATTAAAAGTGAGTCTTTAAGTAAAGATGATAACTTCTCGTTACCGACACTGCAGTAATGGCGAAATTTCTAAACGTGATTTCGGCTAATATTACGTTTACGAGAGCAAATCAATTCCCCTCAACTGAGAGAGTAACAAATTTCAGCCCAAGAAATATCTTTGGGCACTTTGTAAAACAAGTGTTAAAAGTACTTATGACAGTTGACATTAATTTCGAAATTTGAGAAGTTACTTGAAAAGTAAAGGAATAAGAGGTATTTTATTGATATGAGATGTTTATCCTCCCCTTCTTTAAGTAAATAGCTCATTTGGTGTTAGTGGAAACGTACGTTCTAATCAATTTTTTCCTTATTATTAATTTGAATAAATATATTGCTTATCCATCAATGAAATCTCAGTATAAATAAATCCACGGATAAGATTGAATATTTTTATCAATTGACTCATACGTCGGTTACTGATTTCATAAATTAATTAATTATCTTCAAATGATTTTGCGAATTCTCGTAAAAAATGATTCTGTCTAGCAATGAAATTTTATATAAATAATAATGATGATGTAGAAAATTAAAATTCTATTTCAACTACAACAGCGTTTTATTACGTTTAACCAAGTTTAACTTAAAGATACTCATCTAATGCGTTCCAAGCATTTATATAAATGGTTTTGAATTTAAAATTCAAATAACGTCATGAAATGAATGAAACATCGAAATGTTAAAGAAAATGCTTATGATATACAGACGATTGTCAATTTTTCTAATCTAATTTGATGGTTTTTTTTTTTTTTGTCTTTTACAAACTCTGCACCTTCTCATCTTACATGGATTATTAAAAAAAAAAAGAAGAGATTTGCAGAAAGAACAAGAAGACGTTATTTTTTCCAAAGAAAAATACTTATTACAAAAAGAAGAATTTCTCTATGAAAAAAAAAGAAGTGAAATCAAGTCTCTAAGTTAAAGTACTCTACGCATTGGCCAACAAAAACTACACTTACTCTTTATTTTCGATTGAATTTTGCCCCGATATTGGTTTTTCACGAGTAATTAAAATGGAGGGGCTTCTGTAATATAGTTTTGAATAATTTTGAAAAAAAAGAAGATACGTCAATTTTTTTATCGATACCAAAGCGAAAATCATAAGGAATCTCAGAAAGCAGAAATTTTGTGACATCAAATTAAAAGGATAGTTATTAAGATTTAATGATATGAAGTTAGAAATGGGGAAAAAAGATTATTGAAGAAAACATTGACTGGAAGAAAAACGAAAAAAACTAAATAAAAAAAATAAGTAAACTTTAAAGTTGTATTCCTATTCTCACCACTCCATCCAATTGGATTTATTTTCTAGACATTTGTTTAAATACAAATAAATTTAGTTACATACAAGTATAATACCTCATGACAAATACAAAGCAAACAGAAACCCTTAACCTTCTGATATAGATATATATTTTTCATTACTTTTCTCTTACTAAACATAGAACATAACGTTGAAGGACGTGCATAAATCGAGCGATACTTACTTTGTTTCATCTATAAATACTGCTTCGAGGACACGCGCGGCGTAGTGTAGATTTTTCTGTAGAACTTCGGCGGAGATTTCTCCAGCCTGAAGTAGGCGCAGGAGACAACGGAGTCTGGAATTAAATAAATTTATAATTAAATAAGATTTTAAAGTAAAACGCGGTAAAGGTAAAGTTTTGTAGACCAAGACCATTTTCGAATTCATTAAAACCATATTCAAAAAACTCGTTCTTTTAAAGAGGAGATTTGACGACAAACAATACGAGCTGTACAGCTAGATCAAACTTGTTAAAAAACAGTATACAGGGGGTTTGAAATAGCTTTTTAGTTTACAATAGTTAGGTCATATAATAAGGCGGCTAAAAGATCGCGTCTCGATAAAGGGCACTGACACAGTCTATCAGCTACAATGGATCTGTTTTTGTGTCTGAGTGCTCCAGTGTGGTGTTCCAACACCCTGACAGCAAAAAAAACCTTCCATCACTTGAAGGGGCAAGAGAGGACATTAAGTTATGTAAATGGCTATCTATACATATACCAAGCATCTAGACTGGAGTTAACAACGATGAGAGTCAAAGTGTGGAAAGGAAAAAATGATGTAGAAAAAGACAATTGAGTCCTTTTTGTTGTATTCAGTGGACGCCTAGAAATTTTTTATGAAAAGTGTGGTTTAAAACCTGGAATTTCTACCATCGACAATAATCTGTCTGTTCTTTTGGAATGGATTTTCTGACTTAACCACAATGTTTTCGTACTTAACTCAAGTGCTACCAATCTGCCAAAAATATCCAGAAAACTTAGTGAGCAGTAGATTAAGTAAGTTCAAGTAATTGTAAAGCAAAAGTAGGTACTAAATAACCTAGAGGCTAGTTGACGCTTATAACGCCTTCAATTGCTTCAGAATACCGGCGATAAAACTATCAAGAAAGTTATAGGAAAGACTCATTCCACTTTCAATAATATGCATCATCAAAACCTACATCATCTTAGGGCCCATTATCATAATTCCTTTTTTCCTAAAAGACCTACATACTTTGCAAAGTCCCTGTACTGTTCAGCAGATTTGTCTAATTTCCTTGATTAAATACAACATCTCGAAATTTGCGGTCCCTTTTGATGACGTATTTGGCCTTCCATTAAAATAAGATTGTCATCAATATTACGAGTAGATGTGTAGTCAATTGACATTGACAAATCCATTAGCACTGACCCCTTAAAACGTCCCTTTAATTTGATTCTCAAAAATCGACTACAAAAGTTATCTCATATCTGACGTGTTAATTCAATGGTCAACTGAAATCCAATCTCGTAGAATAAACTAAATTAGAGAGCAGACAAAGATTTCGTCCACCATTCATTTTCATTGTCTAACTCAAGAACACATCTCTTTTTATATATGTATGTGCAGTAGTCCTTCAATTTTCCAATCAATCTTTTAGTAAAAAAGAAGAAAGAAAAGAAGCAAGTATCGAATATCGAACTTATTCAAGGCGAACAATATGAAACATCCTAGACAAATCCAATAAATCACAAGCAAATTGTTTTAGATTTCATCTGAACAGGAGTAACAGAAATAAAAATCCATTAATGAAACTTTAAACATCGACAGTATAATTCGAAAGGCAGATGTGAGCTACATTTTGCCAAGAATTAAGTATTCTGCTAATGTCGGGGTTCAGTTTAATGTTTGGAAGTTTTTAAATTTATATTTTAACAATTTGTTCAAGGACAATACTGTCAAAAGCATTAAAGAAGCGCTCGATTTAGTTGTAAAAAGTTCATCAAGTATCCTTGCAACATCTGTTTAAACGGCCGTGAATTTTACGCATCAAATGACCGGCTCTTAGGTTTAACGATTTTTTATTTTTAAACTTAACCAGTGAGTGAGATATTTGCGGGACATTACGAGACCCTAATTAGGGCACAATTGAACTAATTTAAATGTTTCGAAATCTTACCTCACTGCAGCTTTATCGCAGGCATCCGGAGTATCGACAGCAGGTAAATTTTCCGTCGCCAAATCGACCGTTTCGCCGCCATTGTCACTACCACCCGTTGGTGATAGGATACCGCCGCCTCGCATTGTCGGTGACATATTGCCGCTGGTCGCTACGGTGGTGGTATTCGTCGACTGTTGTTGCAATGTTTGCATTCTTGAGTATTGCTGCAGGTGGAGGGAGGATTGTTGTTTTTCTTGTTGCAGAGCAGTCTGTTGTTCGGATGCTTTCAATTGGTCAGTTGTGATGCCAATGTTAGAACTAAGATTACCAGTTGCCAAGGATTGTCCTAGGTTGCTAGGATCACAATCTCGACTCGGTGTAGTTGGATAATCACAAGGAGTTGCACAAACTGAACTATCTGTTGGTCCTTGACTGGGCGATGGTAACTGATATTGTTGCGAATCGGCTGGAAAACCTAAGTTTCCCTTACGACTATTTGAGCGGCGAACGATTGTTAGAGATCCTTGTTCTGAAAATAGAAAAGAAAAATGGATTCGATTTTATAAATGCAAATCGTTACAGAGAAGGAAGGAATAAATTAAGAAATCTAGAGATTGCTTCGCTTAAAGGTTCTGTGGCGACTTTTTAATTGTTAGTCGAAGGGCGAAATGAGAATTTCAGATAGCAGAGCAACTCGTTAGTAGCTATTTTCACTTTCTAATAATTCCCTTCTGTTAAAAAACATTAAATTGGCGACCTCTAATCTAGTTGGGAAAAGCCATTAAACAATCTCTTGAAAGGTAACGAAGAAGACTATTCTCGGCAAGTAAACTCAATTAAGTTAACGAAACTACATGCCAAGCATGTGAAGTAAATTGCACCCTAAGGTGAATGTATGCTAAGCCAAGTGTGTAGAAGGGACTCATTTGAATCGTTGGCAACCGGACTCAAAATCTATAGTCCATAACCCCTGCCCACGATTCAGTCACAAATAACTGTTATAAAACAACCTTCTTACATAATTCAAAATGTCATGCCCATCCATTTCCATACTCCTTCACAAAACGTCGATTGTGAGCTCATCCACTCTGTTCGTGCAACAATCCAAGTATGAAATTACGAACGATTCAATCCCTTTCCTTCTGAAAGCCTGCAAAGGTCTTGCCCAAAACCCAAAAAGACTGCCTAGGAGAGGATTAGTATTACCTTCCGGAGTAAAACGTTCTGAATGAAGTAGGATAGTATTCTTATTTCAGTAAATATAAGTGCCTCTTTATTTTGATCCCTTCAACCTGTAAAAAGGCAAATTAATTTTGCTTTATAGTTACAGAAAATACAGTTCTTCTTCTCCTCCTTTTCGTTTTTTGTTTCTTCATTTCCTCCTGCAATTTCTTATTTAAATTAATTCACCCTTAAACGTTGGAAAATTCTAAGGGTATCCTGTAGGGCAAACAATTCCAATCTCGAACGCATTGTAGGTGACTGACTCACCTACCGTCAGAGTCATAGGACCGGAATGCAATCTTCTTAGCTATGTTTGCCCTGAAGAATAAGATAAAGACGAAGAATGTCAACACCGATAGAGAAAGAGGGGTGTAGTGAATTTCATCACATTTGCTCGACAACTTAATGAATAAGGACGTAAACAATTCCGCATGGGGATTTTGGGAATGTCTCCACTCAACACGTTCACTGTTCCTAATTTGATTATAATAATTTCAATAGAATCATACTCACTTGACACTTGACCATTTACTGGTCCTGCACACTGCTGTGAGCCAGTTGGACTATTTGATTTTGATCTTTCCACTCCACCGCTGCTCCGTCTATCCGAAGGGGTGGTGATAGTATCCTCACGACCGGTTCGATTCTCTGGAGTGCTGGCAACTGCAAAAAGATGAAAACAAAATTTATTTAAATATTTGATTGTGATGTATCTGTATCTATAGATGGAGAGTACTTTATTTATTTTATGGAAGCAAACTTTTAAGGTTGGTCTGTTTTGTCTGGCTGCCACTTGGGGGGGCGAGATGTAAATTAGCGATCTTTTCAAAAGGGGGACAGGCAGAACTCTTGGGACAGTTTAATATAAATTTCATCATCATTCTGTCGCAATTAATAAGAATTCGAATGATGTTTTAAAAGTACAAATTGATTAAAAGTGACTTCAAATGTAGTCGTTGCTGAAGCCTTTATGAAAGTTACTGAATAGCAAGAAGTGGAGTCGACAGGATTATAATCAAACCCAAAATAGAGAGGATGACAGGCCAACAAAAATGTCATCGTGCATACGATGACTTGGTTTGCTACAGCAAAGTCTTCCTTTAGTCGGCACCAGGGCATGGAGGCATTGAAGGTAACACAATTGTTTCACTTATTTCCCAATCCAGAATGACAACTTTTCTATTAATAAAATGAACTGACTTGTCTGAATCACTAAGTAAAGGGTGATTCATGCAGCAATTGTTTGATATTGACGTGGCGTGTGATAGGTCTTCATCACGTTGGGTCACATCAATACGTCACTTAAGTAGACGTTTGACCTTAGCAAAGAAAAGCAATAACCGCAAGCTTTTATACTAAAGCTTTCAAGTCGTATAACAAATCTCTAAAGAATAGTCAATTACCTTAAAAGATTACGACTTTGCAGGAATATGGCCTCGAAAATAACGAAACACTTCATCAACTCTATCGGCTTCTTTCTCGTTAAAATGAAAAAGTTTTCTTCCATCTGCTAACGGTATTAAAATGGAATTCAATTTCGACCGCCAAACCAGCTGCTGAAACCTTTCCTAACTTAAAAGGATTTCACTTGGAAAATCAGTTTATTTTGTGGGTACTGGAGGAGTAAAAGCCATAACAATTCAACCCTTAAGGCAAAAGCAGCATTAATTCTTGATGGGAGTTTTAAAATAAATGTATACCTGTCAACAAGATGTTTTAACTACTGCTACTGCTCCTCGGTTCAGCATGAAAAACTAATTTCAGGAATGAAAATAAACTACAGTTCTTTTGAACGGTATGAATATCCTGTCTACGTTTACAGCGTAAAAGAAATAAGACATCGTTTGCATTCGTTTGGATGCGACATCCTAATTTTTGTGTTATTCAAAGACTCAGAGAGCAAAGGAGCTAACATTCCGTGTGTGTGTGTAGAAAACGTTTTCATTCGTTTTGTGTTGGTAGATTTATGACATTATGATTACAATAAATGTTTGCTGAAAAAAAAAAGATGAAACAGTTCTTTCCGACCTTTCTGACAAGGACGTGACACTGAACTTTGAAAAGCGGTGTTATTGTGTTTCTCAAGAACTATTTTCGGATTCTCCTATCGGTAGAGGAAGCATACGTACCTTATCAAAATGATTCTATTTCATGACCTTATATGTTTATGAGTCTATATTTGGGATGCGGGTAGTTTATAAAAGAAGATAATTCAACTGCGGTTATCAAAACAATTCAATTTAGTGAAATTTGAACGCAGTCGTGGAAGAGTTAAAGTAAAACGGAAAATTCGGTGATGGTGAATGAATATTTAAAAAACAATAGATAACCTGCTGCAACTGTATCTGGAAATCTCCCGATCAATCAACTGTAAACCAGAATGATCACATTGTGATCGACGCAAGACACTCTTCCAGTATAATGGATGTCCCAAAGTTTCGGGGATCGAATATTGATTCGGATTACCGCAACGATAAGAACATTTTTTGGGGGGAATTTGACGTCGAACCGCTACAACCGCAGAAGACCTCCAAACCCTTTTCTTTTAATCTCTCAAGATAGAACCTCTGCGATACTCCACCAGTGATAAGTATTGAGCACCTGTGGCAGCACTGCACGAGCAGTCAGAAAAGATGTGCGTTTTTAGCACGGAGTTCGGAAGTTTTGAGCAGCAGCCTTTTATATTTCGCCAGTAAGTTTCCAGTTAACTGAACACTTGGGATTCTGTGTTTCCTTTCTGTATGATATTATTGTTTCCGAACGTACAAAGAAAAAGGAAACTTTCTCGAATGACTTGAGCATCTTGGCCTGCAATGTCGAATGTAAAAGTGTCAATTCGCAAAGACCGAAATCGAATTTAACCCGGAGTGACAACGCAGTCAAAGACGACCTCGCCTGTGCATAAGTATAAGGGATAAACTCCCAGGTCCTTTAAAAAAACGCCATGTGGTTAATTGTAGTGGACTCGAGATCGAAATCTGTCTGTCTGCTTTCGGGGCTTTAAAGAGCTAAGAGGAGTTTATCGCCGAGTCAGATTGGAGCCCGAAAAGTGCCCTTCAGTTTTTACGTGTACCGTCTGGTTTACCTCAGAAGATTACTTAAGGGTAAGTTGATGACTGTTTGAAATGCTTATAATGGACGGATTCAGTAGATCATACTGAATATTCTGATAGTCTGGAGAGAATTTTTGATAATGACTTGTTCGATGATGATGAAATTGTATCAGAGTTGATATTTTCCTTGTCGTTTTGCATTGTAAAGAGATTCCTTTTCGAGGGAGAAGACATTTGATGAGTCAGCAGTTTTGGAACTACCGACTTCAAGCTTCTACATAAATACGTTGAGTCATAGGAATGCCATAGGGAATTGTATGCAATTGAAGCAATCAACCGTACTGATAGTGGATGGGTAGTATCTGAAATGCAGATAATATGAGGCACTGTCCTTACGACTTGGTTCAGTGTTAGCTTACTTATGACCATCAAATATTTTTTTAAAAGTTAGATTATATATTAATAATCTTTTAAATATAATCGTGATAATACACTTTTTTAAAGATATCAATTCAATTTTATATAAATCAATGATTACAAATTTCGTCTAGAAGAAGTCTTAAATAAATACGCTTTAGAAGATTAACGATAAGGATAGTAGATTGCTTGAGTTCCTTGATTTCGAGCATTTACAAGTAAAATAGGTCAGCGTAGACAAAGAAAAAGAGTCATTTGAGACTTTCGGTATAGATTTTGTATTATGCATGCACAAATAAGTGGAATGAGGACAATATTAAATAGAATTTCCAAAAGAAGACCAAGTTCAAAACCAAACCAAAACTATTTAAAATCAAAATTGTTGTCTGTTTTTCACTGAAAGGAGAAAATTATGTTATGCATAGGGTCTTAAATAAATAAATCGTAGTTACAAGTAGTACAAACAGTTGAACATTAACAAATAATAAAACACTGAAGTTGCTTTTTTGTACACGTTATTTTATTTCATTAGCAAGATCCACGTTTCATTCCCATAGCCTTTCCAATTCTCCTCGCCTTCGCAGCAACACACTCGAATTCGCAGGGATTGTTGTAAGTAACCGCATCGGATCCGCACACAGGATCAAAGTTCCTTGGACACATGCAGAAAGTTTCTTGATCAGCTCCGTTGACAGCAAGCGTCAGTGCAAGGAAAATTGCAATGAAAATGGCAAACAGTTTCATTTTTATTTTGATTTATTTTTGTAGGTACATATAACCTTTCCGTTAAACTTTTTAGGAAGAATACCTGGTCTTGCTGAATGGAAGTAGCCTATATAGTATGATAAGGACGTTTATCTATTTTGGTGTTATCGCCAATATGAAGTAGGATTGATTTATATAAGAAATGATATCGGTATGGGAAATTCATGACTGCATAATTGTTAAGTGTGTTTTCAATGTAATAGAGTCAATTATTGAAGAAGGTTATCTAAGAACTGAAGTATCCTCATGTTTTGTTTTTAGATATTTTTATTGCTAGTTCTTGAGAAGCACAGTTTTGAAAATAATTTCATTAAAAGATCAACAAATAAATTACTAAACTGTAGGAACAGATGGTTTGTACATGTTGTGAAATTAATTAAGTTAAAATGTATTCGAAAAATATCGATTGGTTTCTTAAGTGTACGACAATTGAGTTCCGGGTCGAAAATTCTAGGTGATACATTGAGATTGGCTTAAAATAATTTGTGCAAAACATTTATGTATTAGTTTTCAAGAAAAAAAAAACTTCTCTAAACAAAAACAGTTGTACAAATTTAATATTTATTTTCATACTTTAACCCTGTGATTCAAAATAAAATAAAATTGTGTGCCTCACTCAAATAAACGCACAGTTGAAGTGAAATGGTTGTTTTCGTAAACAACGTTAAAGTCAATATGAACATTTTAAGTCGAATCGGTCTATAAATGTCTATTTTGTTCGCAATTTTGACTAAAAATTCCAACTTAACGACCCCGTAAACCTTCAGACATTGATTTTGAGTTGAATCGGAAAATAAATGACAAAATTCATCCGCCTTCTTAAATTGTTATGACATAAAAGTGTTAAAGTATAGTGTCCCGGGAACCATGAACGGATGCCAATTTTCAATTTGACTGAATATCCAAAAGTAGGTACTTTGTCGGCCCAGCAAGTAGCATATGTGCTGCTCAAATCTCTCTTTCCCTCTCTTATACCTATGTTTAGACAAGCATTTGAACTCATACAATGGGTATAGCTAGTATGCCACTTTCCAGAATCCGCACCGATACATCAAGAATAGTAGTAATCAGCACCCGCCACTGGCCAGTTGACCCACATGCCACAAAATAAGACATCCAAATTCAAATTCAAATAAGACATCCCCGTCAACACTCATTGCTGTAGCTGCAACAATACACAAGAAAATTAAACCCTATCCCACTTTCTCTGTGAATGCCCGGCACTAGCTAGAACCAAGCATTTCACTCTTGTCAAAGCCTTTTTTAAAGGTATTATCAGAAATGTTTGACATTATTAACTTACTCAATTCCACAGGACCTTCCCCTCTTAGTCACAAAGGTGCATTAGCCTTACTTGTGTTTCCGGTCGGACAGCCATCTACCTACCCACCTGAATAAATACGAATTTCATTTCAAAGCAAATCATCGATAAGACGATTTTTTAAGATATTCGTAACGAAAATTGTAACTTCACTTCTTTTTAGGTTAAAATGTTTCGCAGTGGATTGTGATGAAATTTAGGTTTTAAAAGGCGTTGCTTGGCAATTTACTTGTAAATTTCTTCGAACATTTCAAACGGGAGTCAAAACAATTAGGACAATTCAACATAGATGGAACCAGAACAGCTGTGGAACTGGAGAAGTTTTTTTTTTTTTTGGTATAAAAAGAAAAGCAACACAGCGAATGCCATTACGAGCCCCAAGGAGATTAACCTCAAGAGAGTACTTATATTGTACTTATCTCAGGTTAAGCACATGAACCAACTCCTCACCCTCTTAATTAGGTAAAATAACTGGTTCAGTGAATTTCGAGTTATAAGCAGACATATCGACAGACAGTCAATGGATTTTGTGAATATTTATAAATGTTGACGATTTAATATTACTTATTCATTTGTGCATCTTGATGTGTAACTTAAAGCACACACTGTAAGTACATCCCATTAGCGACAAAGAACAAATTGGAATTTGAAAAGACAGCACGATAAACTTAAATAATTTACAATAGCACTGAGACTGTATATAATTAGCATTTGTAATTACAGGTGAATGAGTTGTGGGTTCAAAATTTAACAAAAGAGTTTGCACAGGTGTTTACTTAAACTAAAAACAAAATCTTTTGAGCCAATGATTATTGGTTTTTCGCCGTTAATAGGTTAGAATAGGAAATTATTCCGGAAATTTCTGAGAAGCCAAAGATTTTTTCAAAATTATTAACCTTGAAAGTCATAGCACGTTTTAGATTAGACACTAATGATACATATTTTCAGGATTCTATACAGATATTGAAAAAATACTTGAAATATACGTTATTTTCGTCCACAAATAGATTTTCTTTAAATACGACAACAGATAATGGTTTCCGAAAAGGAAGAGCTCGCAATCTCAATACGATGATAAGTAGGTCAAGATGTGAGCAAAAAATGACCCGGATATGTCCAGAAGGTAGAAGAGCTAAACGATTCAATTACGTGCTAATTGATGTAAGACACAACGTTTTGAATAGGCACGTTTTCAGAGGCTTAAATGCCGAAATAAATTAATTTGCTATCAGGGCGTTGCAAAGAAGAAGAAACTTGCGGGTCTGACAGTAGAACAAATGGTAGTTTACTCGATTTTGAATAAGGGACACAAGTAAAAAGCGATTGTTTATAATCAATTATTCATAATTTACACGTAATTTTTATTAAAAGAAAACAAACTTAAAAAGAAAACACACACTTTTCTGCTCATCATTCTCAATTTTCGGCTTGGATTAATAAAATGATATCCAGGCTTAGTTTACAGGGAACTGCTTTCATCGCATCTTCCTTGTCTCAATAAGGTCATGCTGCGACCTTGTCTGGCGTAACTCCTTGTTGCACAATCAAGCTCACACTGGTTTGAGTAAGTATTCAAATCACTTCCACACACAGGTCCATAAATTCTTGGACAAGGACACAAAGCCAAAGATTGAGCTTCGCAGGTCAACAGCGCTAAAGCGGCAAAACACGCAACAATAATTCCGAAAACTCTCATTTTGATTACTATGTTGACTGGTACTGGTTGAGCTGATACTGAATAAATTGACTCCAAAGAATAAGAGTGGGCTTTAAATAGTAATTATTTTCTTTGGATTGTGTTATCAGCGGACTCTGTCTTTTGCCTTTTTTATGATGATATGAGTAAAGCTAAGCTTGTCATGTGAAACAGATGTCTTTTTCATTTTTATTGTTATCGTGTTGCTTATGTTGGAAAGATGAGATAAAGGTTAAGGCAAAGAACAATAATGTTATCCGTCCTTAATAGTCCTTTTCTATACGTTTTACAAGATCTTGTACTTTTTGACGGATCAATGCAATTAAGCACTTTAGTTGGACGTATTTTTCATATCGATTTCGTTCAAAAGTAATGCTTTCTTTTTGCTTTGCCCAAGGCTTTAATTTTTTTAAAGTTTGCTTGTGAATATTTGTTTTGGAACTAAAATTGCAAGTTTTGACGCAGAACTACGTTTTTCTCTGAACTGAGTATAGGGGACATATTTGAGAAATGAAAAGGGACAGTAAGATGGTTTATATGCCGATAGACAGAGGAAGAAAATCCACAACTTAAGCTGAATGCATCAATTATTATTTGTTTGAATTTGAGTGTTCATTGGTTGCCTATTTTTAAGCTGTATTCCACTAGTCGCCAGGCGATTGGCATTTAGATGTAGTTCTACGTGAGTTAATGCAGTAAGCTAAGCTGTGATCCATATAGAAAATTTACGGAATGATAGCAATTTTCGTTCTTTAGTAATTTTTTTCTTGATAATTGGCTTATCCAGTGCTTAATTCAGTGAAGAATGTAGTGGAGTCTACAACTCCTCGAACAACATGTAAGCTATTTATTATGTGACTCTGTAGCATTAGATTTATCGATCTCCATCGGATGCCATAGATGGTAATTTTGATATACATATGTATATAATTCATAAATTTATGTGGCAGGATACGAGAGTAAATATAAATTTCTGTGTTGCAACGATGTAAATCGGTTCATGATTCCAAGTGTTTCTTTGATCAATGGTCTTTTTCTGATGACAGTACCATCAGTTACTAATATTCGTGCACTTATTTACAGTCCCGCTCTTTGGACGTAGAAGAGGAACGTTGTACAAAAAGGTACAACGAATAGAGCGGAATTCAAAGCTTTCAAAACTCCATGGTGTCTTCTGTCACGAAACTCAAACCTCAAACGACTATAAATGAATAGTAGAACTTGGGTCGAACTGAACCTGTGAAATGTTCAGGTTTCCTTCAGCGATGCAAAAAAAATCTTACCTCTTCTAATCTGGCTTCAATCCACAACATATTCATTCTCTCAAAACTCGAGTACAACGCTCAAATCTGGTCAGGTGCATCAAAAACCGTCTTGCACAAGTTTAGATAGATTTCAAAAATAGGGACATTGCGAAGTCAAAGAAATGATTCCTATTTCTCACTGTTTTATTGATTTTTCGTAATGATTATCGTCAGTTTACCTTTGAGCCTTTTTTCGAACGTACTGTCGAATGAAGAGAATTTTTTTTTTCTAAGCCGTGCAACATGTAACACGGTTTTTGCCTTTATCATCGGTATCTCCTGTGTCCCTCTTTTCAGATAAGTTATGTCCATTCTCCAGTTTAAAGGTTGTCATACAACGCTAGTCCGTTTTTTTTTTGTTTAAACTGCGCTAACTTTACGCTCAAAACTTTGTAACAAAAAGTATCGCAACATCGCTTCATTTTGCATTTTTCTTCAAACATCAGAGGCGCAGTTTTATTGCACATCCGTATTTTCTAACCTGGATACAAATACACACATACCACGTACATTTTACTGATTACGGCGGCGGCGATCAATATAATTTGATGGATTTTAATTCCAACGCACATCTAAATGTATTCCAAGGCAAGGTACACGTAGATAAGATTGCCACACTTCAATTTATAACCTTATCAAGTTTGAAATTCTTTGGTTAGGTTTGAAACCTTATCTGATAATAAAATACGATTAAAAAAATAAGTAATAACTCATGACACTCTTATATTAGCGTAAATAATAAATTTCTTACAAAATACTATACAAAAAAATAACAATTCCCGCTTTTTGGTTCCATCTTAAAGCTAAATTATGGTATCCAATAGTGTATATATATAAATCCTTTCTTAACAAGGTCCTGATCTCATTTGCTTTAAACTGCGACCTTGTCGACTGAACTCCATGCTCGCGCAGTCAAACAAGCACTTGTTTCCGTATGTCACTTGGTCAGATCCACACACAGGCTGGTAGTTCCTGGGGCACGGACAACCGACAGCTTCTGATTCGCTGACAAATAATGCCAGGGCAACAAAGAACACGGCAATAATTCCGAATAATTTCATGTTGCAATAATAATTTATTTACCGTTGAGCGATGCTGACTGAACTGACTCTGACAAACGTTGGCGCCCGTTTAAATAATATTTCTGGATTTCTTATCGACACTTTCTGACAAACAAGTCGCCGTCGATAATCGAGCTTTTTTTTTATAGAACCAGAATGTACTCAGTAAAGGTGTTAATGAGACAAGTATACGTATCTGCAATGCAGATTTGATGGGAATTACCTTGCTTTATTGGTTAAAGGATACTTAATGGTTTGGAAATAGTGTTGGTCATCAAAGTTGCTTCATTTATCATTGGTTTTGTTTGTCAAAAAAAAAAAAATAAATAAAAAAATACATAAGCACATAATCGTAGAATCTTTTATTGACATGAGAACTTTTTGTTTGACTTGATTGTCTGAAGTCAAGGCGTCTGTCGTCGGTTGAGATCTTACCTATTTGCCAATGATTTGTTAAGTGGTAAAATACATACAACGGGGATATACCTAACGTTATTTTCAGAAAAACTCTGTGCTTTACACATTTTATATATTTACAAGGAAATGTAAGTTTCAATGTGACTTTCAGACGTGATGATCTTTGATACATTGGGGCAACAAATTCTTGTGAAATCAATTTTAAATTGTAAAAAAACAACTTTCTAGAGCAATTTAATAGTAAACGTTCAAGGATTTCATTATCGTGACTAGCTGTAGACTAAATTTCATTTATTAGGTCATTGAGCGTAAGATTATTTGAAAAAATCAATTCTGTTAACATATTTCGGTGTGGAAAAATTCCTTTAAAGAGACGAAATACTTTGATATAAAAATTTAAATGAAAAAGCGAACGAGCTTGCTAGATGACGGACAACGTTATCCTGCTACCATTAAGACTTTAAAAGTTCAATATTAACTTAAAATTTAAAAAACTCGCGAATGAGATATGAAGTGCACTCACGACTTGCTGCACCTAAAGTACGTATATGTGTCGGTTAAGTACCCTCAGATACTGAAAGATTTACATACTTCAATTCGTCAACAGTGGAGCTGGTCTTTTTCACTCAGACAAATATCAAACTAGTGATACCCTTAAGGGTTATTTTTGAATAACGGTTATAACAGTTACTGTTATTTTCCAATAACCGTTATTCTTTTCAGTTATTCAATAACTGTTTGTTATTCAATCCTTACAGCAACCCTAACAGTTATCGAACTCCTTAGGGGTTATTTGGAATAGCTAGTTATTTCGAAATCGAGTATGCAGTTATTATAGTTACTGATGAATAACGAGTTACAGTTAGAAGTTATTGATATATCGCCCATCACTATATCAAACCCATAGCTCTCATTCTCTGCCTTTGCGAACAGAAAATTGTTACTTGTCCCAGTTGGGGATGATAGCCATAAATCATGAACTGGCTGTAAATTGTAGTTGTGAAACCGATCCCTACATAATGGTCAAACAAATTAGAATAATAATAAAGCCAAATGAGCGTCTTGTGTCAGCATCACGGGTACACTAAGAATTTCTCCAGCAGGTGCTTAAAGCGCATGTTACACTTGCTGCCAATAGCTGAGAGACACTTATCAATAAAGCGATTGAAATGTGAGGCATGCTTACCATGGCCTTATCAAATCAACTTACATATATGTTGCCGATGTATTTTCGAAAGAACTTGACATTCAACACGCCATAGCTATAAATTAGTTACGGATCAGTATCAAGAACTGCGCGACAGACAGATGGCTTTTACTGGAGCACTGTTTGTGGGAAAATCGAGAAATTAGTAAGAGACAATAGGAGACAAAATATCCCTGTGGGCTTTACCCCTAGCTCTTTGTGGTGGAATTTAGGTTGTTTGCATCATTGGGAGATTGAAATTCAGCCTGTCACTGTTGAACAATAATCAATGATGCTGAACGATTTATTTTTATCTAAAATTAATGACTCGCAATTCCACGTTCAATGATAGTCTTCTCGTTTACCTCTACAGTTTAATCGCGTTCGACGAAATTAAATGTGTATACCCTGCTTAAGACCATATGCATCATTTTATGGTTGAGTGCTTTTTCACAAAACTACCTATTTAACTCAAAAAGCTTAATCACCAGCTCAGTTCCCCACTCTCTCTCTCTCTCTCAACGAAATAACGAAGCACCATAATTTTCAATTTACACAGTCCATTAATCATCACAATTTCTAGAGTCGCAAAAAGCGTAACAATTACTCGTTTCATTAAATAATAGGCCAGCACCAGACCAAACCTCGGGCCTGGTAAAGCTTAATTGTCGTAAGTGCGACTAAAACCGAATTGAAATGACACTTCCTCCACTTCCACAGCTGAACGTGTGACGTGATGGCAGTATTATCTGTAATTAGATATGCAAATATTGACACTACCGGTGGCATTTGTGGTGTTGCCATTGCTAGCCTGGAACAGCCACAACGCATCTGAATTTATAAAAAGTAGAAACATCTTTGCCGGTGCTCTCAGTTTGATATCAGCTGTGGTTATCTACAGTACTTTGCATCGAATTTCGTTTCAATTGATTTGAAGCGAAAATGAAGTTCTTCGCTTTGTTGACAATTCTTTTGATAGTGATTGTTGCTTTGGTGACACCATCTCAGGGTACATTTTGTCCATGCAGTGGAGCCAAAGGACAGGTTTGTGGTACGAATAAGGTCACCTATAATAATCGTTGTGAATTCGAATGTACCCAAAGGCAATATAGACAGCTGGGCAAGACACTGAATATTCTCAAAACCGGACCATGCGATACTACTTGATTGAATGTCACAGCGGTGACTCCTTTTAAAAGTGTTGTGTAATCAGAAAGTGATAATAATGTGAAATAAATAATCTTTTTGAAATGAAATTGTTTTTGTGTTTTTCTTTTGAACTAAGCTATCGCATTCCAAGTAATCTCATTAGAAGTGGTTTCATGTTTAAGATTAATTGCAAGTGGAATAATTCTAGAAATAAAAATATTTGTATATTTCGACGGTAGATAATCAACAGAATGATTAAATTCATTTAAATTGATTCAATTGGTGTTATGATTCAATAAAGATTTCCAAAGGTTTATCGAGAAAGTTCAAATCAACAATTCGAGTGACATAATGGCAACAGGGGTTCTTGAATGTGAAAACAAAAACAATCATCAGCTTAATCTCAACTTAACTGATTGACATTTGACAGCGGTTTTGTTTACAGACTTTGTTTGTGTTTTGGAAATGTATGCATTGGGTGTATCGCATAGATACTCACAAGTTTTAGTAATAAATTTTTATAATTTATGGTTCCAAACCTTGAATTGGATTAAAATGCTGTCAAGTGCATTGCTACCTAATATACGACAGTCAAAGTACATATATGTTTTCTTACCCTTCAACGTATGTATTCATGGTTTGGCTGGTGTGAATCATTCGTAGTATATTATCTATCTATTGTTTGTAAGACAATGAAATAACTTGCATTGAATTTTGGTAAAGGCAATGACAATCGACGAAAAGAGTGAGAATGAGCATTCATTTAGAGGTCCAAATATTATGAAGAGAATTTATCTCACATAAGTATTGAATGCATGAACATTTAAAAGTTAGATGATTCAGCAAGCCTATGGTAGCTAGGGACTTTTACTTGACCGAACAGTTTTGCAGCATACCATCGCCAATTTACAAGGTGTAACTATAGATGGCACGAAATGTGATCATGAATGGATTGTGAAAAGAAGGATAAAGGACTTGGGATTTGTAAGGACTACTCAAAATAGATTGTTTTCAGTTTTCGCAAATGGCATGTGGATAAGTTGGTTCATCCAACTTTTGATAATACTACGGTTCGAGGTCCAGCGAGTTGTCCGATCAAAACCAAACGCCAACGAGTGGCGGTTGCAAATGTCATGTGCAGGACTGATTTGGACAACATTTTCCATGATAATGCGACATGTGATGATACCTGCATCGACCATAATGACCCCGAGATAAAATAATAAAGCATGCAGTAGCAGTGACGAGGAAATCGTGCTTCATCTCAGTTTTCTGGAATACGAAAACTTTTCATTGAAAAGTTAGACCAACATTTCCATCACACTCGCAACTTAGACAATATTTGGCCTCAAATTGACGAATGACTTCTTAAATGGATTATAAATCGTTTTGAATGAGTTCAAGTCTTCGGTTCGCCAAATAACCGACTCAGCCTTGCCTTCTACTCAGTCACTCAGGCACATTGAGTTTTTTCCAAATTCATTTGTATCTTAAAATCATTAAATTCCAATTTCCAAGTGGCCCTTAAGAAACAAAGTAAAATTAAATGCTTCAAAAATACATTGTCAACTTTTGTTATTAAAGCGAAACCCGAACGTTTACACATTATTAATTAATGACACTTATATCGCTGAAATTGAAACAATTTCCATTCACCAAATTGGAATTATCACGTATTTGATAATGTGCGGAAAGTTTTGAAGTCTGTGTCCATCGATAAACTGCACCTATAATGCGATCGTCAGAACCATACTAACCTATCTATAAATTTAATGGTGAAATACAATAGATAAGACTAGTTGCCTTAACAACCTCGTGAACGTGAAAAGATAAGTCTGCGTTAGTAAGAGGACATTCCAATGACACTGACGGATCTGAAATAGACATAGTCACGCAAGATCAATGACGCATACGTTTATTCATTTCCTGACATCCTCTGGAGTCAAAAATCTCATCTAGAATTCATAAGGGGAGGCATAATAGGACACTGAAGAGAAACCCCCGCTCCACGGTCAATCTTTCACCCTCATTACAATACCTGAGATTTTAAAACCAATTTACATAGAAGCATCCTCTTTAAATCTCTCCTAAAGTTTGACTACGCTTAAGGGTTGCCATAGTCCCTGTCGAATGGATTAAATTCTCTTGAATTTGATACTCTCCTGAAATACTTGCACTTTAATATTATTTACTTGAATAAAACAAAATCAGACAGTTGTCCTTGACGTTTAGCATTCCAATATCGTTTTTGTCATTTACCAGAATTCGTATCAAATAACCTGACAGCGTATGACATGCAAGCTGCGTTTTGATCCATTTGTAATTGAAGCATTTGTTGAAATAAAAGAAGATAATGACAGATGACAGACAGCTGAACGTTATTTGTCAAAGTCATACGAACAGTGAGATAAATTGCCAACTGACGGCGACTGGATGGATTTATATTTTTTAGTTAAAGCCCTCTAAATACATAATAGTTTGTCGTTGTATTGATTATATAAGATTCAAGTGATGTAGAGTGACACATAGATACCACGTACATAAACATCGACCAAAAATTGCCTTCGTCCTTGTAAAAATAATTTTCTTTTTCTTTCGAATTTAATTTAGTCTCGCTTTTTCTTTTAAGAAGCACCACTCTATACCGACATTCAATTAGGGTAATCCATTTTACGTAACAACGACATTGTCGACATTTGCATTATGATTACAATGCATCCTGTAGAAGCGAATAAAAAACCGTTGTTTAATTTTGAACGTTCCTCTGGCGAATAGAATTGAATTTTGTGCTTGTGCTATCCTTACGGAAAGTGGTAAATTATATTTTACCCCAAAAACATTATGATAACAAGGTTTCCCACTCTCTGTCATGAATTTCGTGGAAATACGCTTTCTGTAATGTTTCATGCTACCACACTTGCTTGGCACTCTGATACCCTAGTGAACATGTTAATGAAAAGCTCTTTTTGCGGTTGGAAGGATATCCTCTTAAGTCCCAACTCGGTGGAGGAGGATCTTTAGCAATTTTTGACGTACTTTGCGAATGTCTGTCATCACTGTTGTCAGCATACTGATTATTATTTTGTCTTTAATGCACAACTCACGGGGGGAAGTTTGTTTATTGTCTGGTGTCCCACGGATGCCTAATTTGGTTCTGTTCGTGGTTTTTTTTTTTTTTTTCCATGGAAATGAAAATACTAAAAAACATTGCATTAGTGGGATTATATATTTCCCATTTATAAATTTTAAATATGACAAACCGACTTGTTTGGCCATAATCTATGGGATCTGTGGCATTGTTCTCGATGAGTTTTGTTGCTCATTTGCATGCACGGGGAAGAACAGAGTCCATAGAGTCGTGAACTCATTTAAGTTTCATAATTGAAAATTATTTAGCTGAGTGCGTGCGGCTCATTGGTATTCTGTGTGAATTCTGCCAGTTCATCTACCTATGGCTAGGTATTAAATAATTTAATTTAACGAATATTAAATGAGATTTAAAGTTGAATATGCATTTGATTACTTGGTTGAGTTGTTAATTTTTTATTGATTGCTTTATATGGAATACCCAAGAGTTTGGTAGGATTAATTATTTTTTCCTATTTTGCATTGTGCTCATTCAGCTTATTATCAAAGTCGGTGTTTAAATGTTAATGCCAATAAACTAATTGGAAAAGTTATAGTCAGAGGTCATAACACGTAGATAACTTGTCGCTGAATAGTTTGTATTCGTCATTGAATTTCCTCTTTCAAAGCCCGTTGATGCAAACAGAACCGAATATCTTATGAATTTCGTTCGAAACGACCAAGGATACCTTCATTTAAATTCGATAGAATTCATGCTGTAGGTGTAGGATTTTGCATAGATCTTGCATCTCTCAATTGTAGGGGATAGGCTACTATTTAATTGCCTTCTATGCCCAGCGAAACAGCGATTGTCAGGAGTTGTTCTTCGCTTGATTCCTGATGAGATGTTGTTTTAAAAAGGTAGATATGAATTGCAGTAGGTAACGACAAGTGGAATAATATCGACATTTGTCGTTCGTCACGGCAGTTGTGATTAATGCTGGATCTGAAGAAAGTGAAAAGGGGGGGTCGTGGTATAGTCATTGCTTGTCAACCTGAGGGTTTTAGGTACAACTTATGAGATCAAGAAAGTTGATCAACTGCGAAAAATCTGACGTCAACTCAACTGTATAGGCACTGCACTGACAGTAGGGTGTTCATATGATTTGAAGAGTTGGCCTCCCTGACATTAGGAAGTTGGAAAAAAATACTGTGAATTATAAAGCAATGATAGCAACACCCAGAATTCTCTTAAGTAATTCTGGACACCACCTTCGAAACAAAGACTTAAACCTAATATCACTTGAGTTTCAAAAACCACTACACCAATATTCACGTTGCGTGAATAGCATTGTAAGGGTATTCATAACCACTTTTGCGATAAATAGCAAAAGTCAACACTCTCCATGATTTTTTTGGAAGCTGTCGAGATAAGAAAACTGTAGCTACAGTTTTATTTTTAGGTCAAACTGGTCTACATAAGATAGACCCTTCACGACGATTATAATGGTGATACTTTGATGCAATTGAAACCGCTCCTTGTTATGTCTAACAGATAGTCAAAATATTTCCGTTTTCAAATATTGGCGGCCACCGTAGCTAACAAAACCTAAGGGAAGTTAAGAGAAGTTAATTTAATCGACAAATATGTATAAAAACGTAAAGGCTTCCATTTCTAGCGAAAGACCTTGGAGTTTTGCAGACTTTCCTCTTCATCATCGTTGGAGTAGAACGATAATAAAAAACCAGAGGAATCTCCAAATTTCTTTAAAAGGTTGCTTCCACTTTTGACAAATGAATCTTCTTTTTTTTCACAGGATAGGTAAGTACCACTCAATAAAATTCACGCTACTCCTTTAAGTATACTGAACTTGATAATGAAGATGAAAACGATGTTTTATCTACATTCAAGGTCTCCCATAGAACTGGGTAAGTTTAAGATTTTAATTGCGATCCTAGACGTAAATTCCCCGTAAGCAAATTCTTCAAAAGGCTTACGTTTAGCTCCTTCATTAATATTTTTTCATTTTCTTTTTCTTCAGCTGTCTCTTCAAAAATGAAGCCAATTACCGAGAAAATGAAATGAAAATTATTCCAACCACGTCGCTATTTATAAATTCGTTCCTCACATATACGGGTCTACCTTCGTCTTTCGACTTTTGTTTGATGTTTTTGTTTGTTTCCTCAAGACAAATATCCCCACACATATACAGGAACACCCATACACTTCTCTTATGGTGCTAATCCTGTGGAATTAATCTGCATAAGTATTTAATTGAATTTTCCTTAGCGCAGCGAAACTTAAGTTTGTGTCGTCGTTATCGCTGTGCGAGAGGAAACTGCCAAGAGGGAAAACAAAATGGAAGACCTCCTTTTTCGTTATCCTTCCGAAGTGAAAGTAGCCGGGTATGATGCCGCATCGCGACTTTGTTCGCTCTCAAGTGAAATTTATACTCAGAATATATATGTGCTATGTGGGTGAGTGTTGAGATTTTGCTTGAGGTAAGCATAGTCAGGTGCTCAGAAGTTTTGTAGTTTCTTACAAAAGGAAAACTTGTGAAACTATTTGCCGCAAGGAGTTGCGGTTTATTAAACGTGATTTCTTTGAAATGTCTCCCATAAATTGGTACGTGTTTTGAGAGACTCAGTGATCATTAGTACCACTTTGGCGTAGAAAAGGTATCTGATTTTCTGTTGTGGAATCTGGTATCATCATTTGTTATTTCTAAGAAAATGGATACCTACACGCAAAAGACTTGAATTATTTGTATCCTTTTAGTGTACACCACATGCACTAGAGTTGCATACATACAGCCATCTATATTCAATGATATCCTTTCAATTACACTTCACTTATTTTCTTAACTTCACCCTTTCGTTTGACTGCATAATAGAGCCATTAACTGATATAAGGATGATGTTTCCCATATGGAATGGCCCCGTCTGTGTTCCACATAAAATTCTAACATATGTGTGTATGTTCTTGTGTTAACAACGGGGATGTCCCATACAGCGTATGGGTTTACTGCTTAGCTATCATCTTGTCCTTGTCTGTGGCATAAATTATTCCTGTTTACTTCCTTTTTGCCGCAATTTAAAAATGAATAAAAGAACATAAAGGACATACGTACGAGTGCAAACATACATTCATGCATATGTGTACATTTACAAGTACTTTGGAGTGTCTATCCCATAGCTGATAAATTGCTGATGCGATGACATTCAGTTATCTATGATAGAAGCAGTAGCAGCAGCGCTGCTCTTGATGTTATTAGAATGCGGGCAAGAATTATGCGCATTTAGAGAAGAGGATTGTGGTTTGGATAAAAAAAAATAACGTTTCATTTCTGACCTTTAGGGTGATGGCAAGTTGACAGGTTTTGATAAAAAAATGGCTAAATACTTTAAAGGAATGGATAAACAATTGAGATGCCCAAACCAGGAGCACCTTAAATTATCTGCCGAATGTATGTATGTAAGTGACAGTGTAAGTAAAGTACTTGCGGCAGTTTTTTCCATGAACAATATGATAGCGAATTCAAGAAAGGACTACAGGAAGAAGGATGGTTATGACTCCAGTCTACGTGACGTTATCCTACGATAAAATATGGTTGTTGACATGAATATATTATTGTAAATTGGGGAGTTTCTAACAAAGCATCCTTATCGGACAATTGTTGGGAACTCAAAGATCTAAGAGGTCCCAATCAAGGCCCTTGGCATCGGAGACATCCTCCTAGTACGGCACGAGTTGGATCAAATGATCATTACTTGGCTCTTTGCAAGGGTATATGTTCAAGTCTTGAGGGGAAACGAGGGTAATATTTTAAGAAAACTAGCTACACAATGGGCAAGGATTTTCAGCCTTTCCTTTTTCCTTCTGATGACCCTAGAAAAAAATTTTAGACGTGGCATCCAGATCACATGAAAAAAAAATCGACACACTACATAGCCCTGCCCAGGGTAGTCTTAATGATCAAAACATTTCCTATTCAATAACGACGTAAGCCTTGAAGCAATTTTAACGGGCATGGCCCGATTGAACAAGGGGCTTTCAAACTACGATTAAGATAAGAAGTGGAGATGACTGGAATGGAGGTTTGGCCTGCACTGATGAATCTGAATAAATGCTGGAAGTGATACTAATGTACAACGCGTACGTCATCTCATACGTGGATGGTAGCCGAATACCAACCTTGTCTCCGAGTGTTTTGATACTTTGCAGGATCGGTGTTGCTGAATAATTCTGCGTACTTAGAAGATGCCTTAGTTATGCCATAACTAAATCCGTAGATAGAGGAACCCCGCAGGGCGGAGTCATCTCGCCTCTTCTATGGCTCCTCGTCATCAACAATATCCTGACAGATTTCGACAGAATTGGAATCAAGGCAGTCGCGTATGCGGACGACGTGGTTATTTTAGTATCAGGAATGTTCCTCTCAGTGATTAGCGAAATCACAGAGAGGGCTCTGATTAAGTTAAGCGCTTGGGCCACAAGTTGTGGACTGGGCGTAAATCCGAACAAAACTGAACTGATGCTATTTACCACCAAGTACAAAATACCGACTTTCAAGCTTCCACGTCTCAACAACCGAACACTTACCTTATCCGCCAGCGCAAGGTATCTCGGCGTCATTCTTGATCCCAAGCTCAGCTGGAAACTTAACATAGAACACAGAGTTAAGAAAGCATGTGTCGCTTTCTACGCCTGTAGTAAGACCTTTGGTAAAAGGTGGGGACTCAAACCTAAGATGGTCCTCTGGATGTACACTGCTGTAGTTCGTCCAATCCTTACTTATGGTTCGCTCGTGTGGTGGCCCGCCTTAAGCAAAGCTTACAACATCATTAAACTCAGTAGAGTCCAACGAACAGCTGGTATCGGGACCACAGGAGCAATCCGATCGAGCCCGTCAGAAGCTCTTAACGTGCTCCTCCATATCCTGCCGCTGGACTTGCACATCAAATACATCGTTACGTGTAGTGCTATCAGACTCAGAGAATCTGGGCTTTGGTCCCCAAAACTCTATGGCCATAGTAAGGCCCTTGACCTGCTGCCTAGGGATTTGGCGTCGACCATAACTGACTACACGACCCCCACACTCAAATTCAATAACAATATTCAGGTTCGCCTTCCAGACAGGTCGGAATGGAACGATAACCTACCCCTATCAAACTATCAAGTATCGATCTTCACCGACGGCTCCAAGATGGGGTGTGGCGTTGGAGCAGGTGTTTTCTCAGCGGAACTGAGCGTATCCAAATCGTTTCGCCTTCCAGACTCTTCGAGTGTCTTCCAAGCGGAAGTACTAGCGATTAGAGAAGCCTGTAAGATACTTAGCCTCAGTCCAACTACCTGTAACAACATAGGAATCTTTATTGACAGCCAGGCTGCCATCAAAGCGCTCCACTCCCTTTCTTCGTCCTCTAAATTAGTTGAGCAGTGTAAGGAAACTATAGCGCAGGCAAGCGCTCGGTTCAACATCACTCTCCTCTGGGTTCCCGGCCATAGTAACATAGAGGGGAACGAGAGAGCCGATGCGTTGGCCAGATGCGGCTCCACCCTGGATGTCTCCCACGCGGAGTCAGTCTGCTCCCCAATGGGACTCATCAAGGGCAAAGTTTTCCAACACTTTCTCTCTATTGCCAACTCTAGGTGGAAAAGTCTTGCAACTTGTGCCATATCTAGACAGATGTGGCCCACCTACGATAAAAACAGAACGAAGGACCTAATCAATAGAAACCGCACCGAGACAGCCAGAATCTCGGCAATTAGCACGGGCCACTGGCCAATCGGTCCACACGCTGCCAAGTTAGGCATCCCGTTCAACCCCCACTGCCGTAGTTGCGACAGTTGCGACAAAAGGAAACGCTATTCCACTTTCTCTGTGACTGCCCGGCACTTGCCAGAACCAGGCAGCGCACTCTCGGAAAACCCTTCTTTAAAGAACTGTCTGAGATTTCTAACATCAAGTTTTGTAACATTATCAATTTTCTTAATTCCACAGGATGGATCTGAAAATTACACTCTTAGCCACGCCCATCAACACCCAGGTCACGTGAGTTGTGGTATCAAAACGGCGCATCCGCGCTATTTGTGTCTCTGGCAGGCCTACCAGTTTCAGCCACTACTACCTACCTACCTAGAAGATGCCTGCTATTTTACTGGTTCTCTTTGTATTTTCTTCTGAAATGATGATTCCTTTATTATCTGGCAGTTAAGAGAGTCTCCAAAGAGATTTATGTAGCCTCCATTAATCAGATAGTTTAGTGAATTCAGCTGCGACAAGTTTAAATTGATCCTTTGAAAGTCTGTATATCATCATTCAAATGTCACAAAGACAATAATCGTTCCCACAGTTAACAAGATATAGCACTCAATCATTTGACTTAGGAGAGGGCATAGCTCATGTTTCATACTATACAAATCGACATGTTAGGTGAGCTGCTTCATAGGTTTACATTTCTAAGTTATCGGTTACCAATCCCATTCGTAGGACCTCGCTCTCAATTTCTGGACTGCGGACGTACATTATGCGCATACATAGACGTTTATGTTAAGCATCCTCATGTCAACGTATAAATATATATTTAACTTAATCATTGTGTTCAACGGGTTCGAAGAAAAGTGGATTCTAAGGATACGCAGTTATTATAAGTAAATACAGATCAGTACCAAAGAATGAGAACACTTTCATGATTTTCTGAAGAATGTCAACCTTTTCAAGGACGTATGAACATTTAAGCAGCAAAAGTATACGATTAATGAAATACGATCCTTTTTAAACTAAATTGTAGTTTTCTAGTTTTTTTTTTATAAATTCATCTGCTTTCATCCCTTTTCTTGGTAAACATTGTAAGAAAAGAACGAGAAAAACTTGTTGAATCCTTTAAAAATTCCACAGACAAGATTCCTCCAAGTTAAGATACCATTTATAGCCCCATATGATTATTTCTCTATTGGTTTTAAAAAAAAAAAAAAAAGAGTTTACCCGCACACGTACACATAAAATGACACAAAAGGAGCAAAAGAATACGATAATAAAAATTCCATTGAGATATGGAATTCCTTCAGGAATCATACACGTTCCATACTCATCCTTTTGTCGTCGCCGTTTGTTGGTCCTTATTAACAACGAGCAAAGATTATTACATAATTTTTTGAGCTTCACAAAGAATACCAGCCATCCTTACGCCTGCCACCCAAGAATATTGGAATTTTATTATAGCAGGTAAAATATGTAAAAATGCTGGCCCCTAAATACTATCGGCCTTTTTTCTCATTCACATTCACGGGCTAACAAATTCACCTTGAAAGATCCTTTTTGAGAGTTTTTCTTTTTTGTTGTTGTGCCGTTTCCCTTCCGTTCGTTGATTATGCGATATAACGATGTTTAACATTATCATAATATTTTATGATTTCATAAAGGTATCCTTTTGTGAAGCCGACCAGAAAAGGGGATCACAGGGGAATAGTAGGGACATGGTAAGAGAGGGTCTAAAATTTTATGAGAAATTGATTTACACAAGAAGTGTATGTTTGTAAAGTAGGAATTCATTTTTGAATTAGGTTTGCTTCCTTTTTTTTTTTTTGTGAAAAGGAAACAAAATTGAGTGTTTTGTTTGATTGCTTCAACGGGGTTGACAAAATTAAATTTTCCTTTTTAAAAGGAAATAAGGTGATGGGATTATTTATTCAATTTTCTTAATTAGAAAGTCATTTATAATGCTTCTATGTTTATACGCTAGCCTTTAGGGTATAATGTTTTGGAATATTGTTACAAGGATTTGCCTCGTAAATTTGATGATAGAAAAATTAATGAAAAGCCTGAATATTATGGCTTCTATAATAATAGAGACATTCCTTAATAACTTTTTATTCTGTAACTTTGAGCTAACTACGCTAGTATGAGGCTTGGGTAAGGTTAGATTATGTAGGTGGGTATGCGAAAAGAAAGTATAACACTCAGGTTGATATAGACCTATTTTGGAACCCATGGGAGAAAAAAGGATACCCCTTGCCCGTGAGCATTACATGCTCAATCAATATTTAATGATTTATGAACTTATTCCGCCTGTGATACAAACCATCCCGAGGATTTAATAAAGTTCATTATGTCGTTCACCAAGAGATACATCTGTAATTTGCTTTCATTAGAGCTTTATTTCCAGGTGGATATTTAATTGCTCATAAAGAAATCAGTGACAATCTAGAGCTACTTTAGAAGGTAACGCGACTGATATTTGAGATTGGGGCTGCTTGGTAGCCAAGTATGCTTGGGTACAAATTATAATTCATGTCTCCCATGGTTCCTACATGTTGCTTATTATATGCTAGCCTTAACAAAGCATTTTTTAATAAATTGTCATTTTTGTCAAATACATAGACGTGCATGGAAGTATTGTAGGTTATTTCCCTCTTTTTGATTCTCACGTTATCAAATTAACTAGATTATCAAATTGTGTAGTTTGATTTCTTTGTTTGAAATTTTTATGAAAAATAAAACAAAAATAGACCGGAAATGGCAATATCGAACCTCAGAATCTTAAATAAATCACATATCTATTTATATTAAAATTGGAAGTAAAATTAAGAACAACTACAAATGTTAAATGATTGTTTCCACTTCACCTCACAATAGGTATATACATTACGTTTCAAAATAAATGTCAACTGGCTTGTTTAAATCAGCTGAAGTACTTCTTGCTTAGTGCCGTTGATAAGATAAATTTGAGGGCAAGAAATATGACTAAAATAAATTTAAACAATTTTAGATAACAAAATAAGGCGTAAAATATAACAATGCTGTAAAGTATAAAGGAAAAAATTAGTCTTTTCCAGTAAAGAGGTAGTTAAGCCTTAAATACCTTTTCATCGCTCTAAATACTCTTCCACTAAGTTTAATGGAATGTTTTCCCTTTGCAATCATTTCTGTTGAAAAATAATAATGAAAAAAAAGGAAGCCTTTCTCTCTTGTTGATAGTAGTTGACTAATCAAAATTTATTTGAAACAATGATATAGACAACAAGTCTTTAATCTTCGGTTATCATAGATCAATATTGATAGAATTAAATAGGAAAAAGATAATAAAATGGAAAACAAAATTATTAGTTGCGTAGTGCGTCACTTAGATTCGTTTTCGAAAGTGCAACGTTGTTTAAGGTTGTTTAAAGAAATTTAAATCGAGTACGGTAATAGTTTTGCATGGATTCAGAAATTAATAATTTTTTAAATGAAACTTATATTATAAGAGTGTTTTGGAAAAGTTTTATGATTGGTCAAATTTTGTAGACAATTGCTTTTTAGAGATATGGTGGTCTTTTATGGATTAATCGATTGTTAGAAGACGTCTGCTGAAAGTGGAATGCAAAACCAGGAGACCACTCATAAAGCAGTTTCACATTAAATCCATGACAAGGAAAAACTGCTGTAGGTAAAGAAGAACAAAGACTGGCCTGCAGGAGAACCATTGTTTCAGATTTAAAGCTTTCAACAAGGCTACTTACTGGGTAGTTGTGGTGCAATGATAATAAGATGCATTGTTCAGATTTCTAGACATCTACAACATTTAGCGGTTGTTCAACCTTTACGGATCTTGGAACCCTACAGTCGTCTAAAGGAATGATGAACAGCATAAACTACGCAGACGTACAATCTTGCTCCCTATGTAAATCTTGCTTGATCGGAAATGTGCTTTTCCGACAATATCTTGCAATGTGTGAAAGAAATATTGAGATCAGGTAACTCCCCTGACCTGAGAGAAACACACTGACAGCGAATTAGCAAACCCCACAAGCGACACAGCAGAAAGACAAATGTTGAGAGACATAACAACCCAAAGACAGGAACATACATGTGTACGTACGCGTTATATATTCTATTGATAAAAATACAAAAACAAGAAAAAGAGGTACTGTAGCACGTGCTGATCGGTATCGGCTTGCTATGCATTCGCATACATCATATCTAGAAGTGAATTTACTCTACCTGTATCCTCTACTTTAAAACAAGCTGCACGGCAAGCAAGCAAACCAAAGGCGGGTTTAAAGCAACTTTGAATTGTATACATATGTCTCTCAATAGATTTTTCTGTTTTTATCTTACACTTCAATGTAAACGACTGCAAATAATACGAACACAAATGTCGTTTCTTTTGTTAATTACACTGCACATTGTATCTCATAAATTAAGAAATAATTGCTAATACGAGAAAAGTAGAGTTCTGTAGAAATATGTCTCCAATCTAAAACTTATAACAAAAGTCTGGGGTCGGATTACGGCATCAGTGATCGAGAAACTCGTCACGTAAAAACGAACATTATTTCGTCAGAATGATCGTTTGTACGTAATAATGCTCATTTTTAAGTGACGAGTTACAAGATCACAGATGCTGTAATTCGACCCCTGTTTTTTAAGAATGATCACCAGAACACAAACATGTGCCCTAAACTATGCCACATTAAAAGTGATCCACGATAAATGACTTCTAAGCCTGCAGATATGCACTCTTTTTGAGCTTCGTTGGTCACGTAAATGTTAAAACTTTAGAAGCTTTCATACATGCCAACTTCATCTTGAGTGATTCATTCAAGGAATAATTCATTGAAAAATTGGTCAAGAAAGATACACAGCGTTGTTTTGTTCCCTTACCCTATTTATCCCGTCTCCTATATGTTTGGAACTAACAATTATTTTCATCCGCGGAAGTTGTTATGTAGAGATGTTAGAGCGGAGGTCGAATTACAGCATCAGTGATCGAGTAATTCCGACGTAATAATGCTCGTTTTTCCGTGACGAGTTACTCGATCACTGATACCGTAATTCGACTCCTGGGGTCTTTCATAAGGAAAATTAAAGGAGGGATGAGTAAGTAATCCTATGATGATCGTTTGGTTCTTAAAAAAATGTGGCCTTCGAAATCGACGCAGGACTTCGACTTCATATCCTGTTAGGTGGCATAATATAAGTCGTTTTCTAGGACGATTTTGGCTAAATCTCGAGAAGATCTTTTATAATTGTTTACTAGAAAAGATAGATTTCAGGTATTGACACACAGATTTGTTAAGTACTTTGTCGTGATTCCGAAATCAACCCTTTTGTGGAGCAAAAAACAATAAATTTACGGTTTAGATCTGAATTCAAGTATTAAAAACCTCAATCCTTCTTGCAACTAAAGGAAAACATTTCAACTAAGTTAGATCACTTCTTCTTTTGTCAAATTGAGCTGAAGATTAGCCTATATAAATGGTTTACATTTTGAAAAGCTGTTAATCTTGGCTTGGCCCTATAGTTTATAGAGTTTTAAGGATTATCTGTCGACAACTTATGATGGAATTGTGAGATTTAAAATTGGTTAGCCATTCCAAAAAAAGTTTTAAGGATTAAAAGTGAGACAATATTTACTGCTACAAAAAAAATCATGTCCTTCTACAACCTCCGACTTAAACATGACTCATCTAACCTTCTGAATTACGGATTAGCATTCGCTTGCCTAATCACAAACCAAGTTCAATCTAATCAATGATTTTTCGCAGCTTATTTATAATGTATTTTCAATTATTTTATTTTCTATCAAACTAACCTCATTTTATAACTACATACCTCAAAGAAGTATAATCGAATTTCATTATGCTTTCCCCCTTACACTTTCCTTTTCCATTATCCAGATATCCTCGACCTTGGCTTGTGAAGAAACGGTCCTTGGAAGCTAAGTAAAACTAGTGGAGTTCCAATTTCCCTTCTATATTTTTCTCAATTTTCTATAAATTGATTGACTAACATTTCTCACATTCAGGATACAACAGGATATGTATATTCATCTGCATATGTATCTTCAAAAGTATACACTCGTGTATATTTGATTGTGAAAATGGAGTCTGATTATGGAGGGAATTTCTTCAGCTCAATTGGAACTTTATGCTCAAATCCCTACCGAAACATACGCACAAATGTTGTCTTTGGGGTAATTTTCGATTATGAAATCCCCAAAACGGAATCTGAATCTGAATCTCAAATCAATTCAATTGGAATTGCGCATAGTGAAATGAAACTCAAGGGATGGAATACGTTTTTTTTTTTTTTTTGGCTTTCTTTGCATAGCAACAATGGAATGTAACGTTTCGAACGTTCAAGAAGAATGAAGCTCTTCGGTATTTATGAGCTTAAATTTACGATTCGAGAATTAGGTGGCAGGTAAACGCGTAACACACCTGAATCCTTTTATAATCGGAAGCACGATAAAATGAATTTAAACAGGAAAATACACATGTACTTGAATGTGTGTATGCATACAGGAGGATGGTACACGATTATAGACATAATACAATTCATGGGAGTAGTCATGCAATTTTGTGTGAATAATTTTTGAAAAGGGGTTAAAACATACACTGACGGCAAATAGTATTCGGCCTGTAGTGGAAAGTTTGTTCATTGATGTGAAGTATTATTCTTTCGACTCGAGAACCATTTTACAACAACTCATAGCTATTAACAGGATTACGAAAGAAAGTGCTAAGTGAAACGTTTACCAGCTTTCATAATAGATTATAGTCCCACATCAAATGATTCTCAATCTGGAAATCGAAGGAGATGCCCTAAGCCTCTCGAACTTAAACGCTCAACTTAAAATTGCTGTCGACTGTTTCTTTATCTAAGAAGTATGGTCTCAGCCGATGGCGGCACGAAACTGAAGGTGGACAGTAAAATCGGCAAAGAAAAAGCTACCTGCGGAGTGCTATTCAAAATCTGAAAAAGTGTAGTTTTGAGCACTAAAATCTAGAGTCTGTTCAACTCCAATATTTAAGAGAATCACTTGAAGTCATCACAGCTGTCACTCGTTAGCAGCAAATCTCTGTAAATGGGTGTCTACGTATTATGTTGAGGATTTTATAACCAAATCACACGTCGAATGAACAGCTCTACAGAAGAATGTGTCAGAAACCAATAGAGATTGCAATATGGCGAATGAAGTGGCAACTGAACAGAAGTACCACATACTTAAGATTAGGTTAGGTTAGTGCGTTGACGTATTTCAACGCCCAAATGAACACGTAAGGATCCCTTACTCATGAAAGCAGTATTTCACAACATTTCATAGGAAATCATTTCATTCAGGACGATTAGCTGATCAGACTCAACCCTGCCAGTCTCCTTTTCTTTGGGAAGGCAAGTTTAAATATCTTGGCTCGGTGTACAACCACTGGCAGCTTTCTTAAACGCCTTTGGCCTTTTTAGACTTAATTTTGTTAGTCAAAGAGTCCTAAAAATGTTCATCATCAGTGTTATGACGATGGAAAATGTCAAGTTCTTCCCTTGTACGAAACATATTTTCAAATGATTTCCAGCGATTTAAAGTGCAAACGATTTTTTTTGGGGAAAAATTCATATCTATTATTCAAGGATTCGTTCCATACACCATATACACTATACACCATATTATATATACATTTATGTACGTATCTACCATTTTCACATTGTTAGCTAAAAAAAAAAAAAAAAATCGTTTGCCAGGAGAAAAGAATAAACTGTTTTCGTCGTATCCACGTGCTTTTTGTCAAGCTAACGAACGGATACACACTGCTTATGATGAATACGCGTCCTTGAGGGGGGTAAAATACAGATTCGGCGTACCATCAAATCGATTGTCATGGAAAATATTTTAAAGTAACTCAAATTCTATATGTATTCTGAATGTACATTACGTATGTTGGTTTTTTCCCTGACACCCGCAGTCTTGTTTAAATGCTCCGCATACATCGACAAATTAGATGTTGGATTACTGCGCCGGCCGTACATAAACCCAGATGACGATAATTTAATGCACGAATTGACATCAGTGCCAGGCAAACAATGAGCCCCAAGTAGTTGTTATCTAACTAATGACAGTCGTTGTTCCTTTGTATCCAAAGATGGGAGGTGAACAACCAATCCGTATTGGGACTAATTGATATTTTATCCATTGGATTGCAGAGAGAACGGAACTCTTTACATTCCTGTATGTGCATCACTGGGGAATGGACTAATTGCTTGATTGCGTGCTAATGTACCATAAAAATGACAAAAGCCATCGCGGCTGTGTCGGCAGAGTGCATGATATTGCACATGATAATAATGATAGTTTTGTAAGATATGAGAAGAAGCAGGCAATTAGTTTGCCTCTAGGGGCTGCACGGCTCAGCCCAAACACGAAAAGGGGTTGCTTTGACCCGGTATACATCCCTCTAGATAGAAATTTGTTTGTGGATATATCGACTTGAATGTGGACATGCAATGTTAATGACAGGAATTTTAATTGTAGATTCGTAGGCAGTAATCTATTGCTACTGCCACGGAAATACAGCTAAAACAAGTGTGGACTTTATGCAGGATTTAATCGTAGTCATTAGATACTTTGTTTATACCAACGATTTTGATAGTTTTTCGTCCTGCCTCTGCAGATAAAGTTTGTACAGCATATAAAGTAATTATAAGTCAACTTGGGATTTGCATGTGTGCTTTTAATTAGCTGGGTTGGAGGGTTTTCTGATGTGTTAGCTCAGAAGTTTTAATGGTAATGTTCCTGCGACTTGTGTTACGACGTGTAATTTGTTTTACTAATAAACTAATGAGTTTTTTTTTAATTTCCTTGTGCGTTTTGTAATCTTTAGAAGAAAACAAGGGGGATTCGAGGTAATATTTACGGAACATAAGGAGCAATTTATCATCAATGCAGTTTGCTTTGATTTAATGGAATGGACATTGGCATATGAAAGATAGCGTGTTTAGTTTAATTATCTGTTCAATGTTGCAAATGGCAATGCAGTTAAGGAGAAGCAGACATTTTTAGCACACTTTTGGTTCATCTATACCACTTATGAATGGAAAAATGAGATAGGTTAGGTTAGGTTAAGTAATAGGGTTGACGGGAAAGGAGGTACCTTCTCCGTCACACTTAGGTCAATGTAGACCCATGGTGATACCCTAGGGGTCTCAGCCCCCTTACTAGGAACCATTAGCCTATGTTCTTTCGAACCATTCGGAGGCGCGGATAAATCTGTGTAAGTCGACCACAGACTTGTCGGATAGTTCTTCTAGATCCTGAAAGAAATGTCTTCCTAGGATTTTGAATCTTTTATGGCAGAGCGCTGGACAGTGGCAAAGAAAGTGTGGGGTGTCCTCATCTACTTCTTCGTCGCCACAGCCTCTGCAAAGGTCATCCGTGTTTAGTCTTAGTCTTCCTGCATGGTAGTTAAGCATATTATGCCCGGTGATGATACCTATTAGGGAAGATAGGGATTTTTTTTATCCATTTGCAGAATTCTAGAAAAAAGAGATAGAATTGATTTAAGCCTTCGGGCTTATAAGCTTAATGAACATTCCTCAAATCTGTTTTACTCAGCATAAATATTCACCCGTATCGGTTTTAAATAAAAGTTTGAAGTGGAAGCTGTCATCGAGAGTACGAAAAAGGACAAGGCACCAAGAAAGTGTTGGAATCTCCAAAGAGAAGATATTTAAGTCGTAAGCGAGTATAAATTCTTGGAGTTCTAATCACCTCTAATCTCGTGTAACTGCAAAGTCCATTCTTTGTTATGAAGCACAAGTGTTTAGATGTTGCTCATTTAAGGACGTGGATAAATTCCTTCTTTGATTTTATGTTAGAAGTAAATGAAGATTGCTGTGTATCTCACTTAATTGTATACTTCATCTGAAGACTTGAAAATCACTTGTTTTCGTGGATATTCTTAAACTTCACTTCAAGAAGATGGGCTTTCAAAATTAGTGTTTTCGCATAAGCTACGAACTAAAGTACGGTTTGTTTTGAAGTGCGAAAATTTAGCATCCGAATGTGACTTCAACCTATCGCTTACTCACAACAGGGTGCATATCCGGCTTAAACCAAAATTGAAAACTATTCTAAAGCAAATAGGTCAGAGTCGAGCGAAGTCATTGCAACATAGAACATACTACAGTAAAATCAACATCTTTTAAAACGGACAAACGTACTTCCTGGCAGACACCACCAACAAAATAACCACTATCTTTAAGATTAGAGCAGACTCGCTAAATTTCAATTGAATCTCACATCCGCCGAAGCTTCCTTGTCTATTGTGATCTCCTTAACCTTAAAGAGCGGGAATATGTGTTTCAATTCATTGCATTAAGGATCGATCTAGAGGAAACATTGAATATCCTTGATGCTTGGAATCTACTCTATAAGCTCATTATAAATGTACTAAAATAAAGAGTCCGTATCGTGAACGACTATTTTTATAATCGCTATTTGTTATCAACTTTATAACACTATAAAGAAAACCATGACGTAAAAATATAATTTACGGCTTAGTCGTTTGTTTTGAAAATGAATTTATAAAATTTCAATAAAATCTACAGTTCACTTGACATAAGTACTGTAATAAATTGAAAAGCTCCATCATTAATCTGCTGAGTGTCCAGCGAACCAAACTAAAACCATCAAAGGTTTATGTTTTTCACTGCCAACACATAAAAGCACACCACCGATTTTCGACGTTTCATTGAATGAAACGATTACGAGCAAATGCTTGTCAGTAGGTAACACCCTGAAGCGATCAGAAAGTATTTAACCTTTTTATCAAACTGTTCTGAAAATTCTCATATCAAGGCAATTCCGTTATGAAGTTATTTGCTATGTACATTGTATTCATGACGAAGACACTCACTAAGAAACGATTTTTGAAAATTCGTTCCCTAAGAGGGTGATTTTTCTTATATAAAATAATATTGTGTTCCACCAGGTGGAGAGGCAGGTACCAGAAAGTTGGCGAATACAGTCCATTACAAATGCCTGAGGGTAGTTAAAGAAGCAGTGCTAGCTTTAAGTGGACAAAACCTATGAGAGTATGGCCTGCTTCAATCAAGTAGATCTGAAAGTGTGGGACGGTTACCGTAGAAAAAGTTTCAACGTCTATTTAATGCCAGATAAGCATTGAAGCTGGCATTTTCTAGATGCTATGAGTTGCATTTATTTATTTTCTTTCGCCATAGATAAGTAGCAATCATGAAATCGGTTAAGCCATCGCTTCTTCTGCTGTAAAGCTTCCCCTCAATCTGATACATGTAGAGACGAAGTGCTCTTTGTTTGGAATGAGAGTGCTATGTTCTTCAAAATACACTTCGGGAGCAGTCACGTCGTTGCTGGCCTGCGATTTTCATCAAACAAGACTAGTAGTGCCAAGAGGAATACGAAAAAATGAAGACAAGGCCTATTTAAGGGTTTTTATCTATGACCATCACCGAAAATATGAGTGTGAATGTAAGTATAAGGGGTGATGATTTCGTTGGTCAGTTTTTGGTTCTTCAGTTTTAAATAGAGATACAACTTATCATCCTCCCAAAACTATGCTCTATCGGGACGACTGTGGAAGATTTAATTGACAGAAAATATCATTACATTGCTCACATCCATTACAAGGCTATTGAATACTTTTGCTATTTGGCCTCCAAAAATGACTGTCATCAGTGACGTATTCTTGAAGTTGTTGAAAGAAGAATACAAATCAGTGCACTTGAAGGTAAGTGCAGATGACGCTGAACACTTTTCAGAGAAAGTTCCTAACACTCTCAAACCATCGAATCCATTAGTTTATCCTCAGTGATATTGCTATGCCCACCAAAAACTCTGCAATAGTATCAGAATGCAACACTGCTATTATTGCAACAAAGTCTTCTCGAATACATCGCTCGAAAAAACGACATGTGTCGAACAAGAAATTATTACCACGTTTGAGCTCAAAACACTCTGACCATCAAGCATAAAGGGGAAAAATATTGATTCGGGGTGCATCTTAATGTATGAAATGGACCATGACAAGTATAAGGACTTTATGAGCACATATCAATCACATTTGCATATCAACTGGATAACGATTGTATTAATACGTTTAAGGATAACAATGCAAGCCGCCTTTTTTGTTTAATAGTTAAGTAAGTAAATCTATGGTTTTGATATTAAAAATTGGTTAAAGTAAAAGTTGAAAGAATGTTTCGTTTATTTTACCCCTTTTCCTTACATTAAAGCGTTTGTTTTCAGATGACTTACCTGAAACGAAAAAGAAAAAAATGATTTGTTATAAAATAAGTAACAAAAAATAACTTCAGTAAATTTGAACAAATGGAGTTTCTATTAGGCGATTTTTTTATAAATGTTGTCCTGCCTCTATCCTATTCAACTTATTCCACCGGTATTGCATTTGCAATCTAACACAAGTCTTTGTTTTGACACACTGGAGCCAATCAGACTTTAACCATTTTAAGAAGTGTCGTCTAAAATAGAGTGCAACCAAAAACTGAAATCTATAACCTCATCAATGCCTCAAATAATAATTGCCAAAAAGTTGCGTGCGAAAGACAATGAAGTCCAAAAAGTGCACTGAAAACTTCTCCATCAACTGTGCTTTACACCAAGCTACACTGCAAACAGAAACTTTTTGTTTGAATCAACCCACGAATGGGGCGGTAAGGCTGAGAGACATGTCGAAATCCTATTGCTTCACAGATGTTAAAGCAGTCGTACTACGAATATATGAAATAGCTACGTTACTTACAAGAACGTTTTAGGTTCAACATTGTCTAAATATTTATACTGGGATGACAAAAATGTCAAAAACTACACAAATCGATACCGGCTAGGTATCGTTTTATCGATTGTATCGTCAGCTATGATAAGTTTCGAAACTTTCAAGGTTGATACGTTATTGCGTGTGGTTTGTAACTCATACTCTCATCTTGCTGCACATGTAAATAAATAAAAGTCACGCGACTGAGGACGGAAGACTAAGTTTAAGTGGAATGTTCTTTTATTTTTTTTATGTTTCTAGGAAAATCGTACAAGCGAAGATGGAGTAGATATACAGAAAACCATTAAGATACTAGGTTAACTGTTCAATTAATGCAAACGAAACTGAGCAGCAGTGTAAGGTATAAGTATCAAGAACATAATTATCAAAGTATTCAGTTTCATTATTAAATATTATTCAATGCACTTCGAACAATGCACACCGAAGGTGACCCTGAACAGGCCACTGTTACGGGTTATCTCGAAAGTATTAATTGCACAACAATCTGGTTGTCTGTACACCACTCGTACATCCAGTTTACACTGTGTGATGTCATTGAGCACTTTGGCAAAGTCCTTCGGTGAGACACTCTCTCAGACAACCTTAATACCCCACCACAGTACTCCCATCATCCTTAGCATCATCATAGCCATCTCAATCATTTCTCTCGTTTCATCTCACAAAAGAGCTCCGCAACACTTGAGAGTTAAATCGAAATTCTCAAAGAACACTTCTGGCTCTTGTCAAGCACACTCGGTCAACCAGACGAGCGTTGGCCCTCAGTACTCGTAGTCTCGCCCAACGGCGACAAAGTACATCCAAATCGTGAACGACGCGCACCCACCATACCCACGGTCCTCCCGAGAGAACTAAACAAAAAACATTTTTGCTTCGAGTTGATTAAAAATAGAAGCGCGCCCAGCGTTGAGTCGAGAATTGCTTGTTTCAGAGGACACACATGTTCTCTCTTGCTAGAGATAATTGATTTGGAAAATTTATTTAATTAAAATTATATTTGGTGATTGTGCAATTGATTGTTTGTGTGTGGTGAGAGGAAAGCTCGTTTTGTCACTGTCACTGTGAGTACAATTAAAATTGAATCAATGGTTGCACTAATCTATGATAAGAGCGGCAAGAAACAAATACAAAAGCCAAAAAAAAAAAATTATTTACCTCTCAGAGATAATCTCTCCGAGCTAATCACTTCACAATTCAAAACACACTGCCACGCGGAAAATCGCAGTGAGTTGGAAAAACACACAGAAAAAGAGAAATATGAAGCGCGGTTTTTTTTTTTTTTTATTCCTCCAAACAAATCAAAGTTGATTGCTGGAATGGGCAATTATATCGAAATAATTTGTTCGTTTCCACTGGTGTTGTTGTTGTGCCAGAATGATGTATTAATTTGTCCGTAATTAGGGTTCAAGTGGTGTTGACGATTATTATCCCGTCTGACCGAGAGATAGACAGATTCAAGAGAGTGTCACCAAGTGACAATTTAACTTGTATAGCTATTTCCTTTGCGTGGTTTCAGAACCTAACAAAATGTGGGAGGTAAACAGTGTGGGTTGAAAATAATCGGACACAATTGATTATATTTTTGGATTTATATGAAATATTTGTTTGGCCTCTGAATTTTGGTCAGTCTCGATGTGAGGGTGTCTTAATTGAGAAATCTGTCAAATTTCCAAGTATAAATTTGTTTGTGCAGGTCTGTTTGTACGGGATAAAGTCGAAAACGGCTTCGTATATTTTAGTCAAACTTTGATAACTTAAAAGCTAAGGGCTCTAGTTGAGAAATAAGGTATCTATAAACAGAGTGACAAGTATAATATATAAATCTAAGTTATCATTTATTTAACCATTTTATGCGAAACGCTGACCAGTACGGTTTTGGTAACAACCGGTCCACTGATGATTTGATTGCATATCTTACCGAGAAGTGGAACGAATCTGTCCACCATTTTGCTGTATGTAAGATTGTTGCGCTTGATATTTCAAAAGCATTTGACAGAGTCGACAATGCAATGACAATTCTTATATGGCATCGACGTTTTTTTTTTTCTTCAATACCTTTCGAGTAGTTAAATTCGAGACGGTTTCAAGTGTGCAATTTTCAATATAACTGTTGGGTTTTTTCTTATTTTAATAAAGATTCATGACAAAATTATAAGTTTCCTAACTGCGTAAGAATTATTTAAATCGATATCGTTGTTTTTGAGATCACCTTAAACAAACAAGCAGACACAAAATAATGAAAACATTTCTCTGAGTCACAAACCCCTTTGATTAATACGTGTTTATAAATTTCCTACAATGTCTTGCTTTAACTTAATGACAAGTGACAATTCAGTTGCCAAACTTGTTATGTCATGTCTTTAACCTTCGGGCAGCATTCCTTATTATCAGAAACAACTTATTCTGTTTGTACTTTTCAATGGGAGAAAGGATGACTGCGGACCGTTTTATCTTTTAATGGACATTCCTGGTAATTGTAGATAAACTCAAAGTAACAACGGTTTCGCAGTGTTACTCTTTGCAGGATATAGACTATCTCCATCCGGAGTGTACGTTTATCCATAAGTAAGTACATTTTTCGGGATTTGATTGTAAACTTTGACTCCAAGAAGCTAACACAATTTTTTTGAAAGATAGTTCCTTACGTGATAACACACAGGAACTTACATGACGGGACCTCTTCTGCCTTAAAGGTAACTTTTTGAGTTCCTGCCAAGTTGTCAGTGCTTTCTTTTTAAGTTCCAAGATCACCCGTAAAAAACCCAAACAAAGTTTTTGGTTAAAGAAAAGAGCGATTGAGGCTGATGGTGGGAGTAATTGCAAGTTTCAGGCTCACTTAAGCAGCCATTTGTAAGAACAGCGAGAACAAAGAATACAAACCTTTAAAATGAATAGTCGAGTTGCCACCAAGACATAAGCATATTTATATTTCGAAAATGCTGTCAGAAACGTTCGTTCTGTTTAATGCAGAGTTTAAGGACGGCATGGCTTTCAACTCGAACCTTGTTCGGAAACGAATTCCATTTCTTATTGACGAATTTTATTGAAAATGTGACATTTAACAGTCTTCGCTGAATAATATTTTATCTCTGCCGTCCTTTTTAAGGATCTAATCATAATCCTTTACTTTTAAATTTTGAAAGTCTCTTCAGTTTTGTAGTTTTGAACGAGAAGAATAGGTCGTTTCCAGCTGGATGGTATTTCTGTCATATGTTTTTTTTAACGTGCCATAAATGGTGTAATAAAACCTCACTCTGATCTACATGAACGAAGCATTCCTTTGGCCTGCACTGCAACACATTTCTTCAACTTCTGCTAGCACTTATTCTCCTTCGTGCAGTTTGAACTTTTTACGATATAGAAGACTGTTAATACAGAAACTGTTTATAGCTTAGTGTAATAAAAATTTAAAAAAAAAAAACCTCACTCCTACCTTTTGCTGAGGTGCACTCGAGAGCAAATGAAAAATAAGATTAGCTTAGCTTTCCTGATAAGTGTTGATAACCCTATTTGCATGTTCTAAATCACAAAATCCTTGCCTGTCACTTCGAATGTATGTATAACAACACAAACGAATATGTCGTATATTTTTTGAAAGTGAATGTTTATTTTTTTGTGACACTGTCCAATTCATTAAAACAAATCAATTGCAGAAAGTAAATCCCTCAAGTATGGCACTTCCGTGTGAAATCACTGAACCATATGCTAATAGACATGTCGTCGTACATTTCCATCATTTGTGGAAAGAGCGGAAATTATAAAAGCGGGACTCCCACGTCCATTTACCAAAACAGTTCATTACAGCTCAACAGCTTGAGTCTGTCGGGAGCAAATTTACATATGAGTTGATCAATTTGTGTTTGTACTTCTAGTTCGTAAAGTATCATCAACGATTTAAAGGATGCTGTTTCCCTTGCTTCTATTAACCACGATGATGGGGTTTAGTACTCAGGAACCCTCTCCATCAACTCAGGATCCCGATTGGTGGCAAAGTACCGTCCTCTATCAGATCTATCCGCGTTCCTTCATGGACAGCAATGGTGATGGTGTCGGTGACCTACGGGGTGAATATGCTAATTTTTTTTTAACACCCATCCACCATTAGAAACGTACCGTCATTATAGGAATCATATCCAAGCTATCGCACCTCTCATCGTCTGGCATTAAGGCGACTTGGTTGAGTCCCATTTTCAAATCGCCCATGGTCGACTTTGGGTATGACATATCCAACTTTACTGCCATTCACGAGGAGTACGGAACGATGGAAGATTTCGAGGACTTGGTTGCCGAGGCTAATCGATTAGGTATCTTCTTCGTCGAGTACATTTCGAATCCCTTGAATCGGGGTTTATGGTTCAATTTTTTTGGTAGACATTAAGCTGATTTTGGATTTTGTACCGAATCACTCATCGGATCAGTGTGAATGGTTTGTAAAGTCGATAAACAGAGAGCCTGGCTATGAGGACTTCTACGTGTGGGCCGATGGTCTGGTGGACGAAAATGGAAAGAGAAGCCCTCCAAATAACTGGGTAAATCGAAGTCAGCACTTCCTGCTACCTTTGCTAATCTCCTCTGCGTTTAGCAATCGGTGTTTTATGGTTCTGCATGGACCTGGAACCCGGAACGGCAGCAGTTTTACCTTCATCAGTTTACTGCGGAACAGCCCGACTTAAACTACAGAAATCCGAAAGTAATTAAAGCAATGGAGGATGTCCTTTTGTTTTGGTTGGATAAGGGTGTTAGTGGCTTTCGTGTGGACGCTGTGAATCATTTATTTGAGGTTGAGGATTTAAGAGATGAACCAGAAACCGGAGTGGAAACGGATCCAAATTCGTACGCGTTTACCCATCACTACTATACAAAGGATTTGGTGAGTTCAAAGGAAAAAAAAATGTTCTTTGTATCGGAAGTTGATAATTTTTTTTATTTTTTTTTTTCGTGTGACCTTAGCCAGAGGTATACGAAATGATATACCGCTGGCGGGAACTGTTGGATAAGTACAAAGCAGATAATGGTGGCCCCACACGGATAATGATGACAGAGGCTTATGCGAATCTCACTAGTCTCATGGACTATTATGAGAGTGCGAGTGGTCGCAAGGGATCACATATTCCTTTTAACTTTATGATGATTACGGATCTGAGCAAGACATCCGATGCCAGAGACTTTGTGTTCACATTTCAGAAGTGGATGACTTACATGCCTGTGGGTGGAACTGCTAATTGGGTTTTCGGTAACCATGATCAACCACGAGTTGCCTCGAGGTTTGGGACCGAGCGGGTGGATGCGATGAATATGCTGCTTTTGACATTGCCTGGCGTTGCTGTCACCTATAATGTGAGTATGACTACAGTGGTATAAAAAAGGATTTTTTATAGGTTATAGACGGTTGAATTTGTGATTTTCATAAGTTTGTGTAAGTTTTATAGCAAATTGAATAATAATTTGCTTTAAGCTGTCAAAGTGAAACCAGTAATTTTGCCTGACAGGACATAGTCATGGTTATTTCTTATTTTTTTAAAAACTCTTTCTTAGGGAGAAGAAATTGGAATGGTGGACCACCGAGACATACCGTGGGAAGACACAAAAGACCCACCAGCATTAAACGTTGGCCCTGAAAAGTACAAGGAAGTTTCTCGAGATCCAGTTCGAACTCCATATCAGTGGGATTCAACGATGAATGCCGGTAAGGTTAATGAACATTCACCCTCATGCATTCGTTTACAAACTATTTTTGGATAGGTTTTTCAAACTCCAGTAAAACCTGGCTTCCGGTTCATCCCGGCTATAAAACTCTAAATTTAGCTTCGCAGTTGGAAGACGAACGTAGTCATTACAAGTTGTATAGAAAACTAACCACTTTGAGGCAAATTCCAACTCTCCAAAGAGGAAATTTCCATCCAATGGCGCTTTGCCGGAATACATTTGCTTTCAAAAGGTACTTGTTGGAGTTTCAAAATATTAACCTCATGACTTTTTACATTTCAGAGAGCTTAAGGGTCATCCAACAATTATCACTGTAATAAATATTGGTTCCGCAAACCAAGTAATGGATCTTAGGCCTTTAGGAGATTTTCCAAAGGAGCTTTCAATTGTTGCAACGGGAACGCAATCATCATACTCAGATGGGTAAATATTTTCGTAAAGTCATGGGTCTTACTGAGTAAACGATGGGGAGAAAGGCAAGTCAAATTGTTTATTTTCCTAAACCTTTCGTGTGCTTTACGCGAATTCCTAAAAGGTTAAACATTTTGACATTTTGATCACCTGTCATTTGTAAATTTCCGCAAAATAATAGCATGTGATAAACATACATATGTTAAAAATTCCGACAGATTGTAATACTTGCCTTTCCCTAACGGGTTACAAAGTGGACTATTTCTATGTTTTCTGTACGCATTTTGTTTTACGTTTAAATTACTTGTTTTAGTGATAAAGTTGCAACCGATTATTTTACGCTACAAGGATACGAAGGCATTGTCCTAAGCATGGCTTAAATTTTGTGTTTTGTTTTTTTGCTTATATTAAATACTTGCAAATATAAACTTATTTTACTTGTTTTACTCTTTTGTTTTATGTATGTACATTTTTTTAAAAATATTTTTGAATTAACTGAAAAAGAATTTCCTACGCATCCAACTGTATGACCATTAATTTGTTTCGTAGAGTTTCATTTATTTCTGAAATGTTTTTTATATGCATGCAAAAAATTGAAGGATATCCTGGTCATCATGATTCATTGGCTCTTTTGGTTGATTAACAGAATGATTGAGCGATCAAAGAATTTGTGTATATGGACGGACAGTTCTTGGAATGTTAAATGAGATTGCAGGGTGGTATTTCACTGAATTAAAGGTTTCATTGGCGATGTTGTGAGTCAAAAACAGTGGAATCAGTCATCTGTGTAAATAAATAAAGTTGTTATATAGTATTGGTTTTTCGTGTATGGATAAAGGAGATTTAATTTTTTATTATTTATTTCATGCATCCTCTTATTTTAAAGTAAGTGTCTTGTAGCAACGCATGTCCTTAAATTGCCATTGTATTTAATGAGTTAAGGTCAAACTCAGACTTTCCAAGCAATAACAGACGTTCCTGACTGAATTCTCGTACTTTGTCCTCGTACAACTTAAGTAAACTCTCAAAACTGTTGTTCTTAGTGAAAGAGATAGAAGCTAAGGATGAGTGTGGTAAGTGATTGCTTTCAGCCCGAACTGGCAAAACAAATTCCAAATGCGTTGCGTATGTTAAGATAAAAAATGAAACCAATTTGCATTACACGATTGAAAATAAGTTTGATAGTACTTACAGGAGCAAGACTTACGATAAGTATACTTTAACTATTTTATATGCGATAATCAGTAAGCGGTTTACGTAACCAGAGTTCAGTACTTTACAAGAACCAGTAGACTTAGTTCGATTGGAAAGAAAATCCCGAGGGTCACTCAAGGAGCAAAATGAGTTATTAACTTATACAGAAATCGTCGTATCCTCCTTGGCGTTTTTTTATTTAGATAAATCTACAACACTCTAATGGTGCGGATGCTTCACGATACTTTATGACGACCGGATAATGAGATGAAAGACGGGTCTCATTGTATCGAATCTTTTCTCACCAATGGAACCTAGACAGTTTTGATGTTAGATTTTTGCTATTTTAGTCATAAACTACGAAACTTAATTATTAGTCTGCTCTCCTTACAAAAAATTGGTGCCTATGTCGCAGAGGACGACAACTGATCCCATAAAGTAATGTAATTCTAGGATGCTAGGCCTTGCCCTCTATTATTGAGCTAATGCTCAACACAGTCCGTGGTAGCAGAATTTGCAACCTACCAGGAAAGTAGCTTTAATACTTTGAACAGTCGCTTGACCTTATGATTAACAATATTGATTCTCAAACATTTTTTGGTTAAATCTAAAGTTCCATTCAACTCTATCTAACTTATGTGTCTCTCTTGGACCACATGTAAATGGATAGATTTCTAAATCGAATAGGTAAGGTAACTCAATTTTATTAAAGGAACCCTTAAAAAAATAAATAGGAAACGATTCCAAATGTAAGAGCCTGAGCGTATTTCAAAAAACGTGTAGAGGGATAATCAGATCTTTCCTGAAAAGAAAACTAGATCAAAAATATTCCGTAAAATGGTAGTTGGGCTGGGGTTTCCAAGTTCGAATCTATCCGATTGTATTAATGCTTCATTGACAGATGTCGTTAGAAACTTCCTGGCAGCTTAGCGGGACAATAATGAATGAATGAATGAATCTAACTTATGTGGCAACAAATCCAGGAAGCTAGCTAAATTGAAGTAATGTAGGTTGTAGGTTTCTGGCAGCATTTAAAAAAGCAAGTGTGTAGTAATCACATTCAAATTAAGTGGATAGATTACTTCGTGTCGCCAAAAACTCATGCTTTAGCTATAAATTTGGTCTCAAAGAAGATGCCAAATTTACTTGTACCTAAAAGAAATTGCTGATTTGCTGTACACTCTAAAATCCTAAGGGTGGATTCGAGGCCAAAAGCTGCACCTGCTTTACTGGTGCATCGAAACAAATTCATTCAAATCGAACGATAAAGAGGGTTGTTATAAAATGACGCAGTCCAGTGTCAATTAGGTCTCGGGCACGCGACCAGAAACCACCACTTCCTCGGTTTACTTCATTAAAATTGTTCTCTTAATATCTACCTTAACAAGTTTAATTAAAATGTCTGTCACGGGTATCTATTTTCTTTGTATTTTCCCAGCGACATTGTAACCACTGACAGTATCTACTTGGGTCCCTATGAATCCCTTGTGCTTAAACAACGACCATCTATGACAGAGTAAGTGAAAAAAGGTGCCCCAAGACATACTACAAATTACAAATTTAAATAATTTTAATGAAATAAGAAAAAATATACGACAATAATTATAACTAACTTTCACTGTCCACAGGGAACGTCGCGAACTCATCAAAACCATAATTAAGTCAGGGAATATAATTTTGGTTGGTCTGCTGATGTACAAACTCTGGAACAACAAATGGACAAAATTGACTTTTAATAAGTCGGCCACAGGATTCTGAAATACCCTGCTCTACAGGGAAGTTTTGGTTTTTTTTTTTCGTTTGTAAAGTTCTTAATTGGGTTTTGTAAGAAGTCACAAGGAGGCTGCTCTAAAGTCTAAAGGTGCAAGTAGTTTTCAAAGCCCATTATGCTTTCAATTTATCATATTTTTGAGGACAAAGTTTTCTGAGTTAATGGTTGGATATTTAGATTGTAGAAGAAAAGTTTCAAAGTGCTTAAATAAATACGCTTGACATTTTCGAACTATGACTTTTTATTTAGTAATCATGTATAGTTCTAAAGTGATTTTTGTGTTGGAAATGAAGGAAAATTTAAAAGGAAAAGTCAAAGGAAACTGTGTGAAAGTAAGTTACTTCTAGAATATATAGTTTTTTTTTTAATCGAAAGCTAAATAGGTCCACAATAAAGGACTTAACACATAAGAAATGCCACCTCTTATGTTGTGATTTTCTAAAGCCACCACCAGTAAACCTATGGTTCGAGGAAGACTTCCGGCAACTGAATGTAGCGAAACAAGAGGCATAGAGAAAAGGACTGTTCCTGAGCTCTATGAGCTGAAGAAATTGGACAAGCGATAAAGACGTTCGAAAGTTTAACAAAAGGTTAAAAAGAACATGCCAAGCCTAAAAAACCCCGAAACGGCAAGGATGAATAATAGCATAGTGATTAAATTGCGGTTACTTACTTAAGGTGGCGCTACAGTCCGGGGTGGATTTGAGCTTCAACCAACAACCGTCTTTAGCCAACTCGCCGTATAGCGGTAACTATGATTTAAATTTCACTGCCAAGTAGCAAAACAAGGTATATACATACAGTCAACAAAAGATGACACCCAACACCGACGTTTCGGACAGATATATCTTTCAGATAGTAAGGAATTTTGTTAATCGCTATCAATTTAGACAACGACAGTAGAGCTAGGCTCTTTCTCGCAATAACTAAAGGGACTAACGAAGGTCCACATCTTACCATTCTGTGAATAAATTTCGGAGAGATGGCAAATAAGTGAAAAGGGACCAACTTGGCATGCAAAACTAGAAGCAGCTGACTAGAGACCGCTCTTGGTTTAAACCTAGGTTAACACCGATCTGCAGTGCTATCGCCAGTAAGTAAGTAAGACAGCAGGGAGAGAAAAAGCAAAAGTTGACTTTCTTTGACTCAGACAGTTTTCAATACCCTAATTACTCAGTAGTTTTCAAAAACTATCATTCTTTCAGCTAAGGATTGGAACTATAAACCGCATTCAGAAGAAGCAACAGCATGTGGTGTATTCTCATGTAAGTTTATTTTGACACTTCCTTCATCCGTCATTGTCATCGAAACACATTTGAATACACTCTGCATTTCAATAAGTCGAATTGGAAATGCAAACTGAAAAACCCTGCTTGTCTTGCGTCACTCCAACAACTTCATGACGTAATTCGTAGACATCATTATAGTTTATTGATTGTCATACACACATACATATCAAGCACAATTCATCAGCCTGGAAATTATCATAATAAAATGAAATATTCCATCCACTTGACAACGTCAACGAGGACAGGAGTATACCACCAACAAAATACATCTTCCTTATGTCACCTATCACGTTATTTGCACATTCACCCTTTTTTTTCGCCAAACAATAATCGTAAATGTTTGCCAGTATGGCGGAGAGGATACGAAAAGCGGAAATACTTAGCCGAGTACCCCGTCCGTCGACACGGTCTCGTAGGTCTACAAGGACACGCAATGTAGATACAATGTAGACACAATGCAATGTAAATACAAAGTAGCTTCTATGTCCTTTTTTACTTGAGCAGCAATAGTGGCAGCATACAGGATACTTATTTTTCCACACTCGACCGTTATCCCACTCATAGGCGAAATAGGTAATATAAGTTATCCTCACGGGTGTATTGCTGCATACATCCGTAGAGCGTTGATGAGTGCTTATATGTTCAGGAGGACTTGTACAATATTTTTTATTCATTTTTTTTACGTGTAGGCGATACACATGTCATACGGATAAGACTTTTGCTAACAATTTCTATTATGGTTTCTAATTCATCATGTTGTTCTGGAGAAACAAAAAATAAAAGGAGTACCCTTCCACCTCAGTGAATAAAAAAAAAATCAGACACAGACTGTTTTATCCTTCGAGATGCTAGTCTAGACGGTGTTCTTAATCGGTGAAGCGGGCTCGCACAAAAAGGTGACTATTCTCCGCGGAACAAAATCTACGGTAAAGTTAATCCATATCGAAATTAATTGTAGGACATTGCTTATCTCCCGTTTATTACTCACAAGTGATACATTGCAACAACAACTGTGATAACACCACCTCAGGGTATAAATAATAAACGAACATTAAGAAGAATGTATATAAATATAGCATAAACGCCTTCTACTTATCGGACTGTGATAAATTTTCATTATGAAAGGCTACAACCAGTCGCAGGTCTTCTTCAAATCCTTTCAGACAAGATTCGTTTCTCGAGGGCGCTACGGATTAATACCGGCAATGTAATATGGTCGTTAACTTGCAAGGATTGCGTTACAATGGTCCAATGGGATTTTTATGGGCACCTCTCATGTGAGATGTGTGTTGAACAAGATGATACTCTTTAATGTCCCCAACGATGAATTGGAATGGGTATGGGGCGTTGTTTGCGTGTCCATCTGCTGAAGTTTTGCCTCGACAATTGACGTTGAAACGATAAAATACACAGCGGTATTTAAAGGACATTTGTTCCTGTAGATGGTTTGCACGAAAATCGTATGAATTTTTGTTTTTTGATTGTGATGGATGAAGTTTTAATTAAATTTCATGAGGATAGCATTGTGTATGTTAGTGTATAGGTTACGATTGTTCTTATTGGGGATGTTGTTGATTGGCATATAAAAATAAGTGAAGCGGACCGAGCGGTTTTCATTGCGCAAACATTAAATGGATTTATTTCTTTATTTCAATCGCATTTAACAATTGTTCATGAAAGTGGGTAATAACAGCGAATGGTCACATTAAATAACATATTTTATTTGTAAATGAGAATTTATGTAGATTGGACTTTAGAACACTAATTCCGGCTAGATTTGTTTATATCCGAGTCTCTGTGTATCTAACAAGGACATGTCTGGGAAAATGTCGATGGAAAAATTTAGTGAAAATAATTAAACACATGTTTTATATTTTCTTCTGAAAATACTCGTAATTGAAATTAAACTTTAAATTCGTACATTGTCAGTTTGTTATTAGCAAAACCGATTGCATATCCAGATTTGGTGTAAATTGGATAAGAATCGGTCAGGAAGCTTGATTTCAAGAATATTGTACTACGAAGTTCTACTCCGTTCTCTGTGTTTACTTCACCAATTACTGGATCTTTACTTGTCGAAATATATGGGCTTATCTCTGTTTTGGAAGGGCGTCTTTCAGTTACAGAATTAGGGATATTATTGCCACTTCAGCATTTTTTTCACCTTCTTTCACTCCAACATTTCATTTGTATTCATTGACCACGTCATTTTCAAGTACAGGACGCTGAGTAAGATAAGCCGTGTTTTTTTGGGAGCTGTATACCCAGCCCAGTAGAATTTTACAAACAAAGCAATAACAACACACCAAGTGGCGATAACTTCCCCAGTAGCAGCAAGTGAGGATAGAATTACACAAGTTGACCACCAGAGCGCGAAAAATCTCAAAAATTAGCTCTTAGCTGATCGTATTTTTTGCTTTTCCTCGGTTTTGACATTTACAAACTGTCAAATAAAGAAAAAAAATTCGAGCCGCAAACCAATTGGTTGGTGCGGCTGCTACCGAGTATGAATCGTTTTTTGACGGAAGTGAGTGAGAAGCATCTTTATAGTCATACGAGTTGTTGATCTCGACACTGCTTCACCCGTTTAGGTAATGTGATTCTCCAGCTGAGGGCCTTGATGGCTGCCTGACTGTCAAGTATCTTATATACTTCTTTCGATTATCGCCCAGCACTTGATATTATATCATAGAAAGAGAACGATACATTCTCTGTAGAGGCTAATTTTCGTGATGATATTTTGTCGAACTGAAGAAGCAGAAGCTTTTTAGTAACAAGCTTTATCTTTGCTTCGAAAGACTCATGAAGTAGATACATTTGTCATAGTTTACTTTTGCACATCGTGGGTGTTACCAAAGTCATTTTCAAAAATATTCATCTCACAATCCTTCATTCACACTCTACACATCTGTTTAGTCCTTTGAATTTAATTGACTCGAAGGAGTCTTTTTAAATACATACTACTCTCTCTTGATTAAGTAGGCAAATTTTATTAACGCCTAAATAAATTACGCATTTCTCGAACCTGCCATAAGGCAAACACAACTCAAATGTTGTGTACACATACACAACTACCACCAGCTACAAACCTTCTCCCTATATCGCTATAGGGTTCCTTTTCTGGATTTAAATTAACAAAGTTAAAACACTCCGCAAAAGTAACTTTAATACCATTACCAAGGGAAAGGTAAAAAAAAGCGACTCTCTATTTAGGCATGCTGTTCGCATGAAAGGAAGAAAAAAAGAGAGATAACGGAAAAAGAAAACTTTAATTTAAACAACATCAAAGGACATTTTTAAGTGAACAAATTTGCTCTTCGCATTAATGTCACAAAAATATATTGTTTCACTGGAAGAGAAGAGAAAAAGAAAGTCCAAGGAAGGTCACAATAACGGGAGGTTTAACCTTCTGTCAAAAAAGAAAAAAAGAAAAAAAAATTCAGTTCTTCGCCCTAAGGACCTTTATATGATGATCTGAAAAAAATTTCATAAAGAATAATAAACCGAAAAAAGGAAGAAAGAAAGAAAAAAAAAAACAATTTTTCATAATGGCTTAACTAGGGACAGTTGACGCCACATAAGGGAAAACTCTCTCCCGAGGGAAATGTCTTTTTGATTTCTGTCAATTGAAAGGATTTTCGCCTTTTTCCTCTCTCCTCGATCCTTAACTAGACAGAAGGAAACTTTAAAGAACTTATAAACTGATACTTGACCCATCTATGTTGAAATAGAAAACGTTTTTCACACACACACACACACATACAGACCATGACCTAGAAAGCGAAGTTTTGTCGAGTAAATACCCTTCGAGTTACGTGTCACTTTCAACTCTAAACATTCTGCCAATAAATACAAAATATCGCATTGGGAACATACGCTAACAGCGGGATATAGGGTGTGTGCTTACCATCCAAGTCGATAGCCAACTCTTGGTCCTTTGAGAGGAGTTACTGTTTAAAGGACGCTATGCTATTGTGGTCGATTGCAAAATGTTTATCCTTTTGCCATCGAAGATAAATTGAGAGACAACACAACCGAATGATCGATAGGGACTGTTTCGAACCATAAGTGTTGCAATAAGGACCGCCAGTGGAATAGAGTGAGTTTGTGCCAACGGATATTATGGATTTAGTGGATGCGAAATGGCCAGACGTAAACTGTGTTTTTGTATAAATGGTTATCCTTGGGATTGAATGCATCGTAAATCGTTTTTCGTCGACTTTTTGCTTTGGGAGATGATTTTAGATGTTATTTTTCAGGCGATTGCTGCTAAGATAAATATTGTAATGACGTCGTAAGTTAAAATCTGTTAAGTTAGTCTGTGTGAGTGGGTGTGTGTGTGTTGGGATACTCTTGATTTTATATGAGAACTTAGTTTAAGGGTTACTGTTTGGGGGATTCATCTCAAATGGGGTAAATTGGGTATTCATGTGGATTCTTTGTAATTTGCTTTAGGGGGAAATAGAAAAGGGTTTTTTTTTTCTGAATAAATCACAGAAGAGTGTTTGGTTAAAGCAATCCCCTGACACTTTATTCAATTTGTATTCGGTAACAAAGTGGGACAGGCAAAAGGCAGGCTAAAGGGGGATGGATCTTTAAATATTCAGATCCACTACAGTGATGGGCTGTTTGTGAAGTGAATATAAAGTCCACTGGGAAATAATAAGGAAGCGTCGAGAATCAATGTGTCTTCCTTTAGGTTTGCAAGAAAGAAACGTGTCAGTTTCTTAAATTGTAGGTGTCACAGAATATAACTTTTCAAGTGTGTGATGAATATTTTTGTAAATCATTGCGAAGTGGACAAGCTTGGCTAAATTGTAAAGATTCGGCATAGTCCTAGGTGTAGTTCGGAAATTGTTCGTGGTATAAACCTGTGATTTCACAAAACCTTTAAAGAGAACCTACGCAGCATTAAACTACGGTTGGATCCTTTTTGGCTGAAGTTTAGTAATTTTGTTTGTTTATGAAGCCATCCAGTTGGAGTTGCGTCTTATGACTGAAATTCATATCCACTGTTCTTCTCTTATTTGTTCAAAACCCAATTGATGAATTGTCAGCGCTTAAAATGTTCTACCGGCTTGAGTTTCTGCATCAACTGAGATCCAGTGAGCTTCTCAAAACGTTTAATAGTTGTGAAAAATACTCATAGTGACACTGTCATTTACTGCGGCGATTAACTGACTATAAGACGCATTTAAATTCCTTGGTCCATAACCAATTAAGTTTCTTCAAATTTTCTATTTTGTTTAGTAGTCTGACTGACTTTCTACTGACGCTCAACTAGGTCCAATTTGACCTTTGAAATAAACAGCGTTTGAAAAATTAGAGCATTGAGTTTGAAAAGAATTATTTGGTGAAGGACTTTGTTAAAGAGCTTTCTAAAATATATAGCAACGACGACGACCTCATAACCATCCTTCAAAGTGCACAGCTCTTCAGTGCAGTGAATTAAAATGCTTTCAAAGAGCTTTGGAACGCATGAAAGTTAAGTGCATTTTGACATCAGAAGGCATTGCTTCTTTGTGTAGTATTCAAACTTTTAATACAGTAACTTCAGAGATGATTACAGAAAAAAAACCTCTCACCTAATGGGTCGACACCCTTGGCATAGAAGTTGTACACTGGTACCCAAACCCAATATATACAATCCAATTTGAAATAATTTCATTCGTTACTTACTCTTGCTCCATTTGGCGGATCCAATAAAACACAACTTGTCACATAAATTCGATGGATATGTGCCAATTTAAAAACCACTTCATTCAAGTATACTTAAATAATATCTCTTCAATAATAATTATAAAAAAGCCAATTCGTTCGAATGAAGGTAGAATACTCAAAACTCGTAGAAAAGATCTACTTGGTCCGCCACAATATGCTATCACTTTTCCTAACCAATTCATGGAACCATTGTAGAGAAATGTCCTCAACTTCATGCGGTTCCAACTCGAATGAGGTACTTAGATAGAAATATATAAACTCTATAGGTGAAGGATTTTTAATTAAACCAGTTAGTCATCCTATCGTAAAGTATACACGAGTACCCTTATAAACCCGTACTGGATGGTAGGTATCCTATAGACAAATAGTCTATTCATCCCCCGCCGGATCTGGTTTCGAGCTGAGGCCACAGAGTATGTGGTATTTTATGAGGATGTGTGTGCAAATCCACGGATCTGGTTGATGCTGTGGTATAATTCAGACTCTAAATTTAGTAAAGTTGTGTAGTCTATTCTATTCTACTCTCAATTGTGTCGGATACACCATGCATTTGGCAGGATCTCTAAAGTGCACTTTGGAATTTTTCAACATGTGTGTGCAATTCGCACTGGTACTCTTTACTGAAAATATATCTATTCACTTCAGATGCTTCCTGATGGGTGTGCATATTTATGTGCTTTGTCGACGAATTATTGAACTGTGCGCGATGTTAGAATGACAATTCCAGCATGACAGGATGTGCAAGGGAGTGTTAGAACGCAGTTTTCCCTCACATCGTCATAATCCTAAAATTCTTTTTATACTGCTTCGTTTCAGTACTTTGTATGAGTCCTTCTTCGCTCGTAAATTCGACGTGACAAATGCGCGGCAACCTTCAACACTTGGGATGTACTGTGTGATATTATGTACCTACATGTACATATATCGTACCGTTTGCATTGAATTGTTCTCTCATCCTTTGGACTAGTGGAGGAGTAGTTTCCACAAACATTGGGATTGTCAGGGTTAACAACATTTTTTTCTCTTCAGAATTCTCTTCAAGGTAGTCTGGTTTATTTGTAAGATTCTGTTGTCAAAGGATCACTTGGTTTTGGTTGAGCAGATTTATTTTTATGTCGTTCTCAGGAGGAATTCTTTGATTTGGTAAAATTCCTTTTTTTTGTCCTCCCTAACGGATGAAAAGGAACATCTGAGGAATACTTGAAATGTCTCGTACTTTTGTGTTCTTGTCATAAATGGGGAGAGAAAATTTACTTATCAGTTGTTTGGGAAGGGTTTGTCAAAAGGAATAGCTTCATTGAGATTTTACAAGGAGCGAATTGAAATTTAAATGAATCTTCGAAAGGAGACTGTTCTTGGAAAAGTTATGAGAAGATCTTGGTACTTGTGTTAAAGGAGATAATGAATTTTTTTTTTTACACAGAATGGGGTTGAATGCAAAATAAATTTGTGTAAAGAAGGTGTCAACTTCTAAGAAATTGACATATTTTTAGCTCGATGACCTTATGTTTGTGTGGACGAAAATTTCACTATACAAAAATGATTTGCATTCAATGGGCAAGTGAGCAGTACAGGGTGGGCAAGTGTACTGTGTGCTTCGGCTGCCATTTGTGTCAGTTGGCATTTGACATTTTGGTAAAATGTAGGTGAGAGATGAATTTCAGAATCCAACACTAATTTGTTATTGTGATGAAGAAAATTAAAGATCAGGGTTTGAGTAAATAATATTAAAGCCGGCAAATATGTACGTATCTAGAGTGATATCGAAACCGATAAAAAATCTTCTCTCCTCCTACGGTTGCGACCCGAAAAACGTCGGTATTTATCGCTCGAACTTGAAGGTAGGAGTGTTCCTTTTGGCTACTCTGCATGTGTCTTTCAGACAGAGGTTTGTGCAATCGCGTTGTACGTTAGGAGTGGAAGACAGCTGGGCAGAGATAAAAGATCTGAGTTTTTCTCTTGCCAGGGACTTTAGCTTTAACAGGGTCAAGCAGCAAGCTGTTCACAGGGTATTAAAGGAGCCTGATTTATATAAAATCATGTCATTCTAAGTATCAAACAATAGCCCAAACATGGATAAAAGTTCTAAGACTGATGGTACAATCCGTCCATAACATCGAAGTAGAAGTAAAGTAATTTCAAAGCAAAAAGTCCTGTTGCTCTTTTTTTGTCGTAGAATATTACATAATAAAGTTTCTAAACTCTCATTTAATCCACCCTGTATAAACGACTAAGGAAAACTGAATTCCGATGGGATTGAGTAGCAACTTATCATTATTGCTTGGATAAGGCAACAATCGAGTGGGCGTTGCATTATGAATGTAAAAGAAACATTAAAGATATTTGAGGAAAATAGCTTTAAGGATATTACCCATAATAATTAAAGGTTTGATTGGGTTTCTATGGTGTTGTAGAAATAAATATGTACATATGTACTTATATGTAGTTCTTTATGACAACTTTTCAAAGGACTAAGTTTATAGTGACTTGATTTGATGGGTGAAATAATGAAAATTGAAAGAATTGTAGTAGCTAGACAGGTCACCTTGTTTAACGCTGTAGGCAAAATACTCCCAACCTATGTAGGACCTGCAAAACAAACAAAAAATGTAAATAAAACTGATTTCGTCCTTGGCCTAAATACATTTTAATGGATTTTGTATGTCATGTCATTCCCTGGCTCTATCATATCTTTCAATAACTGAAAAAAGATAACATCCCCTGTCGTCATTATAATTACCCTCAGGCTAAACCCCACTGACCTAAAAACTTTACAACTTCACCCAGTTTCTGTTTGATTCCGTTAAAGTCAAAACAACATTCGCACAGGTCCTTCGTAAACATCACCCCCGATGATGACCTCATTTCATATTTTGACAATAGCCTTAATTTTGTTTAACATTGATTGTTTCATCCCCTACTGTGCGTTATCAAAGCAAATCAAATGTCCAGAAATTCTATTTTGAAAGCATACCGACAATAAGTAATGAATAAAGAAGATAAGCCATAAATAAATTAAAGTCATTCACTGTGACCGACGACGCCATGACCTCAAAGTGATTATCGTAAGCTTTATCCCCGAAAACTCTTATGGACATATTTATGCTCCAATTTGAGTCTGATGAGATTTGACGACTTAATTATGCAGATGACTATGCTCTCGGTTTACGACAAAGATTCAATCAGTGCTTAGATTAATTGCACTCTGAGTCCTCAGAAATGTCGTACCATATAACATTTAGAAGTAAAGCCCTCTTGTAAATTTATTTGCCATAAAAACCATTTGTGATAAGGGTACACTTCCTATCATCGATCCCCAAGGATCAAAATTAAATCAATTTTAGAGCTGAAGCAAAAAAGCTTCTCCTTTCGACTGATTTTACTTGGATGCTTTTCTACCTGAATTGGGCTATTATGGATATTATTCCTGGGTAGAGGCGCATACAACATCATCATGTGGGCCCTTTTGAAGCTCATCCTCTCTAAAATTTGAGGGAGATTAACATTAATTTACCAACCTCACAACAGTCACATGCAGAGCTATCGTACTTTGCTTCTTCCCAACCATAGTATAGAAATACACAGAAAAGTAGAAGTACATACTCGTATATCCTGGTAAAATTTGGAGCACCCATGCCTGTCGCTGATAGCAAAATGTATACATACATACATATATTCCCGGCATTATCAAATATTTATGAGACTTCATAAGGATTGTGAAGGATGTTCTGTCTCTTACTCCGTCTGTGTACAAATCACAAATATTCAAAATGCTATGAGCAAAAGGATACTAACAACCGAAGGGAGCGGATGTGGGTTACCCACAACAGAAGCTGTTGGCATATACATATTATAGATTAGAAAAGATGAAGCCCTGAGACATGAATTAAATTTTAGACGAATGTCATATTCGCTTTGTCAGTTAATCGTAACGTGTTACTGCATACACACCGCCTAAATTGTTTGAGTGTCATAGTGAATTAGGAGAGCTCAAACGATTCAAGTTTATTTTATCCGAAGATCAGAATCAAATTGGGGAATTTGTCGTTATACTCTGTGTGTGTGTGTGTTTGGCGGATGTGTATATCTTACACAGTGTGATATTTTATGCTTAATTGAGTTGAAGAGGCATCGTTGGGTGGATTGTTTGAGATATTTAGATGGGATAAGGTCTGACATGTCCTTGAAATTAAAATTTACCGCTCTAATAGAGATCCTTTATTGATTCATTGTTAAGGCAATGAGTAATTGTTTAATGAATTTTCAGAAAAGCTGGTACTTCATCATATTGGAAATAATGAAGATTGGATGTAATCATATTTGTAGGTTTTTATTTGTAATTTGAAAGGGCTTAAAAAAACGTAAAAAATTATCCTTTTTCCATTGTAGTTCACATCAAAGTACTTCATCCTCTTTACAGTATCGTGGTGCTTTTGTAAATCCACATTAGTTAAAGCGAGGATTCGACAAAAATTTAAACTACAACGTTGTTTAAATATATATATTCTAAAACAGGCGGAAACGGATAAGTGCACAACCCATCAGGCTCCATTTTGTTTGCACTTATCCGTATTGTGCATTAATCCATAAGTGCACACACTTGCACTTATCCGTAAGTGCAAACTTATGCACTTATTTTTAAACAAGTTTCCGTGAATTCATATTTTTTTATTTTTTTTTATTTTCAAAGATTGGTTCTGCGACTGACGCATATGGCTCTGCGACCTGAAAGATCTATTGTGCCTGGAGCCAGTTAGACAAGGAGATCCGCAATCTTCCTAATGATGTTAAAGATATCTCCAGTCGAGGTATTTCAAATGTCCTCCGGTGTTAGGAATCCCTTGTGATGAAATCGTTGTCTTTTCAAGCTGCCCAAACTCGTTCTGAATGGGGAAGGGTTCAGCACCTTGGTATCTTTCAGAAAAACCTTTCCTGGTAAGTTGGTCTGCATTTTCATTGGTTTAAATATCTCTGAATCCTGGTACTCACCAGAGTTAGACTTTATTTAGCTTAGAAAGGTCTTGAAGAGCAGCCTGGCCTTTAAGTTGCAGTAATGGGAGCTCAGTGCTTTGAGCGCTGCTTGACTTTCGGTGAATCTGTTAATGGTTTCCCCCTTTATGCCGGAGTCAAGAATAATACTAGCGCAAGTAAAAATGGCATGTAGTTCTGCCTGAAAGATACTAGGGCACATTCTAAGTGCCTTTAAGATTTTGAAATTAGGGCCATAAATACCGGCTCCAACGCAGGAGTCCATCTTTGATCTATCAGTATACCACACTAGTTATTTCTTGTTCAGTAGCAGATCGTCAGATTCCCAATAATTGCGGTTCGGGATCTCAATTACGAACTTTCTGCTAAAACAGTATGTTATGCATAAAGTCCGATACCGTACAGATCGTTTAAAGCTCGGAAAAAGTCAGAAAGGATAGCCATGTGACCCGTTAGCCTGCTTGGCTGGATTCCTGTAGAGCGTTGGAGGTTAACTGCACTGCGTATGGCCACTTTTTTGACAAAGATGTGCACTGGAGTAAGGCCAACAAGTGTCTCTACAGCTGCTGTAAGGCAGGTTCGCATAGTCTTTGAAGTCGTTGTAACTTTTAGATAGTGAATTTTTCCTTAAAAGAGAACAACATTTCTAATGAACAAGTTGCACTTATCGGAGTGTTTTTTTGGTAAATAAAATATTTTGGGTGTTCAGAATGACGTGCACTTACAAGAAATATGCACTTATACGTTTTGCACTCATCCGTTTCCGACTGTATGAGTGAGCTTAGCCTTTATAGAGCTCGGTGGGAGTTCTTTCAAGCTGTAACTTTGTTTCCTTTGAGCGTTTTAATGATCTCATCCTAATTTTGGGACATACCATCATAATATTGTTCAAAATGGTGGACAATTTCTTCTTTTATCCTTTGAGCTCATCTTTATGCAAAACCGCCACAGGACTAATCGAACTCGCTTAAAAGTTTTATGGTGATTTTGCTTTGTTACTTGCAGCTTCATAGGATTTTGCGGTTATTGGAACTTCGATCATCTTCGTCTGGTAATGCAACTATAGAGAAAATGAATATAAATGCTGAAGCCAAAAAGATTACAGCGCCGCGAAGGAAGACGTTAACACAGGTGTAAGGTGACTTTGGGGCAAAATTAAAAAAAATAAAATAAAATCGGTAGGCCTACCTATAACTTTACAGACTTATTCCGGCTGTTACCTATATGTTAACCTAATCCAATTTGGAACGATCATTACCTACGAATGGCATCACAATTTATAAGGATCTGCTCTAAAATAACATGATACGATACGAGATAATAATTTAAAGATATCTTACCCAAAATCTGTATTCAAAGACCTTTTATAAAGATGCTTACCTGAAAAGGAAAAGAGAAGAAAACGAATGTTAAAGGTTACGACCGGCAAATGTTTTCACATATTTTTTAAACCTTCTTATATCCCATTAGCATTAAAAATGTATTAAAGAACAAAGCAACACTCTCCTCTTTAAGGTCCAATATTTATACAAGTAATACATAGTCCGAGACGTGTGTGGATTACATAAAATGGTAGCCGTTTCCAAAATGTGCACATCAATTATTAGCATGAGCGATTTTTTTATACACATACTCACATGGGAATGCGTGTCCTTTCCAAATGCCTTCGGTTGGACTGTCTCCTTTTTTTTTAAGTATAAAAGTCCTATCTGTCAACATACTGACAGTTAGTTACCCCCAAATTAAGTAAAATTGGTCACATTAGAAAGAATTTTATTTTTTATTATTAAAATTCCCTCCGGTTGACAGAACAGTGAGAAGGGTGATAAACAACGTTGTAGCCTGGCCGTAACAACTTGTGGCATGCCTCTGACAGATCACACTAAAGCGCTAACGAGGAATTTCAATAACGTGCCTGATTTTAATAAAATGTAAATTTGGACTTATTTCCAGCGACAATGGCGTCATAAACATTGTTTTGGTGTCGAAAAATCCTTTCTTAAGTGAATATTTTACCACAAACTATTGCCTGCTTCCCTGTTCAACAGAATATTCACAACCTTCGTCACTTCGTCAAAGTTTTAATTAATTTTGACATAATGCAGAAAGTATACACACATCGGTGTGAGTCTGTGACTACAGTAGTTGGTTGGATTTTAACACGTACCTGTATGAAACTGACTCACCCTTAGGCATCACACATATTCTAAAAGGCAGGTGGAACATAACAACACTTGATAAAGAGTGTTGGTAAGGAGAACAGAGCTATGCATTTCATATCGACCGAGTTACACAAAGAAGGTTCAGTTCAGTATTCTCTGTAGAGCACTTGAAGTTGCTTTCACTGCGTGGGGTGAGGTGGTGGTTTGGAGTTTCTTTATTCAAAGGTATCCATTTTTACTTGAATAAAAATAATTGTAATTAAGGTAAAGAAGCGAATAGGAGGACGAAAACGGAAAAAAGAATATCATTTGGAAACAGTCCGCTTGTCTGCTTTTGTTCGTTCGAATGTCGCTGGGGGGTTACACAAAGGTTTATTTGTTTCATGGGGATGATATTCGGTACATCACCCTTGTCAGGGTTTTCGCTTAAGGTTATGGAAGCGACGTTGATGTAGATTTCTTGAGGCTGTGCATTGGACAAGCTAACATGGAGAGTAAATATTTTTGCAAAATTTTCACCTTCATGGTGAATTGCTTTGTGGGAGTGCTACACAATTTCAATTAGAAAATCCAAGTCAGTGGTTGTCGCTTCCGATTAGTTATGGGTGGAGTGACAATAGAGGATGGAAGGATATCACAGAAAAGAAAGTTATTCATTAGCAGAAGGTTATCTTTCCTGTGAATGACCATAGTTAACATTATATTCGTACGTCGTCTTTGCTTTTGAATGCAGTGCATGTCATGATGAGTGGTGTCTTGTGGTTTCCAAGCACGTACGAGTACATGGAGCAGCTGTAAATGCAATTCGATAGGAGATCTGATTTCTTATTTACATTTTTAAGATTAACTAGGTTAACAAAGTGGCATCACGTCCCCCATCACTGACATAAGATAGGCACGAGTGCTTTGCTACTTGATAAGAATAGAACGGCATGATGTATTGAAGTAAAAAGGAATGAATATTCAAACTCTGAGAAGATTGGTTTACAAACTGAAGTGTTATGAACACCTTTGATTCCATTTCAATACAAAAGATACATGTCAATTTAAGACGAGGAGAACATTCTTGGTGTGAAGGTGCAGATCTTGTAACTCGCCTTCATCATAACAAGGCATGCATTTATGTTTCTAAAATCCATTGATAATAAAAAAGGGGAACAGCCAACAAAAGCTCAAGTTTACGGTATGACGGCGAGGAAAAATATGCCATAAGATGGAATCCATTGATACAGTTAAGCAGAAGAGCTCGTCGAGAAGGTGATTGAAACATGTACATCTATATGGATGGGGTTGAGAACACAGGCGGTAGATTTATAACTGCAGACTGTTCTTCCTGAAAAATTTGGGCAGATTTCGCTGATACTTGATATGATTTATTGAGAGCACAGGCTAGTTTTGACATGGAACTAGAAACAGTTTAAGAAATGACAACAAAGCTCGTAAGGGGATCACAGTGGACCAACTGACTCCCTTGTACCATCAGCACCATGCCCATCTGAATAATTCCCCTTTGTTTGCTTATGCATTTGAACTCGCTCATATCTTCAAGTAATGTTAAATCCATGTTAAGGTCTTTGACTTCCCAATTTGCACCGACGATTTGTATACTGATTTAACGAGCACCGACTATCATCAATAGAAATGGTTTAGATAAGAGCGCCAATTCACATTTACGGACAATGAAGCATAGTCTGTTTCCGAAGGATGATTGAAATTATCTACAAATTTTAGTCCACCAGTCAAATAGAGCACAGATATACACACGCAGCTACTTATTTCCAATTTCACCTCAATCTGGCGCTATTCGGTCGATGTGCATAATAAACCAAAATCTACGGTGAAAGTTCAGATAATGAATAATGAATTCTATGTGGAGATTTCACTCCATTACTCCTCACCCGAATGAAACTGCTTGAAAATCATCCATTTATCTGGGTCATGGTTTCTTTTATGCCTCTATCAGGCAATTTGCACGCAAATTCCATCGCTCTTGTCCTGTGTAAAGATAAACGAACACATTAAGGATGCCCACCAGAGTTCTTTGTTTTCTTCAAGGATAATGCGTAGAATAAGAAACATTTTGCTGATTACCTACTTGAAGGCGGAATGATCCCGTCACTCTGGAGGTGTAGAATTAATGGAATTTTTCTGTTTTCGTCAATCAAATTTAATTCCTAGGTGCGTAAAAATTATCATCGTCATCACTAGACCTCATGATGACCTTCTTGGATAAACAGAGATATCCTTGTTATATGCGTCTATTTTTGTGTTTTTCTTTAATCGATCAATGTCAGAGGTGGGTCAATGTTTTGTTTTTCTTTTCTATCTTATTATGTAGATACAAGATGAATTAAAGTCCTTGATTTGCCAATGACCACTAATCTGAGGAAAACTACTTTTTGGTTTCTGAGATTTTCTCCTTAAGAAAAAAGGGTTTCGGTTGACACTTACATAAATAATGAAGGTTTCCCAAAACTTGGTAAATAATTTATTTTTGCGTCGCAGTACTAAATTCTGTCTTTGCCACGAGGGAGTGGTGTACTGCGAATTAATATGCTAGAAACACAAGGACGAAGAAACACCTATAACGGGTCGTTAAACTGATGTTTACGGACAGCGTGAGGGCGGTCATAAGGTGCATGTCCTTTAAAGAACAAAAAAATTGAAATTGCCATTTCATTAGAACGTGCCTCGTTGAGTGAAATTGAGTGCACACTCAGTTTAAATGAAGGATTTATGTTCCATGGATGTTAATGAGTTTGGGTCTTCCTTACAGAGGAAGAAAATTTGGCGGCCAGAAGTTAACGAGAATAAACGTTATAAGATAGACGGTGCACGAATCACGTACCAAAAAATTTAAGACTTTGCAGTGAAAAACTTTTTTATTTCAACAAGGACGTAAATGTTAATGTAATTGTGATGTGTTTTCTGATTGGCTATAAAACATTGACACTGACGTTAATTATAGTTTTCTACAGATAAACCCTTGGAGAATATTTGAATGGCTTTAAATTTAAGGAGACTTTTAATAGCAATGAGTAATGCGGGTAGTCAATGCCAATAGTTTTATTGTTTATGAGACTGTATACATATAAAAAAATTTCATATAGAATAATAATTTCAGAAACAGAACCCTCTTGATGAACTACTTTATGGGTTATCATCCGGAGAAGGGGGATACATTTTGGTAGATGAACTGACACGTAAGCACGCAGCATAAAGATGTTCGTGTGAAAAACATTGTTCACCCAAATCAGCATCATTAATCTTCATTGTCTGCGAGATCCTGCATACTCGTATCTCTCATTCTTTATTTTAATACTTGTGTTTTTCTGTAAGCGGTACGTTGAGTTTTTTTTTTCGACTTGATGAACATTAAGCTATAATAAATCGCATATGCGTGTATTCGTGTTTAGAAAAGTGCGATCCAGTTTTTTCGACTAAATAATGGCGCGACAGGAAATTGCATGTGCGTGTCTAGACAAATTTTGTTGCGACTGAGAGTCGCAGGTATGGGGCTAGCCTTAAGACTATTTACTTATAGGTTAGGTTAGGTAAGGGTGGCTGTCTATGCTTGAGTGAACACACTTTGACCAGAGAAGGTTTATTCTAATACTAATGAATCTCTGGCTACTTTATCTATTTACTTGCGGGTTAATTCAACTTGTTGGAGCTTCGGATAAAGCAAAGGCGTTGGTACTGAAGTCAAGAAAGGGACCGGACAACGAAAAGAAAATGGATGGGACTCAGCCTTATAGCGTGTGAGAAAATGGGGCAGTACCCGTGACGACACCGAAGACCGCTGATGGAATGTTTTGGATCGAGCTTAGGCTAGATTTGTCCGGCCTTATCTAAGTTTGGGGCTAGTCAGATTTTGCGTAAAGCTTCTGTTTTTTTAATTTCATTTCTGGTTCTAAAAGCCTTAAGCGGGCATCGGTAAATGTAAAAAAAAGGCTCGGAAATCTTGTAGGGTCATAGGAAAAATGCTACAAGAAACATGCTTTACTTCAGAAAATTGTCAATACAAAAATAGGAACCGATTTAACCAACCTAGCCTCCATTTAACTTTTCAAGAAAAGTAATGATTCTCACAGGTACTTGGTATTGTTCCTAGAGTGAAAGTGGAGTTAGCATTAGGAAATCACTGATTTACTGAGCGAGTTTAAAAACTAAGGAGTCTGCATTCATTTGTCGACAAAGTTAAAAGGCTTCAAGCAATCCCATTAGCCTTTTCTGAAACTTGTTCTCATTTTAGCAACCTTAGTAAAATCACAGAAACCCCCAGTTCAATTAATTTTGATGAAATAACTAACGAGTACTTAAATTAGCTATCAGCATTGAAAGAATCGCTATTAAGCAATCAAATATTTAAACTTTTTCTGATCAAAGGATACCCCCAGTTCAATTGTAAATTTCTCACTTTTCTAACTGTCTAATTATTTCAATTGTCATTTAAAACCCCCAGTTGTCAGTTCCAAACAGTCACGTTGAAAATTTACATTGTTCACCCGCACCCAAATCCACCACAAACAAACACAAAAGGAAACCTCTCCCGGCTGTTTAATTTATTTGCGGCATCAAACGGAAGTCAGGCTCCATTCACCACACTGTGGTCTGGCCACAAACAAACACACAAATATACCCACTGCCAGTGAATTTCCGTCCGCGAACAATGGTTAATAAAAAGCTTATGCAAAAAAAGGGACCTAAATCGGTCCTGGCACAATAGTCCTAGGCCGGGCCCGTTAGTTGAAGTCACAAAAGCGAAAGGACCGCAAAACAAATTTTCCATTTCCTCAATAATATGGTTGTTCTGCATCGAACAACGAAGCGCAGTGGAAAAACTGCCACGCCAGGGGTTGTGTATATATAAAATTCCGTCACATGCCTCAAAGGGTAATAGCCCACTGCTGGGTGACTGTTCCTTGTTCTGCTTTTTTAATTCGCTTTTCGTTATGTTTTCTTTGGCTATGCACACCTTAATTTATGCATCAAGTGTGAAATCTAATGTGTGAGCTACTGCTTGCGTGATGCGGTGCTATGCGGTTGAAAAACCGGATCAGGAATAATTAGACATTCGAACGGAGGTAATGGGGGTAATGTTGGCGCTTCGTTTATTATTATTTGTTGGGGAGGTTTACGGCATACAAGATCAGTGTGTGTGTGTGTGTTTGGATTTTTAATGATGTTCTTGTGTTTTAATTGGGACATTGACTGAAGTGGAATTTAACAATTAAAATATTTAATATTGAATAATTGGGCGTAATTAGGACCCTGTAAGTGGAGAAATTTAATATGTGGATTTGTCGAATTTTAACACTTTACATTGGCTTTTATCTTACATTGGCCGGTATAATTAATTGGTGTGAGTTGTTTTTAATTTTCGTTGTTTGTCATAATCGTCGGCAAAAAAAATATTTTTCGCAAAATGACTATCCAATCGATTGAGTCACCAACATGGCTTGAGAGAGATTTTACATCGGATGAGATCTTTAAAGCCTAGAATTCATATTCTTTAAGTCACCAACTGATGTCGACCACTTTAATTGACTCAAATGGATTTCGAGAGATCTTCTTTTACAAGAGGTTTTGCAATCTACAGAAATTTCAAGGCGCTAATTGTCGCGTTCTACCCAAAGGTAAGTAAATAAGTATATCTGAGTAAAATTGACCATGAACACAGGGCTTATAACGTATCTCAGCTCAAGGATAAGAAAACATTTTGCGATTAGAAGCTATGCTTTGGTAGTGAGCATGCACCGAATCTTCAATCACGCTGGGATGCCTGACGACTCAGCTGTATTAGTTCACACCATGTATACAAAAGACAATGATATGTCTGGCAAAGTCATATCCCTACTTAATTTCACCTACAAGATCCAGCATACTGTGTCTTAAGCCATTTACAATCGGAATGAATTAGTGTGGCTTTCGGACCGATAAACGTGTTCCAGATTTAGGCACGGATGTGTGATTTCTTCAATATCGTTGTCGAACACATGGTGCTTAAAGTTGGCATGTACTTGGAAAGCACTTCAACAAATCTTAATAGTGTGCGCAGAAGGAAGCGAGCCTTTACCAAATAAAGGTACATAATGTAAGATCGTATCGTTAGCAGGCCATGTCGTAGTCTAGACATTACAAAACCATTTGATTATAACACCGACAAACTATTTTTGTGGAGTAACAAAACGTCTCATTTTCTCGTTGCAGACGAGACTTGACTTGCCGTCAAATCATAGCCTGCAAGTGAGAAGACAAAGTTCGAGATACAGTGGGTGAGTTACTTTGACTTTCGTAAAGGCCAAATAGTCCTCTCAAGTTATTTGCTATACTCCTCATCAAATCTTCTTCGCAGCAACACTTCCAAATAGTTAACTCCATTCAAACATTGTGAGAAAATCATAATCATAATTTGGTGTAGAAACTCACGCCTACAGCAGGTTCCTTCTTCAGAAATAGTTGTGAAACTTTTCCCTAACTTTACCATAATAAGCTACAACTTTATCCTGACACTTGTTGGGTAGTTTGATGAGCTGCGAATATGAAGAAGAATTCAAGCTACTACTTCAAATGATCTACTTCACTACACAAAAAAAAAAAAAACAAAAACAATAGATTGACCTTAACTCATTCGAAAAATTACACAACTCTTGCTGTTCCGTTCAATTTCCCTACTTAATATTTGAGCATCCTGTTTCACATTTAGGTTCTTATTTATTCCGTAATTTCCTGCCATTGTCTACTTTAATTCTCTTTTCTTTGCTTGTTTTTCCTTCCGCCCTTATTCCGGAAACATCAGCTATTTCCGTAATAGTAATTGATATATTTTCGGAGACAAAAAAATCAGTCCCCGAGTTCCAATCGATCGGGTAATTGGTATCATTTGGCCACGTAATTTATTCAGTTTCTTCGGGTTGATGACGAGATGGTGGATAGGGACAACTTGGATGCTGTTCGTTCTCCCCCCGGAGCATTAATCAGTCAATTTGTGAAGTATTCATTAAATTGTAATTTCCATTAAGACCGAATAAATTTTCATGGAAAACAGATTGTAGATACATTTTGAGTTAAGTTTAAATTTAAGCACTTGTCAATAGATGCCTTTAAGCTGAATACTTATCACTGAACCCTAAAGGAAGGAGATGCTTTAAGTCTGGCGAAAAATTTAAAGTGAGAACATATTTTCACTTTTTTTAAAGAAACTCACCTATGACATAGGAATACCCGTCCAGGGTGAGTACGCACTTTCTTGTTGTCCCACCACTGGACGGATATCTCAGCGATCTGGCGAATAATCCCTTTGAGTTCAGTGCACTCTGTCCAGGACTGTTCATGTTGCTACCAGTGCAACCGACTGTGCCATCGTAGCCGATATTATCACTGCCTATAGAACTATCACCACCGGTACCACCACCATCGACGTCACTATCCGTTTGTATCGAAACGTCCTCGTTCCACGAATCGACCGTTGGCGTACCGTCAACCTCCCAATCTCTAGCTCGATTACCGTCACGACGAACCGAACCCACTACCTGAGCACACGAATTACCTGGATCTGAGACACACTTATGCACCGGGTCCTTGGGTCGTGCAACAAAACTGCACTGCAATGTTTGCGGTTTTTCCCTCTTGTGATGGCAATTCTCTAAGCTACTGTTCGGAGTCTTTGTGATTGTTGTCGTTGTCGTTGTCGTTGTCGTTGTGGTTGTCGTCGTCTTTCTCTCTGCTGTCGTAGCTGGTTGCATTTGCTCGTATTGTGTCTCCTCGACAGAATCTTCCATTATACAATCCTATACCCTGATCACATATATACACATTAAATAACACTGAGCAGTCTGAGTTACAACACACAGGAACATTACATTTTTGGTTTTTCAAAGTAATGAATGTGCCTTGCCAAGAATCCTGCCACAGAGGGTTACACGAAACAATGAGTATTCAACCGTTCACTTCCCCGAATGATAAACGGTGAATGGTAAACAGTCGCCGGGTCCAATTGTACTTAATTTATCGAGCGAAAGGATCTTTTGAACACGAAGAAGCAAAAGGTCTTTGTTCCCGGTGTTGGTGTCGTTAACAAATGTTTTCACTAAAATTAAAGATTAGAGATCCTTAGTGCGGTGCGTATTGGTTGTGTTCGCGCGAAATGGGAGGAAGAAAATCAACGTCGCGATACGAAACTGCTTTTCCGTTTTCCGTTTTCCGTTTTACCTGCTGTCGAATTCCTGAAGAACGCGTTTTATTTATTTTTTTTTTGTATCCTGTTCGCAGATTGATCTTTAAATCAAAAAAATAAAGAAAATAAAATGAGAATAAAACCAAATCGAACAAAAGATGGGAAGCCATAGGAAACCTCGATTAAAGTTTCTTTCTTTTTGACGATGCCGGCAAGGAAGTAGAACATTTTTTTGAGGATTCCCAAAGGAATTCTATATGACATTAATGAAGAATTTTGTTTTGAAGGGGAGATAAAAGCGAACTGAAGATAAAAGAAGTCAAATTCACTGCGATGGATGGAAATCAAAATGATTGACAGTTGAGGGATCGGTCTTTGAAGTGAAACATGTAAAAACTGATGAAAAAAAAAAAAATTACGTATACGACTGAGTGAATGTATGAATTGATATGAATCGTGTCATTCATTGACTTTTCTCCAACAATCAAATTCTTTTGGTAGGATCTTGAATATTAGTTTGCGGAAATAGAGTATATTAACAATTTCCTGCTGCACCTGTGTGTCCTGTAAATCTATTGAGAGGGCTTTATTTCTTAAACCAAACCAATCGCGACTCTCAGGACTTCATTTAGTCTACTACTGATCATTCATAGCATGTCAGTGGCCACCGAATTATGAACGTTAGGGTCTGTGAAAAAAAGACAGCGAGCTTTATATGGAAAATAACTTTCGATGATAATTTACTTCAGGAGGAATACGTTTATAATGAAAACCCGCCTGTTTTAGGATACTAAAGTAATTCTATGTCCACAGCTAGAGACACCTTGGAGCTTCTTTCTTAACTTTTCATTGAAGAATTCATTTCAAGAAAAAACAGATTTGATGGTTAAATATTTGTTCTTGTGGGGCACCTTTAAGGAGCTGCGTGGATCAATAAATCATGCAAAACATTTGGGATGAAATATATTTCCATAAAAGTATTTTACTGTACTCAATTTTAGGCCAGTAATGTGTAAGAGATACGACTGATAGACCTTAATTAAACCCTTTTTTTTCTTAAGTATATTCGCAACATGAAATAGGGCGTTTATACGTCTGCTGTACTCGATTAGAGCAACTTGAATAATTATCTATTTGACCTATTTTCTCTGTAAACAAGTTTTATTTATTTCACTTAACAAAATTGAAATTTAAAACCGAACTTTTCCATTGTTCCTTCTTTGATATATGTGAACGCATTTTTGGCAACAGAAATATTTGGCTCTATACAATGTACGGTGTCCTTGGACAAAGGCACTTCAATAGAGTGGAAATGAACGCGACAGTAAAAATATATACTAAAGTCTGGGAATTTTTAATTTCGTTGAATACATAAAATGATTAATGGTTATGAAAGTATCTCTTTTCTGAATATATTTAAGCCTCCAAAAGAGACTCGTAATCAAATTTAATTTCATCAGGATTAAACAATTTTACAATTTTGTACACACAACAGCTGAATGAATTTATTAATTTAATAACTAATACATATTTTCAAGTCTTGATATGCATTCATATATTTAATGGAGAATTAATTAAAACAATAACTGATGTACAACAAAGATGTGTTAAAGAGCAGAGTTAATGATTATTTTTATAGGCTTTCTATTAGATAACTTTTTTGTTTTATTGAAAAAGGAAGGTTTTTTGTAAGTCCATATACGAGTAATATTCTATTTTCATATATCGTTTAGAAATTTAGTGTTGCTTCATAAAAAAGTAGGGATCAGGTCATTACCAAAAACTGAAAGCTCTTTTGGGAACTTTGTTTTTCCAATCTTATAACAAACAAGCTTCAACCTCTGTCCCAATTAAAAGAAGTTCTCGCACATGGTTTGCGAAATAGAAACTACCAAGGTTTTCAGATGGTAGAGCAATCAATTAAACAGCTCAAGCCCTTTCATTGAAGTATATTCATACGATGCTTCTGACTATTTGCAAATTGACGTACTCACAATGATTGTACAATTTAACATCCCATCACAGATACCTAGGAGTAATGCTTTGAGGAAATGATTCCGCGACAAGGCCGCTTAAGTAAACGAAGTACTGTCAAAAATAATGAAGTTCTTCCTTTCGAGATTGGTGCAACCTTTTCTGACATTTGCATAAATAAGAGCTCTGAAAACCAGATCATATACATGAAAAGTCACATTTGTGTACAGTCAATCTTAACAAAGAGTAAACATTGTTCTAAGCAGCTTCAGAAAACATCCAGAGAAAACAAAAGGAAAGTATTGAAACTTATAAACTCTTTAGTGCTTGTTTATTTAGAAAAAGATAAAATCAGTCCAAGAAGCACCTTTATAAAATCCCCTTGAATTCACCCAACCGTCGTGCTGTACTACTCTGAGGATAGTAGTTTCCATTTATGGATTTAATATTCACAGCGTTTCAGCAGAAAGATGTTCACCGCTATATAAAGAAAAAAACCGAAGAGATCCGATAGATTCACAACTGGAATTGAGAAACGAGGATTTGAAAAGTTAGTCAAGCAATTGGCTTGAAGACCATGCAAAAGTGAAAGTCATCAAAACATAAAGCAAGGTACATAGATGCATTTTAAAAGCACTTCCATGGCAGTAGTTCATTTAAGAGATATTTATAAAACCTTCCTCATATGGTGGTCAATTTTGTAAGGGCAAAAGTTCATTCAAAAGGTCTGACTTTCTTTAGGGTAATCTTGTAATTATTAAAAGCCATTAAAAAAAAAGTTAAAATACTGTTCCGCAACTCGGGTCGGTAATTTTGCTTTTCAGATTATCCCCCTGTTCACACTCGAAACGTCAATAAATTTTCATGTTGTAAGAACCGTTCAAATGCTACAGCACACTAAGTGGGCATTCACTTACTGCGTGGGTTTTACACTCCATTCAATCATATCAATCCCACAAGTCGTCTCCTCCATCTGTGCCTGCCAGCTATATGAGCTGCACGCGATCTCTCTCTAAAAATCGAGATGAAAAGAAAAAGTATACCATTCCATTGCAATACCTCTGAGGCATCACTCATATCGATCACACCTTAAAATGCAATTGCACACTGCACGCTATACCAGATTCCACCAGCCAACTGGCTCCAAAGCCAGACACGCCATTTGTGGCGGTCTGGTCTGGTCTCTGATTTGAATCTCTCTCTGGGGAGAATTAACAAAACGCCGCATGGCACACATTTCAGTCTTTTTTGTCGATGTATTTGTCGATCCATTGCCGCGTTCATTTAGCACCACACCGGCTAACGTGGCTGACAAAATTGACAGTTGTACATAACTCGATCAGACGCTGCGCACAGCATACATATCTCCCTCGGCTTGGCAACACAGGCGTCTTGGGTGCGTGTGCATGTGATTTTCGCTAAATAATTCATAATTTAATTACAGCGATGCGTGTGCAGAAACGAATTGATTACCCCCCCAAAAATAGTCATCGTACGCCACACCATTCTTACGGATCAATAAAACCACGAATTATTAAAATTGTGAGTATCTTGGAACGGCTAATGATTAGATTTGATTGCGCAATGGCGAGCCGTTCTCGAATCTGCGAATCGCACTTGCCTCATTTTCCTTGTTTCGGCTATTGGCGTGTGTTAATTGGTTTTCTGACAAGGCGTTGGGTGGTTTATTATTCCAAATAAAACAGAATTTTATTGCAATTTTAATTGGCCAATGGTGGTAATGTCAGAGTGGAAAACGACTGGATTAGACACCGAAAATCTCGCAAGTAGAAAAAGCAATTTGATTTTATTTTAGTTTTTGTTAAAGTTATACTGTGGGAGGCAATTTGTTTTGTTTTTGAAAATAATTCATATCGGTACGCTCCGGTATCTGGGGATTTTGGTATTTCTAAACAAAACAAACGAGGAAAACGGAATTTAATTAACTTTTTGCAAAAAACAAGTGAGAAGTTGAATTGAATTTATTTCGGAGGTTAGTTTATGCGAATCCGTTCGTACTGGGCAAGGAGTTGAAATTGAATTTTCGTTATTCAAATTGGATGGATTTGTTTAGAATATGGAGTTTCAAGGATTTACATACTAAGTAAGTTCTTTTCCACGAATAGTTTGTATATGATTTTTCCTTGTAAAATGATAAATATTAATTTGCAACTATGTACCTCAAATTCAAGGATTTATATATTTAAAAAAGAAAAAGGAGAATAACAAGTTTTTATATACAATTTCCAATACAAGCATTCTTCTCAAAACAGAATGTAATCTTGATACAACCTCAAACCACAGACAGAGGATGCCTCTTTGAAATCCCGAAAGTTATTTTCATGTTTAAAATGAATGCATGCTATAGTATCAAGAGTATTTGATATTCGGATGGCTCTTTTTATGTCCAGATCATAATGTCAATCACTGACAAAACTCCAAATATCTCAATCAAGTCCACTTTTAGTTTTGCTTCGTTAAAGTTTTATGTTCAGTGGCCATCAAAAATATTGATGGATTGTGCATAAAATATTCCTTGAATTATAAATAGATATGAAAAGCAAGAGTTATCTTTATTGTGGAATAAAAAGAAAGAATTGATGGAACAGTATCTAACTGGAGAACTTATAAAAATGCTACCACTATTCACGAAGTTATGTCGATTAAAAGGGATTATTAGATTAAAAGCGTTGTTATTACTTGAAAGTCCTTTTCATTGATTTGGTTTTCATATATTTTTCTAGTTTTGGTTTTCTTACCCCAGTCCCTGACAAGTCGTTAACCTGAGCAGGTACATATGAGTGGTCTAGTTGCAAAACTCACTAAGTCCACTTTTTGAGCAAAATTTAATAATGATCTCACTATGATAGCCATAGCTATCTGCATCATTACTTAAATTTTTTTCAAAAATGGCAGTTAGTCAGTTTTGCAACTAGGCCACTCATATATTGGCTATATGCATTGTAATAAGACTCATTCTTACATAGGCTCGTCAGTTTCGTTAAAAATTCTTGAGAATCAATTGACGCTTTCAAACCTTACCAAGATGCAGAGGTCAGATTGCATCGGAATCATGAGATCAGTAAGAACAGCACCCAACACGGCATTGATTTCACTGGATCTGTATTGGAGCATTTTGCAAACAGTTCGAAAGAAACTGATCATATGACTCCGATATGACTGCGTTAGAAATATACACTATGTCAGCATTAGCCGAAAAATTGTCTGTCTTATCTGATTTTAAAGTTCGCATATATGTATCTATGTACATACTCTAGACTTTCGTAAAAAAAATTCATTCAAATATATCTGTTTATTCGTGCACCTTCCAGCTATAAGTATCTGTCCCATAAATGATTATGATTTCAAATTTGTATCTTTAAATATATGCTTCCATCGTTTAAGAAGATCAAAGAAAAGAAAATTGACAATTTACTTATCCGAAGTTCAAAGGAGAATCCGTATAATAAATGACTGAAACGTACCTTGCAAAATCTGAAATGACCTTGACATTGTGTATACGAGTATGAAACCGAATGCATAGTGAAAGATAAACGTGACCAATTCAAAACTCCTTAACCTTTCGAGCTCCATCGCCCAAGTTAATATTTTTGGACAGAAAGTCAAGAAATTTGTATCGATGATAAAGTAGTTTGACGTAATAACTGGATTCACAGCTTAACAATTAGAAAACAGAATGGATCACTTCCGACGAATTAATGAAATCAAATTTCCGGTAATACAATATTGTTTGTTAAAAGATGGAAGCGTAACGAAAAGCGAAACATATACTTTTTCGACATAGTTGCGATACAAATGTTGGTGGAAATAAGGGAAGTTCTCCCTAAGCTGTATTATGAACCAGTTTTCGTGGCTGAAACATTCACATAAAGTTCAAATTTTGTTGACAGTTTTTTGTTTGTACAAGCAAGATTCTGTATTGATGAAAATTGTTAATTTTAGTGGAAGTAGACATTAGACTGGTAAGCGGAATATTATCGAAGTTCGCAAGAAATTTTAACTCGTTGTATACCTACTTCAATAGAGTCAGACTGTTAGACAGTTAGAGAATAAATATAATACAAGCTTATTGTATTCAATTCAATTGTCCGATCCTCAAGAAAGGAGACCCTCTAAACTGCGCCAACTACAGAGGTATTAGTCTAATTAACATCGCCTACAAGATCTTATCTGCCGTATTGTGTGAACGTCTGAAGCCGTTCGCCAGCAACCTGATTGGTCCATATCAGTGTGGCTTTAGGCCAGGAAAGTCCACCATCGACCAAATATTCACACTACGGCAGATCTTGGAAAAAACCCATGAGCTCCAAATCGATACACACCATCTATTCATCGATTTTAAGGCCGCGTATGACAGCATTTATAGAGACGAGCTATACAGAGCTATGTCTAGTTTTGGCATCCCTGCAAAACTCGTCCGTTTGTGCAGGATGACGATGGAGAATGCACGCTGCTCCATCAAGGTCGGTAAGGAACTCACCGAGACCTTTGATGTCAAAAAAGGATTTAGACAAGGCGATGCGCTGTCATGCGACTTTTTTAATATCATTCTTGAAAGAATTGTGCAAAACTCGCGCGTCAACACAAGAGGCACAATCTTTCAAAAGTCCGTCCAATTACTCGCATACGCCGATGATATTGACATAATCGGAAGAAAGCAGCGTGATGTCAGTGGCGCTTTCGCGAGTATTGAGACGGAAGCGGCAAAGATGGGTTTAACGGTAAATGAGGGCAAGACCAAGTATATGCTGTCAACAAGAAAGGACACTCAACACCGACGTCTCGGACAGAACGTCTCCCTCGACAGATATAACTTTGAGGTAGTTAAGGACTTTGTCTACCTAGGATCCGCTATCAATTCAGACAATGACACCAGCGCTGAGATCAGACGAAGAATAACCCTTGCCAATCGCTGCTTCTTTGGGCTAAGAAGGCAATTGACTAGCAAAGCCCTCTCTCGAACAACAAAAGTGACCCTATATAAGACCTTAATAATCCCAGTCCTCCTCTACGGCGCAGAGGCATGGACTTTATCAAAAGTGGATGAGGGTGCTCTTGGCTGTTTCGAGAGGAAAATTCTTCGGGTGATTTTCGGTCCCGTCTGCATAGACGGTGAGTGGAGGAGGAGATACAACGACGAACTGTACGGGCTGTACAGCGACATCGACTTAGCCAGAAGAGTGAAGGTCCAACGACTGAGGTGGCTGGGTCATGTAGAGCGGATGGACACCAATGCTCCGGCCCGAAAAATCTTCGAATCCGCCCCCGAGGGACAGCGCAGTAGAGGAAGACCGCGACTCAGGTGGCGCGCGCAAGTTGAAGGGGACCTCAACCAACTTAGCGTGCGAAACTGGAGGCAGCTAGCTAAAGATCGAGCTGGCTGGAGACGCTTGTTGGTTGAGGCCCAGGTCCACCCCGGACTGTAGCGCCGCCTAAAGTAAGTAAGTAAGTATTGTATTCAATAAGAAGCAGCCAGCACTTGATTGAAAAGATTGGAAGTTTTCCACCACTTGTTAGTTGATTGGTTCTTAAAAACTTCGTTCAAATGTGAACCATATTCTGTGGAATTTTTTATTTTGTTTAAAACTCGTATAGTACGGATTTGTCTTTTACAAAATATTATCTTTGACTGTAGAGTTCGGTTTGATTGCTTTTTTATTTCAGTCAAATAACAAATACTAGTATAACACACGCAACTTCCGAATGTAAGTTAAAACCAAAAGTATTGTCCTTTTTGTAAGTACGTTTCATTGTAAACCATTTATGACTTTCACCAGAAACTGTTTAGTACATATTCAACTTGTGAGATTATCGCAGTGTACAATTAACACTTATCGTGTCAAAAAATAAGCTAATTGAAAACAATTTGCATTACAGCCGTAAATGTAAATAAGACTCGTTAATGCTTAAACAGTCACTTACTGTCTTTTATAATAATACATGTCATTTGAATAAACTCATTGAATATGCATCAATTCAAATCATTTATCACAATCTGTTTTGATTCAAACGTTACTGTCGTTTGAACCGGTTTCAAGTCAGATAATGTCAGACTAACTGTATCCAATTTTAAATTTCATTTTCCCAAATAACCAAAACTAAATTACTGTAATTTCACTTGATTAATAGTGTAAGACATAACCTCTCTGTAGCTAGCAATCAACCATGCAAATTGACTAAACGACAATTTGAAAATTCAAAACTCGGATTTAGATTAGTTTTTTGTTTTTATTTTTATCGTAAATGAATGAGTCACCGAAAGCATAAAAACGAAATATAAATTCCAAGATACTGTGACAATTCGCTTGGAAAAATCATGAGATATTTTTCATATTCAATTTGTAACTGTCTTTTGAAAATTTGCTGTGACATTCGTGAGGAGATCGGATTTTTTTTTTGTTTTGGAAATTTATACTTGTAAAACGATTCTAGGAAATTGGAAGTTTTCCAATTGGATGAGGACGATAGTGAAAAAAAAGAAAAGTTGTGTGAGGTTTACACAACTTCATTCGAATGATAGTTGTTTTGCATCTGATGAAGTCAACGTAAGAGAGAAAGGTCCTTTTTACAAAACAATACCCATTTTGATGTCGAAATTGTCGAAAATGTTGTCATTCAAAGGTCAGGATGAGCAAATGTATGGGCGTCGGTGTGTAAAATTCAATTACGTTTATATTTGTTCATTTCCAGTGTATCACTCTTTTTTTACCTTCTCTTCGAAGGTAGGAAATGTCAAGGCAATGGATATGTGTTTGAAATGATCCATTAAATCTTCAACTACATATGTCTTTACACATGTCCTACAATAATCTGAACACCAATGAACAAAACTTGACATTGAGAGAGATTTTGGAGAAAATCTACGAATTTCAAATCGATACTCGTCACATTTCAGTAGGGGACTAATCTTCACAGACATAGTCAATCTTTCACCCGAGGTTCCTTTCTCTTACTGAGGATCAGGAAAAGGTTTAACGCGGCGTTTAAAACGCACGTAGAAAAATCTTACCGCTGCGTAAAATACGCTCACGGCTATAAAAACGCTGTCTATTCTACAGAGCCTTAATAAAAATAAAGTTAAAAGGAGGAAAGGTGTTTTTAATTTTCATAAGTTTGTTACAATTCTATATTAATTTAACTTCAGACATTTAATGATTCATAAATGTTGACAGCTTTTAATTAAAAACTTGAGTTGTCAGCTATTACCAGTTAGTATTAACTTAGTTTCGGTTACCGTCGAGAGAATAATGCAAACATTTTGTTCTAAGATATATACATTTGCAAATATTAAAAAAAAAAAGTTATTACATGGTTTAGCCATTAAATTGACGAATTATTTTGTGTCAGCCGTAACCATTGCTTGAGCGACTGTGATCTTATAATACTGCATGTACGAATATTATAATGTTTCAGAATGAATATATTATTACATAGTCTTACTGTGCTGGCTTTACAACTGGCAGCTTCTGTTGAATAAATTAACCGCGTTTTTAAGTTTTGAAAGTTTTTTTTTTTCAAATTTCTAAGTAAAGATTGTATACATTCTTCTAGTTTAAACTTTAAATACTAGTGAGATACATCACTATTTATTAACCTGAACTTACAAATATATGAACTTGATTATTAGCAACTTCCTCAAGAATTCATGACACAATTTCTGGCATATTGATAAAAAAAAAAATAGGTGAGTCGAGGGTTTATAAATATTTTCGACGGATAAATCGCGATTCCCCACAAATTGTGTCCAGAATTCCGGAACTTTTTATGGATAATAATACATCAAAGAAGGGCTCTCCTTAAATTCTTTATATCTTAGCGGATATTAAAGATAGACGCTTCTTACAAGATACCCAGGAACCACTCCTTAAGAGATGTGCATTTAAGTACATAACGCCCTATATATTGAACCAATTAAAGGCATGTCGATGCTCTAAACTTCGTGTTTTCTGCTTATAAAAGAAAAAAAAAAAACCAACCAACGAAAATTCATTTGGCTTATCAACCAAATGAAAGTCTAAAACAACGAACAACTTTCCAATTATTTGAAGAACGTAAAGCCTTTAGGGCTTTGCTGAGGGAGGCACAAATAGCATAAAATCATATTCTAATTGAAGTAATTGCTACTTTCAGATTGTAATCCCGGTATTAATAAGATTAGAATAACGTACCCTTGTGTTTCTCTGCGTTCCACTATATTTTTCATGGTAAATAAAACATTAAAAGCAACAACTTTCTATGCAGAATAATAACAAAATTTAACATAGTTATGTCAATCCAGGATATTACCTCAGGCGAAAGCGAAAATCGCGTAATTTAAATTATACGGCAAGACCACGATGAAAAATTCGGTACTAAATATTTAAACAGATACATCTTTTTTAACATAGAATTTAAAGATATCTGAAAAAATACCTAAATGATAATACAGTTCGCATTGTACCATGCATGACCTTGTCCAACAGCTTTCTGAGTTATGAAGGTTTTGATGCCATGAAATCAGTAAGTCTATACTTGTAGAAATGGCTTTGACCAAAAGAGAAATGTAGTAGAATAATTATGTATCGATGCTTCTAAATCATTCAAGGATCTAGTGCTGGCACCTTGGGCTGAGATAACGCGTAGAATAGAGGTGAAAAAGGACACAGAGAGGTGTATAGGTATGTATGTCTTCGTGGAAGATGATTTCGTGACTTCGTTAGATTTCATTGCTGGTTGGTAAAATATGTATTGACTCACGCTTTTCTATGTATATTGCAAAACTACTGATAGTTGCGGGGTAGTTAGGTCTACAGCGGTCACCATTCTACATTTAAAGTTATAACGTGCTGAATTCATTTGAAAAGGTGAACTAACAGATTGTTGTTTGGTCTTTTTTTCATTACTCCAAAGGGCTTATGAACACTCTAAAACAAAAGCACTGGCAATTAGAGGACCGACGAAAGACAGACATATTGTTTCTTAATGCTTGTGGATTGGATTGATGGATGATGAACGCAACTATGGTATGATTCTTCAGGGTGACGTAATCAGCTACAGAATACAGCAACATCGTCTTTGTAAGCTTGAAAGTATACTTAAATTTGTTAAGTAGGTATCTGGTATCCTTAAAGGATGTTTCTAAGCCTCCTAGTATAGGAAATAAGCTGGCAGTAAGGATTTCCCTTAGAAAGTAGAGAACCGATTTATAAGGTGATGAGGTATGGTTTCATAATTACAAGGCGACTTGAAAAAGCTATCCATTTAAAGGTTTAAGGAGTATGCATATTTGATGACCTCGTTTACAACCTTGATTAAGTGATATTTTACATCGATTCTTTTTTATTTTACTCGCAACTGTATACATGTGTATGCATGTAGGTAAATTGGTTATCAACGGAAGTTGTAATGACTTTACAGACATGCATATTTCAGTAAATTGAGTCTTTTTTACATCCTCTGCTGTCATTTACGTGCCAATTTTTGCTTCCACTTTTTGGTTTTTTTTTTATTAATGCCATACATATGCCATTCGATTAGTTTCAGAAGTCCTTTGAATGGATGGAGTCCGTAAAGTGGTCGAAGTTGTGTGTGTTGTCCACGCCAATCAACGACAGTTTATCTGAAATTGTGAAATTGTTTCACCATCGTTTTGTTTTTATCTATAAAGCGCACGTATTGGCCTTGTGGAAATATGTTGCCTTCACCTAGTTTTTCTTGTGTGTAGACTACGCAAATCAGTTGAAACCCTTAGTTTGGGTTTCAATTCAAGCTCAAATCAAATTTTTCATATTCTTTTAGAAATTAATGACCCAATGCTAGTACAAACAACAGATATAAGCACGTCTTTACAACCCTGTTGTTCCCTTAAATCAATCTTTCTCCTTTCAAGGCAAGCCAGTGTATCTGTATTTTAACTGTATCACGCATATTCATTTTCTCTTTTGCATGTAACCAATGGTGTGGGTTTAGTGAAGCGTTCTATCTTTGACAGGCGTGGTTGCGCGCACATAACCGATTGGAATAGATGCAATTTTCAAATGACTGCAGCCTTTCGACGTGAGTGAGTTTTTGCATCCTGAAGATACACTCTAAAATCTAAACGGTTTATGATTTCTTTTTCACTTTTAAGCCTCCCGCACGTAAATAGGTTTAGGGATTCGATTTCTGAAATTGGAAAATGGATGGAAGCCCAGTTCTTTTGTTTTCTTAACCAAAGAGTTTAACATTCTAGTGCGATGGGTTCAAGCGCTTTTTATCCATGGCAGTTTTTTCTGCTTCGACAAGAGTGAAGGTAGTAGTGACATAAACTGCACCAAGTACATGCTTTGAATTTTTAATTTGGTTTTCCTTTTGAATGCACAAGGGATTTCCCAGGGTTATGATTTAAGAAAGTGCCACTACGTGAGCGGAGATAATTTAAAATAAAATGGTTATGGTATAGTGACATCTCTGTGGGCGGGATATTTCCTTCCAAGAGAGTTAAAGTTTTAATAAATTACTAACTGACACCTTTGCGAAGCTTAAGGGAGGAAAAGATAAGGAAGAATGTGATACTAAAAGAAATGAGGGAGAAGTGAAGCACTAACTACTAAAAGAAAAACATTTGTTGGCAGGTGCAGGAACAGGAACAGAGATAAAGCTTGCAATGCATTGTGTTTGAACATTTTACTGAAAAGTTTGTGGAAGATAATGTTTTTTTTAGCCAAAATACGATTGATAGATTCAAACAAAAGAAACGGTTCTCTCTATCTGGTTATAATGTTATGAGAATTTTGACCGAGCATGGGAAAATTTTATGTTTGCATATGTTCAGCTTCCTTGAAATTAATCAGAATCTGATTTCAAGGCAATCGAGCTGAAGCATTAAAATTTAATTTGACAATATTTTTGAATGCAATTTCCTTAGAACAATTCGAAAAATGTGTATGACCTAGAAAGCTTTGGAATGAGAGTGAGGTTCGAATTGTTAAATCACTTTAATTGGTTTCAAATTGTTTTCATATGGATGAATCCTTGATATGTACAAGGAGGGTGTCGCAAAGCTGACATTATTTTTCGTATCATGTGGTCTACTATCCAAAAGGCAATCCATCAGCATATGCATACGTCAGAGCTTATCCCCGAATATGGACATCGTTCTAAAAGTTCGTCAACTAACACTATCTTATTGTCGCAATAACTTTAATAAAAAGTCGATCCAGTATATACATACGTATATGTACGAGGACAATGAATTTTGATACCACTCATCACTCACCAAAGTGTAGAAATTTTTGTTTGCTATCACTATCTCGTCCTTGGGCAGTCAGGCATAAACTTAATACAGTCTATGATAAATTGCCATACCTTAGGCAAAGGAAAAATAATTCCATTTATCCCTAGATAGCATACAAACACAAACAAACTCGTACGCATATTTCAATCAGAATTCCAAAAATACCAGCATGTTCAATTAATCTGATTGTACACAAATAGTTTGTTGTCCGTATGTAATCGATGAAAAAAGCTTAATAGGAGTAATTTTTCATGAACCCACATTTGCTGGTATACTCCTTGGAGACCGCAACCCACATTCAAACCCGCAGTGCGTCAAAGCACCCAATACGTACTATGAACCAACAAGGACCTTTCCTTATCATATAGGGGCTGGCAAAATAATGTTCCCGTTTCGATTTTCAGCTCCTACGATGGTTATCATTGTTTGTTCCTTTTTCATTCACTAGAACGCAAAAACCACAAGAACAATGAGACTGAACTTTTTTGTTTCTTTTTTTTCGGGCTGAGAAATCAAAAAACCGGAGAATAGCGAATACAAGCATAAAATGTACTTTGTTTAGGAAGTCCATTAGCATAATTGATTTCCCTATACGTTCGCTGATAACTACTGTACGTGAGTGAGTATGCATATATCTGTCTGTGTAGCACATCCATGTCAACACAAAGCAACAAAGGGATCCGTACAACATGAAACAATTTCGCTTATGCTAAAGACCCGCACAGGGGCAAAGCCCGGAGGCGTAAAAAAAAAACAAACGTAAGTGAAATTGGAGCAGAAAATTACACACCTTAGGGTTCTGCGAAGCGCTTAAATTTTTCACCCCAAAATTTTAAGCATTTTACGTTAAGAAGGAGCTAAACCTTATTTGCTGTTAGCCCGCATCAAAGTCTATCAGTGTAAGTGACTTGTTAGCCGGAGAAGGGGAAAACAGAAAACCCCCCACAGGATAGTTTCAACCCGAATAGCAGTGATTTACTTGATTTACATGGGTGAACAGTTTATTATGTCTGTCAGAAAACAGTGGTGGGGTGGCAACCACATTGGTCTGCCTTCCTAAACATCCCTCACCCGCACGGATAACACAACAGTGGATCATCGCAAATTGTATCTAGCATATACTTGTAAGTGAGTTTGTTTGGGTGAAAGTACGAGCTGTCTCTTCTTTCGATTAGACTTTTGGGTTTTAATGAGTTGGCGTGAAACTTTTTTAATAATCTGAAAATATGGAGCGTAATTTTGGAAATATTTTAATACCGATTAAAATGTATGGTACGCAGACAACAATTGCTACATGAACTGGTTTTAAAGACGTTCAAAAACAAGATGAGTTTGGGATATTTGTTTATAGCAAAATGAAAGAAGGATATCGGTTGAAAGTTAAGTGGCAATTAAGATGGTAATTAACCATTTTGGCAGAAAACAATTTAATTTATGACTGAAGGAGTGCGATTATATTTGATTTACTAAGTAAAATGAGTTAAGAGTGCTTCAGTGTCGACATTTTGAAAGCCTACTACCTCAATGTGAGACTCACGATGGTTAAAATGTGCTGAAGTTTCTGTTTTCCTTAGTGTACTTAAGTGTTATCTTTATGGGCTATTAAGGTGTGAGTGCATCGGTTATAAGAAATGTGAGATCCAATTTTAATCTTAAAGGTCGCAGTGCTTTTTCTGGTATATGTCAGGTATATAGGTAAGAGCTGACTTTGGAAAACCTGTTTGCAATTTGGTACTAAAAAACAAGAAATTAAGTCCAAAATAAGTTAAAACTTTAAAAAAATAAGGCATAAGTTGGGAAGATATTGCATTCTATAGACCATTGCAAGAGGTTGAAGATATGGAGCTTTACGTTTTATATCAACTTTAAATACTTAGAAAATAAATAAAACTGAAATAAGTGACATTTTGTAAATGCCATCGAAAGACTATGGAGCCGATAAAAATCGGAACGAATAATGCAGATGGGTACATAAATGTGCAAACAAAAAGTAGTTTGGTTAGAAAGGCATATTAAATGCCCTTAAATTGAAACATACTTAACTTTTTTTAGCTTGGCATCATTCTAAAACGCTTTTTAGTCATAAAGCAAATGTAAACTTCTCAGAAATATATCGCAATTTCTAAAGTCGCAAAAATCTTAGTAATTACTCACTTCATTACCGCTGATAATGCTGAAGTGTCTAAGTATGATGATTAAGAGCGAATTTCTACACCACTTCTGTTACTTCCCCTACAAGTGAACGCATGACTTGATCGCAGTATTATCTCTAAATAAGTAGCTACCAAAACATTGACACTGTCGATAGTGTTTAGTGTTCATTTCTTGCTTGTGAGAGACTAATCAAACAGGAAATTTTAAGAATCAAATCGAAATTTATCCAAAAAAAGTTCAATAGTTTGTTCGGCAAAAATGAAGTTCATCACATTGTTGTCAATATTTCTGACAGTGATCATTATTTTGGTGACACCATCGGAGGGGACATTCTGTCCATGCAGTGACGTCAAAAAACCAGTCTGTGGCACGAATAAGGTTACCTATAAGAATCGCTGCGAATTCGAATGCTCTCAGAGGCAATATGCACAACTGGGCAAGACGCTTAATATTCTGAAAGATGGACAATGCGATAGTTCATGACTAGGAATGCCATGGAAGTGATTTAGTTTTTTATTAGATTTTTATCAATTAGTGTTGTGCAATATGAAAGTAATAATGTCAAAGAAAAATAAATAAATAAACGATTCTAAAAGTTGCAGTTTTTAAATTGAATTTTGTGGCTTTCGCTATCGGACGACGGTGACTCAGAAAAAAACAAGTAAATGGCAAAGCGTATAATTTAAAAAAAAAAATTAAGAAAAATTCTCAGCTCAATCATTTGATAAACATCGGACAGCTGTTTTTGTTTACAAATTTTCGTTTTGTTTTGAAGCAGTTTTATATTTAATATGATATAACTATCTTTCGCTACCTTCTGTGCTGAAAGATGCAATCTTCTTTGGTGTAGGTAAGTAGGTTTGCAAATTTGACTAGACATTCACTACCACAAATTCAAGCAGCATCGGATAGAGAAGTCGGAGAGTTCTAGCAAACAAAAACTAGACTTCTGTGGTAACGATTCCAAGGTAGGTGTTTATGCGAAACCATTCAAATCGAGCGCTTGACTTAAAAATGATTGCAAGTCGATATTACAACAATCACCTGCAGAGCGATGTAAAAGGCAAACATTGCCGATAAAATAGGTCTTGTGTACGTTGACAGCCAGGCAAACATTTAGTCTCTACGAGATAAATGCAGTCAATGTGACGATCATATATCAATACATACTCGAAAATCTTTCGAACTATGAAAATGGATGAGCATGGGCCACAACTTATGAATTGCTAGTACAATGGTGACTAAAGCAAGCGTGGAGCAATGAAAATGTGCCCTAGGGCTACCATTGGAGCTGTACTAAACCTTTCGCTAGTATATTTTGCAGAACAAAAATAATCTCTCACGAGTGTTCTAAGGCTGCCTCAGATTTTAAACTTCAAGGCTGGTGATCTCACTGGCCATCTTTGGATTTATGATTATATCCAGTGAAGAGAACAAGTTTGAGAGGGTTAACTACTTATTTCTAGTACACTATCCATCAGTCACATCCAGGACTATCTGTGCATTGGAGCAGATAGTACTTTTAGGATCAGAAAGTATGAACAAATTATTGTCGTGTAAACAAACTAACATTTGGCGAAATGTGTTAAACTACTGCTAGTAGTCGTATATATTAAGTTGCAACTAAAACCTTACCTACGTTACCAAGTGCACACCCCAGGACTACAGAGTTAATTTGCCAAATCGATTCAGTCAGTTCTGTGTCAAACTTTCACTTTCAGTTCCATGAAATCATTTTTATTCCGCATCAACTGTCACTCAAGATTTAATCCAATAGGTCATCACTGATATAATACGGCAAATGATAAACAGGAAATTTGTGACAATATCAAAACACGAAGGGCAGTACAATGAACTACTCCATGACGTCAATATGTTTGCATTATTATTGACGGCATATCACAAAACCTAAAACTAATTCCTGTACAAATTGTCAAGAATATGACATTTTTCCGTCTCTCTTACATCATAATCAATAAAAAAAAAAAAAAAAAAACGAATTGCTTTCCCAGTGAACATGAACGATTAACTTCTCATTATCTGTTACTTATCGGCGATATAATCAAAAACAAAAAATAATAACACTCATAGGCCATCATAACAACAAATGATAAATATCGTCCTGTGTGAATAGAGCCACATGAAGGTTACTCCTATCTCAGCTTTCGAGCCTCATGCCCAATAAATTGTAAGAAAAAAACCGTGGCAACAATTTCGATTAGTGTTTGACTGACTAATTGCTGTTTGTTTGGCGACAGACATAAACAATAAACGGGGTTTGCTACTAAAGACTTTTGCATGTGTACAATAGCGAGTCATCGACATCGATGGTATGAAAGGCGTTTTTGGGGTCAACGTGATAGATAAACGCGATACACGAAATCTGTTTTTCTTTTTCATTTCATTTTCAAGTAAATTTCCCTTAATTATGTAGGAACTTTCGCCTTTCACACTCCTTCTTGTGTTGGTCAGGTTGGCTTAGTTTTCTGTTCTGCATTGTAAGGAACAGAGAAGTAATCATGTCCTGAATTATTTTTCCCCACCCATTCTTCCAATGAACATTGTCCCAGTTGCAAAGGAAAACGTTTTATCACAGAAAGCTAACAGAGAGGAACAAAATTCAAAGGACTACCGCTGGGTGGGCAACTTATGTTTATTTGTAGCTTTTTGCACAAAGCTTATCTGTGGTAGTTTAAGTTTTTTTTTTTTATGGTGTTCAAAGAAATTTGCAGGTGTATTTATTTAAATTTAAAATGAAGGAAGTGGTTAAATATTTTCCCGACGAGGGACTATAAGAATGTTAATGTATGTATAACCAAATTTTTATACTTTGTTGAGAGAAGCGGAGATATTCTATTTTTGGATGAAAAAGCATTGCGTCATTAAAAAGTCATGAAAAGTAAAAAGTAAAAAGAAGTTCCTGAAATTTGATTGAAAGTCAAAGTGCGTTGATGTTTCGAGGCTGTCTTGGAGATTTTTAAATCGAATTGTGTCTCAAATAACAATAAGAGTGGCTTTTTCTACATACGTACATATATGAGAGCAGATCTCGTGTAGTATGCACACCAGCTCTACAGCCTCTAAAGCCTTCTTCTTCACCCCAGAGGCACCACGAAGTAGAGGAACTCATGGTTATACAAGCTGGAGAAGCTTTTTGGTTGAGCTCCAGGTCCATCCCGGACTAAAGCACCATCTTAATTAATAAAGAAAACAAATAACGTCATACAGCACAACCAAAAATGGAAAACGGATTGATCTTCTATCAATCTTTTACAGAGGCCCTTGTAGTGGTCGTCGTGGACAAAGCATTCGGAAAAAAAATTAAATGGAAAGACGACCTTAAGGTTCTTTGTGCAGTATATCAAGTAGACTTAAGTAATTTCTTTAAAACATATGTTCCTGAAATAAACTTCAAGCTAGCGAACAATTGTATTAGTTTGTCAAGTAAAAGCAAAACAAATCGTAACACTCACGCTCAAACCATCTTACATTTAGACAAACTCTGTGTTTAGAAAATATAAAAAAATTTAAGTACTTTTTTTTATGAATGCATCTTAAAAAAGCATATGATAGCTTGTTTGAGGTCAACTTATTCACAGGACTTACAATCATGTATGAAAGACTAAGTCATGAAACTTAGAAGGAATGGATCACCCACATTTTCTGCCTTCAAAAAATTACAAGGAAGGTATATCTGAAATGGTAAAAAGAGGCTGAGTTACATATAACAGGCTTAAATAGTAGCTTTTGTGGTCCTTGACTTGCTTTAAGTGAATGACAAATTATTGATTTTGAAGAGAAATGTATGAATGTTGCCTACATCTTTATGTTTAATGAGCTTTTTCTTTAACTGTTTTTATTAACTAGTTTTTTCTTCATTTATGCTGAGTAGCCTAAGTTCGAATTCGAACTTAAGAAATTAACTATCTTACCATCTATCAACTATCTTTTAAGAAAAGAGTACACCATCTCCTTGATTGCGATTCTGACTTCTGGGGAATCTGAAGAGGACTCTACATAAAAGAGCGACAAACTTACATTTTGAAACTCCAGTTCAGTCTCATTCTTCAAAATTCTGTCGACTCCTCCAAATAGTGAATTCAAAAAAAATATCCTCCTCTAGATTCGAGTACTTTCACGTGCCCTGCGAAATTTTAATTTGTTCCCAGCCACCCAGTAGAAGAAAAATTATAAATGGTACATCGACAGGATCAAATCAAGTGACTCTCTCACTACCATCCAATCTTGTGATTTATCAATTTGTTGTGTCAAAATAAAGTACACTCCGTTGGCCACAACAGGAAAAGTTCATCTTGGGATTAGTTAGGCGAAAGAGCAAATATTTGAATTACATCCTACTTAACTGGTTTTATTAATCCTCTCCCTGGATAATTAGTATTTGTCTCTCTCTCTCTTACTGGCCTCCACTCCTTTCTCCACTTCAACGTGTTAATGACGAGCACTTGCGGATTCAATTAGGCATTCGAGCACCTCTGGAGTTGTTTGCTGCCGCAAATTCAACCGAAGTAAATTTCTAAGCCCATTGTATTAAACAATTAATGAGGCTCTCACTGGTGAGCGGTTCGGTGTATTTCTCGGCGCAAACTTTATTCATTTTTATTAATTTTTATTCATGCCTCGTTGTGATATTAACCTTGCTCAGAATGAGACCCTTTTAATTGTGAGGAGCACTCGGAACACTAAAACACGACCAGATTAACCCAAAAAAAAAAAAAAAAGCAAAGAGAAAATGCGGTCCAAATAAAATGAGTGTTCTTCTAACACTGGCTGATGGGACAAACACGAATGGATGGATCAAAGGGAATGAGAGTACAGTGTACTCGTATACAACTTAAATTCGAGGATATAAAATGGTCCTTAAAATTCATAATTAAAAAGGCTTTTTTCTACTTTTCAAAGCTCCCTCATGGATGTCTGCTTTGGTCGTTTCTTTTTGGATTACAATTAAAACCATCGGTCCTGGGATTTAAATTACAGGATCCATTATACGGCTACCTTCGGGGTTTTATGGTTTTCATAGAAAAAGTCGTTAAGTCGCAAAAGAATTATGGATGAAAATTGAAATGCATGCAATGAGTTGTGTTGGAAGCTTCAGGTTAACTACATATGACCATAATGGTACTTTCTTTATGGCCATGTAATACTTCTGTGTTATTTAATTGAAGCGTTACGTGTATTTTGTACGATCTTAAGTTTTAGCACACCGAGTATCTTTAAGGACTTAACTATAAGTTTTCTACGATTTCAACTGCCTTCCTTATAATTCAAGGCAAAAGAATAAACTACAATAAGTATAACCCCATAGAAACAAACAATATGTTGTCCTTTGTATTGCGGATTAATTAACTTGAGCAATGTATGACCGAAGATTAGAAATGTTATCCTATGTACCAAAACATAATTCGCATAAGCGCTTACGTCTTTATTAATGTGGTTGGATAAAAACCACCCCACTCTCCCATTTTTTTTTTCGGAATAAAATACGTTAATAAGAAATATATGTATTAAAGCACAACTAGGACAAGCTAGTCACTCTTCCTCGATTTGTTACAATTTCCGTTGTAGTGGTCGATTAGTGTTTGTATATTAATTGATGCTGGTCTAATGGATTTTTATTTTTAGACCAAGAAAAGTCTTCTTTGAGTGTTCGCCATTGAGAGTGGATAACGTGTGGAGATTGGTTCTGGTGAATGTCAATTTGGTTAGTCGTATGGAATGGGATTAATTTAACCATATGAGGCAAAGGACATAGAATATACTATTTTTAGATAAATTTGTCATCTGTTGCTGGCCCTAATTGTAAACGATGATCACAGTCTTGCATGATGTCGTATCATGGTTAGTGATTTAAATTTTTTTTTTTTTTTTAGGTAAAACTAAAGTAGCAGTTGAGTTTTTTTTTATGGAAGATTTGTTGTAACTGGAGTTTTGTGTTTAAAATAAAAAGATGAAAGAAATATGTGACCCATGAAAATATTTAAAAATAACAGGATATACAGGATCCATTGAAGTTTTTCCCAAAAAATAAACTATATCTAGTAGATTGAGACACATGACTTGGATAAAAAGTCATGGAAAAGTATCAACTCTGCATCAATTTTAACACGATCTCCTAGAAGTTATAATACATCTACTAATTGACAAATTTAACTTAGAGTGCAAGGAAAAATTTAAATTTAATTTAAAAGAAAATATTTTACTTATTTTCATTTAGGAAAACCCACAGGTTATCAGTGATGCCACAAGAAAACCGCCTGACTTTCTGAATTCCAAGAATCCATACACTTAGTGGAAGTTTATACTTTGAAGTAAACATCTTTTGATATGGCTTCCGACTAGAGCAGGAATTGATCATTTTTTCGGTTTTCAGTTGAAAACAAATTATCAAAGTTTTCAATTATTTATTTTTATAAATAAATTATTATTTTCCAACTAAACTGAAACATTAACTTTAGAAAAAATCTTTAGATGAAACAATTTGACAAAAGCCCATCAACAATTCAACATCCAATCAAAGCAAACAATTGCTTTCCCTTTATATAAACACAAACAAATAAAAGGAATTCGAAAAATTTATTTTATAACCACCTTGCGATGGGGTAAATTTCCTCATTGTAAGTGTTTACAAAGTGTTCACAAATTCCACGCCCGGAGCAGTGCCAAATACGATGCAAAGGAGAATTTTAAATTTTGTAATAATTTGTTGAAATTTATAAATTATTCACAATCTCAACCGCAACAGAATGAGTGTTTCATGTCGAAAGGGGTTTAACTCTTACCGCCAATGACCTCTCCTTTGAATTTGCATGTTTATTTCCATGGTACCATCCCTCATGACAGAAATAATAGAGGAAACAGTAACATAAGTGTGTATATGTTTTGCAATTCAGATTTCATGAAAATGAAAATTAATAATCCAAAGTATGACAACCAGAAAACCACCAGAAATCAGCCAAAGAGCCAACAAGGGAAGGTATTTGAAAATGATTTCCGAGCAAATATTTCCGATTCTGAACAAAAGTCAGCGTTTGGGTGCAATGGTGAACAGCGCATGCTGAACAATGTACTTTTCAATTCATTTGCAGGTTTGTACATGGGTTTAGTGAACATCATTTGCAAAACAACCAGACAACGGTATCTGCAGAACTTACTCCGCACTAATTCGCGATGGATGGCTCTATAGCTGCGGATATGAAAAATTACGTATACGCCTTGGTTAGCGTAGTTCAACTGCGGATGATATTTACCTCGTGGCAGTATATTTACTTGCTTCATTCGCACGAATTCCCCTGTTGTCGATGTTGAATGAAATTTATTTTGGAAAACCATTGTCATTAACAATCGGGTGGTGGGTGACTCCGATAGAATTCAAGTGTTCTATTGTTGGTTGAATACATGTAGAAACGGAATGAATGAAACAAAAGTGACGTACTGTAAAAATGCTAAATCCTTTTAATTCAACCATTTACAGGACACCTTAGCATGAGTAGGTTGACTCGTTCAAGTTAATAATCCTACTCGACCACGATTACAGGAAATAAAAATGCCGCAATGGCGAAGAGGATTACATTTAAGCGAACATAGAGTTTGCATTTGGTTGTAAGATAGCGATGGTGTGCGACATCATCGGATAATTGAAAAGGATACTACGTGCTGGATTGTTGTCTATGCGCGCGTGTTTGTTGTGTGTATATTTGTTGATTAAGGAATAATCTAAGGCGTCTGGCGTCAGGAAGGGTGACGGCGCGCAAAACACAAATGTAATTGAGACTGTGGAATTAAAATGGCACAAGACTTTCAAGGAGGAGGGGGTTATTAAAATGCCAAGGCCGAAAGTGTTTAGGGTTGGGGTATGAATTTTCTAAGCTGTATGACTGAAATATGTTTTGACGCAAATGTTGAATTGAACTTATGAAACGATTTAACGGCATTTGATTACGATTTAGAAGTTGATAGTGCGGAATGACTTTGAGTAGGCATGTGGTATGGTAACGAATGATGGCATTTAAATAAATTTCATGAGAATTCTTGTGGAAAATTTAGACTTTTATTTTTACTAATTAATTCGAAGGACTTCTGGTGTAGGAGTAATGATTTCTGAATTACTTAGTTGACTGACTTTAGAGGGAAGGAGGAGCTATCTTTCCTATGGGTTTAAAATGTTGAGTTTTTCGGTGAGAATATGTCAAAGCCTACAAATTGAAGAATTTAATAGATACGATCTTTTTATAGAACTTTGTGAGGGTTTCTCCAACCACTTGGAGCTTCGAATGAATAATCAAAGGAGCTTTTTGAGAGGCTTAAGGATGATATTCCGACATATTCATTTTCATTGTAGAGTGCTTTTCGTGTTCTCAAAAGAGGCATTATTACGCTTTCCTTTGACACAGGATACAATGATGATACCTTTTGATTGTGAAGGCAGATTATAAGCAGAGTCTGCTTGCAGAGTAGAATTAATTTGGATGATATTGCCATGCTCACCTTCACCGGACGTGATCGACAAGTGATTTATAAAGAATGGGGTTTTAGTAAAGCTTCTCAAAACTGAGATTGTTGATTGGACTGACTCAGTTTTTTACTTAAAGAAGCCACAGTCTGAATTGAAGTTAAGCAGATTAAGGCAAACTTTTACTTTTTTGATCGATCTATATAAGCTGATGATTGCCGAAGCACCATTCATTTGACACTTTGGCGCTGATTAGATGAGTGTTGGTAATGTATGCTCTTCGTTACAGAAACGAAAATTCACGAAAGAGGTTATGATAACCTTAAGTTGTTATCAACACAGCGGAAGAGTTGGTTTAGTGTTTTGTTTTTTTCAAATGAAGGTAGTTTTAGGTCTTTGCTCCAAGGGTGCTGTTCAGGAGATTTGAGTAATTATGATCAAATTGGCTTATTTTTGATCAACGGATCGTATGTTCCTTTCAAAAGAGAACACCATTACAAAACAAACGTCAATAACTGCAGCTGAAAATAATCAAACTTAATTTGATTGTAATCAAACTAGTGGCTTAAAAATATGGTCAACGTTTGCATTCAATGTAAATAGCAACCATTATAATCTATACAAGTGGTAAAACTCTGATTGGAATAATGAATGAAATCAAGAAAAGATCAAGAATTTCTCTATGCAAATCAAATTGGAACATCTGTGGCATCTATTCCTTGCATTTGTTTGTGTAATTTTTCAGCTTCAGTGAACTCAAGCAAATCTTGGCAACAATTATTCAATATTTCAGGTGTTTAAAGCTGAGTTGTAGTTCTTTCTTTGCCAATTCAATCCCAATCGTGATAAATCACACACATTTGCTATTGACAGCTAATTGTTCAATTAATCTCCTCCTACACTAGCTTACAACTAGAACAATTCATACTTGCCGTATGTCGAAATATCCTTTCAGAGAATGTCATAAATTAATCACCCACAACGAACAAAATGCAAACTTTTTATGACCGTAATATGAACAACAACCTAAAACGCATAACATTCAAAAAAAGAAAAATTACCGCGATTGATGGCAGTTGCAAACTTGTCACTTGCTTCAGATACATCTACATAAATCATTTCTATTACTCGGTTACAGTGTTATTATGGTTTTCCCTCCTTCCACTCAGGGCTACACGGGAATCTATGCATACAGCCCATAAAAATAATCCACAATCCATCTAATGGTTGTTACAAACATCCTTTCAAACTCACGAGTGATAAGGGATCCCGCATTTAGGAAGCACTTCAAAGTTAAAGCAATTTATCTGCCAAAATTATCTGGTAGATACATGATGGCGAAAAACTTGTACATCATACGGCAGGTGAACAAGTTCTGGCCACAAAACAAAAAAGTAACTTAAAACTTATTCATTGTTATATGTTGTGTGTATCGATTCCCTTCGGTCAAATCACATCGATTGGAATCTATTCATTCTAATGGCTTTCTTCGAATCCCTTCATAGATTCTTCATACGCAGAGCAGACACAGCACAAAAAGGAAGCTATCGATTGTGACCTTTATTCAGTGTATCTATCCCAAACCATTAGGGGACAAGCAAAAGGAAAATAAATGCGCAGGCAAACTGCCATGGCATCATTGAATTTTTCCTCTGCAGGATATACTTGTAACTGTCCTGTGTGTCTGTATGTCATTCGTTTCTTAGCTATGTGTGACAATTTTATGGGGAAATAGTCTAATATCCTATTTCTCGTTGAGTATTGTCTTACTATTTTGAAAGGAGGACATCTGATTTTTGTATTTTTTTTTCCTTTTCCAATGGATGTCCTTGAGGCATCACAAAACGGATATCAAATTTCAATGGTCTCCGTTCATTAATGCAATGCGTATGCTATAAGAACTACTTTCGCAAACTTTCAACATGAGTAATACATTTTCAGTGACAGAATAGAGTTGTTTTTAATATTGGAACTAAGGTCCTCGATAAAGTTTTATGATGTCTTATCATAAACATATGGTGTGGTTCCAAGTGAGATGCAGTTTTATGTGTCAATCGATTTCTTTTACGAAAACAACTTTATTGGCCATACGTGGTGGCACAACGAGTTCACTCCGGTAATTACAACTTTAAACTTCAAATACCATTTATTTATTAATGACCAAGGTAAGATGAATGGAATGTGAATTAATGTGTGGATGGAATTTATTTGTCGTGGATCTGAGTCTGGAGATAGAAAGAATTCCTTGACGCCCTTCGGAAAGGAAAATTCTTGAAAGGATGGAATTTATTTTTATTTTCTTCAGGCCGCTTACTTCGACTGGACGTGAAACTTTGGAAAAGTTCTTCTTTGCGATTTTAATTAACTTTCATAAAAGTTGGCAGATTCAATTGAAATACTAATTGGAATTTACTCTTTAAAGGTGAAAATGAAGTAAATCATAGAATGGAAAAGTGAAACTTTCCAGGTCCATTTGGATAATGATTTGTGGTTGAATTAAATTTAGCCACAATGTTTGCGAGTTGGCCTTATTCATACGTAAAGTAGATTCCAAAGAATTCTATTGCGTTAATTTTCCAAACGAAATCCACTATACATATTTCAGAGTCATAAAAGTTGAAAAATATTTTTCCAGTAAAATTAGGAAAATTACATAAGCACTATGGTTTCAAGATGGATTTTTTGCCTTCGTAATTTTTCCTGGAATTCTATATCTGGAGTGTTGACATTGCTTTAGATATCTCCATTAGCAACACTGAAGTGACAGTATGATTTTATTATACGTACACACATAATTTTATTTTTGAGGAAAAATATTGTTCACAAAAGATTTTAAAGAAAATATAAAGATATTGACCACTTTACACAAACAAGTAGGAAAAGAAGTCGGGAAAACTACCAAGGACCAGCGTACATACCAAAGACATATGTTTTGATTGCGAACATCACGATATACTGTTTTGGTCTAATGACTAAACCGTCACGTTTCTCTTTTTCCCAATTGACTGACGTGATGATAATAAAAGATGACTCCATATTGGGCTATGTACAGTGTTTTGGAACACAACCATTTTTGTCTTAATTTTGAACTTTGTGTATACAAATTGGGTCATAAAATTTGTCCGTACGTGGTGTAGCGTGCATTCGTATATTTTCGAAAACTCTGTGCCAGATATGTATGTAAATCTATTTGCTACATTGTTGAGTCTATGCGTAACTATGAGCTTATGAACTTCATGAAAATTGATAACTTCAAAGAACACTGATGCTCCAGGTCCAAAAATCGGTATCTAAGAGACCTCGAAGGAGAGCACAACCCTATCTTCGCAAGCAAATATCAAAACATAGACCCTTCAATTTTCAATTTATATCCCAATTATAACCATCTTCCATAGCCATCCCTCTTACATATAATTTTCTCAAAACATGGTGTATTTTTTCCAGGACTTAAAAACTTTCGGTAACATTTTAAAAAGTTACAAAACGAATTCTTAATTCTTTGTCCTAGCAACATTCAACATTTTCTTACGAAATAATGTCATACAAAGTAATTCTTTTTTAAAAATTATCTTATGGCAGATAAAAAAGTCAAAATCCTTCTGCACAACCCCAACGCAGATTTACTCATCCTCGACAAAAGTTTTCTATTTATTTTCCTCTCGGCTTATTTATTATTTCACATTGTTTTCCATCATTTTCTGTTTTTTCTAAGTTTAAAAACATGTGAAAAATACAGGGAACAAAAAAATACCAACAAATCGGAATTGATTCATGCAAAGGACGTCAGATGGAAGGCCTAAGACTGAGTCAGAATCACTTCTATACTGTTCAATAAATGGAGGAGTTTCCTGTTCAACAGAGCCTACCACCTGGCTCTTTGGTACTTTGACATATTTACTTATTGATTAGATCGGATTTCCCAAGCGAAAGTTTTTCTTTTCTTTTATTTTGTTTTCCCGCCCAATTTGAGGTCCATCAAAATGGCTGCTATGGCAGAAAGAGTGTGGTTTTTGGCAGGATAATGGAAAGACATTGGTGGGGACAGAATGAGACACAATTTGTTTTATTTTACCTCATTTTGCCTGTCTGGATGAAGGTGATAAAATGTTGCTTTTTCGAGACTATACAAGGTTTGATGGGATTTCAGTTTTTTTTTTTTTTTTTTCTCTTTCGAAGGACATTTCACGGGGGAAATTAATTCGCCGACAAACTTTCATATATTGTGCGTGAAAGTTACAAAGTGACTTGTGTTTTATTTCATTAAAATATTGTGTGTCACGTTTACTTTTGTTTCCCAACGATAAAAGAAAAGTTCACTAATACCGACTAAGATGAAAGATAACCAATCAACATTGAAATCAATAAGTGATTACGTTTCGTCGGAAAAACAAACTTTTCAATCAACCGCTTTCGTAACTCGAAATGAGATTAATTTTCATTATGAATTATTCAATTACGGCTGCGAATTCAGAAATTTAATGAATTTTAATTTTCGAAAAAGATGCAAACTTGCAAAAAGGTTCAGACATTAGTTGGTCAGAGGTCAGTTAGAACTAATGACCCAGAGGAGAGGGAAAGTGATTTGCGACAGTTGGTTGTCACCCGCAAAGAAGGTTGATGGTAATTAGTAATATTTTATCAAAGTTATGTAAATTGGACCCTCTTTTAGCTAGAAGTAATGAAATACAATTATATATTTATGGTCTAGTCGTGTGACGTTCTATTCAGAGAGAGATAAAAATAAATATTACTATACGAGGGGCGAGTGACTCGTCTCGTGTATCAGGGATGAGGTAATCACCTGTTTGAGTACAGCGCAAATCGATTTATTAAATTCAGAAGGGTGTTCAATGTTATTATCATATGATTACAGTAACACCGATGGGAGGCATACACCAAACAAATACTCGAGAAAGTATCGAGTACTACGTCGTAGTAAAACATCACAGTGGGTTGATTCTTCGATCAGTCGGAAAAAGTCGTGAGAAACTCCGGTCGGTGGAGCAAATTTGCATAAGCTTAAATAACGATTTAATTCATATATCTCCCAGAATAATGTAAAGGTATCTTACACGTGCTCAAACTATCAACTTCTGGTAGTGCAATGGATTTGTTTTGTATCTGAGTCCTCCAACACCTCGACAAAAAAAAAACTATCAACTTTTATCCCTCTCCTCTTTATCTACGCCTTAAAAATATTCAACGAATCTGGGTTCAAGAACTTGACGGTTTTACACTCAATAAAAAAATTAAGTCGCATTCCTAAGTATTGAAATAGAGTTGCACAATTTTGTCAGTTAAAGTAAACAAGAAAAAAAAAAAACACTGAATGTGTTTGAAGTGACTTTCAACAATGTCCAAACGGATGCATTAGGAAGATTGTGGGCAGGCTTAAGATAAGACATACAACCAAAATATCAAGAGGAACTCAAACTATAAGCCTACGCATCCAAAGGCTAGTGTGCAAGCCAAGTGAACTGTGTGATTCAGTATGATGAAAGTATTATCATAAACTTGTCCATGGTCACACCATCATTGACCATAGTCTTTGGATAACATAGTACATCGCTGTAAAAAATAAACCCCGCATAGCTTAACCTCATCTTACCTACACTGATGGAGCACAGATGGAATAGGGCGGGTATCTTATGCGATATATTGGTATTATTCAACGTAATCAGATTTTCATTCAAAAGGTGGGTTTTTTAACCGAAGGGTCTGGTTGTGGCTTAAGGTGATACTACTCTTTTCGTGTACTATCGAAACTATCAAAATGAAATCGAGACTTGTGTTATTGAAACACAACACATGGTACAAATTGGTTTAGAGGGAGTTTAAGGGAGCCCAATCAGAGCACCGCCTTGGAAACTCAAGCAGGAATGAATTGATTTAAGAGGGTTTAATTCACTTTCAGGAATCTATCACATAAGATACAAGTTTATTTGAAAACACTTCTTTCAAGACAATGAACAACTATAAGAAAAACAGTTGAGCAGTATTCCCAACCAAAGCATCGGGATGGGTGCATTAAGACCTCACAATGAAATTATTTAAAAAATATCAATTAATGAACAAGTGATATTCCTCTCATCGCACAACGACTTATCCTCGTCCTTAAGGATATATTTTTCGTTTTCGTTTAAACCTAACCTAGGAGAAGAAAACCGGTGAAAGGTTGTTTAAAAATGGGCAGAGGAGTTGTTATGATACTGTAGTTACAAAATAAAAATGAGGAAATAAATTGTATTACCTACTTCCTTTGCTTTTCGTCGGCACTAGATAGGCAACAACATTGGGAAAACTTTTGACAAATTGAAAGGATCTCAAAAAAAAAATATCCACTTGTTGAATTTCACAGGATGGACCTTATAACATCTGGTCACCTCAACAACACTCCAAAGAAACCAAGGTCACGTACAATAAAATACTAAAACAGTGTGTAAAGGTGCTACTTATGTTTCTTTGAACCGTCATTTCTACCTACCCATTTACCTACAGCAGATAACTTTTTCTTTCGACTTTATCTTCAATGACATTGAACTAAAGAATAAAAAAATAAATTATAATTTAAGGCTCGTGTTCTTGCCATAAATTCATTTTAAAAAGGAAGCTCAAACTGAATATAGAAATAAGTAAAATTAAGGGACAATTTTTGAGACGAATGCAGTCAATGTTTGTAAATGTACTTTTTATTTGCAATATTTAAATTTGGAATGAGGAAGCAAATTATTATTAAAATTAATGCATTTAAATTTGTTCATACTAATTTCACCAATTTTATTTTGCATTTAGTGTTTTAAAAATAAACAAAATAAAAAGTTTTTGTCTCTAAAGTGACTCTTAAGAGGCATTTTTTACTACGTACGTTAAAGTACTACAGGTTTTCTTTTAAAACGTATTCAGTTTTGATGTTAACATTGATGATAACATTTCAAATCCGGTTCCCATTGGTGTTAAAGAATGTCAAGTGATCGTACCTTCAAATTAAGAAAAATAATTACTCAAATTAATTTTAATACTCTTTTACCACCAGCTTAAGCAGAGACATACGTTATGAATACTTAAATTGAATACTTTAACTGATTATGGGTAGCATTTCACTTTTTACAATTTAATCAGACGCCAATGTGGCGACTTCTTTGGAAATGAAAATGATGACAAGAGTTTTTAGTGTTAAGGTACTTCATTCATTTACATGGTCATGCATCAATTAAGTTATATTCAAGTAAATACAGTATGAAGTTCGGATGTTACGGTAACTGGATTGGAATGGTTGGTGAGAGGAGCAAGTACGAATGCACTTCCGCCCACTTAAGTAAAGTAATAAATGTATCGTAAATGGAAATTGCATAGAGAATTGAATTAGGTCCTTGCATTTGAAATCCACTAAATATGTACTTCAGTATTTTGTTCTCATCAATTTCGATTAAGGATACTTAATAAAGGATAAAACTTAATCCAAATTGAATGAGGTTCCGAGAAATTGCACACAGTGAATATGAGCGAAGTAGCTGTGTTAACATCCAAGTAACCTTTTGGAAGTTAATGAAAGTAACCGTAAAGGCATTCTAAACGAATCTCAAGTTACTTGAGTTGAATTGGTGATTCGAACCATAACACACTTAACAAGCCTGAACAAACTTTAATTAAGCTTAATTGAAGTACATAAGTTGATATCTGTTGGTTCTGGACAAAATTTGAACCGGAAACGGAATGAAGTTGAACTTTTATGAATGTCTACAAAATCAATCAATAATTTAGTGATGCATACTTAACATGAACCAACTGGACAAGATGCAATACAACAATTCGGCTTTGCTCCAGATGAGTTTTTTGTAACATTTGATGCACTAGAACAGAATCTACATGAACAAGCGAAAAGTAGATGCTTTGACATTTCCACTTGCAATCTTAATTCTTACGGCAACGCAGAAAATCCAAGCCGCCGACAAAGCTTTTCAACTTTTGCCTAACTCTAGGGCCAACAACTTATCTATAGCTCCATGGGTTTGTTTTTATTCAATATAGCAAAATACGTTACAAACATTAATCCATGAGCTAACTGAAAGCGAAGAAAAAAAAAACAGATATTGAAGAATTATGTATCTGACCTATAGCCTGTTGAGTTCGAGATTGATACATGCACCTAGTCAAAACGGTTTTATTCATTGATAAGTATCTTGTTGAATAAAAAAAACAAATATGGATCGATTTAAATCACAAGAGATGCACAACATATCTTGAATTTATTATCACATATACGCAGCTTAACATACAGCTTTGAAATTTATTCGACAAATTTAAGAACACATTTACACATAAAGTTAAAAATTTTAAATTTAAATTTAACTCAGTAGTTAATGAGTAAGCAATTTATAAAATGTTGCCAAACCACATAAATTTGTGATTAAAATATAATGACAAGAGTAGTCTCATAAAAATGTATTTTTAAATTTGAGTTTAGCCATTTTTTTAATTTGGTGTGGAACATGACGACAGCTGGAATGCAAACAACATGATTTTGTCGTAAGATAAATCTCCTAACGAGGGGATGATTGACTACTTAAGTTGAATAAAGAAAGTTTTTTTTTTGTTTGTTTAATTTTGTTTGAAAGATAGTAAACAAGTGAATAAATTACAATGATTTTGCATATATTACACATTGGAAAAGTTAAAGAACTTTACAATAACTTAATTCAAATCTTTAACTTTGCAGACCTGAAACTGACCAGAATCTCCTTAAAGGTAATTTATTCTGTATCAAACTTAAAAATTTAAATATACATAAAAGAATTTAGGCTTTGCTTCTGGCAACCATTCATGTTGTGCATGTTATACTTTTCGCACAAATGGAATAGTACGTAGATGGATCATTAGTAAATAAATCTTTCAAAAGGGATCAAAAATAAGACGTTTAATACTGCAGAGACCAACGAGCTGAACTAAGAAAGAGCAAAGGCTTCTGGAAAATCAAATAGATGGCGGATCGAAAACATAAGCAGCGGTTCACAGAAAATGCAGCAAAATTGACTAAAGTGGCCTCAGAGCACAACCATCCACTTCTCGGGCACCCTACATCGCTGACTCGACATCTGGGCTGAGTATAGGGAAAGCTTACAAGAGAGGCAAAAGAGAGTTCCGCTACACATTCGTTTGAAATGCTTGTAGAATATGATAAGGTTTCCTCTCACGGCCGACCATGATAAAATTGAGATACGAACCTATATCAGTTCTCTAAACGTTCCAAAGCACTTACTTATCCATGGCGATCACAGTAAGGATTCCATTGTAGATAAATTAGTAAAATCTTGCTATAACTACATGTGTACATATGCGTATATGGTAGAGATTGGCGTTGGCTTCAATTGTTTTTCATTTCTCAAACATACTATTTAAAACTATTTACACCTTAAGCATGTATAAATCCAATGAATTAATTTAATTTTCAGTTCCAAATATGTTTTCAAATGAAAATCTGCAATTGTTGTCAACTACTAAATACACATTATTATTTCATGAGACTGATGTCTTCGTTTCCCATTCATAAAATAAAATGTGACAATCCTATGTTATTTAGATAAATAAATTTTAAAACGAAATAAGAAGCAAAGAAGAAAACTCATTAATCACAAAAAAAGACACCTGTCCAATGCCAGTTTGCCGAATGAGGCAATATATGTAATTTGCATTTCGGTCAACTTCCCCGATCCGTAGTAGTTAAAACATTTTGATTGTGTTGTCCCATTAACAGCATAGTTGCTCTTGTCTACAATGGGTAATCGGTGTGATAAAGAAGTCGAGCAGTGAGCTTTGAATGATAGCATTCATCGGTATCCCGTTCAAACTGATTCAATTATGATGAACAATTCTGGCAAAAAGGCATATAGCTCTCCATAGAGCTATTATAAAATAAACACCGGAATCTGTTAGAAGATTGTTTGTTAAACTAGTGTTGTAGGTTCAATTCTTAGCCTTGGACAACACTTGTTATTTCTAAAGAGCATCAAGGTTAAAACCAGACCGTGAAATATTATAATGTCATCCTAATAAATTCAAAAATGTCCGTGGTTCAGACTAAGAATGTCAAGGTTCTTTTGGATTAGTTGCCAATGGATACATCCTTCGGTGAATGTTCTACTCATGAAGAACTCTCTCTGAAAAGGTCAGTAGGTGATTGCAATATTTTCTTCGAATGGCTTTTGTTACGACCTAAAGAATAAAACTCACTCAGTTCGACCATGATGTCTAAAAGATCAATTACATATATAAAAAATTACCGAAAATAATAAAAGTAAACATACATATATCTTTTTAACTCTAACAATAAATTTGTTGGTTGCCGCAGCTGCGTATGTTTTTTCCAATGAAATAAAAATTTATGAATGAATAAAGGTGCCATTGTGTTCCGAAGTAATTAAATGCGTAAATGTGAAACCAAACAATATACAAAATCATGTTTATTCGAAGAAAATCGTAATGTAAGCATTTTTGTGGGTGAAATCGGGTATTACTTTTTTTTTCTCGCAAAATTTAAGTTTATTTCTGGGGAAATTCAAAAATATCATGAGTAAATAAATAAATTATATGTTTTTGTAAATCTATTGTAAGATGTACATATATGTAAACCTTTGAATTCCGAACAAACAATTGTACTCGTAAATAAAGTACTGAGAGGTAGGAAAACATTTTTAACAATATTTTTCTTACCTTGGATTCTTTGATGTTTACATTTTCTAAAAACAGAATATACTTCCTTTAGTATAATGTTTCAGTTATAAGTTTTGAACATGTTTTCCAACGTTTGTTATCGGATATCAGGTATTGTATATTTTCTTACAACCTTGGGCAACTTACAGGGCTGAAAACTAGACCCCATTAGAGCATTTTAAGCCGAAATAAAGAAAGGGCATGTGGGGAAAAATATGAAAATCACAGATGCACCCGAATTCAAATACTCTTCTTCTAGCTCTTCTTTTATAAATACTACGTCTGACAATGTGTGTATACGTATTTATGTGGCCCTTACAGATAGACATATGCTTTATATCATTTCTTTTATTTAAAAATCCATTACCCTCATACTGCTAACGTACTCAGAGCTTTGAAAACAATGAGCTATAAAAAAAATCATGAGTTCTTTTCTTTATGTCAGCGCTGTTGGTTTATAAATAAAATACAACACAAATGAGTTTGTATCTAAGTCTGGCCCTTTTATTCCCCATAAAAGGAGATTTTTTAGTTTGTGTTTTGGTTTCAAAAAGATTTTAAATAAATAAAATTAAAAATGCTTTAATTTTGATATTAAATTCAATATCAAATAGGAGTCTATTACCAATCAGTTCATTAAAACCTTTGCCGAAGGTATACTTACAACTAGGCTTCATAGATTAAGATATATTAATGGACCACAAGTCAACTGGAACATCCTTTTAATGTTCAAAGTCATTTACCGAGCTCCTCTTGGGATCTTGTTAATTCAAGATACCATTGGGGTGTTAAATGTGTCAAAAATAACCGATAGGCTCTCTCCAGGTGATGAACACATAATAAATTACAAAGGGTGTTTTTATGTCTAATAAATCATTGGAAATGGTATGGAGTTTTGGTTTATAAAGGATTTTTTGAAACGTAGTTTCTTAAACAGTTTGTGTATTTTATTTAAGAAATTTGTTGAATTCAAGTATTTAACATAATATTGAGGTCATAACTTATCATAGCTGCTCATGTACTTGAGACTGTGAACATTTGTATAATTTGATTAATGTATTCTATCAACCTCTGATATTTGTTAACAAATTTAATATATTAAACCTCGTAGTTTCTGCGAAACAAATTGTAACCGAATGATTTTACATTTCACGCACGTCTGGAATAAAATGATTGATTTTTTTATAAGATGTCATTATTGTAATTTATTGAGTTATGGTTTGCAGTATAAATCACAGATGAACATATGTTGGGTAGGATAGTGATATCTAGAGACAAACAATGTTTTCCAGTCGACAGTAATTGAGCCTGAAGGATACAACGCTACGAGCATCATTTAAATAAAACAGTAAACAAAATGAAATAAGTAGTGTTGAGTTGTTGATAGGTTAAATACCTATACAACATTTGTTTCTTAAATACAGCAAATGTCAAAAATAGATGTACATAGCTATATTCAGCCGACTTAGTGGCACTTTTCGATATGTGCACATCAATTTAAAAAAATAGCCTGCGCTTCTTGAATTTAATCAAACAGATGGGGTGAATGTTTATTGTTATTATCTGACATATGTTCTCGAGTTTGCCTGACTCTGCTTCTCTTTATATCTATATCATGAGGTACCCTGTCGATGCAATCTACCCTCTTAGATGAGGTGGATTCTGGAGTTGTGAGGATCTTGCACGAAACTTATTCCTCGACTCCGATCTCATGTAAAAGACGGCATCAGACGCAATGACACCGAATCTCTACCCAAAGTGAAATTTAAAATTTTCCTTGCATCTAGACCTTCGGTGAAAATCTGAGCTACGAATGGAGTACACAGAGTATACATGTTTGAAACGTTAGCTAGGCTACACTTAAGGCATTGCCTAACTTTTCGACCACTTTGAGTGTAATTCGTGAATGTAAGAACTCTCAGAATTCCGTCATATTATTAAATTGTTGAACTCTTGGCTACATTAAAGGTAAAAGTGGGAAATGAAATTACTAGACAATACTCAGGGGAAGACTTCTGGGCTAGGCTAAAGCGACACTACAGTCTGGAATGCTCTTGAGAAAGAGGACTGGACTGGACTGCACTGTCTTTGTAAGTGCCTTGGATTTCAAATCAGGAGGCGGATCTCCGGTGCTGTTACTGTAAGAGGGACTTACAGTGATATCATGTGAAATTGTATGAGTAAGTGACTACTTGGCTTTCTACGAAATTGCATTTCCTAAAGTATCTGAGTAAATAAATTGGACAGATGTCGGACAGCACAAGTCCTGTTCAAGATTTGCTCGATATTTGATAAAGTCAAACAGAAGTACGAGTACATATTTACAATATACATGCACCGCAAAACAACTTCACAAATTAAACGCAATCGTTTGCGATAACATCACAAATAAAGAATTGAATCACTTGAGATGTCAGCCGCATTATGTGATGCCTTACTGTAGTTTATGGGTGAGAATTTAGGCAATATTATCTGTAAGGTATCCTGCATGAAAACTGAATGGATAAAGCCAACGCTTTTATAAGAAAAATATGTTGTAATTTCCAGTGATGTTGGACTTCATATTAACAATAACCACAGGACGTTCAAGATTGTTGGTGTGGAATTGCTTGACAACTTAATGTTGCGTTTAAATGGCAAAATTCAAAGAATTTAGTTTATCAAGATCTCTTTTCTAAAAGCTTACAGCATAATTACAGATATTTACCGAACTCCGAAAACTGAATTTGGTGGTAGACAAATGTAATTAGAACTGAAGCACCATTTCCCCGATCTGAGTAATTCTGAAAAATCGCAAAGCAAGATCTACAGTCAAAAATCTAACTATGATCTGCCTGTGCAGCTTGGAAAGTGGACAAAAAATACTCTTCCGAACTTTTCATTAAAAAAAGCTTGTAGGTAAGTAACGATTCAAACTCAGATGTTATTTTAGGACAAGACGCTTGCATTGCTTACTCCAATATCTAGGGAGTGTACAATTATTATCTCATTTAGTGGATGAGTTAAGTTTAAATGACTTCGGCTTAAAAAAGACTGTCGGTTGATAAAGAATTAAAAATATAAATCATTTTCATCACGCAATAGGTTGACAATGAAACAAAATAAATTGTTTAATCACAGGAGGTACCTATTTTAACATGAGAACTTAGGCAGAGATGGATTAATTTTGATTGAAATTTTTTACCTCACATTTTACCCATGAGAAACAAGTGTCTAGACAACTTAATTATTCAAATGTACAAGTTCTAACGATTAATGTGTATGACATCTCCTTTTTCATTATTATGCCATCATTTTGTAATAAACGAGTCACACTTATAAGTGACACTTTCTCATCAGTTTTCCACTCAACATTCCATTAAGATAATTGAATTGATCTCCCTCTAACGATTGTTTGAAAGTGAAATTCCTCCCCTTATTAGCAACCACTCAGACGTTAAATTCCCGTCTAGTTAAAAGATCAAAAAACTCTTTAATTAATTCACACCGCTCGCAGTTTTCGTTCAGCTAATTTCTTCATTGACACTGACTTCTTAATGAAATCAAGCAAGGAAAAATGAAATATGAAATTTAGGCAGAAGGGGGAAAAAAAAGGAACAAAAAAATCTCAGTTTCTCCCCTAACACTAAATAAAGATGTTTTCACCCTCACATTCAAAAAGTTTATTCATCATTTAGTTCCAATCAATCAAAAAGCGCTAAATTGCCAATGTCAATATTGTGCTTCTCTCAAAAAACAATGAGTGATCGAAATGAACTGAGTGGAGGACAAATGATACTAAAACTGAACTGTGAAACTTAATCGAGTTTTCCCATGGCGTCGAACAAATGAATGAAACTAAAAAAAATTAAATAAAATTTACCATAGATACACGTCAAGATGTTTATCTAATAAAATTCTCTGCTTTATTATCCATGAAAAATAAACTTAGAAATATCTGCGAATGCTTTTTATTTTTTTATTTTATTTCTCACACAACGTACAAGTGTGTATCTTACACTGAATGCATCTGTAATAACAAAATTAACCGATCGACCGCCTTGAATATGTGCAGATGCATGTGTCACTTATCCACTCTTTTTTTTCAACCGCTGCGCATACACTTGCTTTACACAGAAAATACTTTGTTTTACACTTCACTGAAGATCCGATGACATTGGCTTAAGAATTTTCCATTAATTATACATGACCACCATAAAAAAGATACAAAAAAACGTATTTATTCGCAGCGAAACCGCAACGCGTTTTCGGGGATTTGTATCTGTACGATGGTGGCTGTGATGGACCAACCACACACAAGAAGAGTGGTTTTTTGGGGTGATCTCTCTCTTGTGTTGAGTTAACTTGTTATCTTTGGACAAACCGGTCCCTTTACACAATGATTGAACGAACCGAAAATCATGCAAAGCAGTTTTAAATTCGCACCCAAGGATAAGGAGGTCACCGTGGAAACTGATCGTATGGGCCCGCAAAGATCAGTGATAAGTTGAAGTTGGACTAAAATGAAAAGTAATTGGAAATCTTTTTCGGAACAATGCGTATCTACTTAAAAATAGATTTCAACCGATCGACACAACACTGTGAAGAGTGACAAATCACATTGTTGTCGCAATCAACGACACGACGACCGACCGAGAGAACCGAATTTATTTTTAATTTTTCCCGTTTTTTTGTTTTTCAAATTTTCCATACAGTTTCGAATGTTTACCAACAACAAGATACATACAGATTTATCACAAACAAAATTTTATGTTTCGATTTTTTTGATCATGATCATTTGACGCGATCAAGAGGCGGACGAATAAAAAAAAACTGTTCGATTGATCCCGAGAAGTTCAAAAATCCATGTGACTATCTGTTTGTAAATAAATATCTTACGAGTAAACAGATTTTTTGTTGTTTTGTTTTGACTGCGGAGTGTGTCTAACGTATGTTTGAAGAGGAATTTCATTCATATATTGAGTGGTCGATTAGTTTCGCCTATATTCACCAGAACCGGATGCGAAATGACCAGTAACCGTGTGACGTGTACAATAAAGTTGTTTGAGTGATCACAACCTCAATCACTGTTGAGATCGTCGAATGTGCGCCGTAAACGATCAAAGAAACCGACTGAGTTAAGCATCTGAACCGGTTCAGATATTTGATGTTAGATACATTTTTTTTCTTTTGACACTTGCACAGATCTACCAATCACTTATCAAATACGCTCAAATGATAACAACCACTCAAAAAAAAAATATTTTTGCTGTCAACAGCTTGTCGGACGGAGCGCACTGCAAAAATCACAACCCGTTTGGAACCGGCCAACCGACAAATAAATTCAAATCAACTACTGACGTCTGCTGGAGTCTCTTGATGTGAATCTCACGCGCGCGAGTATAACTTCCTCAAAAGTATCTCAAAGTGCAACACAACCACGAAAACGACGGCATCAACCGACCATCAAGCCAACTTTGGATAAACTGGATTTTTTTCGGAGTTTTTCGCTTCGCTTGGCTTAGTGTAGTAGTTTGTTTTCTTTTTGGATTTTGGAGGGAGAATCTGGAATCTGATGTGTACATCGTATCTGTTCTGAACGGAGACAATGTTAAATGTTTTGTTGTTGTTTGCTGCACAAAGAGGGTTGAAAGCCACCCCAGAGGCAACTTTCTCCCCAACAACTGCTGGAAAGCTACCACCATCCCACTTAGTTCTGCACACATTTTCATCCCTAAACTGGTATTCCTCTCACGGTGAGAGAAAAATTACCCAGATTTGAGAGAAGAATTCAGCTAGTCAGCCAGCGTGAAGTCATATGGTTTTTGTTGTTATATCTTCGGCGCATATTCCCGCCTTCATCCACTGACATGTGGGAAATTTGTGTTAAAAGCTTGTCTACCCATCGCCGCCGTTGAAATTCGTAAAAGCTTCATACATCGCTGTATTTGGGAAATTTTATCGTAGATACTTCCGTATCTATTTTGCAGACATTCGGAGTGAGAAGGGGCAACACAACTACGATGTGTATCCATGCTGAATTTCAAAGCAACAGGTTGGCTATACTATCTAGCCTATAACACACAACAATAGTCAAATATATATGTATATCGTTTATTTTGATGCGAAAAATATGCGAGAAGCACATATGGATGAATAGTAATTCTGTCCATTATCTTTTTCGTTTTTAAATAAAAATCTTCAAATTAATACAAGTATGGATTAATGGGTGACGATTTGTCCGAAAATTCACAGCTGATGCATAGGAAGTACCTTTAATATGTTTTTTTCTTTTGGGCGCCTTATGTTGATAATTAATAAGGAATTGCAGACCGCTGTTGGTGGTCTCAGTAAAACTGTCAATTACTCACTGTTGGTTAGAAAATTGAAGTTTATTGTAGCTAATTTGTTTTGACACTTTTACCCACCCACAACAAGGGTAAAGGCCTTTATAAATGACTTTGTTATTTGTGCAAACTCGTATTAGAGTGTGGGGGAGAAAATATATATACTTACATATATCTTTTATCTTTCTATCTACCTGGTAGCCCAAAAAGCTTTTTCAACTGTCAAGGTAATTATTATTGATTTTAAGTCTGGTCTTGTACTTGAATGTGGAGTAGGTACTAACTGTGACAAAAAAAATTCCACATGACTTAAATTCTTTAAAATCGACGAGGCAAATGAGGATTTTGGTATGAGAGCAACAGTTGGTTGAAGCATACATACTTGTTTCGGAAGGTTTTTCAGTTGACATGAATGGTTAAATGAATAAGCTTCCAAATTTTGTAGGCGAATAATGAATATTACAAAATCGTTGACGCTTTATCGTCAATTTAGATTTGAAAATAATTATGGATAGACCATTCTACGAGACTAATCTACTTCCTAATATTCGAAATAATTTAAAAGACAACCCCAATGCTGCACTCAAATCATAACGATACCAGTACTAGAATACCCAATTGGTATGTACCATGACGTGATCTTAAATACATGCACTCGTGAGTTGTAAAATGAAAAAACTAAGGTTCTTATGTGATTAGTAGCACGACTTAATTGCACCTCCTAAAAATAGAATTTTTTCTAGTGAATACTAAAAGAAAGCTTAAGAGGTTCCTTTTTTCAAAATATCTCTCCCACAGTGCCCTGTGATTGGGACTTGTGGATGTTAAAACTGAATATTGATGAAAAGACTAACACAATAAATTGCAGACCAAGGGAGCCCTATCGGTTACTTAAAAACAATCCAAGATCAAAGCCATTGATTGAGCTGCCACTTCCTCTACACTTTCAAAATAATGCTGAAACGGACTTGAATACTTAAGTGAAAGGTTCAGGTTTACTCTATTGTAGATCTCAGGGTCCCTACTCTGTATTGCGATTTTAAAATTCGGATCGTTCAAAAGTTGAAAGTTTGTATGGACAATTTGAAACGCAATTCATAAAATCCATACAAAATTTCCGTTTTCGAACGATCCGAACTTTAGAATCGCAATACAGAGTAGGGGCCCAGGTTATAAGTACATCGCTGCAAACAAAATTGCTGACGAAATAACCATGCGGGGCTCTTGCGGATCGACTAAACAAATGTATAATATCCAAAACGATATGGCGAACCTAAAACGAATAAAGAACTAACTACGAGTAAGATATCACCAGAATTGTAGCGATCAGTACAGGAGATCATGCAGTGAAGCTTGGTATCCCTCCCAACACACATTTTCGCAGCTGTTGGGATGCTTGTGAGAAAGATGTCAAAAAAGTTGACATCCAATTGCAAATGCAGTCAGTCAGTCTCCACTTTTCAATTTACAAAATCATCAAAATCCAAGATGCCAATAGTTTCGAGTTTTTTTTTTTTTTGTGAGAAAATAACAAATTTTTCGAAATTAATTTTCAGATCATCCATTTTCAACATCCGCATGCTATACACTGTACGAGACTGTACAAGTATATTTCACATAAACTGCAGAATCTATTTTTCCATTAATCATCAAATGAAGCGTGAAGGTTATGAAGGATGACTTTCGCCACAGGATATCCCATGTTCAGTTCGAAAATCATAATTGACCATCGCGAACATTTTAGCTGACATATAAGACACTAAATGACAGACTGGCAGGATAATACTTCACATCAACTTACATAGAGGTTGTAATATAACATGTGTTCACGCGGTACGTGGTTTACATAATGAGTGGACCACAACACAATGTATAGTACTGACATGGAGTAGAATGTAATGACCGTCGTTTTGCATAACACAATTACGCACGTTTGTGACACGGTTGTACAAATTAATTTTCGTGTGTCTATTAAATGCCTCCAATGATACCACTGGTTTCGTGTAACTAGCCTTCGTGATGCCAGCGGTTCTCCTGCTGCTCTCCTCCAAAGGTTCCACTGGTAGGTGGCATCAATTAATGCATGCGGCATTGCGTGTTATCCCAAATTCGAAGCGAGTAGATAATATCAAAAATTATGTTCATTGAATATTACATGAATCGACAGAAGGGTGGATGTTGTTATCTACCGTTTCAGTGAGTATATGGGATGAGAAGAGTCCTTTTGTTGGGATCGTATTTTTCGCCGGAAAATGTGATAAATATTAGCTTGGTTGGTTAGATGCTTTCACTAATTAAATTGAAGGGCGAAAAGGTCAACTTTATCTACTGTGTTGTGTATATCCATTAAATAATTTGTATAATGAATATGTGAGTAGAAGGGAATTTGTAGAATCACTTGTTGTACAAGTTATGGTTAACGAGCACTATATCGTATCTCTTTAGAAAAGTAAACTTTGCAAGCACAGTTTTGAATTAATTCACCCTTAAATGAATTTTTTTTTCTTTTTTGCATAAACCTAATGCCAAAGGAATTCACTCACCGCTGACATCTTTCAACGGATTCGTCGTTTGTTACTTCTTCAAAGGAAAGTTTTCAAAGCATCTCTGGAAGAAAACAAGGTTCTGTATTTGAAGAGGTTTGTCGAGATCCTAAACAACAAATTGAATGGAATCAACCAAGGTATGGCTTGAATGGACAATGGAGATGAGAAGTTATCCCTCTCATTCTGAAAAGGTCAAAACTGTTTGCATGCATGCTTATGAGACAGCGTTTCTTGACACTGATGATAGTTTTGATACCACGACTCATGTGACTGAATTGAAGATATGTTAATAAGAGTGCTTGGTTTGGCTATGAAATTAAAGAAAATGATTAGATCACCTATCTATTTCCTTAAGATCTTATTAAGATTTGCAAAGAATGAGTTGCCAAGCGCCCGCAGAGGAAGTGAAAAAGATGTTCCTTCTTGTTCTCGCTTTTGAAATTGCGGCACAGTGTTGCACGGAATCTAGGTATTCAAATTCAAAATTCAAAATTCAAAACCAAATGCTGTGATTTTGGCAATGTCTGACCGGCCCTTAGCAAAATATGCACACCTTCTGCAAGTGACTTGAGTACAGCAGAACCCTGTGTAGCCTACTCGTCAGCACGCTCGTTTCCTGAGCCAAAAGCAGACGAATCTTGACTTATCGCCCAAGGAGGCAAGTTCGTTACAGTATGTTGCACAAGTTTTAAATGCTTTGACAGCAGCTCAACTTTCTGCAAAAATAATGATGTATTGCTCCGGCGTTCTTATTATGCTTGAGTTGCCTACAAGCCTTTCGGATTCTCAGTAGCTCCATCAGGAAAACACTGACAAAGACAGGTAGTCGATATGATTTGGATACGTTTAGTGATTCCGAACATACATATATACATCTACACCGACACCACAGCTTATCTGTAAGCCATCGGCGTCGATTACTGTGAAGAGGTCTATCACTACTTTGGTCTGGTGGGAAAGCCCACATGGAAATAGTTTACGACCTTATAGTCAGCTGGATGTGGTGATGAGTCTAGTATGTAACTGTGGTCATAGGGTCCTGCAGTCGAGCACTAAGATTCTCTATGTCTAACTGCGTTGGTTCAATGGGTTTTGAAGTGGAAGGTGAAAACGCATGGTAGGGACGTCCGAAGCCGACCTCACGGCACCTATGGTAGCTATATTGCTTTTATTTGAAACTTTTTTGAATTAAGGAAGGTCGTCTTCTTGATTAAGACCTCGAAGTAGGTGAACATTATTCGTGACACTAATGCGCACTTATTTTAGAAAGACCAAGTTATGTTCATCTCAGATATGTCTAATAGTATTCCGTTTTGGTGATTGTAGTTATGATTAGTAAAAGTTTATTACTATCCAAGAATTTTGAATTAATTAGTCGGCAGGGTAAGTTCAAGGTCTTAACAGAAGCATAGCATTTTACTTCAACCAATACAATTTCTAAAATAAGGGTGTTAACACAATGTCTACTTAAGAAAATCCATCGCCTTCATTATTGTATTTGAAGCCTTTTATGTAAAAGTGTTCATCTGCAGCCTGGCAGCTTAAAAAAGGTAAAACGAATTAATCTGAAAATTCCATTCACCTCGTAAAAAAAAACAACCATACCACACAAAGAGTTATATATTTGATGGTACTCAGATGCTCCGAGGAGAAAGCCTCTTAACCATCAGTATCTTAACGAAATTCAAACGAAATCAATACAACACACACGCGTAAAGGATATAAGCAAGGACAATCAATGTGTGTTTCTCTTCTTCCTTTTTTTTTAAATATGTATATATGCGGATTGTAATGAGTATCATTAGCATAAAATGAAAAACCATCTCAAAGCTCATTTACACAACATATTGGAAATGTAATTCCCAAATGTATCTCTGACTTAAAATAATTCATTTGAAACGAATTTTTTTCACCCCATGTGAACATTTACTCGAGGGCAGCAATAACTTGAAGGCCATTTTTCCAACAGACTGAATTAATTAGATTGAAAAAGGAGGTTAATATAGAAGGATTGATAAATTGAATATAATTATGAGGAGGATAATGATCACTTTGAATGGCAAAGTAATTTTAAATTATCGGTTGAAAATTAAGGACACAATTGTGTCGCAGTTACTTGCTCATATATACGTGGTACTTATTTCATTCGTCATCGATGTAAAGTATCTACGAAGAAATCGGTGATGGGAACACTTCTTTGATAAATAAAGAATAGTTGCAATTCTTCAGTGACTGGGTAGACATGTGGCTGTTTTCAAATAATAAATTTCCATATTGTCAAAAGACTCGGTGCTGCAGTTTTATAGCCACATTCACCATTTTTATTGGAAAAATAACATCTGGATTGAAAATCGTTAGCAAAATAAACTCTCTAATTAAATTTTACAATTTTTTTCCGGTGCAACTGAAAAAAAATGTAGGTAATCAATGCTCATTGTTTGACCGGCTAATTGAATGTTGATTTTGATTCATATTGAAATTGATTTTATCAGGGAATTTGATGATGCAATGCTGTTTTTATACATTTTCAATTCAAGCCACTTCACGATGAATGTTTTTTTTTTGTAGTTTTTTTAATATTGGAAACAATTGGACAACAGTTCGTTAGCCTAGGCGAGAGTGGGTTAAATTGGAAATCCCAATATTATTGTTAAAAATTGAATCGAAATCGATGCACCTTTGATGGGCGAAATATTCTTTTTGTAAATCATGAACTTTATAAATAAAAAAACAGTATGAGTTCAGAATCTGTTTGAAAGTATTTCACTGCAATATCAGGTCAACAAAAAAAGTTAAAGAAACAAATTTGTGCATGTACAAGTGGTAACTTCTGCCGACGGTTAAGTCGTGCTAACAACAGGAAAATGTCTACCTACAATTGAGGAACTATTATAATCTAAGCAAATAAATTTGAAATTTCCAAAAATGGAACTAATGATGTTCTTCAAGAAAACTGTGATACCATCGTTTGAGCCCCCGATACTAAACGGAACACATTGGCTGCATACTAAACCGCAAACTGATTCGAAAAAAAATGACTCTGAGAGAGGCAACCACTACATTTTGTGCATGTTACAGAGTATTTGGGAAAAAATTAGAGCCAATAACTAAGAAAATATTCTGACTTACAAGTGTTTGATTTATTGGTTAGCTGCCGAAAAAGCCACAAACCTTAAGAAACTCAAGAATTTTTCAGCGATTAGTAGATACACATCAGTACAACCCCCTTAAAATAATACTTTCATCATCATTCGTACATCAAAGAAATGGCGCCTTACGACTTCAAGCATCTGACTTCTGGAAGAAGGGCTACAAATGTCACACTAGTATCGCTAGATGGGCGAAGCTGAAAAAAAAGATGACTTAATGCCATTAGACTTGGATGTTCGAAAATAACTCAATTAGCTCTAAGGTAAGAGTGGATGATATCTGGGAATGTTGAATTTTTCTCCTATTGACTTATGAAAGGTTTCTATAAAATAATCTACTTGACTATTTTGACAACTCTACAGTCCATCTGAGCAAATTTCTGTAGCTTTGAAAAATATGATAACGTTGAAGGACGGTCTTTCTGCACACAAAAATCTTCAATCTCTTAAACAAACTGAAACATAAATTGTAATAGAATCCCATTGAAAAAAAATATGCTTAAAGCTCAGCAGAGGTAAACTTTTAGACAAGAACATTTGTATTTAAGCACAAAATAACTTATAAACCTAGCCCCGCCACAACCATAAACCGAAAATTTAGTAATAAAAGATTATCGTGAAAGAAATTTAAGTACCATCCTATTCTCCTTATCGGCCAACTCTGAACAATCATCGCTGTATTGCTCACACAAAAGGACTCGATTTATCCTCAATATCAGAACAAAATGCTCCCTTGTGCACTTTTTTTTCTATGAATTCTCCAATTGTTCTTGTTCTTCCCACGAAGAAAACCATTTTGCACAAACCACTACCAGCTGCTACCAAGTACACCACTTAAGAAGGCGATGCAGTCTGCAAAATATTCGCCCCACTCCTTTACAAAGGTCAACATTATACTCCTCCAAAAGATTATCTGTTCTCGTCCGAACAATTGAGCATTTAGTTGAATCCACTCAGCTTATCCTCCTTTCAGTCTTGATGGAGCAGAAAAATATAAATAAAAAATCTAGGGTTGCAACAAAGGACAATGGCTTTGTAATAAATAATAGTGTAGTGAAAGAAGTCAGTTCGAATGGGTAGGGTTCCACCACATCCCCTCCCAGTACGACTTTACGAGTCAATTATTTTTTTCAATATTCAATGGCTATAAATTTGTTCTGTTGGAGGGAAAAGTGAAAGGATAACCAACGTTAAATCTGCTGGTTTGAGACCCTTTTCATTTTGACTCCGCCATGTCAGACTGATAAGCCAAAGACATGAATGCCATTTGATGTGTACATATCTCAAGATTATGAAACGCTTAACTTTTCCTCAAGGGATACAATAAATGTCCCGCTTGATGCCTTTGATATGTAAAATAACAAAACAAAAAAACGAAACAGACAAAAATCTCACCTTAGACGACGGGATAATCCCAGAAAATTTGGAACAAAGGAAAAGAATACCCACTTCGCACAATCACTTTCACAATTCAGACGAAAAACTGACACGAAAAATGAAGGGATTCAAGTTTGAGTCTTACAAGGATTATCTAGATAAGGCAAACAAAGGCGCACAACAAATTTGTTAAAACCTCAACCCGACGACGATTTTTCACAAAAAAAATAAAAATAAATGCAAACTATTATTTGCATCTGACTGCATCGATCGATGGTCTGGGCCACTTTGTGCCACCATCCCCGGAGAAGGCAATAAATCTAACCGAGGGAAAAACTCTATAGATTTTTCACACACATATAGCAGCAGCATTTTCCATGCAGAAAGGGGGGTCAGTCACAAATAAACAAACAAAATAAATAAACCAAAAAAACCACAAGACCCAAAACCTGAATTAGCCGTAAGCCATTAAATCTCAGGGCAACAGCTTTTTGAATAATTTCGTCGTGTGTGCACAACACAACTATGCCACTTTGTTACACCGTTATACACTCCATCTATTATTAGCTAGATTGGCAACAGCAACAGCAACATCAATAGCAATAGCAATAGCAATTCGTTGGATAATTCAGAGGTGTTGAATGGGAGGACGAAAGGGGGGCATCTTGTAGACCCTCGAAAATGTCCATAGGATTGTGCTCTGTATGCTGATGTATTTGTTCTCCTTTCTCGTAACAAAATTTATTACCATCAGTGTGAAGTTTTGTATCTTTAATGTGGGAAACTCAAGTGTGTGTATGAACAGTGAGGGATTATTACATAAGTCCAAGTGCATTTTATGTGCAAAATTAATGAAGTTGTGTGGCAAAGTTGCAAGATCAATCGTACCGATTGGTTTTTGGTTAAACCAGGGTGGTCGAATTAAATACAAGACAATAACCTCAACAAATATAAATGTACATAGACTGGGGCTCACGGACGCAGGAATTTTGTAAGAACTGCGAGAAAAAAAATCTAACTATTTCTACTTCGCTGACTGAATGTTTGTTCGGTTTTATACAGTTGCCAACTTTTTATACCTTACAGCGTGGTTTCAGTAGCTAGATGTGGCCAGCAGAATCAGGAAGGCTAAGTTTTGTCTTTAAAAAGTTGTAAAAAATCTGAAAAGCAACGTATTCAGCACAAAAATCGACATGTGACTGTTCCATATCGCTATATCGTATCTCAAAGGACTGTCGGTCTACATTATGTAGATGTGAGTGCAATGAGTTACAAAAATTAGACCACCCCCTAAGGCTGACCCTGGTTTCAAATATAACAACATTCAGTTTCTTTATCAAGGTATCAGTTACAAACCAGTTCAAGTTATTCCCGAGATAGAAAGCTCTTGGTTGAATCTTAACATATCTTTTAGTATAAAACAAACCAAGGGGACACATCCATTTAATTTCTAAAAATGGCAACATTTCACTCTTCTAACTATCAAGCGATTGTGTAAATACAGGTGTACCTACTTCAATATCGCCCACTGTACATCTAGCCTTTACCCCCATATAAAAACAAAAAACTAATCAAAAAGCGTAGAAACAAATCACCTGGCGATAAATTGTGGTACTTTTGGATAACAAATACCAAAAACCGACCGAAAACCAAACGAATCGACCCATGAGTGGCGTTTCTTAAAATTAATTCTTCCAGCCATTGAAGTGGACATAAAGCAAACATGACCAACAAGAGAAATATTGTTTGGCTGCTGCCAATCAATGCACCAGCTCCAACACCATAGACGTCCGTAGCAGGCGAACTGCTGCTGTAAATACAAAAGACATGTGAATTTACCAATAGACCAAACTACGACTTGGAAGACTGAGGTTTAATCGATTAACCTGGAGTTGAGGTGCGCGACAGTAGTCGCACCTATCCTGTGCGGAGAGTGCGAATATTGCGCGTGGCTGCACGTATTCCTTGTGTCTTTGTTGTTAATTAGAGACACATTTTTTCTGGTTTCTTGATTCTGTGCGTTTCATGCTCATTAAACTAATAATTTTGTATTTTTTCGCTTTGCTACCAATTGGTGGACTTACCAATTACACGTAAACTGATCTGGGTTGGACTTACCTAGAAGGAGACAAGAAAAATAAAAGATAAGTTTAGATCGCAAGGCAAACATAAAACTTAGATAAATCAATATGTTCTAGCCTTTATTAAACCAACAAGTGCGTATTTTTTCATCAAGTCCAGCTGATAATTTGTTACGATACGGATAAAGTTAGTATTTTACTTAATGTGGGTTTCAGTAGATGACAGTTGCAGATTGGAAACTGATAAATGATACGTTTTGGTTACTTAATTACGAAAGTCAATATACGGTGTAATTATAACACCAAGTAGGTGTAAGTGTAGGAAAATATTTATTTAATGCATGCACCTCAAGTTTCTCATGATCGATAAAAGCATCAAGTTGAAATTAGGTTGAATTTTAACTTTTCTGATTGGTTTTGTTATTCTTAAGGCTAGAAATAAATTGAATCAATAAAATCAGGAGAGCATTGTTGTCGAAAAAAGAAGTATCGAGAAGGAGGTTGATTTGACCTTTGCATGGTGCTATCAACAAAAGTATATTCTACAAGCTCAACGAACAGTAGGTGATGATAGAAACTGTAAGTATGAATGCATTTTTTAAATATCAATAGCATATCAAATCATTTGCTTCTGAGCCTACTTATCGTCTTTTAACCTCTATCCATCTGTAGTTGCTCAGTTGCCGATACCTTACCTACGAATTTTTCCAAAAAAAGAAACAACCTTTCTATTTAAATTTTTAGCGGAATATTAGAATATAGGCGTAGAATGCGAATACCTCAACCAACTTGCCGTGCGAAACTGGAGGCAGCTAGCTAAAGGATAAGCTGGCTGGAGACGCTTGTTAGTTGAAGCTCAGATGCACCCCGGACTGTAGCGCCACCTAAAGTAAGTAAGTTAGAATGCGAACACATATGACAGTGGCCTCAAGGAACACAATATCACCGGTGGCGTATCGCAGGGCACTGCACTGGGGCCTTTACTGTGTAAAGTTTAACCTTCGGTAAGAAAGAAGTTGTAAGTTTTGAGGACGATATCCGTTTCTTCGGTACTGCTAAACAAGAAGAGGTTGAACAGATTATCAAAACATCAGAAAGAATTATTTGACAGTTGCTTTCTTCAATCGGTTTGACAATAGTGGAACACAAAACTAAAGCGGTTTTCATGAGCAGTAGAAAAATAGCCACCACTACAGAAGGCAGTCATACATTTATGAACAACTTAACTGCTCATCAAGTACATATACGAGTATTTAGCAGCATGATAGAAACGAAACACAAATAAATGTGTGCATTGAGAGAGGAATTGAACTATCGCATTACATACCTTGTTTTTGACAGGTCTAGAATGTCTTAGTCCCTTAACCTTCATTTCATCGGCGAAAAAATAAGGTTTTTTCTTCGAAGACCTTAATGGAAACTTGGTAAGACTTATCAGCTTTTGATTCGAACGTGTCCAAGTAGTTTTCAAAATATATATGTTCCAGAGGCTTTCGAAAAAACTTGGAATAAAGGGTAATAGCTGGTCTTTCAGGAAAATTATTTCGCCAACAATAACACTAAAAAAAAATCAACAAGAATCATTCACAACGAATAGGATTCAATTCCTAGGCCAAAAGCAACCAAACGAGTTAAAGATCTCAATTTAAGTATCTACACACGTACGAAACAGTAAACACTTCAAGCTTAATTTATCACCCCAATCGGCAATGTGTAAGTACCTGTCATCTCAAGCATCATTAAATTGCGCCGATTCAAAAGGACTTTAACCATCAGCTCTGTTAACTTATATTTTAACAGTTTCTGTACAACAACATTTATCAAGTCCATAACAATCGTTTAAAAGCTATGTTTTCTTTACTTTTTAACGAAAAAGCTTAGCACTCTACTGTCGCCCCCTATTGGACTAACTATGATGCATGTTAAAGCTTCCAACCAAAAAGCTTCCACGACTCCATTAAATAAAAGTTTCTACAAAGTTAAAAGCACTCAAGCTTTTGTTCTTACTCAAAATGTTTAAAGCTTTCTTTTCCCCTCCCCACATTCTTCAACAAAAAAATTCTGTTTTTTTAAAACAAATTTGTTTTTCCTTCGACTCTGTGTCCTTTATTAATTGGAAATTGAGTTAAACAATAAAATAGAAATTTCATCAAGGAATTTCATTTCCACAATTAATTTTCATTAATACGCTCCCAATGACCCGTATCGCATAGTATGGCGCGTCATGGAATCCTATTTGGCCACGAAATTTATCCAAAATTAGGGTTCCAATTCAAATTGTAATTGAATTTTGCTGGCGTATTTAACAGCGGTTAACTAAATATCAGCCCTTCGAAACAATTGAGTTGGAGGTGGCGACGGATTGCGGGCCATTGTGCAAATCCCTTTTCCAGGAATTATCCTGTACATGGTGTATTTTAGTATGTTTTGCATTTTTGTTTGATAATTTCAACCACAAGTTTAAAATTTAACAGTCAAATGGTATCCTGTTGTGGTTGCGTGAATGAAAAGCATCGAAGGACAATAAGAGAGACAAAGTGAGAAGACTGGAAAATGAGCTTCAAGGTTTAAGTGTCCTGCCATTGTTAGCGAGAGAGGAACAGTTGTAGAAGGGTTGCCCACTGGCTTTCGGGGTCAAGTGGGTGCTTCACATAGTTTTGGACGATGTAATTATGAAATAATTTTCACCCATTATGCGGATGGCCGGATGTGGGATTTGGCTTTTGTTTTAATTGAAAGCAAAGATTGTTTTTTAAAGTGTGGTAGCCGAGATTTGTTTTATAATATTTTGTGGTAACAAGGTTTTGTAAACTTGGAGAGTGTTTTCCTGTACTTATTCGATATTGTTTTCGAACTCTGGCATATTACTTCACCGATTTGGTACCATCTCGTAATGCTATTGAATAGAAGGAAGATTTACTACATTTCTGTGCAAAAAGGAAGTTGCCAATTAATACCGATCAAAACTTTAACTATTGTTCTGACTGGGCTAATCACTAAGCAAACAAAATTTATCCTTGATATACTCAATTAAACTCTTAATCAAACAAAGTTACAAAATCTGAATTTTTAACTTACTTACTAATTCAATCCATAATTCACCGAGTAGTTCTCAGGAAGAATGAATATTTATTACCCAAAGATTGTTACTTATTTATATTTCCATCTTCATAACGAGTAGAAGAACTACTGCTCTTACATTTATTTTTATGGCCACTAAACTAGAAAATTCTAAGTTAAGTTTCGTACTCTCAATGAAGGAATATCCGGATGATGATGCCCATATTCGCATTCGTTAACTCAATAAAAAATCCTTTATGTCGTGAACATAACGATAAATCACTGTTTAATGGAAATCAATAACTTTGGATCCTTATTTCCATTTGATTGGTCCGCAAGACCGTATTTCGGGCAATTGGTAAAATTGTTCAACTCAATTATTTAACATACAAAATTGAATTTTAAAAGAAGGACATTCCCCAATTTAGTGAAGTTATCCGAAAAATATCATTTTTATTCGCATCAGGAAATTGAAATTGAAATTGCCAGATGAAGCAGTGAATCTTAGTCCTAAGGATTTCAGGACTAGATTTAGCAAATCATATTGACTTTTCTAACGTTGCAATTTCGATCATTAATTCCATACGGTTTTCCGAATGAGGACTGAGTTGTGAATGGAATTTTTGTTATCAATTGCCATTTGTGTTCATATCAGTACTCGTCGAACTTTTTTTTACCTCGCCAAAGGTATTGACAGACCTTTTTCCTTCAATTATAGAGAACAACGGGAATGTCTTCCAGAAAAAAAGTGCTGGAAAATAAAATTTAGACTCTAACAGATGAGATATCTTTGGTCGACTTCAGGGAATACTTCAATAGCCTGAAGCCGTTAATAGTATTGACGATAACGAGCAGTTACCAGAGCCTGGTAAAACCTAACTATCACACCCAATAAAGCAGTTAAACCATTAGGGGGCAGTATGCTTTAAAGAAAATCTATGTACCCGGTCATGCTAGTGTTCCAGAAATCGAAAAAATTCTTACTCTAGGTTAAGCAGGTAAGGAGGTATTTCTAGGCGCAAAGTTGGCTGCACATGATCTTTTTCGTTCATAATATAATGAAAACATCTTAGCTAATGTGAGCGAATAAGGATAAAGGCAAATCCGTTAAGGAAGAGCAGGAATGAGTATCAGCTTAACATTACTTGCACAACAACTTGTACTAGTCACCAAAAGTCGGGTAATATAAACACGAGTTTTGTTCAAGAGCTTGCCATTAGTAAATCATATCTTTTTAAAGATGATTCAGCTGGAAGAATTTGCTAAGCCTGAAGTAAGGGATTGATGAATAGTGTGAAAGAAAGAGGAGCAGACTATGAACCCATTAAAAGTTATAGAGAGACGTTAAGCAAAATTCCGGTAGTGCGTTTGTAGTTTGAAGAAATTGCTAGTGAAATGAATGAAATTGATAGTTACAAATTCACAGCCAGGACGTGCAGTATTTGATGTACAATAATAATTTATTCGGTGTACTGCAACATTTTATTTCATTTGCAACTCTCACTAGAAAGCGTTCAATATTAATTACTTATTTGCACTGATCGATTAATTTCCTATTAATAGAAATAAATTGCACAGTTTTGTATGCAAATCACTACTTAATTGTTTATTTTTCCTTACACAGGGTTATCGGAAGCTATTTAATGTTTGCATTTGTCTACATATATCACTATGAGCCAAAACCACAAGACTTTAATCAATCGTACAGTGTATCCAACATTTGCTCTTTAACTGTCAGAATAAATCAAAACTTCTTATGAAACGTATTCTTCAAAATACTTTAAATTTAATTACCCAAATCATGGTCCTTCTTGACACTATCTGTCATTGCAACAATGTGCATCATTTTGTCTGTCTCTTACGCCCTCCCGTCTGCCACCCAGTCCTTTTAATTTTTCTGCTTGCACAAATTGCTTTCAATAAATTTTCAATTCCTCGTAATCAATGTTCCTTTCTCTCAAACATAGACAACCATTTGTTCCATCCCGCACATACCTCGTCCAGATGCTTTTTAAATCGATTGAGATAGAAAATATACAAGTTCTAAAGCAACTACGTAACGCTGTCATTGCCATTGCTTTGTATATGGCTCACATGAACCCAATTAGTTTTATTTGCATTTCAATATCCTGTCACATTGTCAGTGTGATGCATGAATGTGTGATGTATTCACGTCCTTCGATGCTTGAGTTAGATTTCCCATCAATTGTTTTTGAAGAATTGACAGCAGCGTGTAAGGAAATCCTGTTAAAAAAAAGAGTATCTCAAGCTAAACCGATGAAATCAGAAGTCACAGACTCCTGTCAGTATAATTAATCGTTATCCTGTGCGTCTACGCCTCGGATGTCTTTGAAGAGTTCCCCATGGTACATAAATCTACACACATTCTTGTTCGTTCCTCATTTTTCTTTTTGCACTTTTTTTCATGATGTTGTTGTCCAAGGTGACATTGGTGGTAACGGTGGGCGGTTTTTTATTTTTTTTCTCTCTTTTTATTTTGATTGATGGATTATCCTCGTTGTCGGTCGACTTTGATTCAAATTTGTGTGTCTGCGTAAAATGACTGACCGAGCAAATATTGTTAGAGTACACATTGGTGAATGGGAAACATAATTTTGTTTTGTGAATAGGGATATCGAATGTCCTTTAACCCTATGAGACTTGATTGACTTTGAGTTGTTGAATTGAGTCTTTCATCTGATAGGACTTAAAGGGATATGGAATGCAAATACTTTTTGAGCTAGGATTATCGTTTAGCATCTTTGAAATGGACTGCCAGCAATCCTATATTGAAAACAATGCTCGACTGGGATAGTGTTTAGGGGATATCGAGCAATAAAATACTAGGGATGGCTGGAAGTTCAAGCTCATCTCAGCTAATGAAGTCAAAAGGAAACCTAAAATAACACATTATTTACATCTTCTCGGCAGCATACACAAAAGAATCAGCACTTACATTAAATGCGCTTCCGTTATCTTATTGAAGACTGGTAGCAGGGTTGGCAGGCTATACTAAATATGACAAATATTCTAGAGTATAAAATGAAATAATCTCTGGAAATAAAAATGTCAAGCATCCTCTAGATAAGCCTCGCATTTATTTCCAACATGTTTATATGTTGATAGAGAAACCGGCATAGATTTCGAAAACTTCCGCATAACAGTGTATACAACAGGATATGTAACAATGTTGTTCAAACTTGCAAAAGTTCCCCTTGATAACCTAAGAATAGTCCTACTATAGATACATCACACTTGAAAGCATTTTTCTTCATCGACGCAATTGTTAAACAGTCGATTTGATGGACTTTCCTATAGGTAAGATAAGCGGGTAAGATAACGGGACCGAATATCTTACGAAGAATTTTCCGCTAGAAGCGACCAAGGATATCTTCATCCGCCTTTGATAAAGTCCATTCTTCAGCGCCATAGAGCAGGACTGGGATGATTAAGGTCTTGTATAGAGTTTCCTTAGTTCTTCGAGAGAGGGCCTTACTACTCAATTGCCCTCTCAGCATAAAAAAACGGCGATTGGCAAGAGTTATTCTTCGTTTTATTTCTGATGAGATATCATTTTCAGAATTGATAGCAGAGCCATAGTAGACAAAGTCCCTTACTACCTCGAAGTTATAGCTGTCTATAGTGACGTTCTGTCCGATTCGTCGATGTTGAGTGTCCCTTCTCGTCGACAGCAAATACTTAGTTTTGCCCTCGTTGATTGCTAGTCCCATTTTGGCCACTTCTGTCCCAATACTCGTGAACGCACCGGTGACGGCTCGCTGGAAAGTATTTTACCCACCTTTTATATTGGCCTCGACAGATTAAGTGAATCCAAACCAATGATCCTCAATTATCTGCACCCTATTTCCCATTCAGAGGTCAGAAGTAAATACCTTCTTGTAAAGTTCAATCTAAGTATCATTATTTGTCTTGAAAGAGTCAGTTATAACTGGATGCGGTCACTTTTTCTGTATAGCCCAAGCCCGTTCACGACTTTAATGCTATTTCATCGGCCGTTCAGAATGAGAAATTAAAGTGAAAATCGCTTTCATTCGTGTGAAAAATTTAACTTGTCACTTCATATCTTTGAACTCGAATGTCCAAATGAATAAAATGCTCAAAAATGTTTCTCTAACATATTCATGTTTCTTTTCCTGTCAGCCATATTGTTTATATAACCTACCCAAAATGTGTTTACTGAGGCAATTTTCTCTTAGATTTAATCACGGCTGATGATAATTATCATCGCGATTGGCGCTGAAAGGATGTTAAATGAGTTGTCGATAATGGTGCGCCAAGAGTTTGAGTATAGTTTAGGTAGCCCTACCAAATAACAATAGGATGAAATCTTATAAACGTCTCCCAGGTGAGTGCGGTTGAGTGATGATAATTATGATTTTCCATAATTTTCCAGGTGTCGGAGCAAAGTTTTTGGAGATTTATTGCCTTTTAATGAGTTCAAACGAAATGGTATCTCTTTCGTCTTTAAAGGAGAATAAACAAAACTTGTGAAGTAAGTGAAAAGGATATTTTTAAATGTCATTTAATCGAGGTATTTTCAGCTTAATTTATTTCTTTAATGGATTTGTCGCAATATGGGATCAACAAATTAACTGTGGTTAGGAGTGATTTTGAATTGTAGGAACATAATTTAGGAAAACTTACCGCTAGCGATATTTAATGGTTTTTGCGTTGCAAATATTTACTTTTTTACATTAAAAGTGCTTGTGGAATCCACATTTTTAGAGAATGAATTATACAAAATTTTAGTACGGAAAAGCGTACATTTTTTGAATTTTGTGTTGAAAGTCAAACAACTAAACGAGTGTACAGAGGTTAAATTGGTTAAGTTGAGCATGTTTTCAGCAACAAGGTCCTCGGTTTTGAAGGTTACTTTAAGCTTAAGCTATTAAAAATATCCAACTCGTTGCACACACCTAAATTTACCTCAACAATGACTGCCAAGGATATTCTATGGATTATACTTATACCGCATAAGACTTTTTACTTTCGGAGTATTTAAAGGAAAAAGGAAAGCCAACAACCAGGATCTGTTAACAATTCAGGACCTGAACACTATCATGCGTCCAGAAATCCGAATGTTACAACCAGAAATAGTAAGATTAATTAGTGAAAATGCGGAGAATTATTGGTATTGTTGCCATTGCTTATAATTCACAGTTTTTCTTTGTGGATTTTGTAGTGATTCAGTGTTATTAGGTGTCAGTCTCCTGCTCGGGGGGGGGGGTGTTCAAAATAACTGGGGAGAATTCGCCGGTGTTGTTGTCATTGCTTAAAATTCACGGTATTTCTTTCCAACTTCCTTTTAGGTGTCGCCTTTGAATTCTTGGGTCATCCGCAGGATTTGGCGCTCGGCGATATTTAAGGCCAAAATCAGCACTGACTTTTCCGCACTAATTCGTTAGCATATCGTATTAGACGTTTAAGCATTATATCAGATAGCATTTTGTAGACTAAGAAGACTAATGTGTACCCCTGTAATTGGGGCAGGTGAGGTGGTCTTCTTTCTTATCAACCAGGCAAATGCTGCTAACTTCTCAATCATCAGGAATGCCATATCGTACAAATGAGTTGTTGCATGTACTCTACCAAGTCATTTGCTGTTACCTTTAACAGCTCAGCTAATTTACCATCAGTCCTCCAGTTCTCGTTGAAAACTAATTTCCTGAAAGGAGTGCTTTCTAATAATTACATTAAATCTCCACATTCTGTAAAATCAATTTGAGATTTGCAATATTCGTCCAGGCTACAGGACTATGCAAAACTACAAATAATTTCAATCCCAATGGTTCATTTCTCTTTAAATTCATCAAGAAAATTTTATATTTTTTACTAAAATGACTGCGATAAAGATAAACTAGGACAGACGAAAAAATGCTAAATATATATTCATGAGTCGTCTCATTTCAAAGTTGTAAAAGTCGCAATCGATTTCGTTATCAACACAGGGAGTTTGGTTCAAAGTTACGCTCTAAGGGTTTCGTTAAAAACAACAAAAAAAAAAAATTCCACTATTCCTTCGGCAAGAATCCTACACCATACACATACATGCCTATTCATTATCTCTACCACAACGGAATTCGACAAAGGAACATTTTTGGAATACCTTTAGGGTGTGTATCAGTGTTTGGGCTAAACGATTTAAAAAAAAAATCCTTAAAGAGAAAAGGAATTTAGGCCCCGTATATATCAGGCACATCAATCTGTATGTAAGTCCTATTGGCAAGCAACGGAATGTGCAAAGAATAAAATCAGCAATGAAAAAATTCAAATAAGGATGGAAAGGATAAGAAAGAAGTTTGATATTTATCATTTAGAAGTTTGGGGTGGCTTTTAAAAAGAAATGGAACCGTGGAATGCCTTTTTGAGTGTCACTGCTTTCGTCTACACACCTTCTAATGATGTGATCCAAAAAGGATGAGAATTGGAATAAAAATATGAGACTACACCTGTCCTTGGGCATCGGAGAAGATTTCCTACAAGAAGATATGGGTGGGCCCGCTTTACTTCTGTTTTGACACTTAATGGTGATGTGTGATAAAGACGTGAAATAAATTTCAATTTCCTTACACCGCTTAAAATGACGTACGGTGGGATACGATGGAATCGGTAAAGATTGACGTATTAATGATGTTCCAGGGTGAATTTTCCTCGTGGGTGCTGGTTTAATTGTTTCTTAAAGTAAGGTTAGTGTGGAAATTTATGCCACTGTAGGTGAGATTTTGATGGGCGGTAATTGTGTCATGTTTCGTTAGCTGTTGCGATATAGACAAGGTGTCACTTGTCAACGTTGATAAGTTTGAGTGTACATGTAGATGCTTGTCTGCATTATTATGAAATCGAACCGAGAATGTGGCATTCATGATTGACTGTCAAAAATGTCGACATTTCAAAGCTATTATTTGGTCGACTGGGCGTATACGTAATATTTTTGAGGAATGAACAAATGTCACTAAATTGACAATTTGCTTAAAACTTAACGTACATATATATCCTGTGTCCAATGAATTTCTAGGGCTAGCCTTTAGTGATACTTAGTTAAAGTGGAATGATATTTTTCATGCCTCAACAAAGACCCAAAAGCTTTGTTTTCTTCAACTGATGGGAAGTTGTTCGTTGTGTTAGACTTAAATTTAAAGGTATGTAGATAAGCCAAATTAATTTTTTTCTTTTATAAGCGGAAAAGACATATTCCCTTTCATTGGTGCAATATATTGTCTTTATTCTGTCAAATCGAGCCTCTATTACACCATTTAATATTGTAAATTAAGAAGCTCCACAAACTACTTCACTACTGCCTTCAAAATAATGTTTTTATACTTTTTGTCACTCGTATCGTACAAGTATGGGAACTTTCGCATACTCTATACCTATTTTCTGTATTTTCGCACAACACCGCCGCGGTAAAAACGCGCTCCGTATAGGAGAGATTATGGATTTCAATACAATAGAAAATAGCGGTTATTCGCGGAGTTTAAACGTTGGGTTGCTAAGCACGCTGATGATGAAGCAAAACAACCAAACATATTTCACGGCATCATCCCTCAGCAGGTCCCTTTCATTCGTGCAAAACATATAATATGCACCAAATGAATCGTTGCGAGACGCTAGGCCCTACCTCTCTGGCTCACAAGTCACAACCACGAACAAAGTTCACCCAAAAACCAAAACCAAAGCACCGTTGGGACGAATAAGCCAAAAACTTTGTTATACACGCAACAACTTCCGCAGAATGGATGTTCTTGGCAAAGATACGCAGATGTTTGGACTTTAAAAATGTTCTTTGAACAATAACCTTGAATATGACCTTGACGAGTATGCTCGTCGATCGATATAGCCTTCCGCATTCACATTCATTCTAAAAATACTTTTCATAATCGACATTAACCGCCAAAATTCCGTTCATGCTGCAACTCCAATTACCACTACTTCAAACGGATATGACTTCCGCCTTCCCTAACACCCCAAAATAGCTATGCGGTCTGCAGTTCACACGTGTTGTTCATTCATTGCTTTCCACTTGCTACTCGTTGATTCATCAATCTCCCAGCAAATTCGAAATGGAAATTAATTTTTAATCGATGAATTGTTAAATGGAAAATCAATACATGCAATTTGTAAGCATTCTGGTGATGTGTGTAACATGACATGTAACAAAAACATCCTTCATCATCATACCATCCTCTGAGGAAACGAGAACCTTGGCTGACTTTTCAATTTATTTTATTTCCTTGCACTCTTTTTGTCTGGTTTGACATGGCGGTAGAGAGGCACTTGGGGATGTGCCATGTGTCGTGGAAACAATCCGAGATACTTATTGTCTTCTTTTTTTTCTATTTCCATGATGACAGCCGAGGATGTGTGATAGAGAGGTTTTGCGCTTTATATTTGATCGTAGCGGTGAAATTTGATATCGTTTTTGATGGATCTGCTTTCCAATTGCTTAGCTGCTATTGAGAGGAGATAATTATTATTGTTGACAAGGTCGGGAAGAAAGCAATTACTTGATGTCATTGTTATGTTGGTTTTATGAAATTCTATTTAAAAAAAATCGATTAATTGCATCATAATTGTAACTGTTCATTAGACGAGTCTTGTTTTGTAGGCAATTCTGATGAAATAAATAGATAGTCGTTGCTAGATTTTATGATTTATATCTAGGCAATCACAATAAAAGCTGATTGATCTATCTGCAGAAGACAATTTAGCTGTCAATAACTACACATGCATGTACTATATGTACATATGTCCATTGTAAGGCTAATTTGTCTTTTGACTAATTCATGGTTACCAATTGCATGTTTGTACATCATCACTAAGCTTTTATAGAAAATTGATGTAGGTGGCTTTAATAATACTGGTTACGCAGCAATTGTTTGAAAGGATTTGATGATTTTTTTGAACTTACGTAAAGGGTTCTATGAATCGTGACACAAGCTATGGGCATTAAGGTCAAAAGTAAATAAAAAAAATAAAAATATTGCTTAATTTAATAGCGTGACAACTCCGAATCAAGTGATTTCATCAAACTTCATATTCACGGTTCTGTCGATTAGGGTGTATAAATTAAAATGTAGCTAAAATAATATTTTTCCACTGAATTGGAGTCACGAATTTTTTCTTTAATTAATTCTGCTAAAGGATTGCGGGACACCTTTACGGCTTCATTTATTTAAAAACAAAATATAATTCGTGTTACCCCGATAAGTTAACATAAAAATAAGTGTGACAAATGAGTCATAGAAACATACCATGTTAAGGAGAGCACGATCAATGAATGAAAAAGTTTACCCAGCCTGGCAAAGCAAGAAAAATACCTTGGATTTCAATCGCAATTTAATTTTCATTCGAAAACTCTGAAAGAAAGCCTTAGCTTAACTCGGCTGTGCTTTCAAGATATAGAAACAATATCTATTCAACGATATTTAGGCAAAGGAGCACTCCCAATGGTCACTATATAATTCTGGCAAACCCATTGCATGTCTTTTGGTCATTTCATAAGTAGACTGAAATGTGCATCCGGTTTTCTTCTACCTTAGGTTTTGATATTAATTCCCACACTCACGTGCCTGTTTTTCGAATGAAGAAAATGAACGCCAGCGTATGTTAAGCGCATTCAATTTCAACCTCGACAGCATAAAAGACTCATATGAACATTTAAGAAATGTCTCCTGTTTCTCATTGTTATGTTAATTCTTGCACAAACAGTGCTCCAACGAAATCGTCAGTTTCATTTCGCTCCTCAAAATGTTACCCTCGGGCATACTGCCTAATATAGAGCCACACAAGTCGAATATGGAATGATCTACATAGTTCTGTGTTTCTTCATCACTATAACTCGCAAGCAATTAAAACGAATAGTTATTAGTTTAGCTTCCAGATCAGAAGATTTCAGGGAAGATCCTGCAATTTTAAAGGTACATATACTGAAAATGTTACAAATTTTGAAAAATAAATGCTCGGTAGCACTCCTTTCATTAATTCGTTTAGTTCACTAACCATTTGCCTATTCCCCTGCAAATGTCCGGCGCTAGCAAGAGCCAGATTGCGCGCATGGAACCAACCATTTTTTGACGACACATCTCGGGTAACGGGATAAGGGATCAAATCCGCTTTCTTAACTCCAAAGGTTGGATCTAGACACCGACTGTCCCACACACATCAACACACATCATCAACCAGGTCACACGAGTCGTGGTAACAAAAAGGCACATCTAGTGCTACTTGGGTTCATGACGAACCGCCACCTCTACCTACCTACCTCACCAACCAATATTTGATGGAATACAATTCAAGTTTGTATTCAAAAACTACACTTGAAAGCAAGAGAATGCGTAAACAAATTGTCACAATCATAAATAACTCTCTAAGGACATTTTAATAGGAAAGAGAATTCATCTATTACAATTGCCAAAAGGGTAAAAGAAGGTCAGCTTTCCTCTGTGCTGCTGTCCCTGATTTTTTTATTGCACAAACAATAATGCACAATGTGATATATTGACAATACAGATGATGCAAGGTGGCCTAAAAGTCATCATCTGACTTCCCTACCCTAAAACTTTGGTTTTTAATAAAAAAAATAAAAAAAAAACGTGGGGATTTTTGTGTTCAACTTTTATTGAATCCCATAATTTTTATGTCATCAAGTTTTAAAGATAACATGCGACAAATGGCCACCATTCGAATTGATGAATTTTCAGGCTCTTTTTATTGCATTTTTCATGGTATTGTGAAGAATTTATGGGGGTAGATTTTCGATTTTGTCTTGAACATTGTCGTCCTTCAACTGCTGGCTTATTCACGCAATTCCATGCCTTCCAATAACCTCAGTTCCGGGAAGAAATCTGGGGCGGTTAAAGGAAGGATCTGACTGGCCATAATAAATCAAAAACACGAGAGATTTACTTACTCGCAAGAGTGATATTGTATTGCGCGATATAAAGCGTTCACCATTAACCAATGGTGCTAAAACGAAAGGTATGTCAAGTTGTTTGGTGGATTTGTATAGAATTTGTCATTTCCCCGTAATGGGAATTTAACTTATTGATATGGCCACACAAGTGGAAAGTGTCCCCGTCACTTGTAATCTATTTCAATGAAAACTACTGTCAGTTGTAATTTCGATTGTAGTATAGTTCAATATAAACTTTACTTCATAAGTTCCTTCGAAGCCGTGTGGGATGTAATAAGATATTTTGAGACGCACCGACACTCGAAGCTTTGCCTACAATGAAGCTTGCGAGAGCTCATACACCATTCTGCTTGGTATGTTTACCAAAATGTCTATGTTGGTGGTGAATTTCTATAAGTTGTAAGCAAATGGGCAAGACTGGTTAACCTTCGAATAATTCTATGAACAAATTTTATATCAATTGACCGGAAGACGAATAAAAAAGTGCTACACCTTGAAAGTTTTCGAAAGAAAGAAATCTCGGTGAATTATGCATCTGCTCCCAGTTTGATGACGAAAAAAAAATTATCTAGTGTCTGTGATATCGCAATAAGACCGCAAGTTGAATTCCTTTCAAGTCGAGAGTTAAATTGCAGAGAAGAAAATATATTTGAACGCCGCCGGTCACTTAGAATTGATTGGATTTGAAGGAATGTATCTACGTTCAATTAAGTCTTATTTTGAGGCATTTCAATCACAACAGTACAATGGAATGTTATTGGCTTCCAAGAGTAGTCTATCAAACAACTCGAAGATTCCATTGTACGTCTGACACATAAGTAACCTCCTTCAATCACTCGTGTAGGAACACACACGAATTCCTATTCCATAGTTGGTCTCAACCCCCCCTCCACTTGAAATTTCGATGGTTAAACTTAATCCAAACTGGGGTTGCAATGTATTTATTTTCAAGTTTCAGGAATTGTCAGAGAAATTTATAACCTTAACTCCATATTTATTTCACTCTATACCTCTGCCAAGGCTAAGTTATTGCCCTTTAACGTTCGGTTACTCGCTCTGAACTATAAATACCAATTGGGAGGTTAGGGTGTGCTCGTGCACCTGGCAAATCTAATCCCAGCCGAAAGCGAAAGTGGAAAGTGGGGCAATGTGATTTTGTGGAAATATGTAAGAAAACAAAGAACTTTTTCCTCTTTTCATGGGACATTTTTGCTGAAGTTCAAGGCGAGTTACACAAAGTTTCCCTGTTGCGGTTATAATAGAACACGACGGCTTACAAAACGAATTACAATCGGATGAACGCACAAAGTTTGAATGATTTAATAATTTTTCCTGTCAAACACTACACATACACGTGTATATCGTCCTTTATTGAAGTTGAAGTAGCTTAGAACTTACATAATTTCGAGTGTGTTTATGAAGGAAGTGGGGAAAACTCTCCTTTTCATTTAATGGCGCTCTCTTCACCAAATAGTTCCATCATTTCTTGAGCATTTTTTTTTTTATTATTTGGAACTGTTGGTTGTTATCCTTCATCTCCAACTTGAGAACATTATCCTCATCATGGTGATAATCAAAATCAACTTTGTCGTTCTTTATGTCTCTCTCTGTGTGTCGTTCCAATCATCATCATCTTATATTCCTCACGCTCACGCTGGTGCTGTGGAAAATTTTATGAAAAATTCCAATGCCTAGGCATTGCTGAGCAGTTCATCGTCTTTATGATTACACTCTCTATAGTCAATGCTTGCGGCAAAGAACGACGACGACAAGACATCCCAGCAACACATCGCGGAGAGCTATACCACAGAAAATGGAGAAAACGCCACGGCGATGACGAAAGTAAATTACTACTGGGAATTTGTGTTTATGAATTTTCATGTCCTGACATCATTACGATGACTGGGCAGGGACGAGGGACGACTATACCACCATCGCCGCCGCTGCCTTCAATATGATGATGACGATGGTAAAGAGTAATGTCGACGATGAAGGAATGTTCGGATCACCGTTAGATAAGAAAATAATGCTCCTTAAATAGTCAGACAGATAGGATCGTAGAGTGAGATTAAATGCTGAAGTAGCTGCAGGTGTCATATCCTTGGAGGCGAATAGTTTGTAGTGCATACTCGTCCTCATTAAAATTTAATAAAAAAGAAAGGCAAAAATGCTCTTTAGTAAAAAGAGAGGAATTTCGTGCTGGGGACATCTAGGAGGGGTCTTTAATGTGGGCGTAGCTTCCATGTCTTACCGAAATTAAATTCGAAAATATTTATTTTTTTTTTCATAGCCGTGATGCTAAGCCATTTAAGGCATTTTGACAAGTGGAAATTGTTGTCGTGTTGACCTAATTTTTTTTTTTTTGGGAAAAATGTGTGGGATTGACAAGAAACGCTGAATTAAGTTGTAAGTTGTAAGTTGTGTATATACCCTCTATATAAATATTTGTACACAAACTGTTATACATATTACTATTTTTTTTTGCAAATTACACAAACGACAACCGCAAAAATAAAATTATAGTTAATCACTATATCAGACCATGATAGATAAACAAAAGGACTTATACCTATACCTCTCCCAATTAAGAGTAAATGTAGGTATTTCCTCATTTTATAGGAACAACTTTTAAAAATAAGTAAGTGTTGATCACAAAAAAGTATACAAAACAAATCAACGTTGCCAGTCACACCTCCAGTTATACGGGTATGCTTTACATATCTATCTGTCAGCGTACAAAGTTGAGTTAATCATGGTGAACTTTAATGACAAAGAAATCACAATGGACCTACTTATAGCCACAGTACGAAGGGATTAGTTTCCACCTCTACCCTCAATGTAATTTAACCTTATTTGCAGCCATTCTGATGTGCCAGCTCTCTTTTTCCATGTTAAATCTCCAAATCGTTTTTAAGTATAGAAATGCTAAATAATTGAACGATTCACACCTGGCTTTGCCTATTTGAAGGCATTTCGATCCATTTTCCAAATAAATCCTAATACCCGACCGTTCAAAAACCCCTGCAAATTTCCCATTAACTAAATTTTATTTTATTATTTTCTTCATGATTTCTTATCGAGCGCCACTTTGGACGTGTATTCAACTTTAATGTGTTTTTAAGTTGAACAATATGTTAACTCCCAACTGCCTACGCCCATTAGTTCAAGGAAAATAAAATAAAAAGAAAATTAATAAAATTCCACTCCGCGTTGACTTTAATTCGATTCACGGAGGAGCAACGTGGAAGAAATTCCTCCACATAAAGATTAGATTACCGTAAATTAATTTTGGACAAAATCGTAACATTACCGAGTTGAAAAATTAACATAAACAAACAATATGTATAGGAATCTGCGTGCAGAAGGAACATCATTGCTGACATTGATGAAGTTGCTAATTTTTGTATTTGGTTAATGGTACTTTAATGTTGTATCATATGTTAAAGTTGTTTTTTTTTTTTTTTTATATAATGAAATAAATATTTACTTAGATATTAGGGTGCTCTGTCACTGTCCTTGAGTAAGCAAAAATATTTTTCACCATAAATAAATTGAAGAGATGCATCCTGGTTTGTCGTGCGTTGATAAATAAAAATTTGACGAGTATCATAGTCACGTAGGTATAGAGAGACATCAATATAATGTGACCTAGTTCATGGCAGTTTTATTGCCGAAGTGTAATCCTGTCCAATTGCTGTGATAAATAATAAATGTGGAAATGTGGATGATGCGTGTGATGGAAATATAAATAAAGGATGAGGCTTTGTTTTGGGGTGGAAATCACAATGCTTATTATATCATTTGGCTGATGATAGCTGTGATTTCTTCGTCAGAATATTGAGTGTAATTAATGTTGTGGCACAGAAAACAGCTCGTAAATCTAGTCAGAAGACGGATAGACATTTTGTCATTCTAAGTTAATGGTGATTATACACATATTGGATACAAAATTTAATACCTTGTAAGCATGCAATGCATCTTGATTTAACGAGGCATGCATGTGTACATAATGAGTAAAGGAAAATCGGGTTCAAATATCAGTTCTTGTCTGATGACAGAATCATGATACACACTTTTACAGACCCTGCTTGTCGAGTTAGTGGGAAACGTCGCAATTTTTCCAAATACTGAGAATGGAGGGGGATACTGCCAACTAAGTCTCCTGAAAAACAAGACCTGCGCAACGCGAGGGCCAACAAAACTACCGTGCAGTAGATAGTTGAAATAATAATTTAAAAATTTAGAACGGCTCCGTAGTGGATTCCGTATCTAAAGTAGGTATCTTGTTAGTGGATTTAAATTTATCATGCTATCTGAGACAAGGGACGAAAATCTGATTGTATCAAACCGATATGTTTGCCTTGCTATATGAGCTTAACATCTAAAGAGAGTGATAATGTAGATGAACAACCTGGCAGTAAGTAGGTAGACGCTAAAGAGCAGGAGCACATTAACACATTGCTGACTTAAAAATATATGCACAAACTAAACGATTTAAAAATAAATGTTTCCTAATCTATTGGCTTTACTCGATAACCTGTAACTGTTTTGAAATTGAAAACCAACTAAAAGTAGCTTGAGTTTCTTAAATGGAGTCCGAATATTGTTGCGCTTGTGAAACTTTTCTACTTTCTTAAGCAGGAGACCGCGTGGTCCCTTTTCCTTCTATCCAGACATTTCCTCTCTTCCCTTCTTCTGGGTCAGTACTCATCCCCCATTGTCCTTATTTTGCAATGCACCGCCGATTCTAGTGCATCTCTTAACACCTTATTTGACTGCATGCACTCATCATATTACGCACACTTTGGGATGCTTTCGGCAACATCCTGCACGATGGTGTCACATTAGGTCCACTGATTGTTGTCGTTTGTGGTAAGTAGGTAAATGTTCTATGGAGAGTTTCTCACTCAGGTACTCTCTGTTTATTCTGCTCCAGGCTCTGCTACTACAGGCATGCTACGGCATCAAAAGTTAATTTGCATAAGCTAAGCGATTCGTTGCTTCCCCTAATCAAACAGCTGAGCTCTGAATTTAGTTGCAACAAGAAAATGGTCAGCAGTGAAAATTCTCACCTTAAATAGTGCGTTTTGTCTCGGGCAGCCATGCTGTCGCCATTAGTGTTAAACTAAGTAGAGTTGAGGATCTGCTTGCAAAATTCTCAATATGTAATTGTGTCCACTTAAACGGTCTTGTTAAAAGGTTCAGACAGATTTAATTCATATAAAGGATTCACTGATAACTATAACCAAAAGCAAGTAAGACTGTTTCCAGTCAAGTGCTTAACTTACTCCTGCCTCTACTATGGAATTAGTTCCATAACAACAGAAGATTTAAAACCAACCGTACAAAGTCAGAAAGCACAAGCACAAATGCTTCTATGTATTATATTATTACAGGTTCCCTGTGGCAGAAATTATCCTTTATGTTATCGGTCAGGTTGGGCTTGAGATTGTGGATTGTAAAAGAAACTTTCCCGGGGCAACACTTCTGTAAGTTAATCCAGGTATTTGAAAGGCTCTTATGCATTATGTATATTTCCATCACTAGGACTGTAGTATAAATTGCTAAGAAGCTCGATTACCATAACCAATTAAGCTTAGATATTAAAATCGGTTGTCTTTCACAAGACTTAATTCACCCAAAAATATGTTATTTATAGAAACAATGGGTAAAAGGCCCCTCGGCAAATGTTTATAGTACAAAAAAAAAAGAAATAGACTTCCCCATTGTCCTTCGTCAAAGTCTTTTTTTAGAAATATCTCCAATAATGTAGACATCCAACCTAAGCCGATTACCATCAGACTTTTATTCCAATTTTTCGGCACCATCTTTACATTCTCAGTTCAATGAACTGTCCCTAAGGTTTCCTTAGGCATTCATCATTGTCCATGTTACTGTTTGTTCGCTTGTCATTGGTAAATGTCCCATGCTATTTTCTCCCTCTATTGACCAAGAGTTCAATCTACCTTTTTTCTGTCAATATATTCAGAAGATACCTTTGCCCCAAATTGAAATCAATGCAAACGATAGCAATCTCTTTGTGTTGTCTTCCCATGAGCAAACATTAAACACAATCTCCTTCTGCTCAATTGAGGTCGTCACGTAAAAAGTCAGATGAATTTCTGACAAAATCTTCGCTCTCAGTGATTGCGAACATCAACCGCAATTGACACCTAAAATCCTGTACACATTGATACCTCTGACGAGCGAAGAGAAGAAAAAAAAACATCAACATCAGCATAAACGAATTTTTCACCGCAGGAGCTTGGGGGCAAAAACCAAAGGGGCTTTGCTACCACAAATATGGTAAACAGCCTAAAGATGCGAAAACAAAAACAAAACTACACAAGGAAGCCTATGTGTACCCAACTTGGGATAAGCCAACATATGACAGATTTTGATGGCCGTATTAACCATCAACCAGCCGCACAGTGGATTTGACAAGGATATGACGAAGATAATGTGCTCCAGGGGGCGCGTATTTTACATACAAAAACGAGCACCAGTACAACAAAAACCGTCACTGACAGACAGAAGGGAAGAAAATCAAAAAAAAAAAAAAAGACAGACAATCACCAGTCTCGGATTTCTTTGCAATTTGTATCACCAAACACCTACGTGACATGGGAAACCACCTGAAATACATGGAATTTCATGTGAAAGTAAGCAAGCACAGGCGGTAGAATATCTGTATCTGTGGTGAAATTCCGACATAAATTGCAGTACTATCGTCATGAACATCATTAGTGCGCTAGGTTCTCTGCTCAACTAGAATTTCCAGGGATTTGATTCACCCTGATGCGCCGATGCTTGTTAGTCGGATGTGAGCAGAAGAAGAATCCTTTCATGCGGCATCTTCTGCAGCAACTAACTTTAGTGAAGCGTAATGGAAAAGGATTAAAAGAAAACAAAAATGCTCTTTTCGACACACTACCAAAAGAAAATTGTTCACACTTTGCTTACACATGACGAGTCAAGAATTAAGGATAACCTGGAAAGTGGAAAGTGTTAAAGCGAAAAAGCAAACAAATGCAAAATGAAACAAATATTTTATTTATACAAACATACATACATTAGAATCTGTAAATGATGGAATCACCGGCATGAATGGCAATGCTTACCTGTAATGAAAAAAATAAATTTAAATTAATTACACAAGCTTAGATGAGCATTTTAGATAAACGAGATTGAAGGTAAAGGTGTATAACCTATGAAGCCAACAAATTAAATAAGTTGGTAGTGTTTTAATCTCCCAGGCGAAAGCTAGACAAAGCATATTCAGTCCAAGAATTCACTGTCCACATGAAGTTTATGACATTGTTGGCTGATGTAATGCTTATTGTATACGAGACTACTGACTTAAGCAATCATTTCTTGCAGTTTTTCAATAGGTTTAGATTTGGTTTAAGTCCAGCTTAAGAGTGACATCTTAGATTTTCAAAATTGTTCTAATTTCAACTTGACTATACAGTACACCTTAAACTGCGGTTTGTGTAATGGAACCTTATAGGAAACTCACTCCAAATAGTGATTCATGACCTCTTAAGTTGACTGACTGCATTCAGCCTATCTTACATTACCATTTTTAAAACAATACTCTAAATCATCATCCCTTATGATAACGGTCCTTCATTGACGATGATCATTGACATTACCATTATAGCTAACACAGTGAAACTGACAATACGAATTCGAAACCTCTATCATAGCTATCTCCATCTAAGCAATATATTACAGAATGTGTAAGAGCCTTTAAAACACAAGCCCGCGAAACTGTAAATCTGCATATCTTTCAACAGTCCTTTGCTTTGATGAGGGTAGTAGGTACATATAATTGTCGCATCTTTTTGAAACGCACAAAGCTAGCTTCTATTAAGACGTTCACAATTAGCAAAATAGTTACTTTTATGTACAACCTTTTACTACAGACCCTTTTCAAAGCAAAGCCGCTGTCAGACAAAAAAAAAAAGGGTCGCCATTTCTCCAAATCAATATGATATTTTTCTTCGTATTTCCAATAATATCGAATGGTTTCGGTATTTTCCTTTTTCCAAAAGAAAAAAAAGAAAAAAACTCTGAAGGATTAATTACCATGGAAAAAAGGTTCCACTCCACTCAATTCCACTTCAGTGTGTCCATTTCGCATGGTATTACTCGATGTGAAGAGCTTTTTCCAACACTAACAGAACTCATTGACATTTTGGTTTTGTTTATCATCTCTTTGAAGGGTCTATTTAGAAAACAAATATTAAAGCGGAACAAAATTGACATGGCAACTTAACGCACGTTTAGGTTTTGAATTCAAATTTTCTTTTGTATTTTTATATTTCGTGCGACTGCTCTAAGATAGTAAAGGTCTAGGTTCTCGCAACCAATTATGTTGTGTGTGTTATATTTTTTGCACGAACGGAGAGGATTAAACATAGTTTTTATTCATAACTCCGAACGGCAGATTTATAAGCTAAGCCATGGCAAATTTTTGCCTGCGGAGGTGGATTCGATTTAGCCAAGACGATATGGCGTTAATGCCAGACAAAAATGATGACTTTTACTTATAGCAGCATATTTTTTTTTTATTTTTTTTTTATAATTCACTAGCGCTAAAGGGGTTATGAATACCCTAATGATGCTATTCACACAACGCTAATGTTGGTGATTTTTTGAAACTCAGGTGGTATTAGGTTTCAGTCTTTTTGCTCCATGGGTGATGTCCAAAATGACTGGGGAGAATTATTGGTACTGTTGTCATTGCTTATAATTCACGGTATTTCTTTCGAATATAAATGGGCAAAGGCAGTCTTTATCAAGATATGGCTCCTTGAAGCTCGGTACGGTTGTACAAAATCATCATATTGAGCTTACAAGAGACGTCAACGAAATAAATTTGAATGCTTATCCGGTCAGCAAATACAAATACAAATATTTGGCGCGACAGCCCATCGAGATCCAACCACGAATAGAGGAGACCTACAATTTTATTGCCGACTTCGAACGGCGGATTAAGAAGCCTTTTCATGACAAATTATACTCTTGCAGGTTTGTCATTCCTGCGAAGAGGTGGAGCCGCGAACAAATGTTTGGTGGTTTTGAGGATCTAACTTGTGTCCTCACGCTTAGCCACGTCGGTCGGCAAATATCGGCTTAAGCTCATGGTTTTGAAATGTATCACAGTTGTAAAGCTAGTAAGGTTATTCAAAATCTGTTATAAGGGGCTTCAGAAAATCGCATGGAAAATATATCGAAGCTGGCATTTTTTTCTTGAATTTAGTTTAAAAAAGTATTTTCACTGACTTAATTATGAGTTCACCTATCTGTACCCTCTGCATATGAAGTGATAATGCTTCTTTGCATATCCTTTAAGAATTCCTCATTCTCAAATTAGTGGACTTTTGGTTAATAGACTTGTGTGTTTCCGACTATCGTTACTACCGTACATAAGGAAATAATCATAGACCTTTTGCCATCCGGAGTAAACAAGCTTCTCTAGTTACACAAAGTGCTTTCATAGAAAAAAGATGACAGTGTGGAAGCTAAGTACAGTCTCCTCCTGTTGTTGCAGCCCTCTTCTTCCATTGCATCAGTAAAATAGGTCAAACAAAAGGATAACGAAATACTGTGGTTTTTGTTGATGGGCTGAATATCTTCCTTCTCTTCTGTACGAGATCGTGACACCTTATCGACTTCAACATTTCTTCATAATGCACTCTTGACTACAAAATCAACTAACAATCACTGCAATCACTTATCCAACTTACACAAATGCAATTTTGTCTATATTCGTAAAGCATATGCATGAAAGGGACATTGACAACTCTTACTCACCAAAGCCATTCCTTGTTGCCAATACATCTTCCCACAAGCCCGTTACTATGTATCGTTTGCCTTTTTTCTCGATTCAACGATTTACAGAATCACAGTTATTGAGTTTGCACATTTTGTGGTCTGCAGCACTCCAATTTTGTGTGAAACGAGCACTCTCACAGGAATCCAAATTCAATTTGGTCCTGAGCTCTGGCAAGACATATCCTTGCAAACGAATGAATTTCGCTCACATTCGCAATGGAACATTCCTAAAACTACAGTCAGGAAAAAAAAAACGCTCTTGTATGCGACCGAGCAGACAAAACTGACAGCGGCAGGAATGCAATTACAGTTGGGATGGAATACGTAAATGCGGCAAAAGGACTCTTTGGTTTGTATATAACATACATACTTCCGCAATATTGCATCATTACGAAGCAAAAGAGGTTGTGAAAGAAACAAGAAAAATTCGATCAACTGAAATGGCAGCGGATGGGGAGATCAATGCAACGAAGGGAACTTTCTTTTTCACAAGGACCAGAATAAACCGCTGAGAGCGATTAAAATTTATTTGCGAACCGTTTTTATGGAGTCGCCTTGCATCGTAAAATTCGACGGATGTCTTGCCAAGAGTTTGCTTTTTAATGATTCAGTGGATAGGACAGGGGACTAAGTGAACAATGTATGATGGGCATCGGAATAAAACCTGTCGGAGGAGTATTTTCAGCTAGCTGATGATAAACAGTTTATGGAATAATTCGCTCTGAAAAGTACGCGGTAATGAGATTAAAATTTATTGTTTGGAAGTAATTAGAAGAAAGAACGTGCAGGATAGGTTGTTAAACATTGGGGGCGCAATGATGTTATCTTTATAGACCAAATGAACGGCATCCCCAATGGTGGGCGTCCAAGTGGGTTGCAAAGATTTCCGGGCCGAAGGTACATATCTGCGGTGTGTGGCTAATGGTATGTAGTTGTGTGTGGTTTGATATATTGCTCATCAGATTGTATGGTGAGAGCATTAATGATGTCTTCATCTTTGGCTAGTGGGTAGTCCTTCTGAGAGGACATACATACTCGTACATATCTCTAAGTGATTTATATGTACGAGTATGCGACGTAGTTGTTGATTGAGGGTCAAATGTTTCACAACGGCTTAAAGCAAATCGCTTTTAGTGGCACTTAAATTGTGTGTGACGCATAAATATTTTTGTGGGTGATTTCTGTTTTATGGTTGAGATGCGTTAAAGGACCATTTTATCTGGGTTCCTGAAATTACATTAAATTCTTACCTATGTATTTGAGTTTGAGCAAGCGGATATGAAACGCTTTCGGAAACTTTAATGGGGATTTTAATGGCTTTTCAAATGTGTATATCAAGAGGAGAGTTGATGTTCGTTGAAGTCGACTTCAATCATCAATTGACTTTTTGGTTAAATCTTAAGTTTGAAATCGAGGGATTTGAATAAATTTAATTAAATTAAGTTTCAATATGGAGAATATTTGAAAGTAAAGGCATAGTTCAATCTGAGTGGCAACATAATTCAAGTACCTGCCAAGGAATTAGATCGAAATAAATACATCGCTCTTCAAATGGCAATAGAGTAATATATTCAATTAATTTCCAAGGTGTGATTGATCAGAAGAGCTCCAAATAAATCTCACTTAAATAATCGAAGATCAGTTGAGTTGCACCAAAGTGTCATTCATTTTGTGGCAACATTTCTTTGGTGACAACTTTTTATTTTTTTATAATTCACTAGCGCTAAATGGGTGATGACTACCCTTGTGATGCTATTCAAACAGCGCTAGTGTTGATGTAAAGATTTTGAGACTCAGGTGGTATAAGGTTTCAGTCTTTTACTCCGACCGTGATGTGAATGACTGGGGAGAATTATTTGTATTGTTGTCATTGCTTATAATTTACAACTTTTCTTTCGTTTTCACTACTTAGTACGATCAGTACTTTCAAGCCATATGACCATCCTACTGTCAGTGTTATGCTTATGCAGTAATGTGGACGTGGACGGTTTTTAACACTTGATCGATTTATTTTTCATATTTTGACATTGGGAGGAACCGTCAGCGTGACAAGCGATGATGCAACCACTACACCATGGCCACCCCCCATCTGAATATACTAAGCCTTGTTACTAAGAATGAAAATCTCTTTGGTGTTTTCATTTTCAAAGATAAAGTTTATTCATATGTTAAAAAAGTTTTGGAAGTTCTCATCGAAACTCGCAGGAATAAGTGATTCCAAAATAACTACTCTCACCTTAAGCCCTATCGTTGATTCTGACGACGGTCTGCTCAAACCTATATGTGTGCATACATACATATGTCAAATATTGACAAACCATTCAATTCATCAATTCCAAGTTCCATTAGTTTTTTAGTTTATTGTCCTTAGTACCTACACGGGATAGATTCGGTAATCGATAATCGATAAGTTTAGTTGACAATCGTTCTCGTTCGAACTCGACACAATCGAGCCCTTGTCATGGTGTCATTAGAGAATAAACAAAATCAAGATTGATGTCATTCAAGAAAATGTGGACTGGATTGTGAGGGTTTATAGAAAAGACAGAACCCTTGGGTATGTCCAATGTTGTTGTTTAGGAATAGATTGGATTGTTCATCCATTTCATAAGATAGACCTTGATACCGCCATACTTTGCATTTAGACAGGTAACTGCTCAAGTCATATATAAAAGATTGTTACATTAACAATGCTGGTGAGTCGTGATTTAAAAGCTGACTTACAAGATGATTTATGACAATACTCTCCATCATCATAGAAATCAATGAATAAAAGTCTAGATTTTATATTTTTGAGAAAGGTCTGTTTGGAAAAGATTTTATATTTTGCAGAAATTTGCGTAAAACATGGAAACCTTTCTGAGCCCTTTTTGTCCGCACACTTTATGCAGTTACAATTTCAAATACTCAAGCTAATGAACTGATGAATTTTTATTCAAAAATATATTGAGCTTCATTCAGCTTAAGTGAAGAAAGTGAGCTATCTATGCAACAAAGTCTATGAGGCTATGAAAGATTTATACAACGTAAATCAGCCTTCAAATTAACTCATCAGTTTAAAAAATCATTACTGGTCAACAGATACAAAGAATAAAGTACTTTCAATTTCTTGGGAGTTTTGCCTCTACTAGTCTCTGATCATGAAGATATCGCCAGCCGCATAAGAATATTGATTAATCAGATTCGACACCAAACTATAAATGCTCCATTTAGATGTTAAAACCGTGCACTTATATGGTTGCAGAACTTGGAAAGTCGCAAAGATTCGTTAATAGGTGCATACCAAACATCTTACGGATTTTCAGACATAATCACGTCTCTATTAAACATCTTTACCTTCAAGTCAGGAATCATACATTGGTCATGCATTTCAAAGGCGCGACAGCTCTAGATGGCAGAAGAGCGAATCAACTTTAGAAAAATATGAGCCACGGCAATAAGAAAACTATTGGAAAAAGCTGAGACACATTGGTTGAAACTGTACACGATGACACATATGCATAGTAGGGCTCTGAGTATAGTTTTCATTAAAAGCGTTAAACTAAAAACCCTGTCGTTAACCTTTTAAAAAAAACGGTTGTTCCATTTTACCTTCATCTCTTTCTTTCTTTACATTACCAATGACTTACATAATTACGAAATCAATTTCAGAACAAACTGAATGAAACTTCAGCTCACCGGAGGAAATAAAGCGGATCGCTTCGAAGAAAGGCGAGTTTAAATAAACGCATAAGGACTCTGTTCATCAAATAGTAGCCAATTTGGCTACGATTCATTAAGGGCTATCTCAAAAAAATATTTTCAATGAAATAGTCAAAAGCTACTGCACGTTGTGATTTGAAAGATAAACAAAACAACAAAAGTAAGCAAATTCTTCTGCAAATAAATTTCAGAATTTTCTTTGTAAATTAGTCATCGTCAGTAAGCATCGACATTTATCAACTTCATTCCACAGAAATCGATATAAATCAAAATATTCAATTAAAATTTCCATATTTCCAGCTCAATAAGACCGCTATCTTCAAAGCGGTTAACATCGTGACTTTCTTAGCACAATTATTGTAAGCGTCTGCTAAAGCAAAAATCCTTGTGCTTTTCATGCACGTTTAGCCTAACGTATAAGTCATTGTGATGCTGATTTATTTCACCACCAATATTTCATCGTATCGCAAAGTAAACCCGTGCAGAAGTTCACGCCTAAATAATACTCAGGATTGTGGCTTTATAAGCATTTGCGTATCACAGAGTTTTGAATGTGTTTCAAAGACTAGATAGTCCACGTCTACTTGCTTGCAAACACCAATGCTTGCTCCACCAAATCTCGGTTGAATAATTACTAATCGATTCATCAGAGGGATAAAAAAAAATTCGTTATAGTCTTTTACTTTATCCTGTTCAAATTCTACAAGGGACTGAGCAGAACAAAGATTCAATTGAGGTAAATAAAGAGAAAAGAAGAAAAATCGAATTTCGGATAAAATGTAAATTTTCTTTTGTCTCACAAAGGATATTAGCAATTCCAGCATCGCCCATTGCCTTTTTGTGTAAAAACAATGTTGATCAAGTCCTGCGAAGGGACAAAACATTAATTTTTTTTTGTTTGTTTACTCCCTGACCACCTTTAGAAGAAATTCTTTTGAATAAGTAAATTAGTTTTCAATGGCTTTTCAGTGTCTTGAATCTGCCACTGTCATTCCTTGGCGCGAAAAACAACTGCTCCTGGTGATAATTGATTTTTTTTTTCACACACAAATGAACAGAAGTGGGAAAAGTTACTGAATAAACAATTGTCTGTAGCTAGAGGAGGAGAGTGTCGAAACGATGTGAAAAACAGCCCACAGATATTTGGATAAACCATAGTGTTATCTCCCTTAAAATCAGGTGCGAGGCATCCTGCAATGTTGCATGGACTATGGACATGTGTATGTACTTTGTATGCAAAACTAGACGCTCTAATTGGAGTGGTGTGAATGAGAAACACTACAAGTGCTGATAGCGATAGAGAGCTTTCACACATATTTTTCCACTTTATCACGTTCCAATCTATGCAGGTTTAGCTGAAACAGTTTCCGCACTAATGTGGCTCATTAAGCTAAGTGGTTGTTAAGGATTTTCAATTAGGAAACAATTTTTCAGTAGGCAGTTAGTGCGTCGTTTTTTGGTAGAAATAACGTTTATGATTATTAATTGATTGCATTTAATCATCGTTGATAGTTTAGTTAATAAACATGAGATAATTTATAGAAAGCCTGGTCATACGAAGCTTCTCTGGACAAACTATATTAGTTTGACGTGAGGTTCTGATCTGGGATAAGACTTTAGCTGAGCGTATCTTATATTTCATGTTTATAATATTTCACATTGTGTGATTTTTCTTGGTTCTATGCAACCTTAAAAGTTTGGTATTCTGGGTCCCTCATCTACCTGACGAAGACCAGATAAGCACAATAGCTTGTGTCAATTAAAGTTGTGATCTCGAACAAAACAGAGGTTGACTGCTTCTAAGAAGATTGATCCCTTGTCGGAGTGTTTTTGTCTGCACGATGTACTCTGCAGTTTTGTTGGTCGTCCATGTAGAGTCTACGCATATCTTTGGCATATAAGCTCAGTTTGTTGAGATGGTAGTCGAGTGATCCAAACTATTAGTACGTTAACAGTACAAGAATTTCTTTACTTATCTTCTTATTTGAAGGGATTTTGAACTTTTTAGATCTTCAAAGTTGAGTTCTATTTAAAGAACTTTTTTTGGTCCCATGAGTGGAACTCCAACTCAATGTGACAGAAGGGAAGTGGGCTTATAAACTTTGATTGAGCTCATTACCTCACGAGAAATCTCGTTGCCCTCACTGCACTTGTGTCGGGAAACCTAATTTTGTTGTGAGCAGCTAGCTTGATGGTGATAAGCTCTAAAAAGCCCTAAGTCAAAAAGACAGAAGCTCAATCTAATATTGTTTTAGATGTAGACACTTTTAGAGCAGGGTATAGTCCATTGCGATTCCTCAGGTTAAACTAATCTCAGTTCTACAAGCAGGGGAAACAGTTTATTGAATGCGGTGAACACCATCCTGTCCAAATATGCCTTCGAAGACTGAGAGTCATGATCTGGAGAGTTTCCACTTGAATTGTAGTTGATTGATTGAAAAGTTGACGAAAACTCGAACTCACTTAGCATATAAAGTGACGTTCATAACCAGATGACCAGACTAAAATTTAAATCTTATTCATACGTGGAGGAGTACCAACCCCCTGACAAATACAATTTCATTCAAATGCATAATGTAACAGTGCGTCCCTCGTAAATTCTAAAAATATGCTCATTTGTCCTTTGATATTCAAACGACAAGAAATTATTCATCATTTATCACTCCCTAATCCAAACTGTCGACCATCATCTCGCTAGTGAAATGACAACGAATGCCCACAGTTGCTGTATAAATCATCAATCACACCTCTACTGGGTAACCCGCAAATTCCTTCCTGAAATTATACGCACACAACAAATCTCCATTCATAACCACAAAATCTCTCAATGATTTATGCAAATGGAATTAGCAACGAGTTTGGGAGACTCTAAATATTCGATTAGCTTACTGGGATAAGCCTAAACGTATCGCATAGCTTGCGCCCAATCTCATAAAATCCAGACACTTTAACCCCCATTTGCCTCCAGGATGTCTGTATAATCGAATTCAAATTGCACTAAAGTTGCTATGAGCCGTTATTTCCATATTTTTTCCTCTTTTCATTCACTTTCGTCCTCCACCAGTTGGACGTAAAATGTCCTTGGGAGGTAAGATAACAGGATGACTAAAAAAAACAGAAACCCGAAACTAAAATACTACTCTCCAGGGACCAAATTAGAGGTACAAGGGCAGCATATAACGCAGTTTGTTCTGATAAAGTACGTAAAAGGTTGAAGGACTCTCTTGGTGCGGTACTCTGCACTCGAAATATAGTTCAAGATAAACTTGAAATCTACTACCGTCAGGGATTTAACCTTCCACAGATCACGATTTCAGTGAAAGGATTCACCATTTGTTTGAGTGTGTGATTAAGTCTGTCAATGTAGTGTCCACCGTTCGGAGTATACAACTTCCGGACTACGACGGCGGACTTGCTAGTGTGCAACGGACAAAGGACAAATAATTTGAAAAAAATATTTACTCAAACGATACGAGAGCCGTCGGTAAATTGTGTGTTTTCGCGCAAGCACTTTCCCGCTCGCTCTCTCCCACAAATAACAACGTATAAATTATTGTTGTCAATATTTGCAAAAGGATATGGCAACACGTACATTCGGTAATTGTGGGCAAATACGCCCCACAATAATCGTGAACAGATTAAAAGGGGAATACACAATAATGTCTGAATCCTTTTTTGTCCTGTGCTTTTGTAGCTAAACCTTGATTGCTTGAAGGTCGGTTGTCACACAGATCCAATAAGAGAACATTCGATATCCTGTTCAATTGATGGCGCCCAACAAAGGACAGCTTAGGCGCCGTGACACAATTGTCCTATTGTGTGCTGTGTGTACCTGACGCTGCCGACGACTCTTATCGATTCAATGTAATCTTTGTGTACGTATGCCATGGGTGGTGAGGGGAAATTGCTTTTTTAAGGCGTTAACTTTCAGATAAATTATCTATGTGTACGCTTACCTCGATAGCGGTAATTTAAAGAAGGAAGGGGGTTTCCATTTCTTTGCTTAAATAATTATGAAAGTGGACATGAATAAGAAATCATCATCAACAACACGATTCACGAAAGTGATGGACATTTCTCAAACAGATAAGGACGAAGAGGAAACCCTCAACAAAATGAATAGCGGGAAAAAAAAATCTCGTGAATATCTCGCAATGAAATCAGTCTGTCGAAGGTGGGTGGTGGCACGAGAATGGACATTTTTCAACGCACGCTGTCTGTGTTGTTGTCTCCTTTTTTATTTTCATTATTTGGAGTAGCTGATGAGAGAAGAATGATGGAATAAATTACACTCGAGCCGGGAAGTGAATGGAAAAACAAACATTTTTCAGTTGGCTTTGCGGTTTGAATACCAAACAGAGATCTCTGGAAAGAGTAATAGCTTCTGAATAAATAAGGAGACGGAAATGTAAGTTAAGAATATTACTTTGTAAATTTATTTTCAAATTTTCTTTTTTCCACACGGAAAAAGGTTAGCCACTTTGGTTTAATGAAATAAAAGAAAATCAAATGTTTAAATTATTGAGTGACTTGTATGATACTGCAGTTTTCACCTGCAGGTAAATACGAAAAAAAAGAGTGAATTTGCTTTTACAGCTTCATTGTTTTTATTAATTTTGAAATGGAAGCACTTTGTAATGAAATCGAAAGACAACAAACAATTTCTTTTTTTCTTGAACTATTAGTTCCGGAAATACTCCCATCTGCTGGACAGGCACTTTTCAAGCATTTCCTTAGGACGTAAGCGAACCAGCACAAGTTGCGTTATAAAAGAACACCACACTTTTACCAACAGCTTACATGACACCACTGTTTTGGATGACTTTGAAGAACGGGGGAAAAATGTTGTATGTTTTCTATCATCATCCCTTCCTAACAAAGTTCATACTTTTGGGACAGAGAACAAGACTGGGGTTATTAAGGGCTTTTACACAATCTTTCTTTTATGCTCTTCAACTGAAGTGCCTTCTTGTCCCAAAGAAGCAGTTTGATCATATGACTGGAGTCAAAGGAACAACCTCAAAGTGACGTTCTGTCTGAGACGTCGGTATTGCTGAGAGTTTGTATGTAGCCACTTCGTTAAACCCAGTTATTGCACGCATTTTTGAAAGTTGTGCTGGTTGTGAATTGTGCACAATTATTCCAAAAACTATGTTAAATCCATTTTTGACAACAATGGTCTTGGTGAGGTCTTTACCGACCTTGTGTGGAGTAGCCATTGCTCTGTATTGTTCTTTTTTATAAATGCTGTCTCAGGTGGCCTCGAAATCTAAAAAAAAAAAGGTGTGCATTTGAAATTTTCTCAAGATCCGAGGTGAATATTTGGTCGATAATGGACCTTCCTGGCCTAAAGCCACACTGATGTTGATCAATCAGATTGTTGTCAAATATATAAGATGTTTACTCAAAACAGTAGAAAAGATCTTGAGAGCTATGTTCAGGGGAGTTATACCTCTATAGTCGACACAGTTTAAAGGGTCTTCTTCTTGACTATATCTTTTACAAAAGCGTATTTCAAAAGAATTTGAAGGAATTTTTTATCAAGTTCTTCTGTAAAAAAAATACTTGCATGTGATATTAAGAAAAAGAAAATCAGGCGGTCCAAATTGTAAGTCAAGTATTATTTCTTCTTATATGAAATCGGTATTCTAGTAGAAGTGCTAAATTCTTTTATAACTGCACAACCAACGATTTCTACGTAAAGTTCCTCGTAAAATCAGTCAACAAAACTAAAAAAAAAAAAAAACATTTTCTGGGAATAAAATAATTCTCGAGGAATAAATAATTTTAGTGGTCTCTTCTCGATATAAACCCATGCTTAATGTTCCGTCGAATTTCCATTGCCATTAGCAAAATGCAAAACATTCTACGAGTCTTAAAATATTTTATTACTAGTGGAACGCGGTTTATTGTGCATACATCACAAAATGCATTCAGCTAAAAACAATTTTCCAGGGAAAACCTCTTAAAACCTCCACAATGCCTTTTAAGGCTGACACAACCGTAATTTAAGCTAACTTTCTTAGGCAATGCAAAATGTTTGAAACCATTTAACAAGTTCTTTTCACATAAAACCTATTTGCACTCGCACTCCTACCATGCACGGAAGTTGCGTGCTCTGCTCTAAATATCACCATCGTTACCTGCAATAGGAAAGGCACTTAATTAAAAAATATCTTTGTACTTGGAAGTTTCACCCCCCAAATTCGAGGATACTGATAGAGGTAAGAACAAGTACCGCACCCTTATTCTAATTGGAAAGGGTGGGTTTTTCTTCCATCGCAAACTTTTCTATCCTTTAAGACCATTCTGACGGTTCAATTTAATGGCAAAAAAAAATGAATAAAACTGAAGAAAAGCTGAGTGAAAGAAGAAAAAACACCCCCAAGTGACAAACCACGACTACATATACGTACGTACGCACGTACGTGAGAATTAATGCTTCGCCTCAATTCCTCCCATGATAGAGAGTATATAGCACGCGCAAGTTGCTTAATCCTCATGTAACATGTATAAGTCGTGTATCATCAGCAATAGAGGGAACTCAATCTGCGGCCACGGTCAATAGAAAGTCGATTCGTCAAAAAGGATCATCATGGTAGGGCACATACACAATTGTAACTGTACCCCCCGGGCGAATACAGAATACATCTGTGCTGTCACAACATGGCCAACGCATATTTCTTACGAAAATCAAGATTTCCAATCACGTAAGACACTTAGCCATTCTTCGAAGATTGTTATCGATGAAATTTTATGTTATTTGGCAGGATCTACGTGGGGACTGCCACTACCCTAACCTAATATGTCTGCCGGGGGTTACAGGCCCAGAAGTCCGGCAAAGAAAAATTGCTTGCATGAAGAAAAGTTTCACACATATACTCGCACATAGACACACACACGCAAAACATTTCCGGTGTAACTTCCGGTGACTATGGATTCAGGTAATAAAATCAGCAGGGGTATCAAATTAATTCAAAGGGATTTCCTCCTGCTTCAACATGTTGCTGTGACTCCACCCCTCCAGGGTCTTCTCCTTCCACAGAGGCTATTCAAAGCGAGGTTAACTTTTTTCGATTACGATAACATATCGGCTGAGTCGACTGCGGGCCGTCTCAGGTGTGCAAACATATGTCCTCCCTGTAATGCGAGAAAAGTCCTGAATGCCAGTCGTGAGTCTTATCGTACACGGAGATTGTAATATATGAGGCGGAATATTAAATTCAATTTTTCTTCCTCTAAACCTTTATGTGAGTTCAAAATGAGCAGGCAAATATCCTGCTAAGGGGGCTATTTCCCTATTGGAAGGGCGTGTTTGAACGCCGGATTCGAGGCTTTCCTTAATTTTTCCTCTGCATTTCAATAATTGGGGGCTACAAAAGAAAAATATACGTAGAATGGTCTCAAGCCATTCCCGAGGAAATCGCTTCGGGAAGTTGGCAACATTTAATTATTTCGTTGCATGAAGTTGTTGTTGAAGTTGGCTAATCTCTGGCGAGGCGTATGTAAATTTGAGAATTCAGCTCTTCGAATTTGATTTGGTGATAGGTCGGAGTGGAGATAGTTGTCTGGAAGAAGTTAGTAAAAGTTGTTTGCCTGAGAAAAAGTTTTTCGTTTTTCTCAGCGAGGTGAGATTGTGCGATGGAAGGCAGGTGGATTGTTAAAGACTACTGCGTGGGAAAGTTGATAGAATAGAGAAAATTCCGAATAGGGTAACTAGGAAGTAAATTACATATAAGAATAGTTGAAAATGCAGGAAATTGCTGTTGAGACTTGTTTGATAGATTTACTAACAGAGTCTTTTAAATGAAAAGTTGGGAAGTCGTATGTTGTTTAACGCAAACAGCTTCATTTGATGAAGGGATAGTCTTGTACAATATGGATTTTTTTATTGATTGAAAGAGAAAGTAGTGTAATGGCTTATTACGTAAAGCAACTTTCATTGAATTTTGCCATGAATAAATCTTTGATATAACCTTAGAAATTATGTTTGCTGAATATTAAGAGCATGTCGAACTCCCTTTTGCTTGAGGTTTTGTAAGAAGAGAGTTCGGATGAACTTTTATTTTGTTGGGCTGCAGAGAAATGCGATACAGGTTTGAATTTTGACAAAAAAAAACTCAACGACAAACCTCCGAGAGTATGATTTGTCATGAAAAGCTTCTCCATCCGCCAACTTAAGGTAAAAAATCAATATTGGTTGCATCCAATAAAACCTTATTTTACAAAGTTTTCGGAAATGATATAGCGTTCAATAATACGTGCAAATAATAAAATGGTTTTATCAAAATGGGTGTTCTATTCGGGCAACGTTCCGTTCGAAAAATCATCTTCAGCGATGAGGTCAATTTCTGAATGAATGGGTACGTCAACAAACAAAATTGTCGAATTTGGAATGATATCAATCCACATAAGATCCAAGAGCGTCCAAAGCATACCGAAAAAGTCATTGTTTGGTGTGGATTTTGGGCTGTCGGCGTCATCGGTGAGAACGACGTTGGCCAGGCCATCACCATCAACGGCGAGCGCTATAGGTCGATGATTACCAACTTCTTTTGGTTTGAATTGGATGATATGGACACCAACGACATGTGGTTTCAACAGAACGGCGCTACGTGCCACACAGCTCACGCCACATTTCCAATTTCACATTGGAAATTCTGCACAAGCAATTCGAGGGCATGGTAATCTCACGTGGAGGTGATGTGAACTGGCCACCGAGATCGTGCGATTTGACCCCGTTAGAATTTTTCTTGTGGGGTTTTCTGAAGTCGTAGGTCTACGGCGAATAAGCCACACACAACAGCGGCCCTCAAAGCCAACATAATCCATGTCATCGGTCAAATTCAGCCTGATTTATGCGCCAGAGTCATGGAAAATTGGACATTTCGGATGCGCGCCACCCAGAGAAGCCGCGGCGGACATTTGAACGATGTTATATTCCATACATAATGGCATCGATAGACCTTTCAAACGAATAAAAAATGTCGCTGATATCTCACACATGCTTTGTTTTATTTAAATTTAAAGAAAGGAAGCGCTTAATGAAAGACCCATTAGTACAAAAAGACTAAAAACGTTGACTACGGAAACATCGAGCGAATGGACAACAACGCTTCAGCCAAAAGGTTCTTTGAATCCCAATTGGTTACAAATACCAAGTGATTGCCGATTCAAAAGACTAAAGAACTGGAAGTTGTTCGCCTATGATCATAGAGGATGTAAGGATTAATATACAACAGTGCATCCCTGTAATCATCACACAAATGTTATGACAGACAATTCTTGTTGCATGTGTGGCAACGTTGGACATAATTTAAACTGGTTTTCACTGTAACCAAGTCGAGTAAAACTTTTCAAACAAAGAAAAGCAAATTCCAATTTTTTATTATTAAGGCTTCAGGATTTGTTTACACAAATTACAATGTAGCTGGAGGTTGAAAAATATTGTATTAAAAAGTTACTATATAAATTATTGAATATTAACGCAAGAACTTTTTTATCAAAGTTATAAAGTTGTAACCAACCAAACTTTAAAATTGAATATTAATATTCATGGTAATTTACAATTTATCCACACTTTCGAGTTTATCAGTCTGAATAAACAACCTTTGCACATGTAATGCATTTCAATTTGTATGCATTCCAGATAACTCATTAAAACTGTTGAATTTTCTGGAATGTTCTCAACCCGAACATTAATATCATGTGATGCCATAAGCCGATTGAATAAATTAATTTAATTATCAGCAACAATTTAATACACTCATGCTTGGCGTCCGATTTTATTAACCCACCTACATGAAGCGAAGTTCAAAAAGAGTACTTTTCCAACGATGTCAATGAATCCACCTGTTTCCGTCACTATCACGCAAAGCCGGAGAACTTCCGTTCTTCCTTCATGTAAAAACTTTTGCGAGTTGATGTCACGCAAAATATTAGTAGCACCACAATGCACATTACAGTTCCATTCAAGGTTAACCAACACATACTGTTGGCAGCCATACGTACACACTTTGTGACCGAGTCACATCAGGACAACAGAACATCAGGATCATCATCAGTAGGATAATCGCTACCGCATGAGTGGGACCAGAAATTTAAATTGCAACTTAATAATAAAATTTGCATTTAATTTGGTTACTTTTCATCCTGCGAACTTTATTGGTGCTCTGAAAACTTGGTTTTACATATGAGACCCCCGCGGGTACTCTTACTCCATTTAACATACATGTAAATGTATATGTACCTTCCAACGATGTGACAAAAGACCGAAAGTAGGTACTTGCCTGTTCAGTTAGCCTGTCAGCAGAAGGCACATTGTGTCATAAGGTTATGTGCATGCAAATTTAACTCCGTATACTGTATGTACAAAGATGAGTGATGGTTTGAGGGTCATGTATGAGGGGTATCCTTAACATATGAGTTGATAATTTTAATTTATATGCACGTGAGGAAAGGACATACACATTTTTCCAACTACTTTCGTATTCACTTAGCATACGTCCCAAAATAAGAAAATGAAAAAAACTTAAACAGTTTCCCTAGATACTATTCGGTTAAATTATTGACGCACGTTATAATGTTTTTTTCTTTTTTTCTCCTACTTACCCAGGATAGAGGAATTTGAATGGCACACCCTCCTTATTGAGGGAATGAATATCTTCAAATCAAATTACACCTACCTATGGTATACGTGGCTCCATCCACAGTGAATGTAGCAGCTTTGCATTTGTTGAAGAACTTTGAGGCAAAGTCCATGGCACTGGTTTTGATGGCAGTCACCCGGCGCATGGGTGATCCTGGGCATGATGCTGAGCTACCGCCTGCGGTAGGGCTGCCACTAGCTGTATTTGAAACGTTGCGTCGCAGGTATTGGGGTGATGTTATCCTTGAAGGTGGGTTAGACATTATTGCGATTTATTTTATTTTAATTTTTACTTTTTGCACTTTTACTTTTTTTTCACTCTTTTTTGCTTATTTTATTTATTTATTTTTTTGTTAAATTAAGTATCACAAAATCATTTTGATGTATTTGGTAACCATTGCGTGGCAAGAAATATGATCTAAGAATTAAATTAAATAAGGATAATGTCACAGGAAATATAGATGTTCATTTCAGTTGTGGTCCCTTATGAATGATTGAAATAAGTAACTTCTTTTGTAACTGGATCACATTCATTCAGATACAATTCCGGTACCTTCCGTGGTAAGTGACAAATTTGTTTGGAAAGTTAAAGGGAAGAGAATCAAAAGACAACCGTTAGAAATAGAATAAGATGGCAACCGGATGTTGAAGGCGTAAGGCCTACGATTTTCAAATTGTCTGATGGAGCAAGTTCACTTAAAATTAAATGATTAAATAAGTGATTAACAGATCACGTTCTTTTTAAATTTCTCTTTAGATATAGAAGTGGAATTCGAGGTGTTCAGAAGCGTTTTCTCGCAATAAAGAAAGTATTGCGTTTAACATATATAGGGGAAGCAACCGCCGCTGATCAGATATTACCATTCAAGTAGACTCCTCCATAAGTGCTACTATATATTACGTCCCTTATACTATCGCCGGATTTAGTTTCATTTAAGACAAAGATTCTTCCGATTCTAAACCGATTCTTCGTCTCTCCTCAAACTTCTCTAATAAAACGTTCATCTTTCAATCAATCCTCTTTGAATAAGGGTGTTTAAAAGAGGGACATTTCTGATCCTTCTGATGTCAAAGATTAGTACATAGTGTGTAAAGAGAAGTAGCAAAAATGTCGACATCGATGACTCCAAAGGAACTGCGGTGTTAATGCGGCACCACTTAATATATCAAAATCATCCTGACTACCCCAATTTGCCAGTATTTGAAGGGGAGCATGACATATCAAAAATTGTAGATCACGTTCGACTGCCGAAAAAGAAAGATTTTGAAAAACAACTGGACGAACCATGATTGCAGAATTGAGAGAATGGTGAAGGAAGACCCGAAAGTAAGTGTAAGTGTAGTCTTTGGATCTGACAGTCGAAGATTTGGACGCATGAAAGCTTAATATTTTCAAATAATATTTAAAGGCCAGCGTAGGAAATTTTAACTGTCTAGACATGCAGTAGGTGGAAGTTCAAAGGAGAAGGATTGCCATCATCATCAACATCAAATGCAAATCGGAATTGTATTTCTAGCAAACTTAACCTAGCCAAACTGAGTCTCTCAGTCACTTGATGTACAAACTTTGATAATTTAAAGGAAATATTACCCTGGCGACAACGGTCTTAACATGTGTACTGAAAAGACTAAGCGGGAAACAAAGGGTAGCAGAAATAAAAAAGAACGACCCGCATAAAAACCCACATGAATACGTTTGTTTTTTTTTTTTGAAATTAAAATCTAACCTTATTCTTAGAATTACAAAAAACAAAAGGCATGTCCCTCCGATAAAATGTGTTAACCTTACCTAACCACATATCTACTACCACCAGCTTTCATCAAAATGGTTCTGTAAATCTTAAATCCCCACTAATTAACGCTCAACATAAATCCAACAGATCCCAAACCAGGTACTACCTATCTTTCAAACGAATTTCAACACAAAAAATACCCATATACAAACCGCCCGTAATCCTTTAATCCAACTTCATTCAACTATATACTTGGCCTGATTATCGGAATATATACTTAAATTGTGATATTCCTAAAAAACATCGCAACAAACAAAAGAACGATAAACCTAGTCAGTCGAATTTCCACGTGAATGCTTACCAGAGGCATTATCTAGTAACAAAAAAACCCACTTGCCTCTCTGTCTCACTCTTAGTTGTGATTTTGTGCGTACGCTTTGCTACACCGTTAAATCGATGGGAAAACATACGGATTGATGGGCCTATGTGGGTGGCAAATTTTCTATTTTCATCCCGTAGGTTTTCTACAAAATTAAATAAAGCATTAGAAGATACTTTATCCGTGTTCCATCATCATCATCATCATTCTATTCCTCCTCTCACTCTATTTATTATCGATTTTCTTTTTAGTTGATATATTTTTGGGCTACTGGTTGGTTCCATGAGAACTAATATCCGTTTCGTTGGATAAATGCTGGTCGATGGGCATCTCGGATCGAAACCATCTCAAACAATAACAGCGCAGAAAAAAAAAATTACAAATTAATGCAGGATGATTGTTTTTCATCCGTCGGATTTCGTCCTGAACAGTCCCACTCTGTCTTTCCATTCTAAGTACGTATGTATTTGTGGTCGCTATCTGAAATCGATTTCTTCTCAAATTCTATTAAGAGGACAGTTATTACTTGGCCACAGTCTCCTCTTGAATGTGTCTTCACAAATCCACTTCTGAATTGAGAGTAATCAAAGTTCAATATTGATTCTATGGTCAAACGGGAATGTCTTTTCTGCCTCGATTGTGGGGCACGAAAAAGTGTCCCTCCATCCACCTTGAAGAAGGAAACTTTTCTATGTCAAGGAGTAGTAATTGTGGGTGAACAAAGGATAATCCCCGCCCTAGATTGATACTAGAATTTCGTTATCCTTATGTCGCTTTGCATTCAACAAAGTTATGAGAATTTCAGAATCTGCAATCGTTGGATTAAATTCGGGGAGTTAATCTCAATAAAAATTGACGGGAGCCTTCCATTTTCCATTTAAAACTCTGCCTGTATCCTCGTTATCGATTGATGATGCGTTTCATCATCGATGTATCGATCCGTGTTTATATGTCTGCTTTACCGCATTTTGAGGGATGCAGAAGGACTTTACCAAATGTGTTTGTCGTTATGCAATTATTGGTTCCGGAGGCAACTTCCGTATAAGTGGAAAGTTGAAATCAGCTTCGGTCTACTCAACTTTGGGGCATCACTTTGCGCTTGAGTGGCAATGCAATCATCTTTGGAAAACATTTTCGTTCATTGAAGTGGATCGTTAGTAAAAGATTGTTGCTTTGGGAGAATGTCAAGTGGGATGTGGAGTTCAGTGTTCAATGATGACTGAAGTTAAAGTAAAACGTACATACATGTTTCTTATTTTTTTTTTAAGGACGGGAAAAACGTGTACTTAATTTTTTGAAAGAAATATAAATAGAATACTAGGAATCCTCCAAGTAAATTGATAAAATATTTGTGGGGATGTCATTTAGGGATTTCTTGAAATTCACTTTTTGCGTTGATTGAAAATATTGCGTACATCAATCTGGTTTATTGACAGAAAGTGCAAACAATTTTATTTGGCATTTAAAAGTCTTACTAATAATAAACTCTAGCCCACAAGTAACGTTGTTAAGGCTAAGTGCACATTGGGACTATACCCAAGGGAGGTACCCAGGTATACTGTGATTTTCGTCACACTGCTTTTAACTAAACATATAAAATGAAATAGTTTGATAGACCAAAGTAGGGTGGGAAAGTAAAAGTTGAGGGTTGATAAACCTTTCATTCAGAAACATGATATAAATGAGTACTAAACGGAAGTAACTCAGCACTGCATGAGGAAGAAGCAAAGGGGAACATTAAATTTGTTCAACCCGAACGAAGGTGATCCATGCTGCCGAACTTCAAATTCAAAGATTTAGGTGAACCAAGTGTTAAGTAAATATCCTTGTTCATCCGCTGGCTTTTACACTGACAATGCTCAGTGAGCATTTCGGACAAGTATTGAAGCCAAGGATATTACGACTTAACTATGGCAAGAAAGATATCCATTGCAAGGGTCATAATACAAGAATCGTTTTATGGTTTTTAAGGTTACCACAAATTCAACTGCCTTTTATATGAGTAAGACGATAGTCATTTTCTGAAATACAACCAAGAGACTGAAATAACGGTGTGCTAGCTTTAAAAGATCTAAAAAAAAACCATAAAAATTCATGGTCGAGCACGCGTAGAAGAGCGAAGGAGCCAGAAACTCTTCGTTCTTCAGTAATCAGGAATAATTAAGAAGGGTCTCTGCTTGTTTCCCCTGAAGTAAATCCTGTGCTAGGATGATGTACCTATGCACACTTTAGAAAAAGGTGGAAGGAGATGAACACAAAACAGGCGCTGCAGTGCAAAACAGTGTGGGCGGGGAAAGACTATCGGAAGAAAAGAAGACTTAGCGTGCAAAAAAAAAAAGCTTCAGCTGTCTTTCCGATCAAGAATGTCGTTAAACCTGGTATGTAGATTGTTCGAAATATTAAAGGAAGCCTAGTCACTTATTTGCAGGGTAGATTCAGTTTAATATTTGAAGAATCACGGGATCTATCAAAGTTTCATCAATTGCAGAGAAGCTGATAGAAAAGTGACTCGGATAATATGGGTATGACATACGAAGAAAAGAAAACGTTGGAAATCGAAATGGACCTCAGAGGATCAGGATAATCACCAGGGACTTGGTTAAACAGGAAAGAAAATACAGATTAAAGAACTTGGAGCCTCCGGACAAGGAGGGCTACAAATAAAGCCATGAAAAAGTAGTAGAAGAAGGTGTACACCGCTGAAAAGTAGAGCGGATAGAAGGCGCTTTTGAGCGAAAAATTGGTCTTTGGTTATTTGCTAATGAATACAAAAAGAACGAATAGATGAATCGGATATAAAAATAAAAACACTATACAAGAAAGCTCCAGCAAAGAAGATAATTGAATAACGGTCCGCGGGCTTAAACCGTAGAGTAATGGGCTTACTTGGCGTGGTAGAATTCTAGAAAATATCGAATATCAAAAATGATACTTAAAACGTTAATAATAAGGGAAGATATGCTTTTAAAGAACTACGTACTATGAATAACTCCTACCTCGCCAAATCGAGTCATAACCTAATGCCCTACCTGTAGGCCATATTTACTTTTTACAACTCGCCATCAACACAAGAACACTCCTTGTGTAGTGTCCATCCCTGTGACACTATGTTTAGTGCCTTGAATACAAATTCATACCACGTAAGGCCTAGACATTAAACATAAATGATAGGTCAACCGAGAGGACTATAAAGCAATAAAAATCAACACGCAACACATCCTCCCTTCAAATTATCGACCAAAGCGAATACATAAAAATAAATCTGAGCTTTTATCATTCAACAAACATTTTTTTCTTTTCTTCCTTCACCTCCATTCACGTCAGCATCGTCAGCTTTATTTACTTTTTTTCTTTTCCTAACGAAACCTGTGTTTACTCTTCAAAGTTACAAAATCAAATGAAATAAGCTCTCAATTTCAGTCTTAATCACATTATACCCGTCCTTTTATAAAACAAAACGCAGACATGCTCTCGTGCAAGCGCCCGCCTCTAGATTCTTAGAAAATAGAAGTAAAGACCACCACCGTAACCATCTCCGCTCGGTCATAAAATATGCCAACAATATGGCCGCTTTTGTGTCTACAACCATAACCATAATCAAGGTAAAGTGTTTCTCCGATAATTTTAACCTTCCAAGGCTAAAAGGACGACACTACACAGAAATACGCCAGTAAACTTGTCCTGACCTCTTGCCTTGAATAACACCTTGTGTGCCACACCACTGAATGACTGAGGTGAGTGCAATCTGAGTTGGCCCAGTATAAGGGGTGATGAGGTATGATTCGCTACAGAAAAAAGGACGATTCCATTAAAGGAAAACATAGTAGAAGTACTCCATTCTCTACATGTAAGCTCTCTACGTTAGATAATTACAAACACAGAGAGTAGAGAGGTAAGGCCACAAGGGACAAAATCTGGGTTAATGAATGCAGAAACTTCAGGACATCGCTTCGTGTGACATGACAGGGTAGTGTCTTTTTCTCAATGATTCCTGCTCCTCCTGTGTGATTTATTTAGCCCCTGCGAAAAATTATAAATTAAATTGCACCTGTTGCTGTGCTACTGCACTTTGCGCAAAGAATACCCTGTCTTTGGTAATAAGCCTGTACCATGGAAGAAACACCAACCACGTAACTGTTCGTTGTTATCCTTCGATTACTGCGGTGCTGAAGACGAAAAAAAAAGAAGACATAGTTCAGCATGGATAATCCTCTTTGTGTAGCAATGGATCTATGACGGGGCTCGTAAAAATCAGAGATTGTAAGGAGTGCTTTCTTACAGATGGACAGCTCCGCACAAAGTAGCAAATTTTATGGTGCACAACGACAAAAGTTCGCTTAGATAGAAGAGGATTGTAGTTTACGTTTGTCGTTGCGTTTTATTGGCTGAATTCCATTATCCGATTCTATCTGATTTATGAATATTTATTTCGCTTTTGTGATTTACGATTCGGAAAGAGATACGGCGACGATTGCATACAGAAAGAGACAGAGACATTGGCATTTCCAATGAATGGTATTTCAAATACCTTCTTTTTTTCCACCGTTCGCCGGTTCGTTTTCTTTGTCAGTTATAGCCATCCATAAGGCGGGTCATGACACAGTGTATATGCGAGGGTTAGTAAGTACGTCTTCCTTTTTAATCTGCCTGATGGGATGTAAATATTGATCGGATTTTGATTTATTTTATTGGGTCGGATTGCGCTCGTCGAAGGTCCATCCTTAGAGACCAATGTATACGATTTTTTCTTTTTCTTTATATTTATTTATGTTTTGTTTATTTTTATTTTTAACTTGAACTGATGCCGATCCGGAGCTTTGAAGGAATTCGCAATAAATTCACTCTAATTCTGTTGGGATAAGGTTATCATAAATCGTTGAGATGGAAGAGGGTTTAGAATTAACATTGGGCATGGAATTAAATCGATAGGAATTCGCTTCTTTCGATTGAATGTTTTAGTAAACATTTATGTAGAAAGTAAGAAATCAATTAAATATGAGTTTTTAACTGATTTAAAGAGCTTAGATCATATGGAAGAAGGACATGCTTAAGGACTGCTTTAGAGGTATTTCGTCCAAACTGAATTTTCCATTTTTAAGGACTCTTGGAGTCGTTTTGTTTGTTTGAAATGAAGAAAAATGCGTGCATTTTAAAACGTTTCTGCACCTAATCCCTCACATATACCTACATTGGGTTGAAAATCTCAAAAGATACCTTAAAAATTCGCATACTAAACATAAGATTAATATATTCTCTGTAAGAAAATTGGCAACAAAATAAAATCTTCCAAACTGCAGGAATGTTGTTTCCAAGCGTTAATGTTGCAAACAGTGCCACTCTGTAGTATGTTTTGAAGTTATCCAAAACTTCGTCGAAGTTTGAGTTAAAAAATATACATATATAGATTTATGTTTGAATGTCCTTATACTTCTCCTTCAAAATTAGCCTTTGATATTACTAAGGACAATCCTTAGTTAAGATACTGTCTCTTAGACTTCCAATTTTACATGATTTTGATTATGATTGATACATATTTCATTTCCCGTAGCAATTCCAATCGCATCAAAATTCAGCAAGACTATATCCAAAAATTATTACTGGACGATATGCCTGCCCTTCTAAAGTATTTTTGTAAAACTACAAATTGCGTGCAAAATTAGGTTTCGTGTCGATAATGATAAGAGTTGTATTCCTTTGAGTTTCTCTGATTATGATTAAGTTGTTTTCGTAAAGGATTTGCAAATTGGTTGTATCTGCTCCGATTGCCTGTCAAGTTTCCCGGAAGTGTTAAACAATCGTTTTGTATTCAAAAAAAAAAGAAAAAAGAAAGGAGAATAAATGAACCAACTGTTGCCATACTCTTTTGGTGTTTATTCAACCGAACGTGGCATAGATATCTTATTTATTCATTGCTGTTTTCTGTGTGCTTCCGCTACCAGGAATACACAATGGATTGTTATGTTATCAGATAGAATGATAAATTGTAAAGAGCTTTGAAGTGTTGGTTTTCGTGATATTTGCGGTCTTTACTGAAAATTTATAAATGCTTTCAACAATTCTGAGGAATGATGGATAAAAAATGTAGCTTTTTCATAGAAAATTTGTTGTTAACAGGGGTTATATCATGTAAGGACTTTTCAATTTGTAGATATTATTCCTAAAGCAAATCCAAAAACAATTTGTTACATAAAGTCTATTTATCCATATGGAAGAGCAAGAGGCCAAACTCTGCTAGAAAGATTAATGACTTATGAGTATATTTGAAGTATTTCAAGGGGTTAACCTAAAAGGTTCCATTGAAAGTTAATGGATATTTCAATAACATGTAAAGAAATATTTGCACTGTATGTAGATTGTTCCTTTTATAAACTTATGATCAACAAAACTATAATCTTCGCCGGTTAATTTAACAAAAATTTTGTACATCCTAAACAAAAGTGCACTAGCTGGAGATCCATCTTTTCACAAGACCATGGGAAAGATACTCATATTCGAAGCTAGTGAAGGAGCCAGGATACCTATTTGGTGACAGGCGTGAGTTTCCATCGAGTTCGAAGTTCCATTCTACCCATCTAGCAAAGAAAAGTAGAAGAAAGACGTAAAGCCGAGCAGGTCCAGAGTCAGTGGGAAAAAAGCGTTAAACATTAGCCCATTATCTTACTGTGTATAGACATATCAATTATAACTCGTCGCAATATATAAGTATACAATATATATATAAAGGTGTTTCACACTTAAAGATCGTTCCTTAACTGAAAAGGAAATTTCAAGTTATTTAAACTATTCTTAAAATGACCCTGGATTTTTTGGTAAACTTTTAAAATCTTTGAACCCCTTTTTCCACCCGTTACACATAGAAATTTATGGACTTTGTCTTCCCCACCGTCCAGGGTCGATAAGAAACCTTTACAAAAATAAAATTCAGGTCAAGAAGTTTGGGATTTCCTTCGGGAATAATTTAGTGGGTGGGTATGGTTGAATTTCGCTTTCATATTGCTCATTGATATATGAATTTAGTTCAAGGCAGACAATACCATGCAATCAATAAAGAATTATTATGTGCAATTTGCTTCCGAACATGTGTTGATTTCACGTTGTTTGGCCTCAAATATTACACCGGTTAGCATGATTTGCAATAGAAATTTCTGTTGGTTTTAAGATCGTAAATATGCAATGAACTGTTGCTAAACTTTGAGGACGCATTCTTCCTTTTCGATATGGCAATGATGAGGCAAATATCTAGACAATGTAAGTAACATTTTAAGCTGATTGAAGTCAATAATGTGAAGGGGACCAGAACGCATTGACATTGGGGTTTAGTGACCCAAAAACATAGGTAGGTTTTTTTTTTTAAGTTCCAGAATCCTTCAACTGATAGTCAAATTCAGAGAACTGGCAGATTTAAACGAGTAGAAATTGTCTACTTTCATCTTCGAAAAATATGTACAAGCACCGATCATCTACAAAAATATATCGCTAATCACTCAAATGCGCACCTCCACTTTCGACATCTGCATAATGAAATCCATATATCCGCCTAGTCTTCAGCCTTATTTATCTTATCTGATTTCGTATATTTCTATGAAGAATTCCCCTTTCCATCGTGCACCTGTTGCAAAGCACACAAGTCTCGACACCTGCCGCTTTGAAGTCGTAAGTAGAAATCTCTAATGCAAATTTCAAAACTCTTACCCTATTCATCCCCCAGATACTTCGATTCAATTTCAGTCTTATTGTAATCCCCTAACAGATTACAACACAATTGCTCCACCCATTATGTTAGATCATGCTCTAATTTAATTCCCATCACAGCCATGGTGTTACGAAAAAAAAGGGGAGAAACAACAACAACAAAATGAATTAGGAGAATATTTTACGATAATTATGTGCAAAGTACTTTCGAATTGTAAGAACGCACACATGTATTTACATATGTACATATGGGAGATAAGTGTTTAGGAATATTATAATTTTAAACGGAAAAAGGAAGAAAAGAGATACAATTCATAGTTCTACTGAGAGAGAAATATTTTTTTCTGGGTGGCAGCTGAGTCCATTAATTCACAGCCGCATAATTTGCAGTCGTGCATAACTTCAAGTCGTGCTTTTCAGTGAAAAAAAAAAAGTTGTATAAGAAAACACTTTAAGCCAATCACCCAGTTCATAAGTGGTACTTCCTAATAACTACAGTTAAATGCAATTACATTTACATTGATCTGAATAACGTCACAAAAGAAATGTGGCAAAAAGAGACACACACACAATTGCATGACTAGCTTAAAAATAAAATGCCACCTCTTCGAAGCCAAATAAGTCAGTTTATTTCGTTTTCAAAACTTTCTTCGACTTTAAGGAATCAACGAGATGCTCACCTCATCTACCTTAAGCCAATACAGCTACTTGAAACTTGAAATACTAAGCCTCCTAAGAAAGAAAGCTATGTAAGGATCATTGTCATTCAACTTGAAATAAATTAATGAGTCACAGGCCGCCAATAACAGACGGATGGACGGGAGAGTTTCCAATGGAGCAGTCTCTCTTGCATTCAGGCTTCAGCGAAAGAACTCGAAATATGGAATCAATGGTGGTGTCAACAGTTCCAGTCAGACTGAAATATTTAGTGAACATCTTATATGGACTACTTTGACATATTTTGAGCTTAGGTCAGTAAGGACGATTAATCTGGCACCAATTAAAGGGATTTAGCAAAGAATTTGCTAAGAATATGCTGTCCGAGTACATATGTATAATGTTCGGAGCCTTAACACGTATAGTCGAATAATTAGCAAAGGCAATCGGATGCTATAATGCAGATATAACCGCCATCCAGAAATTGCAATGAAATGGGACAGACAAGGGACCATGGAAAACTGTGACATGTTTTATGGTGATATCTACAGAGAACAAAAGCTGTACATATTTGGGTGCGAATTCGTCATACGCGACGGACACAGGCAAATAATCCATAGCTTCCGACACGTCATAATTTCCGTCATGGCTTAATTCGTTTACTCAAAATCATTTTTCCAGGAGCTTCTCAACAGAAAAGTAAAGTGCATCTTCAGCAGTTAGTAAGCGCATCCTTCGCGCCAGGATCACGCATGGGAACGAGCTCAGGCTAACTGACCTTACTGCAGCGCGAAACATCACTGTAACAAGGACATGGTTTCCTGATCTTAATATTAAACAGAAAAGCTGATGATCCATACAATCAAATACATTATCATCGACGCAAGGCACGTTTCCAGTGCTCATCTAAGGAACGTGTTACGGAAACGATACTTATAGAGGAACCTGTAGAAATAAAGAAGGAAGCCTTGTAGATGAGTCCCATTCGGTTCCTATAAAAAGAGAAAAATTCTTCTGCAGACTGGATAACGGCGAGAAAGTCCAACATCCCACTATCGGGGGGATGAATGTACTACTCAATTCAGGCGATTATACCCAAAGCTTCTATCCAGTTGGAGACTCATCAGTCTCCTCAACATTGCGTATAAGAAACTTTTGGTCAATAACCTTGTTGGTCCTTATCAGTGCAGTTTAGAGCCAGAAAAGACCACGGCTGACCAACTTTACTACACTTTTGTAGATCCTGCAGGAAACCCAAAAATCCCAAATGGATCATCATTATCATTTTCATTACATGGATCATATAGGGGCGATTTTTAAAGACTGGCTAGCAGCGTTGACTTGCTCAAATTCATCATCTGAGAGGATGGCAACACTAGTGTTCCTACCCAAAAATTCTTTCGAATCCAACTAGGAAAGAGGTAAAGGAAGATCTCACATTTGGTGGTGCGTGGAAGTGAACTGAAGGCAAATAACTAATGACTGGGCTGTGTGATTAGAAAACGCCAAGTGCTCCCACAAAGTAGTCCGATAAGTGTATATTCCTCAAAAACGCCACGTTGGAGCAATGTGAAAGATGGGAGGCTCGGCAACTGAAAATAAATTGCATTATTAGATGACCACCATGTTCACTCGGTCTAATGGGTCTTAACTTCTTTCACGAACAGAAGCCAAAAAAAAAACATAATCATTGCGAGACATGCTTGCAGTATCAGCTGGAGTTTATAGGTTGGATTTATTGTACAACCTCATTAAATCCGCCTTACGAGTTCGCAAACATTCCGAATTTTTAAAACCAAAAGAAAGAACTTTACGAACAGAGAAAATTCATAAAGATGTTCGCGGCACGTTCATCAGTACGAGAGTAAGCTCTCATAAAATATACTTTGATTAAATAAACCCACGTACAAAAAATAAGGACAAAGTTCGCAGAGCAGGATTGGACTGAACCCTAAGTCGAAATTCTTTCATGTTTTTGTTTTTTAAATCACGTGTTCACTTTTACTTGCGAACGCAAGTACTAACATAAAAACCTATCTCTGTCAATTTAGTGTTCAAAAAGGTATATAAGTTTAGAAATATGCTAAGAGCGGGCTTTCTTTGTTTTGTCTAGAGCTATCACTCTTCATCAGTCGGTCGGACAATGTCAATCACCGCCATTTATATTTTCGCTTATTTAAAGAAGGCCCAACAAATTTCACTCTAAGTTTGTTATCGAATTGAGTGGTTATGAAAAATTCAGTGGTTACACGGAATCCATTAAACCCCACCATTTTCCACAAAATCCATTAACAAGTTACAAGCATAAACAAAGGTACATACATATATCCAAAAACACGCCATAAAATATGTGTAAAATAAACTTCTCCCACATTGTTCGACTAGAACAAGAAGTTAAAACGCTAGTAAAAGAATAATCCAAATGACTGCAATCCGAAGCAATGAACAAAAAAAAAAATCCTCACAATCGTAAACTAAAATGTAGGAATGGTAATAAAACCGCCATGACAAAGTATTTCATTCATTTTTGAGCCATAAAGATATATCTCTGCAACATGTCCCTTCTACTACCACCTGAAAACCAAGTAACTGCTGTCTTGTTCTGTAGGTGCACGTTTAAGATAAAGAACCACACTCATCTCTTAGTCCGTATATCAATCATAGGATTATCCTTCACAGCGGTTTCAACGCCCGTAATTCTTTCCCTGCACATAAATATATTGTTTTCATGCGGCATTCCTTACAAATCCTTTTATAGCGCGCTCTGTACATTCCTAGTGCGTGGCAACTGAATAAAGGATACAAATATATAAGGATTTTTCCCTAATTGAAAAAGGTTTGCCCGCTCGTCAGCAAAATAAATTTTTAAAGATCCTCTAAATGGGGTAAAATACAATTTTGAGGAACAGGATGAAATAAGTGTAGAATTTTTACTACCCCTCCTACACTGTATCCTTGAGGGTTGAGAAAAATAAAATTCCCTTCTACACATTTCAATTTGCTGTTCCTAATCCAACTCGTTTGGTTTTTGCCATCTTCTTTATCAACCCCCACCCTCTTCGCAACAGGTCACCACCATTGAAGCTTAATCGAAAATTTCCAAACAGATTCAAGGGGTTTGGGGCTATACAACAAAGCACTAACACACACACACACACGAGGACGAACAACTGTAATGAACGATTTGTAAGGTTTTCATTTAGCAATTTCCTGATGTCCGTCGTCTAATCGACAAACTAAGCACTCGATTAACAACAACGAATATGCCAAGTCTCATGCTGAGACTATACTCGGAGTCACGGACAGAAAGGACCATTCACTAATTCACTCCCTTACTCTGATTTGCACTAATTTCATTTTATTAATTACATTTCCTTTCGAACTGAAAATCTCACTCAAAATTTCGCCTGAAGGTAATCACACACCCGCGAACACATGAATCCTGGAAGAACCAGTTCCGATAAAGGTAAACTCGCTTAATTAGCTCGCAAACCGATGCAGCAGAAAATATTAGTCTTCCGGCGGCGTGTTATGGCGTAAACAACCCAACAGACTGACAATATACGCCGACCAAGAGTCTTCGATCCTGGCAAAACAACTAAACCATAAGAACCGCCCCGAGAGTCAATCTGTGTGCTAAACACACACATGCAACGCACAAGGACTCGACTCAATCACACGCGGAAGGAGCTCCAGTGCGGGGTTGAGTGATGTCGAAAGCATGCAAAAAAGGAAACAGTTGAAAAGGAAGGACAGCGATAGCAAAAACTTTTCCTCGGAAATGAGAATTTTTCCTGTTTTACTCTCAGCACCAGCTGCTCTCTTACTCAGGAGTATAAGAAAAGCTTTCATCATCGCAAACAGTAACAGAATCCATCTGAATAGCAAGGACATTTTAATACAAAAAAATATATAAAAAATCCTCCAGACATTTACCAGATATCCACTTTCGTGTGGAGAGATTTTGCCAGACGCGCTGTCGACGTTGTTGTCGGAATCTCTCCTCTAACCCTTTCGAAACATCAAAGTAAATTCACATTACAGACACCTTATCCATTCAACCCTATCATCCGATGTCTGGATATTCATTCGATTTGCGTATGCGTTCGGATAACATTGAGGGGATTTCTAAAAATAAATGTGGTGAATAAACGAAGAGAGCACAACACTTAACCCAAGCTGGAACAGGACGCCTCATTGCGCCTCACTGAGATAAGAATTGACTGTGATAAACACCTGAGAGAGTAGAGAATTTTGTGGGTGGTTTGGTGAATAACGAAAGTGTTTTCTCTTAGCTGAGAAGTTGTTATCAGTGAAAAGCTTTTAAAACTTGTGAAAGTTTTACAAATTAACAAAATTTCTCTTCATCCATAAAAAACGTTGGTTGCTATAAAACGAGGCACTATGTGGTATAAAACAAGTTGCCCATATCAGGAACATCGAATAGTGCTTTGAGACTCTAAAACATGTTCTTCACGATTTTCCCCTTTCTATCGTTTTTAGTCAGTTAAAGGGTTTATGACCGCCCTTAAGCTAGAGTACAGGTATTCAGGAATTTGAAACAGAGATTAAGGAGACACCGATATACGTTGGTTTTTGATGCTTGGGGGTAGATCTACACATGGATTTTTCCACATTCATGTTGTACAGCTTAAGGAAGAATCTTGATATTTGACAATATGTTCCTACATTCCGGAGTGAACCCGGGCATCAACCAACAAGCGTTTATAGTCAGCTTGATCATCCTAGCTTTCTCCAGTTCCGCACGCTAAGTTGGTTGAGGTCACGGTCTTCCTCTTTTGCGCCGTCCCTCGGAAGTGAATTCGAAAATTTTCCGGGCCGGGGCATTGGTGTTCATCCGCTCTAGATGACATAGCCACCTCAGTCGTTGGACCTTTACTATTCCGGCTAAGTCAACAAATGGGAATTTCCTGTATTACAACATCTATGAACACTATTGGAAGACTACGTGCTTTTAAGAGAAAATGCAAAAATATACCTTAATTATCCTTAAACATTCTCAAGGTCTTCTCTTAACTTGTTCTCTCAGTTGATTAAGTGAACTTGAAATCAAATTACTCTTTGTTAGTAGACTTTATTTCTAGGACCTTACAAAAACAAATTAACCATGAAATTAACTAACTTACTATAAAAAGAAATGCACAGTTTCTAGGTCATACTACTTTTTTTATAATTTAACTTTTATGGAAAAAGTTTGAAGTTATTAAAAGTCAAGGGATTAGTGTTATCCTTGTACGGACAAATTTATCATATCGTAAGATAAACTTGGATTTATCATTCAAAGGAAAGTAGGATAGGTCGGTACAGGTATTTTAAATAGTTTGCTGAACATTTATTTATTTTTTTATTTAGAAGGGATTTCACTGTCTTCTCAGACTAAACCGGAAGGTATCTTACCTACCGGGCGGAGAACAGATCTCCATCGAGATTTTGGAGAAACTTCAAGAAATTACTTGGTTGGTGGTTTGTAGAGAGAAGAAGGTGTTTACTTGCTTCGAACTATGGCGGGACTTATGCCAAGTTTGTCGAGATAATAGTTGAGTAATATCCGATGGGTCCGCTAAAAGCTTTGCACTACTCTTGCTGAGAGCGAGAATTACTTTTCTGTTTATTTTTTTTATTATTATTAGAGGGGGTATTGAACTTTCCCAATTGTTTCAAGTCCTTTTGGTGAGTTTCATTTGGAGAGCTTCTCCTGGTGATTCCATAAGTTCAGTTCCAAATAAATGTGATAGGTGGATAAACCACAGAAGGAAATTGGATCTAAAAACAATGAGCTATTTGTCCAGCAAGTTGGGATCAATGAACTTGTAATTTTTTTTAGAAGCAGCCAGCTGTATGTTTAAGCAGTTTCAGACAAGATTTGAGTTGAATTAGATACTGAACTGAAGCGATGAAAGGCTAAAAGTAGCCTTGGGGGGCATAAAGTCCGTTATGGAAATAGTCAGAATCGGTATTGCTTTGAAGTTCTTTCAAACAGGTTGCCTCATTTCAAGTTACAAGCGAGATGAAGTTTTGTGGCACAATTCGCGGATTACCTTTTTATTCTCATATGTAAGGAACCAAGGTCGAAAAGAGCTTTCGAACTACCTGTGATTCTATTGTAGGTTAGCCTATTGCATATTACTTCATAACGACTACCATGTTGAGTTCATTTCGTTACTCTCTGTAAAGCATTCAATACCGACTCCCAAGCTATGTCTTTATTCAACCCTTTCTCGTACTGGAAATATTTGTTTGGTTTTTGAATTCCAATGATTTTAATTAGAGAACGGAACTTATATATCCTGTAGCCTTGTTGCAATGTCCAAAAACTACTCTCAGTGATAAGTAAAAAGAAAAACTAATTTACTTTCATACTACGAATACATTAATCCCTTCACAGATCCCCTTACAAATGCAAAGAGAAACCCCATCATCTATCCAATCAGTACTCATTATGAATACTCATCTCATTAAGGTACTATCTTTTGTACAGAAAAAGTAACACCAAAGCTACTGGCAAGACCCTAATTAACTGCAAAACCAAGAAGAATAATCTCCACTCCATTGCTATAGCGAGTCACAAAGACAAACTTCCACAACATTGTTCAACCCCCATTCTGAATAACACTTGACCTCAATTTGTCTTCGTGGGTCCTATTACAATTCTAATTGGTCTCTTTCATACCCTTCATGACGTCAACCAACCACTCAGTCGGTAATTGTAGTCTTGGCTCAGTCAAACCTCTGCCACAAGCAAACCCTTATGTTACTTTAAAAGCAGTCGAAGCTGATTTAACTGTCTTCAAGATTGTGTGAAATCCCTAAAAGGCAACTAAGCAGAAACACACACACACACATTTATATGACCTTAAAAAAGAATGGAGATAAATGAAGTGTCTGGAGCCAGGAGAACTCTGAATCCAAACATTATAATATTCAAAGGCAAGAAAAGAAAAGGACGTTATATAGAAACAATTACTTGCATCCAGATCTAGGAGCCGTTTCGAAAGAGAATTCGGGTCATTTCTATTCAATACGATGACAGAGAGCAGAGTATGCTTACCTACAGACACTGTTTAATTTTGAATAAGGAGCTTTGTTGGAATTACAAGTTAAATCCTCCAGTCAGGATCTCTGCCTCATTTGACATGCAAACTGCTGAGGTTAATTTCATTTGCGAAAATTCAATTAATCAACGTCCTTGTGATAGACACCACACGGGATCGTATGTGTGTGTGTTTTCCTATTATCCTCATCCGCTGGAACGTACTCGTATATATTTTATTTACCCCCAACCGCTTAATTATGCGTTAAATTTGGCGGATAAAAATTCTGTCCTTGAGGACGATTGTAAATTTTTTATTTTTTTTATTTTCTTGTAAATGTGCGACCGTATTATGAGAATTACGGGAAAAAAATGTAAAAAAACATTTTATGGATTTTCTTTTGAAGTAAACTCAAATCACTTTGGGTGAAAACCGGAAGTGCAGACCGTGACATTGCATGCTATTTCAGTCTCACGGGAATCATTTTCCGAGAAAAGATTTCCATCTTCTATACAGTTTCTCACTTGAAAGCTGTGGGCAGAGAAAAACTTTCCCAGTTATTTAAACTGTCTTCAGTTCTTTTGATATACATTTGGTCCTTAGAGCAATACAATGCAAATTATTATTATTTTTCTTTTTGTAGAAATTTTCTTTGGGTTTTGTTTTTAAGAATTCACCTGTGATTTGTGTCCAATTAGAAAATAAAGCAAGTCCTAAGGGAGAAATTTAAGTTATTTGTTAGAAATAGTGATCCCTTTCCAGTAGAGGACTGTATCTTTGTTCACGCAGAATACGACAGTAGATTTATAAAGCAAAACAAAAACGAATTATTTTTTCTAAAATCAATGAAAGGAGTTTTTTTTCTACGATAAGCCACAGTCTTTTCAATTTGGGTATGACCTAATCCTTGGAATTTTATAAATTTTCTTGGGTATGATCCAAAAAAAAGGGTTCACATTCTAATCTATTTTTATTTTTTTTTAACGTTGCATTTATTTTTCTGATCCTTTGTCGTAGCTAATCCTTGTGGGAGGACGTTTGATATTTCAAATCATAATAAAGAAGAAGTGAATATTAGAAATGTTAAAATATATTTTCGTGCGTCACTGGTTTTGAACAAGAACTGTGTGGGCCGTTATTAATAACATGGTTATCTGCTTGGAAATTTAGAAATTTATAATGTCCAGTTTGATGATTATCCCTCGTGGTTTAAGTGGACAACAAGGAAGCTACACTAATGATTAAAAGACAAGAGACCAACGTTTCTTGTGTAGAATCAATGCAGATTTTTAAAACGGGCGGTCAGAAATGGAAAAGTCGAAGCAAACTTATATGAGCATATGCGACGTATAAACAGCATCTCGCACACGCGGAAAATAAGGCAACAATGGCGACTACAACGTTCGCCAAAATTAGGTCAAACATTAACGGACAGAGTTACACACGAAGACTTTTATATAGATTTCTTGGTTCTAGCTATCACAAAACGTAAACTTGTCTAAGAGCCCATACCGGGGCTGCAGCAATTAAGTTCATGCTATATATTAACTTAATGCCTTGCTAGTAATAAGCTCCTTCACGGGGACTTCTTATGATGCAGTGGGTATTGCTTCCAAAATTCAATTATTCAACGATTTTGTGATTCCCCCAAATCTATCAATAAAACGACCCGAAACTTGCTATGAAGCTGAGCATATCCTACAGGTCACCAAGTTTTTCAAAACAAAAACTAGCTCCTAAGTAAGCTCTCCTTCTTCGACAAGTAGTTCTTCTGTAGTTAAACTGCCCTGGCAGTCGGAGTTTCAAAAAATTTAAGTTAGAGATAAACTTTAACAAGAACACTATTCGACTCATAACCAACGTAATAAATGGTCATTGCCTCCTTAGAAAACCTCCACAGGCTTGATTCCTATCTGGAAACAATATCTAAAGTATTCGGAAAAAGCGCTTGAGACTGTAAACTCGTCACGAAGAGCTTATCGCGGTAGACTTTTCTTAAAGTGAAGAACCAAAAAGTTACAGTCTTGTAAACCGCGACAAAAAGATTGTTAATGGTTTTCGGGTAACCTCACGTCAAGAAGATAGACGCACATTATTTGCAGAACTGGTTAAGACATGCTATCAGAAACCGCACACAATGGTAAGTGATAAATGTTTGAATATCCATAAGGAAAAACGAGACTCAAGTTAAGAGTCAATTGAGGGTTTCACAATCTACGAGTTGTTTAATTTAAATTGCGGTCATAGCCTTTATTGTGAAAACGTTCTCGATTAAGGGAATCGAGCACGTTGTCCTAACCAAATTTCACTTTTCAAAGTTTAACGTGGCTCAGTCACCTTTTGACATCGAAAAGTTATACCGCACGAAGAACGCAACCAACAACTTCATAACAATAACGAAAGAAAACAATTAGTAAAAACACATTAATTTGTGTTAATTATTTCCTATGACATGGCATAGTAATGCTCACTTCGAAGCTCAACAATTAATTACTCCCCACATTGGTTTTATCACACGTCCATTTTAATTATTGATATTTCCTCTTCCGCACATAACACTTTCACATGAGGTCAAACCACTTTGCTAGTTCTTTGCCAAAATATGCTGCTAATTAGTGAGATTAGGATTGATTAGGATGCCAAACTGTTCCAAAACTGCCCGCCTGCTGTTCCTAGCAAAAAGAATACCCACCGACAAATAATTGATATTAATCCCAACTGCTAAATTTATTAATTTTCAAAGTGTTTGTGCCTTTCATTCAAATGTGTCGCATATCCTTACACGGATCAAAATAAAAAAAATCTAAAATTAAATAGAGCACATGCTGCCGGAATAATAATAAAAATCATATTTCAATTTTCCAATCCACGTAGCTCCGTCTTCGTTTCGCAGGATTTTCACAAGATTTTCCTTTTTACGGTTAAATTAATGTTGGAAATAATTTAATCAATAAAACTCCTCTAACACCCGCCTTCTCCTCGACACAACGTCCTCATCGATGTCAGCTCTGTCGTTGTAGTTAAATTGTGTACTGGTGTCGTTGCCATAAATAACCTGTTTAGTGAAGGCGTCTTGCACACAAAGTGTCCTTAATCTTTACGCACTTCCATTTCGCACTTCATAAGCAAAAAGTAGGGTGTAAGGAAAAATGTTTCCAATTACATTGGGTGGATATTTTCTTTGTACGTGTATGTGTTTGTGTGTGATTCTGTTTGTGTGTCATTCAAGGTCACATGTAAGCAGTTATCATTCAATTGCAGTCTTAAAGTCAAGAAAGATATTTTATCCAAAAAAATTTTTTTTAAAATCTGTATCTGATAATCGTTTGTATTCCAGAACCACTTACTGAATACTGAATCGTGTTTATTGTTTACGACCAGCAAGTGAATTACGACAAAACGTGACAAGATACGTGTACGGTTCTCACATTTATGTTTATAGCCGCAGATTTATAGAAGATGTAACAATGCCAAGATTTTTTATTCCAGACATATGTACACTTGACGAAGCTGCAGTTTATGCAGTCACATAAACATTGGTACGAGTACTTACTGGAATTTAGTACTCAAGCAAATTGAATCCGTATTACTACAGACGATGGCTGAGGAAATTGGAGCAAATTAAATTGAAGAAAAATTGATGTACCTACATAAGTATTCAGAAAAAAAACATCTAAACCAAGTAAATTGGATTCAAGTTCTCCATATCCTTGAACGTTAGTTGGTTGTCTGAAAACTGTTGTCGGTTGTATGTTCCATGTGCCCCCGAAATTGACATATTTAAACTTCCGCAAATTAGACCAATTTCCAAGTAAATTGGTTGAACTTACACAACTTATACAAATTGAAATTATTTAAACGATATTATCAAGATAAAAACCTACTTGCAATGCCACAGATCCATTGCGTCACACTGTTTACGAAAAATACAAATTGAAGTGTGAATTCCTTCAACTTGACTGTGATTAATAACTTCATATACCTTGAGGTAAACATTTTACGCCAAATTTGTTGAACTTAATTTGTTTGTTGAGTTTATTTGAACTCTTAACAACCCCGATCGTAACCTAATGAAATTCTAATTTAGCAACTTAATTCACTGGTTACCAATTTGCTCCTTTCAAAGCTTAATTTCTTCAAATTTTAATCAACATTTTAAAGTTATTCCACAACTTCGTTGTGTCAACATCCTGAATCCCTTCACTTACTACTGACGGTTTGTGTGACGCTTAACAGCTTCTTCACGTCTTATCATCCATTAAATATTGAAATTTTCGAACCAAAAATAATCGATTTTCATCAGGGCTTAACGTTGTTATGTTTCTCAACCGAGAAAAACTTTTTGCATAAATTTCCTAAACTATGTTCTTCGATGAAATTCTCAAAGGTGACAGTAGAAGTTATAAGAAAACTCTTTGCTCTAAGGAATTTTGTATTAACTTTTCCCATGCTCCGATTTCTGGCCTTTCCCGGGGTTATCATTTATTCAGTGATGATTTGTTTGTAATTTTTCCCGTTGCTTTGTGGCAGTTTATGATTGAGGCTTTGTACACAGCAAATTCCCAAAAGAGAAACCATAAATCCTGGCTATCCCTCTCATCAACAACGACCGCATTTGATTTGTTCCTTACATTGCGAGCTACTGTGTTAGACCGTAAATCTCCACAGGGAATGCTGGTACCGGAAAAGCATTTTTTCGCAGCACTACATGCAGCAAAAGCTTAGCCGCATTGTTTTGATGGAAATGATCAGCTCGAGGGACCATCTCTTGGTCAGTGGTACGTACACTCATTTGTCATGTAGTGCACGGATAGCCCTAACATAATCAACCATTCATCAGAGATGCAGTATCGAAACTCCATTCCAATTCGCAAAGTGGTGTTTCCCCAGGGGAAGATTAGAAATGGCCGCAGTAAAATGTATAAGGGTACAAAATGGAACTCGCATACCTTTGGTGGTATATCGTAATAGATAGAGCATAATTGGATAAGCTGCCTTTGAGGGCAGAAACGCCTAGGGAAACGCAGAATTTTTTTGATTTGTTAATCAGAGGCACAGGGACTTTATTTTAAAGAAGTGAAATGAATGTTAGCATAGCTTTAATATAAATGAATTTGAAATGGACGCATCCATATTGAGATTTCCACCACATTTTTGACGCGAAGCTAATGGTAAAATTCCGGCTAGTGATGAGGACATTTCAGGCTGTACTACGGCGAATACAATCTTAATTCCGTCGTCAGGCAGAATAAACTATTCACTATGAATGGAAGCCAACCATTCCCTTTACCCGACCTGGGCAAAGTAGAAATAGCTTCGGGATACGACACGATAAGGTTGAACGAAAGCATACCCAATGAATTTAACCTCAGAATTGCTAAGCGGTCACTGAGGGCAAAACAAAGTAGATACATGCACACAACACCCAAGTGATTCTAGACACCACCTGAGTGAAACTTAATACTACCGAAGTTTCAAAAAAAAGCACTACCCCCTACCCCTCCCAGGCGACCTGCATTCCATTACATTCAAAACAAACGTAGACGAATTTAACACAATCATCAAAATACACGTACTTCCTCAAAACGCAAACTAATAAATCTTATCGCTTGCCTGTATCTTAAACTTACCCATGTACATCAAAGTTCATCAACATTTTCGATTCGATGGTTTCCTTACCTTAATTATAAATAAATTGCAGTGGGACTACAGCCGGTCTTAAACCATCAACCAAAATCTAACTTTGGTAAACTTAATTAAATTTAAATCCCATTCACTCAACACTGACTCCCGTGCCACTCATGAATAATAATAATCTGTAGCTTCACTTGCTAAACAGGGTTAAAACAAACACACTTTAGACAAGAGACCTCATAATTGAATAATTAACCGGAATGAATGTCAACAGGATCTCGAAGGATGTAGACATGTGTGCATGAGAACCCGCAAACGAAATCTCACCAAAAAAGTCTCTCTGTCATATACACTCTATCAACCCTTTCTCTGAGGGGCCATTTCAGTTAATTATAATAATGGCCACAGAAGATGCATATTACCAGGCAGAGTTAATTATTGGACGTTTTGTTTTTTTTTTTTTCGTTCGGTTTTTACAGGTAATTGTATGGTAATTAACATTTTTAGTACCCTTTTATGTGGAAGCGCTTTCTTTTTTTTTTTTTTTGAAATGGAACTTTTTGGTTTATTTACTCAAAGGTAACTTGATTCGTTATCATTATACAAAGACCGAGGGGTGGAAACTTTAATAGGTTGGTTATTTATTACAAAACTTTTCAGATAAATAGGGTTAAGGCAATAAATTACCAACCATTTGGGATAAATGGTATAGGCCATCACTTGATCCTGGTAAGTGTATTGCTATATAAATCGATAGATTTAAAGATAAGAGTACATTAACCTTAAAGTAGAAATCGTTCATTATATCCACCTTAAAAGGTAAAAGAAAATGGAACTTGTTCAAGGGAAAACTTTAGAAAATTATTCAAAAGACTAGAATGGGGTAGCTATTCGATTGGTGTACTAAGGACTTTAAATCTATGAGAAATACGAAATTCAATAATAACCTTTAAAGTGGGTTTACCTTCGAACAAGTTTAGAAGTACTCAAACCATTTTCGTCTTTCATTATCTAAATCCAAACGTATGCCCTTGGCAAGCAAATTTTTCCTGGTATTATACAAGTTTCCAAAGTCCAAGTCACACTACATGTATGAACTCGTACACATTTAATAAACTCTACAACCATTTCTCTTTCCCTATTCGGGGTCGGCTCTCATTGTCATGTAACGCCAAGTGCGTCTATCTTGGGTAGTTCAATTTTGAAAGTTGTTATCCCTGAAGTCCTTTTTAATGGTGCAAAACCAAGTACTGTGTGGTATTCCTCTCTCTTGTGGTAGCTCCTGGACGTTTAACACCACTTTAACGATATGACTCTCATCTCTATGCATTACATGTACGTACCATCGGCGTCTGTTTTTTTTTTTTTTACTCTATCGGCCATTAGTGCTGTTTCTAGGCTTCATGGTATGTATGTTTGTATGTATATGTTTCTTATTTTGTCTTTAAACCTGATGACCATTTGAGCATCTTCATTTTTCACCACACAACATTATTGTCTTTATACTAGTTTTGTATGTCTTTGTTTGTTTTAAGCTTCACTGGGATTTTTGTATCACGTAATACACCAGGTAGGCTTTGCCACTTCATTCAAGATGTCTTCGCTTATCAAAGCAATCTCGTCTATATACAGGATGCTCCACGGTAAGAGTTCTTGCAGAACGGACTAATAGACGAACCCTGATGACCACTGACTTCAACTAAAACTATCTAAGACTTTGTCCAGAAGATCCTAACACTTACATGAGGTTATTTATACTCCAGCCAAGGCTCTGGCAAATCCAAGTTAATGCTCTCGGTTGGATACTGATACTCAAGAGAGTCTTCGGCTGATCAGTCAGGTTCAATTCGACAGAGAATACCGTGCAATGAAGATCAATTGTTATTTTAAAGTCGACAATGAATGTATTTTTCGATATTTCCGCCAAAATCCTAAAAAGTATAGTAACCCATACATTGGCAATAAACCTAAACTTTAAAACTAGACTTTATCGCAAAAGATTGAATTGACAAATTTGAGCAATGCCTTCTACATTGATCTAAAAGTTCTACAATCCAATTGTTCCACATCATTATAATTTGTATCATGGAAAGCTTTGTAGTACATATTTACTCGAATTTTTAAAACCACTTTTGGAAGAGGCCTACAATGGTTTATATAATTTGTATCATTGCCGTCCTTTTTCACTTGTCCGATTTTAGCCAAATGAAAGTCGCTTTCATTTCTAATCACCGACAACTGCCACAAGTGGACTTTTGGCATCTGACTTCTTATCAGCTTATGTAATAAATCTGTTCATGAAATATTTTCTATTCTTTTTTGTTTATGTAATAATTCCCTTTTTAAGGTAGTCAAGTTTAAAAAAGAAATGTCACCATCAAAAGTCTCCCTTGTAAGCAATTACCTGCTCACCCTCATTATACTGAATTTGAAATTTAAGCAGTTTTTTTTTTCTTGAATCCAAAAGTAAGATATACTCGTCTCATAACACCTACGAACTCTCAAACTTTGACCCCAAAGAGAGGAAAGAAAAGGAGAAAAGAAATAGAAACAAATTTGTAAAGCCAGCGTAAGACATCCATTGTCCTGCTGAGCAAGCAGTTTCACGACCTTAGGGTGCTGCCTGCGTGAAATTTAATTCCAGCTCCGACTAACACACTTTAAATTTGTCGAATCAATTTCACACCATGCTAATCGTCGTCATCATTACCATCATGAATTATTCACACATACCACGCAGGGCTGGTTCGGTCCCCGGAGACTGACGCAGCACGCGATTTGTTGGGTGAAAGTTATCCAAAGTGAAAGCGAAAAGATTTTCTAGTTTCCACTTTTTTTTTCTTCTTTTTCATCACTCGCTTAAATAGATTTCATCCATCCCACCTACTGTCGTAAATATTCTCTCTAATTAAAATGCTAATTTAAATTGACTTTAATTAGAAGATCCCTGACGAGGCATGGTGAAAGGATTAATCAGAAATTGCAATCAAAAGTTGTGCATCACACAGAGAGATATAAGATATATTGTAAGTAACCAAACACTTTGCAAGGAGAGTCGCCTTTCAGCATTCCGACAATAAAAAAAGGCAATTCAATTAATCAACGTCCCACGAGGAGGATGTTAAGGATATTCATATATTCCAAACTGACCTGATTTGTTTGCATAGGATTGAGGAAGGTCAGGATCACGATAGAGATAGGATAATGGAGACGTTATGATTTAAAAATTTTACAGAGTGGTTGGTTGGTTTTATTTTTCATTGTCAATTGAAATCGTTGGTAGTCACCCAAAGGACTCAATAAAAAATTGTTTGCACAAGATAAAGAAGACAAACGGATGCAGGATGATCGTGTGGATATTTGTACAATAGTATCATATTTTCATATTGCTAGGCTCTATTGTTTGGAGCGGTTGGTAGGGCATAAACTTTTATGATTATTGGGGTCCGTTTGATCGTTGTCCTTTTGGATGATAAAGACATTTCAAGCTCTGTCTGTAGAGAAGCTGAATTAAGAAAATAAATTTGTGTATGTAGCAGGGGCTTTTAGGCGTTTAAATGGCTTGTTCAATAGAAGAGTTAAATAAAAATTCAAGTTATAAATTATAGGGAAAGAATACCAACTTAGAAGATATTGTTTTGCATATCTTTATTTTTGAATACATGAGAAATGGTAGGATCCGTGCATTGTATCGTATGATATGCAACATTTATGATTGTTGAAAATTTTGGATTAAAAAAAAGAAAACAGTTTTGCTTAAAGATTGGTTTGCCAAGATATTGATGTGACACATATTCCAAATGAATGTGCAGGTCTCTTTTGCCTAAGAAAGTAAACAGTACCTATACCCTTGTCATCCTGAAAATCTCTGCGATTTCAAAGCATTATTTCTTTAATTAGTTAAATGTTAAAACACTATGAACTACTCCAATTACAGCTAAAGCCAAATAACGAGAAAAGCATTCACTATTTAAGTACACAAGCAAATAAAACTTATTATTAATTTCCCTTACTTCACTACTAAATATAAAACAAACACTTTAATTCACACTTTCTTCCAAGTATTTCAGCTGCTTGCCATGAGAGTACTTCTCCGCTACCTTCAGCGGGAATAATTTTTCAAATAAACTTTTTCATCACTCGCAACACACTCATATTTACACATATGTCGTCTTCCTCCGGCAAAGCATATCCTTTTCAAGAACATAACCCGCCTCTTTAAACACGATTTATTACTTCGAAAAGCCTTTCTCAACTTTTTTATAATTAAAATTGTCTCTTAATTAAGAAATAACATACACAAACATTGCCATATGTACAATGTACAGTGTCATCCTGTTAAGGGAACTTTCAAAGTACATCCTTATCTTCAATTGAGCGACTACCGAGAAATGGATTTTCCCACTTTATTTAACATTAAATATTTAAAAATATCACAATGAGCCGGGAATTCAGTCTTCCAAGTAGCAAAAGCTTTTGGAATTGTATTAATTTGCAAACAATGGCAGGAACTTAAACAGGAAGTGGAGGTAAAAAGCAGTATCATCAACCTCTTTCTGCTTGACAGACTTTAAAGAGCGCAAAATATAATATTTGCCTTCATCTGAGCGAGTTTTCCTTGATCCGTTTAAGTGTTGGTGTTTTGCTGTTTTACTGTGAAATTGAGAACGCCGTACGTTAATTTAACTGTGTGTATGTGAGTGGCAGATTATTAAGGCATTCAAATGAGATCCTTGTGGAATTGTTTCGCAATCACAAGTGAGGTCTTAATAGCGCTTTTGTTGCTTGCAATCAAAACCCAAATACCGCCACCCTCTTAGGAGAGATTGTATAAATTTTAGGAAAAGGATTTCAATCTGTTTTCCCTCGTTATGTGCTATTTTGCTGAGCAAATGAGCAATTAAAGGAAACGTTTGACTTTTATTTCGAAAAAGATACTTTTTTTGTGAAGAGATGGATGGAGAACTTCATCAGTCCTTAGAGTGAACACTTTATTACGTTACATTTAAATAAATATATTTAGATTTTAAACATAAGAATTTACTTACCTTGTGAATGGTGTTTGCTTTTACGTATCCTTACCTGAAAAAAAGGAAAGATTTTGAATTACAAAAAAATTAAGATAATTGTTAAAAACTTATAACTAGTGATAAATAGTGCAAACTCCTTTTAAAAAAATTGGAGATTCTTATGCAAGTTTGAAGATCTGCTAACGATAGAATCTTACGAATCCAAAGTATTTTGCCTTCTTTTCATCCAGGTTAATGCTTGGGAGAGAAGCATCTAATCGTGATCATTGTTTATCACATCATTGAAGGGCTCTTTTTAAGTTCCGTAAAGCGATATAGTAAGTATCATTTAAAAGCTTCTAGATTTTCTGAAACAGCTTTGAAGGTTACTTAATAAAACCGATCAAACTCTTATGACTTCTAGAGAAAAATGCAAGAGATTTCTTAATTCAAATCTTTTGAACACCTGAAAACCTCTTCAGTTTATTTATATTCTTACGGGTCGACGTCCTTGAAATGGATTTTGAAGGTATCTTTCACAGCCTGATCTCTTGCTAAAATACATGTTGCTTTCCGAGTAAAAGTTATGAATTAGAAAATCGTAAATAAGTTCGATTCGATTCCAAAAAGATTTGTGATATCTATTTTTTACGTGTAACTTGGTCCGATTCCTGTAAAAGAAGAGAATGACATAGCCCTAACAAAAGCTGACATATGTAGATCGCGAGTGAAACCATTGACATTCAAAGAATTAGCAGACTAAAAAAAAAAATTTAGATAAAGCATAGATCGCAGCAAGCCTTCATGAGGCACCATGGCAATCACCAAATCAAAGTAATCCGCAATAGCCCAAGACCCGTAATCTTTCGATTGAAGAAGTAAAGATTAATACCACGCGGGAACTTTTGTCGCAAAAGATGGTCAAAGCTAAACATGACCAGCTGCCGAAAATCTAATATCCAAAGTCACAAAGGACATTTGCACATTTTATCTTTTGAAGCAAAAAGAGAATACTTCAGATGCAACAGCTGATACTACGAAAAACGGAAGCATATTTCAGTTGAGATCTTACTTCCCCACCTAGAGTGAGTGATTTTCATGATTATAGATAGCTTCAAGAAGCGTACATGGTCGACAATTTGATAGCATTGGGAGTAAGCCCCCTCACAATTTTGGACTGTGAATTGAAAAATAAAAATATGACGTTCGAGGAGAAAAATTGAATTGGATTTACCATGGAGGTGGCAACCTTTTTGCAAAATTGTTTTCTTAAACCCTTCAAGCGATTTATTACTTTAATGTCATTCCATCTTAACGAAGCCCACATAAACTACCAGAAAAGGGCACATACGAGTACCTACAGCCATGCTTCCTTAAGGCCATCAAATAAATTTCCTAAGTAATTTAATTTAAAGCACATACCGAGTCGAAATATATTATGCATAACTCTCACTGACTGAGGAAGTAATCCCCACCCTCAATAAGTTCTAGTGTTCACCCCTAAAACCAAATTTTCGAACGCATATCAGGAAATTACATGAAATTTTCTCAAAACACCCACAGGCAGCAACTCAACCCCCATTCCGGAAAAGAAATTCCCAAACACAAACGCAACCTTTTCCCGTCTCGTAAGGCTCATAAAAACCAGGCCCCAGTTTTTTAAGGAGAAAAGTGTGTCACCGATTCAAAGTACTGCGTGACCAAATAACTCATCTCCCGCAAGGAATTCCAAATGCCATCGCACTTTGGTGAATGCCACTTCATGTCGTCATACCACGAAGCAAACATTTCATTTTTTTTTTTTTTTTTTTGTTCTCATCATCATCATTGTACTTCAATGGAGGACGATTGGGGGAGTTTTTGAACGACATCGCTTAAATGCTCGTAAAATAAAACGTCGAGGACGGATATGGGGGTGGCTTAGTGACCTTGTTGTCTTGGCCACCAGCACCAACAGTGAAAATTCCATCGGAAGCACACCACAGTGATGGTGAATCATTAGAAACGATTTTGGGAACCCATTCATTATGACAGCACTAGGGTGTCTGAATTTAGGATGAATTGCCAAATTGATTACAAAGGCAAAGCGAGCATAACTCACAAATACTCAGACAGTTTATTGAATTTTGTCGAACTATTATTGCTGGGCATGTAAATATTTGCCCTATTGAGGTCCATAAATGGTGAGCTTCCAAACCGTAAAAAGGAGAAATACCAGAGGGATGGGCTGTGAACAAGGGACACCCTGGTGTTGATATTAATTTATGGGAAGAACGGACAGGACTTGTTGCTGACTAATGGGGAACGAAAGTGGAAAGCAGATTTTAGTCGTAAATTATGTTTGAGTGTCGCGAATTGGCACGGCATATTTCCATTAGGCCATTTAATATTTAAGTGTGCTGCACAGGGTGCCTCATGGTGGAATAATAAATTTTAGGTCAAACGAGAAGATACTGTTTATTTTACAATGGTTAGGCAAATATGTGTGCAAGTTGTCACAAGATATCTGTTTTATTATTTTGTTGCTGCAGTAACCATCGAGCTGGCTGGAGACGCTTGCTGGTTGAGGCCCAGGTCCACCCCGGACTGTAGCGCCACCTTAAGTAAGTAACCATGGAAAATGTTCATTTACAAGTGCTTTGAGACTGTCAAAGGAATCTTTACATTCAGATAAGCTTCACTTGATGAATCCATTAAGAAGGCACTCGCAATCTACCTTTATTGAAAATGAAACCATGCAACGTGAAGTCAGAACTAAACTATAGAAAATACAACAACAAAAAATTTCAATTGGTACTCAACATACTAAACGTCATTGCAGACTCTTGCTTTAATTCGACGCGTGACATTTTAAGACAAACAAAGCTCTCCCAAAAATAGTATACTACACTCGGCTTATAATGGTTCAGTTAAGGACCGCTTATCGTAAGGACCGCTTATATAATAAAAATCAGTTAATGATTCGTGCAGCTATTGTTATTTCTAAAGTGACTTGTATCAAATAATATTGAATTTTTACCCAGCAAACAGAAGGACTGCTGAATCTTTTAAGTTATTTCGATCCTCTTCCATCACTTTCAAAACAAAATACTTTCTTCATCATCACTCTTCAAATTCACCTTATCCTTGTACACCATAAAAGTTTCAAATATTTATTCTTCACTTCTGGTTTCTATCTCCGAAATCCCTTATCATCTCCAGTAGTCCTTGACGTTTATAGCTAGGTAATAAATTCATATTTGCTACGTCATAAACAACTTCCACGCAAGTTGTCATACGAGAAATATATTCTTCCGTACCTCTCCTCATACTCACTGGAACTGCGAACGTTGAAAAAAAAGGACATTTTCACAAGAAATATAGTTAACATGTTTTTTCACCACTAGCACACATGTACAGCGACATAAGCCAAGTTCATACAAACGACATAGTGAGGAACTGACCGCAGCATGTATGAGATGACTCTGGCATGGATATCTACTCATGTGTCGAGAGACATTTTCGAATTTTTCCGCAACTGAAAATGACCATCCTTCTGGAAGACTGAACAATGAGCATTTCTCTGTAACGGATATCTAACGAAAAACATATTTTCTGCTTTTCTCGTTTGCCACAGAACGTCTACTCACTCTCTATCTATATTTCCTGATCGATTGGTGGTACTTATAGGAAAAAATAGGAACAGTATTTGTGGTAAAAATTGTTATAGATAAGAATGTGAAACGGAAATTATAATGAGAAAAATGAAAACAAGAAAATGTATCCTGCGGGTGTTTACAAGAAAACAGCACGTGCTGACGGATGTCGTCCTGCTTGAGTCCTGTACACATGTAGGTCTATAAGTGTACAATTTTGATTGCCATCTCTTGCAAACCCCGAGAGATATACAGAATGGAATACGAATGTTAAATAAATGTCATTAAGTTGAAAATATCCTGATTGCAGCAAGAAGGAAGAACGGAGTAAAATTTCCATGTGCGGACGAAGGATGTGGAGCATTTAATTGCATTTTAAATATTTATAACGATGATTGGATGGTGATGATGTCAATGTCGAAATATGCAGTTGTAATTGCTGTAAGTTGAATGTCGGGCGGAAATTCAATGTGCATTTGCAATGAAAATGAAAGTATCTGCAAGTTAAGTGCTTTCAATTACATTCATACACAAGATAGCTTTTAACGAATTATCCTTCCTGTGGAAATTTCTATAAAAGCATTAACATTCATAAAAGAAATATTATATATCCATATGTACTCGTACAGGAAAAAAAAAAATAAATAATGTTTGTGTATTAGTACATACTATAATGGGCTGTTTCGATACCTCCAACTTGTTGCAATATCTGATACCACAACCTTCAACTATGTATCTAAAAATTCAGAACACCTTGTATTATATCATCTAAAAAACCGTATAAATTTAAAGACGAACTAAACACGAGCGATGGGCTCATGTGACTCACTATTCGTGTAGAGGTAGGGGATTAAGTAAAGTGCATTAACGAAGGATTCTAATCACGTCGTGCATTTCAAATGATGAAACCAAAACAAGCCTCGGACAGAAAGACCGATTTAAAATTGTTGACCTCAGCAAATGTCAATGATTTAAGAATCTGCACGTATCTTGAACATAGTGCGTCCAGCTAAATATTAGTGCTCTTCAGGAAGCGCGCCGAAAAACAAATATTTACGAAATTTACTATAATGAGTGATACCACGTCTTCGTCTGCAAGAAACCGCTGATTTGATGCTTTAAAACGAAGCTGCAAAAAAAAAACGAGGGCCACTCGTCAAGGATAAAAGTTTTCATTAGTAATTATCACTAAGGAAGACTAGGAAACTCAAAAATGGTTTCGGTACACTGAGGACTTTAAAATGCAAAGCGAATTTAAGTCTGGAATCTTAACAGTAAGCGTCGGCAACGACTTTTCTATATTCCAGGCAGACATATAGACCATAAACCAATTTAGGTGAACGATATTGCACTTCACTTCCCCTGGCATAACTATGTTCATATTCTTTTACTGCCAACTCTTATTGAATTAATTAAGAATCCAGTTTATCTTCAAAATATTTAAATGTCATAACTGTCTGAATATGTTTGGCGAAAAGTAGTACTGCTTACTACCATTACACTTAAGACTTGACCTCATTTACCATTTGAATTTATTTCATTAGCCATAACTCTTATATGTTTTTAATACTTTCCTTACAGCTTTTGGATACATTCCGAAATTAATCATCATAGCAGTTTTAAACAAAATAAAGTCAGCTTTTTCGGAAACGCATTGCAATCGCATTTTTCTTGTTAACATCCTCTATGCTCACACCTTTCCTTAACCTTTTTCCAATCTATATACAAAGCAACTACCGGAAACTATCTCCACTTTGCAGCGCTCCATTAATTCTAAATGAGTTAATATAATGGTCGGTCTGACAGGTTCTTTTTTTTTCCTTTTGATCCGAGACTTTATTTGTTTTACCTCCCTTTTGAAAAATCGTTTCGCTAATTTGGCCAAAATACTGGAGGAAATAAAAAAGAGTAGGTATACAAAAAAATCCGTTTATTCACTAAAAGGATCGGGATTAATTAGATTTACCTCTAATTTCCGAAATGAAGAACAACGAAAATAGAGGAACAGAAAGAGAGATTAAAACAATTTAACGGATGACAGAGTATGAGAAATAAAACGACAAAGCGAATCGCGAAGGTACCATCCATTTAATCAACTTTGTTACTTTAATTATAATTTAGCACGTTAAATGCCATTTTGAAATGACTGTAACCGTAAAGGACACAAACCCTTAGGACAGATTAATTAACCCCAAATGGTGTTAACCAATTAGCAATAAAAACAAAAGAAAATGTAATTTTTCTTTTTGAAAAGTTTAAACCTATAATTGGAGTGAGTGTCAACGACGCCAAACTTCAAATGTCATCACACTGTAGATGGTGTTGGCTAACAATTTTACGCACGTGTTTCTTATAACGGTTATTAAGAATATTGTCAAATTAATTATTTATTGTCTACCACGGTGAAAAAAAAATCAATGAACTAACCAATTTCATAATGATATATTGTATTGAAGCTAAATAATCGTTATGTCAACCAATTTATAAGTCCCATGAGATGCAATAATAATCGACTATTTGGTAAGGTCACAATTTATATAGGGTGTTGTCGAAAAGAGTCTTACAACGTTAATGACAAAGAAGTAGAATCACTTATTCCCAAGGTCAAAGATAGAGATCTCAAATGCTAAGTATGTCCTCAGTCGATGAATTCTATGGACGACCTAAACTAATTTTGCACACTGTCTCCACACAATCTTCTTTATGTAGGTACATATAAAAAACTTGAAGGTGACTGACTAACTGACTTATTTATCAACGCAGCATATTATGTGAACTACCTGACTTCCCCTCAATTTCTTCAAACACACAGCACCCTCCTTCTCACTAAATTTTAAGGCCTTAAACATTTTTAAAAGTTCAGTGGTACGCGACTGATCTGTATTACACATGAGTGGTATGCGAAAGAAAAAAAGTTTTAGAACCGTTGCCATAGAGTAATAAAATATCATTAGCTATTTAAGAGCGTATAATCGCTATACACAACTTAATAGGTATCATAAAAAGGAAAAAAGATTTATGCAGAGGTTGTGGTTATAAAAAAGTGCATGAATACACAGGTTGCCAGGAAGGACTCTGTATAAACAAAATTGAAATAAAAAAATTGGCGCAGGGAGCTAAGAACTAGCATTTCTCAATTATTCAGATTGTGCATGGTGTATTTGTCGAATGGAAGGGACCTACAGTTTTATTGCCGACTCCAAAAGGCAGATTGCCAAGCTTTTTCTTGACTCTATCAACAAAGTTATAAAGTTCATCAACTCCTTGGGAGTAGCACTCCCCTTATGAACATCTTTCTTTGAACTAAGTGTGACAAAGACCTCCTTCCCTCTATCAGCCCACTTACCTTCTAAATTACGCACACTCAATTTAAAAGCTTTAAACAAAATTTTTTTTTTAAAAATGTAAAGCAAATTAAAGTATTTTACAACTGCATAAGTATTTTCAAGTTCACTTTCGTCGGAAGGACAAACAAAGCTTCTTTTTTTAAATAAGTCACTCCCTTTCCACTACTCTTCAAAACCATATTTCACCCAATTTTTATACACTTTTAACAACAACCACAAAAGATGAAGAACAAAAATGCCAAAACGCAACCCCAAGGCCTGATAGCGACATAGCGTAAATTATTCTCTCTACACCGAATTTTTAATGTGCCGACCATAAATTGCTGCATAAAATGCTGAAACAGAATGAGAGTGTAAATATTTTAAAAGTGAATGAGAGCAAAAGAAAAAAAAATAATAATAACTGGCATGAAACAGGAAAAACAAATTAAACATTTTTCTTCATTTGCATTTCCCGGTTTTCCTTTTCCTGTCGACATTTTCATGAAAGGAGATCAACAAGAGGTAATTTGTTACCCCAAAAGTATGTAAGGGGGTTTAGTACGTTTTTTCCTTGTTGTGGGTTTTTTCCTTCGAATCGTTAGATTTTTTCGGATATCCACTATAAGTGGACAGCTTTATTGGTATTCAATGTTGAATTTTATCTTGAGCAATAAGGTCAACATTTAATGAAGATAATTTCTTCATTTTCACGAAAGTGGATCCTAATAGAAATCAAATCAATTTTTATTTTTATCGTTTTTTTTTGTGTTCAAATTAGTGAGGTAGTTAATTTTGCTTCAATTGATTGAAATCCTAGTTGACGTTGATACATAAAAAGGGCTTCGATTTTAATTTATTATTTTAAAATAGAACGGTAATTGTATAACATTAAATTTTTTATTTGTCGATAAAAAGTTACAACGCTAGTCGGTCATAAAGGGAAAGAAAGACTTTCCCTAAATTGGGTGATCAATTTTAATATTTTTAAACTTGAGAGGAAACTTAAGACTGCAAACTGTAATGTGAAAGTGGTACGAAAGAAAATTAACTCCACTTGTTTACGCTGTGGCTGTTCAGCATAAAGTCAGGTTCGCAACGCCATCGTTGCAGCTTGCGGTTCAGATGTTTGGTGGAAGTCAGATTATTCCGCTTGATATTTATGAAGAATTGGACGGAATTAATGCCTAGCTAATTCGTCAAAACTGCGTGCATATGGCATCGATGAATACCCCAATTCAAGACGTTTTAAACGGTGTTTCCCAAGGAGCCATTTGATCTTCGATGCTCTTGCTAATGTTTACCTTGTTTGCAATTTCTAACCCTACGTCTAACTCTTGTCTCTGATTTACAGATATAATGTTAAACTCCTCAAATTCTGACCCAAGAAGCATAATTAATTTGGCGAAAACTAATACAGTTCGACAGAGGTCGTATTTTGGCATCCCATGCAGCATATCATTGCACCTGATACCTCTCAAATTATAAATTAAGGTCAATGGATCTTAAAGAGCGATCAGACTGAATAAGTCTAGATGGAAATAAAAAAAAAAAGGATGAGCGGCCCTGGTACACAAATGATGATACCTTTATGATCTCTACCAAGGCATCTACAGCTGCTTTGTATAACACGGTTGGTAAGCAGCTTGGATATGGTTATCCTTAGTTTGTTTTCATCATGTAAACGGAAGTTTTGACTATTGCCGTCTAGGTTAAATCCCCCATTCTGCCTGATAGCATGATATTGGTCTTCGCCACACATGGTTACATCCACATCCATGACCATTTGATCTTCATATAACCTTACAACCTTATAACTTTACAACTTGTAGTGGACAAGATAAGCAAGCTTAAGGACGATTACTCTCCCGGTCCTGATGGTTTACCCGCAGTAGTTCTAAAAAAATGTGCTAACTATCTCGCTCAACCCCTCACTGCTTTGTTCCAACTATCCATCTCGCAGGGCGTTTTCCCCCAAATGTGGAAAGATTCTTTCATAATTCCTATCCACAAAAACGGTCGCAAGAATGAAGTGTCCAACTATCGTCCCATAGCTAAACTTTCTTGCACACCCAAGCTCTTCGAAAGCATTGTCTATGATACAATATTTTTTCACTGCAAATCTATCTTTTCTCCCAATCAACACGGCTTTCTTAAGGGTAGATCAACAACCACTAATCTCACAGAATTCGTGTCTCGAACCCTATGTGCACTGGAGGATGGCAAAGAAGTTGATGTTGTTACCACCGACTTCAGTAAAGCGTTCGACAAAATTTCGCACAGCATAATTCTCCTAAAACTCAAGGCTTTTGGTTTTCCTCCGTGGTTCATTATGTGGATCAAATCCTACATGATAAATCGCCAGTACAAAGTCCTTTTTCAATCTTCCATGTCCGACCCTATAAAAGCAACCTCAGGAGTCCCGCAAGGCAGCCATCTGGGACCATTGATATTTATCCTATCAATCAATGATGTTGACCGTATCATCAAAGATTCTTTCATATCGATCTACGCTGACGATATGAAAATCTCTAAGCACATATCATGCCTCGCTGACTCTCGCCTACTCCAAGATGACTTAAATAGATTCTCAATGTGGTGCCATAAAAATTTCTTGCAGCTTAACGTGACTAAATGCCAAGCAATCACATACTCTCGCAAGCGTCTCCCCTCACCTCCCAGACCCTACTTTATCTGTAACGAACCTGTTCCCATCGTCGCATCTTTACGCGATCTAGGCGTTATCTGTGATAGGAAACTCAATTTCCGTGCCCACATAGATAACATCATAAGTAGAGCCAACTCTGCACTTGGCTTTGTAAAACGTTGGTCTAAGGAATTCTCTGATCCATACGTCACTAAATCCCTTTACATCACCTTTGTTAGGCTTCTACTTGAATATGCCAGCCAAGTATGGTGCCCGTATTACGAAATCCACACTCTACGAATCGAAGCTGTCCAGCGCAGGTTCATTCGGTTTGCCTTACGCGGCCTTCCTTGGATCGACAATTTCAACTTACCACCCTATGTAGATCGTCTGAGGCTGATCAACTTACAGTCCCTCGAAAAACGTCGTGATGTTGCTGATATACTCTTTATCCATCAGTTATTATCTGGTAACATCGACTGCCCCGCATTACTGCAATTGATCTCGTTCAACACGAATCCACGTAACCTCAGGTCCGTACCCCTCTTTCATCTTGTTTCCCACCGTACCAACTATGGTTTTCACGAACCAATGTCCAGAATGCTACGTAAGGCTAACGGCATGCATTACAATTTTAATTTTCACTTTAGTAGATCCTCTCTGAGAAACGCCCTCCACAATCCCTCTTCCCCCTCTTAACCATATTTCGACCCGCTCACTCCCTCTACCTTCTCTCCATAGTTTTATTTTTTAACTGTTACTTTATAAGACCAAATAAAGAAATAATCAAATCAGTTAGTTTCCTGCTCCCCACTATCTTTTCATTATTATATTACTTTAAGTTTTTAGAATTAAGTGCCATGTAGCTAGTATTAAGCTAATCAAATAAATAAATAAATAAATGTTTATCCAAAGTTACACAGGGCATTGCTCTCTTGCATTATTACAAAATAATAAATTCTGGATTTTTTGTATATCCCTTGAATTGGAGATTACAATTAGACTTGCCCTATAGAAGCCTCAATGGTTGACCAACTGATATGAAGTGAGCAACCGAAATATTTCAATATGGATCCATGAAACTGTTCGGTTAGTCCTATAAAAGCTTTGATTGCCAATTGAAAAATTTAAGAAACTTTTGGCTTAACCCTTTTGCTTTAAATTTTATTATAAAATTCTAGATGTGTAATTTCGTTTGTCAACTTTTTGTCATCAAAGTTTGGCTAACACTTTTCTAATTTCTGTTAAAGCGAGAAAAGGAAAATTATAATCTTTTTTTTTTATTTCTTTGTTTGGTAAGTTCTTTATCGAATTTATATATGTATCTATGTACACTGGAATAAAATACATTCCCGAAACCAAAAATGTATTTAATTTACACTAGAATGGGACACAATATCTCTTTCTAGATGGAGGCTATCCATCGAGTTTCTTGTTTACTTATTTTTATCTATTTTTTGTTTTTTTTTAACTTGCGTAAGGAAGATTTATTATTCAAGTTGTGACAGTTCAACTTCGTGGTTTACATATTTACCACGATATAAGCCTACGATTGAACAAAGTTGTTACTTACACAACAAACAAATTTATTTTCTACAAGATAAGCCAAATTAATCTCGATTTAGTGTCAAAATACTTCAAAAATCAGGATCAACTTTTCTTATTTTAATCAGTATTCCTCCTACTTATGGATTCAGAATATATCTAATAAATCCATGGATCTTCGATAGTACCCTTTTTGTAAATCACATTTAAATCTCTATATCGGACGGAATAAATAACTTGTAATCAAAAAATAAACAAAACAGTTTGCATTCTGTTTGAAATCTTTCGCAGGATACCCTATCAGCTTAAGTAGGAGTAGCATTATGAAATTTGTAATTTAAATGTAACTTAAGCTACATGGGTTAATGTTTGTACTTTACATTTTCTGTTTCACTTTCTCTCAAATTTTAGTATTTCGGTAAAAGGATTTAAAAGTCGTGGTGGTTGGAAATTACCACCGTTCTTCATATTCAATTCTCTGTGTTACCAGCTTTGCTTCATAATTAATACATGCTATGATGAAATGAGAAAAACACGGACTACGTATCTAGTTTTTTTTTTTGTATATAAATACAAAAAACTCGCATGACATTGATTTTTTTATACACATCTTTGCCCTCACGTTTTATTGAACCTTTTTTGTAGTGACATGATAGTGGCAGTTTATTTGAAGGATTGCTGTTTGATTGAAAAGGATTTGAATTTGATTTAGATCCTTTTCCAATGTTCTGGTGAACTGAAATCGATGTTATTTTTTTACAAATAGTCATTCCATAGCTGTACGATTTTTTAATCCCATTTCAAAAAATTGTGTAATAAAAGTATTGAAGCAGAATGTATTTTTAAATTCGTGAATTACCATGGAAGATTGCAAACTCTGTTCTGCAGATGGTTTGTTAAGATACACTTAAATAGAGACAGTGCTCATTATAGGGATTCTTGAACTTTAAATTATGAAAATGAAGTTTGACATCTGATAGCACTTCATTTCTGGTGTCCACATAGATCCCAGAATCTTCTGTCGTATTCTCGAAAAATGTGAGCAGTGAAATGGGAAGTGTTTGATGTTATCTTCTCCTTCCTCGCATTTTAAGCAATCAGTGGGTCTGTGATCTACAAATCCCTTTGCATCGTCCTATTGGTTGTTATTTCAGCCATTGTCAGTGCAATTTCTACCACATTTTCAGGGTTTCACTTTCAGTTTTCTTGTTTCCCGTGGCACCTTCGTGGGCTTGTACCCAGATCAGACGAATGTGATTGTGATTGGCAAATAGGTTAAATTTTAGTCTTGCGGTTGAATGTCCTCTCTCTCACTCTTCCCAGATCCATCAATTCTTCATTGGGAAAGTTAAAAACTGACTAATATCTATTTGATAAAGTGTTTGATGTGTTCTCATTGACTAAAACCACATCTCCAGCGTTGTGCAGTAGCAGTGACTTCTCTGGATAATCGTCTCAGTATACAAAATCCATACACATGTTCTATCAAAATGGCTCTTTCGGCTAAATTGAATAAATAAACTGTACCCTTCCTTATTCAATCTCAAGACTGCATACAATTTTTTATCTTGTTTCGATTCACTCTATCCAGCCTCTGTATTTCCCCTTTTTGTGTGGTCTTCTTATCATATCACATGATTTCTTCCAGATAAGGAAGTGCACTCCTTGTCATACTACTTGCTGCCAATTGCATTCCAAAATAGTTCCAATGCAATCTCCGGTAGAGGGATATGATTTTCTGCTCAAGTTCATTTCAATTCCACCTACTTTATCAGTTTCGACTCTTCAATAATACCACCTATCAACTAAGTAAAACATCTACACTAACCGGAAAGACAATCTTCAGACACATCTCCAGCAAACATAATCAGAAATGGATTCGGGTTCAACTAGAACACATTCCCATTTTCAACACTTCACTGTTATCCTTGCATCGGCTAATTGAAATCTCCCTCTCGAAAACAAAGCTAAATATTTCATCCATCATCACGTGTGCACTCAAATCAGTTTCAGTTCACATCTCTAGCATTCCCTCTCAAGCCCAGTCGCAGTGATTCATCAATAAACTTCAATTTCAATCCAAGTAGCACTCGGGGAACAGGATTCTCTGAGCATTTCACAGCTGCATTATTCCACCCATCCTGTTATGCAGGCACCCATCAATACCAAGTGCTTCAATAAATTTTCATAATTGATCGATGAATTTGCGTGTAAAATAGAATTTATTTTCCTTCCCACCCACACAAAGGAACAGCGAAGGGTTGGTTACACTGATTTACCAGTCAGCATCGCCACCCACTTCCTTCATCAGTGTAAAAGCTTAAACGAGTGTAACGACTGTGAAGCATTGTTCCGCGAAAGAATGAATGAATCCTTTATGTGACAATCGTTCCTTTTCACTCGTTGCTCGTTGTACACGTACACGTATCGTTGCCATTCAAGTGTGTGCTTCCTTTGTGGAGGGTTGATAAAAAGAATCCTGGAGGCGAGAATATGTTTCTTGAGTGCTTTGTCAAAGTTTTCATTTGAAGACGCTAACGGGGCGACTTCAAGAAATGAGCTGTGACTTTCTTGATATAAGGCTTCGTATACATCAATTTTTTCTAAATTTTTTTTTTTTCAGATTTCATATGTGTGTCGGGAATGAGGGGTCGTAGTGTATATCAACGTCATTGACGAGAATTTTGTGACTTTTGACACCCTTTAGAGGAATTTGTAGACACTGATGAGTGGGTAGGTGGATGAGACTTCGTTTTTATTTGCTGGTTCATTGTCGTGCAATGAGCGTACATTTTTGACATTCTTTCCTTGGTATTTTATGTGGATTAAATATACTCTCTTGTTATTCGGAGTGGATGACGAAAGGAATCTGTGCCATTATAAGGATGTGCGTGCAAAAGGTGATGGAAAAATTAATTAACGCGTTGATGGCACAATGAAGTGTTTATCACACAGTAGGTTATGAGATGACATATGAAAGCTCAGCAAGAAAATTAGTTCAGTAAATGATCTACTGCAAACTAGAAGGTCAAGCTAGCTATGTTCTAACTATGAGTAATTGAGGTTTGCGTTAAGAGTTGATGACATATTGTTGTAATAGCTGATTGACAAATAGATTCTTCCAAATATTCATATTTTTCACACAAATGAAACAGATCTACAGTTTTTATTGCCGACTCCGGACGACTAATTGCTTGGTGTCGCAAGCAATCGTTGGATGATTTTGCTGAAGCTTAAATCTATGTCAATTTGCTTAGCAGTTCAGCTCACTAACCATTTAGCCATTACTGAATTTAACTTGATCTAAAGTAAAATATTTTCAAGAATTGTCAATGATATCAAGCTGCCAAACAATCGATTTGTATATTCGGTTGAGTGGGCACCAGTCAAATCAATGGAAGCAGTATTTCATAATAAATCCGAACTCCTACGTTGTGTAAGGTTACGTATGGGGGTAAGTGCACCCAGAGCAACGTGCCTACAAGTGCGAAGTTCACTTCGCTTTGTTTTGTGATACCATTTCTAACATGTAATCCGATAACGTCCGCATTACTTACTCTTTATAGAGTTGCATCGAACTCCTTGTTTCATCTACATACCCTGGATTCAAGGCAAAAACTAACTTTATCAAACTTTTCAGCGTTTTAAAACTGACGAACCAACTTAACAAAACTTTATTAAGACAACTCACTTCAATTTGCTCCAATTAAGCACATCAGCCAAAACCAAAACTTTTCCTATTGTTTACCGCCTAACCAGACCCAAAGTAGACAATTTGTCCTTGTTAAGCTGCACGAAAAAATTTCCTTTTTGAAAATATTTTCCCCATAACAGATGAACTTCGGTTGATGGGAAACACATGCTTTTCCATGACCTCTACAGCCTACACTCTATAAGCGTTTCCTATTATTTCAGAAAGGCCTACATCAACAAAAATTGAAAACATGTTCCCGACAATAACGATCAAAAACATGTAGGGAAATTTTTATTTTTTCCCAAACAGAGTCGCAACAACAAGCAAATGGAAGAAAAAAAAAAACATAACTGCATATACGTAATGAAACATCAACCAAACCGCCCCCAACCCATATCCTGCAAACCAATTCCGCCGCTCACCACTCCAAAGTGCCCGCTCTATGATGAATAGGAATAAATTATCATCCTCATGTTTACAGATACATTACTTTCCGAGTGAGTGGGTGAGCACAACGAGCGCGTCGTGATATAACTCCCGCGTACTTGTGTTACAATATCCCCTCAGCCAACATGCATCGCATCCACACATACAAACAAACGCTGATAAGTGAACTGACGGACGAGCAGACGAGAAGAAACAAAAAAGTAAAACGAATGAAGGAAAAACTGAATCGTTTGCCGTAATTTGATAAATTGGTGGCAAAAGGAAATATGCAGGAAAGTGGGTGGAAAGCAGGGTACAAACAGGATGTGCTGTTTCCTCGAAATGCAACCCGTACAAAAATTGCAGTGCACACTCTCGTGACTGAGACAAAGTAGATGGATGAGATAGCTCCCGTCAAATGACCTTGTCAAGTCAGCATCGTCATTCGCTGTGTGTGTAATGTTAAAGTATCTGAATGGCTTGGCTTATCTCAACACTTGCGCTGATTAGCTGCAAGTGTGAGGATGTGTTCAGTGCAGTACGGAAGCAACTAATCGTTTATCTCTTTTCCACATTCATTGTCAAAACCTACCGCAATCCTGAAGAGATTAAGTGTGAGTGTGTCAACTGAATGGTTGGAAGGTAGTGAATCCTTTCGAAAATTTTACAGACCGGAAGGGATGACTGCTACGACAATGTCTAACTGCATTAAAGCGAGTGAAAAATGTCATTTCAAGGATTAGGGTGGCATGAAGTGCTATCATTATACAGCAACGACAGCAGCATATGGCAGCGGACGTGTCCAAACTAAGTTTCGAGTTACAAATCGATGCTCATAGCTACATTTTACCACCAGAGCCGGCACAGTGTGATTAAGGTCATTTCTAATTGACTCGAATCTCCCTTCTAGTCATGGAGATGCGAAGTGAATAACCCGACAGCATGATGTCAGGGTAGTTGACATCTACGCCTGAAAGGCTTTTGTTGGACACAACTTAATCAAACTTGGGTCGAAATCTTGTCAATTGAGTTGTGTAAGAGCTACCGACATTGGATTTACGAGTTTTTGTCGATGAGATGGAAGGCAAATTGATTTACGAAAATTGGTAGACGAGTATAAGTGATAAAGAGTAGTTTACGTATCCTGCATCATAATGAATATTGGAAAACTTAATTCATAGATAGTAAAGATGTTAATGCAAAGGATATACGTATGTTTCAACTAATAATACAGCTCGATAATAAAAAATAAATCTCTTATAAAATATCAAAACAAGTTCGAACTGCAAAGATAAGTATTGATGTATACATTTTTCATATTTGAGAGCTATAATCTTTTGTTATTCAAAGGGGACGGACTCACCAATTGGTTTCATCAATTTTTTTGAAAACATGACCAAAAATATCACTTACTACTTTTTTATATACAGCTTCTGCAACATACACTCCGAGGACCACTCGAAAACTGATTACTGTCCTTGTACACCATAAGGCAGACGTCAACAAACAGGAATGATAACGGGAGTGACTTGTGACATTTATTACAGCTGTCACAAGAGCGTACACATTTAATCAAGTTTTGAAGTATGGATACTCGTACTCATTGAATGTCAAGCATTTTTTGTTTACCCCTGGCATGATTGACTTGATTTTTGATGAGATTCTCGCACGTAACCCGGTTTATTCAAAAGTACAAGTAACGTAAATATACATATGTTTAATTGTTTTAAATAAGTGATTTAACGGAATCGCGAAAAACTTGAATCTATGAATAAGTCCGTACTTATGAAATGGGGTAAAAATCTTGAGCATGGATGAAGATTAATATTGTGAGACCTATGATCACTCTACCATTCTAAAACTGACACCTTTGCACCTCTTAACTAAGAAAATAGCAAATAAAACTATCCAAAACATGGCAAAGGAGGGAATCAGCTCAAATTTGAGACAAACTGGAGCAATAAATCCTCAGAATACAGTTTGGTCAACCACACATTCAGGTGGTAGACAGACGGCTAAAGAACTGAGGAGGGAACCGATGCAGGGTTTTCAGACCAAGAACAAGGCTAAACGAATCCATGGGCAATTACAACAGGGCAATTACAACAGTACATTGTTAGTATTATAGAAGAACATAGAATATAGAACATTTTTGTAATCTACTACAGCAACCTTAAGCTATTATTTCAAACTTTTGGTGATTGTATAGGTTACGAAAATCTATGCACATAAATCCAAGAAAATGTATAATAAATCAAGTTGTCTAAAAATAATGTTTCCTTTAATGACATTCTCCATCGAATCATAATAAGAGCTATGCCGTCCAATCCGCCCCGAACCCAATCAATTTGTCCATAATTTTCTAAAAAAAAAAACAAAAGTTATCACCATTAAAATACGAACTTTCCTAAACACTTTCAGCCTTATAAATTCGACTATTATAATACTTTGTCTCCAACGGAACTGAAGTCTATACCATAACCACGCCCTGAAAGGACGTTAATTCCTTTAATTTCGGTCAAATTCTCCTCCTTCCTTCCGTTCTGTGGTCGCTTCACAATACTTACATAGAGCCCTTCACTATTGAAAAGAATCTGTGAAGACAACATTACACTAATTGGCTTATTTTATATTCGAGTCATCAAAGTGGCAAAATAGTGGAAACGACCGTGCTTGTCAAGCGACGGAATACTAATGGGGGTCCTAGATAGAGCGGGATAGATATGTCGGTCAACATCATTGGTGGTGCACTGAAATTATGTTCAAATTAATGCTTGTGTCTTCAAGAAAAGTCCTCAAGAAGCAGAATGAACGTCAGGGAAAAAAAAGAACAAAAAAAGGAGGTAGAGGAGAAGATAAATCGCTTAATGGAGTGTCATTAGTTCTTAATGTCGTCTTTGTCTGTTGAAGATGGAGTGAGTGGCCCGGTATAGCATGGTATAGGTATTACCAAAAATAATGAGTAGTAACTTTTTTTTTTTTGGTAGAAGTTGTAAATAAATTCAGTTTGACAAGATAGTGAGATGATTAAGGACGCAGATAACACCAAATGAACGCACTAAATCGAAACAAATATTTCATGTCCTTGATGCCGGTTATTTATTAGTATTTGAAACGTGAACCATAACTACTAAAGTGTAGTTTTGATAGCGAAAACACGTGTTGACATAAGCCCATTAAGGGTTGATAAAGTAACTTATAGTGACACTCGTATCTGATGTTAACTTAGCACGCGTAAAATCGAATGACATCTTGCAAAACAGTAAACACTATCGAGTATGGTGTTCCATAAATAGAGTAAAAATGAATGTCAGAAGTTGACAACAAACATGTTAGGAACTTTGAACAAAAAATGATAGAAACTCAAATTGCTGTAAAAATCCATTAAAAAAAAACGGCCGGAGCGCTTTGAGGATCAGTCAGTCAAATAACTGGAAAGTTGATGTCATATAAGAACGCATCTCGATGTGAAATGAATCACAGCTCGACATAAGAACCAATAGACCATGCCATACGACGAAGGAAATAACAGTGGATCGGCCACACCTCTTGCGAAATATGACCTGCAATATAATTCATTGACCAGTGCAGGAAGAAGAACTGTCAAAGTAATTTGAGTTGGGCTGGAGGAATCTGCCAAGCATCGCAGAACTTCGAACACAAAGATGCGCAAGCGTCGTTGACGATCTGTACCCCAAGAGGGATTCTAGGAAATTGGTTAAATAAGTTATCAATCCAACAATCTCACGTAACCTTAATACAGTAAAAGCCCTTTAATTCGGAATTCTTTAATTCGGAAAACTCGTTTATTCGGAAAAAAAAGATTTTTCCGAATAAATGAGAGTCGGTTTTCAATTTTTTTTATGTAAAAATTAAATTAAATTAGCAAAAATTAAATAACGCAATGATTGAACACGTATATGTAACAAATAGATCTCAAATATGTAGATAGATAGATAGTTTGATTTATTATTCTTTCTTTTCTATATGTTTCACAATTAATTTACATAAATCGTTAAGCATGGCTTTGCTGTCTGCCCGATTGACATATTATTGAAGATTAGTAAATAATAAATATTAAGAAAAAAGATGTATACATGTGTATTTAAATACCTATTTTTGTTTTTAAAAGGCTTCAATTATTATTTGTTTTCGATAAGTTATTGCTGCTTTGTAATAATTGAAAAGTATCTCATCACTTTCGCAATTAAGGAGTGCTAAGACTTCTACTTCCGACTTTACGTCGCTGCCTAAAAACTTCCTTCGTACTTCCCTTAGAATAGGACATTTTCCAATAAAATGGATGACGTCTTCTCTCTCCGACATGTTGCATAGATTGCAGTAAATAGGTAGATCCGTACGATGTGGAATGTAATTAAGCCCTACCAACTCCCCTCGCAGTTTAAGGATCGATGAAATATGTTCCTGACTGTTTTCGTTTTTAAAGTAATTGCGCTCACACAAATAATGGTTTAAGACTCTATATACTGATCTATGAACTGAGGATGTCGCCATATTAACCTAGTCTTCTCTTTGTTTTTCGTCTACTTTTGCTATGAGGTCATAGAGTGCATCTTTGGAGTATCTTTCGTTTCTTTCCAGTAGGTAGAGATCCGCTCCGCAGTAAGCCGCAAGCTCTTCTAGTTTCCTATACAAGGTTTTTCTTTCGATAATGTTCCTCGCTATAACTATAGAAGCCTTTCATCTGACATCTAGAACTTTCATTATGCAATCCACATGTAACTTTAATGTTCTGATGAATAACGGCGGCAATCCTGTTTCTCGGTATACCATATAATTGGGTAAATGAAAGCATCTTTTTATGCAATCTCAAATATGTAGAAGTCGGAACGAATCATCAAATGAGTCCGGGCAATTCACATTGAGAATTGAGAAAAACCATTAAAAAAAATTGTATTGGGGGAATCCCGGTAATCCGCATTTAGATGTTGTTTGAGAAAACACCAGTACAGTTTAAGTTGGCGATTAATGTAAATCGTAGTCCTTAAGCACAAAGTTGATACATATTTCTGCATAAATAAAAATTCATTATAATTCAGGTGAAAATGTCAGTTAAATGTTTTTAGTTACAAAAATGAATTATAATAATTTTTATGTATTAAAATAAATTTTCATTTTAAGTTCTTACATTTTTTCATCAATAGGAACGCTTTTTAGTGCATAAAAAAAAACTCTCATTAATTCGGAAAATTCGTTTATTCGGACTCATCTTCCCCCCAACCATTCCGAATTAACCGGCTTTCACTGTACTTATACATTTCGATTTTTTTATATTATTAAGTCTTCTATCTTCGGTTCAGCTTAAGTACATGCACCAATTCAATTAAAGAGCTAAAACTGTTCAACTATTCAAAAACTTCAACAGCAGAAATTGAGCTTAAATATCAAGAACGGATGGAGATTGAATAACGAGAAAAATAAACTAGGCCGTTGACAAACCAACCTCATTTTCTACTCCTCTCAAGTTTTACAAATGATTTTCATAATTTAATTAACCTGAGTTTGTCACTGGTAACGATACTGGGTATAATGATTCGCTAAAACCCTCTGACAATCTCCTATAACTTTTTTAATCTCGATAAATACTTACAACAAATTAAATAATAAGTTTATTACCCCTTCCCTGAAATCGAGCACATCATTTTGTTTTAACTCAAGTGCATTGGATCTAATGTGACAAACTTCAATTGCTGTGTAAAGTCCATTATTAAAGGATTAAACAACTCCAGGAAAGCACCATGATACACCAGTCGTCCTAGTTGCCAACTTCTTCGTGCACTTTGACATGAAACTGAGAAAGTTTGCCACCCCATTTCCAAGTTATTTAATCTTATTTTATGTGTAGTTGAATAGCTCTTTCATCTAAAACAATAGATTGCCACCCTCTGCGTTTTATGCCACTATCTGAATTTATCTGTTCAGAAAAAACAACAAAAGAATTTTAAAAACGTCATCTCCTGCTGAATTTAATAGTGAAATATCTCAAACTAAATTTTAATTTATTTCCTTAACCTTGTCATTTCACGGTATTGTTTCACAGATTTTTCACACCTCATTTGGACATCCGATGGATTATTCCACCGCAAAACAATGAGCAGGGTGAAAAATTTTCAAATTTTGTTTGCTTTTCACATTTCCGTTTTTCTTCATTGATTCGGATAAAGAAAAACTCGTTAACTTTTACAATGGAAACGAAAATGACAGTCATCACCATCAAGCAAGACAAGGCACCTACATACAAAGTAAAATAAAAAATAAAAAATCGAACTCCAAAATAATAGAATTTCCAGTAGAACACCGAAAGAATACAGATACGTATTTTATAAACGGTGTTTGATGTGCAAGATGTGACCCCAGGATGTAGTTTGTCATGATCGAGATGACGGATTTCAATTTGCAATTGAACAAAACGTAATCGAAAAAGTTTTGCCCACATTTTTGTTGTTCTTTTATTTTGGAGAGGAAAAGTGTGCAACTTAAATGCACATGTAGAAGTACTTTTCTGTCAGTTTAACAACTTTAAGCACACACGTAAATATTTCCTTGTTTTAAGAGAAATAATGCAGAAAATTTAAATTCTAAACAAATAATACTCTTATTACGTGCATATTTATAATTATGGGATGTGGATGTGTTTTTCACTTCGATTTACGATTCTTTTAATTTCTAATTTTATTTTTCACGAGTAATAACGTTCGTAGTCGAAGGCTTTCGATACTCTGGCTACACAACTAACTTGTAATTTTGTTTATAAGTAAAGTTGAGATTATATTTAAATTCGAGGTGGGAAATGATTCGTTATTCTATGGGCCTTTTGTGACATCCTCTTATTTGAAGCTCATCCATTATGCCAGAGTTAATGATAAATCTGACTTTGTCTTTGGATGAACTGGCTGTTATGTCCTCCGTTTCACTATTCTAATGAGGTAGTTACAATGAATTGTTCTGTAGACTTTTCGTCTTCATTGCACATCCTGCACATGTTATCCTACGCTATTCTCATAGTTTTGAGATACTTTTTAAATCCATCCAGCAATGTTGTGCTTTTTCTTTTAAGTGGTCATCGAAACTGCTTTAAACAGTACTTAATGATAAACCATTGAATAGACTTGGCATCATTAAGGGCGAATGCCGATCTTTGGAGCCCTTTAAACTTGGCTTGTAGTCTTCGGTTGAGCTTTCTTCCGACATACAGATGCAGAATTCGTGAATACATACCTTACTATTAAGCTCCAGTATTTACTGGTCTTGGTTTGTGTTATTTTTCTTTTCTCGTTCTTTTTTCACAAAATAGCTCGCAACCTTAAATATAGCACAAATCTCCGCCCTGGGGAAAGTGCAAGCCGCCGAAATCATCTGTCAAAATTTGAATACATACATTCTTTATCCGACTCTGAGTCCAGTGAACCCAGTAGTCCTAATTCTAGAAGTATTGCGTCAGATATTCCTGTTAAAGGATATTCCTCGCGCAAGATCCTCAAAACCCAAAAAAATCACAATAATTTTTCACGGAAGATGGCTTCGATATGTTCGACAATGATGTAGAAATCAGGATCATCACCCCTTAACCATTGCTTCAAAAATATAGCGAGGTGGGTTGGTTGCAACCGATTCAAGTCGCTTTTTGAATTCTGCTTATTGAAAACAAAGTCCCATAACTTCTTTCAGTGACAAGCTCCATATGTTACAGTGCCAGAGAACTCACAGTGCACTAGCCACTTTAAACAAAGGCGCTCTATTCTTAATTGGCGAATGGGACTATAATGCCTTAAAGTGCTGGAAGAGTCAAGTGCCTCTTTCCAGTAAAGAGAACAACTTCATTTGTAAGAAGGTTGGTTGACGGCTGATGTTATAGGAATGGGCTTACAATCACATTTGGAGCCGTTTGCTTCTCAGAGCCAGCACTTCGCTGAGAAACACCTACAAATAATATGGCAATGTCATCCGCATATGCCTGAATTCAAATGTTGCAGAGAGTCAATCAGAATTCACCATAGCAGTGGAGGTCAAATGCTACTCTGCAGACGCCCTCGACTTACCCCTGAAACTGGACACTTTAACTGCAAAGAAAAAAAAAATAATCCTTTCCCAAAGAGACTAGCTCACTTTCATCTTCCAATCAGCTTAATCAAAAAGAAAATTGAAAATTCCTACGTAATCCAATATTTCTTTTAAAATATAAGGTTCACTACGTGAATGGACTAATCCCCATCAACATTGAACTTCAAAGCAAAAAAAGGCAAAAAGCAATTAAATCCAGTCGAGCTCTGTCCCATTATCCCACCATTGTCTTCTTGGATTGTTACGCTTTCACGCTGACCAGATCAGAAAGCTTCCCCCCTCCACTTCAAGGATATCTTTATTTATTCATTTATTATCACCATTAACCCTGGATATACCGTGAGATAGACCAGATGGTTGTAAATTCGAAAAAAAGGTCATGTCAACTAAGTAATAAATAAATTTCATTCAACGTAAATGAGAGGATAAATGTTTCGAAGTCCCTATTCTGTCAACAAACGAATTTATGCTAAGTGGATTCATATGTCTAACGGTTGAAAATAAACAGCAGCACAGGTGTGTTATAGTATAACACCGCAGGTGCCCCCACATAGTTTTCTACCCCATTCCTCCCTAAAGATATTATTTATTTGATTTTACAACCCAGATTTCTATTTTCCCAGACATGCCACGTACTCCAAAATCCTTTACCCAAACACGAAGGAAACAATAGAATCGAATGAATAATTACTGACACCTCAAAGGATCAAAATGTGTCACACCAAGAAACATATCATTTACTCTGCAAGAACACAAATAACGTTGATTCCACTTACCGTAACGTAATTTAAAGACACGTTCTTATCCTTGAATACTTTTCCTCAAGGAAGGACGAGCGAACAATTGCTAAAAGTAATTTACTTTCCTTTTTTGCAAATTGAATGAGAAGCCTCAAAGAAACGCAACCCTTTAGAAGATCAGAGAATAACCAGCCAAAGTTAACAGGATTAAATAATCCTCTCGCCAGAGGCTGTCAATTTTTCTTTCTTTAATTTTCTGAGAGCAAGAGAGAATTGCCAACTGATAAAAGCCTGAAGCGATGAAATTAGCACGTCATTTATTATGTGACACCAAATGGGACGAGAAGAGTTAGGAACATTCCAATTACGTCCTACGCCAGTACAGCGCAACCCCCCGACTCTACTCATAAATCGTAAAGCATTTGACTTAATCACAAGCACGCTCAGAATGCCTAATTCATGACACTCCACGGCAAGTATAAGCCGTACAAGTATTTATCCATTAAAACAGCTCTTGAGCCCATCAGACTTCTCCTGCTTCAGTAGGGTAAATTAAGAATAAGGATATATTCGGTGCCCTACGGAAGAGAAACAGCTCAACATTCACCGAATACTAAGCGCATTAACTGGTTATTTATATTTTAAGGAGACAAGGACAAAGTGGATGTACGTTGTGTGTGTGTGTGTGTCAGTTGGAAGGCGGGTCAGGATCAGGACACTTTTTATTTGTGCGCAGAGAATTACCACTTTAGAAGACGAACGAAAAGGATTTCTCTGGTGTGACGACTGACGGTACTTGTAGTTTGAAGGAGTTTCCAGACCATTTGGCACTCCATTCGAATGGAAAAACCTCGAAAAACGCGATTTTCACTACCACAACCAAGTGATTGAAGATTTATTTCACATTCATCTAATGCTCTTCAATTTTGCACTTAATTTTCCAGAGGGAACTCTCCATCGAAGCTGTTAGAAGAGCATCTTTGGAAGTAATGATATACAACTTTTATAGATGCCATGGCACTGGCACTTGTCTGAAGAGTTAATGGGAATTCCTAACTCCTAACGGATTCAAATCGCGTATATAATTCGAAATGATGTGTTATGTGTGCAGTGGTCGCTTCCTCGATAATGGATTCCGATGTTAGGGATGATGGCTGCTTGGATAGAATGGCAAGCAAAGTAATGGCGTGCGGTGTGTTTGTGTGAACGTAATGGGAAAGGCTATTAAATTCTGGCAAGGAATGAGTGTTATTTTTCAATTCTGTTCGACAAGCGTTGCCTATCATTCAAATTTTCCAAACAGCTGGCCATTGACGTAAATGTTATTAATTAAATATTACTCGTAAGTAAAGGATCAACAATTGAAAGGGGTTTGCTTGCACCCATTTTAATAGCTGCGGTCATTTGGGGATTTTCCTTGAAATTCAATTCATGTCTGTTTGAATTAAAGGAAATTACCTATCAGTCTGGTAAAATCAATAGATCTGAAGGTCAGATTTATTGATAGTCACTTGGTAAGAATCGAAACTTTACACTATAGAATAAGCTCTCTTTATTGGGGGCTGTCATACTATTTCAATTAACTTTTTGGCTGACATATAAAGCAAATCTAAAAGAATGTATCATTGTCAAATCCTTGCCTAAATGCACACTTCTTCTGAACACTATACTCATTCTTTGACCACCACTGACATTGTATTTAACAAAGGTGGGCGTCAAAAGGTCAAATCATCATACAATCATAAATTTAAAGGTGTGGTCGCCTCTTGATGTATCTCGAAAGAGTAAAGAAAGGCAACATTTCGATTGGATAGCTCTAGAGATATGTAAGGGGGTGTAGTGGTGAACATCATCGCTTAGTCACGCTCAAGCTTCCAGGCTCAACTAACTACTGCTGTCACGAAAATCGACCAATTGCAAAAAGCTGATGTCAACTCTCCTACATAGGCATAACACTGCCAGTAGTGTGATCATATGACTTGAAAAGTAATGAATAATAATGATGGAAATCTACTTCAAATGGAAACTAACTTCACGTCAAGTGGTAAATAAATTCACTTTCATGATGTGAAATAATTTGACTAGACATTTTTTGAAGCTATTGCCTACCGCTTTGGTCCTTTCATGTCCTAAGTCAGTGAGAAGCAACAAGTTTTTATTATTAGCACATTAGAAGTTAGTTCCCATGTAAAGTTAAGAGTCTTTCATTAAGCGCTCTTATCTTAAAATTTATATAAAACGAAGTGTGTGTGAGATACCATCGACATTTTTTATTCGTTTGAAAGGCCTATCGATGCCATTAAATATGGAATATAACATCGTTCAAATGTCCGCCGCGACTTCTCTGGGTAGCGCTCATCCGAAATGTCCAATTTTCCATGGCTCTGGCGCATAAATCAGGCTGAATTTGACCGATGGCATGGGTTATGTTTGCTTTGATGGCCGCTATGGTTTGTGGCTTATTCGCATGGATCTGCGACTTCAGAAAACCTCACAAGAAAAAATCTGACGGGGTCAAATCGTACGATCTCGGTGGTCAGTTCACATCACCTCCAAGTGAGATGACCATGCCCTCGAATCGCTCGTGCAGAATTTCCAATGTGGCGTGAGCTGTGTAGCACGTAGCGCCGTCTTGTTGAAATCACATATCGTTGGTATCCATATCATCCAATTCAGGCCAAAAGAAGTTGGTAATCATCGACCTATAGCACTCGCCGTTGACGGTGATGGCCTGACCAACTGACAGCCCAAAATCTACACCAAACAGTGACTTTTTCGGGATGCATCGGACGTTTTTGTTTGTTGACGTACCCATTCATCCAGAAATGGGCCTCATCGCTGAAGATGATTTTTCGATGAAAATTAGGGTCAGTTTCCAACTGCTCCAGAGTCCATTCAGCGAGCACACGTCGTTGTCTATGGTCGTTTGCCTTCAGCTCCTGGTTCAGTTGAATTTTGTACGGGTGCAGGCTCAAGTCACGACGCAAAATTTGCCAAGTTGTGGTCTGCGAAAGGCCGAGTTCTTGTGAGCGACGCGAAATCAACTGCCTCGGATTCTGCTGCACACTCTCACGCACATCGGCAGATCTTGCGTTTATTCGACGTACAGGTGTTGGTTGATTATTTACTGAACCAGTGGACTCAAATTTATCCATCACACTGCTAATAGTCCTCTCGGAAAGACGATTATGGCGACCGTAAAATGTGCGAAGCGAAGCGCGCGGAACAGAACACCCACTTTGATATAACAATTTTATTATTTGCATGCGTTGTTTAACGCTATATCTCTCCATGGTAATTTGGCAAAACAGATTGAATAAATGACAAAAAATTTGGCAGATGAAGCTTCAACAATATGGCCGCTATCAACTGTCAAAGTTCGGAAGCACCTATTGGAAGACCCTTTACAAGCTTACAAACATAATTTTTCGAAAGACACTTGAAAAAAATTCTCCAACTTACTAAAATTATTTAATTCGATTTAAAGGAGATTAATTTACATGTTTTTATTATTTTAAATTGAACAAATTCTAATAAGATATTTTTCTCAAGCAAAAGTTTGAACCTGCTTTGTAAGATTTCAGGCACCTCTTTGAAATCATTATTTTAAATGTTTTTTTATTATTGATGAACATGCTACAATCAGTGCTTTCACATTTCCTAATTGGTTTTCGAACAAAAAAAGGAAACAAAATAAACACTTTACTGCAGAGCAGAAAAACAGTCCAACCGCCTCTAGCGACATCGTTTACAGATCACAAACAGTGGAAAGTGCTCCACGAGCACTCAACAAAGTACACAGCACAGATGAAACCGAACCCCAAGCGGAAAAGAAAAAAAATCCTCCATTCTTAAGTACAAGTAGGATTTGTACTAGTTGACCAAAATGCAGTAGTTGTGGCAGTAGCTCAGACGCCCTTATCCTCAAGTTGCGTTCTTTCAAAGTTACCGTAAACATCCCCGTTTAACATTTTTTTTTCGATTTTCCAGCTCCTTTGCTTTAACCCCTCCATTTCCCATTTAAGGAGCGAAAACACTTTTGACTATTTTAATCACTTCTTGTGGGCTTCGTCGTTGTAGTCCTTGTACAACTGCAAGGATAATCCAAAATCTTGAATTGCATTTGTAGTGCGCTACAACATCATTGGAAACCTCTTACGGATGCAGAGACTAGCTTTCGCGTTGAAAAAAAAAAGGTCAAGTGCAGATCACGCAAGAAATTGACGTTCGCTTTGTGTGTGTTCGGAGTGAGCAAGGAGCCCGACCGGGCGATGCAAGCAGTCGGAATGGCTGGGAATTAATTAAGGATACAAGCACGTAGCCGGAAGGGGCTTTCTTTGTGTAATTGCTGGTGAATTTGTGCTAATAAATTGAATTTTTAAATGGAAGTCTCCTTTCTAGATCATTCCTCTATTTTCATCCTTCGGTAGGGAGTTTTGCGGCTCGTGCCATTGAGTGCTCTAGTCTTAACACATGAGCAGGATTTTCATAAGTACCACACTATGTGGGTGTTCCAAGTTTATCTTTTTAATTTATCTTTATTGCAAAAATGTGATGCCATTGGCAAGAATGGTTTGTTCTTGTTTACAGTTCCTCTTCTTCATCAATTTTTCAGATAATTTCGGGCAGCAATAGAAAAGATAAACTTAATCCAATAAAACGTATTCATGTGAAGGATGTGCATCTGGTGAATATCAAAAGACTTGATCCTTCCTGAGGCTGCTTTCACATTCCACATGGCACTGCCACTAAGGGCATACAAAGGGGACAGATGCTGTGACAGGGTCCCATGCAAGTATAAAATATAAATGAATGTATGCATGCGAAGCTGCGTCATTCGTGGCCGCGAGGAGTAAGGTGGCACCGAAAATGACAAATGAATAATGTGTGCTATGTGCATTCCAGATGAGGGATAATGTCATTTTGATGTGTCGTCGTTGTGGATTAAATTCATATTTTTCCTTCTTTCTGGGAATTTTCGTGCTTCTGTCATTAATACGAATTACTGGTGTGTCGGAGCACAAGAAATTTGAGATACAAGGTTAATTTTTGCACTTCGCTGTCGCCTTTGTATCCAGGGACGAGTATTTTTATTTTTTCCTTTTGGCTATCAATCATATCTAGTTGCCAACATACATTTGCAACTCATTTGGTAAATGGGTCTGTTACCATGTCCTTGATGTGTATTTTTATTTTGATGAGGAAAGGGATTGAGAACTATAGGATCAGGATTATAAGGGCTTAGTAGTAGATAACCAGCTTTGACCGCACATCTACACTTGTAATGGTAAGGAATGTCCCTTAGGTTAGCTTATGTCCTCCTTCTCAATTATTTTGACTTGGATAAGCTGTACATTTTAACTAATACTACATAAATCACTGGGGAATAATTCGTTGTCATAGGAAAGGATTTCTATGGACTCAAGTACAAAGGTTGGTATGCATGTCTATTTAGTCGACAAAAGTTATTATGTATATACCACCAAGTAAACCATGACTGTCCAGCGTGGTGTTCCAACGTGGCGACAGCAAAAAAAACTATGGCTGTAAGGTCACAGTTTCACTTCTTGTTGCTGATTAAAATATTTTTCCTTCCTTCAGTTCAATTTGCCCTAGAGTGACTAGATTAGATTAACCTACTTTTGATTTGACTGAATATCAGACGGTTTTGTGATAAAAGATTGAGCACCCATATATCCCCATTCGGAGTAGACTTCAAACAGTTTCAGAATAAGCTCAACAAATAAATTTTAACGCAGAAGTCTAGCTATTATCGAATACATTCAATCGAGAATGTATCCTCGTAAAACTTGAAGCTTAACAAACGAGATTATCGGTAGGAAAAGATCTTGTGTCGATGAGGTAGTCCCAGGTGGCCGTGATGAAGGAGCGAGGCTGGATTTCTCTCACCACCCATACGTAGTAAAAATAGATATATAAAACCCCCCATTGCTTCATTTAAATTATTTTCTTCACAAATCAGAGGCATTGGCGAACTGACTTGGTGTTTCAATTTTCAAAGTCATCATAAGTAGCAGCTGCCTTGTCTGCTTATTTTGTTCTGACACCTGAAGTTAGATTTTTACACTTCACTTGACGTAGATGTGCAGTTGCAAGAAGGCAAATATTTATTCGGAATATACAAAATAATAAATTTTATACATTCCGAACTGAACCATACGAAACATGTAAAATAAAATGAACAGATTCCAGAATATGTACAGATAATTTTTATGAAATTCATCGCATTTTCAATTTTTTCTTGGAAATATTGATAATACATTACAGATTCTCGAAAAGAAAACATTAAATTTATATCGCATGTAAGTTCTCATCCTGTTCATCTATAGAACATATTTCCTTATAGATATTGTATACTGTACGTGCATATTGCTTTTGCTGATTTATATCATAGAACTTAACAATATTAACAATTTATGAAAATAAACTTTGCAAATAGAAATTTCACAGTAAGCTTATTCGCTAGCCCCCGCTTTTATTCTACCTAAGTATTCCATTTATACCTATGCATAGTAATGATTGCTATAAATATTCCAAGAATTATCTAGAATAATTTAAAGAAATTTGTATTAAAATTATTTGAATAACTTTTCATTGACTAAATAACATGCAGACAGGCACTATATTCGCATTTATAATAAATTTAATCGTTATAAATTTAAGTAATGACTTTTAAGAAAATTAACTGTTTCTTAGACCACCAAAATTGTCATAATTTAAAACACGAAATAAAAAATATTCTGTTTCAGTGTTATTAAAGTCGAAATAGATACAAATAGATACCAAAGCAAAAATTAATTAAAATATTTCTAAAGTTAATTAGAAACTTCTCCTTTAATCATTCTTCATTTATCCTTGCTCCTTTACCTTTCTACTGAAAATTCCATTAAATAGAAAGAAAAATAAGAACGTATAAGCAAAGAGTCAAGTTCTATTTATAAACCACCTCATCCCGCTTCACAATGTAAACAATCTTATTTCGAAAAAAATAAAAATAAAAAATAATCAAAATGTTAACATTTCTAATTTAAACAGAACATTTTCCGCCAGTGGTTGTTAAGTATTTTCTCAGAAAATAAACACAAAACAAAGTCTCATGAAACGTACAATCGAAAGAAGGCCTGTCTCTCTCTGTACCTAATAACAAAACGTACCTAAATATTTAAAAAAATATATATATGTATACCAAATGAGAAAAGAAATCCGCATTTGTGCGTCCTTTCAAAAATGTCCACAAATATTTCAATTTGTTTGATGGATTTTTCTTTCTTGTTCGGAAAAATTATACGTAGTCCAGCTCAGCATTGGCCCCACCATACACACCTCTAGGGAAAAAGTTACAGTAATAATTTTAATTCTCCTTTTGGGTATTTCTTTCCAATTTTTCAATCGTAATTGAAAATTGATACCGTTAACATTGCGGAAATCAAATCAACAAAAAAATTAATTTTTCATCTTTTACTTACTCTGTTCTAGGTAGCTGGCTTCCTTGGAGAAGAATGAGAAATCCAAAAAGTCTGAGATAGATGTATTCCAAAGAATTCCGTTATAATGGAAATATTATTTCATTTGTTTTCTTCGTTTCCTTTTTTTCTTTTTTGCGTTCCGCTCACAAACACAAACAAAATCGCAGACAAAGTGCACTGGAGCGAAAATTATGATGTATTTTTTCTCATATGCAAAATAATTTTTTTTTTTTTTTTTTAAATCACAAAACTACTTCCAATTTTTTTTTTTTCAGAAATCTGGCGTTTAAAAGGTGGCGTAGCGTGGCGTTTTAACGCCTCAAATAGCAATTATGATAGATTTTCTGTTCTCTGGCTTCAACCCTTATCATGGTTAGGGGGCGCTTGAAATTCTTGCCTTTCTTGTGATTTCTTGTTGATGCACTTTTATTTAATTATTTACACTTCGTTCGTATTTTTGTTTATATTTTCCTGAATTCCTTTTTCGTTGCTTTGTTCTTTCACAGGGCAACCTTCACTGGGGGGTGGGAAGAAGCAGAAAACCGTGTCATAAAAAACAAGGCTTGTGAGTCTGTGTGCATGGGCGGATGGGGAGAAAGATAAATAAATGAAAAAACATAAAAATAATTGATTTTATGTTAAATAAGAAAGAAATCATAACAAAGAGACTGCCAGCGTTCAAGGGCGGGCGGCGGGCGTTAAATAAATAAGAGCAAAACAGAGGAGCAATATGCAGCCAGTAACCCCCACATTTCGATATTTTGATAGCATGGGGGATGACGAATAGAGAGCCGTATGTGTCTTTAAAAAATGTTGACGATGCAATAACTGTGTGGGGGTGACTGTGCTGCGACGAAAAAAAAAAATTCAACTGCCAATATTTCGTGACTACAGACCATGAGGAAGCCTCGGAAATAAAACTCCTTAACAAGTAATGTTAAGTGACCAATAAAAGGTTAAGGACACACTATCGATAAAAAAGATAAGTAATCGGTTTGCGACAATTCCATTGGAATGTTTTTCTACGTGTACACGCGCTATACTTTTGGAATGTACTATCAGATTACTACTACGCAGGTATGCGCTTCGAAATACCACACTTCAAAGCACGTGCTCCGCGAATTAGATTGAACACACGATTCATTAAAATCAAATAAGCGATTGTTGTTGTTTTAACCCACCCCCTTTGTGCTTCAGCTATTTTCAATGCACAACACTAAGAATGTAGTTATTTGTCGAAAAATTAACTTAATACACCCGAGGGTTGAAACGAAAAAACAGTCTATTACGTTGGAAAGCTCAAATTCAACTGACAGTTGTTCGAAGCATTGCCATTGCTAAAGCGAAGCAACCCCCGACAAATTGTTCTGTGTTCGCTTCGAACTTCATCGAACCAAGAGTTCGTTGTTCATACTGAAAATGGGGCGGCGGGTGAAGGATTTGCTCTCATTTGTGGAAAGCCAGCTGCTGTAGCCGAAACAGAGGCATCAATGATTCCAGTGCGATGGTAGTTGATGGAACATTTTCAACGGAAGTCGTAAAGGGGCTGTAGTAATTCCTCATTCTCATCAATCCCTACGCGTTTGTTCTACATATGGTCTGGCCATTTAGACTGGTTATCCCTATTTTAGACCACTCATCTACTTTGAGTAAACATGCAGGTTGATGGGTGGCAGTAAAAGGAACCCTTTTGTCCTCTCACTTTTCGTTTGTTTGTTCATTTTTTGTCATGCCAGGACCGACTATCTCTACAGTAAATTAACAACAACCCTCATTCTTGGCTATTTTTGTCTCGATTTGCCTCAATAGGGACTTTAAGTTCAAGAAGAAGGGTTGATGTGTCCTTTTCGTTGGGCACAGATTTTATAGCTCTTTCGCATGATGGACGTGTTGAAAAATTGAGGATGAATGGGTTTGATTGTTTTTTTTAACGAGCTAACGTTCCTGGAATTTATTGGCATGGTATGCGTGCCATGGGGACGTTTTGTAGTGGTAACACTTAACTCCGATGTTCTCTTGTCACTAATCCACTTGAAATTGTGGTTTGTGTGTTATTTAACTTTGAAATTAATGCATACAGCAAGTGCTGCGGTTTGGGGTATTAAAAAAAGATATGAATTTTAAAATAAAACAGAAATGTAATGAGAAAGGAAACAGAATCCACATTATGCGGAAGTGGTCGTAACTTCGATGGAACGCTATGTACTCGAGGTGGAATACTTTTTTTTTCAAAATTACTTTATCAGAACCAAGCAAAAGTAGAGTATAAATTTATTATCTTCTTTTGAGTCACCGCAGATGTAATAGAAATCATTTACGATAATACCAAGCTTGCTTACATGCCTAGATTATCTTGTAAGAACCCTATTAGTGTGCTTAATAACGCTCTTGGCTTGTATGGGCCGTATTTTATTATTGAAAATTATTTTATCACGTAGCTGAAACGTCCAGTGCTTTGATACGAGCAGAAGATTACAATACCGTAGCAGATTTTTTGCAAGAACATTATGTAGTTTATTTCGGGAATACCAGTGTCCTATTTATTCAGTAATTGAGTACCTAATCCTGAGATCAAAGTTTGTTCTAAAACGAACTAAAATTTGAATTTTATTTTTTTTTTTTTTTAAGAATCTTTCCTAAAGAATTTATTACTTAACCATTTCAAGCCACATTTTCATTAAACTGTGGACCTACATATATATATTAGCTTGCCTCCTTGTTAGTTCTCAAAGTTTCGAATAGGATACAATGGATCGTTCTTTATTGGCCTTGGATGAGGATCAACTAAGAAGACGTGTAGCTATTCTTCTATTGTTAAAAACTACGTTATCGATGCAGGCATGCATTCAGGTGAAAAAGACCTAAGCGTTACTCAAATTTCATGAATTCGCATCCAGGATCACAGTAAGGATGCCATCTTTGCCTCAAATTAAGCACTACATAAAAGCAAAGATCTCCAGTATATTTGCTTTTCGTTGACTTTTGAACGACTTTCGATGACGTAGAGTTTATCTAGAGTAACATAAGGTCGAGCTGGTTGAAACGCTTGTTGGTTGAGGCTCAGGTCCACCCTGGACTATAGCGTCACATAACGTAGACACATATACGGAATAGGGTTTATGCTGTCAGAGAACATTAGGACTTAAAGTGGTGTCCGTTAAGGCTGTAAACACTATTATTTTGTGGCTACTTTCAGTGACCAGTACTTGGTCTTTAACAAGCAATACAATCAACTATGTGAAAATAATATTGAAAAGCCTATCTTGGACAAAAGTGGAACTCAATCGAATGTTTGCAGTCCAATTTGGAAAGAAAATGCTTCGTTTGGTTCAAGATCTAAATTCATATTTGTATTCCTATTTAGATGGGTGTACAATAGGTTACTTTATTGTTGTTCGCTTTAATAATTGATATTCAGTTACTGCAAATCGTGTTCCTACATTTCTATTTACAAAATTTCTTTACTCGCAACAATTCCCTGCAGGCAATACTTGCTTCTTATAATTTATGCAAACATTTCACAATACTCTACTGTTTAATACACATTGTTATCTTCCTGAATATTGAAGTCATAATAATATCAATACTCATTCCATATTCATAATTCACTCAAACTCAAACCAGATTTTATGACATCGTGTTGTAAACAATAACACCTGATACCAATGTGTTCGTATAGAATCGATTTTAACTTATTGAATGACTATGATGAGAACTGCATCAAAAATGAGTATAGGACCTATGTTCTTATTGTACTTAAGCTTGTCTCATTGCATCCCCATTTTTCGTTGGAAAAATGTATGTAACTGATCCATTAGAATTCCATCTCATGAATACCACCTGTTCTCAGATATCACTTGACAATCACGCCTTAAGACAAAGAGATCAATACTTTCATGCGATACGTGCGCCACATGGCCACATACACATTACTTTTGATAAACATTTAACACGTACTGAGGATTTCCGAACCGTCATAGCCGGTGGTTTTATTATCCCACACCACAACTTCATAAATCAAATTCTCTTCGCTTTGACGTAGAATCTAGTATCCCGTCCCGGCCTTGTACGTTTGTTTACACATTCACGCAGATTACAGGGTATTTTCGTTGGTTTTCTTTGTTTCCCGCCGGCGGCGATGCCGGCTCAGAGGGGGGCGAAACTTAATATTGCTGAACAAATATCGACGAACTGCGTGAGAAATAAAATTCCGTTTGAAGTTCACAGAAAACACAACGATAAGTTATTGCCTCTGTGCAGATGGAAAAATATTTCCAATCTGATATAAAACAATTACATACGCGTCCTACTAACCAACAATTAGACTGAAATGTTTTTTTATGGTTCTCTCTGTTCGTTTCGGAAGCTAATAAACATTTGCGTTGGCTGCAAGCCGTTCTATAGCAGAGCTATTTGCCAAAAATTAATTCCCTTCACGTATGAAAAATAAACTATTTTGGTTCAGGATATGTTCTGATTTCGAAATCGGATATGTGATAAGACTGATAATCCGTCATGTTCAAAGGAGAGAGAAAGTATTTGTGTTCACACAAAACAAGAGTGGTTTGAGATTACTGGTTAGGGCACAAGGTTATCGTGGGTTTTGTCATTATTAAGTATGGTTATCGAAAAGGCATTTGTTTTGATCGAATGTAAATTGACATATCGCGTGTACTCATTAGGTTCATTCAACTTTAATGAATTATTCTTCAAAGAAATGCGTTTAATATGATTTGACGTTGTACTGAAGGTGAGCGCTTTATATCATGACGCCAGACAACTCACATTTATCACAATTTATTCCCACTTGTCACTTTATTACGATTGTTTCAACAGATCTTCTTTTCGACAAATGAGTTGACAACTTGGGCAAAATGATAAGATATGGAACACTTTCAATCACTGTTCTAAGTTATTGGTCTAGACATTAACTATTAATGTTATTCACTGCCAACATGCATTACTCCAAGTTCTTGAAAAGATTTGTGAAAAGTTCTTTTTCCTCAGAAGATGTAACTTTAAGTCCATGATTCACGTAAACTTTGTTCTTGAGTTTCAATGATTTTAAAGATTTGCCGCTCTTGATTTATATATATAACCTTCAAAATGAAAAATAAATTTATATGTTTGTGTTCTTTCTGATGTCATATTATATTATTCAAATGGCAAAGGAAGTATTGAGTGTACAGATTTGTACTTTGTTAATAATAACGTCTTATTTTTAGTTGAAATTCAAAACAACCGAATCTTTGGTTGATTATCCACTGTCTGTGCATCATCGTAATACTGTGTCAAACGAAAACATTGCCGTCGTTCGCAAAAGTATTCATAAGAGCCCAAAACTTTAAAAGATCTAGGCTAGCACTCGTATAAGATCCATTTAACACAGAAACAAAAGAAGAAACAAAATTGCAAAATTATACATCCATGCATGCACCTATCACATGATCATTGATGATCTCCTTCCAACTTAAGTTGAAGTCTTAAACAAACCACAGACACCTTACCAATCCTGAAGTTATCCATTCATTCCGTAACGAACTTCAGGCTCGGTAATACACCCTTTTCTGGTGAATACCATGATTTCTGTCTTCGAGGGGTAAGTTCCTAATCTTCTACCACTGACCAAATTATTGACTAATAAGAGTGCATACAAAAGCCGGTCATTCATAACTTGTACAGCTATGACAACACCACCAGCATATACCGCCATGTTAAAGCCCTTCATCACTAAAATTTTCAGAATCTCGTCGACCAAAGGGAGCCACATCAGTGGCTATAGAGCACATCCTTAAAGAGTTCCCATATTGTATCCTATAACTGACATATTCTGGAGTTGAATTTAAAATGCATGTTGTAAGCATGCATTCCATCCAGTAAAATAGCTCTGCCCTACCTTCGTAGCAATAAGATTATTATTTTTTCCACTCAAACTATTACCACGAATTCACCACAGAAAATTAAAGCATTTGATTGCAAAGGATGTTTTTAATAAGTCCGTGTTTTTACTAAGTAAAATCCAGGAATGCGCTCTTTTTGTTGGCAAATATCACTTTAAAATGTTGCCTTTGTAATGCTTTATGCATTCATATCCATTTTTAAGGATAGTTACATAATAAAAATTGTAACGTTTTTGTTTTTCTACAATAGCACAAACTTTTTTAATATTCAAAGTGTTCATCTGCAGAAATAATTATTAATTTACTACTAGAGAAATGACAAAGGAAAAAACAGACAACAAAGTTTCAATACGTTTGAAAGACTTAGCACATCACCCTATTAATATTCTTTTGGATTGTAGTACTTAAAACGTTATGAAATTAGTGAAATGAATGTATGCATGTGTAGAAAATTGAGTGTTCCATTTATTTCCCTAGTTTTTTAAGACCAGAAACACTTTGGGATGACTTACGAAGCTGGCACATGTTAGTAGTCTATTGAAATAACGAAATCTCAAAGAGATGTTGATAGCAGCGCCTGATTTGCATTCTTTCTATTGTGGTTTGCGGACAAAAAACGCTCTTAAATACTTACTACCCTCTTTATTTCCTCGCTTTCTATTATATATTCCTGCGAAGAGTTCTAAGAAAAGCTTTTTAAAGACAAATTGTTAGTTACGCTTTTATGTTAACAAACATTTAGTTAGAAAAAAATCGTAATTACTGAGTTATTACAATAAAGAAGGATGCTACAGGCATCCTTCTTAGAATTTCCAAATTGTAAGTCAACAAACAAAACAACGTATGTTTTTATGAGACATTGTTTTATATCCTTTTAAATCAAAAGTGATATGCCCTACGGGGTGGGGCATGAAACAAGAACAGAAGAGTAAACTACCCGCATTAATTTGCTTTACAAAAGCAAAGAGGAACGAAACGTTGTAAACTTCGCTGCTGCAGTACTTAACCTAAAAGAGGGATGTAGAAAAAAGGATATACAATAAAAATAAAACCTTTTTTTTACCCCGAATTTCAAGTGTGCCGTTTGTAGCCTAAGGGAGAGTAGTGTACGTTGCAGGCTTAGCGTATTTATGTATACCATTGTTGGAACAATTATCATGGCAATTAAAGAAAGCAAGTTAATTAAAATACAACTGAAAACCAACGCAATTACGTTTATTTATTTATTTATTTTTATTTTTTAACAATAGACTGATAGTTAAAGGACCAGTCAGATGGACCTAATATTCAAACCGAAACAAGTTCTGATAAAGATCAATAAATATTAAGTCGAAGCTCACCACCAGTTTATCAACTCAAAAGCTGCATACGATTACATTCATCATCTTGAAGTTTACACAATGTTAGCTGAATTCAGTATCCTGTCAAAACTGATCCAATTTGAACTTTTCTAAACTTGTACCAGATTTCAACAAGGATGCAGTGGCATGTGATTTCTGGTGCTGGAGGAAATAGTGCGTGGAGCAGTGAAAAGCACTATCTTTCAGACATTTTTCAAACTATGGACATATGAAGACGGTATTGACATTATCGGATGCTTTCAGCATATCATCGCAGAGGCTGAATCATTCCACCGTATAGACTTTACTTACCTCGAAGTGAACATTAACTCTAAAAATGACAACCTCGTTGGAGATTTGACGAAAAATAATCTTAGGAAACCGCTGGTAGGTACTTCGGTTTGACAAAACAACTGGGCTTAAAACTCCTAGCTAAACGATCATAATGAATGCTCCTTAGAACCATGATCTTATCAATTTTATTATTTGGCGCCATGTGCTGAATAAAGAAAGTGGAACCAATATTGAACTCCTTGTAGACACACATTTTTCGTCGAATACAAGATCCCTTGTATATGGAGGTCAAATGGAGGAGGAAATTCAACATCAAACTCTATGAACTGTATCAAAATGTGGATGTAAGTCCAAGCCTGAAAAAATAGAAACCACTAATCCAGTAATCGAAGATAAGGAAAGCTGCAGTACCTCAGCCAGAGAATTTTATTGCGTGGAGATCCTCATAAGTAAAGGAGTGGAAGAAAAATAGGTGCAAATTAATAAACAAAAATGTATATGTGCCTACACACATAAAAAAAAACAACAATTTGCTCATAACATTTCCTTAAACACTTGCCAATTGTCTTGTTATTTCCAAAGCTCTAAACGATTCCACTTCTTCGGACCACTTAACTAGATGAATATCTATTTAATTAGTTGATCCTTATAAAAGCAACATTGCAGACAAAATTCTAGGAATAAAGGACATGTGAAAAATGGTTTGTTGGTTACTCCCACATATTCCACATTTTTCCTTCACATAGAGAAAGGCAATTTCGTCCTCTTGCTTGTCCCTGCAACTTCAACAGCGGTTTTTGTGTGGGTACTAGATTAGTTAGTTGTAAGATAACCCGCATTGTCATTGTGGGATATAGGTACCCTGTAAAAAACGAATAGTTGTCATGGTATACAGTAGAAAAAAAAACTCATCTTTTACAAATATATCTGTTTATTCAATCGGATAATGTTTCCCAACAAAAACTTCGAATTCGAACACAAACCCTAAAGTAATGTCAAAGAGTTTCCAGGTCACCAGTGCGTATACGTAACATTTTTTCCTTTTCATTATTTTATCTTGGTACTTCGCCAATTTTTATTTAGATGACTTCATGCCAACTTCTTCTAATCTTCTTTTTAGCCGCAATACTATGAATATGGATCATCTATCCTCCCTGCCTGCAATTGTGCACACAACTTCGAAGAGATAGCCATGCCCTTCTCTTAAAGCTCAAAGTGCTACTTTTGGCGAAACAGTAAAAACCACTTCTCGGCACATTCGCCTTGAGCCCTATAGACTCTTGGTAACATATCCAATTTCAAAACACTTAATGACTTAATGACGTCGTCGCCATTGTCCCAAACTGCCTCCTCCACTTGCATCACCACCACCATCACTGTTGAACCCGAGAAACTTTTATTCGCATAATAAACTTTTACGAATGCCAAACTACAATTTGCCCAAAAAGTCAGTAGATCCAATGTGAACCTAACCAGGACCGCCAGCGATGCTGTGTAAGGATAAAGCGAACTTGGTTTTCAAAAAGAACTTCACACAATGAACGGCAGCATTGTGTATCAGAGATTTTCGAGAACATTGGCGAAAGTGATTCTCGGTGTGTGCATAAGTTTCCAATCGGGGATTGGAGAGCGCGTGTGTATTGTTCGCATAAACTCCCTCGGGTTAGAAGCCCGCACATTCGCAGGCAAAAAGTTCAACAGAAATTTATACTACGAGTACAATGTTTGTACGAAAAGATTCTTAAAGAACTGGAGGCAAAAGAAAAAGGAAAAGACAAAGTACAGAATAAATGCCAAGAAAGATTTGGAACAATGTTTTTGAATCAGAAATACATTCAATAGTTCTTGGGCGAGCTACTTTGTCGATGAGCGGCGGTGGTGGGAAATTTTATTGTGCGAAACTTTTACACCCCAAGTGTGCTGTTGGCAGTTGGTAACTGAAGTGAAAGTAATTAATTCGAAGATACTGAAGATTATGTATTCAATGAATCTCGCATTATCTTATAATGTCAAATAACTTATGAATACAAAATGTTCGCAATTGTACATTATATTTGCTTAAGAAAGTTCCTTAAGCTTTTTGCAAAGTAATGAAAGACAATACATGAGCACTGTATGTGTCGGCATATATGTAACATATAAAATGGGAGTTCATAGAGATGTCATTCATTTATGTACTTTTATCATAGAAGCTTAAATAGCTTGTCATATATGCCCTAGGCTTGATGACTTATCTAGAGAATACAAAAATTGTTTAATTAAGATCGAGAGATCTTTAAACTTAAATAAAACAAACTTTACATTTCAAAAGTTTTAACTGTTTCTTTAGAACATTATTTAATGCCATTAAGAATTTAAGAATAATATTTTTTTAGTGTTTGTTAATCGATTGTTCCCCTCCCTTACTACCCCCAATCCAATACGAATGGCCTTTGGTGGCAGGCTTAACAATTTGCCCGGGTCGCTGCAGAAGTATCCGCCTAAGCCTATTTGCGTGGTTCTGCTAAGACTTTGGCAGTCCCAAACATGTTTTTTTCGTCACAACCCCTACAAAAGTCGAAAAATTTAGTGGCATCCTTTTTTGAATGAGCCACCAGCAGGTTATGATCTGTGGGGATGCTAATCACTAGTGCTAAATATAACCTATGCAGGATTAACTTCACTCAAGACCAACCCAGAGGATGATGAAACGAGGATTTAAATAATATTCAAGAAATGCCTCCTCTTCACGAAATATTCTCGCCTTCATCGGAAAGTTCTAAGGATACTTGATTTATAAATAGCTTTCTTGATCAAATTCAAGAAAAACAAATTGAATACTAAATATGTATTGAGAAAAGTCATCTTAGGTCCGATCTGACTGATAAGCGAAATTTGTCTTCTAACCCAATGCTTTAGTTGAAAACAGTATTAGCAACAATTTACTAGATAAAACATCCGCAACTAATTTCATCACTCAATTTTCCGTAAGAGCAACTCACTGATGAACTGGATATAACTGAACTGAAAATTACTTCACCATTTCCAAATTGCCTTTCAATTATTCCTTGTGAGATCAAAGTGTATACCATACCACTGAGGATCCACATTCCTTACAGCTTGCCTATGGTTGGGTCATTTGTGAGAAATTTTCATGATTCCCCGAGAGCCCGAAGTAAATTCGTGTGTATCCTTGGGATATTTGTGATCAAATATTAAAATTGGTTTCTTATTTGCTTTTGAGGTGGGATGAGAGGAAGAGTGAAGGACTCTACTCTGATTGCGTGAAATTCATTTACGAAAAGTAAGTCAATGAAAAGTGGAAATGTGGAAATCATCATACACACAGTTTATTGCTTCGGATCAATTGCCTCGATGAACTAAGTACGCTACGGTTCAAGGCTCCCTGCTTCGTTCTACATCCTTTATCCTTCTAATTGGTGTAGGTTTTACCGCCACAAACATCAAGTGGAAGAGTGTAAGACAATTGGAAAATCGATTGTCCACTATCGCCTGCCGAATAATTATGAAAGGCAATTGTTGTTTTTTTTTTTCGAAGGTTATGTGTGTGTGGTGTGGAACTAAGTAATATGCGGTCAGAATAGCCACGTAGTCTATCAATTGACTACTAGGAATCGATTTTTCTTTTCGAATTCAAGGGGTTCTGCCGGCTTGGCACATTTTTTTCTTTGCAATGGACGCGTTCTTGTCCAATTACAATGATTAATGGGTAAACACATTTAACCAAAGTGTGGTACGAGTAGTTAGGTTTTGTTTATCCTGAGGATATTTTCTCTGGAAATTTGTTTGAAGTGACTTGATTTTGATGGCTTCCTTTCAGTGGTTTGCTCTTCTGCATGTGCTGTACTAAAGAATTCCAATGATAGAAGTATTTGCTTTGGGTAAGCCATTTGTGGTTTCTGTGGTTAAAGGCAAAATGGGATTTCAATGTTATTGAATTTGGAAAGGTTAGGGAATTGGTCAAGGTGAAACTTGGTTAGAAGCACACACTTGTATTACTGAATATTAAAACGAAAAGTTGGTTTGATAGATTGATCGCAACTCACAACTCCTTTGACTACCCACCCACATCAATGGGTATGGGATTTTAAGAAAAGTGGCTTTTTGTTTAATGATTTTGACAGAAGTTTTAAGGTTATTTTAAAGAAAAAATATATAAACCTTTTAGAAAATATGGCCGCAGACCAGCTCGTAATACTTCATCTTAATTAATTATTTACAAATGTCCTTTATCCCAGCAATCTGCACCTGAAATCATTTAATTTTCCTAATGAAACCATTGAGGCCAATCGTACTGGCATTAAAATCATCGAAGGAAAATATTCTGCTATTCTTCTTCCTTATCCTTCCCCTACAGCTCCTGCAGGGTATGTCCAAATTGCAAAGTTAAGTTGGCTTGGACGATGTTGCGATATCAAAAAGGCGCATCAACGCTGTTTGTGTTTCCGACAAGACTAACCAGATACCCACTTCTTTACCTACTTACCTACCTGACTAAGATGCAGTGTTATTTTGGACGTTAGCTTTCATCACAACATTTTACGTACATACTATAGTTATGACTTTGATGCTAGGTTGAAGGAGTCATGGTTATTTTAAAAATACCTTGGCATTGATTCCTTCGGCTGTTTAAGAGCCATCCGTAAATCAATTCCAAACATCAACCAATTTAATGTACGCAAAACAAATATTAGCTGAGGATCGACCGGACTCAAGGAACAAGTTGTTGCAAAACCAGATAGTGCTGTTTTTATTATACAAATTTTAGAATTCTCCATCGAACAGTTTCTATTCGTATTTATCGGCAGTTCTCATCTATTCAAGAAAAATGTTCTCAAGGTTTGTTTTGCTTTAAATTAATTATTAGCTTTCGTTGTTGTAATTTCTTCAAATAATGAAAATTTCCTAATTACTTTTCGAAAGTAAACCAACCAATTCACAACAAATACAGATTTCCAAATATCTGTGGCGATAAATAGCAAACAAACGATTTCATTTTTTATTAGTCTCCTTCATTTAATTGTCCAATTACCACATATAATTGCCGTATTTACAGTCCCTCTTCATCGAATAATTACCCACTAGGTACATTAATAAGCCATTATAACTGAATTATAACACTCACCTCTAAAGCCATCCTGCTGTTTCGGGCACTTTTCCTCCGCATCAACTGCCAAAGTTATCGGCTACAGCATAACAATAGACCGCAGCATCACACAAATACAGATGAAATGGAAAAAAGAGTGAAAACATTTCATTTTAATTTCAGTTCGCACTTAAATCAAACTATTAACGAGAAATCGCCATCAGTCAACAAATTAATTTACAATTTCATTATCCCCACCACCCCTAACCGGAAATATAAAAAAAAAACTGACCCGATCTAGTTAATTGCAATTGAAAATCGAATTTTAATTAATCAACAACCAGCGTGTGTTCTCATTAAAGGCGTTTCTGTCATCGATTGACGATTCTGAATATAAAACCTTAAATTCTACCATAATGCGGTCATATGTACATACCGAGGGCAGGACGTACATGCTTTCCGATGATGCAAACCGTGGGCTTGCATCTGAGGTTGATTTCACTGCAAAAAAAAAAGGAATAGCAAATGAAAAAAGCCATTGATATTCATGGAATGCAAATCTGCACACACTTGTAAATCGACTTACCGTTCCGGAGGCATCCTTTGGGAAGACATGTAGAGGCACAACGATAACACCGTGCTGATAAATCGTTGGTTATTGTCGACGATGACTTCAAGGGATGGCACACAACCGTTCCCATACTTTCTCCACGCTGACTTTACCTCTCTGAAATGTAAGTAAATATATTTGCAGTAGGAATGGAGTTTCGAAGACATTTTGAAAAAAGTTTTCCAATATTGAATGGAACCACGCGTCGAAAGATGACAGAAGTAAGGTGCAAACAACGAGAAAGGAAACTCACACTCGCAATGATTTGTTTTGATGGTGTCAGTTTCGATTTCATTTTTCACAAAATATCATCGGAATTTACGGGTATACCATTTCAAGATTCAAGGTGGGTGTTTGTAAATAATGGGTTCGAAAAATAAATTCACTACTTTGTATAGGCTCAGAATTGAAATATAAAAAAAGCTCACGGTGCAGTGATTTTACAAGTGTAATTCTAAAAAAGTTCGTAAATACAAAAGTTGCCAGAAGTCAAAAGAATCCAAAAATTGAAAATATCACTCGGAGTCGCTAAAAACCGCTAAAAAGCTACAAAAGTCTCTGAAATTCCATATGAATTAAAGTAATTATAAGTCTCCACAGGTCACTGCTTCTTCCTTTTTCTAAGAATCGTTTCTCCCATTCATGCTAGATCAATTTTTTATTCGCTTTCATCTCTCAAAAGTCGTTATTACATCGAAGCTACCTGAGTATAGCAGTTGCTTTACAGAATAATCAGCTAGATCTTTGGATCTGAGCAGAAGACCCTTCAGTAATAATGAGTTAATCTAAATCCGTACATTTTGACGTGAGTGATATGAATGAGGAAACTAAATGATCAGAGAATGTTATCAAATAATACGTCTTCTATTGATGTTACAGAATGTTTTCTGATCACTTTCTAATCAAAATCCAAATTCTTAATCCGATAATTTTTAGCACCTACTCTCTGAAATGGATATCACTCAGAAGCAATCGATATACAATTGTTTAAAATGAGGGCAATCAAATAAATTTATTTTTGTGTGTATTTTGATAAAGGACAACAACTGAAATGAATGGCTCACCCGGGACAAAAAGGGGAGTTACTGTCTCAAGTGGTTGAAAGGTTCCGCTGATGAAAAATGAAAATAAGGAAACTTTGCAATTGTTTTTTTTTTTTTGCTCTCTCCATATCCTTTCCTTCTCTTGGTGGAAAGCTTCGTTTTTTTTTTGTATTTAGAACTACCTTCCCCTCGCACTCCTAAGTAGAATAGAAGAAAAAAAATAAGGGTACACTTCTGTTGTTTTTTTGAATTGAATTATAAGAAAATACATTTCATTCTCCTCTCACTCTAGATGCATTGTTGTGTTATAAATTGTTAATGAGAACCGAATGCTAGACGATATTTGTGTTTGGAACTCAACGATATTTGGACTTTGTACAGGATTGGGATTTTGATAATTGAAAATGTCCTGGAAACTTAAGGTTTTAATAATTCAATTGGAGCTAGCTCAGAAAAGAAGGTCATGATGCTCTGAATACAATGAAAATATAAAAAAAATTGAGATAAAGATAAGGATGGACTTGAGAATGAGGATAAATATAAGGATTAAAATGTACTTAGTTTAAGAGTAATAACAAAATTTGAAGCTCCAACAAAAAGTTTCAAAAAATCATTTAAAACAGCTTTGAATCTTTTTTGGACCAATAAGTTCTTACCGATTGTAAACTATCAAACCAGGTTTCGATGAGAAATGATTAATTAGTTTAAGTACATACTCGTATTGTTCACAAAACTAAGCTAAAAAAAACTTCGCAATATGTATATAATCGACGTTTACATCGTTGCAAAATCCAACCATACTATATTTCTACCTCAAACTACACCGCAATTATTATAATCTGCAATATGGCATTTAATTTTAGATGGCCAATGCATAGAACTATTTTGATGGATATCAAACACCTAATTTACACTTAATTATTAATTTCTGCTTTTACCAGATGGATGCACTGCAATTAAATATCCGAATCATTTTCGTCAATATACCTATGACCGACAATTGCCAGCTTTCGTCATGTTATTATTGATTGATTCAAAATACTCTGTTTGCAGTTGTATGCGTGCGTGTCGGTTATAATGAATTATCCTGCGGCCATGACCGGTATTGACTTAACAAGCAATTTTATTTTGTGTAGAATTCATGATTTGACGTTTTATTCAACCAAGAGAGGCAGGAAATGTCGGATAAATTTGATTTGGAAACTCCCAAATGACGTTCGACTTATTTGTTAGCAGGTTGTGCACGCGTGTTTCGATGGTATTATTAGAAAATAATTAGTTTTTCTGACGTCCGACTGTTTTACGTGCTGCGTTGATGGAAGGCGGTTGAAAGCATAACCTTGTCCGATGGTTGACAAAGCATAAAATCGATGAAGATGAATATTCTAGGATAATTGAAAGTACTTTGAAATGGAAAGCTGAAGAAACTTATCATAAAAATTGCACTTGGATAAATGAAGTGCGTGCTTTTAGCGATATTAACTGTGAATTGTAAATTCTAAAAAGAAGGTTTTTGAAATTGCACAATAAAAGACAGTTAGTATTCTTGATGAATGGTGTGTCGTCTTGCAAATTATTTTTTTTAAGTGTTGTGCAATTTGTTCTAAGTAATGGATGTAGTTATATGTAGGTCAGCAAAGTCTTTTGCGAACAGTGTACGTAAGCTTCAGCACCTTGCGTGCATTTGTATTAATGGGGTTCCGAAACCTAGATTAAAGATTAAGGACACACTTAAGTAAATATGGAAGTAGTGAAATATCTACAGCCTGCACAACACCCTACATAGACTTTCATGAACCATTCTCTAACGTTCTTGGGGTAAAATGGATTGGGAAAAAAAAAGAAACGGCAATAACAAGATCTATTCCCATCGATACTGATGACTCTTAAATAGATGTAGGAGTAGGCCCAGGTACCTTTCCTGTGCCACTTACTCCTACAAATCCTTCCAAATCATAACAATGTCCTCCAGTCGAAGGTTCTGGAAGTGACAACTGACGAAACCTTAGTTAATACGAACAAAAAAAAAGTATTTTGTGTGACACTCTGTAATTGGCCAAGGCCTAGCTTTTCACTTCCATTCATGTTGTGCATATTAGGGGACCGTCATTTTTATTGCCGACTCAGAATGATGTCTCACTATTTCATAGCAGATTTTGCTCTCGAAGGTTTGTTATTACATGCCGAGAGGTGAAATTGTGAAAAAACGTTTTGCTGAGGCAGTCAACATCAGATGGAGTGCCTTTAACTCCTGTTCATTCCACCAAAAACTCTGGCCTCTCTGGAACCCCTGCACTCTCTCTCCACATCTATTCGGCTTTTACTTTTCATCATCTTTCAAGTTAAAGATCAGTTACAGCACAATCTAAAACACCTATTAGGACTAGATTTTTACACTTCAGAGAATGAAGTGGCTTTACTCCATAGGAGGGTACAATTCTTCCGATCAGCATTTTTTGGAATTTTAACAATATTTCCTCAAAGCTACTTTCGAATTTTACATCTTGACAAGGCATTTGGAGCTCGACATAATTTTTACCTCATCCTATTTGTGTGTTGTAAAAGATACAAAACAAATATCCACATTAACCTAGTTAAATGCGCTATAAGCCACAAAAGAGGTTTTGAATTCTTTATTAAATGAAAAGACTACTATAGGTACAGTCACTACAATTAATATTAAAAACGTTTAATGGTTAATAAAAACAAAAAATTCATAAAACATTACAGAAACACGAAATAAAAACCTATGTTTGCATGAAATGCTACATTGTTCTTCATTCTCCGTTTAAAGGCAATGCAAAAACCAGCAATCCCTGCTGCAGTTATTCAGCGGTTGTCGCAATTGACTTAAAAAGAAAAAGTGCCAAAAGATATTTTATTCATTTTCCATTCGCATCCTTTTCATTTCCTAGCATGCAGGCACAAATTTGACCTCCAATGATGTTTTATGGATTCGCGTTCATATTTCAATTGGATTAATTCTTTTCAACTCGTATCCGATTAAATCGAATATGAATAATTGCGCGTGCAAAAAATAGTCTACACACGAGAGAGATATGTCTTTGGTAAGATTTATAAACAAAAGCGGAGTTGCTATTTGATTATTCAGGACAATCAGTACTTTCTCTGAAAATAAATTAGAGCTCTTGCATTTGTCCTGTTTCATTTTCATTTAATAGATACAGCACGTCCTCTGATTTTTAATCGACAGTTTTTGAATTAGTTGTGTCATTTTTACTCCTGGTGGTTATTTCTTTTATTTCCTTTTTATTCTGTAGTGATTCCTCAAGCAAAAGGATATATGTCATTAAAAAATTCCTTGGTGGAAGAGGGGTTTTGGTTTCTAAAACTGCATTTTATATATAAATCAATTTAAGGAACATGATTCAGTCACCTATTTACTCCGCCAAAGTAGCCGCCTAAAACGTGCTTGAGTCATTGCAGAAGTTGTGCGTCATAAGTTCATTGTACCTAAGGAATCTACAGTCTTAATTGCTTAGATATACCAAAAGTCTAAAAACATCGAAGACTTATAAAGGTCCTTAGGAAGCATCCGTTTGGTTTGTCTGCATTTGGGCGACTCATGATTTGCAATTATGTCATCGAAGAACCCAAATCTTAAGTCCTCAGAAATTCTACTTTAAATTTTTTTCATTGACGATGTCATTTTGACTTGGGATCTAAGCAAGACTTAATGCGTTCAGCCCTCTGACTAAATTTAGCACTGCCTTGCAATTTAGTATATTCTTTATATGAATTTCCTGATTGAAACAAGTTCAGAGAACATGCAGTGAAAGAAGTCTATGAATTCGTCTTACTTATCAGCTCCTGCAAAACTCATTAAAAATGATGCCAATTTACAAGCCTGTCTTTTAAGAATCTAGTACACACTTATTGTGGTTTTAGAGTAGCAGCAGTATCGTGAATCCTTTTAAATCTATCTACAGCCCCAGTCAGCAGCATATCGATATCATAATAACGAAGTTAGTCTGATCGTGTATCTTGGAGGTTATATTGCATTAATTCGTTTACGAATTTTTTATTCCTTCGACTTTATATTAATAATTTTAGAGATTAAAAAAAATTAAGTACCAGTTTTTCGAAGTCATTCTCCTTCTTACCACCCATTAAATAGCATCACACTCCCAACCGGTCATCCTATCTAATGGCACAACCTACACCTAATCCCACATAGTATTACTTACATACAACAATAACTGCAGTCTCAAGAGCGACGCATTACTTCACTGGCATAGATGTGGATTGAAACTTGATCCCTTACATTAAATTCCACTAGCCGCGTGCCAAACTATAGCCCCTACATAAAACCAATTGTCTGGGCAACTTAATCCCTTGCGTAATAAACTGTCGCGTATATCGCACATTATAACGCATTATTTGCGACTCTCGAAGTGGCCTTCATGACCAGAGAGCGAATCTCTTACATAAACAGAACGCGACCAAGTGAATGTCATCTGGGTTATCACCTCACTAAACTGGGACTGGGCTCTCTGAGTCTCAACCCTCCAGGTGACCATCAGAGAAATTGAAAGTAAAACCCCAGAAGTGGGGACAAAGCGTATAAATTCCATGAGTTGTGCTGGATACACCATCACAGTGCTAACAGCAATCATTGTATAGTGAAGTGCAGTAAGAAAAAAATAAACGGAAAATCCTACCAGTAGTGTCCTGTGTGTTATTGTTTCGTTTAAGTGAGCTATTCAATTGAGCTAAGAGCCACCCATTTGTGATTTCCCAAAAGCGGATATACAGAAGGAAAAAAAGGATTACGAAAATGTCAAGGGTATGTGTGAACGAATTTGAAGAAAATGGTGATAACTCGTATCCGGGTTTGTCTAGTCAACGTAGATATTTAGTGCTTCAATAAAATTTTACGTTATCCTTGTACATGCATAGCCTGTTCTTTGATTAAAAAAGACAAGCGAGTTATTTTCGTTCAGACGAGCATTCGAAAAGGGACTCATGTCCTTACTTACCTTTTCTTGGAATGTCATTTGTAAGAGTTTTCTCTGGAATACCAAAATGATTTTCGAAACATACATACAGACGTCGATACGTAGTGTGCAATGTGAATGAAAATTCCGTTCAGCAGTTTAATTGATCTGGATATACTAGTACGAAGAATTTCATTTTTACTTTTTCTTAGAAGCTATTGACCGAAAGTTTGATTTATTTTTCACATAAACTTATGAACCTTTCGTTCAAATTCATAACATTGACAATGACATCGGGATATTCGAAAAAAAATACTGAGAATTATAAGCAACGACAACAAACCAATAATTCTCCACAGTCATTCTGGATACCACACTCGGAACAAAGGCTGAAACCTTATACCACCTGAGTTTCAAAATCACAATGCCAACACTAGTGCTGTGTGAATAGCATCATTAAGCGCTAGTGAATTACATATATAAAGAAAAACCTCCTAACATCATTGTTTTGAAGTTAAGTTTTGTCACAAAGAATATTTGGATAGATAGTGTGCATTCTTCTTAATGCATTTAGGGATCCGCTCATCAGTCATATTTAATCAATCGGTCTTAGAATTTCACAAGCCACATGTAGGCTTAAAGAACTCTTCTCTACCCATCTATCGCAACAAACATTTTGCTCTCAAAAGGGTTGATTGTCGACTACTTTGTCTTCCTAAGTTTAAATTCAGTGCTTATTTCTAAATCTGTGTTATACTGCACTTAAATTAAGTTCATGACAGTAGCATTTTCAGAGCTTATAGGAGTACCCGGGTAGACAAAGTTTAAGAAAGCTTGTGGAAAAGGTAATGCCTCCTCCACCAAATTTTGGGAGTTTGGTCTTAATTTCACTTCAGTCGTTTCCCAGCCTACAAATTTCCAAACAAATCCATTTTGCGTTCCTTTCTTTTTTATTAAATTCATAAACATTCACCTCTTTACTGTAAGTCACTCCTAAGGTCATAATTTAAAAATAAACACGAGATGCCTTTACATGATAGACACGAGGAGTATATCCATTTCACATTTTCGCTACAAATCACAACCACAGCACAGTTCCACAGTTATATCTATTTAAAACTCCAATTTCTGGAGAACCCTCAACACTGTGTCCAACTCCATGTTACAAATACACAAAATAGGCTTTTATTTATTATTCAGACTGAAAGACAAATGTTGCAAGTCAATGTTCTTGGACAAAAAACTTTTCTCCGAAAAAGAAACCCCCCTTTCTTCTAAAATTTAATTCGCAGTAACAAATCCTTGAATATTTCATAAGCCCGCATGCAGATAACTTTTCTTTGGATTCAGATTTCCATTTATAGACATCACGAAAATCAAGCAACTTTTCTCTGAAAATCAATAACACAACAAATTCTTGAGCAAAAAAGAAAATAACCCATCATTCTCCCCCACATCTGTTGCGGGACAGTAAAATATTTATTAAATAATCAAAAGCAGACGATTTCATGCATGGGGATGTGATGAGTTCTGTGGCCACAGATGGATGCTGGGTGGATACTTCTGAATTGACACATAAAATGGGTACTAAACGAGCCTTTTATGGATCAATGATAGACTTTATTTGATATGGAGAACGGATTGAATATTTATATATTTGTTTCATTATTATAGATACAGTCTTTAGTGTTGGTTGTTGCTTTTGGAATATATGCAAATGCGCTTTCCTTGCATTCGTTGAATTTGAATCAAGCTACAGCACAGTTGGTGCAACAGCAGCTTCGAGGATCACAAGAAAGCGCAATCGGAGCGAGAGTGACATCTTCAGAAGACTATGACAACCATCCACAGTATAGTTTCTCGTATGATGTGAAGGATGCTGTGACGGGAGATGATAAACAGCAAGAAGAGAAACGTGATGGAGATGTAGTGCAAGGCCAGGTAAGATTCATTGATATGTCTCGCATTTATATTCATGTGTTTTTTTTGTTTTTGTAGTACTCACTTGTTGAGCCCGATGGTACACGTCGTGTTGTAGACTACACCGCAGATCCCATAAATGGTTTCAATGCAGTTGTTTCTAAGCAAGTTCCTGATGAAGTAACACTGTCTCCAATAGAATTTGTTCAAGCACAAGCCCAAGCTCAAGTTGCTGCTGCACAAGCCCAAGCAGAGGCACAAACTCAAGCCGCGTTTGCACAAGCTCAAGCCGAAGCTCAAGCCCAGGCAAATGCAGTAGCTGCTCAAGCTCAAGCTGTTGCTCAAGCTCAAGCTGCTGCCCAGGCTCAAGCAGCCGTCCAAGCTCAGGTGGAAGCTCAAGCTCAAGCTCAACAAATTATTGAACAGTTCCAGCAGCAAATGCAACAAGAAATCCAACAACAACGTCTCCAACTTCAACAGCAATCTCAGTCAGCTCAGACTTCCACCATTCAGAGCCAAGATCGTCTCTCAAATAGTCAAGCACTACTTTTGTCTCAAAGTCTTCCTCGTCAAATTTTAGGACAAACCGTACATTCAAACATTATTTCACATCCAGCTTCCATCATAAGCCGTCCACCAACCACCAGTGTTTTTGCTAAGTCTTCCGATATCTCCGTTTTGGACAACAACAATCGCAGAACAGTCATCATTGAACGTATTGCCCAACCACAGACTGTCATAAGTCGGCCAGCTACCGCAACCATTCAAGCCCAACTACTTCAGTCTCCATTACTGATTACAAGACTGAGCAACGGTATTGGAACACGTGCAGGTCAGATCTTGACACTGGACACCGGCAAAAGTATCAGTTCAACCATCACTACAAATCTTGGTAGTTTGAATAGCAATGGAAACAGTAACAGAAATGGTAATGGAAATGGTAACAGAAACGGTAATGGAAATGGCAATGGAAATGGACGGTCAAATGGTAATGGAAATGATTATAGAAATGGTAATGGAGACGGTAACAGAAGTTCAAGCTCAGAACTTTTGGGGGAAGACCAAAGCAGCATTGAATCGAACCTTAACATCAATGGAAGTGGAAATGATGGAAGTAGTCTTCGATTGAATGGTAATGGAAACAACAATGGAAACGCTAATGGAATTTCTTCAATAAATGGAAATGGTAACAGCAATGGATTATCACGTAATGTTAACGGTAATGTGAATACAAATGGACGCAACGGTAAGTCATCCCTAAGCCTGTTTTCCAGTCAAAATGGAAGAGGCATGCATTAAGTGGATGTAAAACTAATTCACATATACCCAAAGGCGACATTTTCATACCCAGGATAAACCCAATTGATAAACTCGATTCAATGTTATTTATAAAAACTTATTTATTGTAGAAATCTATTAACAATTAATCAATGTTGCTACATAATATTCACAAAAGAGCACAATGGAACAAAATAGAGAGACAAATAACTTGACGAGCGCTCATCCTTTAAGCCACAATTGAACAGCACCAAAGGAGAATCAATTTTTATTCACATACTTGCTAAACAATGATGTTCTATAGTCATCAGAAGACAGCTCGCACCCAAAGCACCAACACTGTGTTACTTGTTTAACAAATACTTATATACAATACGAAATAAGACTTGATTTTTTGGTTTTATTATACTCGAGTGTGTTCAAGTATGTAATACTTTCAAATAACTTATAATAAATGTTTCTTATATATATCAAATAATATTTGTACGATGCATAAACTAATAAACTTCATCAAAGGAAATTTCTAAAAGAAGTTTATTTACAAATGAATTAAATTCAGTCTTAGAGAACCTTCGTTGCCGGTAAAAGTTTTAAAGACTTGTAGATAAACGTAGTAACAACGAGGTGCTCCTGTAATCTTGCAATGCTCTTTCAAGATCAGTATCTCGTTGCTCCAATTCTCGAGCTCGATGCTAACAAAAACGAGGCACTGACAGAGAAATTCACAATATCTTCTAATTATGACCACAAGGAACTAGGCAAGGCTATCGCTTTTAATAATTTTGCCAGCATATTGAATGGGAGGCTTTTGAAACTGTAATACTTATCTTCATAAATAAAAATTAAACAATTTATTTGTCATTACTGTGGCAATACTGCAAAAGTTGTCGAATATGGCAACACTGTAAACGTTGTCGACCAAAGAGGAGACAACCAATAGAGATACATTTTTATTTGTTATGCGTTGTTCAATTCATTCGTGTGCTGATCGTCGGAGTGAATAGAAATATACCCACAGAAGTTATCTTGTTTCCTTGAGTTAAAGAATAAAGCCACCCTTACAATATACAAAAGTTATCTTGTTTTCTTGAGTTAAACATAAGAATAAAGCCACCCTTACATTACTATGAAACTGTGTGAAAAGCAAATGAAATAAGCGAACTGATGTCCAGGTTTTAGAATGCTGATGCTTAAACGACTCTAAAGTGACACAACTCAAAAAATAACTTTCGTCGTCAAGGACACATAATTCCAAAATAAGGGTGAATACTTGCAGAAGTTATTCCAACTTTACATCAATAAACAAATGTTCTAATCCATCGGCTTTTCTTCACCACTGTAAACAAATATTATGTTTGGCAAAATCAAGACTTACGACCAACGCTGCAGGAAATTTCCTTAATGTAACAGGAATGTTCATTTCATATGTTCCCACAAAGGGAGAACCTGAAAGAAGGAATTTTCCTGCTTTTGCCACAGAATTGTTTTCTAAATTATTAATGCGTACGAGGTATCAGCAGGCCTACCTACACATGTCGGTGAATTTGAAGAAAGGTGAGAGATTCCTCTTCATTGTGGTGAAGTTGGACATGATTTACATGTAAATTATCCTGATATCTTACTTTTACCGCTTCCGTTAATCACCACAACGACATAACATAATTTAGTATAAAAAAGGTTACGCATACGCCATGATGAACCGACATATTAAAGCCTTACATATTTCATGATTTGCACGTAAGCATTATAACCTCATTTATTTCCACGAAAATAATCTAACACTTAATCAAAATTTGTATCACCATACGGTTTCTCGTTATACATACTTCCTTTGGTCACTTCTTTAATTTTCCTACATCATACATGACTTTGTTATAGTCATCTCATGGTTTTGATCTACTTTTTGGTTTTACGTTTATTATCACCCTCTTTCTTCTTTTCTTTTTCTTTTGCTTTTGTTTAACATTTTTCTGTTTTTGTATTGCTGCTCATATTTCCATTTTTCTCCAATCGAATAGTTAAAGTATTCACAACCAGATCGTTAAATGAAAATCGATGGTATGCATAGTATTCAGGATTTTTGTAGTCCTTAGATTTATCAGCATTTGGACCCAGTACCTCATTAGCCTTCAAAGGACGAAATACCAATGGTAGGACATTAGTTGGTTGCTCGAACCTACTAGTTTCGAGTTTGGTTGGATTATAGTTTTGCGGCGGATCCTTTGGTGGATACGGAGTACTTGTCTCATCTTGGCATTTGCAATCATTTTCTGATTCTGATTTGTATCTTATTGAACATTGCAAGGGTTTTCTGCAAAGTTGTATAAAACAAGGTCTTCCTCTAACAAATAAATTATTATTGTAAAGCTTATTTAAAAGCATGATTTTATTTTGATGTAGCTGTCGGGATTTTAAAATCTAAGGCAAGTGAACTTTGATTTACTTACTTAAAGTAAGATTCAGGGTCGTTAATCTGTCGTGATTTACATGCATTTTTGTTAAAAATACTATTAGACATTTTTGTTTAATTTCATTTGATTTGCTGACATACATTGATAATTAACACGCTTCTTAGAAAATGGGTTATCAACCTGCTATGAGTCTCGATCTGGGTTTAAGCCTGTCGTCTTGATCTTGCGAACTGGGATTTGAAGCTCTTATTTAAATGAACATCTCATTCATTACTCGATGTGTTTAAGGTCTTTATCGACAACTACCCTTTCGTTTTTAGACTGTATTCACATCTTAATACATATCATAGATAATCCTGATTGTGTTTTCTAATCCAATGGCACTCGTCATACTTATGATACGACATCATAAGTACTCTAGAAATATTAAGGAAGTCCAAAGGTTAAAAATGCATCGAAATTCAGCTCGAAACATTGACGACAGGATGGCATTTATGCTGGGAGGCATAATTCTTAAAGTTTCTATGACAACATGACTTAAGTACTTAAGCTTGATCAGATATCTAAAAATGGTTATGGCCAACTTGGCGTAGAACCAAAAATGTTTGAGTATAATGCAAACCCTGGTGGAGTAATTGGTCAAAATGTTTTCCTTAAGAGGTTGAATACAAGCTGACAGTGAATAGGGCTATAAGGAAGTCAAAATTTACTTTTACTCCTCTGAATCTTCTGCCCTTGTCTGACAAGAATAACCGGTTTAACATTAGATTAGTAAATAAATGAAGGTAGTGAGCCAAAGATATATTCACAGACTTTTGTTTGTACTCCTAATCTCCATCAGTCGGAATACGGCAGATCTTTCTCTGTGTAGTGTGTGAAAAAGTAAAGTTTTGGTACCGTCCTTTCAAGTTTCCCAACAAGAAAGAAAATTTCATATGCATCGTTCTACTTACCCTAAGGGTGTTGCACAGCATTCGTCTCAGAGTTAGGTTTCTACAAAAGTATTGAGTGATTTAATTTTCATTTCCTAATTAACAGAAATATTTTTACTCAAAACCAATCCGAAATATGAACTTTATTAAGGATGGTAACTTTTAATTCTAACACAGCCACAATGAACTTAACCAGTCCACCCATTAATACAGTACATCGATACCGGCTCACCAAATACATAACGTTCGGTTGGATTATCCCCAGTAATCCACTACAAAACTTCGAACATGAAAAATCTATCTTCCGAGTTAATACGATATCCTGATCTACGGCAACCACAGACCGGACTAACAACCGTAATCAAGCGTGAAACGAAAACATAATTGTATCCAACACCCGAACCCACTGACCATAAGGGAGTAAACATTGTTAACCTTAGCCATCCGAACCGCAGGTATTCTAAATAGCCAGGACGAAGTAATCGATAACAGGTTGAGCTCCCGATAGTTTTGTGTTTTTCTTCAATTTCTTCCTTCCTTGCTGGTAGAGAGAAAGACAAACCTGCTTGTGGCTGGTGGGTAACACAGATGGAATGGAAAATTGCATTAAGGTATAGCTACGACGTCATTCATACATACATTTCCTGGTTGAAAATTGCGATGTAAACGATTATTAAAAAAGTCACCTCATACGGATGGATTAATGGATACAAATCAACAATGTCCAGTCAACAACAGGATGTATGCGAAATGATTTATTTGTTTTTCCACATTCAGTTTGAAGCAGAACGGTACATCAAAAACTGCATTTCTCCGTAATATTGCTAGCTGGAGTAGGTACTATTATTAATTCGCTCCCTTGTGTTCAAATTGTCTTTTGCCACGTTTACCCACAATGACTTTCCATTGTCAATTGATGGGAATAGCAAACAGTTTCATGGATATTTGCATACGAAGTTAAAATTGTTGAAAGTGAAGCAGGCAAACCGAACAATAGAGTGGGAAACGCACAACTTTTCAGCAGCAATCACAAAAGTTCAGATTTAGGAAACGGAAATTTCACTGCAACTGAGAGAAAATTGTTTGGAAAAAATTTCAACTACAAAAAAATAAATAAAGTTTGTGTACTGCGAATGGTTTTCGAAATACTTAAATTGAAAGGCCACTGACGGGGAAATAATGCCGGAACAATGCTGTGAACCAATGTGCTTGGAAGAATATGGAAATAAAGGATTTATGTGTGTGGACAATTCTGAAACTTGTGTTTAAAGTTATAGTGAAATGCGTAAAAGAACTTTTCTTAGTAATTATATATGTTAATTAATTTATGTTTAGTATTAGAAAAGAAACGCCTCTTATCGTACGATTATAAGTCAAGCCATGGGGAACAAAGGGTGTCTTAACTTATGTTGAACTTCTTGACATTATTTCTTTACACTCGACTTAAAAATACGTTTGTTGTGGCTGCGGAATTCAATAATTATGGTTTATTAAATCAATAATTGTGGGCTCATTGAAGTGCAGCTCGGATGATATATTGCCTCAATAGATCTTCGTCGTTCACTGACTGCCACTTTTGTAACTTCACAACAAGACAATGCAAATGTCAGTACATTTTTTGGGGTACGAAAACTTGCATGTTATCCTCACTTTCAGGTACGAACTAACTAAAGGGTCTTCCAATAGGGACTTCCGAACTTTGACAGTTGATAGCGGCCATATTGTTGAAGCTACATCTGTCAAATTGGCTGCCATTTATTCAGTCTGTTTTGCCAAATCACCGTGGATAGATATGGTGTTCAACAACACATGGCAAATAATAAAATTGTTTTATCAAAATGGGTGTTCTGTTCGAGCAACGTTCCGCGCGCTTCGCCCATTTTACGGGTGCCATAATCGTCCTTCCGAGAGGACTATTCGCAGTGTGGTAGATAAATTTGAGTCCACTAGTTCAGTAAGCGATCAACCAACACCCGTAAGTCGACAAAACCCAAGATCTGGCGAAAACATCGCCGCTGTCCGTGAGAGTGTGCAGGAGAATCCGAGGTACTTGTTTCTATTGTAACACTACAAGAGACTCCAATTGACCTACCTCTATAAACAATTAAACTTATCATCAATTACGCCCCGTAAGCGGAACATTTAGACATAGTGACTAATTACTTGCAACGACCCACTAACTGCGAATTATCTTCCAGCGATGGGAATATAAAATTCATGAAACCGCTTTTGATATTACACCAATAAAATCCACAATCATACGAATATCTTTGCATTCTGGGTAACAGCAAAGGACAGCCAGGACGAAAGTCTGAACGATGGAACATTTTATCGATTGCTCTCCTTTTATTATTGCGGGTGTATCTGTTTCCAGTATCATGTGGGTTGCAAAAGGCTTCTTCGGTTGCGCATAAGGAATTAAATTTTCATTCACCATAATAACTCACTTCGGCGTTAAGAGAAGTCAAATATCCTTAGAAAGTAAGACATTGAAAAGTATTCACCACTCACCACTGGATTGTAAAGAAACAAGTATTCGAAAGTAATCGCAGGAATTTGTGACAGCATCACCTATGGGAAACCAAAATTTAATCACTTCATCGCCAAATGCCGAATAGACCGATACCCACTTACCTCTCAATAGAAATGTTTTCGATGGATTGGGATGAGACAATAATTTCAGCGTAGCACAAGTCGTTTTCTTAATTAATTCGTTAACACTTCTCGGGAATTTAAAGCAAACTCTCTAACACATAACCACAATTACGTATTCCATACAGACTGAATGACATTTTCCAACTGAGCAGTTCTTAAATTCCCCGTGCTCAGGAAGACCGAGTGAATCAGTACCAACAGGGTTGCATAGAATATAAAAGCCATCGCTGCTACCACCAAAGCGTCCTTGATTGACTTCCCTCACAGCCAACGTCGTAAACTAAAGGGTATTAAGAGACTGACGGACAGCCAACAGACGGTTGAAATAAATACACTATGCCCGAGTGTGCGTTGCGGGAAGGAAAACTTCACTTCCTTCCTCGGATCCGCAAAGTTGCCATCATTCATTCGAAGGACATCCGGAGTGAAATGATGTTCCTGTTACTGTCGTCGCTGAACATCCGACCTTTTAGTGTTCGCGCAGATACTTAGAAATGGAATGAGTAGGTGGTGCGATGAACAGGTAATGTGGAGAAAAGACACCTGTTTGATAGTTCAAGAGGTTGAATGCGTATTACTGCACTTAACTCCTAGACAAGAGCATACATAGGACACAGAGAATGTAGGAAGTAAAGCTTGAAGTACGCCATTAAGAAGCTTTTAAATCTTCTTCCAATACAGATAAAGTATGGAGAACATTTTCTAGCTTCTACTTTCAAAATCAGTAGTCAGGTAGCAAGGTGTCTGGGAAGAAGTTCATATATTGATTTTTAAATAGTGTCGCTATGTTGTATTGAGAACTAAGGAAATGTTTTAAGGTCAAAACTTTTCTTACATGATTTAATTTAATTCCACTTATTAAATTAAACGACTTTACCCTTTGTTACTCTGTTGGATCATGGAATATGTTTGTCCTGATTAAGAGATCTTAACATTTTTAAATACTTTTACTTTCGTGTTGACTTAAAATCGAAAATATAATGGATAGTGACAGTGAATAAGTACTTTTCAACTATGTAACTCAAAATAACAAAAGACATCATATCACCCTTCAGCTGAAGACATTATTAAAAGGAACTGTAACACCACATACTAAATTCATTTCAGTATCGTATTTCTCACACTATTGTCACCATTTTCTACAAATGACAAATAAAACTTTCATCTGAAGGTTTCCCTAGAGTATAAAATTAAGTTCACGATGAGGAATGAAATTCTCGTAAAAAGTGAACTATATCGTAAAAATGCTACTTTACCCTTTTATTTTACATTTGAATTATATTCAATGCAGTTCCGTATGAAAGCTATTCAAGATTCATTTTTCTAAACTAAGACTAGTTCATTGCAATCATAAAAAAGTTACGCTGCTAACAGTAACATATAAATAGTTTTAAAGCACAGGTTGTTGAAAGGGCTATTCAATTTCACCCGGACTCCATCAGGCACGCTGTGATTGCCGTAAGATGTTTGTTTCACTAAGCCACCAGAGAAATACTCTGATAGCTCATGCGAAAAGCATCATAAGGGTATTCATAACCCCTTTAGCGTTAGTGAATTATAAAAAAAAATCTAATTCTTTTGATAAAGTCTTAGTCATTAAGATTGCGGATTTGGTTTAGATTGTTGAGATTTTAAATCTCCTAGAATGATCCTTTTGATGCACCATCTGTTTTGGGGCCATAACAAAAGCCGTCTGTTTCCCTAAAGTATACGGTCTACATCTGTATCTGTCACATCGGATTTTGGGGTGCAACATCTTTCAACACAGTAAGACTAATACTTTTCCATGCGCATTTTTCTGATCTAAGACTTGGAAAAAAGTGAGTTATATCTAAAGACATTTACTTTATCAGTAACGCTGTTGATAGAGCCCTGCTTTTCAAATGATTTTGGATTCGCCAGCAGCAATTGTTGACAGAACAGCTTGCAAAGAATTATTCATCTGGAATTGTTTCATCATTTCAGGACAAAAATTCTAATATAACTTCAGGTTTGGCACCATTTCCTTTGCAAGTAATGTTGATTTCTTAATCCTATCGATATTTCAGTATTTCATCATGCAAAACCGAAATCATCACTTGAAACAAACACTTCATGAATAACGGTATTTTACTACACACTTAACACCCGATTTAGAAAAGAACAGAGACAAAAACCATCGCTTTTGAAGGCAAATCGCATTCAAAATTAAATCAATTTGGACTTGAAATTATGAAATTCTATTACGAAACTTTGTCCTCAAAACTTCGTTATTTTTTATTTTCTTAACCACAAGTTCGATAAACGTATTCCATTGAGTGGGATATCAACAACACGACTATTCTTAAAATAGTCTTACAATTCTTTGGCAAGGAATTCCTTTCTCACTCGACATCGATTGATTGGTCAGCATGGACATTTGCACAACTTTGAATGATTTATTCCATTAAACATCGATTTCAACTAATAGCCTAATTTGTCAATAAATGTCACGTGCCTTCAATCAAGGTGGAAATGTTTATTGTGCGAATTTTACCCTCAATTTACCTAGGTATCAAATTTCCTATCTTGAAATAGGCTCTTGAATTAAAACTTGAACAGCAGCAAGTTCAGAAAGTCCTGGGAAAACAAACGTATAGCAATAGCAATCCCTGTCGCAATTGAAAAGACTCATCAGAAGAAAACTAAAATACGCTTTGGCGCTTACGAAGACTAAAACGCTTTATTACACGAAACACCTTTACTAAGGTTGTTTCAGAAAACAGGATTTCATGTTCAATTTCACTTAGAAGTTACATTTTGATACAGAGCTATTCGCATGGTTGTAAGGTGGACATAAAGTTGATGACATATAGTAAGACTACCAAAAGGTTCATTTCCCGGGATTATTTTCATAAATTGTTCAAAGCATCTGCCATGGTATCTGCATAAACCTGCTGACTGTCTTTGATGGACCAATGTCTGGAGATTGGCTATAGGTTCAAGATCAACTTTGAAGCCAACCTCTCATCTTTGTATATTTACTGTCGCGTAGATAAAATGAACATTTTGGGACTGAGCTGCAAAATTGGGAAAACCGGTCTTACTTGTAATTTTAAGAGGAGACGTAGATACTATTTATATAGATGAATAGGGGCTTATCTTTGTATCATTGCTCCAAACATGTATATTAACTTCGATGACCTTAAACAAAGGCGGAGACAGAGCAATCTAGGAACGTAGAGCCGACTGTAAAATGACCAGCAAGCAGATATTGGTCTTGTCTAAGCAGCTGAAATCTCTCTTTCGTAATGGTCTGCGAGGTGCATGTGAGGGAGCAAGAATGATGCATTAAATAAATTACTTTCATAATTACTCTTTCTGCCGTGCTCGCCCATCCCCTCCCCCTATTGGCGGTGAAAAATTAAAGAAATTCCCTAATTTCCTCTAGTGTTGTATGCTGTAGGAAATTATTGCGGTGTAATTAATAACATTGTTTTGTTTTTTTTTTTTAAATTTTCGAAAATTATAACTTTAACCCGGCAATTTGTTTTGTTTGCTACAAGGAATCTTTTAGTAGTTTGAGTGAGGGGCCTCAACTTCATAGTAATCTCGTTGTTCTTTTCAACTTTCCAAGACTATGGACAATCACGAAGTTAATACTCTCCGTTGACTCTGAGCTACACTATCGGGATATTAGTAAGTGTGGTAACAGCGAAATGTACTATTAGTAAGTGCTTTTGAGAAAGTATGGATCGACCCCTATTGGCGGTGAAAAGTGATGAAAGATGTAAGAAACATATACAAAAACGGTAAATATACCTATTATAAAAAAGGATAATAAATAAATTTACACCACAGAACACTTCTTCGGTTTCAAATAAATTTTAAATGTGTAAAAGTTGGACCACCACTGTTCCGGTTCATCACTGACACAAACCAAAAAATGTTTGGGTACATGCTAGTTCACAATAATTCGGGATGGTTTCCGTCTCCGTTTAGCAGAGACACTTTGCGTCGGAAATCCACAAGATTGTTGTCTAAGTATATCGAGAACTGCAACCACATTACCGAACCGATTCGAAATTAACAAAGTCACCTATTATATATAAAACTCACTAGATGTCAACGCAATCAATAACGAGAATATAATCAGTAATAATTCAATTGAATAAACAAACACTCACCTAGAATGCAAAGTTTTTAGAAAACATTTAATACACTTAGGAAGTTCAAGTTAGGACCCCAGCGGTCTACCATCTTACTACTAACCCATCCGAGGCTACTTAATTTCGACGACCGGACGGAAACCGTTCTCGTCGGTAGAATTGTTTATGTCGCTGGACATTGTAACACCTACAGTTTAATACACCTTACGCAGAAAAACATCAGTTTTTTTTTTTCTGAAACGCACTGAACCATATATCCGCCATTGTCGGTCATTATTCATCATTTGTACATTTCACTTTATACAAAAGATTCGCGTTGAAATCAGCACAAAAAAAAAGTAAACAAATTCGACTATATTTGCTAAATATGTACCTTGCAATGATTAAGCAAATACAATTTCAAAATAATTTTATTGATCGCTGACTTTCCTCTAAGCATTCCCCAACTATTTCCACATCAAAAAAAAAACCGCATCGGAGCGCATTCACTCAACCGTCATGGTTTGCGAAGAACAAAAACAAAAACAAAAAATGAAAGTTTAACTGAAATTGTATTTGAATTTTAATTATATTATTATAACATACATACCTGCTGCTTAATTATACATTCTGCATTAAATGATGGGAATTTTGAAAATCAGCGCGCAATTGTCATGCAACATGATTGCACACCAACGAGACTAGCAACGGGCATTGAATGGGACTCAAGTCCCCTAGCTACTTGCGATGAGTGAATTGAATAACTTGGAAATGCAATGTAAATATCTAAAAGATTGTTGACTCAGATACGAGTAAAATGTGTGTGTCCTAGCAGGCCAATCATTTATCATTTCTTTGGACTTCATCGGAATGGAATTCGGGTGAAACGCTTAAGGTGCCATTCGATCCCATTAGTGTCCAAACCGACTGATGGACTCTGGGGACTGAGTGATTGTTGTAAATCATCCAAAACAAGTTTGTTCCTCAAAGTCATGGTCTTCTGGATTGGAAGTTCTTCGACTTCGACCAAATTCAAAGCTAATTGGGGATTTCACTGCAAAGAGAATTTAAGTTAGGTTAACACGATTTTGTTTTCGTTTTGACGATGGCAAGAGTACGAATAATCGGATTGGTTAGAAAGATGTGTTGAGGAATTATGATTTGTTAATGTCGGCGGTTGTCAGTCGGTTTTTTAAGTTGATGGTTAGCTCATATGATGTTATGTCAAGGCGATAAAATGAGGACAAGAAAATGACTTGAAGCTTAAGAAATTAGCAATAATCATGACAATACTGTCTTGCTAGTTCGCTGTACTCGCGTTTTCTTTACAATAACATACGATTTGAAACGTATAGTTGACTTTAACATGGATCCTCAAAGTTCATTTCAAGAAAACATTTTTAATTATAAATGTTTATGATTTCTTCTTACGCTTAGGTTAAGAACACTGTAATGGACAGCAGCAGTTAATATCACTCATACCACTAGGTATGTTTACCTTCCAACCGCTGATAGAAAGGCAAAATAGTTCACACCATTATCACTAGATGGACGAAGTTGAAAACAGAAACTCATTACATAATGGCATACCTTGACTTTGTCCCAAACTTTGAAACACTTTGAAATCTACGCAAATCGCCCACTACATTAACCACGGCAATGTATTGTGTGTTGAAGTTGGAGCAATAGCTGATGTCCCAAAAGGGATATCCTTATTAAGATGAGAAATATTGACATACATATGAACATATACATCGATAGCCACGATCAAAGCCATCTCATCCATAGTATTTAAACTAGAATTAGTAGGTATAGAGGTGTCGTGATGAGCTTCAATTCCTAAATTTAAATCCCAAAGTCTCAGGACACAGGGACATCGATGGCAATGAAAATAGGATCAAAACCGAAAAAGAGGTCGATCACTATAAACACTTCAGACTTCTGGAAGATTGCCAATGAGAGAGAAGCACGTGACATTCGTTGCTTTTCTGTCCGAGTTTTCTCCATTGTCCACTACCTTGACTAACTTCTTAAAGCTGCCAATACTTGGTCCTGAGTATAGCTCGATTAGGAAATCCTCCATCCACTCAAAGTTAGACGACAACTTCTGCCATCAAACCAACTCAAATTAGATTAATGGTGGTTGCTTGTTTTGGGCGTTATATTTCTTTCTCAAAATATGTCACCTAGTCTCCATGAAAGTTCAACTTCTCATTTGGTTTTGTTAAAATATCCCACAGATCCAGGGCATGGTAATCACTTCAATGCAAACTTCGCACAAAAGTCAGATAAATTTCCAGATAAGACGAATCTCTTACGTAGTCATCTCATCGACCTACGTACCCGCAGTCGAACATCTGCAAAACCGAGAACCTTTGTGAATCACTTCGCTCACGGAAAACTCTACATTGGCAATTTCATTCATTTTCCTCACGAATGATAGACAGAAGTTTCCTCCGCACCAGACACACTCGCACACTCCATCGCTGGTACGTGGAAAATTCCCCGGCGAGTCGTCCCAAAGTGTGTACTCACATTCCACCCAACATCCATCGTGCAACCACACATGGAGTTTCTCCCATTTTATTGTCTTAATTCAATCAACGTGCATAATTCCATTCCCATCGCGATGCATTGCACTTCCGAGGCTAGTGAAGGAAAAAATTGTTAAACTTTAAATGTCGACATAAACTATTTTCCCATTTGTTTCAGAGAGTGACTAGGGCTGAGGTCTTTCTGGCCATCTGGTGAGAGATGCAGATGTAGATACAGAGGCAGATGATGATGATGATGATGCACCAACCCTAGCACTAGAGCTCCACCGACAGCAGGAGCAACAGAACGGATTGTATGAAGGTACCGATTTGAAATCGCTTAGCGTTGCATTTAATGATTTGTGATATCCCTCGGGTTGTGTCTCCTTGGCAGCTCCCAGTTCCCAGTTATCGCAGAGTTGGCTGAGATTTTACAATTTTCAACATGAACATCTGCATTAATTTGTGAACTCGTGGAGGAAGTAGCGACGACAGCGTCAGCCACACAGTAGAAGCTTCATCCAGGTTTTACTGTGAGAAGTTACGTCGCTTTTTGCTGTTTCCACAGCAGAGGTAACACCGCTCACAGATAAGAGTTCATCGGGCTAGGTCGTCCATTCTGAATAGATGGCATGGATACGAGTACAGTGAAATTAGCAAGAAGAGCTCAGTTTTTGGAAATTCCCAAACGCTGCATAATAAATCATAGAGATGGTGCCACACTGATGTACTTAGTGTAAACCCTCAAGAAAAGATAATCATATCAAAAGAAAATACATTTGAGCACCAAAGCGACTAAGACTTTCTGCTTGAGACTGGCTTGAGGCCAAAACTTATTCTCTCGACCTACCTAACTACCTTAGTCCTTCGTATCTCCTATGTAGTATTTTCTGGTGCGATATGTGCACCTTCCTAACTGCAGGCTTGAAAGATCTCGTTCAGAATAGAACCTAAAAGCATGTAGCTGTGACTGATGTTCTTTCTAAACATTCGTCGTAACACTTCAATTCAAAGTACAATCAAAAACATTTATTCAAATGGTTTGGTCTGCTTCTTTCCAAACACACTGTACTTACTTTTCAATTTGAACTCTGCATATCCCATTATTATTCAGCGACAAAATCTATGGCGGCAACAGCCGGCTACAATGTTACGACTGGGCGATGATGACGATGACGATGGCGATGATAATGATGATGATACTGATGATGATGCCGATGTGGACGGTGTCTTCCGTCAAAAGGATTTACATATCTTAGGGAAATAATCTCTTGTTCGGTTGTTTGCTAAGCATAAATAAAAACATCATCCATCCGACGACACGTTACCCCCACCATAATGATCATGGGAATAGAACAGAACAAAACGTCCAACTCATCCCGGAAAAGGATTGCAACGCTCTTGAACATTATGAATGGACAACTGCGGCAAAAAGAGTTAAATATTGTATAACACGCAGTAATTACCATCGAAAGACAAACACTTGACCATGCAGCCTATTACCAATTGGCAAATACAAATCACCGCATCCATCCACATCCAACACCTGTACCGCGTTTCAACCCGATGGGGAATGCCTTCACGATCATTTTATGCTCCATGGTTGCAACATCTTTCGGGTTTTTCTTTCGACGTGGTTTTTGCTGGTTCTGGTTGTTCAAATCCAGTAAACACTGAGCATTGCAAGGAACCCAAAGTCATAAACCACCACATAGCATCTCGTACGGATAGTGTAGTCACTACAGCACGTCTTTCAGCCAACCATCCAGGGATGACTTAACAATATTCCCATTAAATCCTTCGTTTCATATCATTCATCATTGTTTTATAGTGTGTGTGAGTTCGTTGTTTAACCATGGCACTGAGGCTTTATATGGCTGTCCACACTTTGGACAGTGTGGTAGGTTATGCTCAGCTCGGAGTTGTGGATGGTGGCTGGAGTTGTAAAAATGATTTCGAGTTATAAATTGTGTACATTATGGCTCTCGGGCATATTTTGGAAGTTGAAGATGCTACCTGAAAGGTGTAAGACACAGAAACACTGGTTGCGGTTTAGGATAATAAATTAAGACACAAGCCGAGTGTAAAACTAATTTGCAAATATGATACAACTGCTTTAGGCTAAGTTCTGGACAATGTATAATACATTTGAGTACATTGGAAACTGTAGTTATTCGCATACCAAGCAAAGTATTTACTACCATAAATCCATTTGTTTTAATAATCATTGTAGGTAAATGGAAATTTTATGAGTACATCCATCCATGCATGAACACTGTTGGAAGCTAGGCATTAGCGCCATTACTGAACACCTCATACTCATTAATTTTTTAACTATTCCTGAGTTAGGCATATTGCCGCGTATGACTTCACAACAAGATTGACTTTCTGTTTCAAGAGATTTAGGTTTGTCTTAATTAAATTTTGGTCTGAAACTAACGTCTTCGATAAACCTGGATCCACTTTGAAGAAACCGCTCATAATCAACAAGAATTTTCAATATTGCAGCAATCATTCTCACGAAGTCAGTTGGAGTTAATTGAGATGTATCCGGAGCAAATCGGAACGACTATAAACTTAAGTAAAATTCATATATGCCTGACTTTTCATCATTTCATCGCTGGAATGAGCTCTTTGCCCTAGAAAACTTCGAATAAGGCGCTATGGGGAATATTTATTTTCTTCGGCCTTAAGTCATCGTACACAATTCTATGAGAGTCTTACAGTAAGGATCAACAATTACCACCTCTGGTAGCAAAGAAAAGGTTTGGTACCCTTGAATAACAAGCGAAATTAAAAAGTACACTGAAACCACCAGTTAGTCGTCCCAATTGCAATGTCTAAAATCTTTCTCGTCCATATTCTATTTTTATTTTGCGTCCAGCATTGCCCCCTTGGCATTATGTCTATTCCGCTTGCGGTGACATGCCCTGGACATAATACCAATTACCAATTTCAAACCCATATGGTAAATTACTCTACCAGCCGCAATTGAATTTCGTGCATAGATCCCCAACAACCGAACCTAACCTGATCACTTTAAACGGTCCACCGCTGCGATGGCTGGGAAACATCAACTCTGTGGGGATGGAATTAAGTGCAAACACCAGGTTACATTATGGAAACACTTGTCTCTGGGATATTCAGTGGGATAAAGATTTTTTATTTTTTTTTTTTTGATTGGCCGTGCTGCGATACGCAATGTACGTATCTGTATCTGGAACATAGTGGTGACTGCTGCGCTCGCAAGCGCGTTTCATTCTGTTTTAGATATTTGTTATTGCCCACTCACCAGCCTAGGTCCACCAATTGAGATTGGAAATTTGCATGCCCGGAACGATTGCAAGGAAATTACCTTTTTAGAGTTTGCGAAACGATGTCATTAGTTTCAGATTCGCCGCGGCTGTAGAGAGTCGCAGTTGATACCGAAGTCCTTACTTCCTGCTCCGCACGAGTGCAGTACTGGTTCGGACTGTGCTTGGAATTCCTTTGTTTTAGACACAGTGATTACATTGTTCCCCAATCGAGGGAATTCATGAATGGGCAATCAGTGAGCTTGGACTATTCCCGAAGGGGACCAGCAATTTATTTTATAAATTGCTTTGGGAGAATGTGGGAAAAGGTGTTGGTGTTAAGGTTTCAACTAAATTGGGCATTTGTTTGGAAAGAGGGTCAAAGTGTTGTTAGGAAGAGGGCAGAAGTTTCTAGGAATGAAATTATGGCAAACTGTAGTTTGTGATCTAAACTCAGTAAATTATATACAATTCAACTACGTGTACATCGTAGGGAAACATAAAGCAAAAACATTGAACCTTTGCTATAGCTGGTGCTAAAGTCAAGAGTGTAACTGACCATCAACTAAGAAGCCTTCACAATACCTCAAGTTCATTTTTATCCAGGTTTGTTACAAAAGTTCATATTCCCGCATCATGTGTGCCGTGTGTTTCCAAAAAAAACAAATTGTTATCTTTTCTGGCAGCCAGCTGAGCTTGTACCGTTTCGACTGAAAGCTCGTCTGGAGCTGCCTTAACATCCTCAAGCTGAATGTTGCTATAATAACGTATCGTCTATTGGATTACCAAACACAAGGGCTTTAAGGTCAACTAGATTCCCGATAAGCTCGCCAGACAAGGAGCTCAATTAACATTCAGTACCAAGAGAAGGTCTCAACATACAACTACAGGAATTCGAAAATCTAGAAAATTAATTTACCTCTCAAATAACAAAAGAAAACAAGATAAGCTGGCACTAATCAAGCATGACTCTGAGAGCTCAGAGTTAGAAGCTCTTCTAACGGACCCTCGCACCGAATGTATTTCACTCAAATACCATCTAACCAAAAAAGGCATAATTCCAGCACACATGTGCCGACTCTGTTTGGAAGATCCGAAACTGCAGAAATTCTGCAAATGGCCCGCAATAGCTCAAAGGAGACAAAAACTCTCCGGCAAGGGATTCATCTTGTCGGCAACAGTCAAATATTCATCCGCACGCACCATCCTGAAGTTCCTCCATTGCATCTATCTTTCTCAGAATCACAACATTTCCCAATTGTGGAAAAACTTTTCTTAGCACAAGAGATATTTTAGGTCGTAGTGCTTTTCTGGTCGGTGCCAAGTAGGTAGGACTTTCCAAACTTTACTTTGTGTGTGTTCCGGCAACTCTGATATTTCACTGAACCGCTATATTCCAGACCTTAGCCATTCATTTCAAGTTCTTAGCTTTCTTGGCGACAGTTCTCTTCGTATCTTTTTTAAACCACATTTGTTCGGTTCACCTTAATAATTTTATCTAAATGGCTTAGATATGATAAATCTAAGCAGAGTTGTGAAGTACTAAGCATTTGACATCCTTTTTCAGAAGGCATTGTACAGACAAGACTTCCCAAAATGCAATTAGTAAAACTGTCTGTCAATTTTACAGTCGAATAGTGATTTTCGAAAGTTTACAGGATTTTCTTAAATAAATGTTTTCGGTCAGTATTGAATACAAAACCATTAAGATAGTGCGCAATCTATTGTTTACAAATTAGGGTTGGAGTTTATATGGATTTATGCAGTGCTGAAAAATGTTTGGGATTAAGCATTTTTGACTCAATTTCAAACACCTACAAAAGACAGGTACTGTTGCAATTTACACCATACCGAAGGCTATACTAAATTACCCAATCCAGGTGATGCGACTTCCTTTGTACATCCATCTACAATAAGGTGTCGATTTTCAAAATAAAGCATAAACAGATATAAAGATGACTCCATAGAATGATTTAATCATATCTTTAGAAGCGCTATACATGAAATAATCTCAAAAAAATTTGCTTATAAGAAGTCATATACATGAACTTAAATCAAGAAAATCTTAATAATACCGTCACTTCGTCGCCAGTCGTTTTGTCAAAGAATCCCGTTCATTGATAAATACGAATAAATCTAAATATATGTAGGTACATACATATAAGCTTATGAATGAATATTTCTTAAACAAATTTTTAATTCAATTGAAAATGATTATACAAAATGAATTTCATTAGTCGCGCTTAATTTATGGTTGAAATGGTTACGGTAACGAATTTAAAGTGTTTATCGTTCTGTTGGTGAGCAAAACGATACCCATTCCCTTAGGTCAAGCAAGAGGTCATAACCTGAAACACACAATATCCACTTTATACACATATCTATTCGTATGTACACATGCCTCAGGGATACAAACATTTGAAGAGAGGCAATTGATATTTAAATCATTTATCTTAAATTCGTCAAAAGATAATTCGTTTTTATTGAAGTTTAAACGAGACCTGCAACAGTTGTAATATACCAATGTGTTTACTTGGTTATATCTATGCCTCTTCTTTGAAAGTTCTAACATAAATACCTATCACACACTTGAAGATTTCATAGATCGCATGACTTTATGCTCTCTAATTCTTCATTTTTTTATGAAACAATTCCGAACTTTCATCTGCAAAAGAAGTTTCGAATTAATTTAGCTGCTATCGTATTTCTATCTGTGAAATCCAATGTGCTGGTCAAGTTTGTTCTTGGCTTTTTTTGGTCGCCATTGCTTAGTGGTTAGCGGTTTGAACAACTAAGCGAACTGAACCAAGTTCGAATATCAGCAAAACAGCCAAACATTTCTTCGTGGCAGACAATGCAAACTTCCGATAACTTTTCATAGGCCCTACGTGTATATTGGAACAGCATTAATACGTCTTATAGTTCTTAGTGCTCTCTAAACTACGAAATTCGCAATTTCTTTCGTGCATAATTTGAAGACTTTACCAACAAAATGTTGATCCTAAATCCTTAAAGTGATGCAGAGTCTCAGATTAACTTGTTAAACCCCTTTGGGATATTGCTCCTGTACAAGAGTCTGAAGACGTATAGCTCGCAAGAAGGATATATATATTATTTCCTTAATTGTTTAAAACGTAAAAAATGTGCAAGTAATTTTTAATTTACATTTGTACGTATTGATGTGAAGATTAGCTACGTTGTCAAAAAATGTACATGCAACAAAATTCGAATCCTGTGGCTTCTTTCAGAATGGAGACATTCAAATATTCAAGAGGGATCACCATACTGAAACCTTTGGCCAATCAGTGATCGGTATAGCTAATAGCCGAAGACTATTCGATGAGGAAAAGCTCAAATGAGCATGTGTACCCTAGTAGTACTAGGAACTTTACAGGTTCTCTATTCCACTATATCGTTTGATTCTAAACTTAAAAATTTTTTTAACTAAAAACAGACGGGATGGAACATATTTTTAACCAAAAACGAAGGTGAAATTTTTACGATTTACGATCCAAGCTTGCGAAAGAGATTTTGTCTGTTTGTCGCTGCAACCGCAATAAAATATTATCACGCATGCTGGAACATTCATTTTTTGTAAGTAAAACCACGCATATAAGACTAAAAAATCGGTCATGCAATGAGGTAACAAAAAAATAATAATAATGTTACGACTCAATGTTCACAGTTATAGAAAATTGCAAATGAACGGCCGAACTCCAACGACAATTGCGTCGAAATAAAATTAACAAATAATTGAGATTACTTAACATATTCATGTCTAACATTTGTGCGGCTTTTGCCAACAAAGTAAACTATGGCCGTATTGTTAATTCCACATCTGCAAAGTCGTAACATTTCTAAAAAAAAAAATAATGTCCGACAATTCAACAAATTTTAAAACAAACATAAAAGAACGTCATTCAAATGAATACTCGGAATCCGACACCGAATAATATATAATTCTGTAAAAACATTTTGAGCTAATAATCAAAAGTTGAGCACTTCTGTATAACACGTCTTTTCGGAAAACATTTGCTTTATATTTTGATGTGAAGGATGATAATGTCAGTAAATAAATTCCTTTGACGAACAATACTTGAAATGAAATGTTTGAGAAAACAAACAAAGGTATGAGGAGTGGTTAGAATCCGGCGAATTTAGTTGTATGACGCCTAGTACTGGACGATAAACAGGAACGCAGATACTGGATTTCTTTCATAGAAAAATACTTTTTCGTGGACGACAAATGAAGGTGGAGATAGAACTCCGAACTCTGTTAACTGTACCAATATGTGAATGTCGTTCAACCACATTGGCTCGAATATATCTAGCGAATGGACGACAATGCTTCAGCAAAGAGAATCTTCGAATTGCAACACTCAGATTCGATGTGAACAGGAAGACCGAATAACGCGCCGTTATGAGGACTATGCTGGGATGCTTGGCCTGACAAATTGGAAGGAGATAAGTATGAAAGTCTGCGCTGTTTCAGACAGAGACTCATAAAAAGTCGGGGTAACACTTTGCCGTTGCCAGTCTTTCTTAGGACTAAACTTCCGCATATGTAGCTAGAGTTGATATTTAACATACCTAGCATGAGTTGATTTTATTCAGCTGGGAAATTAATAAGTGAAAAAACACTTCAGAAATTAAATATCTATGTGTGCATTAGAAGATTGAATTTGTCTGAAGTAATAGTTGGGTGCAATACCTTTCACATTGAAAGTATTCTGTTGCTATAAACTTAAGTTGCGGAATGGAAGTTACATACATATGTATATACCCTCGCATCCCGTCAGAATATCAAACCCCAGAAGATTGTTTTCCAACGCCTTGCTACGTTCTTACCACATCTGGTTTGCCTCGCAATGTCGCAACGATATACGCTACTTAAAGGATATTTGTTAATTACCGATTTCAAGTTTCTGCTTACACACTCTAACAACGCATTTTATTTCGCCAAACAAGTTCGTACCTATTTAATCGTATTTAATTTGCAAAAAAAAAAAACGAGAAATGATATAATTTTTAGAACTCAGTTCATACCGGCTTCCCAACCGGCCGGTAGGTTTATTTCACCTTTGGCAATTGTCTCATACTGCTAAATAATAGCTTTTTTTTGTAATGGCGTCAGTGTTCATGAAGCGTGAAGTAGATTCAAGGTGAAAGGTTTAATTTCCTCGAGCTAGAGTTGAATGATTCACTTTTTATTTTTTTTCATACGAAAAAAATACATATTCGTTATTCTTATTGAGATGAGGGTTTCAACGATGACACGTCGCATGCTGGTTGTAATACCACAAGCCTGTAAAATGGTATATGTGTCTTTTAAATTTATGTACAGTAAAAACTATTACCCTTAATATTTACATAATTCAGCTTCATTTTTATTTTTATTTTTTTAATTTATTACCCACCTGTTGTTAATAGGATCGAAACACGCAAATGAAATTTAATTTGAAATTTATTCAACGAGATTCACAACTTCACACAAGCCCAAGCCATACCTATTTAGGATGAGTTCACTAGGCGATAACAAAAAGAAAAAGTCATCTAAATGATGTATCTATCCATTGTTAGCGTACACAAGCAAGATTCCGTTTTCCGGAAATCTTAATTTAGAATGCATGCTTAAAGGAATGCTACGCAACGTAATTATACGATGTCTTCCTTGTTTCATCCAAACAAACACCTTGCAACGGCACTTAACCGACGAGACTCACAATTTAACGGCAACTAAAAATCCATTTAGCAAGGTGCCGAGGTAAATGGACAAGCATCTACGACGGCACATTACAAATTGATTCTCCTGACTAATTTCTCGAATAATTAACATTTCTTAAGATATACGCGCACACACAATGAGCTAGCATCTTGAGAATGTTGGTTCAGCTCGCACCAGTGATGCCACTAAGAGAACACGGGAGATATTAAAAGCAATCCCGTGAATTCTTCCAGTGCCATTCCCTGTACAGAGCGCTGCAATGCTTACTCGAGTTTAATGTGCAATTTCATTTGCAATTCACTGTACTTACCTGAAACCATTTTGCACGAGGCGGGCTTGGATGATCCATGGACATGGTGTCAGAGAGTTCCATTATCTATGATGTCAATAGTAAGTATTAGCTACGCCTTCAAAGGAGATGGTTTCTTTGTTTGCATATGATTGGTATCATTATAGCTTTGATGTTCACAACGTCTATAAAAGTGAAATTACAAATGCTCACGTATGGGAGGTCATGACTTAAAAATTTAACCTGTTAAGAGATGGTGACTAGCATAATCAAATTTAAAATGAAATAGGTACTAACCGAATTGTGAGAACTGTTTAAATTTACTTCCTTGAAGGAATGCAGTGTTGAAATTGAATTTAGTTTCGCATTTTTGTATCTGCTCAATAAACTTCTTTTAGAATCATCGTTGTGAGCCACTACAAAAATGTATCGTGGAGGGCCAACGCTAGCTCTGTACACTTACCTAGTTTCAAATCGTTCATATGTCTAAATTGTGATCTGAAATGAAAGAGAAGCTTAAGGTTCATTGGACAAGTTAAAGTAATAGGCACAACTGCTAGACGATGGCTTACCGACAGTGACCAAACGAATGACTGATAACACCAGAGCTACAATACTGACTGTTATACAATGTATGAAGACTAGCCATAAACTTAAATATTATCTGCGTACACCACAAACACCCTTTCACAACATTGGTGAATGGATTGGACAAGTAGTTTGTGTCCGAAATATGAGTTCTTTAAGGCTTAAAACTCCCAACTATCTAGAAAGAAAAATACATTGTATCGGTTCTGACAGTCTGAGTGAAAGGTTTCCTATCACGTATCACTCTTTATAAAGAAATTCATCAAGATATTTTACATAAGAATTTTCTTAAGACTATCTGCAAGACCGTTAACAGACCAACGCTTACCGTAAAATCGTCTTGACAGTGAACCAATACAGTATCAATGAAATGACATTATAATTGCTATGTCACCTAAGACAAGAACTTCAATTAAGTTGTTCCATCTCATTGATTTGCACTTAAGCATCTTTACCGATCTCAACAAGAATTTAATGATTTGTATCAGATTCCCTGGTACGCAGACAGAGCGTTGTCTTTTTTGTTGTTTTGTCTTACAAAACGGCACACGTAGAACATGAAATTGATCTCATAATGACCCAAATAAAACACTCACATATCCCGATACCTGCACCTGATAATATTTTAATCGAGCTCGCACAAGAACATCAACCGACGAATCAATAAAAATCACAATACTGCACACGATCAACCCAATGATCCAGTTGGCACCCGAACCAGAAACTCTTACGTTCACTCATCGAGCTCATAAATATTGCATGAGCCGTGCAGCAGAAGAATCACGCGCCTGATTCCGTGCACTAGAAACGTACAGATCATCGGCAACATCCACTTAAAACATCTACATCTGGTTACACTCGGTGAGATATTGAGGAGTTGCTCCAGTGAACTTGACAAACTCGCCTGGTTGTTGGGTTAATCAATCCGCGACGGCAACAAAAACGTGCCAAATGTGTGCGTGATGGGACTCCACAATGCACCGCTGTGGACCAATTCTGCTTCGCAATGATCCTCGCACATCAGTTTTCCACCGGGCATCTGTGGTTTTGTATCTAAAACGATTCCATGTCGATGATAATTTATTTTTTTTTTTGTATGCCGATTCCACTGACACTGTAATAGATACGACTGGTGGTGCGTAATTGATGCCATCGCATCGGTTGGTGCGTAAGAAAACATATTCATTTTCAATCTGCGTTAAGATCTGTGTCATTACACATAAATTAGTGTGGAGAGCACATATAATTGCATTAGATTGGCGCCTCATGAAACTTGATTCCCAACCGGAGTACACTCAAAGAGAAAGACATATCGATCTGCATGACCAACATCGCAGCAATCATCATGTTACCAAGGGACGTTGTCTCCTCTCGGTACAATTTTCAAATTCCCACCCACATACTGTGGACCTAATTTTGTGTAATTTTCAATGAGGGAAGAATAATTGGCAAGTCATGATCCGAATGTTTACTCTGCTTGGTTTCGCCTCCTCTCCCTGTCAATGTCCAGATCTACTATCCCAGTCGTAGAAAGAAATCGTGAACTTGTAGCATAGAGTAGCTAAAGTCCATCCATCTTCCCATCGCACAAAAAGATCCATAACATCCCACTCTATGAAGCACAGGATGAAACCGAACCGAATTGAAGAGGTTTCCTTGTTCGCATCCACTGAAGATAAATCTGCATGAGTGAAGACAGTATACAACCTACACATAGCCACATACATAGATATATTCCCTGTTCCATATTGAAATCAATAACCATTTACCATACATAATGTTGTAGTCTGTGATTTTTTTTTTTTTTTTTGTGATGCAACTCATGAAGGAGGCACATATTCGTAGAGTACGCGAAATACGATGATCTGATACCACACACGGAAGAAGCTCGAAGCTTAATGATGCACATGGACCGATACTGGTGTAATAAATGTTCAACACGGGTAATTACAACATTTCATTCTAATCTTGAATCTAAGCACTGTCGCGTATATGTCGATTGTTCTGGACTCAGAGGTGCATTGACGTAAATATGCAAATGGTGTAGTTTAGATTGGTGGAAGCGATTTTTATTTTCAACGTAAGTTACAAAAAGCAAACTGCGCGACATGAAAATTAAATGATGGATGCACCTATTATTCGGAATCCATAATGTTGTGAGAACAAATAATAAACCGAAGGGGATTATCTAGAAATTTAGGGACTATAAAAGTTAAGTGGAAAAATGGAAGCGTTGTGTAATTCATTTCACTTACACGTGCATAAATCTTTAAAATAAAAATGTTTGAAAAGAAACCATGTGAATTTCAAATCAGTTTCAACAATTTAAAGTAACTGAAAGTTTCGGGTCGCTGCACCCTTATATCAAAATCGAAGGTCAGAGTAATAAATATATGAGAAAAGATATTCAAACAGCCGAGGCATGTCAAACAACCTACTGCAACCTTACCAAGATGGGGAGGTCATCAAGACATTGAATTTTAAAAAAGTTCATATACTAAATGGTATAATCTATTTTTTGTCAGAACTTTCCAACATCTTTGCCCATGAACTCGTCCTCAAATATTTTCTAAAAAAATTCTTCAAATCAATCGCTCATTAGTACAGTCTTTCCTGCCAATGAAATTGTACAAAATGTAACTTTGTTTGAAAAATGTTGTATAAATCTTTCTAAAGTTGTTAAAAGAAACCAAGCATTCAGTACATCTATTACAACATTTGATTTATTTATAAGGTTAACGAACTGACACTCTAGTTTTTCATATTTTCCATTAACATTAATTAAAAAGCAAAACAATCGTTTTCCATATGTTCCCCCCTTCTAGCATGGACAAAACGAAAACGTTTTCGCTCGAATGATTAATTGTCTTCCAAGTTGAGAACAAAAAAATAAAATAATTAATAAAATTCTATGAAAACACAAAAGAATGAGTTAAGTAAATCAAAATTCCTTTACCTATTAGCCGTCGATCACATGTCAAACGATGTTAATTCCCTGAGACAGCTTTGGCAGCAATATCTCATCAATATCGCGAGATAATAGCAGAGACTATCAAATAAAGTTCTAGCATAATCTTAACTGAAAATTTTAAATTGCTGCCTAGATACGAGTACACCCTAAACAAGGCAGGTCGAGAGAATTTGTTAAACAATTTCAAACGCACGAAATCCGGAGCCATTATTCCAAATGATTAATTGATTCCCACAAGGTTTTCGGATCGTGTTAACAACTTTATGAGTCACAAATTGATTTTTATGGGGCATATGCCGAATTCCCCAGAGATTTCATGGAAAAATTATAATTTTTTAGATTATTATTCGTTTTGGACTTCTCAGAAGGAAGACCTGCCGATCAGAGTTTTTTTTTTTGTGAACGTGTAATCCGATCACAGTAACATGTGCGTACCCAAAATGCTTTATCATAAGAGTTTCGATGGAAAACGGAAGGTTACTTCTTTTGTTGGGATTTTAATTGAAAGTACTTAAGTATGTATTGAATTAATACCCAGCAATTAAGAATATTCACGGAGCCTAAATACATTTTCAATCAAATTATTTTTTTTTTACGCTTAATAAATGTTGGTAAAGTTGAACTCTATTTTGAACTGTCTTCAGGTGATATCCTTGTATGGCACGCTGAGATTTCAAGACTCTGCAAGCTGTAGCAACATTTGTTTGTAAGCATTAAATAAATTTAAGTCGAAAAAGCTTATTGTAACTTCGAATCAGCTGGGTACACTCTTCTCAATCAAACTACATTACGAAGATATCAACTTAGACTTTGAACATTTTTTTAACTATGGATGTATGGGCTTTTGATTCATTGGTAAGTGATATGCCAAAGGGTACCAAGGAAAAAGGGCGTTCACTGCTTATTATTTGAACAGGTCTTGAAAGGGTATTGAGACCAAACATAATAATTATAAATGGTTCTAAATCGTGTCGATGCGATAAAAGAGAAGCTGTTAATACAACGACATAATTGTGTACTAGTACAGTAGAAGTTGTAATTTACCAGTTAACATTTTAAAATAGGAGACGTATTATAACCTCAAGCTACACCATATTTATCTCGTACTACCGCGTGAAGAAGTCAATGAACAGTGTAAAGTTGAGTTGCACTTAACAATTAAATAATTATTTAGAGATTATGTCCAACGCGAATCGACTTGAAATTGAGATATAAACTTTGCTTCTTGGAACAACACGTTAGAATGCACAAAGCTTAAATCGTCATATAACCTAGACTTACATTAACTAAAAGCAGATAGAGTTTTGGTTAAAAAAAAAACTGTTCAACTTAGACAAAAGGCAAACTTGAAGATGTCACTTAAGCTGCCTAAAGGTCTGTCTGTCTTAATAAAAGTGTTATGGAATCCACATCCTTTGAGCTTACTTGGAAATAGGGGATAGACAAAGGATTGAAAAGAAAAACATATGCGATATACACATGCAATAAAATCTTTAATAAACATGAGCCCCGCATCAGTCCATAATCAACTCGATGTATACGGCAATCTTCGGATCCGTTCTCAACCATAGATAAGTTGTTAAGGTCAGTTGTCTTAACAACCTCGCAGATAACCTTCACAATCAGCCACAACATTCGATTCTTTTCAAACAATGGAACTTGGAAGAGCAAAGTACCTACGGATCTACGCTTTATACGTAGATAAAGGCCACTTAATCTCGACAGAACTACAGACTATGCCATTCCTTACATCCTTATTTCGAATTCAATACATTAACCAAATGAATTGTACACTGAAAAATCTAAAATGGATAAAGATACCGGCCACAGAGTTTCCTGAGGAGCCAGCACGGACCTTATGTACAAAAACAAATTAACTTAAGATGAATTCGATCAAAAACAGTCTTTAATTAGGAACCAGAAAGCACATTATTAGACATCTATATGAGTGTTCCAACCCAAGAACGGAAAACCAAGACCTGGTACTACAAGTTAAAAAGGGTATTCAATGGACCAAAAGTCCTTCATACAGACAAACGGTTAAGCATTCTTACAGTCATATAAGGAGTTGCTCTCTCTTCTGAGCTTAAGTAACTGATGCAAGTATTAAATCTGGACAATCCAACTCGCTTCTAGAACAGTGACGGTAAAAAATTTGAATTTTTTTATAGAATATTAGTTGAGTTCAGTTCACTGTAATCATAAATTAATCATTTGAACAACAATAAAATGTTTTTCTCTCCAGTTATTACACACTAGCTATCCCATCACAATAAAGTCGAATTTTAATAATTGAAAATGACTTCGAAAACAATAGTCCATATAGATTCAATAAGAAAGAACATAAATTTTAACCGACACTGACATAACGATATATCACGATAAGTGTCATCACCTTTTCTTATTCACAATGAATAGAATGAAATATTTCAATTTAATTACCAATCACTGTCGCGCCGCGCCGCCGGAAAGGCATTCTCCGACCCAATTTGCTGCTCTTTTAAACCACTCGATGGCGACCAAAGTTCCCAATTATTTTCACATCTCTTTCTAACTGAATACCATCATTTACATATCCGTTGTATCATCATTGTATTTCCATAACGTTCTTCTTAAAAGACCATCCTGTCAACGATCTCCACGGCTTTATTTAAAGCAATAAAACGGTAAAAATGATAAATGTATATATCCAAAAGATAAAAACTAATTCAATTCATTCCAGTTCTAACACCGGTAGTAATCAGATTATACCGTATGGCCCATGTGCTTCGGTCTGATGAAATCTAAAAAGACGATCCAACGACGAAACGAAAATACATTTTTAACTGACCGCATCTCCGCGTCTTCAATTGTTAATCTCTCCGTCAAATAGATACTATTCGTGTGGAGAAAGACATTTAACATCAACCCAAGCATGCATATCAAATCAATGAAATCAATCAATTAGCGATTTCTCTGTGATTCGGTATCTTTGTATCTATGGATTTATAGACGAATGAAAATTACGGTTTTATTATGAGTATCGAACGGTGCTTCATGATGACAGTTGCCGATACACATGCCGCATCAATGCAAACAGGACTCTAGCCGTTGTCAATGTTTCCCATTGTCGATGGCGTTGCGGGGGACTTTGATGAAGTGCCGCAGGTCTGTACAATTAGACCCATACTTTTTGTTTGGTATAAATAAATGGCTCACGCGCCACTAGTGAATGTTGAATGCATAGTTTTCTGAAATTACTGTACAGTCACATACAAAATAAATCACTAACTGCTAGAGGTTTTCTGTGTTGCTATGTTGATGTTGATTCATCACGACCGCCAATTACATCCGGTAATTTGCTGTAATTTTATACGGTCTCTCTCATAGTTACGTGAAGTTGGGAATGGTGTTTTTTTATTATGGACTTTCAGCTGTAGTTGTACTACATCACACCACTTTGCGGACGGTTTTCGCACGAACGTACATGTATCAAGGGAGGTATACTATATTCTCTCGGTCTTGTAAATGTATCCAATTGAAAATTGTTTAAACTATTATTTTTGTTATTAGATTGCCGATAGAAGAGCGAGTACTGTTTTTTTTTTTCCTACCTCAGTCAGGTTTTACACTTAGAACTTCAGGCAGGTAAAGTTGGACCTATTATCTTGTTATGGACCAAGCTATGATGTTTAAATTGTAGTTATAGGGCTACGTTTTCTTTTTTTCTACAAAACGAGAACTTAATATACAGTGAAATCCGATATGAAGTAGCAACTGTTGTTAGATCTCTTTTTTGTGAAGGGGTTGCTTTTTTTTAGATATTTGTTTAAAAAAAATTGTTTGACGCCAGTTGCAGGTTTTTTTAAATATTCTTTCGTATTAATTTATTTATCCTCGTGTTGTACCTGGGTTTTTAGGTCAGGTCTAAAGTAAAACAAGGAGAACGTGTTATGCATTTTACATCTAAAGAAATGCAAGTTCATTTATTCCCTTGGAGGGGTAGAGTCAATGGCTAGTTTCGTATTGAGAATAAGGTCAATTTTGGGCAAAACTATTAGAACGTTCAGCAATACTATATGTTCAGATGACATACATAAATACCATCTAAAACAAAGTTCAGAAGAGTACTTCTTTTAGAAGCAGATACTTTTATAAAGAGTGTCAAAACTTTAAATTGAAATATGTACATACTCGTACGAGTATGTTTAATGCAAAGTATTCGTCGAATAAGCAAATTTTTTATTTTTTTAAATTGCATTTAGGAATATCGGCACTGCGTCTGGCTTTGACCAACTGCACCCTATAAGTCAATTTTTCGGTCCCATTTCCCAGCAATTGTGATTTCCAATAATGCTCGTCTACCAACATAGATCGTAAAAATCACGACGTTCTGTCTGCTGACTTTAAAGCTATTGCTATACAAAGTTGTGACACTCTTGAAAAAACACCCTCACTTCAATGTTTTCTATTAATGAAAGGACATTGTCCTATCAGCCGACAAATCTGTTTTATCTTCAATCATTTAATCCAATCCACCCGACAAAATAAACAGGTCTTCGAATGCATAGAAGCGTGTATGTTCCAGAAGTCTAGGCCAATAGACTAAGTTCAACATATATTCACTTAGATATACGCAAATTATTAAAACAGAACGAACCGACTTTTGGTCAGTGGGAAAAATTGTGCTTTCGCACCAATAAATCAACTAAGTGAATTAATTGGAGTGAAACACATTAAGGCTAAAGCAACTTCTCTTCTTCTGACTGAGCAGCCATAATGACTGTAAAATTGTTTTATCTTTCCTTAATATTATCAGCCCAACAATTAATCATTAGGCAAATATGATACTCATCATTTAACAAATCGTTTCCTTAATAGAACCATCCAACATGTTGCTAATCAGAATAACAACTTTTTGTAGAATCTTGCAAAATATATCCCCATTGTTCTTCTACAGATAGTTTACTTCTCCAACAAACTGTTGCATAACGATGATGTAATTTACCGGCATAAGCAATCATCACGTGTACATAAACCATTTTAAGCAATAACCAGCTCTGGACAGAAGGAAAAAGATCAACTTTAAAGACCAAGTTAGACTAATAGTATCTTTACCCCTAATGAAGTTGTTTATACGACTTCAAGGTTTAACTTTTCTTGTACATACTAGTATCTGCAAACATTTTATGTTCTCCATGGGAGCTATAATGAATCGCACACATTCAGATATAGATAATTATAATTTCTTTTAATTATTTCTACCGGGCAAATGTGGCATTTGAACACTACGAAGGTAATTATAACCAATGCGAGATACTTTTAGAGTTAAAAGTTAAATCATAAAAACTTAAATGAACAATATCCGATTCCAGTTCTTTGGGTGCACATATGTACATACGAGGAGTGTAAGAAATGTTCTAAACGGAACCGGATTGATAATGACCGATTGGGTTGAGATTGTTTCAGTAAATATTTAATGCAATGATGTATGAAAAAAAATTGTGACGTTTTTGTGGCATTTCCGTTGGCATTTTTTGACCTAAACTCTCTTTTTAACCTCGTAAATTCTATAATTTGGTTACATACGCAAAAGCAGCTAAGAGTTAACCTTCATCCGAGCATCGGAATAATGTCAGCACCAAGAACACCAAGGATGTAAATGTAAATGTGTCATATGACAATTAGAGATATCCACCATCCAAAGCAAGATGTACAGCATGTTTCAAGAATCAGCGAGCTTACATACTTACACTGGAGCAATCTTTTCGCCACCAGAAATATCATCCTAAAATGTAAAATGGCACAGGGAATCTGTAAAATATGTATGTAAGTGTCCGTTGTAGATAGTCCGCGGTGAATTAAAGATGGGATGCGATTTAAACCTCATATTGCAACCTTACATGCAGAGCTAGGTTGCCATTAGACAAAATTTAGTAGCACGGATACTAAAATAGATGCAAGGATATGAACGAAAAAAAAACGGGATTAAAGTCAACATCTAGTCCTTGGTGAAAGAGGGGACTAATAGAAGTTTAAAACCTTTTGCTCTTTACATTCGCACAGCAAATGACGGACAGATGCAACTGTCGCATTATCTTTATATCTTTCGCAGTGGTCATGAACGCCAATGGTGTAGCGCTCGATAAAAATGCGTGCGACAACCCGAAGCCTTATTCCAGCAAAAGAAAATCTGGTCGCCTAGACTTCAAAGTCTTGACGACTGCTGGCGTATGCTCATCCAACTATGTTCCTTTTTTTAATTATGATGGCTGTGATATCAGTTTAAGAAAAACTGGAATCGTTTCAGACTCTAGATGATCAATCCATTCCTTTATCCCTCGTATTTCAATCCAATTTGAACTTTTTCACTTCACATCTATTTTCTCGTTTCCTTTGACGTCATTGCTATAACCAAGAAGCCAACAGAAATTGACTTCATGGAATTCGCATATATCGGTTAGGACTTTTCAGTAGTTGTAAACAGCCTTTGATTTTGTGGTTATGTTATTTAGCAAAAGCTAAAAGTAATTCATTTACGTGATATTTATTTAAGTAAAAGAAACTTCAACTTGCAGAAAGAGGTCCCAATAAGGCGACACTATTACGACGAAGTGTTTATGAAATCATCCCCAAAGTACATAAAAGTCAACGTATAAATTATCTATTCTTAAAATTCATCTCACCTTTACATCCTCCTAAGATATCCACTTCCAGTACCTCTACTCCTGTTGCAATCATTTCCTTCGTTTTCTTTTTTATTTCTTTTTTGTTTTTTTGTTTTTCTGTTCATCGTGTGTTTTTGTGTTTTTGTCCAGAACCCTGATTGACATCAATGTTCCTGTTGATGGCATGCGACAGCTGCTTCTTGCAATGAATGTTTCCTGAAAGACAGGCAGACTGCAAGCAGAGAAAAAAAAAGGATCGATTCATAAGATGAATGAAATGAGGATGAAAACAAGAAATGAAAAGAAAACACAAAAACCTATCCCAACAAGAAGAACTAGAGGGACACCTATGTATCTGATTCCACCAGTGACGACTTAATAAAAGCTCAATTTTATGCCTCTTCACCTTCACGAATGGATATCTTACATGAGTCTTTGTGCCTCAGCTTAGGTATTTATCTAATTAAATGGAAACAGTCCAAGATTTAACAGATACTGATGAAATACCTCAAGGCATCAACTAGTCCCAGCATCACCATCAGAAGCAACGACAGCAGGATATCTCAACTGTGGATTTGATAGCAAAAACCTATCCGAGGATCGTTCACAAAGTGTTGACTGGGTTGAATGTTGACTTGTGGACTTCTTGATATTTTTTGTTGTCGCTCCCCCGGTTTGGTATTGAATTCCATATCATTGAATTGGCATCTCAAATTCTTGAGTAAATCATAAAATTTCTGATCTATGACAAGATCGATTTATTTATTTATTTTTTCACTTTTTGTTCAATCCATTGCGAAGAAGGTAAGGATGAAGTAAAGGTGTACTAAGTTACAACTCATTCAATGTACATATTGCTAAAGGAAACAGGTTTCAATAATTGTTGGTTAATGATCTAAATGCAGTAAGTGGTATGAAATAAGAGGGAATTTGACGGGAGTAATTTAAGCTTCACGTCAAATAAAAGTGGCAAAAAAATTGCATTTATTGACTTGCAATTATGATTGCACTTAAAATTCTGTCAAAGGGGCGCCGAGTAGGTACCGACAAACGTCAGTTGACTTATTGCTTGGAAGTACTATGGAACACTTTTTGTTTAGTCAGAATCCATTCGAAATAGGGAGCAACAAAAACGTCTTACATAACATAACGTTTCTGTTAAGTTAGTTACATTGTCGTAAAGTGAGACATTTCATAAGACGATTTATCGAGTTTTGAACATAAATAAGGCTCTAAAAATGCTGACATAATAAAAAACAAGCTTTAGTAGAAGAGACAACACGTTCGATATGACGTAGAAGCAATCAAAGTCACGGGGAAATAGGTTATAAACATTGAAAGGCTTCTAATCCAATGCGTACTAACATTGAGTACACCGCTTGTTTAGCACAGAAGATTATTGAGTTCTAAAATGCCATATGGTTTAAGCACCTTCAAAATAAATAAAAATGTTTATGGATTTTTTTTAATGACGTTTTTATGACATCGCGTCATGATTGCTTTGATGAAACACAATCTTGCCTCGAATGCCAAGGTCAAAGAAATTTTAGGCCAGACCGAAACAGGCAATGCGAATGGACTCCATATGAGGATAAAGGCGAAGAGAGGAAAAGTCTATAGAAGTATAAATAACTGAAGTGTTCCAATGATTAGAACGCGTAGCGATCTTTAAAGGATTTTCACCCTTTTTTTAGACTTTTCAATCACTAGATTGCAATCCTTAAATCTATATTTCTCTCCGTTTTAATTATAAAAGTATCCAACAAGACTTACAAACAGGAAAAAGGTGATGTAGGAACTGGGTTATTCGCAGTTGGAGTATGGTCCCCGAACCCAAAACCATTTCAAGTTTATTACGAATTTAGAATTTTTCCAAGGCCCATCCTTCTGATAGTGCTGAGACTTGGCCATGTATAGAGGAATTAGACCGTTTTTTTCTATGTTTTTGTCGTCAAAGCATCAACAAAGGCTTGTTTTATTTAGTCTCATTCTTGTTAGATGGGCAGCATTCAGATTGTAGCCTGCTGTAGATAAAAGCAAGCAAGTTTTGTAACTTACGTTCATTTGCAAGTATGTACATAGAGTTGACATCAGCTTTTTTCGCAGTTGATCGACTTTTTTTGACATCGAGATTCGAACCTGGAACCTGGAACCTTCAGCGTGACAAGCGATGATGCAAACACTACACCACGGCCACCCCCATTGTCCCATTGAAGTTAGTGCACTTCGTCTTTCATTAGGAAACTTTTGGAAATTCCTGCTTTTGTTTAAACTACTGCCAGGGTAGTGCACCAGCCTTTAGAGTACCAAGACCCAGCTTTTTGCAACCATTCATATTTTGCGTGTTATATTTTTCACACGAATTGGAAAGACCTTTGTTTTCGTCGTTTCTATCGTCGACTCCGGATTGCGGAATTGAGAAGAAAAGAGGATTCCCAGAAAGAAAATACTATAAATCCAGGCTGATTCCTTTTTTCGCTGCCTAAGAACTAAGATTTGCGAAATTCTAATCTCTCTTAACTTACCCACAAGAAAACCTTACAATCTCAACATGAAATAATTTACAAAACACACCTTCTCCCGCATTTTTAAGCGATTCCATTTAAGGACGCTCCAATTAAAATACACACCAGGCACATGCCCAGAACAACGATATTTCCTGATAAAACCTCTAAAAACCTCAACCTGACAAAATATGTGGCTAATCTCAAACTATTATCAGCCTCACTTCACTTAACATGCCCCATGTATGTACTTCCAATCGGTGGCAATATTTCTTATTTGCAGACCTTTTACAATTCCAACCATAAAAATCTGCTTGCCGGTGTGTGCCTCCAATTCGATTTATATTCATATATCCACACTCGCATGATCGTACATTTTATAATGTAACACATTTTATTGAAGAAAACTCAACAGCAACAGACCGGGAGCAAACAAGAAATATAAAACAAAATCAAGCCGAACATGTGCGACCTATTAAATCTAACAAAAGTCTCCGTTTGTACGGTCTATCTCAAGGATAGATAGAGTAACGTTTTATAGTACCTCAAAGAAAAAGAAATAGAAATAATATACACGTTAGCTGGAATTAGGTAGTTACTACCAAGGTGACTCTAGTGATGATCGGGGCGCGATGATGATGCGGGTTCTCTGGAAAAGGCCACAGAAGCAAACAAAAAAGTTTTAAAAAAAATATCATTTAACCAAGTGGTGTACTCGGTGGCGCCTCCAGACAAGCTCCTTATAAAGGGAGTCCAAGTCGAGTTTCCTTTTCGCTCTCTGAGCAGTCTTACATTGTGATTGACGATTAAACAAGCATGTGTGCGCATCTGTCTCTCAGCTGGATGTGCCATGTTCAATGTGATCATCCGAGATAAATTGGTTATGAAACAACGACTTGACTGTGGGGGTACACAATAAAACCCACTTGAGGTTATTGTTGCTGCTCCTCCCAAAAATAGAAATTCAATTGAAATGCTTAAGTACTGCTGGGTAAGCCATTCTTTTGGTGGTCAATGACCTCAGCAACAATGTACAGCATTAGTCACTTTTCGTTGAGCGTACATTAACGTGCTCACCTGTCGTTAACGCGCAGACAGAGCACAATTCTGCGCGTTTGCTTGCTTTATATAGATTTGACGAGACTGCAATGAAACAGTTGTCATTTGAAACCCACTCGTGCTGGAAACCTAAAATAATTGCGTGTGGGTTCACGCGGTTCAATGACTTTGTAGGCCGCAGCCTGACAGCAATTAGCTCTTGCGAGCATGTTGCATTTCAATATGAATGCCATAATGTGACGCTGATGATTTTTCGCGATGTGGCATCGAATGTCGTGACTATGTTGAAGTGGCATCATTTCACCGAGCAATGGAAGATGACTTTTACAGTATGGCTTACAGAAAGAGATCGAGTTTTTGAAAGAATATTTGTATCGGTTTCTCTTTTCAGCTCAAGTAAATAAGTATTACAAAACGAAGTGATTAAGAAGGTGCACAGAGTGGAAGCAAGGAATCATTTGAAAAGCAACAAAAAGGAGTTCTGACGCATATCGGTTTTGGATGCTTGTGAGTTGTAATGAGGGGAAAGGCTGAGTGTGGTCAAACATACAACGGACGATAAGATTAACTGATCAGCAATCCTTACATGGCACATTATGTGAAGATGGTGTTAAAATCAGTCTATTGACTCTATGCTTCTAGCTTTAACACACGGCTTGGGAGCTTGGGACACGAAATTATAAGAGACAGATTATTTCTTACACTACTTGAGGAAACCTAGGCATTTTGTATAAATAGGATTTACAAGTTTTAATGGTGTTTATCCTCTTTAATACCAAACAAAGCCATATCAACAACCAGTCTTTTTATGTCGTATCTCATAACAACCGCGTACAAGGAGTAAAATGTGAACACTGGTTTAGAGCATAGATAGTGTATAATCTTCAAGAAAGCTTATAAATTTATAACAATGTCATGGAGGGCATTCAGAATTCAGAAGCCTTTCCTGCTTCACTTTCTTCTTTTGCCTTTCACCAACCTCTTTTTTAATACGTGATAGTTCCTTTCATGCAGAATGAATATCAAAATGCCATAAGATTATCTTTAGTTATTATTTTAATTTTTATTGTATTTTTCTTTGCTCGCCCAACTGTATGTGGTCCCAAGCTCATCTTCTTTCAGTGACGCTGTCAAAAGACCCCCAGACAGATACGTGTATCTTCAATATCGACATAGAAATCTCCAATTACATCTTCCTCTCTAACCTCATAGTCTATTCGCAGCCTCTGGCGTGCAGGTTCTACTATTCGCTCTCGCAGACCATTTCATGTCTATTTTTAGTTTCAAAACCACAACTCTGTGACAGCGTAAGTCATTGCTCAAGTTCAGTTCACACGCTTTCACTAGCTTCTGAAGTCATCGCCTATTGGCTCTGTCTACTACTCCATCGTCGTCGTCGTCAGCCAACTGAACTACACACATCGTGAATATAATTCTGTGACAAAGATACAAAGTATCTGCATGTAGGCTTCGAATGAAAATGTTTTAATGAAAACATTACAACAGAAGCTAAAATAAGAAAAAAAAATAAATAAAAGAGACTTAAGACCTGCCCCCAGGTTGGAGTTCTAGACAAAACGACCACTCACCGACAACAACGATGACTTTCTTGGTGGTAGACATAGACACCGGTGAACATTTTGGTAGAACACAAGGCATGCGGTTTCGTGTGCTGTGAAATTGCATTTAGCTATCGGGGTGATGGCAATGAGAACTCTATGTTTCGGTTAAGAATTATGACATAGAAGCTGGGCTACGTAAGTGGAGGCTGTATGGCTAGGTGGACCATGTCCACAAATAACTTCAGGCGCACACGTTTATATTGTCATTTGAATTATTGTGTTTCGGCTTGGTTAAATCGAAGTACTGAGTAGATTGACAGGCTGTAGTTATATAGGAGTCAAAGTTAATATATCATCTGAGTATAAGAAGTTTTAATGATATAATGGATGGTAAGCCAGAGGGTTCCCATTTCAGAAAGATTACTTTTTCTCAACTTTAAATTATAGCATGCTACTTACCGGTGATGTATAGTGACTGTTCATTTGAAATAACTGCTCATTTGATTTGCCTGGAAGCAGAAGAAAACATATCGTAAGCAAGGGTTATTTGAGATTTTAATAAAATTTATATGAGAAAATAGACACTAAGGAAACTGCTTATAAATAACCGCCATAAAAATAGTATACATATGCAAAATATTAAAAATTAAAATAAAAACAATTTATCAATTGCTCTATACGCGTGTCAATAATATATCTACAAGATATGAATAAATTAATTGGATGATTAAAAACACACTTAATATCTGATAAAGTGACACCTTTTTGCAATTATAAACGAATACATGGAGTTTGGAAAACTGTGAAAGCAGAATTATAATGTAAGCAATGGCTTAATGTTTTATCATAAATTATTTAAATTTTATAAATATCAGTTCTTTTCATTTGCAGATTTCTTTTCCAATGAAGTTGGAAGAAATAGTTAATTGCCTTGTTGACGTTTAGTGTTGACCTATAAGCCAAAGATGACAATTTAGAAGACTTTTTTCTTCCAAAAAATAGATGAAAGCAAAATCACTATATGAAATATAAAGAATAACATTAATTATGAATCACAGCACTTTCGATTCTGAATACAAAGATTGAGTTGATATTATTTTTATACCGAAAGTTTTGAAAGTAGACCGAATGCGACAGCTTATATGACACCGTTCTTTATGAAAATGGACAGGTGACAACGAAACGCATTAAGGAGGATGGATGAGGTTTCTTAGACCACTGACAGAAACGGGCGGACCCAAACAGAGGATTCATTTAACAGGTACTTAATTAACAACAAGCAGAGAGTTGACAAAAAGCCACCGTTGATGACAATCTCAACATTTTTAATGAATTCACCTATCTCGGGGTAAAGATATTCTCTACAACTGACACACTGATGGAGATTCGACATAGATAAACCCAAAGTAACCGTGAAGCTTGGCTAAGGAAGAAACTTGACCTCAATTGACAATAATGAACGACTTAGGTGTGTCAAACTGAATCGTTACACGACCCGGTAGTGCCTTAAGTTTTCCGTAATTCTAAAAGCTAAGAATAAAAGTTATTTATTACTATACGTACAGCACATATTCACGTCACGATGTTAGGTAATCGGCGTCTATATTTCGTCGGCTGCTACATACGTCTAGATGGTGAATGCCCGGAAAGTGTATGGTTGCGGCTCCGAGGCTGCCTGAGTAAAGTTGGACACGCTTTTTACGATTTCAGTAATCTTAGCTGATCTTTTTGATTTCCCATAAGCTTCTGCTGTTCAGCATGCAAAACATCTGATAGTCCAGACTACAAACTTAAGTACTAATCTCAGTGATATCAAAATCAAGCTACAGAGCTCTGTGCCCTTGGTTACTAGACCACAAATTTGTTGTGTAAAACTTTAAATACTCAAACTATGCAGATGATAATTTCAGAAGATAAGTGCTTCTAATGAAATCGAATCCCAATAATCTAATCTATTAACTATTGGTAGAATCCTCAACTCAAACCAAGGACCGCCCAGCCCAGATAATTCAAGACTACAGGATACCGAATTTATTCCTTTCAACAGATCCTATAAAATGTAATCATTGTATATATATAAACTCCAGGAAGTCCCGCAATATTTCTTACACATCTTAAATAATCTCTAGAGAAAAATCCGATACCAGTTCTCTTGTTGTCATCTTCTTCAGTGTTCAAAACCAGTTTCTATCTAATTCACCTCGCTCTGACTAAACCCTACCCCTGTCCAACTGAACAATATTTCATTATTGACATCTTTATAATGCTCTAATCATACTATCCAACGACACCATACCATTTCGGCCAGCAACAAGAAATCAATTTATCTCGGTGTTAATGTTCTGGCAGATTCTGTCCACCGCGCCGGCCGGCTGATCCATGTGGGCCGTATCGTATCGTAATTTGCATACCATTACTCCAAACTGAGCAATGAATTATGCTTCTTCAATTAATCAAACCCAATCTGTGAGTCGATGCTCTGTCTCTCTGATGAGCAAGAAGAAAGGCACAAATTATATTTCATTATTATGACATCATTAAGTCATATTTCAATTTCGTACCTCAATTGAAACCTCCATCCCAATCGCGCCTGTCAATTCAGGTATCCGTGCATGGAGAGGCAGATACATACTTTTACTTACATAGGTGGTGATCAACATCGTCGCTGCTATTACCATGCATTGGTAACATCCAACATGAGCATCACCAACCAGATCATCATCATCAGGCCATCTTTGGATACGGAGACCCGGTAAGGTGTGTGCCAAAATGATCAGTTAAAAGGAAACAGAAACGAATAGAAATAATATCATTGGCCTTTTATGCGAACCCTGCGGCACTTGACTTTCAGTTGGGTGGAGTAGAGAGAGGTGGCAGAAGAAAACTTGTTCCTACACTTAGTTTCTGGTTCTTTTTTTTTTTTCTTCAGTTGTTACCTCTGCTTCGATTCTGTTTCACATTCACTTGGCTTCATCTTGGGACTGTTCCTTTCTTTCTAGGTTCGCGTGTTCAATGTTCACATGTGTTTGGTAGCATTGTGGATCGTGTTCTTTTGTTATACGAGGAATCATTGTTGCCGATTGTCTTAATGATTTCATACACACCTTTCCCTTTTGGTTTTACATTTTTTTCATCCTAACCGGATGAAGGGCAGGAGTCATGGAGAATTTGTTTGATTGTTGACCTCATTCTTATTCCCTTTTTACTGTCGTTTTACAGGATGCGCATACTTTGTATTTTTTTCGCCTCATATGCTCAGCAGACTGTGAAGGACTAGCTTCCTTGTTTGGACATTTGGTTGCGCTTCCTTTTTTTGCATTGCGTAATTCCTCCTCGTTACGGTTGGGTAATTATGACTCGTAAATTGGATTAACTTTGTTTATTTGATATCATTGTTGTCGGTGGGATGAGAAAATTCAATGCACGATCACGTTTTTTAGATTGTATTTACGTGACGCAGACTACTTTGTTCGGTAATTGATGCTTTTAGAGATGATGCTGATGAATATTTGAGGAACATGTTAGATCAGAAGTCAGCATTTCAAAAACACTGTCATACGCTTTGTGAAACGTTTAGTTTCAATACTCATCGATTACTTGATGATGACTGGACGATGATGTTACGTTAATATATAATTAACACGATTATAGAGTAAAAGTTTAGATATATTGTGAGTATGGCAGCAATTGAGAGTGACAACGTTAAACAAAAACAAAATTATTATAGATAGATCGTTGATAGGCGAAGATTTCTGTTCAAATTAAGAGTGAGTATATGTCCATGATCTGCTATCAACGCCATCTACAGAAACTCTCTCAGCATACATACACGCTATTAGATTTTAATGTATTTTGAGAAGACCTGAATATTCATCACTCCTTGAGTCTCACTTATCACTGTAGGTTCTATCAAGTCGAAGTCAAGGCTATAAGCCAGACTTTTGTGAGTCTTTTCTTGCTGTCAGGGTGCAGTATACAGCACAATCGAATGTGTCTCTAAACGATATAGCTAAACAGCATAACATCACACTTTGTTGGGTCCCACGGACATTCCAGGAATCAGTGGTCCTGACAAACTAGCCAGATAAGGATAGTGGGAATCTTTTGACTCTTTCAATAATGCCAGGCCTTAATTTGAAAGAAATCATTAACTAACGTCGCAACAGTTTTCAAACAACTTGAAACGATCTAGAGTCAGAATAAGTCATGAAGTTATATACTGTCATGGGCCCAAACATAATGAAAGCTTCGGAAATGAATATGAACAATTTTTCAACAGCGTTCACTTATTTCAGGTTTTCAAAAATTCAATAAAGAAACCCAAAAGCGGTTTCGATCAGCTGTGAAGGAGCATCTGTTCATTTTCGACTTTAAGCCTGCACACTATTCCCAACGACGAGTTTGATAATTGGCTACTGGTGAACCGCATTTCAATTGACGGTGGTATCGTCACTATCAGCCACTTAAGTGGGTTGCATAAACACTGCACCAAACAATGAGAGAGTCAGCTTTAAGGTAAGAAAAACGACTATGAGGCCAACAGCCACCACCACATCTTCCATAAACTAAATCAGTGCCTACCCCATATCCATTGTGAAAAACACAATTTATTTACAGCGTGTCTTGTACCAAACCTCCAATCCAGTTATAACCTCAATCTGTAGAATGCCTTTAACATACATAACCAACTATCGAAGGGTTTAAACAATGGCAAAGCCAAATCCATTTAGAGTGGCCAACAAAATCAGCACCTGCGCCTTTACCTTACATCCAGATTGCCTGCGATTTGTTAAAGCTAAACGTGACCCCTGATCAGACAAAAGCCACTATGCAAACCACATTATCTATCACCTACACCATTTGCACAAGTCAAGAGTCCAACTCCAACTCCACCTCCACATTGTATCTCATCATCTGCCAGCATCTTTAAATTCAAGTCACTAATCTAAACATCACTTCTCTTTCACGTCCAAATCAATTACAAAAGCAAACAACGGACAATTAACAAACAGTCTCAAGTAATTTCAAATCCAACAATTTATCCAAACACCACCAGCCTCCTCTGCCGCTGCCCGGCTCTTGGCCGAACTTACCAAGCTGTGTACTACGAATTACGAGTCAGCAACCTTCGAAGTGAGTAAATGTCAATAGTTTCCAAAGATCGTGATTTCTCGTTCCACATGCATACGTAAGTAGAAGAACTATGTTCGCGTATGAGTCAAGTACTCCGGAGCGTAATCTTTGGAGGTACACCCAAACCAATCACGTGTTCACACGTCGACTACGGCAAAGGTTCCCTGTCCCGCCTGACTCAAGCAATAGGGAAAAATCCATTCACTCTTGAATGGTATTAACCGATAGACAACTAGAGTTCAAACAAGTGCCTGGTATCTAGTTTCGGTTGTGGGTGCTCCCCAAAAAGAGAGTGCACAATCCCACTGGCTAGCTGGCAGCTTTCCCAAGCCCCGATGTGTTTGCCTTTTGATTCCCTTTTAATTTTTCATGCAATCCCCTTGTGTAACAAATTACGTTTCGCCGCTGTGGAGTAGAAATTCGTGTTCCAATCAATTGGAGGAGGGCTTGGCATTGTTTGGACGCAAAGGTAGGCCCAAGAACACGATGTTCAATCATGTTCCGCGGCAGCGCTGCAAGGGATCTCTTTGTCTTTCCGCAAATGACGCTGGTGTGTCCCAAAAATTTCTCAACTTTTTTTGTGGGCCATACAACAGGAAGTCGGTCGCATACAGCAAATTTTGTACGCATAGTGCGACCATAAAACGGTGAATAGATTAAATATCCAGAAATTACAGTTTGGTGTTCGGAGAACAAGTGTGGCTCTGGAAGTGTAATTATGAACACACAAGTCCGGGGAAAGCGTGTTGAGTGGCCATTCAAAAACATTGTTCGACTGTGAACCTGGTGATGGTTTCTTTCATTCCTAGAACATTCCCAGTGGGGCAATTAAAGTTCAACTACAAGTGCTGAAGCTCGGATACGTCTTCCCGAAACGTAATTACCCACGTTTGGTTTGCACTTTGCTGCTGCTGCACTGCTGCTAGTGATGTTGTTGTGATTCTAATCGTTTTTGCGGTTTTCACACCATTTTAGTCGGTTTTTTTTTTTTTTTTCATGGCGACTTTGGTTTCTTTGCAGGTGATGGAAATGATTCCCAGGTGTTGTATTGTCCGGGAGGTTGGTTAATTTGGCTTCTGCTTCTGTTGGCTGGTACCTGTGAGTTGGAAATTTTTTTTTATTTCTTTTTTGTGATTCTTATCGCGCATTGAGGTGGTCTTTGTCGTGTGAATCTTTTTTTCTCATCTGCATATAATTCCTGTGAATTTTTTGATTTTGTTTCTTTTTTGTGTGGAAACGCTTGTAAGAAGATTGTTGTTAACTAATTGCTTTGGGGCTTCAGGAAACCGTAAACGAATTAACGGATAGAGAGTAATGAGATTGGGGCTCTCTTAATGTGACTACTTATTGCTTGTTGGTCATTTACAAAAATTAAGAGGAAGTTGGAACACCTGAGGGTCTTGAAGTTGCTATTAATGTGAGAGTAATCAAAAAGTGAACAGGATAGGTTGTAAAGTGTGGTAGAAACTTCTTGTCGAAAACCAAACTTTTAAGCGCTAAAGAAACAATCAAATCATCACAGCCTTCCTCTCCGCAATCGCATTGCCATTCAACAAGGCGCCGCAAACCTCAAACTGTCCCAATTTGTGTAAGTTACATAATTAAAATGCCTTTCCAAAATTTTAACTCCAAGAAATCCCAACCGCAAAGAAACATTTCCCCCCAAAGGATAAAATAAAAATAAAACCCAACCATCTCCGTTTGACCTGCCAGAGACATTCCACATCCGTTTCACGATAGTCCGTTGACCCAATAAAACCTTTTTTCACCATTCCCATTCCAACTTCATTCCATCGAATTTCATCAATTTCCTTCTTATTTCCTCTTCCTATCCTCAGTAGTCCTTCAGGGGTGAATTCAGTCAGAAAGTGAGAGAACGTAAGACGATGGAATTTCGTACCATGAGGTATTAAATAACACAACTTTGCGGTTTTGCGTTATTCCTTATTCTTCGTCTGAATTGCATTTCACTTCCTTTCCCATACTTCTCTCTCTCTCTCTCTCTCAATGTCAGCTCCAGCAGGATGGATGACGACGATGTCGAGGTAGGTATGCATGTAGCAAAGCAATTGCTTCGGATGTTATTACTTGCACCTGGGTTCGGAAACAACGAGCGCAGACAACAATCAGAAGCTCAGGTTTTGAGGCATAATTACGACAACTGTGGCCCTTTGCTGAGGTCCCTCATCCGCATGACAAGAATTTCATTCAAGGGACTCTCATCCGTCGACACGAAAATTCTGTGAGTGTGCGGTTTTGTGTTACCCGCGAAGACCATCCCGGTGTGTACACTGTACAGGGAGATCTTTAGTAGTCGATCTGCACCATAAGTTTGAGTGTCGCGCATTTCGGTTCTCAGTCCATCTGGGCCTCCAACCATTTGACTGATTCCAATGGGATGAGATTTATTGGTGGTTGTTGATTCCCAACTTATTTTACTTTTTTTTAAGACAAATTCAGATGCCTGAATCCACCATCTGATCACTGGTGGATTTTTACGTTCGTGGTTTGTCAAACGAACGGTTGGATGTACATACATGTCAGGCTATTATGTCAATTGGAACCGTGGTCGGTTTCTGTCTCTATCGGAGCGCGACTGGCATGGAATGTGCCTCCAAATTGACAACAATCTGCTGTTATTGTCCAGGGAGTGTGTTGTTGGACGACGATTTAAGTTGCGTGCTGACTATCGACTGGATGTTATCGGCAGCTTGTCATGTTGGGTGATATGATTTCGGTGTTTTCAGTTTTAATCAAATGGAATTTTGTCGTTGTCAGATAGTTGGACAGTTTAAGTTGGTTGGATAGACTTATTTGGAGGGAAACTGAAACTATCAAAACAGGAGACATTGGTTTATTTAGTGTGGGAACGAGGATAGTACAACATCAAGGTGCTCCCAGCAGAGCAGGTTTGTATCAAATGTCAAAGCTGACAGAACTGAATCAGTGAAGTCAAGAGTACTACTTTGAAGCCAAATTTCGACACACATCTCTTCGTGCAACCTAAATCATTATACAATCACTCTCTTCTATCTTTACCCTGAAATAGTTCAGCTATCAAGTGACCTTAAATTTCAACAAGTTTGTCGTTATCAAAATGAAGCTCAGCATTACCCGGCATAGAAAGGCTGGTATCACCACTATATTCTTCTCTTTTGTCACAACTTAAGAATTTTCGTCTCTTTAAAAGCGAATGAGTTTAGTGAGATAAATATGACCCTCAATCCAATCTCTATAGATATATTGAGGACTGAGGACCTGCTGAATGCCTAAGCATTCGCAACAATATTGTGTTAGGTATTCGGCATCTATATAGAAATAGCCAGATGTAACTGGGACAGGTGGCAAGAGGCTTCTCCTGACAAACTTGCAGTAAAATAAAAACATTCGAAGAGGATAGAAGACTGTGATGTCTTTGACAGCGATTTTTCAAGGGTCACAAGCTAGATGTAAGTAAGTTAATCAGACACTACTATCATGGTTATAAAAACAATGAAAACTTATTTAAATCAGCATGTCAAAAAAGGGCATGGTAACAATGCATTTGGGACTGCCAATCTTGATAAACTCACTACATATACAACCTCTTAGCTACGTCTCCAATTCACACGCTTACTTGTTATACAATTCATTTCATATAATCATTAGCCGTGTTATCTCTTGCTATTGTTAAAATTAGTAAAGTAACGTCTTGCATGCCTTTTACCTGCTTAACAAGCTTGCATCACTTGAAACTCATAAAACCCATACAATGTGAATGTTAAGATGAAAAAAAAAGAACGCAAACCAACCTACCCGGCTTCAGCTGAATAAACACTTTGATTGGTCATAAAAATGCTTCCACGTGACTCAAACAATTAAGCACACATACTAAATTAAAAAAAATTAAAAATATTTTAACAAAAATCCCCAAAACATTCTAATCGCTTCCTTTTCATTCATTGTGAAAAGTCCGGAGTCATCTGTCAAAAATTACTACAATCAAACATTATCATGATTGGATAACTAATTTGATTTTTTTTTAATTTATCAACAAGTTTCACACAAAGTGAAAGGCAATCGCTGGTACACAGATAAAGAGACACTATCGCGTCCAATTGAATCAGAGATACAGTATCTATAACTCACATGTATCTAATGACAAAAAAATAAAAATAAACGAACGAGTCGAAAAAGGAAATTAACAAATACTTTAGTTCAGACAAAAGAAATAAACACATGCAAGTGTTTAGTATATAAAGATACTTGTATCTATATATTTTCTTTCCCTTCTTTTATTTGTTTCTGGTATTTTTTTTTTATTTTTTAATAATAATTACTGCAACACTGATAATGAAAATTTAAACTAATTTTCGTTGTTCTGTTTCGGTTCGAGTTGTCGACTTGTTGATTTGAGGTGTGGTGCTGTATATATTATGTACCAGTATGCGCCATTATTTGTACACTTTATTAGAGCCAATGTCTACGGTTTAAACGACAATTAGTCATATTACGTCGCTGTTGGAGAATTGATTTATCACACCACAAGCGTTAAATGTGGTGAAATGAAATAAAATATTTAAATTTTATATTTATTATCAATTGAGTATGAGAAATTGCATGAAATTTTGCTTGCAAGGCGATATATTTGGAGTAGAGATGGAGTAAACGATATTTAGTCTGAGATTGTATCGATTGTGTGCCACCTAGAGAGTTTGACGACAATATTTTAGCAAAATTTATTGTTTTAGCTTTTGGCCTTTCTCTCTAGGTATGGGGATTGGAGTTATTTTCTTCAGCGAAACAATGATTCATACATTGAAGTGTCTATTCTTGTGTTTTACTTGCATGTAGGTAGTACATAGATACACTTTCGAAGAGAGGTGAAAGAGAAGATAAGAATTTGATTAGGTTCGAAGAAATTTCTTGTAGTGGCCTGTAATCAATCGTATCGATTCATAATGCATTTAGTGGTTACTTCATAAAAAAGATGTCATTGTATTGGATATGAGTATGACAAATTTCGGGTGAAGAAGATACTGAAGTAACAACAGCTGTATCTTGTTGCAAGCGAGTGTGATTTCTTCATTTTGATTCGAAGATCATGCGACTATCAGGATTTCTGTTCTGTTTTGCTAATGTCCTGTGGTGAAACCCTGCCGGAACAGAAATGATGGACTTTCTTTCGTGTCTTTTCAGTTGACAGTTTATTTAACAGAATTTGTCGGAAAGAAGCTTGATGTTATATAAATTTAAACTTAAATAAAGGCAAAAGCGAAAAATTAATAAATTAAACCACGATATGTTAGTTTTAATTGTCTTTGAAACCACAGAATGGAATATGTTTATCTATGGTTTCTGGTTCTGGTGACACAGTTCGTCGGTGAACTGAATGCAACGACATCGCCTTACATTCAATGCAGCACGGGTCGAACAGACTAGATAAACAGGAAATATGTCAAGTACCGGTGGATCATAAGAAAGCTCTTTTGATAGAACTAGTGCAAAAAGATCCGGTAATGTTGGAGTATAAGCCCTATTATAGAATAAACCAATTGGTTGAGGTTCCTTGAAAATGTTTCCGCATAAAATCCCGATATGGCAACAGCTTATGATCACCAAAGCGCATCTCCTTACAAAAAAAATGCCTCCCACAGTCGTTTAAGGGGAATAACAACGGGCCCAACCGAGACCTAAGTAAAAAGTATATATCTCACCCCCCACAATGTCCAACAAAGACGTATTCTAATTTTATTGACATTGCTAACAAATAAAATGCGCATCCAAACCAAACTCCTTTACATCGCCTGGCTAACTAGCCACAAAAATAGCTCTATGTGACTTTATTAGAGTTTTTCCTTTAAATTTACTTTTAGGTCGTTAATTAACGTTAATAATCCTGGACGCTAAAGGTCTTGAAACAGCATTCGATAGGCGATAGCCAACCAGCCGATAGTAATCATCGTCCTAAGGGTCATGAACATGATTCATAGATTTTTCAATTGGTTACAGGCAATCTTCCTAATGACCTAATCCCAGGCTTGATGAGGATATTCATTTAACCGACCCTAATTTTCTGAACTGATTCTTTCTCAAGAACTTAGCGGAAGTCATTTCAAGAAATGAAAATGCTTCACGTGGGGTATGCAAGTTTATGTAGTTCCTGATTGTGACAGACTACTCCTGTAAAATCTTTTTTCATCAGACAAAGTTGGCCGATCTCACATCATTTATCTTAAATACATAAACTCGACTCTACTCTAAGGCCTACCGTCTACTTTCAATCACTTTGACAAATCGTTGACGTTCAACTTTAAATGAAATAAATTATGATTTCTGGAACATAAGGATTTAAGGTTAACGAATATTGCGAATTTCATATCGTTCTGTCTTTAAGTATGATCTCATGTAGCAATGGGACTTACATCAATAACCCGGCTTTTATTGTAAAGTTAGTTGAACTTTAAAACCTTAATGATTGACAGTCGCTTATTGTTACCTTTTTTGAGTAGACCCATGTGTTTACGACTATTCATTTGATAAATGAACAAAAATCATACGCTGTAGTACTATGCCCCCAAGACAAGACGTATGCATCAGTCAATAACATACGTCAAGTTTCAATCTGAAAAATAAGCAAGTATTTCCAGACATTATAATTAAAAGGTCAAAAGCTAATGTTCCAGTCGTCATAAAATCAATTAGTCAAGCACACAATTTCGTTCTCGTAATTGGCTTTTGAAACATGAGTCGATAATGAGAATCGGTAACTAAACGTATTTCTTACATTACCACAGTCAATTAAGTTTAGTATCTTAAAATTACTGTTAAAGTGTAAAGTTTCTAACTTCTAAAGGGAGATGCACACATTTATTTTGACAAACTTGAGTGTTCTCTGAAATTAACGAACCTTATCATTGGAGGCGATAGAATTCACTAGTCTTACAATCATCAGACACCTGAACTTGTTCCGCATGTATAGTTCCTAAATAATGCTCGAGTTTATTCAATCATACAGATCAAACATACAGATTCTAATTATGATGCTAAATCAACATTCTGTTGAAGGTACATACCTATACTTAGTAGTTTCTTAAATTTTTTCAAACGAAATATATACATGTTAAATATTATTTTGCAAAATGAAATTCAGCTGATGCTTATTTCGAACCCAAAATAAACAGAAATGTTAAGGTTAATTCAAAAATGTGTCAATTCTATTTTTAGAAGTTTTAGCAACATTCATTTTCAGGCCAAGTGATTCGATCAGGAGGAGCTACCCAGTTTTCGAAATGCAATTTCAATATACCTTAGCAGTGTTAAACTTAGGTGAATGACGCCAATGCTGCCATCACCTAATTTAACTACAATAACTCAATTTAAGACATAAAAAATACGGCTTGTCTGAAGTCACATTAAAACAGTGGACCGTAAGACTCCAAAGTTCATAGTAAGCCACTGAATCATACCAACTTCATATACCTTAAAAACTTATAAAAATCTTTCTCGTATTAGAAACAATATATAAAAAGTAATAAACTTGAGAAAAATTAATTAGAAAATGCAAACCTTTACCATAAAGAAGACATACAATTTATTTCAACATTTCTGATCACCGCTGTGATTCGACGTCACAATCTTCATTAACATAAAACTTTGTGCCTTTTCTCAATTAAGTACAATTACCGTAAGACCTTATTGCAGTTTCTAAAATTTATAGCCAAACCGATAGTAAAATTTTAATTAAATTTAAAATCTCCTATTAGTTGACACCTAATAAAGCATGGCTTAAGTTTTATGGTTTCTAATTTTCTCAAGTCCCTTCTCCCAATTATTTAAGGACTACTTTCAAAAGACATTAATTTATTTTTTTTTTTTTGTAAATTACCTTTGACCACAAATTCCAACATCAAAGCTCTGATCGGATTCCAGCGTTTCCATGCACATTTTCCAATATGACCAACGGCGCCTGTAATTTTGTTCAAAAATTTGCGTGCACTGTAAAATCGCAACACGATCACTTTTCTTCTCGTCAAAATATCGAATTACTCAAAAATATCCATGGAATGAACAATGTTTCACTTTTTTTTTTCTTTTTTTCTGTTCAAGGTTCTTTGAAATTGTGTTCGCCTTAAAAAAAAAAAAGAAGATATTTTGCTGACTTAGCCTCCGGTGCTCCTCTTATTTCGGTGAAACAAAAAAAAATTTTTTTCATATTTTTGGGTTCAATAACCAATTTTTAGCCGATCGATGATCGGTTTTCGTAAATTAATTGCTCAAGTTCTCTATAGTTAAACAAATATAAAGAACCGAAAAAAATAATAATAAGAATTCATATCGAACTGGTGGATATCTAAGTTGAGAACACAAAGATAGCGATAGATAGATAAACTTCAGAGTCAGTCTCTCACAATTAGCACTTCAATAAAAAAAAAACCCAAAATTTTATTTTTTTCTTTCGAAATTTCATTGTATAAAGATCACTTTTGATCTGAAGTCCAATTTTGATGCTTGAACTCGCGAATGAGTTAAGTAAACCGCGGCTAGCTCTAAAACCAAGTGTCAGAACACAATAAACAAAAACCAATTCCAAAGTTGGAAAGCAACAAAAAAAAAAACAAAAAAACAACAAATGAACTGATCACTACGATCGTTTATACTGAACTGAACTGATCGTGGTGCACACGGGAACAGGTAACCTGGATAAGGTGTACGAGAAGGTATGGAGAGAGGTCTCTTCATCGCGTACTGTATCTATGCGCGCGTTCGTTCGGTATACTCTGGCAGATACCTTTTGCACCTTTCTTTATAAATTTTGTTGGACCTGTTGTAGGGACCGTGCATAGAGGGCTCTCTTTTCAACCCACATGGGAATGGGTTCCGTTCTGCTTGCCTTAGCACATCGACAAACACACACTTGTTTCAATTTATATTCAACCTCTGGCGACGACTTCAGGTGTATAAGTACGATGGGATTAATATATATGTAAGTCGATGATGTGCTACTCTAACAGGTGAGATGGGAGAACCTTATGAATGAGTAAAAGTATCCATCTACTGGTGGAATGGGACAAAGAGAGTTAGTACTCTCGTTGTCAAATTAATGACGAATATGACGACGAAGATGACGAGCATGGTGTGCTATGTTGTTTCCCAGGTAATGACTTGATGGATCGCAGAGTAAATTACTGGCCAAAAGGAGACTTTAGTTGTCCGTGACATAATGTTACTACAAGTATACCTTTCCTTCTTTTGTTACTATGTCGTGTACTTTTTCTTGCTTTTGGTACCTGTACCACCATGTTCGTTCGTTTCTTTTGTACATTTTCTGGAGATGAATTAGTTTCTACTGTTTCGGTTGACTTCCGAAGATACAACGAACTCTTAATTTGATTCTACCTGTTGTAGGGGGAATGGGAAAATATTCGATTGTGGATGTAAAGAGGCTTATAAGAGATCGGTGGGATGTTTCGATTAAACGTGTTGGTCAATTGCTTAAATTGTTATACAGTCTTAATCAATAACTCTTTTTTTCAACTTGTAAAAAAGGACCTTGTATTATTTTAAATAGAAAGTGTATATTTGGAAGAAAGACTGTCGAGTAGTAAGTTTAAAGAATGCATCAACTTAAGCTATGATGTTATATAACATGCACAGATAAAAAGTTATGATCTGACGATTTTCTATTTAGCATTCAGTAAAACTTCGAATGTTCACCTCAATTTGTTGGTGTTCAGATGCGCGATAAATAGAGTAAACTTCTGCCTTGTAACAACTTCAAGCAGTCTTATGCGATAGCTATGTACATAACTGATTGTCAAAAAATGTAGAGAACGTATAAAATTTACGAATAAGGGTAAGCGGTAAATGTGGTCTCATCCCACCTGCAGTATTCTCTTCGATCTCAAGGAACTTTCACCCGATTGTCTGTGTAAAGGTTCCTTGCAGTTGTGATCGATTAGTCTTTAACAAGGGAGATCATTTTTTCTTGTTGTATAGAATTTTGTTTATCCTCATTCTGATATCCTCATAGTTACAGCTCATCCATAATGCCAAAGTTGGTCTTTAATAGAGCTGGCAGATATGTGTTCTGCTTTAAAGCAGAAATCGTATAAGTAGCGATGACGTGGTTCAAAATGTATCTATATACCTACTACTGATTCCACGTCTTTGTTGCAAATTGTGCATCTATTTTCCATGATAGTCCCCTAAGCACTGTGTGAATAGCATCATAATGGTATTCATAACGCCTTTAGCACAAGTGAATTATAAAAAAAAGCATAGGATGTCTTTTAACTTAAAAATATAGATACTTTCTTATCTTTTTATGAAGTCGTTTTTTAAAAGTTTTTAGCCTGTTGTTAGCTTTAGTGTCCATATTCAAGAATTATGAACTTTTTGTTCAACACTTGACACTGGTACCTACCTACTATACGATTTAAGAAATATCTAAAACCATGTTCTAAAGTTGTGCACAAAGTGCATTAAATGAATTTTAGATACAGGCTTATGCTTCGAACATAATCTTTAAGCATTGTGTACACTAAAGATAAAAAGTAGTAGAGTTAGAGACAAATCTCACTGAAAAAGTGTAAACACCATGTAGAGCGAGAGTATAGAGCTCTAGGCGAGATTTTTCTGTAGTGTAAATGCTTAAGAAGTAAGCGCCTAGGATTGTTTTCTTGATTCTGCTGAGGCTTGGACAATCGAAGAGGAATTGCCTCGTGTCCTCTTTCGCGTCTATTTCACCACTTCTTCTGCAGAAGTCGCAATATCTTTTAGGTTATAGCCTGTGAGACCACTGTTTGTGGCCATATCTTCTATGATGTGTGGCATGATGAACAATTTTCGTATCTCTTTATTATAATTTGTCAAAAAAAATTTCAAACAGTTTCAATTTCGACAGCTCATAGACAGCTCTTATCTTGTAGCAATTTATAAGATAAGATACATAAGATCCAATTTTCAAACCGATTTCGGAAGGTTTATGCCTTTGCAGTTGGTGGCGTTCATGCGGCCCCTCTTTATGATACCTATCAAGGAAGATATTGCAGTATACATACGTGTGACCAGATTATCACCGATTGTCGTACCGTATCGTCTACTGTTGTTCCGGTTGATATTTCATTCGGGCTCTTTTTACTATCCTTTCAAGTCCGGTATTATAAATCTTGAACTTGGATTGTTTTTAGTGAACTCAACTTGCTGATTTATGGAATCAAATGTCTTCACTTTGTTACACCTAAATTCATAAAAAGATGTATCCTAACCTTTTCAAATTTAATTCTTTCCATTATATTCAAGTTCACTCTGAAATAACCAGAAATTTATAAATTTATCTCGAGAAAATGTAAAAATAAACTTCCACCCGATACGGTCCGGTGATTATCCACATGAACCTGCGCTATCATTTTGAATGACAATTCAAATTGTGCCGGTCTTTGTGATACACGCACATAAAGGGGGGCTCTGGATCCAATCTAATAGCCAACAACGCTGTTAGCAACAGTGCCAACACTGACAAAAAAAAAAGAGTATCTACAAAGCCGCATGACAGAGTAATACCCTAAAATCTCTTTGTAGAACTAATAAGATACTTTCCACACGTACCATCTGAGTGGATTGATATTTCTTTGTACTCGGAATTCACATGATATTCGTTGGAAATCTAAAAATAACAAAGAGGCACACATAATTGTCAAAAGGGCCCCTTTTTAGGGTCCCCATTCTCACCTATACAGGTGACGTGATGCAAAATAGTCAAATTATAGTTCATCGTCATCATCATCATCGCCACCAACAAGTGGAATACCGTGTCGTTTATGCAGGTGAGCAGCTGTTGCAGCCCGCACATTGTCCTCATGCGTAATTGTTTCTTAGGCAAAAAAAAAGTAATTATATCTAGCGCTTCCTGGAAGAGGGTGCATACTTAATGGAACGCATTCCAGCGACATGGTGTTATCGGTCAAATATATCGTTTGGGATAGGTTACATGATCGAAGTTCCAATGGTACCCCTACAACAATAACGTTTTAATAATTGAATCGAGGACATTCCTTGGAGTCGTTCACATGTGAATGGGGTGAATTTTGTTAATTATATGTCATACAAGCATATTTGTTACGGTACACTGCAAAGGATATTCTAGTTATCCTGTGGGAATTTAACTGTTCGATATTCCCAGGAATGATAACCTGTATCTCTGCTACCGGAAGAAGAATATAAAGGAGACGAATTCAATTTTTCAAAAATGTCAACGAAAAGAAAAGGATGTTAGGTCTAAGGAATCGAATAGTGAATATTGTTGCGAATGAATTGGATGGATATGGTGAACTATTTCTTAAGGGATTTTAAGATACGATTTCTACCACAAGTGGACATATTTCCTTTGGTTACTTAGACCAAATTGTTTGATTGAATGTGCTTGAAAGCGATGTTCAATTTATTGACTTTTGAAACGCAAGCTTTAGTCAGCCATTGTCCCCCAAAAAATGTATGCCACTCTCTCAACTTTTAGAGCAAGAACAGTGGAACCGAATGCTGGCTTGAATGTTGATAGCTTTGACAAATATGCCCACACATCTGCTTATGCTTTTTGAGCTATTCCTCAATTCTTTTTAGATGTGATTGTAGTTGTGCTTGTGACTGGTAAGCAAACTTTTGAGTATTTTTGTAGACGGCATAATAGTCTTCTTAAGTCAAAGCTATTTAAATGCGGGACTGTTAAGCTAATAAACTATTTAATGTAGTCTTCAAAGCTTCTTCTGAAATGTAAAAAGCCCACTACAGACTGATTCTCTGCAGAAATGATAGATCCCAACCAAGAAATCAGCGTTTAACAATCGCCTCTTCTATAGCTACTCCGCAGTATGTTCAATTCTAACGGTTTATAGGCACCTCTACGAATTGCAGCCTTTCTATTGTAGTCAAGTCCCATCAGCATGTTCAATTCAACCGTACTTGTCATCGAAAATGCCTTAAAAGTCATCCCGTTACCTTTAAACTCCAATTAGTGTAAGTATTTGATACTTTGTAACCAATTTTCCCATCTCTAGAGTCAGTCGAGAGCTATTTAAAAAAAAAAACTATTAACACCACATTGCAAGACTGACAACAGGGTCTCGGTTTCAATTGGTCTAGTTCTCCAAGTCCAGAAAGTGGACAGCCTGAACGCTCCAAATAATCAATGTCTGTTGTTTGTCTGTCTGGCCCGCGACCATCCATTTGATGGACTACATGCCCAAATATAAATCTAATCCACTCCGTGATCCATGAATTCCAATACACCAAATGAGAAGGCAGCGTCACGACTCTCCAAGTCGTGTAAGTCTGACGTGAACTGACATTAGACCACGTTTTCGTTTCTTATTTTTTTTTTTCTTCGTTCAGGCTTTCCTTTACTTTTGTTCACCAAACTTAAACAAAAATTTCCATGCGCTTTCGTTATCGTTTTTCCCGCGAATTGTAAATATAGTCCACTGCGAGTGACTAAGCAGCGAACTCTCCGCACCCCACCAAAGCCCACAGCACCAAGACCCGGGCTAATTGATAATCTATCGGACCCGCATTTGAATGGTGTAATAAAGCCAGCGCCACATGCTGACTACAAATTAGAGCACGGCTCCACACCATTTACCATTTTAACTGTTTCCAAACGCTGCTCTGTTGGCTGTTGGCTGTTTGCGTCACTTAAGTAGTGGAAACGTTGGAAATGTGATGCCCAAAAGCAAAGACCCTTAGCGCGCAAATCGATCATTACTCAACGAGGTGACTGCAACGATTTCCTGGTCCCATTAGAACCACCTAACCAGCAGAGTTCACCTGACACCACAAGTGGATGTGTTGCAAGAGTTCTATTTGTTAGTTCAACTGATATCAAATCAGCGCAATTCAATTCGGATGAACAGAAGTTGGCCAACCGCCACCAGTTCGTCTGCGAACGAAGCAAATTTTCGATTCTGTTCGCCCATCCGGTCGACGGACGTTGGACGTTGGACGTTTGTCTGAGTATCGATGGATGGAAATACCACTATGTTCCACACGGTTGAACTCCGGTAGAACTGGAATTTATGTTTTCGTAACTCCTCCCGGGCGGAGACTTCATGGAAGTAACAGCAGGGCAAGAGAGATGGAAGCGCGTGGACCGGCATCCGCTATTAATTGGAGTCTGACGTTGTTGGCCGGTGATTGATTGAAAATGTCTGAATATGGTTTGCAACGCATTTTATTTACAACACTATCGACGGATAACACCTTCCGCAAAACCGGTAATGCCAAAGCGTAATTGGATTGCCGGTGTTCCATGTTGGTGGTGATCTAGGCAGGAAGTTTGGTTTGTGGTGTTAATTTTGAATTATGTGGTTTTTAAAAGGCGGTAGGCGGGAAGAGTTAAGGGTTAATGTGTTCTAGACATGATACTGTGGGTTGGATATTGAACTTAGATCTAAATTATGAAGAAGATTCGAAAGGTGCATCGGCCTTAATTTATTGTTTATAACCTGTTGAAATTGCTATAAAAAAAAAACACATTTTCCACAACTTCTTCATGATTATGAAAGATTGTCTAGGTGCGATATAGTTAATGAACATCTAGGGTTAACTTTGGAATGTGTATGGCTAATCGGAGGTCCTTAAATCCATCCATGCTGAGTGTATGAAAACACCACTATTGCGCAATGTTAAAGGTTGACAGACAACAGTTCTTGTCCGTCCTTGTTAATTGTTGTATCGACATCTTCCGTATTTTTTATATTCCTTGAATAGAACGATGGATTATGTTCCACCCTTAGTCCTGAAGAAGTGTATTTCCACTCCGGCAAAATCAGTTCGTAAGCTCCTCCATCTCTCCGTTTTACACCTCTGATCTCTGTCCACATAGATGGGAAACTGCATCTGTCCAGCCCATCCAGCAAGTACATTTCATCAAAGTATCTCTTTTTCAAATATTCCCTACGGGCAATTCACAATATAAACGCTGGTATTTCCTAAGAGTCTCCGACTCTCTAATTTTTAAAACATATCTCTTATCCTTACCTAATTCATTTCTTCGCTGATGGCATTACCATTAGTACCTCATATTCGCTCCCTAATGCTTAATGAAATAGAGTTCAACTAATTGAGTGAAACCCAAACCTGAACCGTGATCCAAGAATTGTACTTGTATCGTCGAAACCGAAAGATTTTTCATCTTCAGTATGAGTGTCAACGAATGGCCACATATATATGCACATATCTTAAATTTCCTTAAACGATACCAAAAATATTTTAATCCTTCTCATCTAGCCTCAATTTATATGGCGTTCATTTGCCTGATCTGGTGTACCAAAAACTGTCCCACAAAATCGTGTACTCAGACTTATTGCAAAGTCCATGCTTACTATTTTTCACTGTTTCACGTATCTTTCGCCAATAGTAATTCATCATTTTGGCCCCTGTATGTGTCAGGCTTCGAATACTCATCTGTAACCCCACCCACACTCACGAAAGTACAAGAAATTTGTTCCCAATTCGTATAGCACCGAAATCGAAAATGGAATAGTCTATCTCTGTGTATATAAACGTAGCTCTGTGTTTCTTCAACAGTACGATCCGCAAGCATTTAAAACCAATGAACATCGGTATCTCCGTCGCCTCTCCTCCAATTTACCCTTAACACGTGGTTTAAGTATCAAAATATTATGTAAGTATGAATCTTTAGAGAATCATCATGTGCGAACTTCTCAGTCAGCCTTGGTGAATTCGCGTCCATATTCCAAGCCAAAGTCTTTGCCATCAATCAATATGTGAGACTCAATCAGTCCTCTCACATCATGGGGAAAATCAGATTTATCTTCTCAGACAGTCAAGCTGCCCTTAAAGAACTCGCCTCGCTTGTCATCAAATCCAAACTAGTCCTAGAAACTAGGATCTAGCTAGGAACAACATTGTCATCCTTTACTGGATTCCTGCACATAGTCGATTTGCGGGCAATGAAAAAGCCGACTCACTGCCAAAAGACGGCGCGTCAACAGAATTTATTGGACCCGAACCCTTCTGTCGGGTAAGTAAATAACTTTTCGCAAAGGGTCTTTGCATGCAAGAATCTAGAGAAGTCTGGCTTAACACACCAGAGCAAGCATGTTCAAAGCTGCTTTTCCCTGTACCGTCACAAAGAAAGTCAATCATTGTGAAGCTCGATTCCACAGGGGACACTGCCGTCTAAACAAACACCTACACCGCATGAACCTTGTAACAGATTCAAGCTGTAGACTCTGCCATGAGAGTAAAGAGACCTATCTACACATCTTAATGGAATGCCCAGCTCTCTTCCAACTCAGAAAGAGTTCTCGGCAACAAAGTCATCCCTACGGAACAACTCGCTGCTATGCACCCAGAGAAGTTCCTTAACTTCCTAATATCCTCTGGGGTGAAAAAATTCATCTAAGAACACTAGGGAAGGCCTAATAGGATTCGCTAGAAACCGCAATGTCAAGGGCTGTAAACAACCCTCCCGAAACTTTGTATGTATATAACTTCTTGGTAAAAACCGTAGCTTAAGGTGCGTTGAAATGGTACAATTAGTTGCTTAACTGTTACTATAGACAGATTTTTTTTTTTTAAATCAGTCAACTTGCTAAAGACTTGATTCATTCTTAACAAAGTGACTAAAAATCTTCTGGGAAATAACCAACCATGTACATTCTATCTCGAATCCTTTTCTTTTATGTATAACCTGTTTAACTTCCAATTTCATAACACTTCTCAACTCTATGCCAAGACATCTCTGTTCGGAAAGAATTTCACAATTAAATTATGAATAATGACTTTGTAGATATGAGATTTTTTTTTTTTGCGGCCATTAACCAATTTTGGCAGCAAACAAAATATCACCACTAATTTCGTTTCGAGAACAAGAGGTCGCCCAAACACAGTGATCTGACTAATTTCTGGTTACGAAGAGCAATGGCATCACAATTGACGTGGTGGTCGTTGTGTTATTTTTTTGTCTCCTTAAAATAATGTTTTTGGGTTCTGTGAATTTTGCTTAATTACCCACCTAATGTCACTAGAAAATAGACAAAAAATAATAATATCAAATAATTATTTTATTGTTATTATGATGGTAATGATGATGATTCAAGTTTGTGCGCACAGATATTTTTTGAAACAAAATCTAACCGAACTATGACGACTTTTTAATGTCCCACCGACAATAATTTGAAGTTAACATCGAGGTCTCACATCGATGACTTCCATCATCAGATAAGGGGAACTCATATACAACCCCAGCTTGAAGCGATGGTATTAAAACGGAAAGATCGTTTGATTTAAGTGCTTTGAATTTGACTTCTTCAAACAGAAGGTAAACCACCATCTGAGAGATGGGTTGACTGCAGTCTTGCAGGTGTATCTTTATTAGATATGCATCTTGAGGGGGAAATTCAAGTAATAACAATCATCTTGATGTTACTCAGCTAGTCTATTTAACGTAATGGAAAAGAAAGGGGCCGAGTTGTATTCATACTGTTGTGAAAATCATAAACTTCATGGTGAGTCAAGAGTGTCAATCATAACAGCAGGTTAAACAAAATGAGCATTTTCAGCTGCTAGCTAGACTTTAGATGTTATTGATGAGATTCAATGTAACTTAACATCTTTTCACGACACCAAGCAGCAACATTTTCCTAATGCATCGTTTGAGGTTGTAAGGTCCCTACATTTCAAAGTAAGTCTACATTTTGGATATGTTCAAAAGTTTCGTTCTCAAATGCCACATGGATTGACATGCAAAACCCATATTTTGAAACCGGCAAAGTAGTAGGCAGGATTTAAAAGTTCAACGTCCATACGTAGCGATAAAGTTCGGAAGGAACAATATTTTAGAACTATAGTTAGTTGGGAGCTGCTATAAGTCACTCTGGGAATATATTTTGTATGTTGTATAGCAGGTAAGTAAGTATGGATCGTACATAAAATTCAGGTTTCTGATGAAGGTTTTGACGAATAGATTTTCTATATCAGAGACTAGGCTAGATATCAAGGTTATCTTGGAGCTATGCCATCCTACAAAATATGAGTGATAATTCCTTGATCTTTGAAGGAACTTTGTCTAGCTTCTTAAGATTGTAACTGAATGGACAGTAACCCTATCTCATCTCGAATGTGCATTACAAAGTGAAGCGCTTTAGATCACTTTTTAAAGATGATTTTTGTGGCTTGACGAAGGCCCCGTGCTGAGTTCTATTAATAAACTTGTTCTTGTCATTGCTATTAATTTAGTTCGGATAACTGGGAGTCTGTTAGCTATCATTTAGCTTGTATAAGATTGTTAAGGTAAGCTCAGACATTTTATAAAACGAGTGAAGGGCTTTTAATGCAGCTTTGTCTAAGTTCTGCAGAAGTTGTCCCTGATTTATTCTATGATGCATGTAGTTCAAAGGAGTCAATTTTGTTCTCAATGGATGTTGCTTAGTGCCATAGACATCTGCACCGGCACTATTTTCGATTTATCGAGGTACCTATCATCTTTTACTTTAAGATTTCGAAAGAGAGAATCAGACTTATTTCTACAGACAAAATGTTAACACTCTTAGGTGCCCTGTAGGATTTTCCAACTTACGGTTAACTGAGTGATGAAGCTTTGTGGAGTTATTTGTGGGAATCGTGTGCAATAGGGGAAGTTTTAAACGAGCTTTCAGTGCTGATGTTGGACTGTTGGACTATACAGGCAAGTTTAAGTTTTTAAACGTAAGACAGCTATAGTTGATATTGTGTACTTCGCCATAAATTTAGTTTGATTTCCCTAAATGTTTATATCTCACTGTCAAAACCTCGTAAAAGTTACATAAATGCTGTTGTAAGGAAAGAAAATCATCATCGCACACCATAAAAAAAATCATTAACCTGGCACTGACATTTGTTTTTCACCAACTCCCACTCCATTTTTTTGTTTTTCTCAGTCATTTGAAAAGCTCATTACTTTCGCCTAATCGACCACTCTATCTATTTGGTGCCATGATTGTATCTCATAAAACCTCTGAAAACGCACTACGAGTTTAGATACTAATATAAAACTTCTGTAAGTTCGACAAGTAATTGTTCGCTTTCCTTTATGCTTGAATTGCGCCCCTTCTTATTAGAACTATACAATGTACTCCACAGGAGACAAAGGGGAGAAAAAAAACCTCTACCACCTCATTAAGAAGTCCAATTTCCAGTAATATCGCAAAAGAAGGGGAACAATATTAGCGCGCAATCTTAATTTCGTGCTAGAAAAGAACTCAAACGAAGAATGGGAGTACAAATGAAAAAATAAAATTGTAAAAACGTATTAAAAATGTTCTCATAACTACATACTATAACATCATCAGAGCCGCGCTACACTTTTGTCCGATTCCACTTGTCTTGATCGGAGATTATGAATTTCTTCTTCGTGCTTGCGCTATCTTCTTCCTGTGTACACCTCAGTATTCTGCCGGTGCCTGATTTTCCGCTCCGATGAATAGGTTCCATCCGATCCAGCGATGCGCAGAGAAGTCAAAGAACTTCTTTCCTCCGGTGCTTTACTTTATCTATCTTTTCAGAGTCGCCAGCACCGGCTTTTGTGTTAGAACACATCATTACGAATATTATTTTGTTGGCTCCCGTGAATCATCATCATGATGATCACTGGCGACAGTAATCTCTTCATAGTGCCTGATCATTCTAATAATCGCACTCGCACTCCCCTTTAGCAGAACGGAACACAATCTTTCGACCGAACTGAGCAGAAAGTGATTATAATCTCTCGTAGATTGGTAACGTAGGCATTATGTGCTCTATGGAGAAGATTTCAATTATTACACCTGTTACCCGATGCTTCTTGGTAATTTTCCTTCTAGGAAATCCATCTGAACATAGATCCCCATGATCATGATCGACTTATAGATACTTACATATGTATGTATCTTAATTTATATTGACTTGTCAGTTGAATGCGTTAATCCTTGGATTACGATATTCCATCCAGAAAGGATAGTATAAATCGATACAAGGAAAATTTACGATCAGTGTGAATGAATGTAGGCAAATCGTAAAATCCATCAGTACTCACTAAATGCAGGTGTCTGACTCGCCGTCACTGACTGGACCGATTATAGTGCTACACGCCGTCTTCCCTTGACATTGATGGAAGGTGAGAAAAATTGTGTTTACGTGCGCTTGGCAGATCGATCAGCCAGCAAATTGAAGGAATTTCTCTGCCACTGCTGCTACAAATGCAAGTATCTGTTCGGTGTTACACCGTAGAGTAATTGCTGCACCAAACAACTGGATTGTGGAATTTCGCACGTGAGCAAATAGAAATATCACACAGCGAAGGTTCGCCAATTCCAGGTGCGCTGTTGCTACTAACATGAGCTATTATTGTGCCCATTGAAAACCAATAAATTGTGAATAGATTGCGAACAGGTATGATTCGAGGAGTTATAATCGATTTTCGCCGCATAAGTGTGTACATGTAACAGTTTTGCGTGGAAGTAAGATATCTGAACTATTTTCTGGTCCATTTACCACATTTATCATAAACACCCCACTCAAGAAATTGTAAATTGTTTGAGCTTCAGTGACCTGAAATAATTATAAAAAATTAATTTAAAGTTATCGATTTCAGTATTAAGAGAAGTCATAAAGATAAACGACCAACGTAGGTATGCTGAGTCATACTACTGAATACTTTTAAGTACAATAGATATACAAACTAAGAAAGACAGATATGTATTACGTTTGTTCGAATGAGTAGAAAATCTAAATATTACATCCCATCACAAACGACAGTACACCCAATGCATTTTTAGACTGGAATTTCACAGGATAGTGGACTGCTTCATTCAAAGATTTAAGTAAAGTATCATTCTTTACTTACTTATCAGGCCAGCGACCCTTGGAGGGTCTGAGCCTGAACTAATGCCGCTTTCCATCCTTTACGGTCCCGGGCACGCTGCTTCCAATTTACTAGACCAAGGCTTCTGGCGTCCGCGATTGCCTGATCTTTAAACCGGAGGTTCGGTCTTCCTCTTCTTCTTGAACCAGGTGGCTGGGATTCGAAGATCCTCTTAGCTGGAGCATTCTCATCTATTCGCTCGATGTGGCCGAGCCATTGCAGTCGACGGATTTTTCTCATCCGGACTACAACCACATCTTTGTACAGCTCGTAGAGTTCGAAGTTATATCTTCTCCTCCATAGGTGCCGATGAGTGTGGTGCAAAACGGCTTTAGTCGTTCACACAGTACACTGGACAGGATCTTGTAGGCTACATTGAGCAGGGATATGCCTCGGTAGTTCTTACAAAACATAGGATCACCTTTCTTGAAGATGGGGCAGATAGAGCTGATAGCCCAGTCTTCGGGCATGCTTTCGTTCTCCCATACTTTGCAGATTATCCGGTGCATACTTCCTACCGAAACATCGCCACCAGCTTTGAAGAGCTCAGACGGTAATCCGTCCGGTGATACGATTACCTTTATTATTTCGAAGGGCCTGAGTTCCTGGTCTGTAGCCTGCAGCCAGGCTTTTAGCTTTTCGATAAAAGCTTCGCATGTTGTTATTCCTCCTGCGTTCTTCGATATCCTTGAGCTGGAAGACTGCGAAGGCTGAAGTATAATTCTTTACCGTTGGCTTATCTTCCTTAGGGACAGGTATGGAACGCTTAGCGAACATTACCGATTACTTGGCTATGAGATCTTTTAAGGTCATCAAGATTAAAACCAATTGTGTTGCACCTTTCATCTTTTTTTCGAATTTGGAATACTTTCTATTTCAGATTTGAAGCCAGTACCCCATTACTCCATCGTTTTTATTGTGTTCAATGCTTCAAAACACCCTTTTAAGCACCAAAGTGCTCTCGTAACCTTAAACGAGTTAGCCTTTTGTTTCTCACGTGATATAATCACAGCTTCCAACTTAAAATTCTGTCTGAATTCACTAAATTTGATTCAATAACATCAGTGAAGTCTATGATGAACTGAATTAATTTTGATTGCATTTTTTTTTTTTTTTTGAATTCAATCATTTGACTGGCGAACATGATTGCTCAAATTTAAAGTCAATGACATAAATTATTTAGTATGAAACTTTATGGGTGACTTTAGTGTATGCAGTACGAAATAAATGCATTCGTTTACACCCCTGATACACCGCGGCGTCTAATAGAAATTTGAGATTTTCAAAAAATCTTGTCTTACAATATCAATGTTTCATGACGTTTATGTCTTTGTAAATCGCTTTGCAAAATTGTTATTTTTAATCCTTAATTGTTAGTTTTAAGGGAACATTATGTTTGATTAGGTTTAAATACCCTGATTGTTAGAAGTTTAAAGGATACAGATTTAAAGACCAGCATCCGAATTACACAAAAATCAAATTACTAACGAAAATGAAGGCAAAACATTATTGGGAAGGATGGACAACAAACACCCTGTACAAATAAATTCTATAAATAAACGAAATGGATTCAACTCCTGGGTGTATCACAATGTTATAACTTTAAGCACTAAATGACTCATTATGTCCTTGTCACGTCTGTATAGTGATGGGATTGAAAGAAATGAATAACCACACCTCTATCTTTTCAACAAATTCTCAATCAAAGTCGAAATCAAATTGTCAACTCTACACCGTTGACTTTGCTTTCACCTTTTTCGCTAAGCTTTAAGCAAACTTTTTGTCCGTCTTATATCTTTTATGACAATCTATTGACAACAAGCTTCTTTGCGAGCTCTTGACAATAACGTTTACCTCGGAGACTACCATATTTTTATAAGAGTTTTCAGAGTTTATAACGCTCTGTTCTATCCTAATAACAGACTTCTTAAAAATGCAATCTAAACTAATGTCCTCGCAAGCATCGTTGTACATTTTCATAAGAGTACAACATCGCAGTGCAAAACCCATACGCGTGTTCAAACTCTGGTGGAAGGTTCTAATCATTAAACTGCGAACTGAAACATTTAGGATAGATTAGGTTAAATTGGGCAATGAACCTTGGCGTACCTAAAAGGCTACTAAAATCAAACAGAAACAAACCTAAGCACAGATAGTCGTTATAAGAACAGTAAAATAGAAAAGTTGCTATTCTGTCACATGCAATGACGCTACTTAACGTCTAAATTTATTTAACTTTCTGATTAACTCTCCACCTTCTGAACTTGAGAAGCAAAAAAAAATAATACTGTCCTTTCTCTACACCCAAGAAAAGAACATCTTCATCTGCACCATCTTCTCGTCTTTCATGAATTGACGGTGCGCTACGCACTCCTATGAATGAAAAGAATCCTGAGAGCACAGCACAAGTGCCATTTGAACTTTTGTTTCTCCCGAAAGGCTGCATCCCGCAGTGTACACAGCGATGGTGTGTCGAGGAGTTGTCTCTAGTGCCAACAAAATAATTCATAACACATCGCTCTTCATCACACGAATGGCGACGTATGTGAGGAGCCTTCTTTATAACCGCGGGCTATTTGCTGTTTTGCAGGAGTAATACGAATTGAAGAGGGTACCGACAACGTTGATGATGAAAACGATGCTCTGCTGGTGAGATGCTGCTGCTCCCATCAGAATGTTCCTCTTCCTTTACAGAATGTTAAATGTTGGACATAAATCATCCGCCAGCCGTTGCCAGTGTGTCATACGTACCCACGGACGTGTAAACAAAAATAACAACAACAAAAAGAGTTTGAGGATGGGCACTAACTCTTATGGAAGGTGTTTTAAAAATCTCTCCTGATGTCTTCAGGCAAGTGAGAGCGTAAGAAAAAGGAGTCTCCTACAGCAGCAGAACAGTGGCTCTTAGAATTGCTTGGGAACACAAGGCATTTGAAGACAGAAAAACTCCTCAAGTAAGATAAGTTTTCTGCTTAGTCTTTTTTTGTTGTTGTTGAGGCTCCTTATAAACGAGTAAATTGCGATTGTCGCACATTGTCTTCGACCTGTGACCAATCGACAAAGTACTAGAGAAAAATGCGTCTATGGCATGAGGAGTTGGCCATTGCTGTAGTGGGGATTTTTATTAGTCCATTGACACTAATGTGACTCTCAATGCTGTTTGCGGAAGCTTGAGGTGTCTGTTAATTAGATAGTCTTATGGGTGACCTTTAGGCTGATGTGTTGATGCTTCTGAATAGAGGTTATTGTTGGTTTAAAATCTGTAAAAGAGGGTTTGAAGCTACTATGTCTAATTGAATATGGCGAAAGCTCACTGTGCAGTTAAAACACTCCCTTTTCTCTCATCTTGAATTTAGTGCGGATCTGTCCAAAATGCCTAGTCGGATGTTTAAAATACTGAAAAAGTTTCTCACGTCAATTGCAATGTAGATAAGACCACTATATTTGAACTGTATACCTCCAGTTTCGCATACCGTGCGCTTTACCTCAAATGGGATCTTCTTTATCAGTTTTTCAAGATCAAGAAAAGTTGGATCCGGATTTAATCACAAATGTACTTCATTTTGCTGACACAATATGTACATTCAATAGTTGAATGAATTGATCAACTAGGTGTTTGCAACTTGTTCAACACGAACATGTACAATTTTTAGGACATGTACTAATGTACGAAGTTCTAAAACTTGTTGAGTTGAAGAAAAAATGTATTGCAATTGGTTGAATCAGTTGCGCACGTACTGTACGACGGGCATTATGCTTCCGTTTCCAGAATCATAAAAAACAAATTCAAAAAATGTTCGAATTGCATTGTTGCTAAATTGTATCGATCAACAAAGAAAAACAGCAACAAAAAAAAAAACCTACCCTCGTGCAACTGGGCAACATAAAAACAACACACAATCACGAACCGATGTGGCGCTAAACGAACTTTGACCCTAAAAAGCTAACCTACTCAAATTTCACTCCCATGATGAACAAAAAAGGCATGAAGCGCAAGCGCTTGCATAATTTGCTTAAGCATCAGTCTAGTGAGAGCGTCTGCTAAAAGTGCACCTCGTTTGATGTATTCAAGTGATTTTTCAAAGTCTAGAGAGTAAAATTTACGAATAGTAAGCTTTAACGTTTGTATTTTTTTCAGGCAGTTCCAATTTCTGTTTGTGTTTTCGATCAATTTGTTTAGTTATTTGCGATGTGGTCTTATATAGGGTCTTTCATTAAGCGCTCCTATCTTTAAATTTAAATAAAACAAAGTGTGTGTGAGATATCATCGAAATTTGTTATTCGTTTGAAAGGCCTATCAATGCCATTATTTATGGAATATAACATCGTTAAAATGTCCGCCGCGGCCTGCGACTTCAGAAAACCCACAAGAAAAAGTCTAACGGGGTCAAATCACACGATCTCGGTGGACAATTCACATCACCTCCACGTGAGATGACCATGCCCTCGAATCGCTCGTGAAGAATTTCCAATGTGGCGTAAGCTGTGTGGCACGTAGCACCGTCCTGTTGAAACCACATGTCGTTGGTGTCCATATCATCCAATTCAGACTAAAAGAAGTTGGTAATCATCGACCTATAGGCCTGGACAACGTCGTTCTCAAAGAAATATGGATCGATGACGCCGCCAGCCCAAAATCCACACCAAACAGTGACATTTTTTTGGATGCGTTGGACGCTCTTGGATCTCATGTGAATGGGTATCGTCCCAAACTCGACAATTTTGTTTGTTGACTTACCCATTCATCCAAAAATTGGCTGAATCGCTGAAGATGATTTTTCGAACGGAACGTTGCCCGAACAGAACACATTTCGATAAAACAATTTTATTATTTGCACGTGTTGTTGCAGTATTGTTGAATGCTATATCCATCCATGATGATTTGGCCAAAACAGACTGAATAAATGACAGGTAATTTGACAGATGTAGCTTCAACAATATGGCTGCTATCAACTGTCAAAGTTTGGAAGACCCTTTACATCCAACTCGTAGTGCAAATAAAAATTTGCCAAAACTGCTGTAAATTTACTTTGAACTAATTCATTTTAATATCTTTTGTCAGTCATCATTTCAAACACGAAATTTGTGATCCTTTTAACGGGCGATTCTACTAAACCGATTTTCATAAATTATGTATCGTTGGAAAGATCTTTCTTTGCAGATGTGCACAATGATTGATATTTAAAGGTCAGGTGAAAAATAAAGTTTCAATCACCATGTAGAGTTAAGTCAATACAATATGCATATAAATAATGTAATGTATACAACACATACGAAAAGTACACGTACAATATAAAGCCAAGCTAATGCATGTCTCCTTATTGGGTTGCATATTTTCCCTTTTTACCATTTCCCTATGGCAAGGGTTGTAGAAATCCAATGTTGTGCAACACTAAGTAGATAGGACAATGCGTGTTCTTATTTAAAAAAGAAAAATATATAATTGAAGGCCTGCAAACAAATTATTTTCAGTTGTTTTGCACCATTCAAGCAAGTAAAGCCGAAAAGTCAAAATGTTGCCACTTGGTCCTATTACACACAACAGATATACCGTACTATATGTGCCGTACACCGTATCTCACAACTTCAGTACTCCCGCATACGAATTTGTATTTCCCCTTTTGAAGCTGAATTTCGAAAAATTCTTCTCTACGTTACAAAAAGAAACTACTGTTCTATTGTCAACTTTCTTACATCAGCCGTTTTATTCAATCAATCAGTCAGGACTTATTTCTTTAAACATAAGTATAGTAGATAAAGCAGTTTTAATCTTTTTAGTTTCTTCTTCAATTAAGATTCTGTTCAATCTAAGGGCTTTGAGGATTTAACTGAATTTAAGAACAATTACAAAAATGTAGTACAAGATATGACATTACCGTAATACTTCAATCACCATCTCATGTAAACCATAGCCAACTGGTGCAGCCCCCAACATGACCAACTCTTTTTCCATGCTCTTATATTCTACCTGTGTACATAATGGTCCCAGCATGCTTCAGAATCTCGGCCGGACGACCTTAATACAGATCGACGAGATTATGCAACGCACAACGGTGTGCGTCTCTGAAGTGCCACATATTTTACACCCAAGACATTTTGAATTAATTTCTCGCGCCTAACTCCATCAAACTCCCATTCAGATGCCGGCCGCAAGCAACAGGAAGCCTTGTTTTTATCGACGATGCTCCTGTTAAAGCGTAACCGCCCAATTAAATTAAAATGTCACTTTAATTGCCTGGAGATGAGTTGCCGGGGGCCGAGCCATTCAGCTAGTGAGTGAAAATTTCGCCATCGTCAGCCGGATATTGAGAGTCATTTAGATGCCTCCACACAGATAGACTCAACGAAATTATGATGTCCGATCGGAATCTCTGTCGGGAATGGCGTTGATGATAATCAATTCGGCGTGAAGTGTGTTCAGTGATTGACGATGTTGCCGGAATAGCTTCTGCTGATGCTGATGGATTCCACCGTTGACCGACGATAAATGACAGTCGCGATTGTTGTTACGCCGCCAGGCTTACATGTGCTGAACATGCTGCCTACCGTCACTGCGTTCAAATGCGAATTCATTGCGTGACAGATCGGTTACATAGGATCAATGGGTAATTAAGCGCTGCAAATGTCATGTATTCTGAACGATTTAATTTATACGTGGCTATGGCGGTTGCTATTTGTGAACTCTTTGTTTGATGGAGTAGTAATAGTCGGTTTGGTGTGCTGATTGGTGAGTGGATAACTGGTGAAACCGGAATCGCAATAAACTCGTATACCTTCGAGCGAAGTTCGAATGCTAAATCTAGCTGTAAAAAAGGGACAAGTAGTGATTCACGATTTAATTTGCTATTTATAAGTTATTTATAGTGAAACTGATAGGTTGCACCTGACTTGACAGTAGTGCGGCTCTATTCTTGCGTATGTTTAGATTTTAAGTCGGTTCTAATATAGCATGGATTGCATTACACACAAAGACTACTTGCTGATCGTAAACTTTACGATCAAGTTTAGTATACACTTATAGCAGCGTACGCTATACAGCTTAAGATCCTGATATCAAACTTTTAATAAAAGAAGAGAATTCTAGTAGGTCTCAGACCCTGTTGTACGCATCCCTAGCTTGAAAAGCAATTCAATATCTTCCACAAAACTGTATAGTCTAATTCATTGGATTGGAGACTTACTGCTCTTGGAGTTGCCTTCTGTTTTGCACAATAATGGTACGCACATATAACGAATTGGTGTCCATGTATAGGGCGTCGGCTACAAGTCTGTCGAAAGTATTGATTGTCAGCATAATGGAAGTTAGTTGAACTTTAAACACCCTTTTCCATGCTTATAGAAGAAAATGCCCACTCATTCCACAGACTATATAACCACGCATAAGTTATGTTCATCAGCTTTCATGTGAAAAAAAATCTCGAGCTGCATACCTACAAATTATTCCCAAATAATTAAAAATGCTGATATAAATTACTCTTAATTCATTCCAATTAGACTTGTAAGTTATTTCCCATTCATATTTGTATTTTGTCAGAGCATTAGACAAAATTTTAAATTTACCTGAGGCTGACAAATATAATTAACAAAAGAAATACTCTGTATCATTAGGGCTCCTAGGTAACCAACAAGCAAACGAAAATATTCCCACAGACTTGTAGCGCCCTAACCACAAGTCACCACATTCAAACCACTGACGTGTGCATACACTGAAACAACTTCTCCAAAACACGACCCTTTTCACCAGAATTCTACTTCGACGGAGAGAAAAAAAAAAAAATCTTTAATGGGTTCAAAAAGTCGCACACGGTCTCGAAGCCCGAAAAAGTGTCACAACAGTAGCCAAGTACACTGTTGTTGGTTACTTCTAGTCACTGTGCTGCTTCAGAGTTAATTGGCGGCTCCATGGTCGTCTTCGTTATAGCCTTCTCTGAGTTCATAAGAATTGGTATCAGGTTTATGACGAGACCCCGTGTGCAGTGTTGTTTACTCAGAGTTTTATGACCGCTTCTGCCACTGCCGCTTGAACAACATGTGGTATAGTGTCAGGAAACAGAAGCAACAATCCCCTTTTCATCATCATCATCATTGCTTCGTTGTCGGTTGTCGGCTTCTTTGGAAATTAACCCACAAGCATTACAATTAAAATACCCGAAAAAAAAGTCAGAATTCGGTAAAAGTTGGTACAAGTACTTAGAACTAGCAGTCTTTATTTTTAAAATTTCCTCCCGTTTTGCAACAGTTTATCGTATTTGGTGGTCCTTAAACACACAGTGGAAGTCTAAAGCAAATGGCGACTAATGCGTTTTATTTTTAGTCGTAATGATATTTTGTTGATTCATTGACCATACAGACGTTTTAATTTATAAAGCAAAGTGCGATGACAGATTATAAGTAGTGGAAATCTGTGAGAGACATCTATACTTAAGGTTCACTAACCATTATATTTTGCCTTTCTGGCAACACCTTTTTTTATCTTTTTATACGTTTGTCATGTTGAGACTTATAAAAGATTAATTTTACTTTTCGTTGTGAAATACGTATTGTTTTTCCTAAAAAAACATAATTTACTTCCATCATCGGTTACAGTATCTAACTAGCACTAACTGGGAAGGCAGGACTGTCAAATCGAGAATAAAAAAGGTATCGGAAGTGGTAACGATTTACTACTGAAGGATATACATAACAGCTTTTAACACCGGTTACACGCTCGTTCACTTCAAATTGTCGTTAGTGAACCTATTTCCTTTAAAATCCAAACAGCTCGTAGAAAACCAAGGCCTATCTTCTCACAACCATTTATGCTGTCTGTGTTATAATTTCCGCACCACCTTCGGAAGAGATCTACAGTTTTTATTACCGACTCCGAATGACGGATTAAAAATCTTTTCCATGACAATTCATATTCTTATCTTTGCTTACTTATCGGACTCCCCACCTTCGAAGAATATCTGCCAGAGACACGGCAGCCTTTCATCCCCTTCATCTGCAGACGCACTGCTGTCAGTTCTGCGGATCAAGCTTATAAGTGTTTGCGGTCATTTAGTCCTTCTAACGCAGGTGCGGTCTTTCTTGTCGTCACGAACCTTAGAGCATCACTGACCAAGGATCAATTCTCGATTAACCCGGTAAAAACAGAACCAATAATTGACATTAGTGCCTCAAAAGTTATATCTCCATAAAGAGAGATGGTCTTACTTACCTTCCTGCAAAGCCACTAAGTGTTTTGTGGGCCTAATAAGAACGCTACAAAAGTCCTCCTTAACCTTGGAAGGATAGACTGTAGAAATATGGTCGAGCTAATCACAGGAAACACGGAAGTCATTTAGGATCCAACGTACTATATATCTTGCGTTTCAAGACGATACTTTGGTCGAAACTCTGCGTTTCGTCAATAAAACAAAGTAATTTGACTAGGAGTTCTTCTCTGGGTACAAGTACAATGGATTTCCATTTTTCAAAAACCCTGAAATGCAATTGCTAACACCCCTTAATCTTAATGATTTGCTTATACTGATAGACAAAAACAAAACAAAAATTATCTGCTAACATCTGTTGCTACTCTACGGTTGCAATTCTTTCAGAACAATGGCCCATAAAGAGAGTCCCTATACCAAATGAAAATTTCATCATTTTCGAGAAACTAAAGTGTGCAATAGGAAATCTAACTTATGGTAGGTAGCTTTGAAATCCACGAAGCGAAGCACTCCTCTCCTCTTGCAACATCTTCTCAAAATCTCTATTATGCTTCTTCATCAAAAGAAATCGCAACACGATTTAATGACACGCTATTCCAGTCACTTTGGCCAAATGAGGGAGCCCTCACATTTCGCAGCACCCCACCAGTCAGTTTAGACCTTTATTGTGTTTTTTTTTTTCTTTTTTTTTGCAGTCGTCTGGAAATGGCAATAATAATTTTTCACTCCATCGTAGTCATTCAACCTGTTGAATTGTTTATGCTGCAAAAAACAGAAACAACAACCAACCAAACTGAGGGGATCGCGAGAAGTTAAGAATAACCAAATTAAAATTATGCTAGGTAATTCACCTCCATCGTCGTCGTCGTTTGTGGGCTCTAGTTGATAGGGGAGAAACACTCTGATGTACACACAGTTGGAAACGGGAAGAACCAACGAGTTCAATTGAAAAGCCGAAGCGAGAATTATCTCGATGGCTAGGCTATGCGATGCGTGACGAATGCGGACGATGAGATGGTGCCGGCATGGAGGAGCAACGACGCGGCACCAATTAGTTTCCGCTCAGTCAGCAAAACCAGGCGAAACATATAAAAAACTCAAAAACATTCACAATAATTCAAAACAAGGGCTAGCAGTGGTAAAATTGACCCTCCCCCCTTTTGATAGAGTTTTCTAGAACATGTTGCTTCTACGTTTGTGTGTTGTGTACAATCTTTGGACGAGCACATTATATGTCAAATGACAGTGAATGATAATTTATATTGTTTCTGGAAGCCATGCGAAGCATTGTAATGCCAAAATGCGAATAGTGTTAAGTAAGCATGCTTTTGACTCGTACATTATCCTTAACTTTGGCTTTTGAATAGTTTTTACAGTGAAAGCAGAAGGATCGGAACAATATTTATAGGAAATGTTTGTAATAGGCTTACCTCCTTTTTTTATGAAACTCCCTCATCCGTTGTAAAAAAAAAGGGGAGAAATCACTTTTTTACCAGAACTCACCATATCAGCAACAAAACTCTGGAACCTATTTCGAGGATAAGTGGTCACCGTAAGGTTAATGCTACATTGAACCGCTAAGCAAACACAGATTCGAGTCAGGAAAACAACCAACCAAAGCTTGCGATGCAAAATAACGAGGATAGAGCAAAATAAACAAGCATGGATTCAGTTCAGTTAAACCCCAAAATTAATGATCTGCAAGATCCAAGATAAGTTCACATCGGGAACAACAAAGATTTGTAGTGCAGAATCGTGCTCTTTTTAAAATCAATTGGAAGAATCCTCGGCGTCCAATGAAATATTTTATGATACTATCCATAGTTAGATAGAAATGGAAACAACCTCCAACTAAATAGCGACATTAATGAATATATTCAATTAGAACTTAAACTGGCTAATGCTCCTGTCTAAGGAATCCTCTAATATTTATCTTCTGTGGGAAGTGGTGAAGAAAATATCTCAACTAACTTGGTTAAAGCTGGCTAAAGATCGTGTTAACTAACTAGACCCGATTGTTATGATCAAAGCAAATACTGCACGATCATCCATTTTCATTATTTATTACTTCTACGCTTTTCATCATATGATAAATATGCCTTAAGTGTTCCTTAATTGCAATGAAGATATATCTTTTCTCAGGACACAGTTTAATAAACAGCCAATAAAATAAAACTTACAATTATGAAATCTGACAAAAAAAAAAAGAAGAAATTACCAACTTTACCACCCAGTAGATAACTATCCCATAAGAATATCGTACCGTGCTTCTCTCAGGTCATAAGCCGTAAAAAAGAAAAAAAAAATTCAAAACAAAAAGTGTTGTATTCTCTTTAAATGATGTTTCAGGTAATTTCTTAGAATTAGCCCTTTTTTTTTTGTCCAGATACTCGTATCTCAAGTACAATCAGATTGCTACTACTTCAAGTACTATAACTCCAATGAGCTACCTGTTCTCAAAGGGCAATTACATCGGGCATGATAATAAAAAATATTTAGTTTTTGCCCCCACTTATCATCGGTGTGTACCAAAGAATATAATTTCTCTTTTAGTCGGTCTGTTGCTGTTGTTGCCTATTTTTTTTTTTTACAAATTCCTTAACTGTCTCATAACCGCTCGGAAAAGATAGATTCCATGTCTGGCAAGAAAACTTTATGACCATCATTGCTTATTGCGGCAAGGCATTAATTTTTATTAGATCACAGAATCATATCTGTTCGACGATAAAAATGATGAAAATTAAGAAGAAAATAAAACAATATAGTATATAGTCACGGTGATGTATCTTAGAAGATCCATAGATAGATATTGGTGGGAAGTTGTTGCAAATACACACCTTGCCGACTGGAAATTTGAAATCTACTGAGTTATGAGGCAGACAAGTTAGTGTTTTTAACAGTTTACATCTTAATCGACGTAGAACCGGAAATGATCACATAAATATTATAAATTCAGAACCCATACATAGGCTGATGAAAAAGTTTCTGTCTTAGGTGTTATCCACCGGATGAAATTATCTTTCATCTCTCAGGTTGTAGATCATTTGTTTTCCGGGGGACAGAAGGGTTAATGGACTAAACGGAATATAGAATTAATTAGTGTAGTTCTTTCGGTTTTCTTTTTGTTGTCGGATCTTTGTAGATACATTAATCAAAAAAATTGAATAATTTTTGTAAAAATGAATGCATTTCTAGCGGAACTCACATGACTACTTTAAGTTGTAAAGTTTTTCCTTTGAAAAGATAGTGTAAAAAGATAATCAGATAGAGATACATGTACATGAGTGAAACAGAGTTTCTGCTTTTATAGGTTTTACTAAGATATGCTGACTCAAATTCGAGCATTGTTACTAATAAATCTTTCTTGACGACACGACAGGATATCAAATAGTTCAGTATGCAAATGGTTGGGAGTTGTTTTTTTTTTTGTATCTAATTGGAATCAACTATAGGGGGCTTACAGTGAAACCTAATAGGAAGAGTATCGCTTTATTTAAAAGCAATTCTCACAAGGCATGTGACGATCAATTAGTATTTTACTTAAGAAGTGTCTTGGAACACCATCTTAAATTCGATATGTTACACCATGTTTGACACTGAAATATCTAACAAATGAATTTGATCTGTCGTACTTCCACAGTTAAGCGTTAAAAGATCTGTTTAATTAAATTTCAAAGTGGTGTAAGCTTGAAGGATGTATTGTTACTTTCATTTTCTGTTGAGAAGAGCTTAATTATGCGATGTGTAATACATTCGAAGCTGAGGTCTTAGTATTATTTATCCATCTTACTATGTTCACTCTAGAGAACAATTAAAATTTACTCAATTTGGGTGCTATAAAGTTTAGAAATGTGGTTCTGGAAGGAACAGTTCTGCATTACTGTATTACATATGGCATCTTCTGGCTTCAAAGAAATCACACCGACCGCATTTCTCAATATTGAGGATGCGTTTGCCAATACTGAATAGAAGTCCATAACTAATGCTTTATGATGCATGGGCATCGATTATCTGGTGAATAACATCCACATCTGGTGGGTTGCCTATGTGGATATAGGTGGATAAGGCTGATCACAAGGTGATGTGTTTTATCACCTCTTTTGTAGTTCTTGGTCATAGCTGACTTACTTATAAAACTAAGTTACCTAGGCTATCGCGAATTCGTTTGGAACATCACCAGAACAACACCAGCTTAGAATCTTGCATCAGGCACCACCCTTAATGTAGCTTTTTGGGTTGTTCTTTGCACCCCTGTTACGCAGATTTATGATTACCTTCAAAATTTTTATGTTGCACTTTTTGTCAAGTGGCATCCACCAGGCCAGTATACCATACAACAGGATTAGTCTCACAATAGCAGGGTAAATCCAACAAAATACCTGAGGCTGAAGTCCCCATTTCCGACCAATAGCTTTCTTGTAATGCTATCTTGAAAGGAAAAGAAGATTGACTGATTTGAAGGAGTCCTTTGGGTAAAAGTGTGCGTTTTTATCGGTTTTCATTGAAAATTGCAAAAATCCATGGGCTTTGTATATCGTAGCCTTATCCCCAAGTCATTGACATAAAACTTATGCAGGCTTTTTCAAAATATGTCCCTTAGGCTTAGACGGAGAGATGGTATCAAGATAATCCGATTTTATGTTAAGCCAGAGATAAGTTAAAATGTTACATTCTTCCCAAAGATGGATATAGTATTCAAATAAGTAAAAGCAAACTATGAACAAAATATGTTACCGATGCCATCAGATTAAGGTGGTAGAAAATGCTGGCGACTTATCACTACTGGGTATATCTGGACCTGTTCTGTGCTACGCGACTACCTACGCAAATAAATAGACAAATTATAAATAAAACAAAAGTCAAAACCTTATCAACACCCAACATATGATTCACTTACTTACTCACAGATAACAGCAGCCTGTTTGGAAAACATTCGCACTTTAGATTGATTCAGTTTCGGTGAAATCACTGCGAGGACAAGATGCAAGCACTCAGTTTTATCATTTTTTGCACGTTCTTCATCTGTGTGCTACCTTTTGATCATGAAAACAGCTCTAATTCACCGTATATCCTTGAGTCAGAGAGGTAAAATCCAACACTCATACATGGAATTCCTTTTTATATCAATTTTTTCTTCCACAGCCTTCCTGAAAATCTCAATTTCATGCCAACACTAGGCAATGGTCATGTCGGCTTTACCATATTCGGTGACTCGTTGTTCATGAATGGTGTCTACAATGGAGAAAAAGGCCTCAGTCACCGTGCGAGAATACAAAATGTTGTAAATATCTCAGTGATTCCCATAGGAACCGAAGGCTACACAAAGGAATCCTACAAGCTGGATCTCTACAATGGCATATTCGAGCGGAAACAATCTAATTTGGAAATTGAAACGATTGTACGCACCTATCCGCACCGTTATTTCAATAGGGCCATAATTAATGAAATATTCGTGCTACGGAGGAGCAATGCAACAGGTATACTATGACATAATGAACAGGAAGCAGTTGCTATCGAACTTTTGCTCCCAAATACCATTTCATGTACCTTCTCTATCCCACAACTACATACTATAATCATCATCAAGACTTCCGTCTTATGGTTTGTTTACATAAGGATAGTAGTTGCGCCCATCATCAGACAGATAGATGGAATCAAAGATCACGTCACAGATTCGATCTGCTTCCGTGTGTAAGAATTGCCCATCACCCGGCCTGTTCTAATGATCACTCGCACATCATTAGAAGTCTCAACGACCGATCCTAGCGATCTAATACCCGCTTTTATTCTCCTCAACTTCATCTCACACCAAATGCCCGATGACGACATGACAGCAATACTCGTATGTGATAATGACTTCTCAGTTGGGCATCGACTTTGTCTTCCTCCTCCTCGTCCGTATGCCCGAATGCGCCCTCTGTCCTTTTACTTACAAGTAAGTCAATTAAGACCGATCGATCTGGGCTTTTGTTCTGGTCTTTGAGACCAAAAGCGGGATACAAACAGAATGTGCGTGCATCTCTGACGACAGCAAGGGTATCAAATGATCTTTCAATTGCACGTGGGTTTTTCTAATGTCGTATCATGAAATGGAACTGGAATCGTATGGGATGGTCCCATGGGGAGCTATGACTCTGTCAACTCTGTGTGAATTCTTGTTGATTAGGAAGCGATTGGTGCCTTGAAAGAAGCAATGACCAAGCTGGGACAGCAATGGAACTCGATTGGAACTGGGCGGTAGTCGTAGTCGATTTTTTTTAAATAATTGCCTAAAACGGTTTCCTTATTTGTTTTTAACAACAAATTGTAGTAATTTGCTTAAACTAATCACACCTTTGGTGAGACGATAGTTTAGAATTATAAAGTTGCAATCTAGTCTGAGAGTTGCAGGTTTCCCTCACGCATTTTCATTTGTAGATCAGGTTTCTTCGTTGCTGTTTATTGTTTTCTATTAACAAGGCTTGACTTTCAAAACGACATGGGACTTATTAAAGAGCCACAAAGCTATAAGTCCAATACAGATTTACGAGTGTATTTAAGACATTCAATAGGCACCTGTAGACCCGTATCGATTTTCAAAATGTTATCATCCTAGCCTGACTGGTATGAATTGCATAAAGTCGGAGTGGTTTTCAGATAAATGGCGCACAAAAAAAATGCTTTCGATCAATTCTCTCAAAAGTGAAATTTTTCTTTTTACAAGAAAACGAATCATTACTGGTCTAACTCAGCCAATGCCAAAGAGCCTTTGGCAAGACCTGAGGCTATGATAAGACCTTTCCTAGCAAGCATTGTATGTTTGTATGTTTAAAAAGCGCGAGCTAAAGGGTTTATGGCTACCTTTAAACGAGAGCACGGGCATTAAGGAAGTAGGAGGGGACAGGAAGAAGATATACCGATGCAGGTTGGGTTTAAATGCTTGCAGATTATTGTGATGAGGAAATACAGAGCTACATATGCACATCGTTTCTAATTCATATTGTACGACTTAAGCTACTTATTAAGCTGAACAAACCTAAGATGGTCCAATGTGTTCCAGACTACCAAGCAGATTTGGCCCAAGCTGACTATGAAACGTTCTAAAAGCTTGATCTCGCTGTGCGGACTACACATCAGCTCAATAAGAAGAATAATCACCAGAATCTTTGAAGTTATTGTAAAAAATTCATCCGTTCCAGGGTAGCTAATTCACAATATTTTTACCTTTTTTCCCTTTAAAACAGCTAGGCCACGCAGCTTGAAACTACTCATTGATATGCATCCAGGAAACAACTCAGATGACTTCACTCCCATAACCGTTACCTCAAAATCGGTTGACAAAGTAGTAGTTTTCTGTGAGCAAACAAAGAACATGGAAAATCCCAATTTCCAGACCTTCAAACCGTACGCATGTCTTGCAATGAATATTTGGCCAAAACAAATCGTTCTGCTTCCAAACCAAACTAGCATTTACATGCGTATTGTCGTGGCAATTGGAGAAACTTCAGTGATTGCAGTCAAAGAACTGAATGACGGTAAGTGAGTTTATTTTCTTTCTGAATTAATCTCAAGTCTGTAATTTAGTTCTCGCTACTTCATCGGTGTCTCTTCTGCAATCACACGCTGAACAATGGAGAACCTTCTGGAAACAATTTCACATTGACTTAGATGGTAACTTGGAATTAGCACGCACAATCAACGCTGGAATTTTCTATCTTGCGAGCTCCTTGCCTTCCGTTCAAAGCAATCAAAAGAGTGCACCTTATTTCGGTCTCAGTCCGACAGGTCTGGGAAGAGGAAACCTCGACGATGACTATCAAGGTCATAATTTCTGGGACACTGAAATTTGGATGCTACCACCGGTTACCCAGTTGTCATGCCAATGGGGAAGGGATCTTCTCAATTATAGGTTTCGTAAATTAGAAGCAGCTGTGGATAATGCTAAACAGAGTGGCTACGCTGGGGCACGGTGAATCATCTAATTAGTAGCATTTCACATAAAAGCTGACGCAAATACCCCTTTTTTTACAGATTTCCCTGGGAAAGTGCACTGACCGGAACGGAAGTAACGAATCCTTGCTGTCCTGAAATAGCTCAACAGCAATTACACATCACCGCGGACATTGCATTTGCTGCGCGTCATTATTTTCTGGTAACAAATGACACACGTTGGATGGAGGATGAGGGGTGTGAACTATCGAGGCGCATCGCTGAGTTCTGGGTCAGTCGTGTCAGTCTGGATGAAAAGACTGGACTTTACGATATTAAAGGTGTTATTCTGCTCTGTTTTTTTTTTTTTTTTTTGTAGGTATTTCTTTCTAATCGGAATCTTTTTGTTTTCAAGATATCATGGGTCCCGATGAAGATCATGAAAATGTGACCAATAATGCTTACACTAATATTGTGGTACACCACACTTTGGAATTTGTTCAGTAAGCATAAATGTGTATCTTTTTGAATTCTCTTACCACATCCGTTTTAGCCTCACACAACGAATTTGTGGAACGGATCTTTCATTCGCAGCGAAATGTCTGGACATTGCAGAAAAATTAAAGGTACCGTATGATGAAGCTTTGGACTACAATCCAGAATACGAAGGATATACTCCAAATATAATAATCAAACAAGCTGATACGGTACTCCTGTCATACCCAATGTTATACCCAATGAATGTGTAAGTCTTGTCAGGTTACAAAAAAAATATCTCCCAATGACTGTTTCAATCCCTAGATCGACACTATCGAATAACCTAAGGATCTATGAAAATTTAACACGATCTTCGGGTCCGGCTATGACATGGTCAATGCATGCAATTGGCCATTTGGATGAAGGAAAACCCCAAAAGGCGGCTGAACTCTTTGAAAAGGGCTACAAGGATTATGTTCGGGAACCTTTTAAAGTAAGAACCTACAAAATATGCGATTTCGTTTGAATAAGTCTATTTTGTGCAGGTCTGGAGTGAGGTAATTGAAGGCAAGAATGGTGCTGTGAATTTTATCACTGGCGTTGGTGGTTTTCTGCAGGCCATCATTAATGGCTACGGTGGTATTCGATTTCATTCTAATGGAATGGAAGTGAGGAAGCCTAATGTGCTCCCAGGAACAAACAGCTCTATAATTTCTGGTAAGTTTTGAAGCGCTGTTTAGATAGTGATATTTTAAAAGCCCTCAAATATTTTTTATAAAGGTGATGTAGATTGTAAGCTTAGTCTCGAGTTAGATGGGTTAGCAAGTTGTAATTCCTTTTAGTTGGCCCGGTGTTCCGCGTTCGGCAACATTGTCGTCTTCACACTTTCTAATTATTGGTCGTAATTGGCATTGAAGGAGCAGCTAGCATGCTCTATCGACATCGAGTTTGGCAGAGATGCTAAAACTCGACTTGATTTGGTTTTTGCATATATTCCCGAACACATTCTTCTATACCCCAGTCCTTGTACCACTTGAGTGGACTAGTTTTTTGAAAATGTACCTTAACCTCATCAATTGTCTCACCACTATCCATTTTGGATCCGTCCATGTAAGTATCAGATTCGTGATCCTTACTTACTTGCTTATTTCTTTATATGGCTCGACTGTTTTTGTCGCAGGATCACCCTGAAACAATTTTCAAATCAACTGTTAAGTCGCGGACTTAGAGGTCCGATGCATTGAAAAGCCTGAGACTATTGCGACTACCCTCTCGCTTTACAGATGTATGCAGATACCCCAGGGATGCTGTAGTGCACGCACGCAAGATGTACTGAACGTCTGCTAGGTATGATGTAAGAACTCATCGCAATCATCAATTACTGGCCTACGAACCAGTTTCACTGTGCATAACGCGACTCTTCGACCAAAAGGTTTCAGTTTACCACACAGCGGAAGTAATCACCAGACATTACTTTTTTTTCAATTCACCTTTCGCCATCTAGGTAACAATAGAATAAATGCGCTGGCAAATAGCTTAAACAACAACCATCATTCACAATAGAAAAAAAAACGCAATAAAAACATTTTTCTTTCAGGAATCAAATATCAAGGCTCGATTTTTTCCATAAAATTATCAAGCACACCATCGATTGTGGTCGATTACTTAAAATCAAGACAAACATTACATTTGGTGGACAGTCAGAAAAAAGCTCGTTTAATGATTGAAGGAGTTGAATGTAAGTTTTAAATGAAAAAGCTGCATTCCCTAACGTTTTGTTTTTTATTTAGATCCACTTGAGGGAACCACTTTTGTGAAAGCCACCAGAAATTATTGATCAGTTTGAAATTCTTTGATGAATTCAACAGAATATGTTGGTATTTATAAAAACGAATATGGAGTAATAAATAACTTTAAAATTTGGTTAGTTGTCATGTAGTTAAACAATTCGTAAACTTCGGCCAACCGATTAAAATCTTCGAAGACTGCTCAAAGCTTTTAGAACGCGCACTCTGACTAAATTTTATTCAAATCACCGCTCCCGATCCCTGTCCCTTTCTCTGTATTTTACAAATTATCTTTCTCAGTGTTCACGTTCTCTTTCCCTTTATCGTTCCCGAGAGAGAAACTCTTTTGCTTCCTATCCTTAGGGCGTTGTTCCCTTTCCACTTCAATCCTCGAAGACGACTCAACTTCCATTGAAGCCTCTGCAACAATGTACCTTACCTTTTTTTGTTCAGCCGTAGTCCTCTACCTGTGCAAGATTACAGTCGCGTTTGCTGTAAGGAAAAGGGCGATACCATACCTGTTAAAGGAAAGAAATTGCCGACTTTGTCTCCACCACAACATTGAGGACGAAGGAGAAATATAAGAAAGGCAAAAACAAAGGACTAACTATGGAGAGTTGTGTATATTAAAATAAATTCAACGGAATAGAGTAATAAAAATAACCAAGCAGTTTATTTTAAATATTAGGTTATTTATTGTAGTTTGTAAATATTAAAATTAGGAGTACATTTTCAATGTATTTATCCCGCTTTTACTTATATTTGGATATTGTTGTATTGCTGACTGCTGCTGCCTGTTTACCACCACTTAAGACCACATACGGTGTTTTGGTCTCCTTCTGTTTCTGCTGCAACATTGTTAGCGTCCCCAATGGGGTGTCCGTCGAACTCATTGTTTTCATTAACTATTGGGAGAAAGAATATATTGTTAATTTCTGAACTTCTCAATCATTTTATTGTGACTTACCCCATCCTGTTCCATTTTCTTTAACCTCTTCTCGATCTTGTTCTTCCCCGGCCCTTTGCCATGAAATTTATGCGATAAATATCTAAAGGCCTCTTTTAAATTTAAAATGCGACCATTGTCGTCAATGTACTCTAACTTAACGTTCGGCTTGAAGTTATCCTTATCACGGAATTCCATAATAGGACCAGAATGGAAACGATCCCGGCGACCAAATTTGTCATCATCCCTACATACAAAAAGATGGACAAGGGTTAAGTTAAATTTATCGATAGATGTGAAGTGTTACTCACCCAGCTGACTTGTCCTCTATAGAGTAGTTCTTTGCTTGAAGATATGCAAGTTTGGAGTTACTAGGACGATTCTTATCATCTTTTTCTAGATAGCCCTTGGATAGAGCCAACTTTAGAGCATTTCCAACACCTGCTCCGACATCTGGCTCTTCGTCTAAAATGGCAACATCTCCAACATCATTCGAAGTGTCATCTTCCATTGGTCTAATAATATCCTCTGGATTCACTGAGTTCCATGTGCCCGTACTTGCTTCTGGCTCTTCTTGTTTCTTCTCATCTACTCGCTCCTCAACCTCAAAGTCCATCATATCGTTGGAGTCTTCATCACGATTACCAGCCATACCGTACGTTGGAATGTCACCCAAAGTTCTGCAGAACTCCGCAGTAGCGTTGAGAACTATGTGTCCTTCTTTTAATCCATTTGTCAGTTCGTCATCCACTTCAGGCTCCTCTTTCACTTCTGGCTTGATTTCTATTGAGTCAATTGGTAGATTTTTCTTGATCAGTGACTCCTTTTGCTTAAGCTTTCGTGCTTTGGAGAGAACTCTCTGTAGATCATCTTCTTCTTCTAATTCATGTTTCATGTCTGGTTCTTGTGATGGTGACATTGTTGCATCTCCATCTTGATCTCCACGCGAATGCCCTCTTCTTCCAAAGTGCTCTTCAGCAGGCATTGCTGCCAAGGGAAGTAAATCATCAGCTTTTAGCTTTTGTCGTAATTTCTTGACCTTCTTTTTGGGCTTTCTAAACTTAGCGATCTCCACCTCTGTGTAGATATCCGAAGCCAGTTTAACTTTTGTATCTTCTAGTGTCTCTAATCGCTTGCCAGCCAACTTTGTTTTGATCTAGAAATAGAAAGCAATATATTAAGGCTTGTTCTCAATAACACCAATGTAAGAAACTCACCTCTAATAACTTTCTTTGATGATCCATTTTCTCCTCTAAGTTTTCTCCTATGACAAAGTTCTTTTTCATCTTTGCGCCTTCGATCTCTTCGTCGTACTTTCCGAGAATTCCCCGATCGATAGGATTGCCAAGCATATCATACTGTTCCTCATAAACATCGTACCCATAGCTTAATGGATTCTTCTTCTTATTCGCGACGTTTTTGCGATAGTGCTCATCGTCCATCATGTTAACGTTGACGAGGGCATCGTCGTCTTCATCCAGCACTCCTTTATCTTTTAGAGTCAGAATAACGGTCTTACCTTCTGAAAAATCTTCCATATCATGGTCAACACGAAGGCCACGTAAATGCCTATCGCTATATGCCTTGCGCTTGGCTTCCATGCGCTCTTTTTCCATTAACTCATCAACTCCGAACTCTGCATCCATTTCTTCCAAAGCCTTTTCCTGTTAGACGAGATTATTGTTAAACATGAAACACTTTTTTCTTTTTCCTTAATAACTTACCCTCTTGTCAGCCTCCTTGCGCATATCCGCTTTCTCTTTGTTACGATTTACCCACTTCTTCACGTCATCCACTTCATCGTCAGACTCGCCCAATGTTCTGATGCGTTTCAACTTCTCCTCGAGCATACGCTTCTCTTTTTTTTGTTTGAACTTCTCCCGCAGCTTTTCAGCCTCGGCCTTGTCCTTCAAGTTGTCGGCGGGCTTGTGCAAGAACTCACCCCATTCATCTTTGTAACTGGCAAGGTGTTCACCGGTCTTCCGCTCCTCTGCAGCACTCTTTTCTGCAGAAGCTGATGAAGGTTTTATTGGACCAGAATCCACTTCTAATGGCTTTAAGCCCAACTTCAAACGAAGCTTGTTGGTCTCTTCAATTGATAGGCAATCACCAGCACCATTTTCTGGGAATGGTGATGGTGAGCGTTCTCTTCGTCTTTCGGGTTCCCTTCTGGATGACGACGACTTTTGCTGTTGGGAATCCCTCTGATACCTTTCTTGCTCCCGTTCACGTTCGCGATCACGCTCCCGATCCCTGTCCCTTTCTCTATCTCTTGCCATTTCTCTTTCTCGGTGTTCACGTTCTCGAAACTCACGTTCTCTTTCCCTTTCTCGTTCCCGTTTCTCTCTCTCACGATCTCTTTGCTCCCTCTCTTTAGCACGTTGTTCCTTCTCCTGCTGCTCCACTTCAATTCTCGAAGGTGACATAACTTCCTTTGAAGTCTCTGCAACTACTGCTTCAGGGTCAACTGGAACCTCCACACAGTCTGAACCTGAAATAGTAAAGAAAAAAAAAACAATGTAAGCTTCGAATGGCTATAGATCTCTTGGGGTCGTGTCTTTATAAATTCGTCTATCCAATCAACCTTGTGACAAGTATGTCCACACACACCTCAGGAATTCAAATTACAACATCCATCCTGCAATAGAAGGTAGAGAGAAAATTTGATAATTCAAAGTGAACTACTGGAAAAGTGCAGACTTTGAAAAATTGCTTGGTTACACTTGGGTTTATTTCCAAAGAAATCACATTAAATCGCTTTCTATGTGACCTCTTATCGTTCACAAGCAATTCAACATTTTACAACTGCACCAATTACGTAGGAAAAGTGAGATTAATGTAAAATCTTTTTACTCACTGTCTGTATCCGAATTATCTAACGAGACGACGACATCCTCCTTCTGACGCTCCTTTTGCTGATGCCGTTCCTTATGGCGCTTATGTTTGTGCTTGTGACGACGTTCTTCATTGGACTTGGATTTCGAGATGGGCGATCTCGAGCGAGATCTAGATTCATCTTCTGCTTTACGATGACGATGGTGACGGCGGCGATGACGAGAAGAGTCACTATCTTTTTCAACGCGTAACTCAGATGAATGGGAATTCGATCGGGAACGTTTATGTTTTTTCGATTCCTTACGATGTTTTTTCGATGAAGAACCCATTTTCAAAAACAATTTCTAATTTATTTTAGTAAATTTGAACAAATAGCTTAAGCGTGTCACTTCTTTACGTTTTACAATATTTTCACGAATGACAACTTATTGTTGTGAAAACTTCTTTATAACCTCATTTTAAACGTTTAACTTTCAATGGAACTGCCAGATATATTAAAATATATTATGGCGCTGCAAACGGTGGGCGGAAAAGGTAGCTAAGAGGTTAATTGATTTTTAATTATATACTCGTATTTACCCCTTGATCTTTGTCAGGTAGCTACAAATTTCGTAGAATTTTTTACTTAAAATTCACTTATTAACTAAACACATGCAGGTAAAATTTAGCTAAATGTAAAATATTTCAAAATTATAGGTCCTTTTTTTAAACAATTTAGAACAATTTCATTATCACTAAAAATTAAATTTAAAATGGATTTTCTTGGTAACTAATTACAATATAATTCCTGTGTTTGATTTATATAGAGATAGACCAACAAAAACCGTTATTATTCGAATTATTTAAAGCGGATTCTTTTTGTATTTCAAATCCTCTTTTACTGTTTCCTTTGTTCTCAGTTATTGATTGGGTGATCGCTAACATCTTTTACCCTTCATAGGAATGTAGAACATGCGAAAGTTTACGCACGAGTACGCTCCTTTAATATTTACCGAAAATACCAACAATTCCTTGCAATTAAGTGCGGGGTTCAATTGGAATTTTCGCAGTAAATCATCAATTTTCAATCTAAAATGAGGGGTTAGAGTTCTCTCTACTGTTCAGTAGTAAAACGCTAACATTATTTCATCTTCTGAGTAGCGCTGCTTGCTTTAGTTTCATAGAAAAATTTCCACTATCACAAATAGTAATTTGAGAGAAACTTCATACCATGCATACATACAGAATCGTCCACATTATATGTCAACATATATTGATTAAATTATCTTAATAACAAAATTCAGACATTAATTCTTGATAAATACAATAATACTTGAGATTTCCACAAGGACAAATTTGTTTTAACAATTTAAACAATGTTAAATAGTTCTATCCCACCTCCAAATGGTACCGTCATCGCAAACACAAACCAGTACTCCGCCATCCCTCGAAAAGGATGTTTGCCTGATTGCAGTCGTGCACTTTGAATGAACCAAAGTGCTGCATTTCGTTGCATGCGGATCGGTGTTATCCAATTCCCATACATAAGTCTTTCCCTGTTGATTTCCCAAAGCTAAAATTTTCTGCCAATAGTTGAACGCAAAGCGTATAAACCAAATCTCGCATTCTTTGTAGTCAAAGTGATGAATAATAGTTGTAGAAGAGTCCTGCGACTTGATGTGTGGTTGATCCATTTTTCCAGGTTTCCAGCAAACAATTGAATTTTCACAAGACTTGGAAAGAACAAAATCACCAAACCACTGTACACAATCTACATAATTTCGATGAATATCACGTGTGCTAAAATCGGGGAAGTGCTCCTTAATGGTGGGAAATGGTTTCACACTTTTACCAGCATTGAATGTGCAACTCCTCTCAATCGCTTGTTTAATAGCTGGCTTATCCAACCTCCACAGCTTTAGAGAATGGTCCATGCCACTTGACATTATCCGATCCCCCTTCAAATCAAAGTCTAAGCTTAAAACTTCGTCACGATGACCTTCGACACCGCCGAATATCGCAACGCAGACGTCCGTTTGAATATTCCATAACCTCAGGGAGTGGTCTTTGCTACCAGATAAAAGAATCGTCGGCTTCTTTGGATGAAATTTTAGTTCATTTATCGCATGGCCATGTCCGATGTAGTGTTTTGTACAAAGATGCTTAGTTGGGTCAAAAATACGAATAACTCCACGATAACCAGCCGCTGCGAGAACAGGATCTCCTGTCACTGGATCATATGACCAAGCGCAGGTATAAAAGTTCTCATCAGCCTATGAATAAATAAAATGTATCAACTAATACTGTGAGTCTTCTTCCACTTACATCTGGATCAGCATAGCACTGCAAAAGCTTCATTCCACCTTCAGGCGGACACTCATAAATGGATACTCTGTCTTTACCTACTGATGCAAAAATCGCTTGCTTCTTGCTTAGATAATGATTGAATTGGGATCCAAAGATGGGTTGGCCATGGTCCTCACGCACGTGACAACTGAAAGTTTGAATATTTTAGCCAAAAACAACCAAATTGTAGGAACACCTTACTTGTAAACATAAAGTGGTTTCACCGATTTGGACAGGCTTTTCTTCTTTCTTGTTTTTGATTTTCTCCCAGACGGAGACTTGCTTCGTGAAGTGTTTGTAGTTGTTGTGCTGTAAACACTCTCGGAATCGTCCTGTAAACAAAGAGAATGAAGGCTCGCTATAAAAAAGGCTCCATCTCACCTTGTCATCATCAGAAATCTCGCTTTCTTCAACAATTGGACTTGAATTTTCATCTTGAGAAACAACTTTCATTTTATAAGCTAGTGCACAATTATAAAATTTTAGAGAGGATCAAAATATAAAATGAAAATCCTACTCTTGCCGGCAAAACTTACAACTCTTCGTGTAGAAAATTTTAACTGTCAGTTTTACTGTCAACTTAAAAACTGTTTTACCGGTGCGATGAGATGTGTTTGTTTGAAGAATAATTAAGTTCTTTGGTTTATTATTGGAACATTAATTTTATTATTGGTTGACTTCTGAGGATTTTTCTAGCATTCATTATTTTATTTTGTAATTGCTTTTTTTATTGCCTCTTTTCTTTTCTAAAGTAAAATAATCATCCATAGTGATTTCCGGCGAAAGGTAATGTCTGTAAAAGATACACTGATGGCGACAAGGCAGCAACGGCTTCAACGAGTTATGCCTGTACCTGATTCCAACCGGCTTCCTGGCTTTGTTTTTACACTCTATTTTATTTATAAGGAGGTTAGGAGAATGTAGGCCTTAGTTTTCTAAGAGCTATTGCTTTGAATATTTATGTCAATGTTTATTTTATTCGTGTGTGCAATAAGAATATTAAATAAAGAGAAATTATCGTTTACTTCTTCTGATATTTTACAAAAAGAACCTTAAAAGCTCAAAATAAATCATTTGATTTGTTTTCAATTTTTTAAAATGTTCTTTAAAGTGTTTTTAAATATTAAATCTGCACATTATGATGTCTACCCTATATTTGAGGATAAAACAGACACACCTAAATATTTAAACCCCACCTTATCGATAGCAACTGTCAAATTTTAATTCAAAATATGAAATATTTGTTTGGTGTTTTTAATTTACTTTCATTTCGCTTGTACAATGTCTGACTTTACTCAAAATACTCGAATTATTAATGCAGAAAATCAAGAACAATTAATAGAAGCACGTGATGCAGAAATTGAAAAAATAGAAAAGTTGAGATTTCTTCTCAATTTGATTAAAAATGCAAATCTTCGTCAAGTCGATATTCCGGACAAAGAGGGAATTCAGAAAGCGATTAAAATTCTTTCGTTTCAGAATTATTTACGATTGGATGATACATCCTGTGTTTTAGGTAAGATTTTCTCTATAATTTATTATAGTTAAGTTATATTCATATATGTTTACCTCAGATCTACAGGACTGCAAAACGGTTTCCCTCACCTACACTGAGCGTAAAGCAATGCGAAACCATCTCATACGTAAACTTTCAGAGCGTTGCGATCCAATTGTAAAGTTTGCAAACAAAATTAAAGAGGAGATCCCGGAAGTCTATGGTTTGAATAATAAGAAGAAGCAAATTCTAGAATTGGAAATGAAAAGACGTAATTTCCAGCTAAAATTGGCTGAAGTCAAAAACAAGAAAGTTGTAATGCTTAAAACTGCTGCGGATCTTAAACTGGGACCCTACATGAAAAATGAATTAGAATTGATGCTGGCTGAACATAGGTTCAATCAGATGAAGACTTCGGTTTTTCAAGGATATATTCTGAGCACTTTATTTTCTCCCAAATACTCTCGAACTGAGCAGCCAGTTACGGCTAAAGCAATCAAAGAAGCCGAGGGTTATATGGATGCGGTTTTGGAGACAGAAGAATGATGTATGTTAGTGTGTTGTATGAGACTGTGTTAAAATACATGTTGTTATAAGATAATTCGTTTCATTAAAAAAAATTAAATTTCATGGAAAAGGAAAAACTCGTTGGTTGGAGGAAAACATATATTTCATATTAGGGATGGTCCCACCTTTACTTCAATTGCTATATGGGTTATCATATAATTCTGTTGGTATAAGCTCAAGAAAAACACCGAATAACTTCAACCCTGTCGAGTAATGGAAAATAACTGTCCAGTTATCCTATTCATTCGTAGGAGGTTTAAGGCTTATCTATTAGGTGTCGTTCAAAAGTTAATTGTTCCAGGGACTTTCCTAATAATTATAAATAATTTGAGTATCTTGCTAAAAGTATTCCTTTTACTTACTTTTGAGGATGTTGTAGACTTCTTGAGTGGAGCCCAATTAAATAGAAGTGTGAGTGAGATATTTTAGAATTCTAATGTCTGTAATTAGCGCAGTTAAGAGGAACCAAATTCGTTTCTTTACTTCGAGTATATTGATCTATACTCCTTACTAATTTATATCAAGTAAATCGGCAGTTTCATATGTCATCAGAGCCTGAAGGTAAGATTTAAATTTAGACATCGTTATTTTCACTTCGTGATGGTCGAGTGAACGATGTTAAAAGAAAATAGGATTAAATAAAATATCTTGGGTTAAACAAAATTTATTGTTTATTAAGTTAGGTATTCTAATTTGTGATGAAAAACAAATCTTATAAAAGAAAAGCATAGTTACAAATACATGAATTATTTTTAAGTACCTAAAATGAAATTAAACAGAAAATATTTTAGACCAAAATAAAATATATAAATTGTCTGACTGCTTTTGTACCTATTACTTTCTCGAATCTAATCTAATATAGCAATTTTGTACTCTGGAATAAAATTGATTTTCATTCCACTAAATTTGACCAGTTATTAACTTATACAATGTATTATGCGAAAACAATTTATAAAATAAACAAATTTACTAATTCAAAGAATTTCATTACGTAAAATTGAGCTATTTCAATTGCTCTAATACATTTTAACACCTGGCAATACTATCACGCTACGAAATACGGAAAACACCAAATGGTTTCTTGTCCAAGTGTCAAATTCGACATGCCCTAATCTTCACCTCGCTCTTACATATGACACATCGTACGAAAAGTATTGATAGCTATCTCACTTCATCTCCATCTTAGAATTGGCATTTTTTATTGATTTGGAATACTTGTGTAAAATGTTGGAAGCTTTTCCTCCTCCTGCCAAGTGATAAACAACAAATTGTTTGGTTTTCATACTTTTCTAGTGCAAATTAATTAATATAAACAGTGCGATTCGGTTTAGAAGCAACCAATAAATTTAATGTGAGTAAGATTTTATATTTAAACGTAATTTTGACGGGAAAAATCAACCGAATTCAGTGCACAGACATTTGGTCGCCTTTGAAAAAATGTTAGCACATTGCATGTAGATTCTTTTCATTTTTGCTGTGATTACTTTTTTCCTCGTTTTGTTTCTTTTCTCTGCTTGATTTGAAAAAGGTTTATGCAATTGTTTCGTGAATTGAAAATTTGTGCGGGATAATTGAAGTGTTCGAGGGTATTGAAGTATAATCTGGACAATGTTTAGTAGCTTGCGTGTAAGAGATTAATCGTGTTTTTTCGTTTTTTTTTTTTTTTTTTGAGGTTTGGTGAGGGGGATCTCTGACTCGCCAGCAGCAAGTCAGCCCCTGTTGTATGTTCTATGGACGCACGCATCGATCACAAATAAACAAACGTATTCGTGCAGCACAAAGAAGTGCCGCCGGCTCCGCTATTCTGCCTATGGGCGGACGGGGTCGGATGTTTTGTTATCAAGGCATTTGGTTTTGGATTTTATGGCGATGGACTTGTGGAAAATGCGGTGGTGAAACTGCGTTGCACTGGTTTGAAAAGTATAGTAGGTTCAGAAAGAAACGGTACGACGGTATGTGGAGAATAGATGTTTATATGGTATAGTAAGATATAGAATTGAGATGACAAAAGACTGCTAATCAAATGTATCTTAATATGAAACGCTTCTAAAATGTAAGTGTAACCTGTTTACGCAGTCTCCTAATCTTTAAGATTATTGTATTTCTTGCTATATCACTGTTATCGGTTGTTTACTTATCGCTTTGATTTCTAGTTGAGTTGTGGACGTCATCATTTTGCTCGCTAGCCGTAATCCATCCAGAGACGCTACCTCTAGTACGTCATCATTTTGCTCGCTAGCCGTAATCCATCCAGAGACGCTACCTCTAGTACTCAAGACTAATTTTCCTTGGATCAACAATCGTCTCGAAGTTAGGCCTTTTTTTGTACCGAGAATGGAAGCTGAGATTCAAAGATTCTTTTGCGTGAGCATTCTTTCCCGTTGCACATTTCTCGTCTTCAATTTAATGATAGAATGTACCTTCAACCAAAGAATATCTAAGCATCTTACCTCTTATTGTAGATTCCATTATTGCAAAACCGCATTAAAGATAGTGTTGAAACGAGTAGTCTGTCATCAGAATTAGTCTAAATGGTAGGATAAATAAAGTACTTCCAACGTATTCAGACTTAAAAATGCTGCTCAGCTTATACCAAGATACAGCTTAAACTTAACAAGTTTGTGATACCAAAAAATCATTCCCGACTTCAACTGCTTTTCGTTGTTCCATTGATTAAGTAAACTAGTTACATAGGTGTAAAAAGGGTTTTTCGGAACTTTGGTCACTCGAAAATACTTTGTAGAACGGGATCGTTGTTGTAAATGAAAAATATACTATGTGCTGTATAACTTATCAACCTACTAAAAGAAATGAGAAAATGGATTTTTAAGCTACGTCCGGTAGTAATAGAAGCACTAAAAACGAAAGAAATTGAGAACAAAAGAACAAAGTGTAGTTAAACTAAAATATGCATTTAGTTATTTCTTTTTAGAAGGAAATGTACGCAACCTTTAATTGGGTCTGGCTTTTCAAATCGACATGTCGAAAAGTCGGTCATTTGTGCTGGACTTGATGAAAGAAAAATTAATTCAAGGTTAGACAGTTGAAGTTGTTTATTGAGTACATAACATGGGTTACTTCTTCGAACTCAATTACCTAGTTAATCACCAAAATATGGTTAAATAACTGCAACTGAAGCTGAATAATTAGTTCGGAAAATATTTTTTTTGAATGCATTCTCCTTTATCAGCATTCTATTAATATTGCATACTACTTGTGACAAAATAATATCTTAAATGAGTCATACAAACACATGTGTTGTGTGCTCATACCTTTGTGACCCACTGTTAAAAGTTTGATTCTCCACCACTTATAATATGAATCACACAATATAGTTAGTGTTTTTTGTTATCAATACCCATGAAGAGGGGAAGACACAGCACTTCATGGAATGAAAATATTGTACTATTTGTGTTTCTTGAATGAGTTCTGCTGATAGAAGGTAGTAGGTCTAGCAAAATTAGCTGACTTTCGTGCAACCGGAAATAACTGACGAGAGTAGTTTTGCGGATTTATTCCGTGGTTTGAATTTACAAAAACAAGAAGGTAATAAGTATCAGCTAATTTTGGAAAATAAATCGATGCGTGTGCTTGATAATTATTTAGGGTTTAATGATTAATGCCTAATTGACACTAGACAATCTTTGCAAAATAGTGAAATATTTATTGATAGTGTAGTTTTGGAAAATTAGTCATTGTAGTTGTACGTAGGTACCTATAGCTGATTCATACTAAACGATAAAAATATACAGTCGTGTTTTTAGAATGTTTAATTTTGAGTCGCATAGCAAGTGACAATATTACCAGTTTAAACCTAGCAAAAATTCCCTAAATTATAATGATAGTGTTATCATTCTTAATACATAATATAATGAATGATGGTAGTTAGTTTGGAGTACCTAGTTTTTTTAATCAAATAACGGTCGAAAAAATGCCAAATAAGCCGTCGTTGCAATTGTCAAGATGTTGTCATCTATGATCAACTTTTGCGCAAGATACAGTGTGTTACAAAGGACATAGGCGTCTTGTCATAGTCAAGATTTTTACTGTCTACCTAGAGAGGCTTGTTCTCTGCCACACAGGTATTGGGTGTTTGTAGCCCATATCAGTTGATTTTGGTAGAATTTTGGCATGTCCAACATAAAGGATATTAACTATCCTAATGAGGTATTAAATCCTTAAGTATATTCAGAACAGGATTATTTAGTTGTTGCCATAATCATGATGAAATTCAGTACAAATGCACCCAGCTGCTTCATCTTCATTCTCCATAACTGTTGTATTAAATAAATATTTAAGCTCTGTATTCAACACTTTAGCGGGTGTCAAGTCTAATCGTGTTGTAAACAAAAATCATCACAACGAAAAAATGTTGTAGGGTTTTAATGTAAACACTATGGATTCCGAAAAAAAATGCTTGAAAAATTGTTTTGAATGAATTTCGACGCAAACAGTGGTGGCAATTGTTTTCTTTGCAAAATACCAATTGCTGTATGCTGAAATACACACGTATAAATAAATGTTGAAATCAAAATATCAATGAGTGCTTTTAATACTCCTCACGCCGACGTGATTTAACCCGGCTCCCCAGTACCTCGATTGGAGATTGATTGTTGAGTCAGTGACGCTTGTGTTGAGTTATGCACCTTCCAGGAAGCCTCTCTTTTCCCCTAGGGTGACAATTAACATTATCTAGAAATAACGCATTTGCAATACTAAGGTATAGTTTAGAAAATGAATGTAAGATAATCGTATTCAGGTCCAATTTAAATGTAATGAAGTATAAATGATTCTTACAAAACTTAAGATCAAAGTCTAAATATATGTACATGCATCAAAATCTATTTTATTAATGAATTACCTATCGCTTCTTATAGCAGTTACGTCTGGAAATTATTGATAATTTGCTCTTATCTTAAATTTCATAGCTATATGACGTCTGCAGAAAGTCCAATATCAATCAAGCAGTTATAAAATCTGGATTTTGTTAAGCTCATCATAAAAAAAACATTGTATGACATCGTACGAAAGTTTTTCGTCAACAAAGAGCGCAAGAGGTTGGATTTTGAATTTTTAATAAAACGCATAAATAGTTAGAAGGTCGTTGATATAATTATGTAAATATTAAGTGCACATGTCGCAATTAAAAATTACTAGATTCCTTTGGCAGGACACCATTAATTTTTTGACATTATCGGAATTAACTCGGTTTTAGTTGTGGAATCGTTGCTTGCTTATTGGCATAGCCCAAAAGAAAATAATCCAACGCAAGCAAATTGACCCATCACTTTTCAGAGACCCGGGAACTTCGATCAAAATAAAGTCATTATGTTACCGTCTATCGTCCAAGTCCATTTCATCCGGTTCGGGCCATAAAACCCGTATCAACATGTTTCGATAACGGTCACCAATCACCGTAACAATCTCCGTTGGATTTTCATCAGTCAAAATTCGACAGTTTTGCTGGTTAACAAGGCCACAGAGGTGGAAATGCGTCTCATCACTAAAAATTATTTGATTCGAAAAATTCATATAATATGTTTGTTGCCAAAAATGACAGCTGCAAGTTGGATACAACGAATATGGTGCAAAATTCAAAATCTGCCTTAACATTTGAATATCCTTTGTCTGCATACCATGAGTCAAGCAGAACATTCAAATGAGCTATTATTTTCTTGTTTTGTACTTAAAATAACAAATACTTATTTTTTTTATCTCATAGGTTTCACGTCAAATTTTATTGATTGGAATATAGTTTGAATCATTTTTTGTTTTAAAAAGAGTGCAGTATGTGTCTTCTGGTAAGTTCAGCGTGTTTGTGTTTTTTTTTTTTTTGTCATGGAATTGCCTACTCAACCTCCCATATACAGATTCTGCCCGTTGCATGCGTTTGAACACATTTGCCCCTTTTAATTAACATTTGTCCAGAACAGACTCATTGGCAAGGGCAGTTCACTGTGATGTGTGATGCCTTAGCCGCAGGCGCTCCAGTGTAATTATCCCAATTAAAACTTTCGTCATACATGCTGCCCCGTGCTCATGTTCACCTTTAGCCACTGGTGCACATATTCTTTTACCATATTTCTGTTTTAATTGAACAAAAAATAGATGAAATGTGGTTGAAACGCACCCAGGGGGTTGTGAATTAATGCGTTTTAAAACTGTCACTACTCATATTGACAGGCTTGAGTTTTAAGGTCGATCGCAGATGTTTTAGATAAATTGAAATGTTGCTGCGAAATACATTACATTATATTTACACGGAGATAGTCGGTCGATAGAAATTATTAATACGTCACACGTCAGGAGGCATTTAATTATGCTCATGGCATCCCCAAGCAGCAACAACAGCCGATGAATACTTAGCAAAAATTAATTATAATACTCTCCGCCCCTTTTTCCCCGGAGGCTATTTGCTATGGTGTCCATCCGAGGGGACTCCTACTGTGCCTTTGATTTACAACACGTTTTAATGGCATTCAATTTGCAATGTTTATTATCGTTAGATTGATTGCAACGATTATTGGTGTATTTTGTTTTGGAACTGACAAAGGGTGCACTAAGGGGAAAGAAAAAATTGCAATTCATTGCAATTCACCGAATGATACTGGTTGTCGGAGAGAGGCTTTGGATAAGTGTACTACGGGATAAGAAGGGATTGGTAATAAATTCTAATTCAAGCAAATCAATCAATAAAACACGATTATGATTAAATTTGCACATTGTGTTGTGTTATTCGGAGATAGCGTGAGATAAAGCAACAATGATCAGGTTATGTGATTTGCTGAGAATTTGACTAAAAAAAGGGGGGGGAAATTCAAGTGATATATTGGATTGGATCACGCTGGTAGTGGGCGGAAGAAAGTCATGCATACGTAACAAATTACAAAGTGAACACTTAATTGCTGACAGTATCATTAAAACAGCATTTCTGAGTTGCTGACTTGCAATCAATTGTAGTAATTTTGTCCTGTCTGTAAAAACCTAGAAAAAATAAATCAAAGATTTCTGCAATTGTAATTGTAAGTAAGTACCTGTCAGTATTAAAATTCTTAAGCTACTGAACACAACAGCGGAACTGCTCAAATTTAGTTCGACACACTGCAGGAAAGCAGTGTCCTCTAAGATGCCAGATTGCGGTTGAGTTTCATCGTACCGCTTGTTTTTTTAATCCACTGACGCTGCTACTTCCTTTTCATTCCTACCAAATGTATGTACATCAGTCCGACATCCTGGAAACAGAAATCTTCCCGAGATCGTAAACATTTTAAATGCTTGACTGGAAATTGGGTTCCTAATGGTGCCGCCACCGTGTATCCCCCGACACAAAACATTCACACATCAGTCTCGCGGACACCACGAATCAAAGTTCATCAGGCAACTTGCAAGCAAGGCCTAAAAGATCCAACCGACTTATGATAGGCGTCCGGTCAGGTACAACGTCACACACCCCGTCTACCCTGATAGTCGTCGTCATTAAATCCATACATAGCAACAGATGCACAAAGTCACACGTTTCATAAACGGACGACAACAAGCGCAACAACGCGATAAGAGGCTACCCAATAGGAATACCAACAACCAGGCGGTGGCAATGCAAAAAAAAAAACATTGTGTAGAAGAGTGAAGATAATGCAACAAAAGAAAAACAAAAGCACTTGCAGTAGCGAGAAAAAAAGAAAAGAAAAACAAGTAAAGAAACAATGTCCATATAAACGGCTGGAGAACAAAACAGTATAGTAGAGAAATGCATGTGGAACAGGGGCGCCTTCCTTGAGACCATTGTGGAACACGTTTCTGGGAATCAAACACCGCGCGCAGCATAAAGCATAGGGATAGATATGTGAGAAAGCCTGGATGAGGACGACACGCCATAAATGAAACGCTGTTAGCGTCATATAATTACTGCACAAAAAAGTGCAGAAGCACAAGGCACTGGTGAAAAAAAGTAGAAAAACAGAAGAACTTTGGCTCCAGGTAAGGAGCACGAGGCATAATCAGGTTTCGCTTGGAATTACTATTATTGCATTACTGGGAACGGACTCATCGCGTAATATACGCTTTATGATTACGATGATGTTTCTTATGATGTCAGTGTGTGGTTTACTAGGTAACTTCACTTGTTATCGACGCGTGGGTGGAAGGAATAAAAACATTCAGCACAGGTGGCTAGTATTGATTTGTTTAAGAAAGCATTTGAAATTGTGCACAAGACTGACCACTAAACTTATTGTTAAATGCGTGGGAATCTCTCTTGGCTTAAAGGAGGTCACTTCAGACTGTCGCGCACTTTCCAAAATCAATGTTTCTCGACGACAATGCTAGGAAAATAGCAGACTCATAATGGTCCATTACCGTTTAACTAACGGCAAAGAACTAGTGGAAAAAAAAGTGTCATTGGTAGAGTACGATTGGACCTTTATGAATCCGTGGCTTTTGTAACCCACAATTGTTCTCTTTCTCGCTCTATCTACTAGTGGGTTTCCAAAAAGGCGAGCGATTTATGAGCACTGGGAAATTTTTAGTTTAAATTTATGCGTTCCAGATTTATAGTGTTAAAGTTCATTGTTAACGTTTGTGTTGTACTCACTCCATTAAAGGAGCGGAACAACTTCATTTGGGAGGCGTCGAAACCACTTGGGTTGACACTAGGCTTTTGCTTTATCTTTTTTAGATCATAAAGTAGATTTTATGCGTTGTGTGTCGTCTGGTATAAGAATAGGTATCGTAACATTATTTTGCAATCTTCATTGTTTGGGTTGTGAAGTTGATCCAATTTTTTAATTTCATTGTAACATTGAATGGAAGAAAGAAGCGGGCGTTTGGAGGTATGAATTTACATCTAGAGATCAAGAATCGAGTTGAATTTAATAGGAAAAATTTAAGCACCTCCACCTACACGAGGTTCAAATTGATGCATGAGTTAACAAATGTTAAATATTACCACTTTTTTGATGGAGTAAGTACATGCAAACTAGGATGTTACTTAATCACTTCCATTCCCGTTGTCGTTGCTTATATACAACGCTAGTGTTTTTTACTTTTTATGTCGTTCTTGACTGTAACTTATTTGACATTTGTGGCGGATGATTATGGTAAAAAAACCACAAACAAAATACGTACTCGATTAAGGAGAGAGTAAACGACAACGGCAATCATTCCGATTATAATAATGTATATTACTGATGAATCCACCCTAGACGAGGATAGCCAAAACGTGCGTCCACCTGATCAAAACGACGAGAGGATAACAATATCCAACCTAAAATTCAACAATTCTGCTGGACCTGATGGCTAACTGGCCCAGCTCTTCAAAACAGGTGGAGCATACACATTACTCATTTTTAAGAACTGGTCAAACGACGAGAATATGCTTAATTAATGGAATTTCAACAGTTTAACCAATCCACAAAAAAGGAGATTCGTCTCTATATCATCGCTTAATCGGTCGAATTTTCACACTTCGACGGATCCCGTAGAAAACCCAAACAGTTCAAATCGATGCTGCTTATAGAGACGAGCTATACAAAGTCATGACTTGGTTTGGCATTCCTCCCAAACCTGTCCGTCTATTAAGGATGCCGATGGAGATGTTAGTACGAGCTTATACGACTTTACAAGGTGACACGTTGTCATGCGACTTCTATAACGTTTTACTTGAACGGATTGTGTGAAACTCACACCAGAGGCACAATTTGTTAACTACTGTGCAATTACTTAGGTACGTCAACGATATTGCCATCATTGGCAGAACTCTTCGGGCTGTCACTGGTGCGTTCGCGAATGTAACAGCGGCTTTAAATGGGTTTATCGGTGAACAAAGGCAGAACCATGTACTTACCATGAACAAAAAGGGAAATGCAACATCGACGAATCGAACAGAACATTATAGTGGACAGCTAAAACCTCGAGATAGTAAGAAACTTTGTCTACCTTGACTGTCCTACAACTTCTGATAACAACAGCTTCTTGAGTAATAAAATTGTGTCCCCCTTTTTATTATTTTCAACCTATAACTATAAAAGCTTAGGTTTCTAAGTCATAAAGTCCTTAGATGTTCGATTAAAGTAATTAATCGCGTGAGTTATGATTTTTGAGCATGCGCTGCAATGGGGAATTAAGATATGAAATGTTAATTTTGAATAGTTTTCATCTTTACAGATTTTTATCGGTATTCGTTTTGTCAAGCATGAAAATATTGACAACAATTGTGTGATTTGTGTCTTATTTGTAGTAGGTTTAGGTATCATCAAATGATAATTTCTTTTAAAATTACCATTCTTGAACTGGTAATGGCCAATTACAAATTTCTTATTAAGACTATATTTATAAAAATCTTAACTATGAGTACATACTCCGAATTATATTGCCTGTTCAAAAAAAACCTTTAATGCGCCCACGTCAAATATTGCACTTTTCAAAGATATTACGACTTTAAAGACTTACACGCACGTAATTGCAAAGTTTACGTGACCTTTTAAGCGAACCCTTTTCACATAAATTGACTTTCAATCACGTAATAGCATTTACTGTCATTTTGTTTAAGGGGTATGATTCATTATAAATATGTATTTCAGCTTACAGTAGTGTGAAAATATACACAACTTCTTAAGGAACCTGACCTGAGAATTGCACATAGAAAAGCAATAATTTTGTCGAGATAAAGCTGATAAAATAGAGTTCTGCACTTCGATTCATAGAAGATAGATCGATTTAAGGGGTCTGCCTGATGCTTAGATCACATAAGTCTTTGCAGTTTTCAGTTCTATTTTCTATAATTTTGTTTACTATCAACACTTTTTCTAACCCTTCTGTTATAGTAGAGTATAGAAAAAAGTCATCCCATGAAATTCTACTTTCCTTTTTTTGGATGAAAACCTATATATTTTATTCCACACTGTACGAGAAGTCCCCTTTTTATATGAACTGCACCATTTTCAATGACATCCATAGTTAGTCAGTCCCTTTTGTAGTTACTTCAACTTGCAATTTGTTAGCTATCCTTCAGCTTATGTTGTCAAACGGCTTTTGTGTTTACACTTTCGCATTCACATGTACTCTTTTGTTTTTTGTATCCGTTTTTTGTTTTGCTAAGCGCATTTGGCGAATGACCCTCACTTGAGCGCGGTAAAAGAAACAAAGTTAAATGCACACCTGAAACATAATCGTATACAATCGGCTATGCCTAAAGTGTGCACAATTAATGGCAGCAGCTAATAAAATCGCGATCCTTAATCGATTACAGCACTTGTACGTGTTGTTGACATGAACATTACGCTGAAAACGTTAATCCGTTCCGCGCTCTGTTAAACTCACCGGCTGAAGGAGGGTGCCACCTCCACCTACTTACTCTCCTTCTCTGAAAAGAACCGCCACCACTTGTCGTCGACATCGTCATAAGCATAGTCGTTGTGGATTGTGCAGCCCCTCTGCTGGTGCTCGTGCTTTGATCAAAGCAACGTGCTGCTGTCTTTCATGTGTGTGAAACAGAGAGGGACTGCAGTGAGATTTCTGTTATTGGCGTGGTGTTTTGCTACTCCCATTCTATACACAAGACGCCGTCGTCGTCCAGGGCTTTTGGATTTCTCCGCACGCACAGCACTTGCATTTGAACTCCTGTGAGCGCACGGAGTGCACGTCATATTGTCCGCGCGGTCCAAATCGTGTCTTCACGCGATTGTTAAAGCAGTTCAGTCCCAACGAACGTGAGCGATTATTGTTGTGATTTTTATGATTCGAATAGCATAGCATAGGTGGGTGGTCAGTCTCATCAACGAAGAGTGTCAGCTTACTACTGATTGCGATTACGAAGGATTTACACCTGTACGACGCTACGGCTTAAGTTATGTGTACGTTTTTTGTTTTGTTATTGAAGCTTCTTTAATTTTGATTTTATTTAACGGAAATTGTAAAATATGGTTTTTTTTGTGTTATATTGCATTTAGATTTTTTTATTTAATTTAATTGTATGCCCTCTCGTTGGGTATAAATATGAGTCAGGAGTAAGATTGTTTGCGAACAAATGTTTTCACATACGAATACATAAAAGGCAATATAGTTGCAAAGTGCGGTAGTGGATAATAAGTAGGAGAAGTTGTACGCGGCATTCCAAGTTATAATAATCGTCAACTGGTGGCGCGCAGAACATTGTGAGAAGTTCATTTGTGGACACAATGCCCACGTTTGGTTATGTTAATCACATAAAAGAGGTTGGCAAATAATATTCTTAGAAAATTGGCTCAAGTGGTCGCTATTCAATGAATGCGTACGTTGTTTCCTGTTATTTGTGATAGGAAACTTATTGCAACTAATCTGTGTTTTGTGGAAACATTGTTTTTTTTTCGGTAAATTTTTATGAATAAATGAGCAGCTTGTGTAAAGCATTTGAACTTTTTGTAATTTCATAAGTGGATCCAAGTCTGGTAGAATAACAGTATCAGAAACTCATTTGAGTTCGACACTAATCTCCAAAAGAGCTTTTTACCCAAGAATACATATGAACAGTAGCATCCGTTTTGAAAAACTTAACTTAAATCTTATGAAGCAAAATAACTACAACAACTTAGATACAGTTGTATTTAAGACAAAAATGGCTTTTAACAGTTTTCGAAACCATAGACAAATATTTCCTTTAGTTACAATAAAGTGCTCTATGTCCTTTCATTGCATTTTCCTTAAAAAATGTCGATCTCAAAACCAATTCTGATGATGTACACATTGCTTTTGGGAAAGATATTACTTTTCATTATACAGCAGGCTGCACCAAGGACTTCACTTGCCTTGGACTGCTAACCGAGTTGACCGAGGTTTGAGTCAGCAAACAACCACTACCTCACGGCAGGTAATGACAAATCTCCCAGAGTATAATTTGTCATGAAAAAGCTAAATTCGAAATTTGGAGTCAGTTACAAAATTATTGGTTCCTTCCATTTGTGCGACAAAAATTATTAACACGCACATGAATGGTTGCGAGAAGCCAGACCTTGGTCCTCTATGAGGTGTCACGCCATTCTATGTCATTCCACTTTTTATTTAATTTGTTTGGGGTTTTGTTAGCCAATAACAAGATGCAAATACAGCTCGTTCGTACTGTTTATACTAAACATATATAGCACATGATTAGTTCTTTATGTCAATAGCTCTACCCATTTTGAGACTTTTCGAAAACATACACCCAAACAAATTAAAATGTCAAAATTTAAATATTAACACACAGATGTCGCCGATATTTTGTTTAAAATTGCGTTAACATGCTTGCTCCATGGACGTATTCTCATCTAGAAGAAGGTTATTAGATATACTTGTATTAGTTCCTCTTTAGGGATTTGAAAAAGTGAGTCCAGAGATCTGCCTATACTTAGGATTTTTACCTAAAAGGCTCATTTCAAAATTGGGATACAATCTCTTTAGTTAATGCTACAGATTAGACCGCTAAGCAGAAATCTGAATTTTCATTTCAAACTAGTTTATTCTCGGGGCTTTTTTGATTTAAGGCTGTTGTATTATCGTTGAGTCGCATAACAATCGGAGGAGTTTGCTCGATACCTAGGTTGCTCCGAGTTCAAATAAAAAGTACGTAGATTGGGATCGTTATTTAAAACATCTAAGTCCGTCGCTAGTCCCACAAAAAGTGCAAATCAGCATATCATGTATGGCCCAAATTTTACAATAGAAAGAGAATAAAGTCATAGGCCACTCAACTTTAATCAATATTGCTTTACAGTTACAAAAAATAAATAAGCGATAATTTGGGTTTAAAAAAAAACTGATTTTAAATTATGTCTTTTTAAGTTGTGTATTTGATTAAACATAAGATACATATTCTGTTGGTAATTCTTTTTTAAACATGTGATGTCCATTTATGAGATAATTTACATTCAAGAGGTTTGAAAACATAATTGCATTTAAATTATAGAATTTCAGACTTTCAATGAGCTATTATTTCCTTCAGTGCGTGGTTGGACTTTTTCCAAAATGCAAATCCGTTCATATATCATTATTTCATCAAGTATGATCATTTATTGATTTATTAATATATTTACCTTGCAATCAATCAGTTTTGATAGTCAATGTCAGACTAGTCTATAATTTTTCCAGTGGAAAGTAATTGTTCATGCGAAAAATAATCATCGACACTCATAATGTCAGAGTGTAAGACAGAATAAGTAAACAATATTATTATTTAGAAATAAAAGTATGGATCAGAGGAATATAGTTTGTATAAAACTTACGATCAGTTTGCTTTATGATTTCATAAATTGATAATAATATAATTCAAGTCAAGGGAGAGGAGATGTAAGCATTTGTGAATTGGTTATTTTTTTATACAATTTTAACTTCTTGAATAGATTAGCAAAATCGAAGTTGGAAGAAATGCGGAGTGATCTTAATCCAAACAGAACTTTTATTAATGGCTTCAGCCGTTTTATCCCTTTTGTTATTTCTTGCTTTATTGGGATTCAACATCGCTTTATGTATCAATTCCATCTGAAATTTTCCTAAAAACTCTTGATATTCTCTGGCAGCCTTCGTTGGTCGTTGAATTCATTAAAGTTTTTATGAAACACTATTTACAGTCCATTGTAGGCCATTTTTTTCAATTTATATATACATATGTACTTTACGTTCATTGTTTGGTGGATAAGATTATGTTTTGTTTAAATGATTTACCGATTCAAAGCACAAGTATGAAACCTATTCCGCTTTCACATGCTCATTATTAATTTGTGAAATAAGCTTTGCTTGCTCCTTTGAATGAATGGTGACCGTCTTGTAAGTGTGACTATCCTTAAAGAATGCATTAGAACCATTCTCTTAAGTTGATATTTCGGGGCCACTCGATTAATGTCTTATGTTTAGGACAGCGCTATTCTTTGTATATTGTATTATTATATTATCTTTCTTAAAATGTTATTAAATGAAATGTTTACATACTTTACCACTGTCTTGATTTATTTATTCCTTTGGGCGCTAAATGTATTATACTTGTAGTAAACCAACTTCAAAATTCTTATGAATTCATCTATACTCATAAATCAATGTAATTTTCTTTAATTAAATTCTGTTTTCTATTTGTGTCTGGTTTCATGAAGTCCAGCGGGTTACTTTTCTTTTAATGGATTGAACTATGATGTATTGATTAAAGTACAGACCACCTTGCATTCTTCAACATCATATACTGAAGTCTATTTTTAAAACTAATAACGTCAATTAAAAATCTTAATTACAATGCTCTATAGTTAATATACAAAAAAAAAAAACCCGAAGTCCTGCTTTCAAAAACTCACAACTGATCGCTTATCGCACATTAGCAATGGACAACGGTTCTATAATACATCGAATAAAGTCTTCAACAACCCACCATCACTATCCACTCTTTGAACAGTTTTCCATAATTATTCTATCGCAGAGTAACTTGAAGTAAATGACCACTCTCAACGCGTTTTCATTTGAAAATTCAAACTTCACCTCCTACTTTGGATCAACGGCCACTTTCCGATAGTGGCAGTAGCAGCAGCAGTAGTAGTTTGAAAGTTATGCTAAGTTGCTGTGCGGTGAGTTGTTAATTTGATGATTTATTGCGTGCAAATTATCTTGTGCGCTGGTAAGTAGGGGGAAAAACGGACTACTCCTGACCGAGGAGGTGATTTATTGAGTGAGTTATGCCATTTAAATCTCTTGTTGAACATGCGTTTGAACATGAAAATTTGCTTATACAAAGATTGATTGTCCGATCGATATGCTTCGACAATTTCGATATTTCTCAATCAAATTGACGAAATTGCATAGAACAAATCAATGATTTATTAAAGAATCATTGAAATACAGCAAAACTCAAATAGAGTTTGACCTTCGTTTAATAAATTCTATCACCACGACCACAAAAGGTGGAGCTTTGCTGGATTACTGCCAGCACGTAGGCGGATCTACCATTATCCGTCGCCATGTTATTTAGATGTATTTTTTTTTTTTTTTGCTGAAATTAATCATGACACCCTTGATCCTATCTATGCGTGATATTGGTCTTAAGCTCATGTACATACATGTTTTTGGTCTTGTAAGGATAATTAATTACCATTTGAGGTTTTATAGAATGGCTTAAAAAAACCATGTAGATTCCGACGACAAACTACAGAAAGGCTTAGCAAAAACAATGACTTTGTTTAATAATGTAGTTAAGACAAAGAGTTTATTCTCATCTGTATTTAGTTTTAACGTGTTATAAGATTGATTGTCATCCATTGAGTTTTCCTCAAGTGTTAATATGGTTAACCCTTTTCTTTGGATGCAGTTGATTTAGGAATGAAACCCGAAAAGGAACTTTCACTAAGCAGTCAAATGTTTTTCTTACTTTACTTACTTATATTTGATGGAAATAATTTCTACGGAAGGATTAATGTAATGATAGTATGTATAACTTCTATTTCAGTTTCAGGTTTTCAAAAGCAGCTTTTGCTGTTGAAAACTGTTCTAAAGATACGTTGATGATCATTTGTCGTTCCCACTTATTACTTAATGACGCATAATTTCTCAAATAAGATACTGTTGTTACTGTTGTAATATGGTCCTGTTGATAATGCCAAAGAAATGTAACAAAAATCCTTAACAGCGATTTCTTCTACGGTGGATGTTATTATTTTCATACAGTATCTTAGTTCGATAAGTCCCCTATTAAGATAACACCCGCGTTTTCCACCACTTAACTGTGCATCCAAATTAATAATTCATTGAAAACATTATTTTTGACTTATTTTCTATTTTTATTTTTACTTGTAGATTACCCGAGCTTCCCCTATGGGGTGAATACCACACACAGAATGGATACCGATGATGTTGAATCAACTACAAGCAGTGCAATGTCAACTCTTGGAACATTGTTCTCATTCACCAGTCCAGCTGTAAAAAAATTACTCGGTTGGAAACAGGGCGACGAGGAGGAAAAGTGGGCGGAAAAAGCAGTAGACAGCCTTGTTAAGAAACTAAAAAAGCGCAAGGGTTCCATAGAGGAGCTGGAGCGGGCTCTTTCATGCCCCGGTCAGCCATCAAAATGTGTAACTATACCTAGATCGTTGGACGGACGTTTACAGGTAAAAATAGCAACTGACTTTTAATTAAAAATGAAATTCATATAACGAATGATTATGGTCTTCAGGTGTCCCACAGAAAAGGTCTACCACATGTGATCTACTGCCGAGTTTGGCGCTGGCCAGATCTCCAAAGCCATCATGAGCTGAAACCCCTCGAAATTTGTCAGTTCCCATTTAGTGCTAAACAGAAAGAGGTCTGCATCAATCCTTATCACTACAAACGCGTTGAGAGTCCTGTTTTACCACCGGTGTTAGTGCCACGGCATTCAGAATTCGCTCCCGGCCACTCTATGTTGCCATTTAATCAGATGAGCGAACCCACAATGCCTCACAATGTAAGTTACTCTACAGCGGGATTCAATTCCCACCTCAGTCCGAACAGTCCGCCAATGACATCGGTCGGCAGTCCTGGCTCTGTGAGCTCCAACCCGACAAGCCCATATGGCAGTTTAGCCGAAACACCACCACCGGCATACAGTCCTTCGGAGGATGGCAACTCAAATAATCCAAACGATGGTGGACAAATGTTAGGTGATGTTGCCCAAGTAAGTTACACGGAGCCCGTATTTTGGGCAAGTATCGCGTATTATGAGCTCAATTGCCGCGTTGGCGAAGTATTCCATTGTAACAATAATACAGTGGTTGTGGACGGCTTCACGAATCCCTCCAACAACTCGGATCGTTTCTGTCTTGGTCAGTTGAGCAATGTTAATCGAAATAGTACCATCGAAAACACACGGCGGCACATAGGCAAAGGTGTGCATCTCTACTACGTTACCGGAGAGGTTTACGCTGAATGTCTCTCCGATTCGGCCATATTCGTCCAATCGCGCAATTGTAACCACCATCACGGTTTCCATCCGAGCACGGTCTGTAAAATTCCACCAGGTTGCTCACTTAAGATCTTCAACAACCAAGAATTCGCTCAACTGCTGTCGCAGTCGGTGAATCATGGCTTCGAGGCTGTTTACGAGCTGACAAAGATGTGCACTATTCGAATGAGTTTTGTAAAGGGTTGGGGTGCTGAATACCATCGACAAGACGTCACATCAACGCCGTGTTGGATTGAGATCCATTTACATGGACCGCTTCAGTGGCTGGACAAGGTGTTGACGCAAATGGGTTCACCACATAATGCCATCAGTTCGGTTTCCTAAAATGGAACACGCAGAGAATAGATCAAAATGGTTTAACTTTAATTTTCAGATAATGATATCATTTTATCGTAAATATTTTTTATTTTATTTGTTTTTCGTTTTCTAAAGATAACTTTTCAAATTAGTTAAAAAAATAAAAAAAATGTCGACGAATTGTTGCAAAAACAAAACTAATCAACTTGAACTGATGTGAACATTTGATCTTTTTGGTTTTTTTTTTTTAAATTAAATAATTTACTATAAATGTTATTTTTAGTTATAGCATCGCGGTGTGTTCTTTATAGAAAAGATTTTATAATTAAAAGAAACTGAATCTGAATATGTTGCCATTTTTCTTTAACATTTTCTTTGTTTTTGTTATATCTGTGCACCATCAGGAAATATCAGCATTAGTATTTAACACTTCTTAAAATACCAATGTCTAACGATATTTCTTTTGTGTGATTCAAGCGTTAAATTTGATTTCTGATCTTGTTCATGCATCAATAATTCAAAAAAAGAATCTTCAAATAATTACGAACATTGTAATATCATTTACACTTAAATATCATTTACTAATTTTGAATAAGTAGAATCATGCTGATGTTCCTTGTGACCACAAATGTATTTTTTTATTTAATGAATTTGGTTTTAAATTTGGCAACACTCTATTCACATCCAAACACACATACCCACACAGCTAGTGATCTAGAATGTAAACATTCATCGAGTATAATATGAAACACATTTTTGTTTGCTATAAAAGAAAAGAGAAGAATAATTATATTTCATATAACGATTTTAAGAGTTAGTATCTTCTATTATAAATTCTTATATATTTTGCATATAAATGTTCTATGGATTAGGAATTTAATTCAAAAGAAAAAGTAAGCTAAGCATATACAATAGGAATAGAGCCCAAGAAATGTTTGCGTAAAAAAAAAAAAAACGCAAAAGAAAAATTGTGTTTAATTTTTTTTATTTGCGGTCGTATATTATTATTTTTTTTTTATTTTTTCATTGCATATTTCTACTTTGAACACACTGGAACAGGAGAAAGAACCTAATTGAGCTTTTATGAATGAGTTAGATTACTGTTTTCATTTCCGGAGGATTTTTCCAACTTAATTTGTTCAAGTTATTTTTTCTTTTAAATGTATAATCTTTATGGCGCTCAGACATTGCTTAGGCAGAAAAGACCATTTATTTTCAGACTTTAATCTTTGTTAATAAGAAACATCTGCGAAAGCCAAAATTGTCTGTTACTTTTAAAATCTCCAGATAAGTTGTTCTGCTTCATCAGACTTTTGATCACCCTAATATGTTGTTGCGGAATATCTTGTAGAGAGCACACTGGTTCAATTGACCTCTCCACGTCAACTCCTAAATGGAGTCTAATTTAAATAATGGCAAACAAACAGAAACAATCATCGTCATAATGTGAATTGTAGTCTCTTAAAATCGAAATCATATTTACCAATCAAAAGGTAAAAATTATTTTTCACCTTTGAATGAAGTTCTGAATAGGCTAGCTATGTTTAAATAGACAGGATTATGAATGCTAGTACAAGATACTAGGCGTCATATTAGACCCATTGGGGATCATTAGTACGAACCTAATCATTTTCTTTAAAGCACATAATTTCGCTACAAAACCTAACTAATACAACCTTCTAAAGGTTTCCTTAACATTTTCGTCAGCACTCTGAAAAGATTGTCTTAAAGCTCGTACGAATTTTGTCTATATCTTTGTCTCTGCTTGGTATTCTCAACTAGTTTCAGTGTGTTTATTTTAAACTGTTGATTCGTTTTTGCTCTTTTCAATTTTTGGCTCTTTTTTTGTTAAGTAAATACAAATAAATGTTGAAAGTTTCTTTAAATAAAATAAATAAAAAAACAACACAATCGTATATCGGAGTGCATTATATTTAAAAGTAATTTTTACTTTAACGTAAAAACATGTTGAAAATAAAGAGTATACAAAATATGTATTTTGAAATTGGTAAAATCTTAATGTCCATTTAAAAACAAAAATCTATTAAAAATATAAATGTATTTACAAAAAAAAAAATTATATTTAACGCTTGTGAAGACAAGATTGTAAAAAAAAAAAAATCTTAATTTGCCTTATATACATAACAACGCCTACAATTTTACTGCATAGATGAAAATGCCTTAAAGTATACCACAAACGTAGCCGACCGGTTACTAAAACTTGTAAAATTGCCTTATGGAAATCACTCGCACTTTTTTGAGTGACAATTCCTTTTTTTATATATTATTTGCGCTTTTTACGTATGTTCAGTAAATGAAAGTATATTTTTATCGTATTAATTGGAAAAGTAGTTTTAAAAAATCCTATAAGAAAAATTTAACAGATAAAATTATGTACAAAGTGAAATTCCAAGAAAATAAATAAAAAAATGTTTTGAAAAAAAAGTGTAAATTGTGTGTAGATTAATAAACGTTTATGTATGGGATAAGAATAAACAACTTTTCTTTTGTGAAGAAGTGTGTCCTTTTTTTCTATAGCCTGTATTGATGTTTATAATTTTTCAGCGTCAAAATGTGTCGACAAAAGTGCATCGGTATCACTTTCGTTTCTCCTCTAACTTTTATAAAAATAAATTCTTACTTGTGTGCTTGAAATGAGTTCTATATGCCACGTAAATTTGAGTGTTTCATCATATTGTCCCGTAGTATATCGGGGTATTTGGGTTTTATTTTCTGTCAGTTCTTAAAAAAAAGAAATGATATTTAGTTCCATTTTTAATTAACAAGTCAGTGATGAAGTTAATTTTTCTCTATATTCTGTAAAGGCTATGTAATTAGACATTTGGAAAAATGATACGTATTAAAGCCAGCTGTGTACGTACAAGCGTTGATTCACCTTTAGCGTCAATGTTGATTCGACACTGTCATTTGTTCGTATAAATAAAACACGACTGCCAATAGATAGTGACCGATTTTCTTATTTTTACAAAAGGTTTAAAATTTTTTTTTTATAAAAAATAGAATAGAAATATCAGTGTTTGTTCTACCTTACACCTATTGTGAATGGGACTTTAATATCACTACAGTTCAGTGTACACATCAACTTTGACAGCCAACTGACATTCATTTGACAAATAAAGAAATATTTTTTTCCGTCTGCTTGTACTTGAATTGGCTGCGAATGCGAAAATGGTAGCACCATTGGAACTCCTCAACAACCGCCTCGATAGGCAACCATCAGCTCTTAGTCGCATCTTTAATCCTGCTTGTGCAGCCTTAACAGGTTTTGGATTTGCAGTATTTCTTAATTTTGCTTACAAGAAGCCTGTATGGTCGGGTAAGTACAAATGAATTGAGGCAACAGACATGACGTAACAGTGCTGGATTGAAGCTAACCTTTTGTTTTTTTAATGTTTGCAATGGAAAATAAGTATATAATTTTGTATTTTTAGGTATCCAAAAGCATGTAATATTTTCGCTGGCTGGAGGAACCATTGGGGTATATTTTGATCGGAAACGAGATCAACATATGGCTGATCGTGATGCGGTACTTCGCCACTACATCGAGTTGCATCCGGACGATTTCCCAACTCCTGGTGAGTTAAACTAGAGTAAAGTACAGGACAGTTCTTTTATAATAAATTCCTTTGCAGAACGAAAGAAATATGCCGATGTCTTGGAGCAATGGGTACCAATTCGTTAAATTTAAGGAAATTATTTTTTTTTTTGTAGACCAAACTAAATGGAACAGCAATGAGGCTGTTCCGGGTGGCGTAGATACTGTGAAATGTGGTTACAGTAATTCGAGCTAATAAATAGAAACCAAAGTGGAATTTCTTAATTTTTTTGAAAGGGTTTTGCGAAAAAGAGGGTCATTTTGTTATTTGTGACATTGGCTGTTGGTTTGGCGTTTGGGGTGCTTAGTTCAAGCACTTAGGAGCGAATAAGAAGCTTGCTCATTACAACAGTGCTTTACTTCTGTCCGAATACAGAAAATTCATCAAAAGTATGTGAAATTAATTCAATGTGATATGAGGAACTGAGTACCAACAATCGGTTCTAAGTTGATTCATCAATGTCATTCGGAAAATGGAGCGGTAGTAACAATTCCTTAGATAGAATGTATTCTGTTGCAGAGTTTCAATCAACTAGGTAACGCTTTGATATAAAAGTAAAGTAACATCAAACAAGCGTGTAGTGATCGTTGTACAGAAGAGAGCATTATTGATGTTATATGGCAAGCAACTAAGGTAAGCGTTGTTTATTTATTTTTATTCTTTAAGATTGCATCAGGGTGGAGTTTAAAAAGTTAAGGGTTTAGATTTTGATACGAAGACGCTCTTACTTTGTTGAAATAAGAGATAGTCAAGCATTCGCTTTATTTTTCAATATGATATTGCTAAAGCCGCAATCCATACACATTACCAACAAGCTTTCCTGAGCGTACTTGACATCTTTCTTTGCGTGTTGTCCACCACTGCTTATCAAGTGAAGGAAACTGATAACTAAAAACATGCTGTAAAGAGAGCCTTATTATCCTAGTCCTTACAGTTTAGGAGTATTCTTCCTAGGATGTATGACTTTATCTGCGTTAAAAATATATATTTGTGAAAGGGGGATTCATGTATCCATTCATTTCTCAAGTAATTTAATGGCGCACGATGGGTGAAAAGCGAATTAATACAATCGCTCCTGTAGAACGAGTTGTATCTCATTAAAGCGGAAAACGTTATTTTTGTGGCATATGTTGGTTGTTACACAAGGTAAAGGTGATCTCAACTGATTTTTGGATGCAAATCTGGGAGATGGTTACCTAATGACTTAAAACATAAGGACAAATGCAGTGTATCGGTTTGTAAGCAAACTTATACAGATGTATAAGGCTTAAATAACCGGAGGAAAAAATGAAGTTTAACAAAAGTTCACAAGAAAATTGTAAGACAGTTTTTAAAAATAAATTTGGAGTCGACAGTCGACCATCCGCATCTCTTTGGCTTGTCCACTTGGTAAAATTGTGGAGATAATTGTTTTTATTTTCAAATTGTACAGTCTTTGGATAAAGATGGAAATAACATGAATGTCTAAGATCTCGTGTAAGAAATATCCAGTGATCTCATCTATTGATTTATACATAATTGCAGAAACAGAATGGAATTAAAATTCAAACCGGTTTGGACTGCACTTCTATAGAATGCACTATTCCATTTTGACTCTAACACCCTTTTCATCATAAGTGGGTGCTGGAACTAAAAATAATTTGGGAAAGAGATTGTAACGAGAAATGCGCATATTCATAAAAATGTAAACACAAAAATAGCCGCTTGGGAGGAAGAGCGCAATTTGTTATAAGTACACAAGTGATTGACCGTAACTGTGGAGATTCCAGTGTATAGGACAAACTTATGAATCAAGTTCCACTTTTGTGGATTGTGCTAACAAAGTCGCAATTTGATTTAGTATGAGAGACTATGGATAAATTTCTCCGCATTACCGTTTTCTACAACAGAACTACAGGCACTGGGAGCACAGGGCTTCTGCAAATCTTATCTTTGATCTGCGCAAGATGACGATGCCACTGGAACTGGAATTATTGTAGTGATGCAGAGTTATGAATAGTGGAAATTACTGGGTGGGAACTTGCTCTAACCAGGTAAACCTATTACATAAAATTATGCTTGGTTCTAGGGCTGCCAATAATAAAGAAATAGTTATTGATTAAAGCTTTTTATAATTTGAGGTATAGCAATTGTAATAGAAGTTTATATTCATTGGGCTATAGGAGTAATCTTGTGGTTTAAATTTTTCTCGATATTTTATTTCTTATTTTTGCTGCTTCTTTGTTTTTCCGAAGGCTTTGTCGTCTTCAGTTGCCTTATTTCGTGTTGCTTAGCTTTTGCATACATATGTGTTTTCTGACCCGCCGAATCGATTATATGTACTCGTAGATTCAAGTTTTACACTTACATTTTGTAGTTAGTGTGTTGGAATATTAAATGATGTGCTCTTTAACTCAATTCCCTGCTCTTCGGATGTAGCAGAGGAATGGCACCTCCCACTTAAGCGGAATCTGGGAATGGTACTTGCGGAACGACCACACATTCGTAGTCGCCAATAATGCTATTAAATGTCTACGTTTCCTCAATCCGTGCAAATAATACTTTACCTCTTTGCGCTGGCCTTAATCTATAAGGCGTTCAGTCGGGTTCTTTTCATACTACAAAAGATGGAATGGTAAAAATGCGAATGGGCAACATGTTCACATTATGCATTCGGTTTATGCACGGCTTTTTTCTATCACAAGCTCAGTTTCTGGTTGAATGGTGACGAGGATACGATTTAAAACCGTCTGTGGAATTATCGGTCGCTGTCCAGGCACGGCACGGTGAAGGCATTTTGCCGTCATGCCTTCTTCATCCACTATTCGATTTTTTGCCGTTATATATTATGTAATGTGAAAGGGGCCATGTCCTTCTCACTAAAATATTGTCGTCGTTCGATTTTCTACGAGCCGTCTCGCCAAATATTTGCATTAAAAAAAAAAACTAAGCCAAAGATCAACGAATTTAAAGTAAAACTTCTTTATTTTCTTAGATTTATAAGAGCACACTTAGCTTTATAAGAGGATGGATGAATTATGGATCTGAATCTGGAAAACAATTGGGGAGCATTTCATCCAAGTTGTCTTAAAATCGCCATAGCCTCTAAAATGTTGTTATAATCACTGACACATATGAAAATTCTAGCACCATGGTAGCTCTATTGCCAATTGTCCCATTCCCAGCTCTATTTTAAATTATCCCATTCCAAGCTCCAAGCTTTTTCTCTTCCCAACTCTTGTTAGACCGTTGTTTACATCGGTTATTTCTACTTTCCAAACAAAGCGCACACGCCACTCTTCTGCACATTACCAGTTACCTTACCGCCCATTTCACCCGCGCAGCGCACACAATACTCAACACATTCCAGTGTGAGTTTTTTTTTTGTGGAACTCAAGTTTATAACTCAAATTGTTTCCACAGAATTTGGTTGCTTAGTTGAGTTTGCGAAGTTGGTCTAGAAAGGCAAAGGCAAAGGTAAAGGAGTACGGAATAGTGCAGTGCGTTACCAAGAACTGTGTGGAATTAAATGAATTAACGGTTTGCTTTATAGAATAGCTGTACAACATTAAGCAATAAATAAAATAAAAAAAAAATATTAAAAAATTCAAATTTCCATGATTGCGTTTTACATTTAACGAAATTCAACAATTTAATTCTTCAATTCCGCCGTGGTTACCATGATGAAATGTTATGAAACAAAACATAAAAAGAAAAAAATTAAGTAAAAACAAAACCGTGTCTATAAGTTATTATTTATAATTAAAACCTCAAAAGAATACATGTACATAATAGCAAAAGAGTGTGTGTGATAGTGGGTGCTCTCGCGTAAAAACGGATGTTGTCCCCTTTGAATTGAAAAGGATGTTCTCTAGTGTATATGATTAGACGGATCAAGAAGTGTGTGTTGTAACATCTGTTTGTTGAAATTAAATTTTCAAACTCAAAAAGGATACTCTTATAAGATCTTCTATTTCTTTTTGTGAGAAGGCGAAAAGCATAATAAATACGGGATCAGGCCCCAACACACAAACCGATAGCAACAACAAAACAAATCAAGGATAACATTTTTCTTTGACCCTACTCTGCCTACCCTCTCATATTGTGCACATCAGATCCTGTGAAAATTTCTAAGGAATTCCCCGTTCTCCTACCATAGTATCATCTACACAGCCACAGGACAATTGGATTGATTTTCTTCAAGAAGAAGGAAGAAGGTTCTGTGCTATTGGAGAAGGACGTGAGGCTGCTGCTGCTGCCAGGATTCGATTATGGCAAAGGTAATTGATTTTTTTTCTCGCTTTTCTCGTTTATAGACTCAAGAGCGTATTCTCGTCTTTTTTTCTGTTTGTTGTGATTTGTACGGGTGTCCTGTTTGTGTACCGGACAGGATACATACCCTTGAGTGGGACAGGGACATCCGTTGTTTTTTCTTCTTTTCTCTAATGATAATTAGTTTAACGTAAACGGTCGATGAAGTTTGTGGAGAAGAAATTATTTAGGAACATTTACAAGTAGGAAAAAACCAGCGCCTATAATTACCGTCCAAAAATTCTGTCAACGAGAGAAAGAGGGTGGATACAGGAGAAAACCGAAGAAAATGGGGAAATCCTTCAAACTCATCCAACTGACTATGAGTCATCTCGTAACTGAAAAATCAGCTTAGAAGTACACTTTGCGCTTTTGCTAGGATGGGTGGGGTTATAAGTTTTCTTTCACTTTTTCTTCCGTCTTTTTCAACTACTCTGCACCGGTGGAATCAAGACACGAGTGGGAAGACACTTGAAACACAGTGGGTGGTTTGCCTTATTTAACCAGAGAGGGTATTTCTACACCTACGGAGAATTACTTAACAAAATATTCTTTGGGGGTTAAATTCTATATTTAATTTATGTATGTTTGAAATTTTAGAAAAAAAAAAACGTCAAGATACGAGTATGTTGTGTGTTCGCACCAGCAGTATTGTGCGTCATCGTTGAAAGTTGTTTTGGGGGTTTGTTTTTAAAGGCCACGGGAAGTCATTGACAATTTTATCGGAAAATCTATGGATATTTTAGTAAAACTTGTGTAAGCTTGTTTCATTTACTTTTAAACTTTTTTATTTTTACTTTTAGTTTAATTGAAAAAGTTGGACTTTGGAAGAGAGAAGCGATTTTCTGAATGACGATTGATTACCTTTAGTCTGCAATAGGGATTTTTATTTTATTTGCTTTTGACGCTCCTGATTATTTGAATTGCTTTAATAAGTAAGTCTTTCGCTTTGCTTGCTCCGCCAGACGACGAAAAGCTGTTAAAGTTAAAAATTCGCAAGCACTGTTATTAATGTTTCAAACTCATAAGATCCTGTGTAAGTACTAAAGTAGCTAGAGGACGCTTTATTTATCATTTAGAATACGCAGGTTGCAATAGGTAAATGTCCATAAAACGAAGTCGTTGGAGGGCAAAGCGTACTAAAAGTCATTAGAAATCAACGGAAGTGGCTACGGTTTATCCTTAACATCAGAACCGTCAAGCGTGCTCAAAATTCACGACTGTATAGTTCTTGACGCAGGTTCGAATCTTATAAAAAAGCAATAAGTTTTCTCTATATGGGTTGTCACGCCAAACTCTGAGAATCTAATTTGTCATGAGACATTTTTTAATTCGGTCGGTGTTTGCAGGACTCTGTCTCGGTTTCCTTTGTTAGGTAGAAATGGAACACGAAAGATGGGAATGGTTGCAAGAAGCTAAACCTTGGCCCTCTATGATCTGCAGCGCCGAATTATTATTTATAGATTTATCACACATAAGCTAAAGTAAGAATAATGAGATAGCATACAAATACAATTCAAACTATTGTCAGCATAAACTTTTCTTGGTCTAAAAAAAAGTGGCAACACTACTCGCACTTTAAGAGTAATTTCCTTGATTTTTATTGACCCTCCGCTGGCAATTTCCAAATGAAACCTAAAGAAATTTATTTCAGTAGAACTGAAATTTATTACCATTTAGGTAAAAAAAAAAAACTGCTGCTGCACGCGTTTTATTTACCCACCACCAACAGTACCATACTAGTGTACTGTAGGGTTGGTTTGAATGTTTTCTGAAATTGTGTCGCACACCATTAAGGTCGGTCCCACTGTTGGTCTATATCACTTCTAATGACCCATACACGATTGCATAAGACATGAAATGGGTTTGGTATCGCTTGTCCACACTCCATACCATACTGGAATATTGGCATATGGTGTAGTGTAGCGGCAAATGTGCAGTTATCCTTCTTGCTCCCTTGTGGGGGAGTCATAAATAAATGATTTATGGAGCAATGTATTGCATATTCGAGGATTTCCTCTGGCAATGGAGATAAGCTATTTTAAAAAATAAAACTTTTGCTAGGATATAGTGCAAATGTATGCACATACTGCCAGACTCTCTTGGCTTCATTCGAGTCGAAAAAGATGTGATAAGTTGCATTGCTTTTTTCAGAATTGTTATTCCTACCTAACCATACACATATGTTCATAAGTATGTACCAAAGTTTGTTTGACGGTCTTAAAGACACCTAAAGTATATTTTCTTCTACGAACCGTTTTATTCCTTTACAAAGTAAAAAAAAAAAAAGTTAACACTCTGTCGACATTTGTATGCTGGATGTCTTATATGAAAACAATTTCATCAAAATATGTTTTAAGCCATTTCAGACTCAGAAGATAGTTTTGAAAAGTTGTTGTATACATACTTAGAGGGATTTTGTTTCCCCAGAAAAATATTTAAAACATTTTGTTGAAATGACAAAAGGAAAATATTTCGTTCTGACTTTGTGGTCAGAGACGTTAAAACTTTCCTCGAAGTTTTGTCTCTGTTGATGAAAAGGTTCAAAAGGGATTTTAGCTGGGGATATATTAAATTCAGCCTATTTTGGGCATAATTTAATTTAGTTTGTGTGACTTTGTTTAGTGCATATTAACATATGTAGATGTGTAGCTTTTGGAGGTTTTTCTTTTGCAAATTAAATTGAAATCTCATCAACGTGAGCATGGTTTAATTTAAATTTTCCATAACACACGAGATGTTGAGTAAGTTTCCCCTTTTCTTAAAATTAAACATTTGCCCCTTTACATTTGAATACCGGCTATAAGTCCCAAATTACACTACTTGTCTTGTTTTTAAAGCACAACACGTTTATATTATACTAACTCTTAAGTCTATTGACACAATTTTGATGAAAAGTACGCAGAGGAATAAGTCTTGTTCCCAATTTAAGGGTGGGTGATACCTACATGCATGTATCCAGTACCCACACCAAGATTTCCAAACAATTTGCGTTTCGTTTATTGAAGGATTTCACGACACCAAACGACTTTTGTATCGATTTTATATTCACTTAAAATTTAATTCTCAGCTTATAAAAACATATACCTTGTACAAAATGAGACCTCAAAGTGGTTATAAAAAAGTGATAGTATCCTTGATATCAAGTTACAAGCGTATCAAGGATTTTACTTTTAGTCCTTTCGGCTTTTTTTTATTATTATTATTGGTTTAATAAAAAACAATCTTGAGCATTGAAGTTTCGACCGAAATTAAATGAAAGGTAAAAAAAAACTAACGAGTCTTTCGATAACAATGATGAAAAAAATGATAACGCCAGTTTTCTGTGAACAAGGCAGAAGACTGTACACTTAGTCCAGCGAGTTTTGAATTTCGTGCATTCTATCGAAAAAGTAGTTGATGCCAAGTGTTCCAAAAAGGAGAATTGACACCGGCGATGGAATGTTTATTCGACGAAAATTTCTTTTTCAAAACCAGTGGTTATAACCTTCCTGCAAAGCTGATGAAAATTGTATTAATGGAGCTGTGACTATAAGAACTATCAAGTATAACTTGCCAGGAATTGGAGCACGTCGTCGAAGTTTACTCGAGTCTGCATGGATACGTTCTCTTTCGAGAACACTGATGGAGACTATGTGTTTGAGTACTTTCAACACCCAGCGTTACTTTACAATAATTTGCAGGCTTTCAATTAAGGAAATTAGTGGAGGTACAAGAGAGATGTTGTTGTGATGAGGAAACACAGAGCTTTCTAAATCATTCCAAATTCATGTTGTAAGGCTTAGGATAGAATAACTATGTTTGACTGTACGGCCGAAAGAAGGTTTAAGGGTTAATTGATTGCTACTTAAATCTCCATGATCGACTTATTTTAAAAATTATTGTTCCTTACATTTGCTTATACACTACATTGACTGCATCATTGTTTTGATTCTACTGAGCCTACGTTTTGGTCAACATAGCGTATCTTTTAATATCATATATTCCCGAAGCTGTTTTTTAACTTTAATTTACTATTGATGCACACACTTGCTTAAAGCAGCTTAGCTCCTCGTTTATGAAACATTTCCTCATGACTTCATCTACTCTTATACAGAAACATCGACTTCAAAAAAGAATACTCTTAAAATTAAATTTAAGTGTACAACCATTAATGTGCTGAGAAAATGCTTATTTTTCTAAGAAAATCTAGGAATAAGAAAAAAGTTAACTGGTAAACGTTTTCACAGCATTTATAATCCAAGCAGATTGCATACATGTATTTTTATGGTGCAGCGAAAAATCAAGCAAGACCAAGCTTAAGTGCTAACGACGCTTAGGTGATGCACTTCTGTGAGCATCATTTAAGTACTTGCCAGTCAACATAAAACCACTTGATATATGTTTCTCCAGCAAATAGGATCTTCTTCGACGCATAACCTTGGTCCTGTTTATGTAAAAATCTCATTACAAAACCATAAAACGCCTGTACAGTGTACACACATCGTCGTCGTAGTCGTTTTTACATCGAAATCCTCTTAAGAAAAAAAAAAAAAACTCATTTCTTGCACAATAATTAAATACTTTTTTTTTTATTAATCCTTTGGAATACGCATTTTTATTCGCTATCAAAACCCACAACGACTCATTCCTGCCGTTAAAATCGCTATCATCTGTATGCCAGATTTCCTTCTTCCATGTGCCTCTCTAATCCCTGTGCAACAATTCAACCAATTTTACTTGTTCCATGCCATAAAGCCATCTTTAACTGTGTTTAAAAAATTGTTATTGCTTCTCGTATCCTTCGTTCGTCTTCTAGCTTGGCACATTAGAATTATGTAAATAGCAGTGTTCGAAGTACAAACCTTGTGTATCGGGTGTTTTCCTGGAAAAAACCTGTCGAATCTAATTAAAATTTTATCCAAAACTTCCGCAATATCCCCTTTTATTATCGTACTGCTATAAAAGATTCACGTCTCTTGCTGTGCAACACACAGGATATCTGGCAGAGGCGTGGTAATTTGCGTCGGGAATTTACAACGGTGCGATGATGAGCATCAAGGGAGTGTCCCTCTAATTGAGTTTAAGCTTCGGGAACAGGTGTAATTTTTATGGCCATTGAAATGGGGTATTTTCTCATTCAGATTGAATGAGAAAAAGAGATCCTTGAGGATTGAGAGTTCTTAGATTTTACCTGTAAAATGTGATTTCAAGAGTTTAACTACTCGGATCCACAATGGAACCTATTCAAGCCTAAATCAACTGACAAAGCCTCCTCGAAAAATGAGGTTGGGAACAGTTTTCCACACCGAAGTCTATTGTTTCCTTTTTACGAGAGTGCAAGAACAAAAGACACAAGGTAGCAAGCTTCTGCCACCGTTCCAATGTGAAAGTTTAATGAGTTATGCGTTCCTTCCTGTCATTCTTGCTGCTGCTTTTCCGGTCGTTGCAACTTCATCTTCAACGCCATAGTCATAGACGACGTAAAATGCAAATGTTTGTCTTCCGCTAGAGTTGTATTTGGTGAGAGTAGTAGTTCATACGTGTCTCGTTGGGTATGTTCCTGAGTTCCTTAATTGAACATGAGCCCACACTCACACTATCGCATAGAACTAATATGCACTTGGTTGTAGTGTTTGGCTTTGTCATTGGGATTTTGGAACTCTACGAGAACAAGTTCAGTAAAAGGTGGTGTTTTTCTAGAGTTCCCCGTCGCGTTTACATATTAATGAGGTCCTGATAGATTGTTTACTCGCTTCTGTGAATTGGTGGATAGCACGGTGCACGGGTGTACGAGTAGGTAGTGCTGCAGGATTTAATTGAATTTATTTACAGATCATGATGGAACGGTTGCTCATGTTTGGTGGTGATTTGCATAGCATATAGGTTCGGTATGACGGTGACGTTGACATTAGACAGATGTCTCATTTTCAAGGTTGGTATAGACCTTGTGGTAGGGAAAGTGGGAAGAAGTGAGCAAATATTAACCAAGAGTTTATTTGCAGTGCTCTTGTGCTCAAAAGGTTTTTGAGTCGGAATAGAACTAAGGAGGACGAAAAGGAGTTTCGTTGAAGGGTTAATTGATTTTTTTTGATAATATTCGCAGTGTTTGAATATCTATTGTTGCTTTGAAAGTCCTCTATATCGAACTCGAGAATCAAGTTCCAGTTCTAAGAAGAAGTTCTATGAAGATTTTCGTTGCTCACATATTTCAGAGCTTATTTGTATGCAATGGGGACATAGGCTTTGAAAATAGCATTTTGACTATAATTCTCTTCACCCATCTTCCAGTTAAGAGGATCTCCCAATTAAATTTGTTGGTTGATAGCATTAAAGAAAGAGGAGGGCTACAATAGTCTTTGTTTTAAAAGGCAGTTCAAACAAAATATTTGAGTATGACAGCAAACTGTTTAGTATTGCTTACCAAACTTACCTACTTGTCCGAGGTAGGCCTGGCCTCAACCAACAATGTGATAGCACCTTCGTCGCTTCGCTCTTTAACTCACAAACGCGCTATGTGATTGTGTCAATATCGTCAACGTATGCATGTTTAAATGTGGCCTAAAGCCACACATATATAGACCAAACAGGTTGGTGACAAAGGTGCTGACACAATAGACGTGATAAGATGTTGTAGGAGACTTAAGGCTGATGTCTCTATTGCTGGTGCAGTTTATAGGGATTTATTTCTTAAGGATCGTCCAAATAATATTGAGGTTCCATTAATCTTTCGTCCGACCACATTTGATAAATGAGTTTGCGCATGCTCCTTGTCGAGTAATCACCCGCCACTATAAATAGTTTGGATGTATAGCTATCCTTACTTCGTCTTGGTCGAACCTACTACTCGTTCCTGTTACTACAACAATTTATTTAGCTTCGACAAACAAACTTCCCTGTCAATGCCAATTCAATTGTCAATTGGTTATGGTAATCCTAAACAGTGATATGCTACGAAGTTTACTTTATTTAAGGTCTAATTAAAATTCAGAAGGATGACGATAGCAAACATTGAAAGCAGGGAAGAAAACCAGTTTCCCCACCCATCCTATTGGTTACAAGATCGATTCAAATGAATATATATTTTCCAAGATTCTTCTCTTAAATTAAGCGAATCATCGTCCCAATGCATTAGAGATCCACTCAAGGGAACTTAAATCTCATCCTTTTTCATTCCCGCGGGTGTATGTATATTAAGTGAATCTATTCGACTTCATTTTTTTATCACCGAATTTTTTGATTCGCAATCAAATTCTCATCAATGTGCAATTTTTGTTCGGTTTGCCGGCTGAATTCACTTTTTCAGTTGAAGAATTTGCATTTTAATCCTTCGGCACGTCAATCACTAACCCTTCCACTCATACTCGTACACTTTCTATTAATCCCCGTATGGTTTACCATCATTGAAATTCAATCCATTACTGGTCCCCCACAGCTAGTTGGAGGAGTTCGGCGTAGGAAAAAAAAAAAAGAAAAAGAAGGAACAACCTCGAATAAGGGTCAAATGGCATGCAAATGAGCTTCCCGAGCAGGGAATTGCTCTATTCGTGCAGCAGTCTGTCTCGTTCGTTCTATCAATTGAGGTATGCCTTTGAAAATTGATACTCCTTGAAGGAAGGCACGAGTAGGTAGTAGTAGGTGGTCTATTCAAAGTGGAGAGGCTACCATCGAGTAAATTCATCACCCATATGCGGTTGAGGTTGTAATGAAATTGATGGACGGGGATGAGGTCAGCCATTAGACAGATATCCTTCGAGTTGTCAATCGATTGTTGGAGAGAGGAGTTGAAATTAACATGCTCTATGCATGGTGGTTTTGCAATTTACAAAATTGCAGATTTGAAATTCTGTCAAGCGGTCTTATGCCGGGTATTCTGAGAAATCCACGCGGTTTTGTATTTGCGTTCCACATGACAACATTCACAGCGCGTCGTTGGGAATAAATGGACTTGAAGGACTAACTCCTTGGTACAAGTTGGATATTTGGCACGCACACAGTACAATTTTATTTAATAGCTTTGTTTAAGCACGCTATGAATATTTCATTACGAATGCCTAATGGCAGGACATTAAGCTAGAGTTGAATTAATTTTGCTTCTCTTTTTGGCTTTTGTTGGATCTAGACAATGTGGAAAAGCTTTATAAACGGGTGTAAGGCAGAATAAAAAGTACAGGGTAAGAAGGAAATAGCCTCATAATTGTTATATATTCTTTGGAAATTCCGATTTTAATCGATCGCGTTAAAGTGTTTGTCGGCAATAAACGTCTATACGTGTGATGTGAATGACCTCCAAGGTCAAAAAAATGGGAATTCCCAGTGACACAGACGTATATTCCTTTGCTAAGTAATGTACATTCCTAATTTATGTGCAATTTATTCCATGAGGCTTGTGCAGACAAATTAGGTAAATTGCGGTGTAATCTTGAAGAAGGTTTGAAAGTTCGTGACAGTAAAAAAATGAAGTGTAAAACTGATTCGTTGTGGAACAGATTTTAAAAAGGTTTAAAACGTTGGCTTACCTTAAACTTTGTATCTATTAAAGAAACATGCACAGACACGGGAAAGCACTTAGCATAATAAAGAATATTAAAAAGGGAATCCTTGCTGTGACTTTATCCTTTTTTTAACCAACTGACATCAGTTGAATGGCAATCCATCATTCATGACGTCTTTGAGAATGGTTTTGGCAATTTCCCTTAAAGATCTTCAAAGTCATGAGGCTTGGCCAACAAATTTAAATAATTTTTATTTATTATTTGGTCTAAGTATCTAAATAAATAAACTGTACTTTGAAATTTTATGGGTTTCAAGCGGGAATGTCGCGACTTTCAAACCTTACATTCATATTTTATATTTACAATGGTAATATGTACACCATTTCTTTGCTGATTCCTGTCACTTAAGTCATCGATTTTAAATCTCCAAGATTCTAACCCGCCTTTATAGAGTTCCTTGGTGTTTTGTTTTTGTTGTCAGGTATGGAGTTCACATATCCCAACTTCAGGATGAGTCTCGTGAAGATCGACCTAGATTGATGACGAAAAACTGCTTATACCTTGGTTTCCTTAAGAATCCTACTTGAACGAAAACCTCCGAGAGCTTGTCAAGTAGTTGTTAGACGTTGTATTTCCTCCGGGGATGCTGATTTATCATGAGCATTATACGATGATACTATATAGATTTATATGTTGTTTGCAGTCTCTAACTTAACATCTTTTAATTCGGCGGAGCTAAGTTAAGAACATACAAAAAATTTAATATGTTTCTTACCGTTTATCTGGTTATCAATTGCACTCCTTGAGTGCTGTGGATTAGACTGAACGAACTATAACTGTTATTTTGATGACTCTGGTTTAATTCTGATCCCTTTTAACAGCTTGTCCGCTTCGTCGTTTTCGTCTAAATCATTCTCAGGGCCTGAGGTTCGAAAAGTCTTAATCTTGGTATACCTTATGCCAAACAAAAGCTTGAATTTTACTTTTTTGAGTAGTACTAGGCATTTCTCGTTGATGAGGAGCATGAAGGATGAGCTTTTCTTGCTGACTTCCTAACTGTCCTGTCATCCGCTCAGCAGTTTTTGAGCTTACATAGGATTGTTATGCATATCATTTAAACATTCAACCTGCTTTCGAATGTTACTGTCGCATAAAGGGATTTTTTCCTAAACCGTACACCATTAATGTGGAATGATCTACACAGCTCTATGTTTCCTCATCACTTTAACCCTTAAGCATTTAAAACGTATGTGCATCAGTCTCTCCTTCGTCTCTCCTCTAATTGTAAGCCCTTTAGTGCGCTAATTATAAAAAAACAAGTATGCACATATGTATGTATTATACAACATTATGAAATTATTTTGAGAACACGTACCTACATGTACAGAGTGTATAACTCGCGGCGAAAACCGCTAATTAACCGTTTTAAAATGGTTCCGAGAATTATTTCCAATTACACTTCCCCATTTTTAATTATCAGAAATAAAGCTGACTACGTAATATTATTTCGCCTTCAGTTACGCAAAAAAAAAAATTAAAATAAAAATAACAAGGAACCGAAACTCATTGCTAATAGGCAGTCTCTCTTGTAAGCAACTTCCGAAGGCAAGAAGTACCTTTTTAAAATTCAGTTTGAGAAAAGTTTAATTAATTGTAAAGTCATTTGACCACTTCCACCTTGCCCTACTTTCAATCTCCTTTTAGCATTCATTCATTCATAAATATCTCTTCAAAAGGACCTTCTTTAATCGTATGTCTCTCTCTAACACACACCAACACAATATACAATTAAATTTACTCACTACAACTAAACTCCCAAGCTATCTACCAAGACACAGGGGATTCCACTAGTAATATGCCTTGCAGTTTGGAGAAAGTAATCTTTCAATTTTTTCCAATGAGCGAGATACTGAGCAGGAAAAATCCTTATTTTATTTTCGTACGAAATCCGCTAACTCCTTTTCTATATTTTCTTTTTTACTGTCGAACAAAGGAATTTACATAATGGAATTTCATTTCACTTAAAACAGGAAGAATCTCTAAAAAATGCATCCAACGGATGAAATTTGTGCGCACTGGGTTTCCTGGAAGCCACGGGAAGAAGAAGATGGGAATTGTTTTGCGCCCTTGTAGTGATTCTTCTGCTAACTTGTGTGGGCGATAAAGAATGGTGTAAGACGGTTTCCTTCTGGGAAACTCTTGATTACATATGCGACTTAACTTAGCACCATTCCTGGAGAAATATCGATTGGTATACGAACTCGAAACCTTAGAATTTCCCGGTTCTTTGAAACTTCTAACCTCAACCTCTGTTAAGTTTCTTTTCTTTTTTTCTAAAATTCAATAAAATATCGCTCAGCATTTCTATAGAATGATTTGCCAGTAAGAAGACTGATTACAGGGTTGCATGACAACAATGTCAACCAGAAAAACCCGACTACAATGCACAAATTCAGGTCAACTATCGACTTTTTGTAATCTACCACCCACACCACGTAACCCCAACTCTTTCCTAGGTATTTAAAGTAGAAAAAGGGTACAAGATACAACCTACCCACCGGCACATCATTTTGAATGCATGTACGTACACTTCCAGAGATGTAAACCCTGAGCTACCCTAAGCGGAGCATACCCTCGAGCAGTGACTGTGCTAGGGACAATCGATCGATGCATTCGTTTCGTTCTTTGGTTTGGCTGGTGGGTGGGTAATTCCAAGTAGCTTCAAGTAACTGAAGGTAGAGTGGGGTGGCAATAGTGTTTCGTGTACTGTGTACCGACTTTCGGTGTACTCTCAGCCAGTGAATGTTTCTGGCTCTAATCCGTGTGTACCGGTGGTCTACGATGGAATTGGGGGGGTGTTCTGCTCATGTCCACCTTGTGCTTTTTAGTGGGTTAAAGCAATTTGACTGTACATGAGGGGGTTGGGAATTTGTTCATTTACGAACAATGGAATAGGGTTGATGAGATGAATGAGTGAAGAATGTTGGTAACCCGGCTGACTAACCCACTTTCTATTGTTGTTACTCGCCCGAAACACGCACGCGAAATTTATTCAACGGCAAAAGGAATGGAAAACTAGGACTTTTTGTTGCGCGTGGAAAACTCGTTCATCAGGTCCTTGGCGTTTTGTAGGAGATACACTATTCATCTGTTTTCGTATACGACTGTTTGCAGAAAAACGGCCTTAATGATACAAAAAAGATTTTGCGTAGTGGATGGTAAGTTCGTGCATAGTAATTTGCCTTTTGGGGGATTTGTTTCTCTTTTTAAAGGTACCTGCTCTTTTAATGAGGTATTAGATGAGGTGGAAGTAAAATGTTCCTTTCTAAGCCGTAATTAGGATGTTGACCTTTAAGAGACGTGGTTCAAGTTTCATTCTTGATGAACACGTTAACTGTGTTGTTCTTTTTTGTGGAAAATTTTTACAATGTCAGAGGAAGAGGATAAGGATTCTTTCAAAATGGTTGACACTTTGACAGATGAGCTTTCTAAACCAAAAGAAAATGCTTTATCGATGTTTCTTATCAATTAAACTGTCATCAAAGAAAGGATTGCAATTTTAAAAAAAGAGCGTAGGATTAAGCATCTGACAAAGTTATCCCAGTACAAAGGAACATTGTCACTCGGATGGAATTTAAGAGAAAATATCTTGTTTTACTGTTGATTGATAGTGCTTAGTTATTTTAACCTTACTCTAAGGGAATTTTTGATGAATGTAGGGGTTCCCTTGGCTTTGGAAAATTCACATTAGTAGGTATTATCCACATCTCTACAAATGTGAAGTGAAATAATGCTTTGTGAACAACTATTTTCGTTCAAAACACACATACAGCTCTATGATATGCCTGAAATATCCTAGTGATAAGAATGGAAAGAGAAGGAATTTTAGAGAAATCCTATTGTTTTATGGTTGGGACAGGGTTTTTGGGATTTTAAGCTAACTTTGAGTAAATTATAGATGATGGCAAATGTCAGAGTGTCATCTTACCCACACGCTCAAAGGATGTTTTCGCTTTAAGTGGAAGAGAATTCCGCAGTCCCAAATAGAAATGTACATAATGTACGTCCAAAGGGCAAAGTGCACGTCACTCAACGGCAGGTACTGTATTTAACATTTCTACAGTTTTCCCCCGAAAAACTGACTTGCAACATACACTACCTTACAGAGACTATAGTTTTTTTCAATTTGTAAATTCCTAACCAAAATTCATCCCTTAGATAAACTACATTGTAACAAACGAAGCCACATGAAATGAGTACAAGGTCCTGCTTAATTATGTAACAAGAATAACCTACTACCTATGTACATTGTCATCTTTGAGTTCTACAAACAAAAACTTACCCACAATTAGAATGCATAATTACCCAGATGCTTCGTTACTATGCATGCTAGTTTGATTTTAATTAAACAAAAACTAATTTTGTCCGACACTAGTAAAAAATGGCCCAATTATGTCAGGAAAACAGGAAAACAAAAAAAAAAATACAAATATTAATTCCAACTTAATTACTTGTAACTTTAGTTACCATCCTGTGGACGACCGGGCAACTTTTTCCACCATTACTTGTGGGAACAAAACTTTCTCACGTACATCTCTATATATTTTGTAAAAAAAAAACGAAACTTCTACAAAATGAATCCATAAAAAATAGAACAATCAATTTTGAGTGTGATTCAAGTCCTTTTTCTTTTTTCTCTCGGTGTTGCTGCGTCGCTAGTAAAGTTTTTCCACTTTTGCGCAATTTTTACTTTCCAAAAACTTTATCTGACTGATATTTCGTCCTTGCTCCTGGTAACTGCTGCAGCGAGTGAAAATATGAAAAATCAACATCCATATATTCTCTGTGAATTTGTTGAAATTTTTATTTTTATTTTTTGCGACGCAGCAAAGAACGTGAATGAGCTCCATTTTTATGAAAATAACAACGGTGAGGATGAGGATGACCGAGGATGCTGCTCTGGCATTTGTCAGGATTTCATTTAAGAGCTCGCATTAGGGTCGGTGTATGCTGTTTTTCATTTTATATTTCTTTTCTGTGTTTGTTTTATCAGAGTCCACTGTTTGCATTGGACGTTTAACAAAGGGGTACTAAAGATTAGTTTCAGAAATAAAATATTTCGGATTTGTTAAAGTAATATGGTGGAATGATTTAAGCCACCGAACAGATTGGGTGGCTTTTTGACCGTTATTTGTTAAACTATTCACTTAAAGTCACAGAGTTGTTAACTGATTGTGTAGTGAAAAGTTCAATGAATTTCGGGACAGTCACTTGTACTAGTATTTTTTATTTTTTTTATGGTTTTCATGTGAAATTAGAAAATGAAGTACGGTTTAGTTTAGGTATATCGAGCATCGAGCGTAGCGAACTGTTGTGCATCTGAATTTTAATGCCTTGGTTTTAATCCACTAATTTCTGTAAACCTTTTGTATAACGTTCGACTCTTTTGTGTACCTCTTTTGTAACCCTATATAGTCGAATCACTCTTATTTGAATTTGCGACCATGAAGCTGTTTTTGTAATATCCAAGGTAATGCAAAAAAAGGATCATCAATCGCCAAGCGCTGAGTATTGGTATTCCGAGCACTGAGTACTTATTTTTTTTTTATGAGATCAGGTTCGATTCTGATCTTTTCATCTCAATCTACTCATTGATCTACAATGTCTTTGTAATTTTTATAAAGATTCATGCTTTGGAATCAAGAATTCTACTCCAAGTCAAATATTTTTGAAAGCGTTTTTGGATTCTAATTTGAAATGAGTCGTATTGTCGAAATATCTTTTCATATTGAGGATCATGCTAGCATACTTTACTTTATTCAGCTCTAAATAATTTAGCCAGCATCAATGATTCGCCTAAGCTAGGCTTGGCTAAGGTCCGATTAAGTAGTTAACTAACTTCAAAGCACCCATCGGCCCAAAGAGCCTTCGAATCCAACCCGGAGGGATAATGTAGTAGAGGAAGACCTCGCATTAGGTGAGTTTTTAAAGTTACAGTTTTTATCTGTAGTTTTTATTGTCGATTCCGACCAGCGAATTGAGAAGTTTTTTTTAAAATGCCACAAAAAAAAAAGTTGGTTGTTTTGCTGACGTTTGAACTTATGTCCCCCGGTTTTGCAGTCCAACCCAATAACCACTATGCCACGGCTATTTCCCTGCCATACAAAACGCACCGTCTTTACTCTATTTTATAGCATAAAAGACATAAAAAATAACATTATGGCAACACGGCAAGGGATAGAAGTAAAAACGTGAAAAGTGTTCTGTTCTGTTCTGTTCTGTTCTGTACTTTTAAGAATCTGATTGTAGGTGTAGGATAACTTCGCCGTTTTCAAATTTTTAAAACCATAAGGATAAGGACTATCTGCAAATTAATGAAACTTTAATGAGTCTGTCAATAATCGATTTTACAAAATAAAACCAAAGCGTATAGATCAAACAAGAAACCTCAAAAACTTCCTATCAGGGCGTTGTTCAAAAATGAAATAGAGCTATTCCATTAAAATCGTCGCTATAATTTTGGATTAAAATTTTTCGTTGAAGTTCCATTTCCTGTTGGGGAAATTAACTTCTGCAAAACAATCATTTTCAATTTTCTTACCTCATTAACATTACTTGAGCGTAGTTTGCAAAGTTCCAGTCCAAGTTTCTTGTCATATTTATCCGTAATGAGTTGAGAAAATTTGAATCCATCTTCAAACCTATTACCGCAGAACGAAGCAAGTTTTTTTTGTCAGTAGGTCCTTCTTTTCTCTTTTTTTGTTGCTGTTACTTAAATCCCTAATAAGATAATAACAAGTCTTAGCTGGTTAAATTGTTCGAAAATCTTTTCACAAATAGCTGCAGAAACGTATACCTCTGTGAAGAGTAGCACCAACGTTAATCTCTGAAAATCCCTTGACTGCTTTTGTGTTAATTACCCCACATCCTTCTATTTGTCTCCTTGCTATAAGGATAAAATGTCCCACTTTAATGAGGTATCATACTGTTTAGCATTATTCCTTTAAATAAGGTAGAAGTAAAACTTATTTTGGTATGATCGTTAACAGTGGCGGATTTAATTTTTATGACACAGATTTGAGAGGCTTCATTTAAAGTAACATTTTCTTTTGAACCCTTGAAATAATTGAAAGGGGAATAGAAATGACTATAATATGGATTGGAAAGACCAGTGTAGACTTCTGTCAAGACAGTCTTAAGACAGATTTTCAAAATATCCGTTCTTTCAGTTTTTAGAAAACCTTTTAATCTGCTCAAAGTACAATGCACTTTCAATTCTGGCCCTTTTTAATTGGCTTCCTGGGAAATACTCTTATTGGACTATAGAATAACGCGTCACTGGTTCTTGGGAAGAGTTAAGTGCTCAAGTTACTTTTTCATGGAAATCAACGTCCTTTCTCATTATTTATTAACTTTGTAAAGGAAATTGTGTTCATGTGTTCATGTGTCGGAAGGGAGAGATGCACAAAATGGGTAAAAATGTTTTTCTAGGTTAATTACTTCAATATTAAGTGGTGAGGAAGTAATTTTTAAAAGTTATTTACTAACTTACAAGATAAGGCTAGAGTTTTTGCCTTTTAAGAAGGGTAATTAGTGTGCAATATGGTTGTACATTTTCTAATAATTTTTTTTCTTCATAGAATGTATTTAATTGAAGGTGGACAACGGACTCTCTTGTGGTCTTAAAATTCATAAAGTTTTATTTTATAAGCAGTTGCTCTTTTAATAACTTGAGTTAAGGATTGGAGTTTGCATAATCACTCACTTGCGTTTGGTTAATGCAGGTTGTTAACCTTGGATTCCAGTGGTGAAACCAAGATCAAAGTAAGAATGAAAGTGATGGGCATAGCAAAAACATCTCGTTCGACGAGTTATGGTTTGTCAGAGTTCCAATGTCTTTTTCTCTACCCTCTATCATCTGTGGTGTGTTCTTGTCTTCACTCAAGCATGTACGGGTAGTGGGACGAGCTGCTGTGCTTCACTGAATATTCCAACGACTTCTCAGTCAAATCCCTCGCTTCGCTCTCAAATTGCGGATGAGATCGACCCTTGTCTAGATTGGTAACGGCAAGTCACAGGCTTGGGCGGTCCTATTAGTCCCTCCATGCCTGAACTTGTTGTAAGAGCTTAGCTCCCCAAGCAGCTGGCTAGGACTTGCTGTCAATTGAGGATGGTCCCAGTAAGAAGGCTCTAGTGTTGTGAAACATTTTCCCATTCCTTTCGTTAAGTTCCTTCCATGTTTTTTGTTTTTTTCTCCTACCTAATCTAGTATCCCGATTTTTGGCTAGCGACTCAACCCTGCAGGTATCGGCGCGTTCTCACCTTACTTTGGCAATCGCCTCTTGGTTTCAATTGTTGTTTTTTTTTCGGTCTGTAAGCCGGCTTAATAGGAAAGTGTTAAGTCGCGTGTTAAGCATTATTTTATGTCAAGTTAAGCTGAACGCAAACTGGAGCTCGGAGCAAAGAATGAAGTCATTATTGTGCTGAGATTCATTTTTGTTCATCTTAGTAAAGCGTATAAAGAGGGTCGTCTAGAATAAATTTGGAATATTTTTTTAAACTTACAGCTTATGGATCATCGTAAGTTTCTTCTTAAGGTTTTGTACGTTATTGAGTTTCACCCATGAAATCATCTTAAAATAATATCGACGTGCATTTAAGTACATACATTTTTTTTTTTTAATTGAGCACAGTTTCAAAGGTTTATCAATACTAACTTAAACGTAAAAACCACAAGGCGTTTTACTGTAGATATGTATATACAATATGCATTTTCCTTTGTCATTCCACTGTTTAAATCAATCTGACAGTGAAGTTGTCCTCTTGGCTTCCTTTTTTCTTTTTGTCTCTTAAATAGAGATGCTATATGAAAATAAACTGAGAACCAAAAAAAAAAAAACTCGTCCAAAAAAAAAAGGAAGTAGCACAAAAAACTGTATTTACCCCATTTAACATTTTGTAGCCTGACAAGCCGCGGAAAAATGCTTCCTTTGATGTAGCTTCCACTCGTACAGTCGACCTTGTGTGAATCCTTTTTTGTTTTTTTGTTCTCCTTTTCTCTATATCCGTTATTATGGTTCGAGTCTATGCCCCAAACCCCTCTTGTACCCTCTTCTGAGAGGAACCGGAAAGCTTTTCATTATTAAGTTGCTTACGAAGCGTTACTATATAGTACGTCTCCGCCCCCCGATGCCCGCCGACTCTGCCTTCTTTGCATCATGCTACAAATGCCATTTCCCGGAATGAGGAGGGTTACAATGTAGTTTCCTTCATTATGGTGTAGTATCGGATTTCGCACTTTTGAGACTTGTAATGCTGGTGGTGTGTAACGGTATGCGCTGCATACTTTTAGAGGGATGAAGATAAAACGTAAATAGGAAAGATATTCTCGGAGGGTATTAAATACCTACATATGTACATATGTATGTGGGACATGGCTAGGAAGGACATTTATCGACAAGTAGGTGAATGAACAATGGGTATTTAATCAGTAAAGCTTATACAAACAGTAGATAGCTGACTATGCAAAGGATATCCTGAGTAATTGAGATAAGGGTAAACCTTTGTTTTGTTTCTTTTAAAGTTTTCAACATAAATCGATAAATGTCAAACACGTTCCTAACTCAAATCGTGGGTATGGATACAGATTGGCTATCGTTTTTTTCGGAATATTTTTTAGTCTTTGATTGATTCAATATTCATTGCATGGGCATGGCTTATATTAATCGTCCTCCAAATCATAGCAGTGAAAGTGAAAACTGCCACCCGGAAAATTATGATAATTGACTTTCCCTATTTCAATGATAGTCAAGCTGGAATAAAAGCTACATATTTCTATATAAGAGGTAAAATTCAAGCTTGTATGTAACTGTTGCGAAGAGCTTAGTATCCTTACCGAACAAATTTAAACAAGCAAAAATTTTCATCGGCAGTTGCCTCTAAATGACTTACCTAACTTGTTTTTTATGAAATCTTAGCTCGTTTCGGAAATATTATTTATGTTTTGCGCGTCGTATTACGGTAATTTATCTGTGACAAATTCTTTTTTATTTCAAATTCTCTTTGTGAATTGTTCTCAATTTTCCTAGGACCTCCAGCTACAATCATTTTTCTCTTTAATGACGCACTTCACTCTTATCTCCTTAATACTTCAAAAATCATTCATGTGCAAATATAAGTGCAAAGTTTTCAAACGAATTCAAATATTGAATGCACACAACAATTCGCATTCAAGCACTCCAGAGTCATACCATTGAGTCTATTCATAGCCGGACTTTCAGGTTTTCAGCGGGACTATCGTCATTAAATCCACTGTATTTCAGCATAGCTCTTTGGAAATTGAACCTCAACTTGTTTGTTGTGTTATGTTTCAATTTCGACTCGTACCTGCAGGCTAACTGATTGTGTAATCAAAACTTGTGAATTTTCATGAATCCACAGGAGAGCGACGTTACAAGTAAAGCAACATAACGTAATCATGTTGTTGGTCATTATGAAAATGAAAAGAAAAATATGTTACAATCTGATGCTCCACGCATCCGTTGTCGATGTCTGATTGAATTGTGTCAGCAACAACAATGTCACAGAACCAACCCAATCTCAGAGAGGTAATGAGATTCGGATTGAATTGCGGATTGCTTATGTAGATAGCCTATGCATTTGTGCATCTATTGCGTTCTGTTGCTCACCGAACCGATATGCAATTAAGAATTGAATTTCTATACGTTTGAGGTCATGGTACCCGGAGGCCGCTCTGTATGCATGCATTTGTATGCCACTCGAACCACTTCGATTCTCATTGAGAGATCATATTGGGTTGTGTCAGTAGTTGTCAATAGCAATTGTGGTTTGGTTTTCAATTTGATTCGGTTCAATTAAAAAGTTTGTTAATTAGTTGCGAATACTTACATATTAGATACCTGCCTTGCTATCAACAATTGACTACATCCCTTTGTATGTATGTATGTTGCGATGGGCATGCCAATTAATTTAAAATCGGTAAATGGACCTGTAATGTTGTGTTTGAGAGGAAGTCAGTGTGATTACTAGTTTCGAGGTTTAATTAATTTGCATATGCATCTGTGGTCATTTATGTGTTTCAATCCCCAAAATTTAGTGTGGGGCGTTTTGTTTTGAACTAAATCCTTATTTGAAGTAAAAAAGGACAATAGGAATTATAGTTAACTCCAACTTCTAATGTGGGCTAGTGCAGGTAAACCATGTTATAAGTACAAGTTGTCACTACAAATTCATGAGATTCAAACATTTTCCATTGAGCGCCTGTGCACTACGAAAAAAATCTGAAAGAATGATCTGACTTATTGTACCTATACAGTGTATATAGATTCATTTTGATCCGTTTCTTTGATCCAAAAAGTTTTTTTTTATGGTGAGATAGATTCGCAATTGCTGCTCTTTGATGCTCTTTACATAGGAAATTTGTGGAAAACATTTCGCTGGGAATATATGTTAAGTAATTCTGGTCGTAGAAAACACTTTTCGTATCCGCCAATAATGTTGGTGAATAGAATTTGAATTTTACTTCAAGTGAACAGTGAACAGTGTGCTAAATCCTCTTTGGTGCATTATAAAAGAGAAATGATCTTCTGCCCAAATTTATCTAAGTTGATGAAACAATCATCGATCCGTCATCGAATTCTACAAAAGCACAACCATCTGTTTTGTGACACTTCTCTGACAAAATATTGAAACCTATTACCTTGTTATTTTTATATCTTATGACCTAGAACCTTGCAAAGTAAATGAAAATTTAAATGCAATACTGTCACAATGCTACCTTCTTTTAAATTATCCTCCCATTTGAGAATCTAAAGCTACGAAAATATTCATGACAAGATTAGATTCGAAGATACAAACTTGACTTTCACTTTGTTTGAGAATTGTTAAGGGCTAATAAAAGAATTTGGGCTAAATCTCACCCACTTAGAGTCTAAAAAAATTACGCAGCGAAATTTTAGCAATAAACACTTTTATTTTATAGCATGAGAGCACTTTTTCTCAAGTTGAATGTGCGCCCCCATTATGACTTTTATTTAGTCCTTGGAATCAAAGTCAAATTTACGAACACAAAAAATCGAATCAATAAAATCCTTTTGACAACGGATAGGCTTTTCCTTCTCTCTACTACACGATGCGCAAGAATACATTTCTTTTTTAGCATATCCTGCCGCGCTTTTGCCGCCCATCAAATGATTGCTGGCTTCATCTTTATCTTCAATGACTTGGCAAATCACGAGGCAATATTTCGTTATAACACAGAAAAAAACAAATGTATAAGGATAAACTACCACATTTTTCACGCACGCATGAATATATTGATGGGATATTTACAACCCACCCACACCGACATGTCTAAGGCAAACAAATCAATACTATTGTGCCTTGCCATCCCGCAGTACTCCCTTTTCACGTTGGTAACGGCATGGCGTGTGTTTGTATTATTTCCCCGGATACGGCTTTAGCATTGCTCAACAAAGGCCCATAGTCTAGTTTTTGGGTGGGGGTGGTGGTACGTTATGGAAAATATTGTATCCGGAATAATATGAAATAAAAATGAGTTGTTGTTTTATCGATTTCTAAGCGGCGATGTGCATGTGGTATTTTGTAGTCCCCAGACACTGCAGGATAGTATAACCACCATCACTACCATTGTTGGTGTGAAATGCTGTGCCCGAGCAAACTCCTCTGGGGTATCAATGTGTGCGGTAAAAAGCAATTATTTATGCCTCGGCGAGGACCTCAAAACTGAAATTAATCATTCAGGCACTTTGCGCAATAAAAGAAAAAACAGCTAAAAGTGACTGCCTCGCCAGCTACTGACCTAATTCAACCCTCGACTAATGTAAGCTCGGCATGGAAATAAAATCCTTATTGATCGCATTATATTGCAACTGAAGAGAACAAAAAAATCACAGAAACGGATATAATTTCACTATATCTGCCGGCGAGTGGTGGAATTTCAATATCCTGTATGCGAATGGCTTCTCTGTGTTCGCTCAATAATAACTCGCATGAACACTCGCACTCGATGTTAATTTGAAGTTTTAAGGAGCACATACTTGCTTCATTTCCCTTTTCCAAATTTCATTGTGATTATTGCAAAAGTTTACAAGGACGATTTGCTAAATGACGCCCATACGGTTTTTTTTTTGTTTTTTTTTAGCCACACGTACCAAGCACAGGACGTGACGTATCTTCCTACGCTTTTAAAGTTTATTTCAGGGCGCAATGAAATTGACGCGCTTTTCCGTCGCCATTTTACGCAACGGAGGGAAAATTAATGACCACTTAGCACGGATAAATTTATTATCCTTGCTGACTGAAGAAAAATCTATGATGAAGGAGGTGATTTTTTGTAATATTTTTGAATTATTGATGATAGGAACATTTCTAAAAAGCTTTAGCAGACACCTTGTGATAGATATAAAAGAATGTGTGTATTTAGGAGGAAGAATGTCCTTGAATTATAATTGAAGTGGTGTTTGTTTGATTATGTTTCCTGCGTGGGTATTTTTCAACAAACCAAATTTAGATAGACTGACTGTCATTTATTTAATGTATCTTACGGTAAGGATTATGGACCAAATCCTACAACTGCTGAATGGATCAGTTTTTTTAAGATGTAATGTTTTTCTGAGAACAAAAATTTAACGATGGCTTAAGTGCTTATAGCTTAGCAACCATTGTTTTTTTTACAGATCCAACGACCGATGGCACCAGCAGTAGAATAACGACCTAAACTAAAAGATTACATAGCTCCTGAAGATTTTACAAATTCTGTATTGTATTTGTAGTTCTCAGAATGTACGATTGATTTTAAGAATAGAAAACTGAGATTTGATGAATCAATAAGGTGTGGCTGTGGTGAAGTGGTAAGCATTATCGTTTATCATGCTGATGGTTCCAAATTCAAAACCCGATGTTAAGAAAGTCGATCAACTGCGAAAAACGAATGTCAACTCTATTGCATAGGCATCAGTAGGGGGTGGTCATATGGCTTGAAGAGTTGAAGAGATGCTTCATTGTTTAAAACAAGTCGAACGCTATAGTTTTGGAGCTAAAAGACTGGCAACCTTGCCACGAATCCCTGTCAATATATAACTTGGTGCGTTTTTAAAGTGTTCGTCCTGTTAAAACGGCTTAAGTGGTTGCTTGTTGTTAAGGTTACCCTATCGCAAAAATCTTAAACTTCCACGCTCAGAACTTAAGAAGGGCTCAACCGATTTGAATGATTTACCTAACAATATACAGTCTTCCCCGCTTAATTAAACCGACCATTTTGTCCGATTTTTTCATGTTATTCAACTAACCTTACAAATACGTGTATATAAAGCTTACTATGTTCAGCTTTTTAAGTTCAATTAAATGATGAAAATCAATTAAGCGAGTACTACACGTGTGCACGGACAGAGCTCGACATACGGCAAACGACTTTGAATAGAAAAATTTGGATCTTCAGTCACATTATTACTTACAGCAGCAATGTTTTATAAAAACGTTTATTTGTTACTGTTCGTGAACCAAATAGCGAATAACTTGTACGGAATCTTTTATTAATTGAAAAACATTCGTACACTTCGTTAAACAATTATAATTTGGACTTCTTGTAATTGGCACACTATTCAACAACCTACCCATTCTGGGACAGAAATGGAATTATCTTTAATTTTATTACCCGTAACTAGTAACGAACAACAAATTAAATGTCCATCGAACCCGAAAAGAACACCCTTGTCCTAACTTGTATGAATTAAGGTCATCACTGGCGCCATAGTGCTTCATCTCCTTTCTCATCTCCGATAATCAATTCACAAAATAAACTTATTGCAATTATCCCTTTAGATGTTGTCCTTGTGGTCGCCATCAGAGTAATGAACAAATTTAAGAGACCGTTTTCTATTTTCAAAATGATTTAGTTAAAGTTGTTTGTCATGACTGACTCCGGTTCCGAGAACGACTGACGCATTGCATTCCCAAAAGATTCAGGGCGAGATTCCTCTTCACATAAATCTGAATTAAATTCGAGTTTTTCTTTTTCTCCATTTGCACCCAAAAAGGGGTGAAATTCTTCAAAAAGCGATACTTGTAAGATAAATGGCAGATAGACACCCTGCAGGGGTGAATTCCAACAGTTAACGTGACTAATGTCGAAAGTTATTCCGGAATGGGGTCGATTTCTCTTAATTTAAGTGGGGTATCGCTATTTTTTCCACCCCGTTAGTGATATATTTTTGCTTTCTTTTTCTTTTAGGACACAACGCAATCCAGAATTCCGCGACTAGATGGCGTCACAAAAATTCCCCTTCCTGGCACAATTCGAGGCCCAACAATTCAAGTGCGACGTCCAACATCATTCACAGGGTTGCGACAACCTGCATTGGCTATGTCTTCGTTGAAAAAGTCTCTATCTGGAGATCGAATAAGTGAAGCAGCGAGCATAATGGGTAAAAGAACAGCTACTGCGGTGCGAAAGTTTCTAACGAAACCCGAGAAGTCAGCTTCGCATATTGAGACTTTTACGAGAAAGTTCATTCCACCAACACCGATTGAGGGGACGAAAACAGTGAGTAAAATGAAGGTTCCACCGGATCCAATACCTTGTATTCCAAAACCACTTACACGGTCGGAAACTTTTGTGCGCGAGGACGGGGAGAGTGAGATGATAAAGATAGCTCAGAGCACTGGCTTACAGAAGCAGTCAACGCCGGTGTTGGGCATTGGCAAGGGAATAAATGATTTGCATATGACACATTCACTGGATGGAACGAGAGATATGGTAGCACTTGGAGAGACCATAACTCTGGACAGTGGTCAGAACCTATGTAGAACTCAAACTTTAGATGGCTCTACATTGCACAGCGGCACTCCTAGGTCGATAGATAACACTGTGAATCTTCATCGCACGAGAAACCTTAATGGAACTCAAACACTAAAGAAGACAACTGATTTGACATACTTACAGGGAACATACACAATGAATGCAACGCAGAATTTGGAAGTGTCTCTAGATAAGACTTGTTTCGGAACTCTCAAGTTGGATATTATTCATTCTAAAGATGGTACTTGCACGATTTTTTCTCCAAAGGAGAATCATACATTTGATTTAGAGAAGCATTCACGAAAAGACGGCACAGTGACTATCGAAAAGTGCAAAAATCTGATTGACCTGCAAAGCTGTGAGAATCTCCTCGATATAAGTATACCACCGCTGGATCCTGACCTCACTCTAAAGCCGAAGAATACGGATGACACTTTGAAAAACCTTATTAACATAACGATGGAGGATACACTGCCGCTGGCGCCGGATAAAACGAATATGAAGCTCGTTCTCAACTCGACCATGAACACAGAGCGTTTACTAGACCTCACAACGAATATGGTGTCGCCGGCACGACACCTAATGAACATAACTCGGGATTTGATGGGTTCTCCCTTCGAGGAGAATGTCAAGAACAATACAAATCTCTTGTATATGACACGAAATGAGGACATGTGCTTGACGGCGCCGGACCGAGGTAATTCCCCCAACGATGAGCCCATGGAAGTGGACAGAGACAGCGAAGAAGTACTTGATAACCCACCCACACAAGCGATGCAGGAATTGAAACAAAATAAGCCGCGATTTTCCTTTGGTTTGGATCTGACGGAGTCCACATTGGATTGTTCGATTGAGCTGTGCGATGTGTCATTGTCGTCGACGATTCAGTCGGGGCTGGGCACCGCATCGGGAACACCGCCTTTGAAAAAGCAGAACTCGTTCGAAATGGATGAAAGTTTGGGAATTCTGACTCCAGACCAAATGAAGGAGTTCTTAGACTCCACTACAACAACGACTAACTTAGATCTGCCACTGGGAATAAATCCGAAGATGGCATTCCATCAGATGAGGATCGATCAGACACCATCACCGGAGGATTTACCCTTAGATCCTGTGGAGGTAAAAACGGATGTAGATGACGTCGTCATTGAGCTGACAAAGAACCATCAACAGAGCAATACCAATACTTACAATGAGATCTCCCAGACCGATACGGAGTCGAAAACGGACCAGATGACCAAGTCGAATGTCTCGAAAATCTCCACCAGCTTTATAACCAGTGTGACAAGTGTAACCAGCTTGGATACGGGCTATCAGGGCGATGGAGAGATGTCGAGGCCAGCGTCAAGGGGTGCCGGTGATCATTCGCCCTCGAACGGTCCTACCAGAAAGCCAGCTCAGGTGAGCCGGCAGCCATCGTTCAACCATAATCACAATCATCCAAACATTCCCATTCGTCGGCAGGATCCCATGACTGATTCGGATTTTTTCACAGAAAGTGATGCCGATGATATTTTCCATCGTGGAGATCGTCGAGCTCAGGTGATCGATGGTCAATTGTACGGACCGATGCTGCAACCTGCCGCCAGTGTCTTCATATCAGAGCAGCCAGAGCAAATGGAAGACTCCTGCATGGAGTCCAGCGGAATTTTCACAGACGTAGAGAATAGAGGAGACGAAGATATCGCCCAAATGCGTGGCGATATTGACATGTCACCCGACGATGGCTCTACCGACACCGTCAAGAGCAATAAGAACCAACAGCAAAGTGATTCTCAAAAGCCCCAAGATCAACAACAACAACAACAACAAACACCGCCACAACCGTCAATTGAAAGTGAATTCCGTTCCGCATCGCCACTAAGTCAAGGTCAGTGGAACAATATGCTCACCGACAGTCAGACATCATCCACAATCCAAAGTAGCTTCAGCAGCAGTGATCGCATAAGCATGACCACAGACTACAATCCAACATCGGGTAACTCGAAGAGGAACTCGTGTGCCGTTAGTGAAAACAACAAAAGCTCAGTTGCTTCGTCTAATGAAGCTTTATCCAGCGACACAACTACAAAAGCTCCGACGCGCGCCGGCAACGCCGATCATACGATCCACACAATCAGTTCGTCAGTGAAAAAGGTGAGTCCGCCGCGTAAACACGCATCACTCTCATCACTGTGTAGCACAAGCGCTAAAAATGACAACAGCAACGCCAAGCATTATCGGTCTACGGCGAATTCATCGATACTAGGTGACAGACAACAACAACTAGCGGCAAAATCAATCGCGTCAGTTTGTTCAAAAAGTGGTGGCAATGGTTGTGAAATGCCGGTAAGGGTCAATCCCATTGCTACAAAGCAACGATCTCCACCGGGTGCCGCCAATCAGGAGAATAAAAATCCCGGTCAACTCGGTTTGTCGATCGCGTCGTCACGTACGGGTAGTACGGCGGGTCTTGCGGGTATCGTTGGTTCCGGTTCCGGTTCGGGTTCGCCGACACTACGGAAAATCTCGGCGAATAAGTGGGACGCGGTTATGAATAAAATTGCGGTAAACAAAATGCAGATGAAGAAGAACTACAGTGAAGTGAAATCGAAAGTATCCACAGGTGTATTGAGGCGATCGCCTCCAAGTGGTGGTGGAAATAGTGGAAGTGCAAGTAAAGTGTCAACGCCGTTACAAGATAACTCACCAGCGGTGGGCAGTAATTGCTCAAGTGGATTAGTATCGCCGCATACAAAGAGGATTATTCAAGGCACTGCAAAACGGTGAGTTGAAACTTTGTTTACATTTTTTTTATGACATCTAATTTGACAGATGTGACTTTAGTGTGTAAATTTTAAAATGAAAAGTGGAATGTAATTAGTTTGCTTCATCAAATGGATGCTGTCTTATGAACTTTACTTAAGTTTGAGTGAAGTTATTAATGAAGTCAATTTCAAGAAAATTAACACATTCTTGAAGAAAAGCAAGGGTGACCTTTACAATTACAGAGCTATGGGCGCTTAAGAAGTGTTTGCAACGCGAAAAGTGAAATGACACTGGATGTGATGGTTTACTTATGAAATTTTCGTGGGATTTTCATTGTTTAAGCTCGGTACCGTGTCATTGTTGTATGTACTTTGTTTAATTGAGCGGTTCACATAAATTTCATGGTAGGCCCATGACACGAATATCGTTCAGACGCTCAACAAGCTTAAAATTATCAAAAATTGCTTAAGGGCATTGACATTTAAAGTCTTAATATGTAATCTTTTAAATACCTACTTGCCTATGTTTTTCCAAAGCCCACAGCTTAGGTATGACTTAATGTTGCATTGATAGTACACACTTAGTCTGTTTATTTAGGCAAGTTACCTTTTAAACTCACACTGTGGTGTGAATCTTTGAATTAAACCATTGAGTTCTCTAAAATCCCTGTCTGTGATGAAAATGAAGTAAGGGCAACGTGTTGTCACCTTCACTTTTTTCCTTACAACAAATAAAAATTAATGTTACAACAGGTACAACATTGAGAACAATGAAAGGTATTGTAATAAATTCAACATAGGTATGTATGTATGTATGTATCCATTCGAAGGTTACATGTTTAAGTAGACAATTAATCATTTAAAAAACATGCCGCCAAGAATAGTCATCAACCTTGCTTAACTCAAACCAAATGGACTATATAAACAAAATTTGATATTGAAAGTTCCAAGATCTACGCAGTCAGTTATCATTCAACTGTCGCCGGTTTTTTTTTTTTTATAAACATATTTGTTTAGATGTGATAACGAAATAACTTATGAGATAAGGTAAGCTTTTTCCGTTTCACCGTCAACGAATAGAACCTGACCAAATAATAAACAAAGCGCAACGAAACATCTTATGTGTTGCAACCTTGTGCATCTATACCTATACATCTAACAAGTGTAATGCAACCACCGCATTGTGTTTCATGTTGCCGATGCACTGAATAGTTCAATGCACTGAACAAAGCGACACGAAAACAAAACTCAACGCAACATCGATGACGATGACAGAGAGATACACATCACCGAGTTGATCTGGATAGTTGTATTCCTATAGGTGAATGCGTCCGCTTTGGTTGTGTTTTTTTTTTTAAAGTTTCATGTGTGTTTAGAGATTAAGCGTTTAGCGTCAACACTGTTGTAAACATGACAGATGTGAAATGAAATGCCATTGAAGATAGCCCTAATCAATCGAGTTGAACACAAGGGAATTAAGATACATTTTTATGATCTGATATTATTCAAAGATATGTAATGAAGTAAATTTTAAATAAATTTATTTAAATAAAAATCCAATACAAATGTAGAGATTGCATACAAAATGTGTTTTCAGCTAAAGAAATATCAGACGTGAACTTGAATGATAAAATTAGTTTTAATGTCTGTTTACATCTGACATAACAATCGGTATCAGATTTCATTAGATAATGGGTGCGTTCGAAATTCCAGTCAACCAACTGCAAATTGAAAACGAAATAAACAATTTGTTTTAACTTGTGGAATGGATTATTTTTTTTAGAAATCAAAGCATAATAAAGCAACAATACGAGGCTTAGAAATGCGACAGTTCATAGAGAGCCAAGGCCTAGCTTCTCACATCAATTTATGTTGTGCGTGTTATATTTTTCGCAAGAATGTGAAGGGACCTTCAGATTTATTGTCGACTCCGGACGGCGGATAGAGAAGCTTTTTCATGACATATTCTACTCTTGCAGGTTAGTCATGCTTGTGAAGAGGTGGTGCCGCGAAAAATCGTTTGGTGGTTTTGAGGGTCGAACCTGTGTCCTTTTGCTTAGGAGTCCAACACGCTAACTACAAAGCCACGGCGACCACAATGTGTCTACCGAAGTGAAAATTGCTGCTGCTAGTGAAAGTCCAGCTCATTGGCAGCAAGCCTGGCTCTATCCGTCTACTTCGTGGCTTCATTCTTCCAAAATCAAACTAGTTCAATAACTGAAGTCAAAAGACCATGGATTGGGCTCAAGAGTAGTTGCAAAATGATGTTTTTTTTTACCTGAGTGATTGGTTCAATGGATACGATAAAAAGCTGAATTGCCGTATACAGATTGACACTAATCCTGAGATGATGCAGAAGAGTCTATTAAATATAGAAAAATGTGCTACAATTGGGCTCTGTTTTCACTAAACGATTTCAAAGTTTAGAATAACAATTGATGACATTGTCAACTAATTCTATATCTGCTTACAACATAAATGTCAATGCACAATGACATTTGACGTCATTTACAAAAATTATAGCAAATTCACATTATATATGTTACGGATTGCGCGCTTGAGGCATTATCGGACCTCATCTCTTTCGAAATAAAGGCTATGGGTACGTGCCACAAAGCGACTGAAAATCACAGTCGTCAAAAAATCCCTATCGACCGAATACAGCTTTGACTTATTGAAATTCAGGGCAAAATATTAAGTTGCAAATATTTTAATATCGATTTCAATTCTTGCCCATTTAACAACGAACAAATTTTACCAATCAAATTAAAGTAGGCCGTTTGTCAAGCTTTAACCAAACCAGAGCCAATTGCGTCTACGATTAGCTGCTGCTTTGCGTAAAGGAACACTTGTCCATTTCTTTCCAGCTTGAGTTGTCGATTCAGTTGTGGATTTAGCAGTTGATTCAGTGGCTGATTCAGTTGTTTCATCTGAAGTAGTTTCTGATTCAGTTGTCGATTCATCTGAAGTTGTTTCTGATTCAGTTGTCGATTCAACTGGAGTAGTTTCTGATTCAGTTGTTGTTCCTTCTGTTTCACTAGTTTCTTCCTAAAGGAAATATATATTAAGTAAAAATTAATACAAATATAATATATTTTTGTATGTCTTACTTGTCCTTGAGTAAAGGCCACTAGTCCAACTAGTAACAAAATAAGCCATACAATTTTCATCTTGAAAATATTTTACCACGCGGTCGTTTGAAGTGGGGCATTAAACATGCACTAAGTCGGTTTTCATTGGACACCCATCCTTAAATAGGCGATTATTAGAAAAAATTGCATCCAAACAGATCAGATGCAATCATTTAAACAAATAGTATTAATTGTCTAGTGTCTTTTGTCTTATTATCAAGCAAATTTTTGAACACCTGTTAAAATAGTAAAACAAATATTGCTGGTATACCGACAGCTTTTGATTTCATAATAATTGTGTGCTATCGGGAGTTTTTCTTTTAACCTTTTGAGTCCACGTTCCAATTCAGACAACGACACCAGGGCTGAGATCAAACAAAGAATAACTCTTGTCAATCGCTGCTTCTTTGGGCTAAGAAGGTAATTGACTAGCAAAGCGAACAACGAAAGTGACCCTTTATAATACCTCAATAACCCCAGTCCTGTTCAATGGCGCAGAGGCATGGACTTTATCAAAAATGGATGAGGGTGGTCTTGGCTGCTTCGAGAGGAAAATTCTTCGAGAGATTTTCGGTCCCGTCTGCATGGACGGTAAGTGGATGAGGAGATACAACGACGACCTGTACAGCGACATCGACTTAGCCAGAAGAGTGAAGGTCCAACGACTGAGGTAACTGGGTCATGTAGAGGGGATGGACACCAATGCTCCGGTCCGAAAAATCTTCGAATCCGACCCCGAGGGACAGCGCAGTAGAGGAAGACCGCGACTCAGGTGACGCACGCAAGTTGAAGGGGACCTCAACCAACTTAGCATGTGAAATGGAGGCAGCTAGCTAAAGATCGAGCTGGCTGGAGACGCTTGCTGGTTGAGGCCCAGGTTCACCCCGGACTGTAGCGCCACCTTAATTAAGTAAGTAAGTAGGTCCTTTTTTGAGGGTGAGAAGAAGAACATCAGTATTATATCTTTTTTCATAAGTGTTGACTAGGTAAGACCAAAGACCGATTGAGAACTTGGGTTCAAATAGATCAAAATCAAATAAAATCCGTCAAAGGATGTACATATGTACGACTTCATATGATTTGAGCTAAGTCATGGAGGAATGATGATTCAGTTGCTTGCTTAATTATATCATAGAAAAGCCTATATGGAGGCGTGATAAACATTTAAGATTTTTAGGAATATTTGGTTCGATAGTTGACGAGTTGATGCCATATCTCACTGAAACAATACCGATCATACCATCTGACTATACAAGACCTACTTTAACTTCTAAATTATTTGTCCAAATTTCGGATTAAAGAACAACGTCATCTTTACATTCTATAATATCACAATTGATCTACATGTGCAGATGTGTTTCTATGACGCAAACCTTACCTTATTCAACATAAATGTTTCCTTAGCTGTTAGATGTAAATCAAATTGTTATAACAAATATTACTTAATTGTTGGCTACAAAAGCGGACTTATAAATCCTTTATACGAGTACATACATATTTGAATATGCCCGTATGGTATTGGAAAGTTATCAAGTCAAAGTTTTTAGTTGCAAATAATATATTTTAATCGCATTTAATTGTTGCCCATTTAAAAACAAATAAATTTTCTCAATCATATTCAAAAGAAAACTGGACCGTTTCTCAAGGTTTAACCTGACCTGAATCGATTACGATTTGCTTGGCTTAAAGGAACACTTGACCATTTCTTTCCAGCTTTCGTTGTTGATGTTGGTGGAGTTCTTGTTGTAGATCTTGTTGTAGCTTTTGTTGTAGTTCTTGATTTTGTTGTTGGGCGTAAAGGCTTACTTGTCCACTTTGGTCCAGCTTTGGTTGTTGATGTTGGTTTAGTTGTTGTTTTAGTTGTTGTTTTAGATTTTGATGGAGTTGTTGATTTAGTTGTTGATTTGGTTGTTGCTTTAGTTGTTGTTTTAGTCGTTGATTTAGTTGTTGATTTAGTTGTTGATTTAGTTGTTGATGGAGTTGTTGATTTAGTTGTTGATTTGGTTGTTGGGCGTAAAGGCTTACTTGTCCACTTTGGTCCAGCTTTGGTTGTTGATGTAGGTTTAGTTGTTGTTTTAGTTGTTGTTTTAGATTTTGATGGAGTTGTTGATTTAGTTGTTGATGGAGTTGTTGATTTTGTTGTTGATTTGGTTGTTGATTTAGTTGTTGGTTTAGTTGTTGATTTAGTCGTTGATTTAGTTGCTGATGCAGTTGTTGATTTAGTTGTTGATTTAGTTGTTGATGCAGTTGTAGATGGAGTTGTTGATGCAGTTGATGATCCTGTTGTTGATTTAGTTGTCGATGCAGTTGTAGAATCAGTTGCTGATGCAGTTGTGGAATCAGTTTTCGATGCAGTTGTAGAATCAGTTGCTGATGCAGATGTAGAATCAGTTGCTGATGCAGTTGTTGAATCAGTTTCTGATGCAGCTGAAGAATCAGTTGCTGATGCAGTTGTAGAATCAGTTGACGATGCAGTTGTAGAATCAGTTGCTGATGCAGTTGTGGAATCAGTTGCTGATGCAGTTGTTGAATCAGTTTCTGATGCAGTTGTAGAATCAGTTGCTGATGCAGTTGTAGAATCAGTTGCTGACGCAGTTGTAGAATCAGTTGCTGATGCAGTTGTAGAATCAGTTGCTGATGCAGTTGTTGATTCAGTTGAAGATTCCGTTGTCGATGCAGTTGTAGAATCAGTTGCTGATGTAGTTGTAGAATCAGTTTCTGATGCAGTTGTAGAATCAGTTGCTGATGCAGTTGTAGAATCAGTTGCTGATGCAGTTGTAGAATCAGTTGCTGATGCAGTTGTAGAATCAGTTGCTGATGCAGTTGTAGAATCAGTTGCTGATGCGGTTGTAGAATCAGTTGCTGATGCAGTTGTAGAATCAGTTGCTGATGCAGTGGTAGAATCAGTTGCTGATGCAGTTGTAGAATCAGTTGCTGATGCAGTTGTGGAATCAGTTGATGATGCAGTTGTAGAATCAGTTGCTGATGCAGTTGTGGAATCAGTTGCTGATGCAGTTGTGGAATCAGTTGCTGATGCAGTTGTGGAATCAGTTGCTGATGCAGTTGTGGAATCAGTTGACGATGCAGTTGTAGAATCAGTTGCTGATGCAGTTGTGGAATCAGTTGTTGATGCAGTTGTAGAATCAGTTGCTGATGCAGTTGTAGAATCAGTTGCTGATGCAGTTGTTGATTCAGTTGTAGAATCAGTTGCTGATGCAGTTGTAGAATCAGTTGTTGATGCAGTTGTGGAATCAGTTGATGATGCAGTTGTAGAATCAGTTGCTGATGCAGTTGTGGAATCAGTTGCTGATGCAGTTGTGGAATCAGTTGCTGATGCAGTTGTGGAATCAGTTGCTGATGCAGTTGTGGAATCAGTTGACGATGCAGTTGTAGAATCAGTTGCTGATGCAGTTGTGGAATCAGTTGTTGATGCAGTTGTAGAATCAGTTGCTGATGCAGTTGTAGAATCAGTTGCTGATGCAGTTGTTGATTCAGTTGTAGAATCAGTTGCTGATGCAGTTGTAGAATCAGTTGTTGATGCAGTTGTAGAATCAGTTGTTGATGCAGTTGTAGAATCAGTTGCTGATGCAGTTGTAGAATCAGTTGCTGATGCAGTTGTAGAATCAGTTGTCGATGCAGTTGTTGATTCAGTTGTTGTTGATTCTGTAGATTCCTGAATGAAACATTAAGTAAAAATTTATAAAAAAGATGTTCTCATATAATGTATGTATGTCATGTCTTACTTGTCCTTGAGTTAAGGCCACCAGACCAGCTAATAACAAAAGAAACCACACAATTTTCATCTTGACGAAATTTCACTACTCGGTTGTTTTAAGGAAGGGCAATAGACATGCACTATGTTTTTTTCCTTTGGATACCCATCCTTATATAGTCTATTGTGAGAAATAAAAATTTCATCCCAACAGACTCATGAAAACAAATAGAAATATTGATTGTCCGGTGTCAAGTACATTTTTGAACATCTGTTCAAATGGTAAAACCAATATTCCGACAACTGCCCTTTCGGTTGCATAATTGAAGTTGTGCTTTCGGTTTTTTTTAACCTACATACTTACATAAGTACATTTGTAAAGAAAATTAATTCTTTTTTTTTTTAAGTAAGAGAGGAGAACATCTGAACTTTGTCCACATTTATTATCCAATGCCAGATGGTGTGAGGCTAGATGGATGACTGCTTACAAAACCGTGTTCATTTAGAATAGATCGAAAGTAAAACAATATCAGGTGGTGGGGATGGTGTAGTGGGTAGTGCGTTCGCTTGTGACCCGAGCTGTGCAGGTTCGAGCCCGGTCGGGGAGCAATAACAACCACAGAAAATAAAAGGTAAAACGCACAAAATCTGAATTTTTCAAACCATTACACCAATAAGGGGTTTCTGCCTGGGAGTAAATGGACCGAAACGAGTTTGAGTGCTCCTCGGATTTGGAAATTTCCTTAAAAAAAAAAAATATGCTAAATGATTTCATAAACGACTTTAAGCAACAGTTTGTGCGGTATTTTTTCATTAAATCACCTTTCCATTAATTCGTATTCAAAAGCAGTCATTATAGGTAGTTAGTCATCAGATATTGATGATTAAGGTGTTTGCATAATCAATTACCTTATAGAATAGTCCATGTGGTTCTAATTTTATTGCGTCATCTTTTTTTAGTGTTGAAAGTGTTGTCAAACAGACTTCGTTTCTAAAAAAACAACAATCTGTTAGTTCAAATACATATCTCAATTAAAAAGCCCCTCAATCTATATACATATAAGACGTGGTCATTGTTGATGTAACCTCATGACAATATCTAGTTTCACACCACTAGAGGTTGCGAACACTTTTAACTTGGTTACAAAAACGAGGTCATGGAGGAACCTCGCGATCATGCTAGCGGACAAAGGGAGTCGGCACATATTCGTCGGACTTATGATCAGCTTGTTAGAATGGAAGTTGAGTGAGCAATCTCCAGTACGCAAGTACGTAAGTAGAGGTTAAATACATTTTCAGATTGTTAAAACCTTAAGTCTTTTTGAGCTTATACATGTACTTGTTGGGGAAAAGTAGAAATTAGACAAAAAGGTGAGCCATTTCAACCGAAAGTCTCAAATATGAGTCATTTCACTTATATATGTATGCACGTTAAGTTCCACGTCTAAATAATTTCAACGAATCGACCATTTCTAATCTAAATCCACAAAAAATTAAGCTCAAACATAAATATTTTCACACAGCACTTGCTCCAATAATCTAGAAACAATTTTGGAGACACATCTACTGTTTCATCCTATATGTACAAACAAAGGCGCGTAGCACTCTTCCTTAGTCATATTCGGCTTCAAAAGAGGCAAATAAAGTGTCAAAAGCTCAAACAAAAACCTTTTATCGTCGTCTTTCAGAATTGGAAACTGAAGCCAATTTGATCAAATATTTGCGAGACTCGCTACGCTACGCCCCCTTGCCGGCGGTGGTCATTCGTCCAGCTATAATTTTTTTTCTTGATTTTATTTATTTTTCTGGTAAATCCAGTTTTCTTCACCAAATGACATACGAGGCCACACTTCCGGTGTACATTTAACCAATGTCCATCCATCCGTCCATTCGTCCATCCGTCTGACCACCGATTGCAATTTCCAGTTTCAATTTCACAACCTCAGCACCAGCGAATGCATGTACATATCTTACGAACACGATAACCTTTGTACGAGTTGCAAGGGTTGCATCATAAGCGCACCGTAAGTGGGGTGATTAATGGGGAAAAATTAATTAAGAACGTAATTGCGAATATTAAATTAAAATTCAGTCAGTCAATGGGAAGACAGAGGGGAATTGTGTGCTGGAAGTCTCCTTCCTTCATACAAGTCCATGAAAATCGACAAATTAACTGTGTGAAACCATGGGAACATGTTTGGTTTCGGTGTTGATTCTGTTTGCATTGTCATTCCGGATGAATCTACGAAATGTAGCGTGCACATTGTTTTACCAGCCAAGTCGAGGAGAAACTTCTAATTAATTTCTGAACCCTTTAGGTTGGTTCCAATAACACCATTCCAATGGAAGACTCTTTTACAAGATGCAAGTGAATTTGCAAAGTTTTCCATCACTGAAAGTACGACATGGAGTAGTAGAACAATGGTGGGCGGAAGTATAGCCAGCGATGGTAAATTGGGCCGATGTAGCCTGACTATGTATGTCAACAGGAGATTCCTCTGCAGAAGTTCTAGTGTGGTATGGCGATGGCGATGGCGAATATAGCTCCTCCATGGTTGTGCTATGAAATTATTACGTTTTACAGAAGAATGAAATTTCAAGGGTGGTGCAAACGGATTTAAGCTTTTAGAAATTCATTAAATGGGTTCTAGGTGGATTGTGTTTTCGTTCGTTTTTTGTCCTATTTGGGGGGTTTTTCTCCTTCGTTCTCTTGTTTGTGGTTTCGGCTTTCATGCGCAAAACCAAATTGGGGCATGTCGAAAAATGGAAAATGTAGATGAATGGTCGGTCGTGTTGCGGTTCTTAAGAAGTTTTATTGTATTTTTGGACAGAATTGGGATAATTTTTTTTTAGAGAGAATTCAAGTTGAAGTAAATGAAGGATGCAGGGCCTTGCAATTAGAAACTTTTGCACTTTTGTAATAGTGGGTGATGGAAAATAAAACGACTTGGAAATTGACAAAATGCTAAGGAATAATGGGAGAAGTCTAGAGCTTAAATTATATTTATCTCAACTTCAAAACATAACTTTTTAACCGATATTTCATAAATCTTTCTGTATTATATAATTCCAGCTCACCACCTCGTTCAAGGAAGGACTAACCTTTCTATAAAGCTATACTCATAACAGTTGTATAGGGTTAAGGTCGGGAGATTGTGGTGGCGATACTACGTTTTTCAAAAAGTCTTCTCTTCAAGGAAATATATACACACCGTAGAATTATTTCTCGGATCGTTGATTTGTTGCATAATGAATCCATTTCCAATTATTCTTGTGCCAGACGGCATAGAATCTCCTCGTACTTCTCGTTCTTCATGATTGCATCAATGCAAACAAAATCTCCTACGCCAGAGGTGGATGCAGAGGAACATCCACAGACCATAACACATCCGCCACCATTCATTGTTGGTACTATTCAGTCCGGCAGCATCTTTTATTTAGCGGCACCATTATTTGTACCAAATAGCTTTTAAGAATATTTTGAGGTCGAAGCAATGGTTTTCGAACAGCTTTGCGTCCGTTGTGTACCACTCCGAAACCTTACCTATGGCTATGGTCAAGATGTTGTGAGTTGCAAAATTTTCGAAATGTTAAATCTTAACCTCAACTTGTGACCTTCCCGTTTTTTAAATGTCCTTCAAATAGGAATCCAGAATAAAGCAAAAGCGCATAGTTACTTGTGATAAATTTTATGTGATGTAATAAAATTTCAACAAACTGTAGGTTTCGCCCTTTCAAAGGTATTCATGCTATAATGGGACAACGAACTTTATGAACATTTTGATGTATAGCTACGCTATATCTTAACATTGACCATCGTTATACATTCAACAATTTATTATCTTCTAACCTTTTGGACTATAAATCGTTGTTCAATTCATAGCACGACCGCAACTTTTGTGCAAAAATGCGTATATGTTTCTAGTTTCCTATTGTTGGTAAATATCCGTAAATATTTGATATACGCACACATGTATACATGAGAACCTATGCCTGTGAACAATAAAAACCAATTTATTCCACAAAAAAAAAAAGGATTTGTTCGACGGTCAATGAATACACGGTACAAGGTCAAGTTTGCAGTCAAATTTCGTGCCTCGAATAATATAAGAAGTTTCCCATTTTCATAGTGATATCGTCGAACTGAGGGATAATGTGATTTATATGTGTGATACAAGTATAAGAATGAAGGTTATAAGTTCCCAAAGAATACAACTCAAACAGTCGATACACGTGATAAGTGATAGCTTAGGGTGCACTTTTTACTATGGTTTCTTCTTGCTAATGTGTAGTAAAAGACTTTTGGACTACATCCACATCTCATTACAGCTAGAGTTGGGGATTAAATCTCTTTACTCACCGAGACCTAATATACAACGAATTTTGTTCTCGAAGGAGTTCGACATCTGCTCTGTTTTTTTACTTATCAGCGCTATACAACACTTCTAGTAAGACCGCCGTTCTGTAGAGCAGGAATTTTGTCCTTTCGTCAAATTTCAACGATAATGCGAAGTTTTAGTTAATAACAGTGACGCTCTACCCTATGACGTGGACTGATGCTAATAAGTTTGTTGACAACATATGCATACTCGAACTTTGTTTTTTCAGATAAGCAGTTTCTGAACTGTGGCGCTTCTTATAATTTTGAGCTTGTGCGACACAACTGGATCAGTTTTTTTCGGGATCCTGAATTCAGCCATCGTCGTATAGAGCTTCAAGTCTATGAATGCTACAGAAAGGCTTGAAATTTTTACACAATACATTGGATAGAATCTTGTATGCGACATTGTTTTTTGGAAGATGAGGCACAGAGAGCCAATGGTTCAGTTAGCAATACTTGGTTGATGAGTTGGTACATGTACCCTATAAAGACATTACCTCCGTTTGTGAAAAGCTCCGCCTCACTTTAACTACTCCAACCTCTTTTAAACAGTGAGGGGTTGCTGCTCCTCCATTGAATGGATTTGGACTCAGTTTCTTTCTAGCTGCCAGTTGCTTGGGTTTTTTTTTATACAAATTTCGCAATTTCCTTTAGCTGGGATACCGCGTACGCTCTTTCTTTTCCATGCGGAGTTATCTTTTTCTTCACTTTTCTGGCTCGATACTCTTCTATCGCTGAACATGAGTGCGTTCATCGCAACACAAGCTGTTTGTCGATGACGTTAGCTCAAAGTGGTTTCGAGCACCTCCTTAATAATGCGGCAATATTGCAATATGTTCGTATGTAGGTCTTCTTGAAACAAGATGACAAACATATTGTATCAACGCAAGTAGAAGAAGGCTGTCAACAAATTGTTCATTAAAGCGTGTGTGTATCCAAAGTTTGACAAAGTTGAATTAGTCGATAAAATGTAGCATTTCACTATAAAATCATACCTACGCCAATTTTAAGAAAGTACATTTTTATGAACAGCTGCAGACTTTTCGGTTGAATGCTTCCAATGCCTACATACATACATATGTTCATTTTGCCTTGTACTTAAACAATTTTCAATGTCAAGTTTCTCCTGTGCACTCATCAGCATCTCATCGATCATTTATATCGGCTACAAATTGAAAACACGTTCTTACTTTCTTTCGACGCAAATAAAACGAATTCAATGATTTTTTGCACGATCACTTAACGACAGTTAGACAGGCAATTCATTTCTAATCAATTGCTGTTCTTGGAACATAATTTAGACATTCATTCGTTATTCCGTTCTCACTCTACTAGAACCGCAATTGATACAATTAAAGTTGGGGGCATTGAACATGACACCTAAAAAAAAAAAATTTAATTTTGATTGCGTTTTAATATCCATGAGAATATTTCGATCGTGAACCGAGGAAACAACGAGTGTTTCGTTATTTGTATTTTTGAAGCCATATAACTTGTCTTAAGCATACACGTGTGGGTGTTTTCCATGAAGATTTCGGTTAATTTGAGCCAAAATTATGTTAAATTACCAAATTTGTCAGTGAAACTTTCGCGCATGTGTGTATTTCTCGTGCTGTTATTGGTCTTGAAATGAAAGTTTTTTGCTAATTTTTTAGTTTTTTCACACCGAGAAATGCCTCGCCAAAAATGTGCCAAAACTAGCAAGACCTTAAACGCAGCATAGCTATCACGCAGATACTCCATCACCGTCGCAATATTGAAGTATTGCATAAATTAAACTCCGCTTGGAAGACACACGCATAAATAGGGGGAAATTTAGTCTGATCTTGTCGCTTTCCACTAAGACTCCAGCACCTGAGCTATCACTGGTTTTGGAGCGATCTGTGAAAATGCGACTACGTTCCAACGTAGAGTCTTACGAATATCTACCAACCAGTCCTGAAAAAGTCGACCGTAAATCTATATAGTAGTTGTAATTCCGGAACCATTGCATCAGATGGCATATCCATAAGATTTGAGTCAAAGGATATTCCTCGCGCAAGGTCATCAAAAGTGCATTGTGTAATTGGTTACATTTAGAGCCATTAGGCGTGCTGGGGAAAGCCCCAATTCAGCCGAGACAATCGTTTTTCGAAGTCTAGCCAAAAAAGCAGCGGAGAAGTTCTACGTTTCATGATGGTTCATACACATCGAGCGAATGGACAATAATCTTTAAGGGAGTCTTTGAGTTTCGAGACGATAAAGACAGACCATTCGTTTTAAAGATCAACCAGATTCGAATGAAAGCCCATTACAGCAAATAATGTTCACTAGGGAGTGAAACTTATCCTAATTATTTATTTCACAATATACCATCCATACCTACATATGTAAAGATATATAGTTTTTCTAATGATTTTTAGAAAATTCCACTGTCATTCAACTCGTATATCATTAAATTAATGAGAAACAACATCTTACCCATCTTATCAACATCGTTGAACTTTTCCCTCTTTCCATCGACTACCTTCTCGGTTACGTCCCATTGACCGATCAGAACACGTTCTCACTTTTCGTAGCACATTTTCGCATCAACATTTAAATGTCGCACACAAATTTCGCTTTCATTTATCCATTTCACTTGAAATGTCCCATGTTACATCTTCCTCGTTATGGTGATATCATATCCACGAGAACGTACACTTACCTAATTGAACGACGACGCACTGTGAAGGAACGGCAACGACCGACGACGACATTCATTTAGAATAAAAAATGACAGCGCCACTCTAACTAAAAGCCGTTGGTTCAATTTCTTGCTGATGTCATTTGCAAAAATTGTGAACCGAGAGGAGAGGGTCTGTAGTTATAATGTCTGACGGAAGCACAAAATCCAGAAATCACGCTTCTCACGCTCGCCTGAGTTCGTTACTTTTTTCCACATCAACAGTTTGCCACTATCGTCATAATGTTCTTTTTTTATGCGAATATCTACCTGTATTGCTGATTTTAATCCGCAGAATAAAAAAAAAATTGCGTTTTTCGCAGTTACCATCATGCATAAGCCAATGAAACACGCTTGCAGTATCTATGCACCTGTACCGGCATTGCATTTATTCTCGTGCTTAATTGTTGCATAAACTTTGTGTAAGTTTTTGTTCGATTCTCTCGGCTTGTTTTTTAAAATTATTTATCTTATTTGTAGTTTCGCTTGAAATGCTATGGATCATGTGTTATTGTGCTAATGTAACTCTTCCCGCTCAACCTCACCGATGGACGTTCTCTACTCTTGTAATGTAAATTATAATTAATCAACCTTAATGACTTCAATTCAGAGGGCATTAGCTATGGGTTTCATTGGCAAACACAACAACCAGCCGATAGCGATATAGTTATTGTGCACAACGCTCTTAGGTCAGAGAGTCAATAGAATTTACATAGAGATACATTTATACATGAGGTTAGGTGTCTCTTTCACTTTTGCCGTCGACGTATGCCATAAGTTTGTGCGTTATTATGGCGCTGTATCTGTGCGTACAATTTGTTTACACACTTTGGATTGTGTAATTGATGACTGGGCGGATAGACTGTGATAAAAAAAAGTGCGAAGACAGATGAAATGTTGTTGGGATGCCACAGGGTTGGCCTTATGGGTGTAAACTGTTTATTCAGAAGGAAAAAGGTGATGAAAATTATGTGCATCATTAAGACCTAATGGCATTAGTTAATAACTTTACGGATTGGAATACATTTGTTTGGACACTTCTTTTTAAGCTAAATTGAGGTTATTTTCGCAATTTCGAATGGCAACGTCATAAGTGATATATGAGTTGAAACTGTTGGAAAACAAGTTATAACTACAAATCTATTGATTGCATTCGAATATTCATAGAATGAGTGATGAGAGTTTAACTAAAACAGTCATCAACCAAATTAAATCGTACGTCAATACATTATTAATGACAAAAGTCGCATCCCACACCTTTGATGACATTCTTAAGTGAAGTGGAACTTAATTTTAATAATCAGACAGATATCCGTAAATGGAGAAGTTTAGGGGTGGAAAACCACTTTGTTAGATTAAATCGAGCATTTTGAGAAGCAAGCTTAAACTGTGTTTACCTGCTATGGTGTATGTTAATAGTGTGGTCTGGCGCCAGATATATTTGTAATGTGACATAATCATATAACATCTTATTTTGGAACATTATGTGTGCTTGTGTATCCATCAGCTATTTATGAAAGTGACTTTATATATATTTTGTTGTTGTGGGCTATTTGGAGTGGCTGTGCTGTGAGTTATATTTCCATTTGGTCATGCTCGACCGAGGCTCTTAATGTGATTTTCCCTCTCGATTTATCCTCCCAGATTAAGAGAACCAGAGCCCTGGTCTGCTAAACTCTATGGTCACAGGAATATTCTGCAATACGAGTACAATGCGTTGGTGTCGATCGAGGCTCTTAATGTAATCCTCCCCTTTGATCTACCCACTCGAACTGAGAGAACCAGTGTGCTTGTCTATGGGCACAGCAACATTCTGTATTCCCTTCCCTATCAAGGGGTTTGGTAGTAACCGCGATTGACTACACGCCACCCAAGCTTCACAACGACTGGGGAACGAATGGAAGCATGAAGAAGTGATGAAATATTTATATGTAATCTTCTCAGAGGCACTAAGTAGGAATATCTAAATTCCATGGATTTCTCGATTAATCTAGCGTTGGAGAGACGTGCCGGACCATGAGACACAAGACTTAACTCAAGCCAAACATCTGTTGCTTCAACTTTAAGCAATATTTGTTGTGGTGAATTGAATGTTAAGGCGAACGCACCCGGTGGAGCAAGAACAGATCTCCAGTCAAGCCACTATCAGCTCCATAGATTCGGCAATCTCGTCCTCTAATTTGTTAGCATAGTGTTAGAAGACACTAACCCAGTTAGGCTATCAGTTCAAGGCACAGTAAAAATATGGTATAATGAACCACGATTTCCATGGCAGCTTTCTTGTCACATTGATTTCGATTCCATGTTTAAGCGAAACAATGTCCCCTTGTTGTTCAATTGCTCCTCCATATCTATGAGAACACAGCTTTTAATTTCGCAATTCTCCTGGAAGCATTTAATACAGTTCTTCAATTGATATCTCCAACATACCGAAAATTCTGTAATCTCTCGACCTTTTTCTTAGCAATGCAATGCTTACTTGTGGGGTTGAGAATATTTTGATTTAGTTTGCTTGCATGTGAGAAATGAATTAAATCAATTTGGAGGCATTTAATTATCCAACTGTTTTTATGCTCCGAGAAAGAGGTACAATTTGTCCTCAGATTTATTAAACACAAGAAAGCCATAGTATCAAAAACCCGCTTTATTTGTGCTGTAATCATAGTGTTGACATAAAACACTAGATGGATAATGTAATTTATTTCTCAAATTACATTGCCTTAATGATAAAGCCACCCAACACCAATTAATAATTTTAAAGATAAGCAATCGATAAATCAGTTTGAGCATTTAATCACTCAGCTGAACAACCCCAGAAATACATACAAATGATCGCCAATTAAACATGTCAGTACATTTCAAGGGGAACACAATGTCTATAGTTCTGGAATAGTTCAGCACAGAGAAATAAAAATGTTTACGCGAAGGAACGAAGCCAAAAATAATCTATCGAAAGATGTTTGACAAATGATGCAAATCGAACATTCTACTTCATTTGTCGTAACCTGTCAAACTGTGTTGGTAAAAACCAACGAAAGTTTGATTGAGTGTAGAACATAAGTTATTACTCCATTAACTGATGAACTCTATGACACCCGTATAGAAGACGATGATTTATAACCAGGTTATCGTGGCAAAAGATATCAGAGAGTGTGTCATAATTTTCTAAAATACACTTAAAACAACACACACATCCTTAACGACCTTGTCAGGGTGGCACATCAGACCAAAGAACAAAAAAAAAAAACAAACAAATTGATACTCTTGAAAGTTATTACCCCTTTTACAGCTGCTTAATTGAATTAATCCAACACCAGTTTGCCCAAAAAGCTTAGTGCCAGTTTTATCGTTCTCACATGTCATACGCCGTAAGCCCGAAACATAAATTCAAAGGTCACATGCCAGCGTACACAACACATCTACAGCCTCTCAGCATAAACATTAATTGTACGGATACAATCCATAAATAATTCGACGAAATTAATCTCCACCACTGTCTGGTCCGTAGTTTGTATAGTGTGTATCTTCTTCGGCATGTTTTTACGTTTGGCCCTAATTTCTGAAGAATATTCTTCAAATTGAAATCTAATCTTACTAATTCACCACCGCGCATTGTCAATACATACTATAGATACTCACCGTGGTTGGGTGGCATGCAATAAATAATCGCATTAGCTGCTCCAAAAGAAATAGAATCCATTTCGAATCGGAGGAGAGAGAGAAAAAAAAAAACATACATATGTATTCCTCCGACGTAGTTCGAAATTAAGTTGCAGTAAAAAACAAGAAAAAATAGAAATTTAGGGCAAACACCAACACCGTTCCCATAAACAAATTGACGGATGTGGCAGCGAAGATGTGCCGCCCTTCCTTTAGCGCCCACTATCGGGACGGGATGCGAAGAAAGCTTCAAATTAAAATTTTCTCCACGTTACGTCGGCGTCGGCACTAAAATATTTATTATTGTTTTCGCTTTTTTTTTTGTTTTGTTTAGTGAAAACATTTAGTATACGAACAATCAGTTGGTTGTTTTCCGGATTCACCACCGCCAGCAGAAATGCCAGATGCCAAAATGACCATAATTTGTGTGTCAGCAGCGTTCCTAAACGCAAAATACGCAACGCAACTAGTTTGCCATTGAACTTTGCGTCGTCGGTATCTAGAAGCTGGTGCTGAATCCAAATGAGTGTGTAAATATAAAATGGGGATTTAGCAAAACAATAAAAAACAGAATGCCAAAAACAAGGCAACAACTATTGTGTACAGTACTTGTACACATCTAAATATGTATGTGAATGTGTTTGGTAGTGAAAATCGATCGTGATCTCATTAGTGGGATGGTTCAACAATTGCGACTGACAAGTCGCTCGATTGAGTCGAATGGAGTTTCTGGCATTCAAACATTTGTTTCGGGTAAATAATTCAGATTGTCAAGCGTTTATCTGGGTGACGACACCGCAAACATATGTACACATAGGCTATGCGTTCAATGTTGATTTAAGATATTGCTGGTGCTGCAATTAGAAAACCATATCGGATGTGTGTAGTTGGGCTGGTGGAGAATCAATTAAGGATTTGGCGAATTGAAATTAGGTATCAGGGAATGATTTGCAATGATAACAACGAATATACTTGTGCTGTCAATTGTGGACTGTTAATGGAATACTGCCTGACAATCATGCATTATTCAGTGAAATGTGAAGGTTAAATGCATTTTGTTCAGGGCGGATGCATTTAGACAGACAGTTTGAGATATGCATAATTTATTTTAATTTACAAGTGTGGAGAAGGTATTTTGATTTCTGGTGGGCATTGGGCAGTGGAAAAATTTTCCGAAAAGTTCACTTCATTTGTACAGTGGATTGTCTTACTATTGCTCATTCGAAGCTTTTATGGAAGTTGCTGGATTGTTTCAATTGATTTGAGGCGTGTTTTAGACCGAAAATAGAACAAAAAACAAAAACGGGATGGCAGCTCATGGAGGGTCAAAGCATAGACTGCAACAATTTGTGTTGTGTGTTTTACATTTTTCGCATGAATAAATGGGACATATAGCCGAATCCGGAAGGCGGATTGAAAAGCTTCTAATAAAAATTATAATCTCAGAGATTTGTCGCCTAAAGTTGGTGTCGTGAAAACATGTTCTTTTGCTGTTGCTGGAAGTTGTAGGTACTTGTGCGAGTGATGTACCTTAATGATTCATAATGTTGTTTTTATTCATTATTTATTTGCATTCAGTTCGATACGATTTTCGATAAGTACAATTAGAATGGAAACTAAATCAATATTATCTTCTCGGTCCACCCTTCCTCTTTCCTCCCCCTAGCTTTAAAAATAAACACTCTTTAGCTTTATCCGTCTTGAACTCCTAATCTCGGGTGTCGATAGATATATACATACATATTTCGCGCGACAGCTCATAAAGAGCCAGTGTCTAGCTTCTCACAACCATTCATGTTGTGTGTGTTATATTTCTCGCATGAATGGAATGGAAGTTTTATTGCCGACTCCAAACGGTAGTTTGAGAAGCTTTTTTATCACAGAAGAAGAAACGTCTTGCAGATTTGTCATGCCGGCGAAGAGGTGGTAGTTTTGAGACTCGAACCTGTTTTCTCTCGCTCAGTGGCCCAACGCACTTATCACTAAGCCACAGGGTGAGTTCTTTGGTTTACTCGGAGATCTTGAGGTTAAACTGAGCCTTCCTATTTGCACCCATCTATTTTAAACAGAAAGTGGGATTTATTAGGACCTTATTCAGTAAGCATTCACAGATAAACCTTTTTATTTCACTTCTTTTGTAATGTGAGGTAACATTTTGTGATGTAGGTGATGTCTTCATGCAAAACTTGGTTCAATCAGTGGTATGTTGTATGGGTTTGTTATCACTTATAAATAGTTTGGTTCAAAAATGTTAAGACTTTATTTAGACTATTGCATCATATCAAAGCTAAGTCTGACCAGAATTGTTGTTTGTTGTAAAATTGAAAATTAAGTACTGAATGTTAGTGGCACTTTTTTTTTTAAAGATTGCACATACTTGTTTTCTTTTCCTTAAAAAATAAAAAACTTCAAGTCTGGACTGACTTTAATTTAATTATACTGTCAGTTTTATAAACATGTTCCAGTACCCTTTTTGGTTGTTCTAAATATCTATTGCAACGAAAAAGTTCAAAAACTCTTCCAAGGACGTCACAGTTCTTTTGAATTATTGCACAGATAAAGTTTTGCAACGATGTACACTCGTATGTTTTAACTTTGATGTACCTACATACTTTCAGAAAGTTACCAATTTATAAAAAAAAAAAAACTAGTTGATGTAAGAAAAAAAATGTTGTCACAGAAAAAGGGTGGCATAAGATTAATATTATCTACATCAAAAAGATTCAAATTGATGTTCCTTTTATGAGAACTTCGCTCTTTAATGGCATACCTTTGAGACATTTTATAGACATTTTTTGATTTGCTTATAAAAGTTTAAACTTTTTAATTCCAAACATGTGTCACTTATTCCACAGATCAAGTTCTTTAGTGTGTTTTTATATTGGAATGTCGGGACAGACAACTTTTCCAATTAAATGAAAATGGATGTTACTTCTACATTTAATTTCATAAAACAAAGTCATAGTTTCCGATTAGTCAAGGTAAAGATTGCTCTTGTTTTCTTTGCATGAAGCATGGAATTTTCACCCAGCACTATCCTAAAACCATATTACTTTGTCTAATACCCCATGGCACTTCCTTCCTGTCAAGCAACAATGTTCGCCGCATTCAAACGGAAGTAACTAAGTCATGGATTACAGAACAAATCCCATGATTTATTTTTAGTGTAAACCTAACCATTCGAAATTACTTTATTTCGTTTGTACAAGTATATCGCTTTCCATATTTTTATGTGAGGAAAATCAAGTCGTGGCGGTGTTAGGGAAAAATATCAAAATCCATCAACACTTTCTGAAAATATGTCATTCGATATTTTATCCACCTTCAAATAGAATTCTAAATTTAAAACGTTGTGACGCTCCCAAGGGCACCACTCAAAAGAAATGTTCGACAAACGATGACAACAACATCGATCGTCATCCCTGTTGTTCAGTCAAACTGCCCATATGCCCATATGAGCTTCTTCTACAAAAGCGTATACACTTCACTTGAAAATCATAAAAAATAAAACGACCGAGGCATCACAACACAATATGTAGGCCAATGTAGGCCATTCCAGAGCATAAAACAAATTCCTCTCAAAGATTTTCCGCGCGCGCACACACGCCCTTCAGGAGCTAAACACAATAAACACGACATTCTCTTCCCTTTTTGGAGAGAATACGGAACTCCCCGTAGCTTCTGATGGATCCCATACCACCTTAACGGCAGTGGTGGAAAAAGAAAACTTTACTACGTGTGAAAATCGTGAGCTTCCTGCTAATGGAAGATTTCTGGTACTTGCTTTGGATAGTTCCGTTTGGGCTAGAATTGCTAATGAATCGCGTCACGATTATGTGGAGAGCATAAGGCTTTAGAATTGAAATCAAGGCGATATAAGTACGAGAGATTCTCAACTTTTGCAATTAAAATTTATGAATTATTTTCCAGGAAGTTGCGTTAAAAAAAAATATCCATCTCCATTCCAAAGAATAGAATTGCTTGATTGTACGAGTAGGTTAGGTATCTCCCACTCATTTTACGTGGAACAATCATGTGAAATGTGAGCAGATAGGCAATCTAAAATTCTATAAAAATTAATATAGACCAACGTTGCTGATGTTGTTGTTGTTGTTGTTTAAGCTTTGTCCGCTTTGGTTGTGTGGTTTATCAGTTTGGTTTCGTGGGGAGATACACTAATTGCATGTAATTACCGCCATTGTGTAACAATTTCGCATAGTGAAGTGGAAATATTGAATTATGCGATTGAAGATGCGATATTTTAATGGCTTGGCCACATGAAAACATCTGATGGGATATTTAAGACACTCCAACAGCAATATTTTGAATTGTAATACTTGAGGTAGATGTGAAGCAAATGGCACAAATGGAAAAATGAAACCACGTTGTATGTGTTTAATAGTTGAAGCGAAATATGCAAATCAAATCGACCGACGATGTTTGGTATTACTTTCTTGGGTCGAAATGTAGATAGCTCATTGGTGGTCCAAGGCAGATTGATGCGGTTAACGGGTTTGGAACTATCAAGAATTAAAACTCGAGTATCCTGAGTTTGCGGTAACGATTCCCTCACAACCATGAATGTAGGATTTTGGCGCATTTTACCTTAACTTGTAATGTCAGTTGCATTTGTTATTTGGCTGCAGCTCTAGGATGGATTTCCCGGTTGCTACCTCTAGGAGGTATAATGAATACTTAAGAGCGACCAGTTAATAATTAAAGGGTGGCCATGGTGTAGTGGTTGCATTATCGCTTGTCACGCTGAAGGTTCCAGGTTCGAATCCCAATGTCAAAAAAAAGTCTATCAATTGCGAAAAAAGCTGACGTCAACTCTAACACTGGCAGTAGGGTGGTCATATGGTGTTGATTGTACTAATAACATCGGGATGTTAGAAAGAAATACATACTGTGAATTTAAGCAATGGCAACAGTACCAATAATTCTCCCCAGTCATTTTGGACACCACCCTTGGACCAAAAAGATTGAAACCTAATATAGGGTCTTTCATTAAGTGCTTCTATCTTTAAACTTAAATAAAACAAAGTGTGTGTGAGATATCATCGACATTTTTTTATGCGTTTCAAAGGCCTATCGATGTTATATTCGTATGGAATATAACATCGTTCAAATATCCGCCGCGGCTTCTCTGGGTGGCGCGCATCCAAAATGTCCAATTCTCCATGACTCTGGCGCATAAATCAGACTGAATTTGACCGATGACATGGGTTATGTTGGCTTTGAGGACCGCTGTGGTTTGTGGCTTATTCGCATAGACCTGCGACTTCAGAAAACCCCACAAGAAAAAGTCTGACGCGGTCAAATCGCATGATCTCGGTGGTCAGTTCACATCACCTCCAAGTGAGATGACCATGCCCTCGAATCGCTCGTGCAGAATTTCCAATGTGGCCTGAGCTGTGTGGCACGCCAACGTCGTTCTCAAAGAAATATGGACCGATGGCGCCGCCAGCCCAAAATCAACACCAAACAGTGTGGGATGCATTGGACGCTCTTGGATCTCATGTTGATTGATACCGTCCCAAATTCGACCATTTTGTTTGTTGACGTACCCATTCATCCAGAAATGGGTCTCATCGCTGAAGATGAAACGTTGCCCGAACAGAACACCCATTTTGATAAAACAATTTTATTATTTGCACTTGTTGTTGAACGCTCCATTCGTCCATGGTGATTTAGCAAAACAGACTGGAGAAATGACAGCCGATTTGACAGATGTAGCTTCAATAATATGGCCGCAATCAACTGTTAAAGTTTGGAAGTCTCTATTGGAAGACCCTTAACTACCTGAGTTTCAAATCACTACACCAACACTATCGCTGTGTGAATAGCATCATAAGGGTATTCATAACCCCTTTAGCGCTGGTAAAAAAAAAAAAAAATTGCCTCTCGGTAAAGGCTTTACAATTAATTCTTTAAGATGGAAGTAATTATTATAAGAAGCCCCTTTTAATTTTGAAGGTAAACGCTTTTGTTTCAATTCATGCATGAACTCACTATTTAAGTACGGATGGATGCACTCATGAATGATGACTATATAGTTCTTTATGCCTTAAGTACAAGGCTCCAAAGTCTGTCTAAAGAAAAAAACAAAAAAACAAAACAATCATTAACACAGAAGATTTTGGTCAATTGACGGCGAAGATGGTCAAGTGTGGTCGCACACAAGCAATTAAATGGGTTGTATTCCTACAAAGCCATTGTTGGTGTTAAAATTGATAAAGTATTGATAATGCAAATGAAAAATTATTTCAGCTCAATAGTCTGTGAAAATCAATTAACACAATCTAAATTAAATATTTTCAATTATCGCAGCTGCATCGAATTTTCAATTTCACAGAATTGTTATTATGTATTTATGCATATTAGTTCTTCCACGGATTGGTTTGCTTTTCATAACAACGTTTCAAAAAAATTTAATAAATTCATAATGAATTGATGTCCCTTTCTGGCCTTTAGGGTCACTACATACAAGCTGTGTATTTCTGTCGACCTTAAAACATCAATGTAGCATACACTTTTTACAAGGGGTAAGTCTTATTTTCATTTTGTAAAATGAGGTGATTTATTTTGCTACAATCAAACTTACAACGTCAACAGTGCTTTACTTGAAGCTATGTATGTTAACCACCATTCAAAAACAAATGCGATGAATTTTCATTTTATTTATTTTGACATATCTTTTTATTGTGTCACAATTTTATTTCATTTTATTTGTTTGCTTCAGGACATTGAATAAATAATCATAAAACAGTACACAAATATGTGCCAACAAATTACCTCTTTGCTGAAAGAGTTTTGGGTGAAAGAAATTATTTTGACATGCATGTGACATGACTTAAAAACTTCATACTCTCTGTGACCCAAAATTAACTAAAGTGTCACTCAATAAAAAGAGAATAAAATATAATTAAAAAAATATATAACTAGGTAGATACATATGTTCCTATAGATGCACAAGCTTAAGTTTTGAAGAGTAGTGACCTCAAACCTTACATGGTTTTGAAGAAAAAAAGAAGAATCCAAAATTCTATAGAATTTTTATTTTTCTAAAGAAAAAGGAAGATTACTGACGTTGTTCCCCAGTTTCTTCATGGAGATTATTTGAATGTGTTGTATGAAGATACGCTTTATTGCTTATTTCTCGCATTTCACCTTGCGGTGTACTGATGTCTAGAGTCTAGACAAATTAAGCTTCTATTTCCGCTTTCATTGATTAGATTTCAAATGTTGGTAGATCGACAATAATAAGTTGAAAATAATTGATCAATGTCTGTAAAAAGTCGAATGATATTTGTAGCAGGAAATGAAAACATTGAAGTCATGCTTCATAATTTTTTGAAAGAAGAGTTATTGTTGTTTTCAAATATTTCTGTATTCACTTCGAAGAATTTTACATTTTAATTTTTCTTGGTCTATGACTTTGTTAAGGCTGTATTAGATACACTTAAGGATCTAAATGTATCTACAATTTCTTTTTGAATTATGGCTTTGCCCTTATAATGTGGATACAAACAAAGCTCTGGGGTATCAAATAGCGGCCCGACGACGCCTTGCAATTCCTTGCCAGACACAATGGAGTCAAATTATGGTTGGTGTCCCGTCATAGGGGTTACCAGCTACAGCTCTTTAAGGCCTAGAAATAGGTTTAACAAACATGTCTAATGAGATAGTATGCGAAATCTATTCAGAAGAGGACGAAGTGGCAGAGCATTTTCTCTGTTAAAGCTCATTAGGAACAGACGGCATACTCTTCATAAAGAAGTTCTTTACACAACGGACTTCAGAAGCGCCTTTCTTAAAGACATCACTTTCATACGTACGGTGGAACGTTTTTGGACTAGATAGCACTCCATAGCACAATATAGATCTTTCTGGTCACAGTCTCTGAAATTTCAATCGCAATTATCTTGTTTTCACTTGAGTGCTAGAGAGATAAGTTCCACTTTTTAATGTACCAACAAATCACATCTCGATATTCATAAGGGGACTTGGAGATCTCCTGATCAATCAACCGTCAACCAGATTGACCATATTGCGATCGACGCAAGGCACTCCTCCAGTATTATGGATGTCCGAACGTTCCGAGGGGCCAACATCGACTCGGATCATTACCTTGTTGTAGCCAAGGTACGGGTGCGGATATCCCGAGCACCGCAAAGACAAGCTAATACTGCGAGGAAGTTTGACGTCGGACGGCTACAATCGCAAGAGATCGCCAAATCCTTTTCCGATCGAGTCTCCCTCAATCTCTTAAGAGGTCCTATGCTGCCAGCATCAAGTATTGAAGACCAGTGGCAACACTGCCAAAAAGCCATCAGAGATGCCGCCTCTGATGTGCTGGGTTTCACTCGGCCACCAAAACGAAACCCCTGGTTTGACGACGAGTGCAGGCAAGCACATGCAGCCAAGCAAGATGCATACAAAGCGGCGCTGCATAGAAGGACCAGAGCTGCTCACCAGCTCTATGAGCAGAAGAGAAGAGACGAGCACCGGCTTCTCAGGAGAAAAAAGAAGGAGCATGAGAATTCGGAAGTTTTACCAAAATGTAAAAAATACATACCAACGACACAAACCCCGAACCGAAGCCTGTAGAGACGAGCAAGGGAACATAGTAGTAGAGTCGCAGTCGATGCTGAGGATTTGGAAGGAGTATTTCTGTAGACTGTATAACGACGACGACGAACCAAATACCGCTGTCAGGCAGAATGAACCTTTCAACCTGGACGTTGGAGACCATCAATTCCGTCCACCCGACCTGGATGAAGTGAAGATAGCCATATCTAAGCTGAAATCCAACAAAGCTGCTGGAGCAGATGGCCTGACTGCCGAGCGGCAGGCGATGACTTGGCAAGGAGCATACACCAACTCATCTGTAAGATATGGTCGGAAGAAAGTATGCCCGATGAATGGAACCTCAGCATTGTTTGTCCGATCCTCAAGAAAGGAGACCCTCTAAACTGCGCTAACTACAGAGGTATTAGTCTAATTAACATCGCCTATAAGATCTTATCTGTCGTATTGTGTGAACGTCTGAAGCCGTTCGTCAGCAACCTGATTGGTCCATATCAGTGTGGCTTTAGGCCAGGAAAGTCCACAATCGACACTACGGCAGATCTTGGAAAAAACCCAGGAGCTCCAAATCGATACACACCATCTATTCATCGATTTTAAGGCCGCGTATGACAGCATTTATAGAGACGAGCTATATAGAGCTATGTCTAGTTTTGGCATCCCTGCAAAACTCGTCCGTTTGTGCAGGATGACGATGGAGAATGCACGCTGCTCCATCAAGATCGGTAAAGAACTCACCGAGACCTTTGATGTCAAAAAAGGATTTAAACAAGGCGATGCGCTGTCATGCGACTTTTTTAATATCATTCTTGAAAGAATTGTGCAAAACTCACGCGCCAACACAAGAGGCACAATCTTTCAAAAGTCCGTCCAATTACTCGCATACGCCGATGATATTGACATAATCGGAAGAAAGCAGCGTGATGTCAGTGGCGCTTTCGCGAGTATTGAGACGGAAGCGGCAAAGATGGGTTTGACGGTAAATGAGGGCAAGACCAAGTATATGCTGTCAACAAGAAAGGACACTCAACACCGACGTCTCGGACAGAACGTCTCCCTCGACAGATATAACTTTGAGGTAGTTAAGAACTTTGTCTACCTAGGATCCGCTATCAATTCAGACAATGACACCAGCGCTGAGATCAGACGAAGAATAACCCTTGCCAATCGCTGCTTCTTTGGGCTTAGAAGGCAATTGACTAGCAAAGCCCTCTCTCGAACAACAAAAGTGGCCCTATATAAGACCCTAATAATCCCAGTCCTGCTCTACGGCGCAGAGGCATGGACTTTATCAAAAATGAATGAGGGTGCCCTTGGCTGCTTCGAGAGGAAAATTCTTCGGGTGATTTTCGGTCCCGTCTGCATAGACGGTGAGTGGAGGAGGAGATACAACGACGAACTGTACGGGCTGTACAGGGACATCGACTTAGCCAGAAGAGTGAAGGTGCAACGACTGAGGTGGCTGGGTCATGTAGAGCGGATGGACACCAATGCACCGACCCGAAAAATCTTCGAATCCGCCCCCGAGGGACAGCGCAGTAGAGGAAGACCGCGACTCAGGTGGCGCGCGCAAGTTGAAGGGGACCTCAACCAACTAAGCGTGCGAAACTGGAGGCAGCTAGCTAAAGATCGAGCTGGCTGGAGACGCTTGCTGGTTGAGGCCCAGGTCCACCCCGGACTGTAGCGCCACCTTAAGTAAGTAAGTAACAAATCACATGGATTGCTGGGCATTAACAAGTTTTGTGACCTGATGAATTAAGAAAAAAAAGGGATGTGTCCGAAATGGGCCGGCAGCTAGAGGAAGAAGAATTTTGTGAAACAGTGTCACTATTCAATTCTTTATTTTGGCAATTAATTACGCAACTGCAAAAGCTAAATAAACTACATGTAGACTCTGTCGACGGTTATCTTAAAATCGATAAACAGCAGTTGAAGTGATAATCGATATTTCTTTACTTTATCAAGTTCCAAAATTGTTTATGCTTTCATCTTGGCAACTGTAGATATTAAGGCTAAAAATTAAGTTTCTGTGTTGAGTCTTTAGGAAAACTTTCCTTAACTTCTGCAACTGTATTTTCTTCATTATTGACCTGCACTGTTTAGGAATTGTAATTAATCACTCGTAGATATGTACTTCTATTTAATTTGGGAAGCAACGCCAATGAATACAAAGCTTACAATGGTACCCCTTTAGACCTTTCACCGGATGATGAGTCGATTGTTTGTATTCCAGTGTATGCGGATTCCCTAATCGTTGAGTACTGACTAAATCTAGTTATGTACAATAACTGGTCATCATCATTGGGCACCTACAACAGAGGCTTTTTTTTTAAAACACAAAATTTGTAATCCGAGTCATCTTTAAAGTTACAAAATGTTATGTAATTGTAGCATGCTTAGAAAACACACATCACCTGAGTGCTTTATCAAAATGTATATGGTTAACCTTGCTGTTCAACTCAAACCAACTCTCTGCTGTGTGACTGAACGATTACGTAATGCTTTATAAATTGGTCTATTGATAACAGCAGTCAGCATTCCCCCAGATATTGCACCTGTCGCCGTTTATCAAACGGGTTATCTCAACAATTGGGCTATTTAGCAACCCCTTAGTACGAACAGGTTACACACACAAATATGTCGGACAATAAACCCAAATTTATTGGCACTTTGTCATGCCTTTTAATGGCCTGAGGGGACATCGAGACTTCCCCCCCTGAATGTAAAGACATTCTGGTTGAAATTGTCAACAATTTCGACACCCTACCAATAAATCCATTATGACTGTGGGTCCTTCCGCTTTCCAAACACACCATTCCCAGCCAAGCTTAACCCATGGTAATAAATAAAACTACGCGCCGCGTATATAGGTCAAAAATTAATTTTAAAACCAAAATTCTGTTCCGCTTTGTGCTGCTCGAGTTCCGTTCAGTCTTCAACGCCGATGCTGCTGCTGCTGCTGCTTCACCACTAATTTGCAGTTGTTGAGCTAATTATAAATTACCCATGAAGATACCCTGAAACGCGTGTACCTAGATCTGAATTCTCATGGTAACTCCATCATCGTCGTTGAGAAATCACTGCCATGATGGTTTTTACGAGTGGTGTATGCCAACAGAGGTGGGAGTGCGAACGACTAACAGAGTTCGTTTCTATGTTTCATGGATTATTTTTTTTTTATCAAATTAAGTACATTCTATAGTTAGATATAGTGCACACAGGTAAAATGCAGTGTTGTTTGTTTGAACGGTGAGGGGAGGGTTCATTCATTTACGGTAGATGTATGTATTTGTATCCGTTGAAAAGCAAAGAAAACTCCAGCAACAATTTGTGTGCATGGTATAGAACCTTGACAGTGAATAAGACCGAAAATAGACGTGAAATCTTATTTTATCGTGGTTATTGGCGGTGAAATTGTGTGTATCTGAGATAAATTTGAGATCTTCTTCATGTGGCTTTGTTAAGATAAATGCGTTTTTGAATGCACTAATTAATTGCTGCTCATAGTTTATGAATGCAATTAGTGTTGGGTCATGAAACTTAGGAAGAGATGGTTCTGGGATAGGAATGGAATTCAATGGAATTGAATCCAGAAAAGAGATTTGTATCAAATTATTTGGAGGCAGTCCACTGGAGTCAGTTTTATTAATCTCTTCGTACACGTGGAAATATAAAATTTAAAAATTATGCAACAATAAATCGGATTCTCACAGGGACGTAAGCGATTTCCAAGAGAGCAATTAACTTTTTACGCAACATCACGGCGTGAAGATTTATTGAAGCTTAATAGCGTTTGAGAGGTAATTAAAGAAACATAATTGCTTTTTCTAAGGTTAAGAACTCGTTTGAGTGTTGATTGGTGATTCCGGTGGTTTTACAACCGTCTCAGCTGGTATTTATTCGTATGCGAAGATATTTCATGATATTTCATGTTGTCCAGCTGTGAATGTTTCTTTTTTCTTTTTACTTTGTTTTGTACTTGTTTGTAAGTTGGTGCTGTACTTAAAAAAAAATTTAATGAGGTATCTCAAGTTTGTAATTGGGAATAAAATTGAAATTGAAATAATTGAATCACCCCTGCTTACGCTCTATTCTTCCTCCGTCCTATCAAACTTACCACTTTTCTACACCGTCATTCGAATTTATGGACATTGTAGATATAGAATTCATATCAAATTATAGAGCTTCAACATCTTCGAATCTTCAAAGAACCTTCGATGTCACTGCAGTACTCGATGTCAGTCTGGTCAGTTAAAGTACCAATTATGTCTTTTATTTCTACAATCTTTCATCCTAATTGTTGTAAGCAGATTGGTGGAAGATGATTTATTTTTACCGTTTGTTCATAAGGAAATGATTTACAAACTTAATTAGGTTTATTGTCCATTGCATTTATTATAAATTTTATTATTTATTTGTTCAAAATCATTAGCTTTGAGTACGTTAATGTTAATAAGTGGAACAATTATTGGTTTTCGTTAGTTTCAATTGCTTGGATAAAGCAAATAGAGGCCTCGTCCATAGAAATATAGATGTGTAATGCACGCAACACATATCGCGATTGCGTGTCAAACTACCATTGCGTCAGTTGCTTACGGGGCGTGAAAATTTATTGCTTTTCAATGTGTTCCGGTAAAAATAGAATATTTATTAAAAACATGTTATTTACAATGCATGGAGTAACAGAATTCGTTATTTACTCTGTTAATAAGTTTCTATAATAGGTAGGTTAATGCATGCCAATATGTGCATATTTTTAAACTCATTCGTTTTGTTTACTCTGGTAGATATTAGAAAAAGTTAGATCAATCTACTGAAATTGTTGTTTAAAGTATGCTGTGATGGCAATTCACCGAAAGAAAAATGTTTATTATCCCTGACGTTGGCCATCCTAACTTTAAGATATTTAAAGGTGCACTGGTACTTTCATTTAAATGTATTATTAGCGAAAAGTGTAACACAATTTTTGTAAACAACTTTCGAGCACTTCCAGAATGACTGGCAACTTACAATTTCATGTGCAGGTGGGTCTTACTTAACAAATTAAGAACAAAAAAGTTGGTTGATCTTTTCATCTTTCATTTTAGTTTTATAGCTAGTACGGCCAATAATAAACATTTTCTTGAGCGGCATAGGATAAAATCTGAAGAATGTGCAACGAAGGCGAAGAATTAATAAAACACTTTTATACACACAATTATACTTTGTTGCTATAACTGTCTTATTAGAACATCGGTACTGGGTTAACTTCTACCCAGAAGCGGAAAACATATCTGCCGTCATCACTTCACTAACTCCGAAGTTTTGGTCGAGCTTTTAACTATGAGGACATCATAATAAAACCACTTGTGTCCGCAGTATTAAGGGACTATATTCCACTTTAATATCAAGTCTATCTGTCTAAGGATTGTGTTTAACACTTATTAGAATAAATAATGAAATGCAGTCAATTCATGGCTCCTCCAACTAATTGAATTCACAGGTTCTCGACCAATCAGACCAACGAAGTGAAAGCGAAGTTTCTAATAAGTCTACGTTCTCAACATCTTAGGGATTTATGTTCCTTCTTCAGTCTCATTCCATGGGTTTTGTTAAAACACATTTTCGTTTACAAAAAATCAAATCAGTGTTTTTAAAAGTCGTGCTATTGACATAAGTTCGTCCTTAAACCTTGCTGAACTTTATTTCAATTTATTTTAGTTTTAACTTATGTTTATGAACTTAAAAATTCATTATCGAAATAAATTCCAATTAAATCGCTGTAAACAGCAGATTTGTTAAATTAATCACCCTATTACTAAACCAAAGTGTAATGAATATTTCCTTCCTCATTAATGAATACCGATATTTTATCAGACACTTGAAATAAAATAAAATAAAAAAACCACAAATTCATATGAACTACTTGTAAATTTTAAATAAAAATATTTTTATATAACTATTTAAATTACCGCAACGAAATTGCGAAAAACACAAAAGGGTATTATTGTCGATGGCTTTTGTTTATGTGCGATTGTCATTGTGAGAAAAAACTGATTTAATGCTGAATGCATCGCGCAAAACAGGAAAACGCGATAAAATTCAAATTAATCGGCAATAAATTTCCGCCCACTTTGCTTTTTACTAAACCGTGTGACCAGTTTATGTTTCTTTCGTGATTAAGTAAATCCAACATATTTTGTTCGTATTTGCCAATGAATTGGCCAACAGAGCCTATTATCAAGCCTACAACGCATGCAATTTTAACACAACAACATTAATTATGCTAAATGAGAACCTTACATAACTCCAATCAACGACGCGTCGGCAAACTCAAACGAAAAAAAAGTTCCATGTGACCCAAAAATCCAGAATATCACGTTCAAACTGAAACAATTTTATCTCACGAACCGTTGTCTAATGGGAAACTTGTGTCAATAAAATTCTGTGTTCTCTGTCAGATAAAATATACGAGTAAAAAGAAAAATTCCCACTCCCCCTATCTACTGTTTGGGTTGCCTTGCCTATCACTTGACATGGAACTCATTATGTGCGTTTCTTCAGAACAACAATGTGATATTATAATCCTCAGAAGAATTCGACGCCCAAAGCCTAGAATCACTAACTAAGTAGGTCGTCAAGTTTTCTTGCTGTTTTCAGCAAACCACAGAACGCTCATCAAGTTCAGGGTCAACCTGACCGGCTTTAGTTTCGGTTTTCAATACGACGCAATCTCCGCACCATAAAACGACAACGATGTGAAGCGATTTATAACCGGCGACGTAAAGTAAATTCCGTCTTCCGTCTGGTGGTGCGGGTCTGTAAGATTATATACGTAAGTTTATGGCGAGAACTTCTGTGGCTGTTTCAGTTTGTCCCAAGGCCAACCAGTCACTAAGCCACACTTAACTTCTGAACTTGAGGCGCAGCACGAACAATTTACAATTTTAGGGAGCGAGCATACATTTTTGGGGAAAAGTGGTTAGCGCCAAGTAATTTGTGTCACGCTCACGATATCAACGATCATAAATGGGGTGCGAGTGATAAGAAGGCCAGCTGTGAAAAATTTCCCCCCATAAACAGTACCATTAGACACGTTGTAGGAAATTGAAGAATCACGATTTTTTTTTTGTTTTTTGTTTTTGATTTTATTTCAGTTTTGAAGTTATTTAAATTTTCAGGGACAACTGGAATTATTGGAAGAAATCAAGTTGCGGGACGTGAATGTTGGTTTGATAGGATTATGTTGTTATGCAGCACTATCTGATTGTATTTATAGGATTTTATTTAATTTTGACATTTGAAGATTTTTGTTGTTGAGTTTTTGGATAACCTGTTTCATGGCATGGAGGAGATGTATTCAAAAAACTATAGCTATCTGACACGACTTAGTTATTTTTATACTATTGACAGTTTTTTGATATTTAGATCAACAAAAGTGGTATTTGTATTGACTAAATTCGAGGCTTTTTGTAAAAAGTAATTCTTTTTCTTCGTTAGAAACGATAGATGTAAATACATATGGCAATCGATTGTGGTCGTCATTGAGTAGATTTTACTGTAATTTACAAAAAACATAACATAATGCCTGATAAATGGCATCCATGTAAAGCCCTATTCCAAAAATGCAACACCACCACCAAAGCGCGGCAGTAAACTGATCGAGACCCTTGATTTCATAGTAAATTATGTCAACTAGGAAGGACACTCAACACCGGCTAATTGGAAAGGAAGGAAGAGACACAACGACGAGGTTGAGAGGCTGTAGAAAAACACAGAAATGGATACTGATTTTAACTACCCCGATCTGCAACACTAGAGTTAGCTTCGAAGCCTAGCCGAGTCTATTTCTTTTTTCAATTTTTTCGAATCCTTCTCAATCTGCGCACAAGAATTTGTAAAAATTGTCAATCTTTCCATGACGAATAGTACTTGACTTGTAGAAGTGTTACCAGCGAGTTGTTTTGCTGGAGTAATCTCAAAAGACAGCTTAAGCTACTGTTGCTGTTTGGGTTGGCGATGTTTCAGTCTTTTTCAATTCGTTTTTTGTGATGATCTGATAACTTTAATGCAAAAATGTTCTTCAAATCTTCGGATCCCACAGTGTAACATAACTTCACTTTAAGTCCTAAGAGGAATAAATGCAGATAGAGTTCCAATGTCGTGCAAAGACTTCATGCACTTACCTCCTGCAAAGCAAAGAAATATATTTTGATTTGTTTTTATTGACTCCAAATTCAATCCATATCATTCATCCTTTCCCTAGTCTGCTTTTTCAGAAAGACCATTTCCTTTTGCAACGACTATACATATACAATTTCACAATTCCACAATTGTTTGAATGTTTTCTTTTTCAACCCATCACCGACCATCATATACAACGACCATCACTTGGCAGCAGTGCAAAGCTGACGTAATTCCAATTCCCTCCGGATGGATGTCGCTATGACCATTTACAAGAGATATACAACTGTTTTCACATCATTCCTCGAAGCCACTCGAGAGGAATTCTGTGCCAAGAGTGCGCTGCACCAGATAATCATGTCCCAAGCCACCGAGGAACCGAATATACTCCAGAGCCAGAACAGCCAGCGCACTTTATAATGAGGAAATGATAATATTTCTGGGGTTTTATTGCTTATACTCCCCGTAGGGCCCCACAAGCAATTTGATCATGTTGTCTTTGGTGACTTGCTCCCACTCCTGCTCCTTCTCCTTGTAGGCTATCGCTTAATAAGATTCCATTAAATTTAATTGTAAGTCGCCACTGAATGTACTGTACTAGTACTTGAGCCTTCATACATATTTGCTTTTAGGCTAAGTCATCTGAAGTAACCTCATGTTGCAGTATTATTTTATCTTGTAGCTTTTATGAAAACGAAAAACAGATTCTGAATCGATGGGAGACATTGACCAAGTAGCTGCCAAATTGAGTTGATTGCCTCATCTGCATAGTCGGCACTTGGTTTTGTTTTTCCGCCATCCTCCTTTGGAATAAACACATTCAATTTGAAAAGAATGGAAGGTAATTCAAATGTCCAGGGTGGAAGACAAATGGTCGAAAATCATTCGAACGACTTTTCCTCTGGTTTTCGCTTTTGTTGTTTGCTTTCAAAACCCAAGCCATTAATTTATTCTTCTGAATACATTATTTTTCTTATTCTTTTCGAATGATTCTTCAGTTGGCTTTGCTATTGTTCTCGTTGTATCCTGTGTGCCGTTATTGCTTATTCATGTTCCAGTGAATATGTCCAGGCAATGGACACTTATTGATTACTTGTTTCTATTCGTTGGCAAGTTGGAGTCAACCTCGCGTGAAACAATTGCGTTGATTAAAAATGACAGTGGGTGGTGTTGTTCAATGAAGGAGGGAAACATTTTTTTGACTGCATGGTTCATTAGAAAGAGGAATAAAAGGACATTATCTCTTGTCCTTTTGAAGCTTTTAGAGTGTTTGTCTGAAAAGTTACTTGGACATTATATGCTTCATTAAACAAATTTTAAAAAGATTAGCATGTCGACACATTGAATTAAAATGGAAAATGTTGTTTTGAAATTGCACTTGAAAGATAACAATAAGATCCTTAATAATTATCAGACATTTTTTTTAAATATTTTTGATAACGCCCGAATCTACGAAACCAATTGAATTTACTTCAAATGAGTTAAAGAATTTAGTAATCTTCTTCCGACTGATATAGAAGTTATCTTTTAGCAAAACAAGCGGAATTTTTGAAGATAATTTTGGGGGCAGTATGAACAAGTGATTATTTATGATACCTATTAAAAAAAAAAACTTAAAAGCTTAGCAGGTCTTTCTTTTGTTATTTCGGAAATTAATATGAATAGACCGTAAGACTACATTTCAAGGCTGTTGCTAAGGTTTTTTGAATCATCAAGTTTACTTTCGTTATGAGCCTATAGTATGGTTCGGAGGAAGTTTCAAGCTACCGTTTTATTTCTTCAACTTTTCAGACGATTTGCTGGGATATTTTCACGAGTGTTGCTCCTTAATTACTGAATATGTTTGTAGATTGTGTCCATATTTTCTTTCAAAAATGCTACAAAAGTTATTGGGGACCGTATAGTCAAGGTATTTTAAATTACGTATTGCTCCAAAATGTGTGTGGTGAGGTATCATCTTGTAAATTGTTTTTTTTTCTGAGCGATTTCGCACGCTAATCCGCACATTCAATATGGAATTGTTAATTTAATTTACACCAAAGGAATTCCACTCCAAAGTTTCAACTTTCTGCAAAATCCACAATAATTAGTTTAACCATAATTCCAAACTAAAGTTTTACATGTTTCTTTTATGCCAGCATATTTTCGAGTTGATATCTTATGAATTCCCATGAATGCGTTGTGTATTTTCTCTAAAGCCACAAAACGGATGCACTTCACCTTTTAACGGGTTTTCGAAGTCGGCACGGCACCGATAACATTTGCAAGTTTACATCTGATACCACTGCCAGTAGCCCCATCTACACGTAGCTATGCGCAGGAATTCAATTCAAAGGAAAGCACAAAAACGTAGAAAATGGAGAAAATAAGTGCTAGTCCACAGGTGCAGATAAAACGAAACTACAAGCAATAACAATTACGACGATTAAAAAGACCGACCACCGCACAACAAGCCCCCAACACAAAAATGGATATCAAATGTATCCATATGTATACATACATACATCCATCCCACTTAACGAAGCGCAAAATCGTTCTACATTCCCTCGTACGCAGTGCATAACATGCATAGATACACCATACATAGCGCGGCCAATGGAGGAGTTCACCTAATTTATCCGGAGCCTGATATTACTTCAATGTATAACACTGATGCAGTGCTCGGATAGCTGCTTCAGTGCTAGTGCATCAACATCTCCAACTTCGTAGTCGCCATCGTTGTTATCGATAGCAACCATACAGAACGAGAGATGATGCGGGTGAGCCGACCATAGCAACACCACAGCACACAGTGCCTGGACAAGTGGAAAATAAATGTAAGACCACAAACGGTGTTTATCAGTATGTTACACAGGACAAACAGTAGCACAAGCTCTGAGGTTACAGATACACTGTATTACCGATTGGCGGTTCAATGGCTCGGAAGAAATGATTCCGAGATAAAAGTTGGAAGGGAAGAGAATGGTATTGAGTCATGGTATCTGCGCTTCAATGGATACTGAAGTGTAAACAAAGGGAGACGGAGTGACCAAGTGATAATAATCTACCCTCTTGAAGCTGGTTGAGAAAGGAAGATCAAAGGAATGCGTTGGGTAAAAAGCTGTTGCGCTTTTGTATTGTAAATTATAAGTTAGTCGTCGCAGTATGAAACATAAAGTGATGTGGGAAAAAAAAAAGGAAAGCAAGACCAAGATCATCATTTAAGTAGAATATAATGGAATGAACTGATAATAAAAGAATTGCAAGACTACAATGTTTAGTTTTGTCTTCATATTCGTTCGACGCACAGAGCGTTCATATACCCGAAGCTTGAGTCAAACGCTTGTAAACTGTCATGCACTTTAAAGGAAGAATCTCAAATCTTGCATTAACACTCATTAGTGACAGGGATATTGTGAAAGAAAGAAATGCTTCCTGCCTCCCAGAAAGCAAAAGTTATGCAAGGGATCGACTCTCTGATGGTCTTGCTGCTTAAAGAGAAATAGTTCAGCTTAACTTTCTGCAGAACCACGTGGACTAAATGTTGTGACAGGGTCTGATAAGAACTCTAAAAAATTTCTCACCAAATCTATGGTAGAACTAAGGCCGGGCCAATCAAAGGACACAATGCATGTGGGCATCATATGGCCAACATGGGAATCATTGTGGACCCAACGTGTATGTTCTGTCTTAAGGCGGCCCACGTTGGGTATGGATGCCGCGAGTGTAGACTTAATTCAATCTCTTTCTTTGGTCCAAATACTGCTTTTTCTCACCAAGTGTCTGAGTACTTGGGGTAACCAACCTTATCACCCCACATCAACTCAATTTATGTTAACAACAATCCCGCATTGCAAGCATTCTAAACCCATATGAATCCTTTTGCTTCCTCATAAAGTTTCCTTACACGGACGTTTTCATTATAAGGTTAGCCAAAGCTTGAGTTTGCATGATTAGAAAATCTTGCACAAGTCTGTTATACAGTACATGATCTCCGAGATTTCTCCTGGTCCTGTCATTTTCCAAGATCCATTTGAGTTGACATATTGCAATTCTTCGAATACACCTTAAATGAATGAATAAATGAAATGAAATGTAAATATACACATATTGTTCAATATTCCGAAAATATCAAAAGGCTGAGACACAACACGGCGGGCTTCAATTGTGCATGCAGTACCTACGCGAAAAATAAACGAGCGAAATATCACTTCAACAGAGAAATCGGCACACGCAGTTTCACATTCGAAGAGCTGTACACTGCATTCGTTCGCATGGAGGCATGTTTGAATTCTCGCCCACTGTGCGCATTGAAAGATGATCCAAATGACCTTACCGCACTGACACCGGGGCATTTCCTGGCTGGCGGTCAAATAATACGCCCACTCGGTCCAAACGTACGAGACGTGCCATCGCACCAATTAGACAGCTGGGACAGGATACACCAATTAGAACAAAGCATTTGGAGCAGATGGTCACAGGACTATCTAAGCGAGCTGCAATCGCGCACCAAATGGAAGGAACCGAATTGCAATTTGCAAGTTGATGATTTGGTCTTTCTGAAGGATGACAACCTACCACCAGGCCTTTGGAAGCCTGCCCGTGTCACGAAGGTGTATTCCAGTAGACAAGGGCAAGTGCACAGTGCACGGATTCGAGCAGGCGGCCGTATGTACGACCGTCCCATCACCAAATTATGTCTCATACCAATGGAGACCGATCTGCAACCACATGACGAGATATGTGCAAAAGGGAAGTGCACTCAAGGCTGCACATTATCAGTTGGCGAAGAGGTCCCAATTGATGAGCAGCTTCGCACATGATTCCTGAATTGACTTGGTTTTCCATGGACATGTTGCAGGGGCGTCCATGGTTTTCCCAATGTCCACGAGCGAATGCAATTCCGAAGAAAGCCCCAAAAGTAAATACATCAAACACGTGCATCAACAGTTTTTAAACCTGCAGTTTTAAAGTGGGCAGGATGTTCGATATTCCGAAGATATCAATAAGCTGGGCACATTTTACGCACATCATGCATGTGTGATCAACCGCGACGATGCACCATCGTTCGATCCTGTGTGTGTGTGCATGTGAAATCCTTTATAAAAGGCACCAACATTTATTTTATTAGAACACTTGTGATTCGAAGACAGAATAAAGCAGACGTATCAGTGCTGTGCACAATAGAAAAAATAAGTGTTTTTATTTTATTTAATACAGTCCACTAGCTCCCAAAGAACTATACACATATGTTCATATATTCAGCATGACTTTGAGTAGGTATAATTACGAATTCGCACTCCACATACGTATAAATAACATATCCCAATACACAGACATAGATGTAAATGCCATCGGTTGAATTCAATAAGCAAATGTACGGTATTATGTTAAGATTACAGTACAGAGGCAAATTCTGTTTATCTGAATTAAATATGGACAGTCACGGGAACTTGAACACACAATAGACAATAGCAAGATGATCAATAACATTATCTACAAATTCATCGAGTAATTTAACTATGAAGTGCTCTTATAAGTAATCTTACCTTTAAGTGCAATCGAAATTTAATTGTTTGCTTATATTTACCTTTGTTTTTATATTGCTTATGGTAATAATAAATTCATTTAACTTAATAATAATTCATCAAAACAACTGTCGTCATTGATATAATGACTTTTATGAATTATTCTGTAAACTTAGCGTTTTTCTTATACGAGCGTGGTGAGGTCAGTTACGAGATATATTACTTGTTCAGTCTTTTCTTAGGTTAACGTGGAGATATCAAGAAATTTTTTTGATGTAAAATTAAAATGCTATAAGAACTCTGAAGAAAAATCGCTTTAAAAATCGAGTCTATTTTGAAAGAAAACCAAATTTAAAATGATTAATTGAAGAAGCATTTGTTTCACACACTATGTTTGACAAGGTATACATATATGCGTTACCCCTTCCTAGTTGAACGCAACGTTAAAGTTTCAGTACAGTACAACACTTTTTATCGAAATTCTACCGCATATATGTAGTTTGCATTTCACTAATGGTTTATACCACATAATTCTACACACACCCACAAGATGTGTAAAAAAAAAACTTCACTTGGTCATAATCTCCTAAGTCACAGTATCCCATTACACACACTTCTAGTATTCATTAGATCTTCCTTACTTTCAATTAACACCCACAAGCATGTTCTCCTTAATCCACTTAACATCGCATCATTCAATTTGACCATCTTTTCAACCCTCCTAATGTCTATAAACACTGCATTAAATTCCCACAAGGATCTCTCTTGAATTAGTCCCCATATATGTTTCGACTTATTTCCTTTGCATTTATTCTGACAAAGAGCGAAACCGTTCTACAAATATAGTCTCTCCTGCCACATAATAGGGATTGAAATGGATTTCTTCGCTCATTGAGTTTGCTCAGCATGCATAGTAGCATGCTTGCATGATGAATGGAACCTATTCCCCAACCAACCGATCTAATGTGTGCAATATTTTTCATACATTTGCCCCCCTCCCCTCTCTCTAAATGGGTTAAGAGAGCACATATGCAATTTTCTTTTTCAAAACGCGCACACACGGGCACTTCCTTCCAGCAAAGATGAAGAACAACCAGAAGGGTTGTTGTGCATTTGCGAACGAAGATATAAAATGATCATAACATGCATCATGGAATTTTATCTGACAAATGTGGGTCACGATGAGAACGCATTCTTTCCCTTGTTCAAAGCTTATCTCGTTCGGTGGTTTCAATTGTTTTCTGCATGCAGTACCTCTACGTACACATTCGATTTTGTCTTGTCAATGCCAATGCGGGATTGGAGAGACCCTACAAGATGATTGTTTTTGTCGCCTTCAAAGTGACATTGACACTTAGAGTGAACTTACGACACTAATGGCATAGTTCCAAATGTCAAGTCTGGAACAATCGGTGGCGTCTACAAGGCGTCCTCAATGTCTTTTATGGGACAACAAATAAAAAAACTAGCTAAATCGCAATATGAAGCGATGAATTGCTTGTACGTGACCCTTGAGTTAAAAATTATGGCCTGAGTTAAATTCTGATGACAGGACGACGTGGTATTCGGGAGATTACATCAACTACAGATTTTAATGAACATTTTAATTAAAATTAATTGATGGGTATTGAAGGGCATTCCTTCAACACGAAATCGAAATGAATTGTGAATTTGCATATTGCATGGAATGGATGCATTTACTTGAAAGGGTTGCCATTTTTCATTCTAACCGTTTAGGGGAGACTTTTATAGCATTAATTTGAAATGCATGTCATGGGGGTGAAAACTTTGACAAGTTGAGGAAGTACTAAAAGATATCTGGCTCCTGTGAGGACAAGAATTAAGGGTTTGTCCTATTCAGTACAGTAATTAAAAAAGTGAATTGATTGTTATGCGGTATTTATGAGGGCGTTGGTTTTTGTGCCAGTAAAAGGATATTCCATCTTCATATGAAATTCACCATGTACATTTGTGATATATTTGAAAATTATTATGAGCATGAATCATTCGCAATAAATACAATACCAACATTCAGTTTTAGCACATCGGATATAAAACTATTCACTTTCATATTGTCGCTGCATTATCCAGCAAAACCTTCACCATACCACATCCTACCGCCATCTATACAATTTTTCATAATTAATGTGTATTCTTTGAACCCGAATACATGCGTGCTTTCTATTTGAATTATTTACAAATTGGTGTTTCAAATATATACTCGTATGTAAAAACGGTAGATGGTAAGAGGTGACGGTTTTAGACACGCGTAATGAATGCTGTTAGTACGTTACCATGACTCTCGTGATGGGGAAGGATCATTTCGTGGATTGTGGATTTCAAAATGAGTACCATATCAGTAAATATTTCCCTGAAAGTGTTAGTCTTAGTCATGAAAGAAAAGTTTTTCTAATACATGATGCTAAGGAAGTGCAAAGTAATTACGTATATTTTGCGATTTATTATTTTATGGGACATGTGAGCATTTTTTATTACACGTCCAAAACGTGATGTCGCACCTTTGGTGACATCCTCTCATGTTTTGCTTTGTCATCTATGGAATATTTTGAATTTTGACTAGGTCTGTCTCAACTATGAATGACTTTATTCATACCACTAGTGACAACATTTCAGAGATACTTGATAAATTCAAAGGCAATCGACATTCTATCATTGAATTCCTCTGTTCAATTTGCTTAACAAGATTTAGAAGCAAAATGAAACATTAAAGTCATATTTATTTCATGTAGGATTTTATCAAAGTTGATCTCAAGCATAATAAATAAGTAACTCGTCGTACACTGTTAAGTCTCATCAGATTTGTCAACGAAAATAAATCATAATCATTTAAAAGTCACGCAATTATTAAAAACAATCTGTTCCATTGCCAGCTTATACCTCCTTTCATCAGTTACGTCTGTGATTATATTGAGTGAATGACGATTGCTTGAGTAAAGTTTCTTCTTTTTGCGCATGTATTCACTTAACCTAGGCACGCGATACATACAAAAGGTTTAAATTAATAATTCAACTCGTCATAAGAAATATATTAAGTATACGCCGTAGTAGCATTGAGTGTCTGTTGGTCGGTAAATCAGTAAATAGATATCAAACTATACATGGCATTAGATACAGATGCTCTTTACTCATTCGAATAACCTAAGTTTATCCTTGCAGGCACATTTTAATTCTTATTGTTATGTTCCATTTGAAATGGGTACGAGAAGTACGTCTTTTTTTGGGTTTGATTTCAGAAATCAATATTTAAATTTACTCAAAACATTTGTTGGTGGGTCCAAAGTAGCTAAATAAATTTCAACTTTCAATAGAGGAGAGGACTTTGAATAAATGTATATTTATCTAAAGAAGCAAGTGGAAAATACGAATACACGATGAGAGGAAATAAAAAGGAAGACATATCATTTGTCACTAACATAGGCAAAGGAAAAATAACTGCCATTATACTATTTACTAGTAAGAAAGGTAGATATTCTGGTTGAATATTTTCTTAAGTAAACCCCGTCCCAAGTCTACGGTTAATATTTTAAGAAGACGGAGTAGGTCTATAAAGAAGCTAGTAGATTTATGGCTATATTAAATAAATTCCCCAAGTATATGATTTCATGTTTAAACAGAGAGGTTACTATTTAATGTTTAAAAAAAAAAACCCTTTCTATTTCGGGTCAGATCAGGACTGGGTCGAAGGTTGGTATTTGGGGGCAAGACCAATTTCCGTTTTGTTGAAAAATTCTGAGGAGGATATGGAAACCAAATTTATTACCCAAGAATTTTGCAAACTAAAATATTTAAAGTGCTATTACACTTTGATTTAAGTAACGTTGAAAACTAGCAAGAAAATATTGCCAAACGTGGTAGAAAATCTCTGCGTGTGGAATATCTACTGACTAAGACTAAGATTCCATTTTTATCTGCGTTACTGACGGATAAACATTTGTTTCAGTAAGGGTTTCCATGGGAATGTGTTTTGTTGATTTAAGTGCGTATAGTTTATGCTATTCAAATCTCAAGATACATTCAGGACTAAACAAGAAAAATTTAAATAATTATTAAATATTAATGAAATAAAAAAAAAAAAATATTTTTATTTTCAGTGGACGATCCTATAGTAAAGACAGCCAACAGAGTTCACAAAGCGATTTGAGTCTATCAAGTGGATCACCAAAATTATTAGCCAAAACTCCATCCAGTAAGTACAGAATTTAAAAATATTTATAGAAATAAACTTTCAAAAGTTTTGTATCAAAAATAATCAGTGTGATATGCTGAAGAGTCCATGAGCATAAAAATATATACAAAGGCAAAAGTTTTGTTATGTATACCTTGAGTGCCACAAATACAAATTACTATATCTTAAGACTTTTGGCGCAGAGGGTTGCATTTTTTCGGCAAATCCAAATACATATGTATAAATTTCTTGGTTTAGTTGGCCGTATGAAGGTTTGAATCAATAATGTACAAAGGTCCCACCTGGTGGTGAAGGACTAATGGAGCATCAGAGATTGGTAAACGCATCCATATCTGTACATTATCTGTATATTAATATTTAATACTCCATTTATATTTTACAAAAACAATCAGAAAGAATGTGGCTCAGCGACTAGGGATTTCTGAGAGTAAGTTGGTTTCTTTGTTCCTAACCTCTACATTACGAATGATTTCAAGGTTATAAACTTACATAATAAGTTAGATTTTGTGTTCAAAAATTATCATAGTGAGATACTGAAACGGTTTATAGGTATGCAAGTACATTAGAGATGAGATTGGGAAAAGCGTACATTAAAGGTAAATCAGTAGGCACTAACAGGTAGTTTATACGATACAGAAGGCGCTCCTGACAACGTGAGCGGTGAGGCAATAATTCGAAGTCTGGGTAGGGGAATATTAAGATGGATTGAGCAAGTGTTTAGTACTATACAATCTAAATACGTGTATGAGGCGGATTTAGTCCTTTTCACTAGGAAAAGATCAAAACCCTATAAATGAAATCGACTTTATTCCCAAGAGAAGTGGGAAATGGGTGAAATATTATATCCCAAACAAGGCTAGAAAAATACCATCATTCTATCTCACAACACCAACACCAACGGGCAGCTCTGGAAATTATATTTGAATTTTCTCTACTAGATGTATCTACATATATTGCGAAAGTTTAGCAGGAAAAACAGCATTACGACTCGGAGCAGCTGTTGTCTCCTGTAATTCTCGAAATATAAATGGTTCGTTTAGACCAAAGGAAGGCTGCAACCCGAGACAGTCACAATATTGCGAGCTGTACAAATTATTATTAAGAACAATATTTTAGACAAGATAATCAACATCTACATAATGTTGATAGTCAACAAGCCATTAACTCGGTTTAATCAATAACAAAGTGATCAAAGCTTTGAAAAACATGTAAAACAAAATAAATAACAAAATCCCAACAACCGGATCGGTGGGTGATCCCATCGCCTATTCGTCATTGAAACGCTCTCTTAAACGAAAACGAAAAATTGTGCATAAGAGCCAAAATCTTTTAAAACCATTTTTGGTTAAATGGATTGGTCAATAAACAAAGTTGCTAAATTAGGGGGAAACTAATCCGCCCGAGATCTTAAAGTAGTATTGCATACGGAAAAACGCATTTTAGTCTTGTGGCGCAGTCAGCCCTTTATTCAAAGATAAACCATGGAAAGCATAAGGTACCGCCCGATGTTCTTTCAACAAGACGGTGCAATGTACCACACAACAAATGAATAGTTCAAGGTCAGCATCATATGTGGAATTGGTAGAATTGACTACACATTTTTATGAAAAATTCATCGAAAATTTGACATTCTGTATGCGTTTTACCGAACGAACCCTAAAAGCCATTTGGACGATGTGTTGTTCCATACATAATGCCATCAAATATATCGTTTATCTTTAATTCCCCTTATGAAACGGAATTAATTTTAACATTGTACGGGTGCCAATATATAACTTTTTCTTAAAAATAACAACTCATATTCAAAAAGCTATCGCTTTAATTTTTAATACAACATATTATCCGACTCTGACAAATGATTTTCCGTCGAAAATCACATTCATGCAAAAAAGCTTCCATTAGTGAAATTTTCCTGTGAAATATGAATCCCTCTAGAATAAGGTACATACTCAAATATTCCAGTGAATTATAAGCAAATAATCAATCAAAAAGCCTTTTCTCCTCGAATACCCCATACACAAAAGTGGCAACACCAGGACAGAAGTAATGGTAATTGATATTCAATTTTTGAAATTACTGAAATATGGAACAAAAAATCATTACCACGGTTATACCTTAAAATAAAAGGCAAACTTATTGGAAAAATTGTATCCACATGGTGTGTGAATATGTATGCCATTGGCAACGAACATATCAGTGTATATCCGTATCTGTATCTATCTGTGAGGTAGCATTGATTAAATATTTACAACCTTATGCGGGATTCTATTTGAGGATAAAATTTCAATAAAAACGAAAATCGAAATGAAAGTTGACTGTTATAGTCGAGTGAATGGCATAGAATTCTGGAAAATGGTAGTCGTTTAGAAGAGGAATAATGTATGCAGATACTCCTGCTAGTAATCGATTTAATTCAAAATTGGTTTTTGTTTCCTCTTTGTTTTTTCATGTTGGATATGTTTTTTTTTTTGTATCTAAAAGAATGCAACAGGAAATAAGGGCACGTGGCGTTGAAATTTGAAAAGGAAGCCGAACTTGCGTGATCTCTAGCTATTAAAATTTTACTTTCTATAAAGAACTTATTAATTCAGAATAAAAGAAATAGCAAATTCATGTCTTTTAAATACAAAATGAATCCATTGGCTAACCCTAAATTTATTCGCCACAAATTGTTAAGTGGACAACCAATGAAATTAAGTAATTAAGCCCTCGAAGTTTGCTTCAGCGAGTAAATTATTCATTTCGACATACAATATGTATTTCAGACAGCTATGCGATTTCAAATTAATGGAATACACTTGCTTTCTGCATTATTGAAGATTCATTGGAATTGATGTTCAAAGATAATTGATTTGGCATCAAAGAAGAAACCGTTTCATGGAGCAATCTCCTTTCAACCTTCTCGTTGAGCATACAAATAGTATATGGAATTTATTCTTGGGTCGGGGATGCAAAGTGGCAAACAGACTGTTCATTAGTTTGGGTATGAACATTATTTGAGTTGTAGGAATGCAATGTTAGTTTCACTTTGATGTTGCCGATGTTGCAGATATACACTCCTTCGAAAAGAGGAAAAACTAAAACGGTAAGTGGAACTTACCAAAAGGTTTCCATTATGCGAATGACAAAAAAAAAAAAGACAGAAGGAACGCCGTGGCTCATTGGTTAATACGTAAGACGGCTAAGCAAGCTAACATGTTCTTGTGCGGCATCATCTCTTGGCAGGCATACATCTTCGAAAGTATAATTTGTTATGAAAAACGTTTTCCAACCCACCGCTGTTCGTAGACTTAATTGAAAACTGTAGAATTCTCCCAAACGTGTAAAATATAAAACACGTACAGCATGAATGATTGCGCGAGGCTGTAGGTCATTCCTCTACAGGCTTTTGCGCCAAATGTGTAATTCTTTTTCAGAAGAATATCATTTCTTGGGAAACCTGTCGACAAAGACAGGCCCTTATTAGATTAAAAAAATTCAGTTGGACAAACCTTTATAATGTATAAAATGTTCCTTCTTTCGAAAAGAAAATGGAAGACTTAACACTTGAGTGCGTTTTTCTGCCACGAACTGAGATATGTGAGTCCACAAGCGGTCTCCACAGTTCGCCAAGAATATAATCCACCAATTGAGGTATTAAACAACTTCTGTTTACTTGAAAGAAATGAACTTGCTGGTGATTCTAACCTTCTTTGTTTGAGAAGCACTGGCATACATATATAGTTAGTCGGTGGTTTTTCAATTCGCATGAAAAAAGATTGCATACTTCTGTGACGTCTGTAAACTGAAACCGGGAAGCAAGTCTTTCCAGAAATACGACGTTTTTGTTGTTGTTTATCGAACTCCCTATTTTATACTATTTTTTGTGCACTTTTTTCGACTACTACTTCTACTACACTTGTTGCATACTTTTAGATGTTTTGGTACTACTCTCTATTGGCAACTCTCATTTGTTGTTTTTCTGGTACAATTTTAAAATACTGAATTTTGTTGTTGTTATTTGTCAAAATGAGTACGCCGGTCAACCAGTAAACCACATCCTCAAGAAGGTTTACGCAGTATAAAGCATTGAATACAAAAAAAAACATAATAGTGTGTCTTTCGGAACTTCAACGCGTCTCTTTACCACAGCGGTTCCCAGCAACATTATTTTCTCTGACAAATTACCAAGCAACAAATGAATTCGCCGGATTCATTCATTCACGATTAGAACAATCCGCAACATATGCAGCAGGTGCGGGAATCCCGCAACTCCACTCAATCGACTTTGCACTCACTCCATGGTCGCTTGCTCCCATTGTTTTGTTGACCGGCAACGACAAGCAATTTTGTTTGTTACTGCAGTTTCGAGTGGATCGCGATCGCGTTTGGGAGTATCGCCGCGTATCTCCTAGTCTTAAATGTCCGATAACGAATAGTTTTTAGAAGTTTTAACTCTAACAACAGCATTGCAGTTGTTGAGATATTCTCGCGATGATATGCTGTTTAGATGTATTTTTCGTAATAAGATGTCATAAGCACAAATCCCATGAAACGAAGTGAAAATTGAATAATTGCCGCGATCATCATGGGTTGTTGTATCGTGTGCGTTATGAGAAGTGATGATGAATGGTGAAGTGTTTTATGTTCTGTAAAAGTTTTTTTTTAATTTAATTATCTCGACGTCTGGATTCGGTGTTTTGCGCAACAACTCTATGTCAGTGGATCGCTACAGGATTAACGAAACGTGATTTATCGTATACAAGAGTATACCAGTTTCGTTTTTATTTTCTTTTTCTTCATGTCATAGTGAATTCAAGGAGTACCGGATTTTTTTTTATTTCTAAGGTTACCACCTGACGATGGAGTAAGCAGGTATAAATAAAATATTTGCTAAAGAGAAAATGGCAGAGACAACGAAGCGGAATGTGCTAAATTTTTTTTTTTTTGAATACATAACCACGATGAATACTTAATGGATTGGCATTAGAAGTCAAATGTGATATTTTGGCAAGCGGATCATTAGCAAGATAATTGCAAATACAAGTGTTTATTTGGGATATTCGAAATTGCCGACCAATTAGGAAGGAAGACATTTTGGTGGTTGTCATGGAAGCGAATTCACAAGGATTAGTGCTGCCACTTTATCTTATGCTTGAGAAGTTGTATTTCGTTTTGGGATAGTTTCCCAGTTGACTGAATTTATTTGCATGAGAACTTTCTTTATTTAACACCAGTAAAATATATCCATTAGACCGAGAAGCAACTAAACTCCTCTTAGATGACTGATTTCATGCAACTAGATCTATTCAACTGGAAATGTGGACTTTTGTGTCTACAGACCGAAAGAGAATGTTTTACAACAGATAAGGGAAATTGTTGACTAAAAAGCTCAGAGTTCCGAAATTTCAATTAAAATTAACACCGCAGTTTATTTGAATCAAAAGTTGTTGGAATTCACAACCTTCATTTACCAAAAAGGGTTGCTACCAAGGAATCAGGTGAAATGCGTACGATTTTACTCAAACTGGATTTCATAATCCTCATTCGTTAGAGACTCTAGAATAGGTCCTTTATTCATTCATTAGTAGCACCTCTGTAAGCATGTGTCGAAATTAGAAGCATGGACCAATAGTCATGGATGTCATAGTAGACAACAATGGATTTGATATCCTTTTCCTCGTGTCAGAACTACCTATTGATCAAATGCGATCCCATTTTGATAAGTGGTATTACATCTACCGTCATGACAGATTTAACTCTTTGTCATTGCATGTAAAGAGATGGTTCCACGAAAAACTGTTGGTTGTTTTATGAGGCTCGAACCTATGGCCTCTAGTTTTGCAGTTCAACGCACTAACCACTAACCCATATCGACCACAACGAACCAACTTATGCTCCAGGTAAATTGCACCATGTCCATCAGTGGAACTTCACAATCACGTTTAGTTCTCGAAAGAGCCCGTTTTGCTTTCATGGTTAAGAGCGGCATAAGGCTCGAAAGCCTGGCATTATAAATACATCTTGGCTAATATATTTTTTTTTTTTATGTAATGTTTCTACTTCAATTTATTCAACAAAAGTGGTGACACTTATCTTCAAAATTCATCCAAGTGCTTCCGGCACAATTCAGCGAATTTTTGTTCTCACATTTTCTCTGACAAAATAAAATTTATGATGGCAAATATATATGACATAGTTCCTGTGGATAAAATGAATAATTTTCAGCCAAAATTTATCAAACATGAATGCGCATCTACTACTGAACGTATTTCTCCTGTTGTTAACCAATATCGGTTTCGGTGGTCGCCAGGGTAGACTCGTATTTGTTCATTTGGAACGGTGGCGTACTCGGCAAATGCAAACAGAAAATTGAAATTTCTATCCACGATTAAATAAAAGTACCTCACAGATATTTATTTTGTTTTTTGCGTAGTAATGCAGGTGCTCCCACAGTTTATCAAAACTTCCCCACTGTGTTGCCAATCAGCGATGAATAAATAAATAAACGCTGACGATTTGCGGAATAGTAAAAAAAATAAAAAATTCTTGGAATTTAAAAATGCGTGACAATAGGGTGAATCCCTCACCTACACCGACCTGCAGCTGGCTTCTATTGGTTTAACTACTCTGAACAAATAGGGAAAAGACCAAAGACAAATCGAAAAACGCAGGTGGCGGTTACACCAAGAAAGCAATTATATTGTAACCTGTTCCAAGAGGCACTCGTCCGTGAATCTGCTTTGTTGTGTAAATAAACTGCACATGATATGCAAACGAAAAAAAAAGAAAAAAAAATTTCGTTGACTCCTCAATGTGAACATACACCACGTGACCCATTTGAAAAAAACGTGTTGCACCACATCAGTGGCGGTACATATATGCTGAGGTGTAACATGGAGATGTGCAACCCCCTGCGGTTTGATTAAGACACGGTAATTATTAAACTCAAAGTAGAAGATGCGGTTTTATTCGTCATCATCGACATTAAATTGGATCCAAATGGCGAACCTCCCAAGCAGAATGGTGGTGGTCTGGTGAATCTGCAAGATTTGTGAGATTTCCTCTTCTTTTTGTCTTGTTGGTTTCGGTCAAAGCAATCGCAAAGTATCTAAATCTCAAATCAACTTTGGATTGTAGATTGAAAGCACACACACGATGGTTGACGTTGGTTTGTGTTCGAATTCTGTTTGGATTTCCAAGAGCAGCTGGTTTCTTTCATTTCCTCCAGTTGGAGGCAGAGGATGTTGATGATGATGATGGTGAGGGAGGAGTAGCCAGATACAGAAATGAAAAGGAGTCTACAATGTTTGTCGTCACATGTGGTTTGGTGGTTAACTATTTGCCTCCTTTTTTAGATTTGCTTTGAATTTATAAAAAGCCAGGGGATGTGAGTTGGTTGTCTGTATTGAATTGCATTTTGAAATCACATTTGCTTGTGTTGCCAGAATGGGAGGTGAAACCACAAGGATTTGACGTTGTACTAGGATTGATTTTCTAGAATTCTAAGACAATTTGATTATTGTTGAACACTTTTATGACGTTTGATACTTTGTAAGCAAGAAATTGTGCATGAATCCAATAAAATGCTGTACAAACACTGAGATTGCCGTCGTTACTTTTTCTCTAAAAAAATTATTGTTTCATGCAATATGCCGGCTAAAGTACAAACATATGTTCTTCATTTTGAAAAAAACTAGATTGGCGCTGATATTTTAGGATCCAATGCTTGTGCTCGTTAATGCGGTCAATTAATTCAAAATTACATTTTTTCTTACCAAACTGCAGACCTTATCAGTGAATCTGCGATATGACAAATGGTTACCAGTCTTTTGTTCTTTAATCATCTTAAATTTGTAGGGATGAAGATGTCGTGGCCCTTTTGCTGAAAAAGCGTACCCCTTCAGTGCTTTGATCGCGTTTTTCTTTCAAATTTTTTGAGTCTAAGAAAAGCTTCTGAAGATAAACAAAAATTCTTGTTCCACTTGTTCAATCCAACCCAGCCAGTCGCGTTGACCTAAGATGACCCCATCAACATCGATTATTCTTGTCCTTGGATGTGTTATGAGGAACACCCCTCAGTGGCGCACTAAAATACGTAATTTACGAGTATTTGAGACTCAAAATTTAATGGATGACAGTCATTAATATCACACCCACCCCTATAAACAAAACTCAAAGCCCCCATTCCAAACATCAACTGAATCCCAATTGAGCAATACTTTCCACTTCAGATGCATCATCATAAATTCTGCAAATGCCACCAACTGCATCATAAATTGCTGCAAAATCACTGCACCACATGGCAGTAGACTAACTGTATGCAGTACATCCTCCCGCACGACCGCCCAAGTGCGAATCTCAAGAATTTGCCAATCAATAATGCATGCGATACACGATTCCAACAACACTGATCATCATAACTGCACACAATTTCCTGAAACTGCCATCATCACTTCTGACTGTGTAAACACGAGCGCACTTGAGAAGCGGTTGATCTTGAGCCGACATTAACATCAGTCCGCCGTCACTATAGTTACGATCGATCCCGTTTACTGGATCGGGTATCAATTATTATCCATCGTTGCGTCGTCAGTGCCACATCAACAGAACTTTCACTTTGAATCTGCATATGGATGTTTAGATATTTTACGTGCACGTCCGTCCACTGGGTCCGGCAATTTGCGGTGGCGGTAACGTTTTGCACACCGTTTTGTATCTGCAATTTCCCGCGTGAAAGAAAGCCGTACTTTTCGAATCGTTCCGTAGACGCGTTCGAATGCAAAATTGGTCACAATTAGCATCTGTGAATGGTCAACTTTGCGTCATGTCAACACTTATGGTTGGTTCAATTAATGAGGGAGAAAATCCGGAGACCGAGAGAAAAGGATTTATTGTGGACACGCACACATTTGCTACTGGTGTGTTTTGTGGTTATCCCATAGGATGCTGAGGCGTCAAAGGTTATTGACTGTGTCGCCACGTAAAGGCGATTATTGCGTGAAATCCCATTTCAATTGGACTTATGCCAATTTATCTGTGTATAGTTACGTACATATGTATGTGTCTAAAATGTCTTGAATCTTCCTATAACTCTTTCAATTAGTGGCTTGACAATGCAAGTTCATTATCCTCTTTGTAAAGTCAGTTGGAAGAAGTGAAATTGGTCGATTCACAAGTTCACATTATGCGTTGTATTCATTAATTTTCACTTGCTTTGTATGGAATATAATTATACAAACCTCGAACCAGCAACGATTCTCACCCACACTCCTCCCTTACATCCCCGAATTGCGTACTTGGCGAAAATTTAGTCTTTTCCGTCCTTCATTCGCACGGTGCGATTAAGATATACACAGACACACCTGGCCACACAAATTTTGTATATGTAGTGTGCTTGTACTTGGCGTAAATAATTTGTGGACGGCAATGATGGGAATACGTAATATGGCAATCTGGTTGTTCTGGGGACGATTTGTCGCAAAAACTAAACCTGATTACTGGGTAAAGGTGGTTGTATGTAGTGGTGAACAATTTGGGGATAGAAGCTAATACTCGTGTTCCATTATTTTTAGCCAGTTGTAGGATGTATTTACTATAGTTGGTGGTCATTTGGTGTAATCAATGGCAATGAGTTTGGGTATGAGCACCGATTAGTGCGGAATTAAGAAAGAACTACGAGCATGTATAGAATATATTCATGGGAAATGTAATTATTTGTCAGAAACATTAACAAAATTTTGATGAATTACTAATGTGCACATGCAGAATGTGTTAAAGCTTGAAAGTATAAATGGTTTAAGAGAAGACATCACAAATGATTTGAAGTTCGTTGAACTTTAATTGTACTGTGTGAATTCACATGGTCTTATGACGATCGTTTACCAAACAAATTAGCTATAAACGAACCTTTATACCTATATATGTGCTTACATATGCACGTTAGTTAAAAAAAATCGTCAAAGCTTACGTCCAAATTCGTACGTTTTTAGAAGAAGGAAATGTAAAGCGCTTAAGAAGTACATAAAACCAATGGAATCAATTTGTATGCATAAGTCATCAAAGCTCTAGAGTCTTTTACTCACGGAATTCAATCAAAAATTGATAGTGTGGGTGGCTTCTTACAGCAAATGGTTCCGTTTTACAATTCTAGCCTTATTCAATTCGATAGTTGCTGCTTAGTTTTTGTGATGAAAAACGGGGGTGACTTTTGCGTTTTCTTATAAAATTTGGTGCCACTGTCGATAACTCCTGAAGGTCTGAAACTCGAAAATTGTCATCCTTTTCTGTATTAATGGGTGCGTTTTTTTGCAAGCGTATATACGCTTAATTTTCAATTTGCATGTAAAATACACTAACAACAAAACCTATATCCGTCTCATTAGACGGGGATAATTATCGCCGCTTGTGAAATAGGCGCGGATAAAAACAATGCTTCCAATCGTTATTTTCTATGTGTTATCGATGATTTGCTAAGAAACGTCATAAAATTCATCCATAAATTCATTTTATTTGACAGTTGAAACAAAAAAAAACAACAAATTGAAAATTGTCAAAACTTTTATATGAGTCTGGCAAAAAATTAATCGGCTGAGAACAAAAAATGGAAAATTTTAATTGTTGTATGAACAAACATATACACATAGGTTCAAGAAAAACAAAAATACACACTTATTAGGTGTGCGTATTCTCTGTATTTTCCATTCTTATTTGTATTTTATCCAAATTATGTTCAATTCCAATTATTTTCAATTTTTTAACAGCTGACTGTCACAAATGTCATAAATGTCATCTGTGCTGCCAAGTTTTATAAGATGAATTATTAAACGCCGATGATAGTTTTTTTGTGCACTTATAATTTAAGCGTATATACGCTTGCAAAAAAACGCACCTAATGACAAGCCCTTTCTTCAGATGATATCTAATAACCGATGGCAGCCATGTAGTTTTAATTTTTTTTTGTTTTAAGTAAAGCTTTTCATGTATTGTAGGTATTTGTTCGACTTGTATGTGTTATTGCAGCCTTTGTGAAATTATTCATTTTTTGGAATAAAATTAATTGCAGCAATATCCAACAGTGGATTTTGCAATCATTTAATCGTATTGAGAGAACTGAAAAACACTTTCCATATTCAATCACTCACGGGCGATCAATAATAAAACTGTCGCGACCATGTGCGCTACTGGGATTGAATTTTAAATATTTTTTAAGCATGGTGAGGGTACCCAGCTCCATACGGTAGACGAGAATTTCAATTTTCAAAAAACTCCAATCATAATGAATTATAATTTTTTATTCAAATATAAAATGAAACAAAAAAAAAAAAGTGAATTAATTTCGTAGTCCCGCCATGATTGAACACATGTATTGAGCAGACCTAGCAACAACCAGAGGAGTGCCATTGAGTGCCCATCAACGAGTGCATTATGGTAAATTGGATTATTCGCGATTGTTAAAGCGATGTTAACATCTGTTGAACGATTAAAAAAAAAGTATATGCACTTTGAAAGGTTGAGATTAAAACATATTTTATGTATTACAGTTCGTCGGGAAGTTATCGGATGGTACCCTATACATATCTGCGGTTTTTGTCTAGGAATTGGCTAGGCTAGAATAGGCTAGAGGCGAATCGTCTATGGACGTAAGAAGCTAAACTTCTTTGTAGTCGTTTTTTTTTGTCCTAGACTTGCAAATTTAATCCCAACGCGGCTGAAGAACTAAAATATAGTCTGGCATAGACGTGGAAAAGTCCTGAATCTTATGAAAAACGAGAATAGCGATCTTGATATGTCTATGCACTATAAGCAAAAAGTCTGGGTTACCGAAAGATACCACAAAGTTCTAATCGGTCATTGCTTACTACTGGATGGGGGCTAAGCGACAAACACTATCTTCACGAATGAATCCATCTAAAGCGACTATGTATCTTTTCGAAAGATCTAGATTTAGCCTATCATCCTAGTTTTGTGACAAAACCAAGCCGAGATGTTGGCATTGTTACACACACTGGACTCCTTGCGTGAGGATGATGTACAAGGTAGAAACATTTTAATTGAAGTCGATAATTAAGCAGTGATCAGTCGCATATAGGAGACAGCGGTCCGGCAACGGAATGTGTTTTAAAACTCAATGACTGTGCAATTCGAAATAACTTGACCTTGAGTTAGAAGACACACGCATCGAAGGAAAATAAAAGGCAAACAACCTGGAGAAACAGGGGTCGGGCTGTAAGTTTGGGTGTTCTAAATCATTCGTTGCCCTAAGTAGAGGAATGGTAAAGAACATGATAGATAAGGGAGCCACGAATAAAGATGTAGGAAAACGGTGATGTCTAGCAGTAAAATATCTATTGGCAGCATGAAGAGGGAAACTTGATGAGCAGGACTTTCAAATAGTAGCGTTGTCAGGGTACAAAGATTTCAGACACCATCTTCTAAAAAATAAAACCTGCAAGTTGTGACAAGAGGAAGGGGGAAAAACTTCACATATGTATATGGTGATAGCATCTAGCGTAGCAATGCATTCAAACCCAGTCATAAGCCAAATGCCTTTCAAACAAATTCTTTCTGGAGGGCTCTGTTGAGCAAGACAACTCATGGACGAATAGGAACTCAATGTGGCAGTTTGTTTCGATGCATCTTTCTATGTAGTGTATATGTGTATAATATATAGTCTGTACCCATCGATAGCAAGCTAGCATTGATCGCAGCTTCTGCGAATTTGCCACCACATACAGCTTTGGCTTACATTTCGCATGATATCTTTGAAAAATTCCTTAAAAAATATTTGAAACGCAGCTAAAGACGTTTTATTTCAAAAATAGTAAGGTTTGTCCCTTGTTCAACTTCATTTTTATCATCTGTTTCTTAAAATGTTCACACCTTTTAAATTTAAGCGCAATATGATAATTTGTCTACAATTTTTACGACAGCTGAGATTAATTTTGAAGTGAGAACGTACAAAGTCTACTCGTATCTCTCCCTGCATTCATGTGGGAATACACATATCTGTATACGTATACCCATTAATAGTTATATATTTCAATAGGAATTTACACACATCAGAGTAGAAATGGAATTGAAAATGTGGCTTAAGTGGTCATGAATATTCACAAGCAAGGCAGAATGTCTTTATGGAAGATGAAAGTGCTAACCGATTTGTTGAAATTGTTTTTTTTTTTTTTTACTCAAAATTATCTAAGCCTGACCATAGAACGATGTTTAGCACTCCAAAACCAGGTAAGCGTGACTCGACTCTACGTAGTTCTACATTTTGATCACTTCGTTTAAAACGGCTATATACCCTATGGCATTTCGAATAAATCATTCCACGTGAGGTTTTGGAATTTTGTTGCAGATTTTCCTTTTATTTTTATTTTATTATTTTTTTTTCTCTACTGGTGAATAGCTTTCCGCTGTTGTACATGCCGCGTCGTCGAACAAGCTTAAACAACTCATGCAGACCCCTTTGTTTTGCCTCCAATTATCAATTTATTTCACAAGCAATTCACACCAAATGAACATGCAATCAAAAAAATTTTCATTTTATTTTCCATTTCATTAGTATTTCGTTTCGTTGTGTTTTTTTAAAACATTTTCTGGCATATCCAACCGAGTTTGAGAATTGAGGCAATGGACATGCAAATAAGCCAACTACAATGGTACTCATGAGGAAAATGTGTGAAGAAAACTCAATCGGCTCATTGGGAAATGGAGGCTTTCTACAGCTTGACTCGGATGAAAGAGTGTGCCCGCCAAGCGCATAAGACTATTACAATAGGGCAGCCGTGCTTAATTTTTTTGTTCAATGTAACGCTCGGTCATAACGGTGCATATAAAATGAAATTACCCGTCGCATATTCTGTACAGTAATTGAAATTGTGTTATCCTGCAGTTGAGAGATTTTTCCGCCCCGGAGAGAGTTGTGGGTGGCCTGCGAGGAAGTGTAGTGAAAATCCCGAATTGTGAATTGAATTTCATTAGGACGAGATTTTGCAGATTTTTACATTGCCCTTGGGGGGATGTGTTTTTTTTTCTCCGGTTCAATGTAAATTGATGGAAATTTCCCTTTCTACGCTTTGAGGTAGGGAATATATGGAAACGAGTGGGAGGCCATACGGATAGACGGTCTAATGACGTTTTTATCGAAATTGATTTTTAAACGAGAACTTTTGAAATATTTTCTTTTTTCTTGTGAAGTTTCCTGATTTAAGAAAGAGTTCTGATTTGAGTGTCCTATGCTACCAAACAATTCCCACAGCAGGATTTTTCGCTTCATTTCGCTCGATAGAATGTGACGGTAAGGGAATGGAAAGTATGCACACAGCTTTGATGGAATTCATGAGATTGTCTGCCGCTGTCTAACTTAATTTTGTTCAAAATTTCTCATTTTTCTCTTCGAAACATTTTTTTTTTGCTTACGTTTACCATTTTAAGAACGTTGTATAATATTTTGCTATTGGGCACATATTTATGGTTTCTTTTTGAGACTGCGCCATTGATTTTTTGTGTTTTCTGCGGCTGTAGGAGTCAGTGAACTTTGTATTATTCTGCTTATGATGTTGATGTCTGCGGTTTCGCATAATTTTTGAATTTGGTGAGGTTGGCCCTAATGAGGTTTATTAAATGATAGTGACACATTTTATTTTCCATAATTTACATACCTAATCATAATCATATGTTAAGACGATGGCAGATTTTAGTAAAGTGATATCTATCTGTACCCCGATAGCAAATGACATCTGTTGAATTGGTCGCTGAACTCATAACCCTCAGCTACTTGGAGGTAAAATATATAAAAACATCAGACTTAATCATTTGGAGAGAGAGGTTTATACTTACATAGCTAGAAATAAGATTATTTTTTCCTTTTTATAATACTCACCTAGGTACACGCTATTGCATAGATTAAGGATGTATGTACAATGTACATAAAGATACAAGTTGGTCATCATTGATAAATAAATTGATTGCGGATGTGTAGGCGCAACTTCAGTGGTCCAGTGGTTTAAATATGTTAAGAAAGCTGAAAAGTAAACTAAAATTTTCTTGACCCCATCAAGCAAGCCTTCTAGGGACAATTTTTTCAGAAAAATGTAATTCAAGTTGCAACAGATAGTGTGGCTTTCGAATTCCTTGCTTAAGTACTTCAGGGATCTATAGTTTCACCGACTTCATTCCTACATCATATCATAATAGAGTTCATAACATGTTACATGCCTCACATAGCTTATTGCAAAAGACTTTCAAAAAATCAAGCGGTGGAAAAGCAAGCTTGCACTTTAATGCGAAAAAACCTAATTCAACTCGGAAGCTTCAGTGTAGTCGACCCCAAAATATTACCTTCATCTATATGTCGACAGTATTGTATTGTATTGTTGTTGTTCGGGAGAGTTAAACAGCCCTTGGCAATGCGGTTTCTGATGAATCCTATTGTGCCTTCCCTAATGTTTCTAGATGAGTTGTTTCACTCCAGAAGATGTCAGGAAGTTAATGAACTTCACTGGATGGATGACAGCAAGCTGTTCAGTAGAGACAAATTCGCTGCCTAGTATTCTTTTTCTGAGTTGAAAAAGAGCTGGGCATTCCGTTAGGATGTGAAGAGCGGTCTCCTCACTTTCCAGGCAGAGTCTACAGCTTGAATCTGTTGTGAGATTCATGCGATGTAGGTGCTTGTTCAGGCGGCAATGACCGCTGAAAAGTCCGACAAGTGCTCTAAGGTTGCTCCTATCGAGATTCACAATGAAATGTCGACAGTATGGAGAAGTTCACTTAATAGAAGATCCCTTACTAGCACCTGGAATCGTTGTCTCATCTAAGACTAATGCCTATACTTCCCTCAGATTGAATGATTCCCAGAACGGCATGCCCATCACTTGTATGTTCACCGTAGAACAGCGCGAACATCCCTAATTGCTAATTATAAAGAAAAAAACTATTTCATTTCAATAAAACTCGTCAACACACCATTTGTGCTCACATGTCAAATTCATGCTTTTAAAATGTAGCAAATTTAAAAAAAATCTTCCCACTCACTTCATTCTATGTTATTATCCGTTTTCCCAAAGGAATCTGTCACAAATTTGTATCTCACATCAACAGCTATGCATTTGAAAAGATATTTACATTTTTATTGCTTCATTATGTTTTGACTTAGCTCCGTCGGGTGATGGACCGTCATTATAACTTCAAATACAAAAACACATATAGGGATCCATTTGCGGAGCTGTCTGCTATCGTTAAAAGCACTTAGAGACACATCTGCCAAAACATTGTTGCTAATGAAAATGTATCCAGCTGTGGGTTGGTTGCCACACTATCGCCAAACCATATACAAGTGGCCAGTTGGTTTTCATACATTTTCCCCTCCAGTCATCATCCATCGCAGCTTGAAAAAAAGTTGAATATTTTCGACGCGATTAGTATAAGTCCTGCTGCGGGCGTATTCATGTTTCGCCATCTGCTCCACTTGGATCGAAGCTAACTCAAATCGATGGAAATCGATGAGTTCCACGGGGCAATAAGCTGAAGAATATTTTCTCTGAATGTGACGACATCACCACTTTGTATATCGTTACGCCTGTGGCAGTTGTGCAACAGCAAGAAGCTCACATCGCGTGCGTTCCTGTCTATAGATAGCCTTATTCCCTCTCTGTCGTCATATCTCTAGTTCTCTAGTCTCTTTAAACCCAATTACGTGGGCTTTTCCTTCTTTAAGGGGAAGCAGACCTTGCATAAGTGCGGTAATTGAATACCAATGCGCCTGCCTTCCACTCGTCGCTTCTGAAGGTAGATGAACTGGCAAAGGTCAAAACAAAAGACAGGAAAAGCATGGAAAAGCAAACAAAAGCGGCTTAGCAATGAAAAAACAAATTTTTTTCTGCGCCGGTTCTCGCCAATTCACAAACCCACCCTTCATTTCCATTCACTTTTCCATCACATAACCTACTGGGAGCCTCAATTTCCATATCTTTTCATAACGCCGCTATTCAGTGTGCTAGACAAAGGCCCAAACAGAAGCGCTTCTTCTGCGTGGTAATTCTAGCCGTGTTAATCGCTTAACAGAGGCAAACATTTCATTCCTTCGAGTAACCAAAGACGCGTTAAAAGTATCTCGCTTTTGTATCTCTTTGTGTATGTGTTTCCGTAGGGGAAACGTCAGCATTTGTGGAAAATTCGTGAGACCAGAGTCAGGTGATTGGCCAGTAACTTCCTGGCTTTGGTAAAGCGACTTAAAGCCCTTCTAGCATGTGTGTGTTCAATCCAATTAAATGAGGGATTCGAAGTAACGATTAAAGTGTCAAAAAGCGGTGAAGATATTTTTCTTTAATACCAGCCCTGGGGTGGTATACTTAAGTGGATTTAGTGCGGTTAAAAAGAGCAAAACCTCGCACAACAGCCCTTGGCCAATCGGAATATTAAATTTCATATTGTTTCGTACTCAATTGGATTTGTTTCCAATCGATTTCATTCCTGTTGTGTCGTCGTCGTTGTTGCTGTCGTCATCAAAATGAAGGAGGACTGTACTTTTGAGAATTCACTTTGCCAACCCCTGCTGCAGCAACCGCATTTGCTCCAAAGGAAATGTTCATATATTTCAATGAGAAAATTGAAGCTCCACGTCCGCAAAATTGAAAACAACAATCCGAGAGCGGGCTACGGAAGTAGTACGTTCGAGTTGGGCTGTGGACGATTCTGGAGGATCGATTTAGGTAACTGGTATGGTAGGTTGTTTTGACAAAAAAAAGTTTTTTTTTATTTACGTTGAATTTGTGCTGATTTAATAGTTCAAAAAGAATCCCTTACTATTCGTTATAAACTATGCAACATATGAGTATCATAGTTATGAAGTTGTAAAACTAAATTATTCAATACATATAAGAAAAGTCGGTGGCAAATAATTGAATAGCAAATAAATAAAAATAAAAATAATCAATCGTTTTTGAAAATAAAAAATATATGGGGATTGGGGTGAAGTAAGTGGTGAAGGCAATATTTGCATTCGGATATTTGACGAACTGATGTTCACTGTAATGTCATGTAATGATACACAAATATTGATAAGTGATCAATTTCAATCCCATGATGAATACTTATATTTTTAAGTACTTTATTTAAATTTGTTTAAATATTTAAAAAGAAAAGGTAGAAGCAGTGTTTTCACACATATGTTGGTTTACCTGAAGTTGGACCTTTTTTTTAAGGCAATTGCATAGGCGATTTCTTATCTTCCCCATCTATTAAGCTGGCGACAGCAAACATTGAAATACTAGTCACTGGACATGTCTTTTCATTGAACCTAAGCATGCATGTGTGTTCTGCTGATACTTTGTTTTTTTTTTTGTAGGCGTTGACTTACTCGCAGCTGGGGCTATGTCTGCCTCATATTGTTCCAGACTTATCTCTCATTATCTTTTATTAGGCTGTTGCAATGCCAGTGTAGAGAAACTTCTATTGCAAATTTGTATTTCCACCCCATTAGTGTCGACTAGCTTATGAGTGTTGTATTTAATGTTGAATACTAGGAATGGGGTTAGGTAGTCCATGACGTCTATCTGAATGCAGTTTAAGCTTATGACTCTGCCCTCTTTCATTGTAATTTTAATTTATTTTCATAAATAATGTTAAGGATCCTTATGGCAATTGTTTACCTAAAAATGTGTGAGACACTTGCAAGGGTTTATCTAAATTCCACTTTAAAGGTAAAACCAGCGGGTAATACCTGACGAGTAGTCAATAGTATCAACAGACGTTTGGAATTGAAAAATGCAGTTGTGTATAGTGCTGATTCAATTGTTTGAAAGCTATTCTTACATTATATCTATCGCAATCCTTCAGTGATAATTTCAGTACTTATTTATTTTTTCAAAAACTGGCAACTATTACTTTTACTTTTAGACCACTGAAAATTTCTCAATTAGTAACCGTATGATCAGAAGTTACAAACCGTGTTATTATGGAGTTAATTATAAGAGTATATTTCAAACATGTAAATAAAAGGTTAAAGTTATATTTATCTATTTTTATGCTTTTCGTGTGTCTGAAGGCAATTACGAGCCATAGAATTTGAAGTATCACCCTTCATTCGAATTTTGCGTAGCATCCTTTTTAATTTCTAACTCAAGTTAATTAGTATATTTTGCAAAAGAATTGCTCATGTACGCGAAAAATGTACAAAGAGTATTAATTATATGTATGCTTCTTGAAAGTTATTAACCCTTTCTATCCGATCAACCCACTCTTTGCCTTTAATTAAAAATATTTCACAAACAGCAATTATTCAAATAAAACACGAAAACTCAATTTTCACTCGCACTTGTATTTTATACATATTTCAAAGAAAATCGTTCAAAAAAGAAAAAAAAGAAGCATATATGTACACACATATCTATATACTCAATGCACACTTTTATCTTTCCCTTAAACAAAGAAATACGATACGGAGAAAGTTAATTACAACCCCAAGGTAATAACAGCTCTGTTTGTAACATCAATTAAAAGCCATTGAACACATACTGGTATGAGGATCCGTGCAAAAGTGTCCTTCCAATGAGTGTTTGCCTTTCAATTAGTGTGCAAACTTTGCAAAACTAAAAGTTCTCTATAAGCTGTGCCAACATTAATAAATCAATAATGAGATTATTATAATTTCTATAATTTCATATGAAAAAAAATTTGTTTAAAAAGAACTATATTTTGTATATTCCCTTCATCAGAAGCCGTTATAATCCATAAAGTCTTGGTCATTAATATCGTTTTATTACCCGCATATTAAGAGTACAGCATCAATTTGCTCTTTTAGGATCCTTATTCCTTTGCAGAATATACACTGGGTTACCTCCCACAAAAAGGATGTACATTCATGTAAAAACATTTTTATTTATTTATTTATTTTTATTTCTGTTGCAAGTGGTACTGTAGGCAATGTATCCTTTTTCGTTACAGGATATGTGTATCGTTCTCGATTCGTAAATCATTTCTTGTGGAAGCAATTAACGAGGCGGGTTTTATGACGTGCGAGTGGGTAGCTGGAGTATAGACATGCTCTTTGTTTTTGGGACAAAGTTTTGTCCGAATGTGTGGAAAAGTATTAAATTTATTTGATGGCCAGTGGGTGGCAGGTCGTGTAGCAATATAAAACAGTCGGCAATAGAGATTGTCAAGGGTATGGTTGGAAGCAGTCCTCGAACTAGAATGTGAAGTGGGTGGCGAACATGTGTTTTTGGTGTTGAAGCAATGCAAACATTTGGAGTGAATATTTCATTTGATGACGTATATAGGTGGTGGTTAAGTTCGGTCTAGTTGTGCTGTGGAACATAGTGTTAGGGAGTTAAAATTTTAATGAGTTAAGCGCATGTTCATAGGTAAAATGTCTTAGAGAACGTTAATGTATGTCACGGAAATATATATGTACTATCATACTAATAATAAGAACGTCAACTTTTCTGACGTACCATACGAAGCTGCGTCTAATTCACAGTGATTAGTAGATTGTTGAGTAGCGTGTCTTATGAAAATGACATGACGTTGTTTGTCACGTTTTAAAGAACAATATTGGCGAACACTGGCCATGAGTCATTTCGTTTAGCGACACAATCAGAAAACTGATGTTTGCCTGAAGCCTAAGTGAATTCCAGACAACTACTTGCATAGGCAACATGTTTGCACTAAGGCCGTATCCAAAGAAAGCTCTAACAGTTCTTCTATACCTTTTACGTCTTAATTTACATGTCGGCATTGAATAATTATGTTAGACTCAAGAAATCTGGGTGCTGAACATACTAACCTTCTGGATTCGTTACCGCAAGAGAGATAGACTGCATTGTAGGCTTGAGAATCTTGTCTGCGACTTTGTAGATTTCAAGGTCATACAGATTATTGGACCTCGTAAGCGTTTCTAAGGCAGAAAAGATGGCGATCCGCAAGATTTGCCGTGCATTTAGCATCAACCTAAACAGAACACCGTCATATGTTCCGGAACCATTAAGGCCCTCGGTCATAACGAACGCTCAAAGAAAAGTCTTTGAATATACAGGCTGGATGTGAGGATAATAAGCACTCCTGCTTTATTCTGACAAATTCGTCTTTGCCAGCAGATCACAAAATCGTGGTAACAAAGCGGTCCAATCTAGCGCTACTTAAGTCTCGGTCGAGATGCATAAAACAGCTTAGGCATGTTGGGCACTCAAGTATCAAGTCTTTTGCAGGATCTTCAGATAGCCACCAGTTCAGTCATCAAATTCAAGTAAATGACTAATCGAAGATAGTGATTTTGATGATTCGTTGGCTAGTGCCAGCTCCGGCTGTGTAAGCTATTAGATCCCTTTCAATCTAAGTTAACCTGTAACCAAAATCACTTTTCCTTTATTCTCACCGAGAGGCATTAAGTTGAATTTCGTATAACTACACTCTTTTCGTTTTAGTACTTATTTTTAGCAGCGCAAAAGTCTTTCTCATTTAACGACCAAGTCGTTAAATATGAGTATCTTTGGCAATTTCACAGAGCTCATGTCTGTCTCAAATGAGATTGTTTATTACGTATAAATCTCTAAATTCGCAGCGAACTGAGTATTTAAATTTTTATTTTTGTTTTAACGCTCCATAAGAAATTAGTTCCCAACAATTAATTATGATGGGACTTTCTTTCACATCACAATAACGACGTCATCGAATCAATTCAACTGTCATGTTTAGATTTATTTCTTATTTTTTCTCAATAAAACCTTTCCCTTGCCCTAGTCTAGAGAAATATGGTGAAATTTAGCGCTTACCTGTAATCAATCTTGTCTGTTGATGGTTCTTATTACTATAACTTGTGTGCCCTCACTTTATATATATAAACGACGCGTCATCGTTTTTAATCTACAGGTAGGTGTACTCTTAACTGAGCACAAGGCACAAAAATTCCTGCATATTTCCAGAATTGTACCATTGCTCCATTTTGAAGTCATATGCATTCGGTTGTCCCTGTGAATAGACATATTACGCAAGGGGAACAACTGCATGCTGCAGAGTATGTTTTTTATTTTATTTTTAGATTCTAAATTCAGTGCAGATAGAACCCCATTTCACCAGAACATAGAATGGAACATCTTTCGAACGAAAATAGCCGAGAACAAGACGTACCGAGGCACTTAATTGGCGCTCAATACCAAAATTAGCATTTAGCACCGGAGACGTCGAGAATAGGAATGGGAAGATGGGAAAGATTCGCCCCAAAGTTGGTCAATGGTTTTATTTTTGCATTGACATAGGGAATGCCACTAGAAATAGAAAGTATAAATAGAGCGCACGGGAATAGGCGACCTTTTGAGAATTGATCGGGAAGTGATCGGTGAGAGATCAGTTGTCAGATCAAGTTTCTGGGAATCATTTAAATGTCAGTATTTCTATTCGGAAACGATTTGTTATATCCGGTTTGTCCCGAAACCGGAAGATATAAATCTTTTGTAATGCCAATGAGGTCTTTTGAACTATAAAAATCGCTTGTATCGGGGACCTGTTCGTATAGAATAAGATTTTCGTGTGTTTCACCACGTAACAACCCGTGTTTGACTCTAGTGGTTTATTGCAATATAAATAATCTTAATTATATCCACAGAGGATAAATGTTCGCACTAATGTGTTGCATGTATTTTAGAGACACGTATCGCGTGGTGGACAAAAGAATAATTTACACGAGTATTTATGGAATTAAGTGGAGTCCTCCTCCAAATAATGAGTCACCGTGTGGAAAACTTCACGCGAGTGTATCAGTTGGATCGAATGTAATGGGCTAGCACAGCTGACGTGGATAGTTTCCGGCTAAGTGATTATAGTATTTGGCAACAGTTTGGAGTAGGTAGGCGAATGAGATGACTATTTAAATTAATCGGAAGGGTGTTACATGGAGCAATCAGTATGACAATCAATAGATGACAAAATCTTTTAAAATTATTTAGGATATTTGTAAAATTTTTGTATTTTTTGATTGGGACAGGATAAGTTGTTTAGAAAAAAACTGGAGGAGAAATTAAGTTATTCGATGTCTTTTTCGATATTTCAACTTTTGAGATTTCGTTAGTTTAAGTAATCTTATGTGTCGAAATCATATGTCATGTGCTAAGGGAGAGAAAACTGACTAAACAATAAAATTATAGGTATGGACTGAGCAAGTTGGCCAGCCTTTTCATTGCCATCGAGGCTTGAAGCTTTGAGCTCATTGTAAGCTTTGATTGCGGCTTGGCAATCCTCGTAGAAACCTTGGCTATCGGTGAAACTTGCGACTGACACACACTCCCGTGATTTATAAGTTTTATTGATCACGTAATTTTCAAACTTCTTTCTTCTTTGGAACGCTCTTTTGATGGAAAGAGTTTAATTAAAGTCAAAGTCAGAGTATGGGTGAATAATCAGTTCTTGATTCTAGCTTTGCCCATGTGGCGACATTAGTGTGGTCTAGTTGGAATTTTTTCCAGAAGTTGTATTCTTTGGATATCTTAGATAGCTCCTTGTTACTCTCTGCTTAGTGTCGAGCGGCATGAGTTTAAACTACAGTATCGTTTCGAGGGCAGTCGTCAGGCTTCGTTTTCATAGCGCTTGGTAGGCTGATGCATGCTTGTTGTTGCTTTTTTAACAGCTGGCTTCCAGGCCAGACGGCTATATGTTAGAATATGACTAATGATAGCCTCGTACATTCAACGATTTTTATAGGTCTTGGTCCCCATTTTTTCCCAAAGATTCTTTTGAATGCGTACAATGTGATAGTTGCTTTCCTTATTCTATCGAGAGTGTTTTCTCTCCAGCCTAGTTTGTGGTCTATTTAGAGCTGTGTTCTATTGAGTATCTATCCGAGCAAGGAGTTCTAAGTTAAGTACACACTTTTAGCTGACATTTATAAATGTTAAAATTATTACATGTTTTTGTTGCATCCATTCTACCCTACTAGATTTTCGTAGCTACAAAGAGCTATCCAAATTATAAATCAAAGCTGTCTTACTATCCGAATTATTTTACGAGGTACACTACATTTGTGCTTTCTCACAATCTCATTCAAACCACTCTATCGATTACATTGTATTCGAATTCGAGTGTGAATTGCACCTTTTTTCCGAAATTGTCACAATGTAAACCATCTTTTAATTTTCTTTTATGAAACTTTCAACATAAATGTAATATCTTATACAAACTTCAATTAAAAGCTTTTACTTCTACCTTGTGACAAAAAATAGTTAAAAAATCAGAAATATTTTGCTTTAGCCCACCAAAAGATTAACTTATATATTAAAATACACATACGAGTTGTTTACAATTTCTACGACGGACGTGTAGAAATCCAGTATCAAAAATTAATGTAAGCTCACGTGCACATCGTAGTTTTAATCTTTTAGATTTGTCATTGTCTGTCGACTGTTATCACTAATGAAAACGATAAATTTAAAGGGGAAATCTCCAATCGAATTCAATCGTTCAACATTTATTTCAATATCCTTGTAGACCTTTGTAACAAATTGAATTCCCAAAATAAACCCCTTCTGACTTTATTGATTAATTTCCTTTCGAAATGTAGAATAATTTTTCATAACATCATAAATAATTGCAGTGATTTTCTCAGAATAGGTTTTGACCTAAAAATATCTCAAAATTACACGCTCATAAGGCCCAGTTATCTACACAGCCCTTATCCAGATATGTTTATGTTATGTATTCCAGAAAATGAAAATCAATAAATAAAGAGCAAAGGGCTCGTTATCTCTGCCAGCACAAGTCGAGGTACAAATAAACGAACTCATTTCGATAAAAAATATTTTCTATTCCACTGACTGTCATTTAGAGTCCTTCACCAAGGATACCGCCAAAAAAAAAAACAAACACGAACAAGCACAACACAATTATCATAATTATCAATGCTACCGCCACTACTGTCATCATCAGCACCGACATTAACGAAAACGTGGCAAATGCTAAATGGCAAACGCAAATGTTTAGACATCCATTCACCCGGACAGGGAAAAAGGAAGCATAGTTCTTCTTTTGTGTGCAAATTGACGCACAGAGATTGTAATGGAGAAAGCGAACCTGACACCGCATCCGGCCGTCAATTAGTGCCAACAAAGAAGTAAAATTGTTTTTCTATCGACAAAACGCATAATGGCGACTGTGATCCATGACACGCAAAACTGAACTATTGCAGTGTAGTGAAATCTTAGAAAAGGACTTGTGCCACAGACAGACAGACGGGACAAGTCTAGTGACAGTGGATACATACGTATGTACGTTTACTATTTTTTTTTTCTTTTGATTTGATCGCGAAAATCGAATTTGCATGAAATTGTGTGGGTGCCACTGCATCAGAGGCAATGGGCGCACACGGTTCAAAGGAGAAACTCTCACGATCATACTCGGATCGTTTTATACACACACAAGTAATCGAACGTGAACGATTCGGGAGTTTCGGGAAACGAGCGAAAGGTAAGTTGGATTAATTTAATAAATTTGTTCTTAATAAGTGAGTGATGGTTTCTTGGATGTTAAAACAGAAAAATTGCGTATACGCCACCGGTTTTGAGACGACTTGTAGGAACCAACAATTATTTTTTATAATTTTTTCACATGCTTTATCCCTTTTCAGTATTACTTACGTATTTTTTATGTATCCCTTGTTTTGTTTGTTTTGCTACTCGATCCAGGGAACGCTGTTGTGGATGGTACAATGGTTCAACTGAAAGTTCTGTGACATCGATTGATTTTCTTTGTGTCATTTTTTCTTCTTTTTGCTTCAAAACGATTTACCTATAGAAATGTTCTGGTCTTTCTCAATCCTTATACTCCATTATCATTCACTGTGAGCTTTGATACTCTATGGCACTATTTCTTTTTAAAGTTGTTCTTTTTCAAGATTTCCTTTAACCAGGACGTATTAAGTTATGTACCTATTCAGTATCAAAGGATGATGAATGTATCTTGAACGAACGAACTTGATTGGTTTGCTTTGATATAGCTGCTGTAACTTCTCTCTTTCTCTATTTTTATTTTTATTTATTTATTTATTTATTATTCGCTTAATACAAGCATGGCACAAAAAAAAACTTAAAAATCTAAATCCTAATTCTAAGGCTTAACTCTAAGAGTAACATGGTAAAACTAATCGATAAATTACAAGACAAACGGTTAAAAACTTAGGTCTAGACTATATGCTAAGAGTTACAAATAGTCAAGAGGTTGGAACTTAAGTCAAAACTACGAGCTATGGACAGGAAGGGGAGATGTGGAAGAGAGAGAGAGATGAGGAAGAGAGAGTGATTCTCATCTAGTTAATTGCTAACCTTTGACTGTAGCTTGGAAATATTTCTAAATACACGTCTTTAATTCGTTATCCACCAGAGAGACCGACCTTCAAAGCCTACCCCCACGATATTGGTCTTTTTATTTATATCAATCACTGTTTCGACCCTCAGGACATCACCTGCAATGCTTTTTATGCGCATTACCCAACCGATTGAACACATCAATGCCACACGTTCTAGGTCAAATAAAACAATTATCTGTGAAGGACACGTTGACAAGACAAGATCAAGTGTTTAATCTATGTCCTTGAAAATAATAGAAAACATTTTATTTGTGTAGATAGCAGTTCTCTCAAGGACGTCTGCAAGCTCTCCTACCTTTTCATTAGATTTACCAAGTTGATTGTGTACAAAAGCAACTGCAACCCATTAACTATATAAACACTCATTGCCCTGTGAACCGTTTTTATTAGATTGCCTTAACATTTGTACTTAGTTGGCCGTATAGGAAGGAGGTTCCATAACAATCACGAATCAGAACAATCGTTTCCGTTGTTTGGCATTAACTAATAAGCGTGTGTGTGTGTGTGTGTGTTGGCGCACGATGTAGAACCGACATACAACCGGCGGCGACGGTGGTAGCATAAAATATATAAATTTCAATTTCCTAGAACGTGCTGTAATCAGAAGCTGGGTAAACCAGCCAAACACCCACTAATCTCCCCTGTTGCTCTCACTGATGCATCTTATAGAATCGAATGACTAGAACAACTCCACCAGCGTTCATTTCTACTACGACTAATAATCTGGAATGAAAAATCTCACGATTCCAGATTATTTGCAAAGTTAAATGAAATTAACCAGCGACGACGACGAGGGCGACGGAATGGCTTTCTCCTTCTTCGTCTCAGAGTCATTCCCTGCAAGAAGCAATTTCCAGCTCGCTCTTGAGCGATAAATTTTCACAGAAACGTTTGTTGGTTTTTCATTTTCCAGCTCAAGCATTGTTTACAGATGAAAATAACATCACATAGGGAACGGAAAACAGTCAGGGGTCCACTTTTGACAGTACTGTCACTGAGAAGGGACATACTCTAAGTAGGTCATTTATTTTCCACCCATAACCCACTTACGTAACCCCATGAGAGATGGCGCTGGTAGAGAAGTGGTTTCAAAATCAAAGCCAAGCGGCAAAGATGAGAACAAACATTTAAAATACTGTTGGAGTTTCATTTGACTCTGACGTAGTTTCCCACTTCTTTTCTCTACACAAGGACACACAAAATGGATCTGTGTACGCATTATTAAATCCTTTATGATGAGAATCGAGACAGCCTGCAGTGCGCTGTGAGATAAAACTCGAGCTCAAGCATTGTTAAGAAGATAAGACTACGTGTGTCCCCACATTTTGAAATGACAAACATCGGTGTGCAAGTGTGTGTGGGGGGAGAATGCATGCGAACCTGGAATCTAATTTGTATGCATGGGCAGGAAAATTTGGAATTTATGCTGCAGAGCTGGAAAAGAATTTGAGAGCGTGTAGGGAATGAGGGATTTAGTTTTAAATGCAAATCGCAACTGTAGCTCAGAATAATATAGATACGGACCGCTACTGCGATTTTATTGGATTTATGTATGTTAAAAAGCGCGAACAGGAAGAGCTTAGTGTAAAAAAAATCTACATATTTCAGAGATGTAAATAGCATTTAAGGTGTGACTGAAAACCATCTACAATGAGGGAATTTGGACGACTAAGAAAAAACGTTTATACAAAATTTATATGTATGACTTTGCATAGTTATACAATTTTATGATTGGAAAAAGGATGATATAGAAAGCAGAGATTTTTTTAAATTGTATGTATAAGTTTCTGATTTATGCTTTCCTCTGAGCTAATATCAATAGAATTCAAATGAATCGATTTATTAGCAGTTGCGTCCCTGAGTAGCAAAACTCGTATAAATCACTCAATTCTGAAATATCCTGACAGGCTTTCATGACTTGTTATGCAACACTGAGAGTAGTAAATATGTGCTTGTGTATTCCAAATTTGACGCATTTGCATGTGTACATATCATGTATTAGCAGATAAAATCTTTGCAGCAAGGATCAACTTTAAATTTGTATTGCGAATGCCAAAGGTCATAATCCTTTGCCAATTCTGATGGGAAAAACCGCCATAAGTTTGCCACTGAATGCTTAAATTCTATTGAAAACTTCAAGGTTGGCGGTAGTGGTAGGTATGGACTGTATTTCCCTGCAGCCACGCCACTTTATAAAGGCTAAATTAACAGTAAAAGTTTTGTAATTTGAAAGACTTAATGGGGTGTGAAAAATTACTTTAGTTTATCGTTAATTTTCTTGATCAAAATTAAAAATGTCTGGAAGAGGATGCTATCATTGTTTTTAGAATTTCTGAGCAAGTTAAGAATTACAGATGCTTATTTCTTGATGTTCTGTATCTGACACAATCGCCTTTCACCCTGTGTATGGCATCTCCTGTTTTCTTCTACTACTAGTTCGACGTTACTTTTCATATAGAGTCTATCAGTTGAGACCCGCTCGACTTGAGTTTGCTATTCATTCGTTCATTTCAAGCTAAATTTGTCATTTTTTTGTTGGACTTCATCCGCGTGTTGTTAAAGTTAGTATAGCCCGGATTAATTGTTTTGACTTTAAATTCAATTGGTTATTCCAAGCTATTCTAGGCAACGAAAAGAAACACAAATTATTTAAGGTGTTCTCACAGCGCACCGGGCAATAGAAGCTCAAGCAGTTCGACTTGGGCTACCCTTCAATGACTACAGTAGAAACGACAGCGACGAAGAGGAAATATCGCCCGTAGACCTGGACGTCTATCTCTGTATTCCGATTCTTAAGTCAAATCGTTCGAAAACATAAATTTTCAATGGGCCTTTTAAAACACAATTCATAAAATCTATATAAAGGTTTCGAACTTATTTGGTGAATTCAAGAACCTCAAAAGGTTCTTTTTAAATATAACCTACTGCAACATGATGATACTGTACCTAGTGCTTTCACTTCTTGTAGTTTCTACTAAAGTAAAAAGTTGATTTGGAAACAGGCTTAAGAAATGTTGAACATAATCTTTTCCTCTTTATTTGAATTTAACATAAAGATACACTATTTGAAGTCATACACAAATTGCACAAAAATATAAATAAATAAATAGTATAAAAAATTATTTTGATTTCAGGAGCGGCTAAAAAACGTGATGTACGAAACCTAAGCATATCACCAACTGACTTAGGACCGCCGCCGAAGGCTCAACAAACTACGAACGGTTCGACTCGAACGAAAACGACATCAGGAACTTTATCACGTAAGTACATTTAAAAGCTCTAAATCCCGTTGAGATAGGTTTTCGTTTTGTGATGACATAGTCCTTGATCCAGTGTTATTCTATATCAAGCAATTGAGTTTCCATTTGGTACCTGCCACCGGGGGTGAACACGACAAATCCCAAAAATCTAGTTCAATATCATCCCAAACAAGATTGAGTTGTTATTCCTCCTAGTGTTCACCTGATTTCTACATGTAGGAGATCATTTGGCACACAGAAGTCATCTACTTAGAGGTTGTGATTTTCATTAAAGACTCACACACTGGTACATGGATTTGCATAACCATTCAGTCTCCGGATATACCAGATACAACAACAAAAAAGAAAACTAAAACCAATGCCAGTGCCGTTGGTCAAAACCGGTGTGTTTGTAGTGAATTTTGCACACCTGCACCAGGCCAACTGGTTGGTTGGCATTCCCTGAGTTATTCGTATGTGTGACGAAAAAGAAAAAAAAAGAAATCCACTTGTGTACGTTTCACCGAATAGTTGGTCATTTTATGAGATTTAAGAGCTAACAATATCCGTATCCGTTGGCTGGTTTAGTTTCAATGCCACGCAATGACATCCGACAAGTATGTTCTTCAAGGCGTGCTCGTGCCTCTTCTATATTTCTAAGCACCTTTGCGGACCATAGACGCTCTGCCACTGCACTGGTACGTGGGAATGCCACTGATATAACATTGTGATTATTTACCCATTCAGTCCATAGACATGCTTCTCCGCCGGCAACCATGTTCTTTTGAGTTGGACTCCCGCTGAAATTTGTGGGTTCCACTTGGTAATACTGTTTCCAATCATCTTCGTCATCGCTGTTGTATAAATAAAAACCATCACTTAGGATTACTGGGTAACCCTTTCTGGTTAGAGAGGGCATTGCTTTTTTATAGTTGTACCAAACTTGAGCCATAGTACCCGGCGGTAATTGAATTCCGGGATTTTCTTCAATGGCCTGAAAAAAAAAAGAAAAAATTAAGAATTAATTTGATACTGCATTTACGCATATGATATCATTCTAAGCTACGTACCTCTTGCCATAGTATGGGTGTTCGACCTAACCGGGTGATATTGGCAGCGAATTTTTCTAGAAATATGTACGGTAGATCATCAAATTCTTGTCCGCGTTCTTCTAAGTATTTTTGAATATCAGGATTGGACTCCCAACAGGCTGTGTCGACCTCATCACCCCCCAGATGAATGAATGTATCATGAAAGACTTTAACAATTTCACTAAAACGAAATTTAGAAAATACGTTAAAAGACATAAACGAATCGGAGTCTATGACTACGGCTTCAGGACAGATAAGTCGGCAATGGATGAAAACTGGAAGATTTCAATTTTCAAAAGCGAAACCTACAATGAATTCGTCGGAACTCATCATCTATATGTCGACTTCAAATCGGTATGCGGACACATGTCATGATATAATCTGAATGTAGATAGGATTTCGGGCGGGACATGCTTTCTGATGTAGCATTTATTGCAATGGGCAAGTACTTTATTTTACTTTTGAAGGCATAAGAGAATTAGCCAAGCTTGAGTGAAGCCTCTGTTGCTATCCTAACAAGCTTTAGAATTTATTAAGACAATTGAGGATCGTCAAATAAGCTATTGCCCAAAACGAAGCTTCTGCCGAAATACATAAATTGAATTGGTATCTTGGTTTCAAAGCTAAAGGATAAGCCTGACGCTATATGCATCATTCCAGATGGTATGAAGTTAAACTAGTATTCGACTTCATCAGTCGGTACAACAGACCTTAAGTCTATAGTGGAGGAATGAACAAACCAACCTTGTATCCAAGAGGGTATTTAAAGTATGTGCTGGTTATGGTTTTCGAAAACACGGGACACACTAAAAGCAATGTGCAATGGATCGATACAGGTATGAAGCTACGAGCATGGTCCATCTTCACAATTCGAATTCGAACCCTCTTCATAGGTGGGCAGTCCGCAAAAATGAATTAGTACTCTTCTGTAAAGAGTGTCAAAGCAGTAAAGAAAAGCTTAAGCTTAAGGATCAATTATTAAGGTTAAGGCTTAGGAGCGCATCATCAGTACATGCATCTGCCAAATCTAAACAAACATGAAAAACATATTTGCACTTACCCAAAAAAGTTGTGTAGAAAAACAAAGGTGCACTTGTTCGTCGGATTGAGTGGGCCCAGTTTTCCTTCATTTTGATCAAAGCACTGAGTCATTATCTCCGGGTGTGAGGCACCCCACGAAGCTGTATGCGCCGGAACATCAAACTCCGGTATCACTCGAATTCCAAGTGAAGTTGCATGGTCAATGACCAGAGCAACTTCGGCAGTGGAATAAGTCATTCTAGAAGTGTACGCTCCCTTTTCGGCGAGTTCTGGATATTTAGTACTGTTATAGGGAAATGCCGAGTCGTCCGTCATGTGCCAGTGAAAAACGTTCAATTTATTGTAAGCCATTGCGTCGATCAGTTGTGTAATTTTTTGTACACTGATAAAATGTCGTGCTGTGTCCAACATGAAGCCACGATATTTGAATCTTGGTTCGTCATAAATTTCTGTTTGTGGGATCCGTAACTATGAAGAAATACAATGGAGATGGACGGAATACAATATGCAGCGAATCCGCCATACCTTTCCGTTTGTCATTGGCACCAAAATTTGTGACAAAGTCTCCATGCCACGTAATATTCCCCAAATAGAATTCGAAACCACTCTTCCATCGCCGTGGACGTAATCTGTGAAATGTCAAATTCCTGTTGGATTACACTTCATTTGATCAGTGGCAGTAGCACTTACATGACTCATCCATTCCATAGTATGGTTTTCCTTCACAGGCATTTGTCAAGTTCAGTTCGAATTGTGCTATTGTTTTGATAGTAGGAATTTCGTCAGCCCGAATAGGACCTTTAGCAGATTCTTCAATGATTTTGGTGTATTTACAAATTGCTCTCTGTAGCAAATCACAGTTCTGATTTATCACCTACACGTTAGTCATGGGATGTAATACCTTGAGAACATTTTATGTCAGCTAAGGTCCTTACCACAAATACAAAATCGATTGGATCAACTTGATAGAATTCACCGGAGTCATCTTGCCAAAGAGGTTTCGGCCACACCTCACCTGTTATAATTATATAATGTCAATCAATTATTTGCATGCAGTTGCTTTACCTCGTGTGGCTTTAAACTCTGGTCCAGGTTGAAGGTATGCAGCAAAGATTGTGGAAGAAACTATGCAAGCTGTCAGAAAAAACTGCCTCAGCATTTTGAAGTTAGAAGTATGACTGATTGACAATTGAAGGAAAGGTGACTGTTTTTATAGATACTTATATTGCTTGCTTCTCTTAATCCCTACTTTCGTGTTTACCCAATTGTTATCAGCAACAGATAGATTATACGCAATTCGTGGAATTTTGAAATTGTGATACAGGTTCTATTGAATGTTTCCAATTAAATACATTGTTGGAAAATAAAACAGGTGAATGTGGAAGATTTTCTTACAACCATTACGCTATGATCATTCGTGAAACAAATCCAAATTATTGCGTTTCTTATTGTGTTTGGTTTTATGAGAACATAAATATTTCAGTCGAAATGATTTCTATAGTAACTCAAAATCTGAAGACACATGTCTGAACATCTGATAGGTGAAATGTAATATATAAGACATGTTTTTTTCCTGCTGCTTTATTTGACGTTTAAAGGCAATTTACCAGTAAAACAACAATTACCTGACAAAAAGAAAATGTGCTTTTATACACAACAGATGTGAAACGTGACATAAACAAATGTTTAATTAGTTTGCTGAATTAAGGGACATTTTATATCAGCTAAGTAATATTTCATGGCATTAACATTAAATATATTGTTCTAAGTTCTTACACAAAGCCATTTATCAAATTTTGAGGAATGTTCAATTGCTTTTGGTATAGTCGTATACTACCAGCGGCAACACTTATTCATTCATCGGTCAACGACATTTGTCTAATTCTAGGATATCAGACGATTAAAAACCTAAGACCCCTTATTGTACATCTTTTTCTATTTTCATTATTTCGTAAGTAGGAATTATATTTTTCGATTAAGATATACATATTAAGCTTAATGTTGTTCTGCAAACTGAATGTAGCTTTTGTTTGCAGAGGAAAAGATCCTTTCAAAAACAGAATCGTTGACCTTTCAATAATATTAGCTACCTACCTTATACTATACTAACGTCTTTGAACCTTAGTATTATTTTATGAAAATGTTTTCATGACACTTTAATCTTGTGTGGTCGCCGTGATATAAACGCATTCGACTGCTTAGCGAAATAACACAGATTTGAGTCAACAAAAACATCAAACGTCCTTTTTTTCGACACCAACTCTTGATAGGCAATAACAAACCTACGAGAGTATTATCCTGTCTAGAAAAAGCTTCACAATCCGTTCGGAGTCGGCAATATTCGCACGAAAAATATAAAGCGCACAGCATAAATGGTTACGAGAAGCTAGGCCTTGGCTTTCTTCGTGCTGTCGCATCAAATATTTGAATTTTGTATAATCTTACATTCATTTCTGATAAGTTCAATCCAAACCAAAGCGAAATGTAAATTTGGTCCTGGGAGTACGTTGAAAGGAGTTTACAACCGTAACTGTGGTTATAAAGTATGGTACTCTAATATGGTGCATTGCCGACAAGACAACTTATAATTGTTGATGATGATGTATAATTGTTTTGTATAATGTTTTGTATAATTAAACACAATTAACTTCAGAGCTATTTACAGGGTTGAGCACGCTACTTTTTTAATTGCTTTTTACTTATTTTTGGTAATTACCCCTATCATAGAATTTGTCATATGGAAGATTCTTTTCACTCATTCGACTTACTTTAACTCCACGTCCACAGTGATATCATAAATTCCACCAGCGATGTTTCCTTATTGACGTGGATTTCGAGTAAACAACGAGTATAGATTGATTAGATATTGAGGTAGCATCTTGGATTTTTTCACTGCGGCCACAGCTGGCCTATTATGATGTCTTATAATCCCATGGTTTGGGAGTTGATGATGAACCCGGCTATTGTTTTGGATAGGTTGATGGATATGTCTTCTGTTGCAGTGACAAAGTATGTGTTCTGTCATGAGATGCTTTTTAACTCGACATTGTTCTATACTTATTCGAATCTTATTCCTAGTGAGTTGTTTCTTATTCTTTCTTTTCATGACTGTGCTTTCTTATAAATATAAATATACTCATAACAACTAAAGCAAAACTTGACCTTTAACAAATGATCGTACGTTTTCTTAGAACACTTAACGCTAAGACATCTATATTCTGACGTTCAAATTTGCATCCATGTATGGGAATTTATTGTTAGTTCATTTAACGTTGTAAAACTGGAAATGACTAGAATTAGAATCGAGCAAAAAAAAAAAAATAAAAAATTGAGATACAAGCATATGACATAAGAAATTAAAAGGCAATTTATTTTAACGCCACTGATTCATGCAAATTCTTGCGATTAACTATCAAAAAATAAAACAAAAATTTGTTGCGCTTCATAGATACAATTTATGGCGTCACCAGTGGCAAGGCCAAACGTCAAATTTTGGTTTTCTATGAAGATATTTTGGGATCGTTATTACCTTTGGTGTGTAACTTTAATTTTGATTTCAAAATACAGCCGTTAAACAATATAAAATGTGTATTTTTGTGTTATTAAAAGTATCAAGTATCGAAGACAATCTCTTAAGTTTTCAATCCAGCATCACTTTCCATATCGATGATCTAAAAACAAATTCTCACTTCCTGTTGCCATCACATATTAAAATTGGTTACATAAAATATACTTCCGAAGTAGATCTCATTAATAGTGTCGATACTGCTCCAATTCAAATGAACCATGGTTCTCGATATTCTTATTGATGAATATATACATATCTTCGAACAGAATTATTTTTATAATAAATTCAATCGCGAGATCAATGTTACAATCGATTGTGTGAGAACTTTTTAGTTATACAGCGCTACACGTATCAACTTTCTCGTTTGTCTTATAAATATTAATTTCTCTATGAATATATTTTAACTCTACAGAGATTAAACAATCCATCAAAAGAACTTCTTCGATTTATAAGAAGGTACAAAATGCTCGAGTTGGTTGAGGTCACCCTCTACTTGGTAGGTCGTATTTTTCTGCGTAGTTGCTCAGTGGTGGAAACGAAGATTGTTTGGGCGGAGAATTGCTGTTTATCCACTCTATATGACCTAGCCATCTTAATCATTGCACACGTATCTTTTTGGTCAGTGTCGCTTGTATAGATCGTGGTTATATCTTATGAATGAACCATCAACATAGGTGGGATCATAAATCGAACGTAGAACTTTTTTACTTCCAAGTGCACTGTCATCATTTTGGTCAAGTTTGTGCTTCTTCATCATACAGCAGAACGGGATGACGAGGGCCTGAAATAGCTTCTTTTTGGTTTATTTCGATGGTAAGGTAAAAGCGATGTCGTTGGCAGATACAGGTTCGAGTCAGCAAAACAAACAAACATTTTTTCACAGCATCACCTTTCGACAGACAATGTGAAACCTTCTGTCATGAAGAAATTTCGACAAAGTTTTCATCTTCCCACAAATAGTAAACCATTCATCTTCGGTGCTTCAATGACATTGACCTTTCAAGCCGCAGTGCTTTTCTGGTCTCCGCTAAAGCTCAATTCTTGTAGTATGCGAATGTAGTAACAAGTATAGGTGTTAAGGTTTTACATCTATTACTTACCTTTCATAATATTTATCAAACGCACTTTAAAGTTCTTCCGAGAGGTCATCTAAATCAAATAAGTTTTGTGTACGTCCATTAGCACAATAGAAATAGAGGTGATAATTCGAATTTGATTAACAGGGGGAGTTGAACTCAAAAATATTCATAAGTCAACACGATAATTGATTATCATATTGAAGTGTTCCTATACAAAAACTCATATATCCTATGTCAGAGCGACGTCAAAGTATATCTTGCGGGCAAAATTCAAGATCTTCTCTTTGTTAGTTTGTTTAGTTATTTTCTTTAATAAATTGAGAAAAAAATTTAACAACGTCTTTTGAAATCTTTGATCTTTTGCGCATGCTAGCACAGGAGTCCAAAATGTTTGACTTAAATGAAAGTTGAATGAATCCAAAGATTGATTTGAGGAGAAGGAGGAGAACTTTTACTCAGCTGTAATAAAAGTATAGTTTTTCATTATTTACGCGATAAATTATAAAAATATGTAATCATTAAAATGAAGTTTAAGTGAACCACCATCGAAAGCAATCAATCTTTCAACTATAAAAGCACCTTTGATTATCTCAAACATGATGCTTCACTTTGTACAGATACCAGATCCACAATTAAACTCTTTTATGTTCCAATAAAATCCAAATACACATCCCAATCCAAGTCCAAATTTATTCATTAAAAAATAAAAATGAACTTTTCGAAATGACCTCATAATCTTTGTTCAGAAAACGCAATTTAAAATCCGTTTATCACCACAATTTATCTAACAAATCCAGAGATACTTGTACCCGTACATCCATGGAGGCATTTGGCCTCCTGTGGTTTTTCGCGAAATTACACAAGCTGTTTTTTTTTTGCATTTATAAACTCGGAAAATCATACAGTGAAACTGAAATTTTTTCCCGTATTTTGCTCTCCACCCTAGGATCACAGAGTTGACCACAATAGCCACAATGGACGCAAGTTACAACGATCTATTGTGTTAGGTCGTTTGAGTACAATGGCGACTGGCTGCTAGTGCGTCAGCCTCTGAGTGCTGGGCGTTGAAGCGCGGCCACAAAAACTGAAGGCGCACACTGCAAATAAATTAAATAAGACGACAGCGAGTGACCATTTTAAATGCATTTCTGAATTATTCTTCTTCATTTTGTTAATAGGGAAATTGCGTTTGCTGTGCCTTTGTTAGTGTGTGTTCTCTTTATAATGCATACACAGCAGTGGTCGTTTGTGGCAAAAGAGTTGCGAATTCTTGAAAGTGACATCTTCCTTGTTTTTGAACAAGCACTCTGTGTAGAGGGGAAAAATAGATGAGTTTGTGGTTACTGTGTGAATGGAATGCTAATTCAGTTGCAAAAAAAAGATGATCGTATGCAAGAAAAGAAATGTAGAAAACATTAAAATGCATGATATGTTGGCAAGCCCTAAACCACAATCGATGCTTTTTAAAAGCGCCGTCCTTATTTTAAAAATCGGTAATTAATAGTGTAAGAATAAGCTCACATTGGTGTGAACAATCATATCTGATGTCAGTCTGTTTTTGACAGATGTGAGAGAAAAGTGAAAAGGACGGCAGTAGTCACATTAAGTGAAACATGGTGTAAATGTTGGTTGACATCATTAAGGCATTGTTTGATAACTTTAATCATCTGATGTCATCGCATCCAGCCTTCTGTGAAATTCATCACAAAATATTAAATCATTGGTCCTTTAAGCAATTGCGTACTCTCCAGAAGAATGTGGTGGTTCATTGTCTGAATGTTAATAATTTGCATGCAAATGAAGATTAATTGTAATGGATGTTCTTGGTAAAGCAAAAACATTCTCAAATTTACTCCAGAAGAACATATTTGAATGGCAAAATCATGTTTTGCATTTGAATATGGATGTGCTTCTTATTTTATATTCGGGTTGGTTTTCAATTTTCGCTGGGATGCCTTAATTTAATCAAACCATTATTCAATATACATATGTTATATTTATTTTAAACTAATGAACACGTATTACCCAATAAGTATGCGGTTTATTGATATAAGCTCTTTATAGGATTATTTTACGTGTAGCGGTTTGGTATTATGATCATTAAAGTTGGAAGATTATTTTGAGCGAAATATCGGAAATAATATAAGTTTTACGTTTTGTCATGGATATTAAGAAGTTTGCACCCTTATCTGCTCATGAGCAGTTTTTTTTTGTAATGAATCCTCTTAATCTTATCGTAAGGGTTGAACTGTTCTTTATATGAACTGATGTCTGCTTACAACCAGGCATATTGACTGCTATGTGTTCCATGTCAAATGGACTTAGAAGGAACTGGCGAGCTGACAAATTGGTCAGGCAAGGTTCAACCCCTCACAGTTCAATAGGAGACATAGTTAACATTCAACTTGGAAGGGTCACAGGAAATATCCACTCGCATCGTCTCACAGGTCGAGAAGGCTCACCAACTGCGTTTTAGCCTAGGATATGTGGTCAAACTACCTACAAAAAGACCACAACACACGATTACAGCAAGGAATCACTAGAGTCGTCGCGAGCACTATGGGACACTGGCCTGTAAAGCCAGTTGTAAAGATTAAAACAAAAAAGAAACAGTTTTTTGCAAATGTCCAGCTCTTGCAGGGCCGGATAACGCACGCATTTTTCTTCTACAATCAACTTTGTATGCATGAATTCTTAAGTTTTTACCTATAATTCCTCAATTTGAATCCTAAAACCAATATGCCCACTACCCTTTTCTTATAAATGACAGCAATAGCTAGTTTTGCCCTTCTTTCGTATAGCGACTTTCTAACGCCAATAAACGAAATTTCAATAGGTTTGTCTTTTCGAGCTGCAACATATACAAATTGCATGTTCAGAAACGTAAGCTACCTCAGTTAAGAAGATACAACTGGCATCAAGTTTAAAAAGTTAATCTTCACCACTTGGCTAATAGAATCGGAAGAAAACTTTCTATTTCTTTCTTACAACGTAACCTTTAGACTGCAGTTCGCATTTGGAATAATTAACGCACCCAATGCCACTCCTAGTTTCCCCTCGCATACAGTAAAAGCAATGTAGACCCGTAGTTTTCTGGCAGCTACTGGAGATCATCATGAAAATAGAACTTAAAATTCATTCTCGCAGTGTCATCATCACCATTCATCATACCTTCCAATGAACTTCGACACAACAAATAAATCTGTCAACATGACAAAAAAATACAGTTTACTCTTAAAAAGAAAACCAAAATCCAAGAAACCACATTCAACGCAATAAAACTCTAAGGTCAGTGCCTGTCACTCCAAAGTCAATTAATCTAATTGACTGCATTCGTTTAACATTCACCTCACGATGAACCCACGTCACTTCTGCTTGAAAAGGTTTTTTTTTTTTTTTGCAAAAATCAATTCAAATTCGATAAACGTTCCCATAATAGGGCTTACAATCTACACCTCTACCACTGTAAGGTCTAACTCTGCATAAATTCCTAGGAAGTGCCTGAACCACACGAAGCTCCCATGATTATGTTGATAAATTGGTCTCCGGGGCAAATTACAAATTCCAGATCGATGATTTGTTTTCTTTCGTTTTTTTTTTTTATACTTTTCCTGAATCTTAGAAGAAAACAACAATATAAGAGAAAAAAAAATTCCCAAATCGGGCAACATAACGTTAACGGGCTCATTAATTCAAGCAAAACACTCTAAGCCAGTTTCACATAACGACAGCAATGGTGGCGGCCACTGACTCCGACGTCGACATCATCGTCATCACCATGTGAACTCTGTTCGGCTGTGGTCCCGCCAAGAAAAGTTGCGCCACAAAATTAACAACTTCTCGAATCAGTAACAGCAGCAACAGCAGGAAGCAGTCCAACGGTAGTTGCTTGTGTAGTTAGTAAGTTGGTCCATTTGATGAGGTTCATCTGCATAGCACCGTTTTCTGTGTGCGGTGTAATTAATCACGACTTTGGCAAAATTGTCAGAAACTTACCGAGGATTGAAGCTGTTAAAAAAAGCCCCCGAAAAAAAGAAGAAACCCGTAAAAAAAAAACCGGGATAAACCTAGATAATTGGATGAAAATGGAACACAAACCGGTACAGCTTCCATATCGCACACACTTCCAAAATAATTGGGGGTTAGTGCGCTTGTTGTCTATTTAATCCGTGAATTGAATAATTTTTTTCATGGTAATTTTCATTTTCATTCATCAAATGACTTTGACATTGACCACTTGGAGAGGGTTCAGTTTTTGTATTTTCATCCGAAAGATACAGCGGGTGTACCAGTACATTCGGAAATTGACCGTATCGGTCAATTAACGCCTTCTACACTCTGTCGACTATTTGACCAACTGAAAGGCAATTTGTTGTGCCGGGGAATTATGGCAATCTGTTTCATTTTTATCTCTTTCCTTTCCGCAGAAAAGAGGATGTATCGTAAAATATAGGGAGAAGAAGTTGGCTCAAGGCTAATTGGAAACCTGTTTATCTCGCGCGTGTATCTGCGTGCGAGTCATAAAATGTCGACGCATCGCACTCAGTTGATTGAATCATACTCATACTGATTGAGGCTTTGTGGCTAATTCGCTGGCAACATTGAGTGTTTATTTCGAAACATTTGTTAGGTGAGGTGGCAGCATGTATACGAAACATGCATCATTCAACATAGGGTAGACATGGTTTTTATCGACTTTATTATTCACAGACAAAAGTTTTAGGTAAGGGAGTAGAATGTAAAGAGTGCATTCCAATCTTTTGGAAACATTCTGCATACCCGGCGACAAATTTGGTGGTGCTAACGATCTTATTTAAGATTTTATATATTTTTTCCAAACGTTTAGCGATTGGGATTTGATTGCAATAAGTGCACACAAAATTTGAAGTTATTATATTGGAAGAACGAGCGGAGTGTCGCAGGATTGCCAGCCTTTTTTCTTGGCAGAGAACAGATTAATCAGTTGTGACCGCAAACGATTTTGAATCTTTGCTATGTCCGCTGGAATCAGTAATATTCCTGCATTCTCATTTTTATCTTCGAAGAAGCAAGTTCTAATCACATTTTTGGTTGCAATGATCCACCGTACACTCACTCAACTCAGAGTAGAGAGTTCGTAGAGAATCAGGGGTCGAATTACGGCATCAGTGATCGAGTGAGTGAAATCCATACGTGATCGTATGATCGAGCAACTCTTTTGGGATGATGACATACGAATGGTCACGTATCGAGTACACATTTAAAAATGTACTAATTGTACTAGTGCAAACTACTACAATCATTTCAATTACTGTCAAATGTGAAGTTTTTTGTTTATTTGTGATGTTTTTAAAAATTAAATTGGTTTATTTTATTAATTCGTGCAATCAAAATGGAATATTTTTTATATTTGTCATCATCGGATTCACAAGTGAGAATATTTTTAGTTAGGTCTTGGTGGCGACTCATGAAATTTTCCGAAATCTCCTTTTGCACCGGATTTATTTTGTTTTTAGGTTCGTCCTCCAATAAATTTAAAATAATAAATTAAAAAGAACACAAAAATAACAACAAATCAAATAATTTTTACATTTTTTCTTTCGAAAATACATTCACTCGTCACCAACAACCCTATCGAATGAAAAATACTCGATCACTGATGACAGAATGCCAAATTTCGATACTCGCTGCTCGATCAGGTATGCGGTCATACCAAATCAACATTTATCAGTCACGTATGACTCGATCACTGATGCCGTAATTCGACCCCAGGCCTAGATTCTCGCAACCTTTGTAAATTTACTTACAGTTTTTATTGTTGACTTTGAACGCCGGATTGAGAAACTTTTTAATGGCAAATTATACTTTCGGATGTTTTTCATTTCCTGCCGACAAATGCTTGTGTTCTCTTATTAATGTTCCGAATCTTGCCCTTTCCGAAAAAACAGCATATCCCTTGTCATAAAAGGCAAAACATACTTACTACCTTACTTAAGGATACGTTGGTGTCCAGGAATAACGTAGGTCCCATCCAACAAGGGTCTCCTGCCAGTTCGATCGGCAGTAACCTCAAGCTACGTTCGCCAGGTTCGTTAATGTCCCTTCCCACTAGTGCGCGCCTTTTTAGTTTGTGCATCTGTTTAGAGTGTCGTTTTATCCGAGACGTTGGCGGAAACATAAGTATGGCTAAAACGTTGTATTTCCTCTAAGCAATCAACTACGGAATAACTTCTCATTGTTTTTGCTGTTTGCAGCAAAACATAAATTCCGACAAATTTTTTAAATTAAATTTAACTGTAGCAACTGGCATTACTGAAAATGATTTATTCATCAACATGCTACCAATCATGTTTCTAGATATCCCAATGTTTCACGTTCCACACAGCAGCAACGAATTATTAAAAACCTGTTTACTCAGCCTAATAGAATCCACATTAGCTACAAAGCATACGCCAAGTGTGTGGCACACTCCACTACCACTTACAGTTTTGTTACTTTGTAACAGGTAGGTAAATGTTACATACTCACATTCTCCTCGTGGAAGGTTATCAGCTTGTTCAAAAAGGAAACTTTACATCCAATCAAGGCATTTAGAGTGACGTGTTAATTGCTAATGCTACACTGTTTGCCAGATAAACTAAACACGTCCAGTGAAGCAAAATCTGGTTTTGAGTCTGACCTGGATCCGCTTTTATCTCACAAAATTCATTGCACTACCTTCTTCAGATACAAATCCGTATTCATTTACCAGCTAATTTACAAACCTAAACCAGCACGTATGTATCCACTGCAGGTGCACTATCTGCCTCTGCATCTTTTTTGCCAGAGCACCTCTTTGGATGCATAAATTAATTCATTCCTTTAATGGAAAATCGCGATTTGTCGGTCTTGGCCGTTTGTAGTTAAATTTATAATATGTGTATGCGGCAGTAAACCAAAGGCGAGAAATCAGTTAATCGGAAGCGCAAGATCATTGATTCACTGTGGATAATAAAAAAAAAAATGAGTGTGGGATTTATTTTTCCTTGCAGAATGCGCATGCTTGACAGGAATTAATTGAGATTTATGATGGTTTCATTTGTGGTGTTTATTATTTTTTTGCATTTGATGATGTAGGAGACTGACTGTTTGAAGTGATACCATGATGTCAATGATGAAGAACAGTGAATACTTCATGCTCTGGCTTATAAAGTTTCGTGGTCTACTTGGACATATCGGTTTCCTAGTATACTTTGAAATCTACTTTTGTCATAGTATTACATTGCGTCTATGTATCCCTTCTTGAACTCAAGTTGTTTTACATGTACATAGGTGCATATGGTGCTGGTGTCCCTTAAGGCTTAGTTCTATCTTCAAGTCTTTTTCTTATTTTCAAAAGTGATTTGCAACTTATAGTCAATTCTGACAGTACCTTTAGTTTCTCATATTCATTCTCCAATTAACGTCCCTGTATCTGCTCTTTGGACATAGAAGTGGAACTGCAACGTATTTAAATATGTTGAACTTATAAAATTCGGACCCCGTCCACATAATAAAATGAAGTTCATCTAATAAAGAAGAATTTGATGCGTCCAAAACCTGCTGTCAGCTGTCTTTTAAGCGTAATTCAAATCTCGAATCCTTTCGGACATACTGTCAATTCTTTCTTCTTTCTCTTCTAAATCGAACAACACGAGTCTTCATAGCTTTTTATTTTTCTATCACCATAACTTGTAAGCATTTAAAAATCATTTAAGTCGGTATCTCTCTCATCTCTCCTCTTATTTCGCTATTTCTGTGCCCGTCGAAAGTGTCATAGTTTAAACTTCGGGATAGTTCAGCTGCAATCGCAGAACAATAAGCCAAAATGTTCACTTTTATGACTCGAATAAATATTTGATAAATTCTTGTTGTGATAGGTCTTGTTTTCAATAAGGGTCCCAAAGTGAGCGTCCTGCAGACAAAAAAAGTGGCAATTTATGTGACTCAATGACGACGCCGGTTTGTTTATATCTACCATACTAATTCTCAACGTTTATTACGGTGATAAACATATGTTTGAATAATGCTTAATATTGTTGTACTATGGTATCAGTACTAGGATCATATTTATTAATTTTTCCGAGCTTTGAAATTAATGTACAACATGTTCTCTCAATTGTACTTTTATTTTAGTTTTGTTTTGTTTCACTCTGGAAAATTTTCTTTTCAAAAAAAAAGTAAATAAATAAGTCTATGTTTCGAAATTATTATTATCAATTGAAGAGTCAAAAACAAAAACATAGGCGGAATAAGTAAAATGGTTTGTTGTGGAAAGAAGAAACCGATAAGGAAGAAAAGTGAGTTTTCGCTTCCAAAAGTAGGTGCGTAATATTTTGTTGATTTCATTTATAGCTGTTTAACGTTTAAACAAAAAATTTAACAAAATTAAGAAAATTCATGACAAAAACTGCAAAAAAAGTACCCATACTTAATAAGTAATATTGTATGCATTGTATAGTGAAACTAGAAGGGAAAAACTGTTAAAAACCTATTCAAAATTACTTAAAACCATAGTAGGTATGAATGAAACAGTTCCTCCCAGTAATTGCAATGATATTTACTTTTTTCAAGTTGTAATTTCGAAGAAAATTTATGAAAAAAACTGGTGACGTGGTCGTCGTGGCTTAGTGGTTAGGGCGTTTCAAGAGACAGGTTCGATTTTCAAAAAACCACCAAAAGTTTTTTCGCAGCACCACCTCTTCGCAGGCATTACAAACCTGCAAGAGTAAAATCTGTCATAAAAAAAACTTATCAATCCGCTGTTTAGAGTCCGCAATAAAACGGTAGGTCTCTTCCATTCGTGCGAAAAATATAACACGCACAACATGAATGGTTGTAGAAGCTAGGCTTTGGCTCTCTATCGAGTTGTCGCGCCAAATATTTGTATTTTGATGAAAAAACTACAAAAAAAAGGACTATTTTCGAAAAACAAAATGAATGGAAATGGAAAACTTAACACTTGAGTGCGTCTTTCTGCCACGAACTGAGAAATGTGAATCCTCAGCGGTCTCCACATTATTAAACAGATTCTGTTTACTTGAAAGAAATGAACTTCCTCGGCTGATTTAACCCCCTGCTGTTCCATACTTACTTAAAAGCACTTACCAATAGTACATTTCGCTGTTACCACACTTACTAATAGCCCGATAGTGTAGCTGAGATTCAAAGGAGTGTATTAACTTCGTGATTATCCATAGTCCTATCCCATAGTCCTGGAAAGAGCTCCCTGAAAAACGACAAAAACCTGAGGGAATCACAACACTGAATTTTCAGTAGAATTACGGACGCTAAAAAGTATGCAACATAAAATAGTAAAACTAAATGTGAAACTAACGTTGCATACACATTGGCACATTAAATAAATGTAAAGTAGAAAGTTTGCTGGTTTATTTGAAGGAAATTTGTATTATGATTTAAGAACTTTGGAATACAATTGATTATGAAATACAGAAGAGCTGACTGCTGCTTTAAATGGAGCTCACTTGTCAATCCGAAGCGAACAAAGTCGCTTCAAATAGTGTTAAGATAGCATTGAATTTTGAATGCACGAGCAAACAGACAAGCCAGTTAGCTATGACATGGATTTAATTTGTTTGGTCTACATATGGACATAGGTGAATCCTGCTAAATGGAAATCGGCGAAATCAACAGAAGACAGTTTTTTTTTTTTTTTTTTTTGGAATATCAGTCCCAAAGCTTCATTTTAATAGAACTCCTCCGGCAATTAATTTCTCACCTTCGGCTCCATAAATGCCGGATTTGAAACCCTGAATAGGTGAAGAGCTTTCAGTTAAGTTAATTCAGGTTAAAGAGATATATGATGGTTTCCTTTTGGACGCTTTAAGATCCATGGTGGATCCTTTCATGCTGTCGGAGGGAGGGCCTATCCTTGTTTCCTCTTAGCTTATTTACCACTTCGTTCTCTTTATGACGTTTAATAGATCATAGCATAGGCATTGAAGACCTTGGATCGATTCTGCTTCTTTATCTCCACCCTTGATTTCAACGCCGCAGTATCCAACGATTATGTACTCTGGTTTATATGTGGATGAAGGATCCCTACCGACATGCAACTAAGTCACTTTCGGAGAGCAACAAAAGTTGATCAAGCAAGGTAAGGTTTTGTGCTGTCTAACAGTATGCGGAGCGACGTAATAAGATTCTTTCTTGCGTAGACCTTACTGCTTACTTGATTGCAATTTCTGCTTGACAAGAACTGCCTGCATATCTAAGTGAATTTCATTTTTGAAAAGTCTAAAGAAGAATTCATTTTTAAGCCATTAGCGAAAAATTTAATTTTATAATTTTTTATTTAATTTATTCACTTTATCTCAAAGCCACACAAACCTTACTAGAACAGTTGCTGACAACACACTATAGACTACTTACAAGAAGCAGACAGACCCTTAGGACCAACTCTTGCAATTGTTTATAGTTTGGTCTCGGTTATGACTTACAGATCCATGATTTTATGATCCTCGTTCATAAAGTTATTCTCAAGCGCAGCCTGAGTTGGAAGTACTATTTGTCATTTGGAATATTCGTCATTTTAGGTTTTGGTTGACTCATCATTATTGAACTTTACTGTTTGTAGGTTTGGTAAACTTTATTGCAGATGAAAGTTTGGGAAATAATTCAACAGAAGGTAAAATAAAAGATGTGAATCATTCATTTGACTAGCTCTGTGTACCTTTGATTATATTCCCATTTCTGAAAGAAACACATTCAACTTTCATTACATCACAGATTTCATATTAAACCATGAGTGACATGACAGTATGTTTTTCATATGTTTCACTTTCCAAATTTTTCTAAATTTAAATACTTGTTTAAGATATTTCACCTCCTCCACGATTTTTGGGCGGACGTTATCACATTTTCCCTTGTACCATCTAAAGACTTTTGAATTCAAAAGCAACATGTGTGCTCTATATTTTCGGCAAATGTAAATGTTCCAAATTTTCTCTCGCTTCAGAAAAACGATCATCGGCAAATGCTCAACAGCAACAAAACCTTTCATCACCCATTGGTGCAACAACACCAACAACCGCCGCAACAACAACAGCACTCAGCAGCACTATTAGCACCTTGAAGGGTTCACCGCCACCTAAAAAGGTCACCACACGACGTTCGGAGCAGAAATTGCACACCAAGACACCACTGAAAGGTAAGTGCGACATCGGTGGTGCATGCTCCACCATGCCATCTCATATTTACATAAGATACAGGTTAACGATATTTGACTTGCATCCAACACCCAAAATGCGATGTAAATTTGTTTACTTGTGCCCCGGGAAGACCCTTGCGGTATGCTAATACCCATAATCATTGTTGTGTTATCGACAGATGGATGCAAATTAGAGAGGCGCCCACGACACGACCTGAAGATACGAGTATAATTTTGGTATCGAACAGTGTTGGGCTTTATTGAGTTGTTTATGGGGATTAGTGTCGTCAGTGTCGCCATCGATGGTCGTGTTGAACACCGGTATTCGTTTATCTTTAAGCTAGGGTTTTGTAGTTTGACGCTCGTGGATAAATGGAAATGGTAGTGGAGATGGGATTCGGGATAAACGTTGATGGGAAATTATTGTGGGAGGAAGTGATTTGAACATGGATTAAGTTGTAGTTGGTTGGTTACATTAAAGTAAAAAAAATTGCTTGGCATCTATAATTCATGGTTTAGGAAACTTTGTTGCGATATGGATTTTTCTACGTCGTCAGTACTGATCTATTGATCGTGTTGTTTGAACCTCCTCAGAACCAGCGAAGCGCACCTAATGAAGGATTTCAATGTAGAAGATACAGAAACTTTTTTCTAGTCCTTTATAAGTTATTTCTTTTTTTATTCTGAAGATCTAATCCTTTTGAAGTCAAAAAGCTTGGTAAAACTGAACATTTCGTTAGCTTTGCTAATTGTAGTAGTGGGAGTAGTGCCACTGGGTCTCTCTCCTTGATGTATAGGACTCCCTTAAGGCATAAGACATAAGTTCGATGTCAAATATACATATACATACATACATATGCAAACAATTTTCATATCGAACGTGCTACCAAAGATGCCACCCTTTCCCAGATTTGCGTTAAGGTCTAGGGCATTTCTCATAGGTCATATCGTTGGAAGCTATCTTTGGTGTTGTTACCTTTCTCTTTTGCATGGGCGTAGACTTATATTGACGAATGTAATGCAAAACGTATCGCGGTGTTCGTTTTTTTGTCGGAAATTCAAGTTTTCCTCCCTTAGTACGACAACTGTATAATATTATTCAACCTAGTTGTTATCTCGAATTGAATGAAAATAAATACAAATACATTACTCAGATACACATTTACACCACAAATCCCTGCACACAATCGAATTATTCATCCAATTGACACCATCATCCGAAATAAATCACAGCTGATATGTAATACCAAATCAATTTACAACTCTCATCATATCCAGCGAAGAGATATCTTAAAGCCTCTTATTGATAACCCCCAAAGCGATACCAGATTTCCCACAAACTTCAGCAGTTTCAACATTTAACAGAGGAAGGCTGAAAAATAAATAAATAAATCTGATTGTAAATTGATTCGAAATTAACCGTCTAACAAATGATTGGTTTAAGTTTAATCAAATCTCGAGCAAGTCTTATACGTCAGTCCCTCAAGCATTTTGTTACTAAATTCCCATAAAAACGGATTTTCATCGTTTTATTTTCGTTGATCGGTGCTGAACGCCTCTAGACCTTAATTGGAAGTGAAATCCCCAATTGAAGCTGTATGTTGGCCTATCGCTCGGCACCACTTCACCGATGGAAAATTAAATTTCTTTAAAAAACAAAAAATTTAAACCGATCTGAGATTTTCAACACTTTCGTGGGATTAGCTACACGTCGGTAGCGTTTAGTTAGGTCAACAAAGATAAGTTGATTTATTATATCAGGGGGTTTTTATTGAGGGCAAATGAAAATATGGGCTAATAAACACACGCGCCTTTGGTCGTAATTAGCGAGAGGTTTATATGTTCGCTTAATAGGGTAATGTGGTTGTTAAGGGTTTATGTTGAGTGACAATTACCTTGGAACGCGTGATTAAGAGGATTTTTGTCACCAGCATCAATTGTTTCTGATGATGAAGGGCAATTGAAATGCAATTTATTAATATGCTGCACTTTATTAGCGTAAAAGACATTTATCGAGGGTTAATGTCAGTGACAAGAGGTTGCATTATATATACCCTTGAGGGTGAATTTCAAAGACTAATGGCGCAAGAACAAACGCTGAGTGATTGTGTGAAATGCAGGACCACCAAAGTAGTCTCAATCCAGTATGAATTACTTTTTATAAAGAAAGGGTGGCACTCATATGTAGTTTAATTTCAGTGGATGGTTTCAAAACTAGTTTCAAAAGCTGCATGCTATCCTGATGTCTATATTGTAAAGTATAATATAAGTGGAATAGCGAAATATAATTTAAAGCGCAAAGTAATCGGCGCTTTCAAAATAGTTCGCAAAAAAAGTGAGTCGTGTTCTCTTCGGTGTCTGCTTCGCTGCAAACATCTTTTGAGACAATAATGTAGAAGGTTAAAATATATAAGGACGGTTCCCTGCTGGTAATGTAATGTAATGTAATTCGTGCAAAAACACATCTGCATATTGTTTGCAAAATATCGGATTGGAAACTCGTTATACAAAGTTTATAGCTTTCGTCATTCAACAAACCATTGTTACAAAAAGAGATATTCTGACGAAGGACAATGAAAAGTACTACTTTTCGTTTTTAGATAACAAATTAACGAACTTTTGGAGCAAACATAAAATTCTTTGAATCGCGCAGTAGGAAAAGAAAGCATTGCTCGTGGTTGCGTATCTCAACCGAAATTAAATCGAGTTACCCATTTAGATGCGACTTTTTTCACGATAACATAACCCACTCGTAAAACAGTTATATTCACTAAAAATGTTAAGCTGCCATCTCGTCACTTCCACATAAAGAATCACTGCGTTAACACAAAAACAATCCCCTCTCTTGACATCCACTGAATTAAACTGCAACAGAAACCATAATAAATCCCCTACCGAGAGAAATAGCAAACAATTTCACCCGGCATTTCTTCGAACCGGAAAACTTGAGGTAAGCTCTGGCTCACATGTGTAAAGAGTAAAGAGCGCGTAAGGGCATTAACGCACTTATGCATTTGCTTTTAAAGAATTGCGTAAACCTCCAGAACAAGTGAACGACATCCTTGTTCACTTTTTTGTAATTTTGAGATGAAGTTCATGCGTTTATTTCAAGTTTCAATTGTATTTAAAAAATGTCGGCAAGGAGATATATAATCCTTTTTCTTCCTACTGTTGATTTGCAAAATCAAAATGAAATTCATGTGCAATATAAGCTTTCCATTTTACTTTGATAAATCTTTTTAATTAATTTCATTTACAAGCGTAGAAAATGAAATTTATTATTTGCTTCTTGTTTATGGCGCATAAAATTCACGCGATTGCAAACATTTTTCATATTTTTCACAAGACCACACAACGGGATTGTAATCCAATGAGTTAAGGAGATTAATGATGATGAATTAGAGTTGATGTAGCTTTTATGCAATGAATGTTTTCAGGAATGGTGAAAGGTAACTACTTCGAAGGTATATGCCTACCTATGACCAAATCTCCTTTAATCACAATAAAATGTTTGATAGATTAATTTCTTGCGTCGAATTAGAGAGAATGCCGGAGCATCTTTTGAGAGCCGGTACTTGAAACTCTTTAAGTACAAGTACCAAGGAATTGTACTTGTACTTAAAAACAAATAAATACAAGGTAATTGTACTTAAGTAGTACCGCAGTCCCAAAATACTCAATGACTTTACAGGTCTGACCCATGCTAACTACTAGTTGACATTGTAACCTAAATCTAAAGCAATTTGCTCTGGAATTCCCTGAAAATAAAAAACAATGATATTAATATCTTTATTCTGGTTTCATCGAAACCCAACATTGCAAGGGTTTATTTCATAAATTTTACTACACAATTACAGAGATTTATGATGTTGCCCATCGAAATCATCTCATACCAAATCATTGGACTCAATCCAATTAATGTAAAGCTTTAACCAACCAAATGTGTCAAACCAATGCAATCTGTAGTGCTCCATAAAATTTCACATCAGACTGCAAAACTTCAATACAATTTTATTATTTATTAAAAAATGAAACAAAAATTATAAGAAAATTAATCAAAGCGTGGTTTATTACCACCTCTACCATGTTTAATTGCAATTTTCACTTTTCACTCGTTTGATTCAGTGGAAATAGGCGGAACTCCGCCCCCTAAAAAATCAACAAAAAATAACCCAAAAACTACATTGTTATCTCGTGTATACTTTCAATAAACGTCTTCATCAATGACTACTATGTGGTGCTGACAGTAGGTATACATTTGTTTAAGCCACCCGTCTTCTCCTCATTTGTCATGAAGAGTAGTATTTCCGCCACTCGAAAAAAAAGTGTGCTTTCCAGATACTTTTACCTTATTTTTTATTGTCTTTTGTTTATTTGTATCTATTCCTTGAGTTGTATTGTTCAGCACATGAAGAAAGTGTTGCAAAGTTTGTTTCGTTTCTTCTTCAGTACCTACGACTTCATTTTATGGACCTTACCGGTAGTAATAACAGTGAATGGCTTAAAATAAAAAAAAGTAAATTTGTTAGTTATAGCTCGAGCTGATTGAGACTCTTGGACCTCTAAGGTGCCCATAGCAATTAACTCACGAGCCATGATCACAATGATCAGCAATGCGATCGAAATTGTGATATCAAACTTGCGATCACTCTTGAGACCATCGAGACCCCTTCACTAATTTATGAATTTTGAAAACAAAGCTCGGACCAGTTAGTTGTGTGGTAGGGAGGGAGAGTGATATAACAACAAAAGTTTTTGCAGATCGGATGTGGAAATGAGTCTAGGGTCACTAGACCGCCAATTGTTGTCAACAAATTGTGTTGCGCAATCAAATGAATATACAAAGTGAAACTGTTGCGTTGGTTATGCAAATTTCTATAGATTTTTGAATTTAATTTCAAAATTCTCAATAAAAAGATGACTGCGTTGTTCGCCGGTTCATTGTTTTCGAATGTAAGCATTGAATTGCAAATGATTCGGCGTTTATTTTATTTGGACACATGGATACAATTTATGATGAGAAGATTTCACAGGATTTGTTGCTATTATTTGTTTGGAAATGTATTGAATACATTAATAACGATATAGTTATTTTAAAAGATTTAAGGGTTGAGCTTTAATAAGAGCACATTTGTCTTAGTTGGTGATAGTTTTAAACCAGGGAATTGGGTAATCTTTCATTGACCTCGACGTGACAATAAAATGTTTGATGTTTCTACGCAAATTCAGATATGAAGTTTTGTTAAAGATAAAATCTACAAAAATGAATTAATGGACATTCAATGAGCAACTGTAGCAGGGGTAAAAATACCTGACTTTCACTTCTACTTTAACAGGTTAAATTTGCAAGCTTCTATGTAAAACAGTGTTTATTCAAATGATTCTATAAACCTTTATAAGTTGCACTAACTTTTTGATTATCTGTCTGAAACGATACTTTATTTGCCGTGTTAGTTTGCAGGACCAGGAATACTGGTTGAAAATGATAAGCGCTGATGTGGTAAGCAAGGCGGTTGGTGACTTAATGCAAGACGTCTCATTCGGATCTTCATGGATCCATTGTATTCATTAATGTAGTACTCGCTGATAATGTAAGTGCTTGAAACTAAGATGGGAATACTGCATTAACTGTGTTGAATTTCAACCATTGGGTGTTGCTTGAATCTACAAATCTAACACATTCGTGCTCAAACTGAAGCCAAGATTCCAAATGACATTCTTGTGGTTTTTCTGATTTGTTGTGTAGATTGTCATGGCTCAAGTGATTAATTCGTTGGACTGCAATCGTACCAAATTTCGGATTTGAACTCCAACAAAAACAGCAAGTTGTCAATGACACCACCCTACGATAGGGAAGAATGAATGAGTGATTATATGTTCTTCTTGTTTTCATATAATAAATTATCAGTGTCTCTATCAGGTAGGTAAGACATCCTTCAGAGTAGGTGCATGTGAGTAGGTTTAATCTGAGAAGATACCAATTGTTTTTTTCGGTCTTCATATCCACCACTAAGATTCTTGAGAATTTCCTAATATATAATTTTAAAAAAGCCAATAAAGCCTGGGTAAAGAAGAAACCATTTCTCATCTTCTTTGTAAGTGTCCCGGCATCTGGCAGATAGCAATGTCAGAAACGACCTTCACTTCGTAATAACTCACTATGGTAGAGTTAATATTCATCCAACTGTTTCCAGAAACAGTTTTTCCACCACCAATCAATCGTTCACTCGTGACGTGTAACTTTATCAACCCGAAGTTGTTTCTGCAAACTACCATGCACTGAGTGTTTGTCCATTACAAACAACGTGGCAATTTTTACATGTAACTTTGTTCACTTTTAACTGCTCCTGCTCATCACAAGTCTCTTAAAAATAAATACAAGTTTTTCTATTCCCAATATACCGTGTTCGTGGCAGTATTTTAATTAACTTAATTACACAACTGTAAACAATCGATGTGTCCACTACATTGTATTTGTTTTGTCTTAGTTTCTTGCACTGGACGACATGCACCTTGGTCATATAACTTGCGATTGTAATGTTTTTTTCATCTATTCTCGAGGTAAATAGGCCCAACTATCGAAAGATTTTGATATTCAATTTGTATAATAATCTTCATTTAGTACAAACTGTTCACTGTAGAATCATTGGTTTATACATTTTTCATTTCGTACTTCAAGCTAGTTTCTGAGTTAATTGTTCTTGCTTTTTTCCGAGGATGTTATCTATAGAGTTTCAGTAAGTAACATTTACCCCTAAGTGATATTTTGATGTTTTTTCTTGTTGCTTGTAAAGTGGATAAATAGGAAATGGTTTTTGGTCTAAAAAATCGAAGCTCGTTCTGAAAGCTTTTATGTTGTTTCCGGTACTCTTAAGAAATTAGTCTTTTTCTAAGTAACGAATTTTAATAATTGAATTATTTATAAGACAAATTAAAAACCTTTCTTTCACAAAACTACCGCAAGTGAAAATAATTTTGCAACCAAATAAATTCATTATGTGAGTTGCTGAAGCTTCTGATCAATATAATACCAGACATGTTTTCATTTACAATTTATTACATCATAATTTTGCAAAATTTTAACTTCCATATACTTAGTTAGTTAACGGTAAGTTAAATAAAATGGCAAAGTCATGAATAGTAAGATGGTAAATATTTATGTTTTCTCTTTGTCGTTTATTTATATATATTTCGCATAAACAAATGAACTTCTGCTCAAGGTAGGCTTTGTCTATCTCATTAGGAAAACACAAATAGAAATACAATTTTTCGCTCGGATGAGCTTGGGGTAATGTAAAAAAGATGTTTGTTGAAAATAGTTTCCGCTCATGAATTTCCGAGAAGGAAATGACCAAAAGAATGTATGTATTCAAATACAAAGAAGAGAGAAAAAAAAGAAGAAGTTAAGCACATCAAGCAGCGATTAGAGCGATGATGGTTTTTTTTTTTTTTCTTTTTCCTACCGGAAAGAGAAGACATTGCAAATATATTGCTAAACATTTTTTCAATTACCAATGGACAAGACAAATGTTTAAAAGTTTAAATAATAAAATAAAATTGAAGGCAATTTTTTCAGAAGTATTGTTTAAGTGGTAATAAAATTTCAAATGTGTAATGTTATTGCATGTAATCGTTTGTCGGGGTTCATTAGTTTGCCATAGAGTTAAAGGCTGAACATATTTAATGCTATTTATGTATTTGTTTTTTAGTATCACATTAGAAACAGTTTCTTTTGCAATTTTAAGATCCGATCTTTAGCCGGATGCAAGCTATGAAAATTCGGTAGGTTTCCGTGTTTCGGTAACCATTCCATTGATTCCGCTCATTTCAGTGAAAAAAAGTTTGTTCTTTTTCATTATTTTTCTATAGAAATCTCCAATTCCACATGCTCGTCATTTGTCTATAACCTCGAGAACTATTGAACAAATTTTAGTGAAATTTTCATGTCTGCGATAGGCTGCGTACTATGTTGTATTGAGAAACGATGCATTAAGCAATGAGCATGCATATTTTGTTTTCATTTTCTTCACGAAACTATGATATGATACGTCTTGACCCAGTTCGATCTTAAACTTGCTGACTCGATCTTAAACTTGCGGAATCGAATTTTCACTACAAAACCATTTGAAATCTTTGTCCTTGTCAAATACATCAACGATTTAAACTTATCGACACTGCTTCTCCATTGCATCATAGCTCGATATACTAAGTTCCTATTGTTCTTTTCAATAAAACAATAGTATTCCCCATTGTTCACAACCCTCCTACTTAAACCGCGTTTTCCAATTCTATATATTGACATTTTGACATGTTACATCTTTGAGTAGTTTAAACTTTTCCTGCACTCGAAGCCCTTTACCACGCACTGACAAGAAATTTCTAAAGTACTCTCTATCCATAAGCACCCCAAAGGTGAAGAACCTAAATGCCCATACTGTATCTTCTCCATGATATACACATACCTATCTATGTAACAGCTTACAGCTCTTCACTACGAGCCATATTTTTCACGAAAATAGAAAAACAGTAGAAATTCAAAAAAAATGAGAAAAAAGACAATAAAGCCATTACACATACATACACATACGGATTCACCTGCAAAAGTATCTATGTACCTGTCTTAAATGGCATTGCTTACACTACCTGTCTGTCTGTCTATCCCCCTGTACTACTGCACAAAGTCCGCCATAACGGGGGGGACAAACTATCCGACACTCCATCCACACTCTCCACAGCAACATAATCCCAACCGTTGACTTCATCGATTCAGTCTGTCGGCGGCGGTTACACTTTACGTCGGTTTACACGCTATACACAACACACTCTCGGTCTTTCGTTTTGGATTTCGTCTTTATCAATGGCTTTTCCTCATCAGCGTGTATAACAGTTGAAACAATTTGAGAAGCTTTGTGTGCGGTATGCGCGAGTAATAAGTTCCACAAGGATACCCCGAGTATATATAGATACTCTAAGGATACATGTGGAGGAACGAAACAAGAAGAAAAAAAAAGTGCGAATGCGTTGTAGAGCAGATTCTATTAATAGATCTGAAAACATGGGACTGAACGATTTCGTAGCGTTGTTTTACAACAATCATCATCACCATCATCAGCAAAACAAAAAATCGTCCTTCCAGCCGGTCGGTGGTGGTAATTCTCTATTTGTTTCGAGTGCTGCACCACAAATGAATAATTCGAGTGAAAAGTTCAAAGCATCTCGCAAAATCAATTGCAACTTAAGTGATGTGAATTTGAAAAATGCAACTAGCGGCAGCAGCAATAACTTTTTGGCATTTAGCACCGCTTCGACTTGCTACAGCGAATTGGATCTGTATCGGGCTCCAGCGTTGAGAGGAAAGAAGTCCTTCCTATGGAACTCCTTTCGGATGCCCAAAAAATCGAAAGGTAAGTCGTCGATATAGTGTGACTTTTGTGAAAAATCGAAGATTGTACTTCTTCACAAATGCTCTGGGGCGTCCTTGAGATGTTGCTGTGTTGGTGTATGTAGGTACATGTGGTTTCATTTGACGGAAAGAGGATGGGCGAACGATTTTAACGTTTTCTTCTCTAAAATTTCGATTTATAATATTCTTTTCTCGACTTTCTTGAATTGTCACCAAGATTAATGGCAGTTTTGGGATTTGCAAGAAAATGTGTCACCAAATGCGGCAGATGTTAGTGTTTTTTAAAAGATGTTTGCTCTTTTTTTTTTTTTACCAAAAACCAGCGAAGTAATGAGATTTTGCTTCGTAAAAGTGTGTGTGAATTTTTTTCTTTTATTTTACTTCAGTTGTGATGCTGTGACCTATTTAGGGAGCAAGCATGGTTTACTTCGCAATTTCAGCGCTATTGTAAGAGAAGGGAATAATAAAACTGCGACGGGCTTTAATTTCAAATTCAGAGTCTTGACCTCGTTTGTGGATTGTTTTACCAGTGTGATTGATGCGAGCTATAGTTTATTAGGCACTTGTTTGTTTTACGCAAAAAGAGCTCTCTACATATACATTGTTGATGCTAATCAGTTAACAGAAATGCGAAAGTCGCACAACTTCTTCATTAAGAAGTCTTACAAATGCTGGTTAATTGGTATGCTTCACAGATAGTTTTATGCAAAAAAGCTATGAAGCCCCACACGATTCTGATGTTAATCTTGAAGCAGGAAATAAAGTCCGATTGGAGTCGACGATTTCAAAGTTGGTTGAAGAGCTAGAATTCAGTGTGTGATACATGTATTGGTGATTACAAAGAGTATCTTACAACTTTGACTAAACGTTGTTATACAAGAATCGTTGTCCTCATTTTCTGATCTATCCGTTTTGGGTCAGAGACTTAAACAATGATTTCGAAAACTACTTGTTACTGTAGGTTAGTGTTGAACTAGATTTCCTATAAGTCCTTTAGTAAAAGCATGCTTCAAAGCATACCTACCATAATTTTTTACAATATTAAGTTACAAAATAAGTTCATTGTACTGTCGTTATTACTTTTACATTTTATCAAAGACTGTAACTGATACAATGTTCTTTAAAAATTGCAATGCTTCGTTGTGACTTTACATCATAGTATTGTATGTGCTCAAGTTTCACATGACAACATAATAACTATAAATTAACAAGTTGTTGACAGTCATCCACCCAGTGGCTATGCATTGCGTGTTTGCATGAATATTCTCATCAAATTTAACACAAAAACTTATTTGACTTGTTTTAAAGATTAACTTGACCACCTGTATATAATTCAAGGTGAATTTATAATTTTGTAATTGACATTTGGTCTTTAGTGTAATAGGTCTATTTTATGTTTCAGTGCTATGAATGTAAGATTTCATATTCAAAGTAAGGTTTACAGAAGTATTGGCTTGCATATTGCATTCGATGTAGTCATTTTTTGCATTCTCAATTTATCAATTTATTGCCATTAAGGCTTCAGCTTTGACGCAAACTGTAGTATCTTGACTGTTAACGCATAAAAAAAACTCAACATAGTGCCTATAGTTAAGAAAAATAGATATAAATTTCCTTTGAAGTTGCGTTTTGTAATAACAATAAAGCCCAAGGACAGTCGACGTAAAGAATGTTGGTCTGATTAAATGGACTACTTTGTGTTGCATGTTGACGGGCTTAACTTTATTATCTTCGAAAATACTGAACGGAATAATGGTGGATCAATGGCCAAAAAATCCCAGTCAGTGTGATTCACTGACGGATCTAAAACCAATGCGGACGTGGACTTTTACGGACCAAACTTCAAGCTAGCAGTTTTTTTTTAGCTACTTCATTCCTGATTAGCAATTGAGCTATTCGCCTGAGAATTACAGGCAGGAAGCGATTAAAGCTTTCAGTTCCTATCTTTACAACTCCAAGCTTGACTGGCAAAACCACTTCTGCAAAGGATTCTTCTTCTCAGAAATAGACAACTTTATCCGCAAACAGGATCCTGAGGTTTCCCTATGAGCTCGATCTTGGTAAGGATTGATATTTTTCGGTTGAAAGACAACCTTGCTCAGCACAAAACCTCTTTAAAGTCGCAGTGCTTTTTTAATAAGAATTGTAAAATTCTGGTTTTCCAGGCACCTTTCCCTTCCGGCTCAGTCTGAGAAGATAGCAATTTGAATAAAATATTTACTTTCCATGGATAGATGATATCAAGTGGAAGGGGACCTCAACGAAACTTGAGAGAGTTAGCTAAAGATCGAGCTAGTTGGATATTCTTGTTGGTTCAGGCCCAGGTCCAACGTATACTGAAGCCCCACATTAAGTAAGTTGATATCAAATTGGCCCAACCGTTTTGTTCCGGTACAAGGATTTGATTTTCGAAGTCAAAACTTTTTTGTTCTCCTCTGGCCTCTTCAAAAGAAACATTTCAATTGAATTCATGTTTAACCCACTTCATCAAATACTCCCATTTAATTCGAAAGTTAACCCTTTAAAGATTCATTGACCCTCTGTTTACATAATCCCTTTTTACATCCTCTCTTTTTGCCACTTTCACACAACCGAAAAGCCTTTTTTGCAAAAAATAAGCAAAATCATCTCACAATGGTTATGATTGATTGCGTCCGGATCACATTTGAAGAGATTTATCCAAAATTCTCCCATGGAATATGCCATCAAAACAAATTAAGTAGCCAAGTGTATTTCTTATACTCCTCCTTCTCAACCTCAACCTCTTTCGTTTTCTTTTCTGCAATTCAATAGAAAAAAAATCACGAAATCCATTCCATTGTTCAAATCTCACGTCGTAATCTATCTTTTACATCGGCAACGGTAACGGTAATAAATTCACTACTCTGTGTGATACAGATGGTATTTTTGGTTAGAAAACCAAGCAAGATCTCACAGTAATTTATTTTGCGAGATACAATTAGCTTGGGAGGTTACATCACATTAACAAATACTAACACAAAAAAATAGCAAAACATAATGGCATGCAAAAAACGGTTAGCTTCACTGCCTTCTTCATTTCCTGGGGAAGCAGCACTCAGCAGTGCTTCCAAGAAAGAAGCTACAGTCTTTTTTTTTTTATTCTTTTTCTCATATTCGTTTGGCTATCTAAGCAAAAGTATCTGTTGGTTTAGTTTAGGCATGAAATTTACCCAAATAACGCTAAAGCAAAGCGTCTTTAACGAAACTTCAATAACATCACATGCGCAGTCCAACACTGTTACAATGAGGACACGTAATTTGAGGTGGTTAGAGTCAGTACAGTTTAGGGATATGACTCACTGGGGATGCTGTCACTATGGACTGTTTTGGATGCTGTTGCTAACGATGACTCATCGCAGCTCATGTATCTGGGGAAGGGTGGCAAGTCAACCCACTGAATTCGTAACTGTTATACGAATAATTATGCATCCTTGTATGCTAACACAGAAGTGGTTTTCAAACTTTTCTTTTGAAAAATAAACTACGCCGTGTCGTTTAAGTTAAATATTTTGTTTAAAGAAAAAAAGCGAAATTAGTGCGAATAATAAATTATCATTTAATTGTTATGAATTATGCGCATATGCAATTTATTTCTATTCATGTAGAGTCGGGAAAGAGAAAGTCTGTACGCAATTATGTGCGATTATATTTTTTTTTTTTTTGTAACAAAAGCGCTCTAAATATGGTTAATTATACAATTTAAAGGAATTTTTGCTAATAAATGCGATTTGGCTTCGAGTAATGGTCACTAGGAGGATGTAACATCGGTAGAGGACAACAGTAACCAATAGTAAAAGAAGAAAAGTCAAATCCGTTTACCTAATTTAGGTAATTCGGTGACTGATGCACGATGTTGAATGGTACATTCACTTCGCTGAATTTAAAGGAGGGTGGTAGATAACTTATCCAAGGTGTAAATAAGAATTGAAATCGTTTTCGATGTTAGCGACTGGGGGCTAATGATCACGATACTTTATGGAGGTGAAGTCTTTAAGAAAGTTTGTTAGTTTCTCGGTGGTTCTGGGTCTGCGATCCGGTGTAAGACCTACATATGTTTGTATTTCTTCAGTCGTAGATAAATCATTCCTCCCACTTTTTTCTGTTATTCTGGGGTCATCTAACACACTCATAATGATCCAGATACTGCATGATTAATTTCTTAATGAATTTCAAACAATCTGTAGGAAAAAATCCATTTGGTTTAGAGTTCGATGATAATTAACAAAAACCTCCTCTGAAGCAGAGCTGAGTTCTTGTAGATCTAGTGCGATCTTTCTGTTCGAAAACTGTTAAATCTTTGGCAGTAACACGAACTCTATATTGAATACGTAGAATAACAGTTTTCCCTGTTGGATGATTTGCATTGGACAGGAAAAGTAACACTTATTTTATAGGACAAGTTTAGAGGTTATCATGCGTCTGTATAAGAGGAGCTCTAACCGCTGCCCTGGAGACATTCCTGTTGATATCGTTGGGAAGCAAATGGCAAATGCCAAAGAAGTGGAAGGCTGGTTGGAAAGTCTTATTAGTTAAGGGCTTTAGCCCAGCTTAGTGATATAAAATCCTCCACTATAACCAAAAGACTGTTTGAGAAACGCTTCGCTTGCCTTACAAAAAATAAAAAGTCCGTGTAAAGCACGTAGGACCTATATCTTTAATGCTTCTAACCTGTGGTAAAAAATAGTTTGCTTATGTTGTCAGTTAAGTTAATTATTTGCTTCTGCAAACTTTTTTTTTTTATTTTGGCTTAAGTGCCCCTTCTCATGCATGTATTGGAAACGTTTACATATTTTTTCTCTTTGTTTATTTCACTTGACCAACTGAATAAATTTACCAACTAACGGTTGAAGTTAAATTTAAATTTAAATTGACCACTCAAAGTACTAAGTACCCGTAACGATTGTTGTACACAAGCTTCCTACAGAGTGGAAACGAAAGAAAGTGTCCCATTCAATCAGCCAACGATAAGAAAATAAGCGCCAACGTAGTCCGTGACTTAACAAATGGAAAGTTTAAAGTTTGGCGCACTTGCGCATAAAAATACCCTAATGAATGAACTTCACCTGTTCTAGATACTTTACTTGGATTTCACTTTCGAAATGCCACGCAGTGAACCCTTTGCTGTAATCGACGTCAATTATTATTACTAACAATTACTGCCGACTCTTGAAGAGTAGAAATTTCGGTCAAATTTAACGATCAATTGAGCCGGTAATAATAGGCTTAGTTGTGTGCTTCTTTCTCAAACACCATCCACAGAGAAAACAGTTAGAAGAATTCTTCTCTTTCTCTCACCTCCGCGTCCAAGAACTTGTTGTAACACCATATTATTTCGATACAATTGCCATAATCATCTTAAGATGAGACAAGAAACAGAATCAATTCGCTTCGCTATCTTACAGTACTGGTCAATACCAAAAGTGCAGTGTTACTGACCGACCAAACGCATACCATAAAGAGAAGTATCTACGCCCCAACGATTACGCTGCATTGTAAACTTGTAATAGGTACAGACGTGGTATATGTGTGTTTTCTTTTAGAGAAAAGAAAAAAAAAACTTCATAAAACAATTATTAGTTCCGTTTCGTGGGATACGGTACGATACTCGACAGCGTTGTTTTAGTTTACGTTGTACAGGTCCTCATTGATTGTTTGTTATGGTCTCTGGAGCATCACACGGTGCATCGCCCATCGCACACACGAGATACCTGAATGAATGACTCCTCCATGTGAAGTTGAAGAGCGGCTTCAAGTCGAAAGATTGAAATTGCGGTCACAGATGATGGACTTGAGAGCAAAAAAATAAGGTGATGACAGTAGCCGTAGTGCCCCATTGATTGATTGATTAGAGTGATTTATATACGTAAGAGGAAGAAGAAGAAGCGGATTTTTATGAGCGTATATATCTCATTTCTCAAATAATTTCATTAAAATTGTTGTATGTCAGGAACACTTTAGAGTTCAATTTGAGTGGTTGCGTCTGATCTGGAAATGGAAAACGAAAAATACACTTTCTCGGGAAACGATTTCTCTTTCTTGCATATGCAGATCCATGAGTCGAAAATAAAATGCTTTTACGCATAACATGTGAAAGAGCCATAAGAAAGTGCACTTTAGAGCCGACCACCCATTGAGCATTAATTTAGCAATACAGTAAGTGTATCTATTTAGTAAACGAATGACTTAGGGCAAACTGAACGTTTTAAGTCTGACTTTCAATGACTCTTTGACCTAGAATATGACTAAGTACTGGACTTAGGGCAAACTGAACTTTAAAAAACTCCGGATTTCATTCTGGATTTCATTGATTCAACCAAAGTTGTCATCGTTTTAGTTTTCCAAAGTATTTCTACAAGTGAATGTTTACTTCTTTTTGTGTGTGTTTGTTCTGTTTTCTGAATGGATGTCATGCGGAACCGGTGAGGCACTATTTTGTCATCTCTTGGTAAAAGAAAAAAATGTCATCTATTTCATGACTTTGAAATCAACTTTGCTGTTGCATCTTGAGGTTACCTCTGCCTCTACAGTGGAGAAAATGGTGTGTCACAATCCTAGATAAAGTAGACTTATGTAGCTCATCCTTTTATGGAATAAGCACTACAAGATATTTTTACTGAGACAACTATTTGCAATAATCTTGTAACTGATAGTCTGTTACTGTGTACGTAAGTATGTACATCGTCTTAGGCTCTTTTTTATTTTATTCTATTTCCGCTGTCCTGAAATTAGAACACTATTGCGCTGTGATTTCGGGATTCTTAACCACATACATTGTTACTTTTAAACTATAACATCGATTTGTATGTTGCTACCACCCTTTAAAAACCTCTCTTGACAGTTAAACCTCTCGTACTACTTATTACAATTGAGGTCTTGCAATCTTTTCTCAAATTTTTTCTTTGATATGCGGTTCGTAATGTAGCACAAATCCATTAGCGTTATGGACAAGTGCTGTAATTATTCATAAGTTATGGCATTAGATTTGTGTCGAGATATTCGTAGTTGTAGTTTTGCCGGCACCAAGATAATTTACATACGTGCATGTGTATGTATTTCTCGTTCTTTGTTAGCTGAGGGCTATGTTTTCATGTTACGCTGAATAAGAATAACCTTCGAGGATTGAATCTTCATACTCGGCTGATTACCAATAGCCTTTGAGCCCCACTGGGGATTCTAGCACATTTTTTGATGTTATGGTACTCATTGTGGAACTTATCTAAATTTTTAAACTTCACACACATTTGCGTTTGTATGCCATATTTATACTGCATGATCTGCCTGCCTCACATAACCTCCTCTGAAATTATTCACTCAGACAGTGGTTATTTGCGGACCTTATTATCAAAGGAAAATCTTTATTTTACGGTATCAATTTGGGTGGTAAACATCATATGTATATGATCCTTTGATGGAATAAGCTACATACTTACATTTGTTGATGTCATTACGATGTCCATATTATTATCATAAACTTAGCTTTATGACTAACGCAAGAGTTATTGCGGCTTATAATATCCATCGTGCGGGGAGCCTGTCATACTGGAAGCTGCTTGATCTTTCTTGTAAAGCTTAGGATGTCACCAGTCGAAGCGTTTTTAATCTGAAGACATCAGGATTTCCTTGATGAAAAAGCGTCTAATGATGCAGTAGAGTGTAGAGAGTTACGCATTCACACAGAACGTGTTCTGCCGATTCGCCTTCCTCAAGACAATGTCGACATTCAGTTTGGTGAAAAATATTTAGTTTATGTAAGTGATATCTGGGGCTGCAGCCTTCTGACATCGTCCCTTTTGTGATTAAGGATGTTCTTTGTGGTTTTGCTCAGGGGTCGAATGACCCTTTTGGCCTTTCTCCCTGAATGTTGTCCCAGTAGGGTAAGTACGTAGTTCCAATGTCCCAGCTGTGCTACGCGGAATAAGGGATGCCACAGAAGGGTTCGACACCTATGTACCTTTCGGTAGAACCTTTCCTAGCTGGGTGTACATACTTTTCATAAGATATTCGAATCGCGGCTTCCAATAAAGATAAAATGTTTGCAGCTATCAATGCATTGCACGATCAAAGCGAACGAAGCAGTAGGATCTGACAGCATTCTTTTCAAACTCGACTTAACTCCCAAAAAAAACACCGGTAAGCCTCATATATCCATTGCGTTAATCTCTTTTCATCCTTGCATTTTTAATATTTAATAGACCAAAATGATTTTAAAACAGTACAATCCTTTAACTATTAGATAACCAAATAAAAGTAAACAACTTGGAAAAAATAAGCTTTAACTTCATTCCATATTTTAGCCACTCCAACCATTGAAAAATACCATAATAATTATTATCTTTGAGTAAATAACAAAAAAAAAAAACCGAACCATTAGCAAGAACCTCCATTAACTTGGATTTAAAAACGCTTCTCAAATGATCTCAGCAAGTCCAAGAAGGATGAACGCGTTGTTTTCTTTATTTTTCTGTCCGTGTTTCCACAAAAAATGACAGCTGAAATTGTTCCCAAGGAAAATATGAGATTTTTTTTTTTTAATTTAAAAATTAGCATATTACTCAAGTGGTTTGTTTGTTGATGGTTATTGATTTACATTATGAGTAAATGAATAAATTACTTAGTTGCTTCAATTTTCAATTTCTGAATTAGATAGATCAGATGGTCGTTGGTTAAGCGGTTTTGAATTCAAATTATGTAACTCTTAGTGGAATATTTAGATTAATTTGAGAATTCAATGCTTCAAGTTCATTTGATTTGAATACAATATAAAATGTAATAACAAGTAAGATGTAAAGTTGGTAAATGGTGGGGAAATTTACAAGTTCGACAACCTAGTTTAAAATCTGATATAGATCTTGTTAATATCTGTTTTGTAGAGCACTTTGAGATGTTTTGGTTTTTTTAATGTCTTGTTAGAGACATTTTAAATTAACTCATTTCTAAGCTAATTTTTATATAAGGTGAAGACTTAAAGATATTCATTAATAGTTCATAGTAGCTCCACCGGAATGAGAAGACATTATTTGATGCAACATTTTCGGAATGATTTTTGTTAAATTTCAAAACATTTTTTTATAAAAATGTACGTCAAATAAATCGTTAGCTGATCTTTGTTGGACGGTGCTCTTTCTGGTGAGTCAGGTCACTTCATCAGATTTTAACGAGTCAGTCTTGATCTTTGCGGATGGCTGATTAACCCAGTTTCATGTAGATATATTTGTGCTGTGATCAGATCTAGGGCAGAGAAGGACTGCAACGTGACTTTGACTGAGTTCGCAAAACAGCACAATATCACACTCTTTAGAGTCACATTCTACTGAATTGTGGACCAACGAATTAGCCAGATAAGGTTGTCAAGGTACAGACGGTAGAAATGTTGACCATGTCAAAGCTCAGTTCCGTCGATAGCAAACATTTGATCGCAATTTAGCCTATTCTCAATACTAAGAGGTAGAAAGAGTTAATTCGACCAGAATGAAACTAGCATTCTAAACTATGTAACGTCTTATGAGAGCTCTACATCCTTGGCAGGCATGCTCAGCGTTTGGATATTGAATGAACCGATTTCTGCAGGAGCTGCTAGAACAGGAAAAAGAGAAAATCTCGTACACATAAGTCTTGTTGCCCAAAGTGGGTCCGCACTCCTGATTTCTAAATAATGACTCTGTACTCGTAGTGCACAATAAATAATCCTCTTAGTTCCCGTCATAACAATAAATAGATTAATGACTTTTTCGATTTGTAAATTAAATATCAATCAACATTTCACTTTTCTAAATTATAAGCTTCGTTACTATATAGACTATGTTTATTTTGTAAGTATAAAGCCTTAAATTAACTTTCCCAAAACTACCGCACGCTTTAATTAAATAAAGTAGAACGCCAACACCACACACAGTAATTGCATTTAATGACATGTGCCGTGGTTCAATGACTGTCGTACAAGTTGAAGTGCAAGAAAAACTTCAATAGACAGTAGAAAATGTTAATAACATTATTCATCAGCACTAATGAATTGACAATTTGTCGGTAATAAATTACCATTAAACATAAACTGACTGACTTTTGTTTGTTTGGTAAATGTTTTCCTATCTGCAGCATCATTAATAACATTATGATCAGTGACCACGTTGTGTCTGCGTTTTGTTTTCTTAAGTTAAAACATCGATTACTTTCTTTTATTCATGAGTTTGTAGGTAATCATTATTTTATAGTTAGTGAGTAGTAATAAAGTGCAAGTAGATATTAAGTTAGTTTTGGATTGCAGTTTCTTCTTTAAATCTGTAACTAAGAGCATAAATCTGAAACCTATAACTAAGCCTGGCTCAGCTCTAGATGCACTTTCCTACACTATCAAAGCAATCTATCGTGTAAGACGTGATGGGTTCTGGTATTATCCAGTTTTGATGACTTACCCTTCGATTTATGTTCAAGCTCCTGATTGTTATCTTCAGCATCGAAACATTCGTGACGCGTTAAACGCTTTAATTGTTTAAAAGAGTAACAAAATTTAATTTTGCCCAAGGAAGTCGAAAATATTGTCTGAGATGAAAAGCGTTGGCTGTCAAACATTTTATTATTTCCGTAGACAGATGAAGCTTTCCTCATTCCTTTCCTATCGAAAGCAGCATAGAACTGAACAAATGCATACCTTCATAATCGATCTAAAAATGTATTCGCCATTAATTGCGATGAAATACACGTTTCTAAAAAGAAATTCCTCAATGATGCACGCACCGGTGCATCCGACATCACTTCTCGGGGAAAACTACAATCACATGGCCACTTTTCCTGTCAATCAAAAAAACCGTAAAGAAAATGCTGGGCGCCCCCAAGCGATAGATCTCTTCATTCGAAAACAAAAATTTTTTTTAGCCGTGGGTCACACCAAACACACTCTCACTCTCTCTTGGTGGCTTCTCTTGTTTATGCGTGCGCAACAGACTGGCTAGATACTTTTTTAATTCGGTATTTTACTAATTCTGCGTGAGCAATAATCGCGCACTCAGTATACACTCCTTGTGCCAATTGTATCAGCTTTTCGCGTTGTAATTAATTACGTATTCGCACTGTGTGCCCGCGGATAAAGACCGCAGAGCGTATGGCTACAGTGCTCTCTGGCTCTCAAAATTAAAGCCAAACAAAAACCCAAAAAAGACGTATGCCATGGCGCTCCGTATGCGGGTAGCGAAAACTTTTTCGACCGCTCACTCAGTCGGGGGATGGGTTTTCCGCGGAAAATACGACGAGCTAAACAAATTTTTATTTTTTTTTTATCGAACTACACTTTCACGGCGTGTACTGTGTATTGTGCAGTGTGAGGAGAAGCACGACGGGATCAACTAAATCTCCTCAGTGATGTCATTCTAAGTGAAAACTGCCATCGTCGTCGTCGAGTGCTTACATAAGTGGTTCGCAAACATAAATATAAAGTTCTCTGGTCATTCGGTAGACAGACAGTTGCCCGGATGTCATTTTTTATACGAAAATAAAATGTCCAATTTGAAACAGCAATATGCATCGTGGACGAGGCTACCGCATCGGACGGAACAGTCACCATCATAATTATCGCCAGCATCCGCATCCAATACGTAAAGTGCGGTTTCGGACGAAAATTGCGACAAATAATCGGGATGGTGACGGTGACGGTGACGACCTTCAGACTTTCGAGGTAACATGTCGCGTTAATTACGGTGACTTTCGGAAAATTCAAGTGCAATTCACGAGTAATCAAGAGAGGAAATGTGCTTTCGCTTGGAAGAGAAAAAAGAGAGTCACTGGGACTTTTGATACGACACCAGGTCTTTGGTTTAATCAAAGTTGGTCCTCAAGTGACGATATTGAAGATTTTGAAGAGCCCAGTGGATGCCTGGTTGCGGACTCTGAGCAAGAGTTCCGTGTTAGTTCGCCGCTTTCGAATTACCTCGAGGAAGAGAGGAGTGGTATGTTTGAAAGAGGTTTACCTAGCTTTAGAGAAGGTCAAGTGGTTTTAAGTGACTTGATTATTATTGCCTTTCGCAGAAAACATAATTTTCGCACATACATAGGAGTTCGCTGCATTTGAAGACATAACTTGGTTAAAGCGTGACGTTAACGGCGGGGCTCTCAATCATATTTGACAATTTAAACAAAGTGATAAGAAGATATTTTGTTCTAATAGTGTAACAACGATTTGCTTTGCGTCACGATTTTTTATCAAAGAATGTGTAGGACGTTGTGTTATAATATTTGTTAATAGTTTTAGTGTTTAACTTTAATTGTCTTCAGTTTTTTGTTGCTTTCTCTCAGTTAGTCTAAAAGAATAACTTCAAAACGAATGCAAGAGAAGAAGAACTCTCCAAGTTAATTCATGACGTACATATGCTATGGTACTGAGTAGAAGAGTATAGAGCATCGCATCTCTTTGGCGCGGTCCTTTGCACGTTTGGAAAATTTAAAGAAGTACATAATTGTTTTCAAGCGATTTAAATGCAATTTTTTCAGGACCCGTAAGTATGAATGTTTAATCGATAGACATTGCATTGATCCGAAATTCAACAATTTGAAGAGCGTGTTGAAACTATACCCTTGCTCAAGGCCTTTCCATAGAATATTCGTTCACTTGATGAGTTAGGTGAAATGAATACCATTGTGATCGATCATATTTTAATTCACTCACTCTTGGTAAGAACCCGGTGAAAACCTTCCACATTTGCTTGACCGAGAATTGATTATATTGGTTCACCATCTATACACAGTTTAGCTTCCCAGTTGGACTCGATTCCATTGTGGGATCCTATTAACTAATGGGAGATCCACAAACGAAATTAACACATTTTTGGTTTTAAAAATAGAGGAAGATCCCAAGTTAAGATTCCCTTGTCCCGCTCGTTGAATTACCTATCATCAAAACTGCTCATGAATAATTAATAATTTTAAAATACAGTTGAAAAGCAGTTATTGTTCTCTTCAACGTAACAACATATCAGGAGAGATGTGATGAAAATACAAATCACCTATGCTCTCCATAAATCGATTACCCCTCCTCATATCGTAAGTACGCTCAACGTCATTAAGACGCAACTATTCTCTCTCCATTTGTAGTCACCTTTAATCCGAAATCGAGTTATCATCTAATCCGATCTCCGTACGCATACCCAGTCCTCCAATGAATGGTGCCACACACGTACACATACATACTCGTTACATCGCTCTCTCGATTAATTTTTAATTTTTTAATTTTAATACCATTCTACATTGCCTATTGAAAAGCCCAGACCCTGACGTGACATCCGCTCAACGGCTTCCTATTTGGGCTCTTAAATTACAACGCTGACGCAAAAGTTTACAAAACAAAACCAGAAAATAATGTCGCGACATTCCCACTGTGACCAGCCTGCAGTCCTCTGCACTGCAACTTAATGTCACCCATATGGTGGCCCCAATTATGGAAGACTGACCCAACGTGCAGGCAGTCGGATACCAAGAGAGACCTCTGTCGTTGTTGTTTTCCAATTGGCAAACAATTCAATTACCCGCAGCTCACCAAAGGGCACTGCATGTTCCTAGAACTGCGTCCGAATAATAATTAATGAAATTATGTCCACAGATAGTTTCGAACAACTGTCAGACGCACTTCCTAACGCCATTTCCCCTGTCTGCTTGTCGTTCTACGTTAACCTCTGTGTGCTTGGCATGTCTCCCAAATGTCTCTGCATGCATTGTGTTTGTCCGGCATGACACTTTGGAAGGCGCGTCACGTCTTTGCAATAAAGTGTTCAAGTTCATGTTGTCGGAGACTACAACCGTGTGTGTGTGTGTGGGTGGAAGACATGTCTTAATCTAACAACGAGTCGCAATGTCCTTATAATTGATTCCGTACGTATTGTGCAGCACATTTCATCTCGGACATATGAGGTGGGACCGGGATGGAGTAGTCTCTCCTACGGGTATCATTCGGGGTGCCAAAGGTGGAAATCCATTTCACACTGCATTATCGAAACTTCTGCCATAAACTTATGGTCTCGGCTAGGTACGGGCAACTGGGCGATATCCCCACAGAGGTGGTGTGTGAAAGTTATGACCACAAATGGAAAAAAAAAAAAACTTTATGGAAGGTTAATTGAATGCAATGGGGCAACATTGGAGGTGATTATGTCAGCACTTTTAGCTATGGATGGAATATGTGGTTAACCACTCGGAGGAGTGGGCGTCCAGGTGTAAACTAAATGATAAACAGAGAGTGTATTCAAATTTACTAATGGAAGAAGTCACAGAGGTTAGGTTTGGGTTAAATGAAATTGACAGCGTTCAAAGCTAAGTTTGAAGTGAGATGGGAGTAAGTCTTATGTTTTATGAGGCTTTTGGGGAAATTTGAATGCAAATGAATAGAAGAAAACGTTTTGCGGTTCAACGAATTGAATGGTAAGAAATGTTTAAATTTTCATCACTCTATTGAGTGTTGACAGGGAAATTGAAAATAAAGGTTGCATAATTTGGTTGAAAAGCGTAAGTGATTAGTTGGTAGACAGAGGATGCAGTCGCTAATTAATCTTAATAAACAGAGTGGAGTGCCATACAAATCGTTAGTACGCAGTCAATTGGATACGCCAATAAACTTGCAAAATAAGTTATTGTCCTCAAGTGTGGGATGATGTCATCTGTTTCATAAGAAATAGCATTGGAACCCTAAGGTGGCCCCGTTGTTCAGTCGTTTCAATCCTGAGTCAGTATATGCACTGAACACCGAACCAAGGTGGTCAAACAGGAATGGAAGCAACTTCATAGAAGCAATCTCTATGGGCTTCTCTACTTATATTTTTTCAATCAGATGAAACCTTCATTCGGGCAGCTCTAGACTCTAGTCGTTTTGAGTCTTAGCTTGTCTTCATCTTTCCGAGTATCCTAAAACTGCTGGTTGCTTACATAAATTCAAAATCTCCTCCATTCACGGTCATGACTGAAACAAAACCGTCAGACGAGGATGTCAATCTTCTTATATTGGTCCTCTACTTTTCTATGGCTTATCCACCAAGCTCAACCACTCTCAAGATGAAAATCAGCAACCAGGATGAGATGGCAAGAATTGTTCGCATTAAGAAAGCGTGAAGTTGGACTTCTTAACTGGCCGTTGCTGACTTTATTTGCAACTTAAAAAGTGAGGAAAACGTTCAAGGAAAACCTCATGACTTTCCTTAAAACACTAGAAGACTGTAGAGAATATCTTTTAAGATTGTCCCATCACAGCTCGCAGAAGACTTCAATATTTGGTTGAAGCTTCACGTCACGTCATGCTTACGTTTACTGAAAACACAAATTTTATGATATATTTGGTTAAGGTAAGGTTGACACTTTTTTTTAAGTTTTCGAAATTGCATTTAGCCGATCAAATCCTAGTTTTAACCGAAACCCAAAGAACAATTTTGTACTTACATAAATTGTTTATAATTTGAACTAAACTCCCCAATGTTCCTCATTGAAACCACAAAATAAAAACTTTCCGATGCAATATCATTGTTTTAGTCTGAAACAAATACTATAGACCTTGAATTAGTCAGAGGAAAAACTGTATACCACTTGATTTATAATCATCTGCAGAAAGAGTGAATTTTCAAAAGCGAACCTAAAATAAAATCAAAATTATTTAACACTCTTTTCTTCATCTCGTGGAAAACATTAACAATCAAATAAGACAACATATTCCACATTCCAAGTGAATTCATTGTTGTTTTCAAAATATGTGTAAATCTTTTAAAATCAAAAAAAAAATAAAAAAATTAGAAAGCGTTTTCAAAAAAAATTTATAAGCACCTTGGCATAGAATCAAGATCATTATGTGAGTACATTGCATTTAAATATATTTGCACTAATAATTTGAAACCGTATTTAAAAAAAAAATTCAAAAACACTTCGATTACGTCTTTCGTGGGATCGGGTGATTGTTTAAAATTTCCATACTACGAGTTCAAGCATGACACAATGTACATTCAAAAATATATTTTTAGACCACATAACATAGAACCATTTCAAAACATGAATACAAATTTCTATAAAAGTTTTGCTAGTAAACTGCGTAATAAATGTTTATTTAATTTTTGTCGATTGACGATGACCTAGAGTGTGAGTAACACACATGTGGAATGAAAATGAATTTTGAAATTAATATTTATATGCTATTGGCCTTATTCGTCAATTCATTTGACTTTTGACTTTGATCACCACCTGAACTGATTCGTAATTTTATATTTTCCGCGAAATTGTGGAATTCAAAAAGAAATAAGAAAACAACACCCAACTGTAGGCCCAAAATCAAAACAAACAAAAACAGAAGTAAACTTTTTTTTCAAGGAGAAAAAGTTTATAAAAATCCATCCATAAATTGCTCATCACTTGGTTTCTAAATTAAACATCCGGATGAAGGCAAAGTTATGTTGTATACAATTCAACAATCCCAAATGTTCGACGACAGACTGAACAACGAACAACATATCTTGTAGTCGAATTATTTTTCGTTTAATCAAAAACTCAATAATTTTGCAAGAACAACTTAACTTGTTCAATTATAAAAACAGAAAATCAAAAACGTCTGGTGGGGAATAAATCTGTGGATGACTTACGTCACGGGGAAAGCAGAGGAAATAATTTGCCAAGCAGATAAAGCCATTAGGCTTCATGAAAAGGAAGCGAAATTAAAAGTTAAAAATTTAAAGTGCCCAACTACGACGCACATTCTTGCGTATAAGTGCAGAGACTAAATCTCGAAAAGAAAAAATTTCATTCAATTTGATGGCCAAAACGCGGAACGTTGTATCATTAAACATATTGAATAAAATGGTTTAAGTAAACACTTTTAAGAAATCTATGTAAATGTTTAGATACAACTTTTTGCCAGAAGATGTGACCAAAATGTTTGTTCAGAAAGTGAACATTTTTTAATGTTAGAGGCAACATTTTTCTTAACAAATTCAAGCGGCTTTGTACAAACACTAGCTTACTTACGTAGTTCAGTGTTGGTGATAAATATAACCATTATGTTATAGTGTGAGGATATTTGGATATGATAACCTACAAATGCTGAAAGTACCAATATCAATTTAAACAAAAAACCTGTACTTGTCCTTTAGAAAAAGAGAACCATTAAAGTCAAAGAAAAAATGTCTGTTTTTTGTATTTAAATTAATATTTCTTTAAGAAACAAAATGAATGTTGGTAATTTATGGAAATTGTTAATAACTTTTTCGTAGGCTTCTATAAAAATACTTTTATATTCATTTGTTCTTTCAATATCATTTCAAAAAGGAAGGTTTTGAGACAGGGATTTAGAATGAATTGGATAGTTTAGGAAGTATTGTCTTGCGATTCTTTATGCTGATGAGCGAGGCAAATGGAAAGTCAAATGTATGTTTGTAGACTGTACGGAAAAAGGAAGCCGTAAACATTCGTTTTGTAGGGCCAACAACTTCGCAGCAAGTTCCAAGAGTGGTCCGCCTTGTATATATTTCCTGCCTGAGTATAATGGATTCTGAAGTTGTGACGCGTAAAGTGTTTGGTTGTTCTGCTGAGGCTCGAACCTGTGTTCTCTCTCTGCGTTCGACTGCTAAGCGAGCAAATACAGGAACAAGCAAAATAGCCAAACTTTGTTTCGCGGCATCACCTCTCGACAGGCAATGACAAACCTCCGAGAGTCGGCAGTAAGAACTGTAGGTCCCTGCCTTACCTTTAGGGACTGCCGAAATAGAAAATAGAGCTTCCTAACTATGATTTAAATTGTGTCATAAATTATATACTATAAACGGCTAATGGCTTTCTAATGCTTTAATTGCAGTCCAATCTAAAAGTACACTTGCAAGCACAATTTTCGTGTGAAATTATCTCATTATCTCAATTGCAGTCGAACGCAAAACATCTCACTCTGATTGAGTGTGAACTTATCCAATTGCCCCCTGCACGCCTCCATGCATGCCAATCGATGGCTGCACCATTGAGAATCATTCAAACAATCAATTGACTGACGCATATCTTCGACTGACCCACATGCAATGCCGCCATGAACACACGCCCCACACACGCACATAATTATCGAGGCAATTAGCACACAAATTTGCATTTCGTGTAAAATTAGACAATCGACTCGACTCGTTAGCTAGAAATACAAAATTCATCTTTCAGCCTCGTTCGGCCACCGGAGACGGCACATATCAATTGAAGAGGCCAGCCAGAGCCAACAGAGTCACAGAGTCGAAGTCAGACATTCAATCGGCCACCGAGAACGTGCCACTGGGCATGATATGTGTTGTCTGGCAATTTTCCTCTGGAGAATTGTTGTGCCATTAATCAGATGCACATCTCACTTGAAGTCGAGGAATTTGAAATATTTTCTTCCTGAGTGGGCGTTCGATATGAGTAAATGATGACATCAGTGCAATGTTCGAACTAAGGCCATAGCAAGGGTTAGCTTAGATGCTCTAGGAGGATATTGTTTTCATGACAATGCTATGAAATTCCCGGATTTTCCCATACTTGCCAGGAATTCCAAAGAAGAGGACAAACGAGGTGCACTCCAATAATCCTATGGTTTATGACTTCCCAATACAAACTTACAGGTCTTTCTATTGCAGAATTTTTGTAAACAATTATCGCGTACCTCAATCCTAATTCGTTCCAAAAATGTTCAAGCATCCTACAACACCAAGGAGTATTGTTCTATTGCAACAAAGATCCTTTTCCGCTACCAGTGTTTTTGGGAATGCTTCGTGGAATTTTTAATTGTGCAACGTTTTTTTGTTCGTTGGACGAGTGTTGCATTTTTTGATACGACAAGTGTGTGCAAACGGTTGTTTTAATTAATTTCATGTGCAAGGATGCTGAATGTCGTGTTCGATGTAATTGCACAAATGAAAACCAATTCGTTTATGACACGTAGTTGAATCGTGGTCGAGTGCAACCATTTGCTTGATGACATTGTGACTTTTTTAATTGATGCCACTGTTTGTTGATTTTCATGGCCAACACTGGCGTAATCCGCACATAAATAGATTCTTTCCTCAGATACAACGATTTATTTTTCAATTTATTTGTTGAATTTATTTTTAAAATAAAAAATAAGTTAAATCTTAAATGCTTGACACGTCTGATCATGATAGACCTTTTCTTTTAAGATTTGCAAGTTTATAGAAAAAATTAAATTCAGGTTTTGGAAAAGTATACTCGTTCATTGTTTATTATTAGCTGTTTGCAGACAGATTGGATCTCTTTAGTAACAATAGGGTTTGCAGCAGAGGGTCCTTAAAAAAAAATAAATCATCTAAATGGAGTCTTTATTGTATCCTCACAATTTTGTTATTGTTATTATTCTTGACATTATTAGCAATGTTAGAAACAGCTTTTACGTGAAAGGACCAGCACTTGACGCGGGACAGTAGGTAGGTAGAAGTGGTTGTCTGATAAAATCCTACCAAGACACAAGTAACGCGGATGCGTCGTTTTGATATTACAACTCACGTAACCTGGATGTTGATGGGAGTGGTAAGGGGCGTGGTTTTTCAAATCCATCTTGTGGAAGTCAAAGTTAATGATGTTGCAGAATATCAGAAATGTCTGATAATTCCTTAAAAAAGGGTTTGCCAAGTGTTCGATGCCTGGCTCTAACTAGTGCTGGGCAGTCACAGAGAAAGTGGCACAGGATGTATTTTAACAGAAACATTTAAAAATCAAGGAAATATCCAACACCGCTTGGTCGTCCAAAGATGATTGTTGTATATCCCGTAGTCTATGATCAGAATTGAATGAAGGAAAAACCAGAAGCTCATTGGCTATGGGAAAAAGGAAATCCGCATCTTGATAAGGAAATTTATAGGATATTGCGCGATTAAATGACCAATATGCATAATCTTCCTACAAAAGCTGTCAAGGTGTAGAAGAAAAAGGGACTGTAAAAGATCAAACACTTTTCTGCAACTGCCCATGTCTACCTAATCTGATTCATGATTTGATCTTGTGATTTTCTTTAAACTTTGATTAAAACCCAATTATAGCTTATTGTTTGAACATTCTGAAACCACATTTCATATAGCTAAGTTGTGTGCTTTTTCTGACTAAAAGTTTATAAGGATACAACTGTAGCAAATGCGAGAACAATAGTCTTACTTGTACTCAAAGAGCTATCGGTTTAACGATTTTGATGAGCATTCCCATGGATCAAATTTATCTCTGGCCATTCCCTTTGCTTGATGTATTTTTTAGCAGTTCTACATGAATCCACTTTAAATTGCATTAGCTGCATTCCAATAGACATTTCAAAATGCAAACGTTCCCTAACCCTACACCCATTTCTAATGAAAGTAAATTCATCTCTTAATTTGTACGATTACCCTCATTTAATAGTTACGCTGATCATTATATCCCCTTTTAATATAAATTACCTTAGCGATTTATAATGACCATTAAAACCTTACTAACAAAGAGACGAAGAAAAAAGTGAAACTTTTCTTTCAACTTCGACAATTAACAGTCCATTTTCAACAAATGGAGATCCTCCCATTCGAGTTCTTTTTTTGTGGCAATAAATTCGTCATAATCATTACCGTGCAACGACGACAAATTGGCTCAAAATGCAAATTTCCCTCCCGACTGTCTCGACTGACAAAGTGAAAGCCAACGGGCGGGCGCGCAATGACATCTGTAGTTTAATGAGCTCAATAATGGGAGAGTTTATACAAATAAAAGAAAAATTTCCACATCAAGGCGCTTAGCCAACCAGCAAAGTGGCATTTTATAAAAAAATTGACAGTTTCCTTCCTCAATGACCAAATTAAGTTGTCATTGCAACTCATAGATAAACCCCTCACAGCAAGTGGTTGGCATATTCAGACAAACATGTTGCAGGTGAGGAATTTATGATGGCAGTTTTTTTTTGTTACGACCGTGTTTATTTTTTCAATTAACCACGATACTGAGTTAATTTACCCAAAAATAGATAAACAAGCCGTCAGCTATCTAAGGGGGCAACTTAATCATCTTTGGCAACATGTTGCAGAAGTCGTTTTGTTCAAATCTGTGGTTGAGGGAAAACTATATTTAACCATTTATGGTCAAGGAATTTAATTTATCTGTGGGGTTATTAACCATCTACTCCCATCACTTAGCTGTGAGCGACATTAGATACATCATAATCAGCCTGAGAGCCGTTTTGACTGCCTGTTTGTTTAACACGAATTTTTCTTCTTCCTATGTCTTGCAGATCATAACCGGCTCGTTAGCCAACAGCAGCAACATAGTAACAACACATCAAAGGCAAATGGAGGAGTCAGTGTTGGTAAAGGTGGAGGTGCTATTGTCCCCACTAGTACTCCATTGCTAACGGCCAGCGAGAAGGCTCTACTGAGGGCGAACGCTCACACCCCGCCTTCGCCCATTTTGAACAACCACAAGCCCAATGGCAAGTGCATTGTTGGACGGATTGGAAGTTCGCCAACTGGAGGACATACGGTGGCGCCAACAACTATCAAGGTAAGTAAACTGTTTATCTGTGCTGGCGTCTCATAATGGTGTCGACTTCCGAATATTTTCATAGAAAACACAAAAGGAAAAGCAACAGCAATTACAGCCGAAGATACATGTACAGCAGGAGTTGCAGGAAGAAGAAGTCGAGGCTCTGACTGAGGTAGAAGACCAAGTGCATCAACTGAAGAATAACAACAGCAGTAAGCTACTGCAACGACACTCGTGTAACGGCAGGTTGGATTATCATCATCTACCAGGATTCGAGTTCCAGGGCAAAGGAATCGCTGCGTTGGGAGTGCTCCTTCAGTACTTGGTCTATGATGTAAGTAAATTTTTTTTATTTTATATCTATCTCACTATATGTACATTGAATGGCGGCAGGGTATACAAAACTTTTAATTACCACTGGGTGGTGCTTAATCCAATCTCCCTATACCATGGGATAGTGTTACAAATTTCGAGGATTTATTACCCGAAGAATGTTGGCTGTAGGATTCTTATCGTAATTAATGGGCAGAAACGGGAAGGAGATTACAGCACAAAAACACCATCATCGTAACGATCATCCTTGGTTGTTGCCAAGTAATGAAACCATCGATGGAACTTTCTTGCTATTGTTGTTTTTGTTGCTGGTGGTGGTGGGGTTGGTGATTATGATGATGGTGGTTGGCTTGCAAGGATTAAAAGTTAAACGAGAAAGTTCAGTATGTTTTGGCGTTCGCGCGGAATGACTTTTCTCTGGCGTAGTAGTGGCATTAAGGTTGAAGTTTAATTGAGGTAAGGTTACATGCTGGCTACAAAGTTTCGAAAAAGTTGGATACACTTCCTGGGTTTTTGTTATTGTCGCTGTTGATTGTGTTCGAACTTTGTTTTAAGGTGATTAAGGGGGTCGCACAAGTCTTGAAGTTAATTTTATTTTAGGAAATACAATAATTATGCAATGTCACCCAATTAGGATGGTGCTCAAACGATGAAAAAGTTTTAGCCAGAAGCCAATCAAAGTAGTTAAGAATAATTTGATTTGAATGGTTTTGTTTTTTTCTTGGTGAATTTTAAGTACCTACAGTTTATTAAATTGATGGTGGTTGTGCAAATAACAATCGCAATGAAGAAAATTCAAAATTGTGCGATAAAAATACGCATAAGTTTTAATAAAAATGTTTAAACAGACATTCGTGTTTTAACTTAAACATAATCATGGTTTTCATTATTTTATTCTTACTATTTTTTCGTTTGATTGGCGGTTTATCCAAGTCACTTTTTGTTCAGGATCACCACTTACTTTTGGTAGAAGGACTGCCTCAATTGTGGTTGCGAACGTCGTTTTTGGTGGCTGTTGTCTGACCGTAGCACTACCCCAGTTCTTTACACATTCGTTCGGAAATGAAGTACATTTGTGACCCAGAATCTAGTACGTCCTTGTATATACGTCATGTTTGTTCCATGGATGTTTAAAAGATTAACCACAGCAGTTGCAACTAACACAGAGTGTTGTAGACGTGTAAGCTCAAAGGAGCTGCTTGGTTTATTCACGGCATTTTTTTTAGGGGCCGATTGCATTTCCAACATTTCTGGGCGCAATGCGACTTCTGTGTCTACTTTGAAGAATGTTGAAGTAAAATTCTTGCTGTTTTACGCATTCTGGTGGTAATGATTTGATAAGGTTCATCTACCGTCTTGGGTTATCTTTTGGATTAATTATCTCCAAAAGATAATCTAATAATAACGTCTAGTATCCTAAAGTTTATATGATTAGATTAGATTAGATTTAGATTGAGGTGGTCCAAAGTCCTTTATCACTGCGGCCACAGATGGGCCAATTGTGATGTCCTCTTAATTAAATCTCCTCCATGATGCCGGAGTGTGTGATGAATCCGGCGATGTCTTTAGGTGAGCTGGTGGTTATGTCTTTCACCTCGAGGTAGTGTTTACCTAGGAAACGATGATGTGTTTTTATGAGGCAGTTACAGTGACAAAGTATATGTTCTGCTGATTCTTCGTCCTCGTTGCACATTCTACATATGTTGTCTTGTGCTATTCCCATAGTCATGAGGTGTTTTTTAACCCGACAGTGGCCGGTGAGAAATCCTGTAACGATTCGAATCTGACTTCTTGTTAGTTGTAGAAGTTGTTTCGTTCTTTTTTGGGAGGGGATGGGAATAAAAGCTTTAGCTTGTCTGTTACCTTCCGTTGCTGTCCAGTAATGTTGTGCTTTGTCTTTAAGCCAATTGTTCATACAGCCTTTTGCTGTGCTTGTTGGGAGGCCGCAGAATGGTCTTGGCATCATAAAAATTGATGCAGAACCTTTTCTGGCTAGTTCATCTGCCTTTTCATTATCTTCATATCCGCTATGGCCCGGTACCCAAATGAGATGGACTCTGTTTGTGCTAGCCAATGCTATGAGAAATTGGAGACAGTCCCAAACAAGTTTAGAATTGATTTCGCAGGCGCAGGATATTGTTATTCCGATTAGCTCATTTTTTGTTATTATTTGGGTAATATTTGAATGAATGAATTCACTATTGCTTCTTTCTTTATGAGAGGGTGTAGTTTATATGATAAACCAGGAAGTGTTTGCAGTTGCTTACTGCAAGTTCTGTAAAAATAAATATAGAACTAGCGGATTCCCGGACAGCTTGAAACACCGCTAAAATGAATTCAGTTCAAAAAGTCATTTTTATCGCCGCCAAGAGCGTGGCCTTACAAATTTTACAACAGTACGAATTTTCTTCAAAATAATTAACTTTTGCATTGTGCGAACAAATTTTCGAAAACCTAAACAAATACATAGTCGTGAATTTTGTCACTTGTGTACCCTTGCTTTGTTCACGAGGTAGGGAATTTTAGCCTCGTGAAAAATTCTAAATTGTATTTCATGGATTCTATTCATAAACCTGATATTCGTAAAATTGTCAATGTCACCCATGGGCCGCTGGACCTTCGATACCTGTTCACGCAAATAAACTATCTTTCGAAGGATTTATTTTTTTTTTTCGAAGAAGGGACTAACAAGGGTATTTGTCACATTTATTACCATGCTGATGGCGCCAAGACCACAAGTTAAATTTGACATCCTTGCAATGTCGTTTATTGTTTTTCCGCTGGTAAATGATCCTTTTGTTTTGTACTAATCCGGGATAGCGGTTACGCCCACAAAATGAAAACCAAAAATGATAGAGAACCAACCAATGAAGCAAAATCCATGTACTGTCAAAAACTGATGACAATCCTTCCCATTTTGCACTAATTTTTCGTTAATTGAGCACAATTGTTAATCTTAACCCAGGATAATTCTAAGCCTCTTGAATCTGCTCTACTTTTTGAATGAACAGCGCCCTCTGCGTACCTTCGGTGAGCCTTTCCGACTTACTGTCCCATTTAATTTATGAAACAATCAACGGATAAATACAGCACTTAGGTATTAATTAGTTCAGCTATGTGCCTAGGTACATGCAGCTGCTGTTCGTTGCCGGAGATAAACTGTTGCAAGTGAAACTTCCCACAAAGTGCAACATTTATTTTTTCCACCTACGGGTTGGGAAACATTTAAACAAAAAAAAATAAAATGCACGGCTGAAGAAGAAAAATTATCGCTTGGCTCATTGCACGGTCGGGTAGATTACCAGTAGCTGCAGCTTTGTGCTCTCTTCCACAGATGCTTAGGTACTACGTTCGTAGGAAGAACTTTTTCCCGTTGGCTCATAAATAAAATTAAAATTCTGCAAACTTTCGTTCGACTTGAGTTCGTTTGGATAATACCTTGGTTGGTTGCTCGGATGGTTGCTTAGCTATTGTGGATCTTCCATGGAAAATTAACTCCCAGGAAAGTCGACAGGTAGATGCTGGCAAATGGATTGGAGCTTCTTACCACAGTGACAACAAAAGTAATGGGCGAACCGGGCTGTAGGTTAAGTCCGGAGTTCATGTTGAAATATTGAGAAGCTGAGAATGAGTTGGTTTATTATTAAAATGTTTTCTGGGAAGTTAACGAGTTGATCCTCCTTCCGTTGGTTGATAGAAATAAACATTTTGAAATATTAATGAGAATGCGATGGAAAATTGAAATTGCCAATGTGCCTTGAGCTGGGAGTAAATTTGAAGAATTAATTTCTAAAAGTCTACATTGAAGGTAAGTAGATTATTTCAAGAGAATTGCGAAATTATCAAACATAATTAGGAAGTGTAGGTTGGACAACGGATGTGAGTTTTATAGATTCAATGTGTCAATGATGAATGTATTAGAGACATTGTTTATGTGTCATTTGTGGCGATTATGATTACTCGTCATCTAGGTATAGTTGCAACGTCTTGTCCTAGACAATCGACAGATACTTTCATAATTTTCCTCATTTTGGAATTTCCGTGAAAGCGTCTACGACGAATTGCCGGGAACAAGCGATAATGTCAATGTCCCTTAAGATCAACCTTATGTTATTGCAAATTGAAAGAATACCTGGTTCATTTTTTTTTACTGGCTTTCAGTTTGATATTGATATCACAGTCCTACAATCCACAATTCATTTTACGTCATATCCTGTATCCGTTCTGGTCCTCTGGAAAATGTCAAATGGCATTCGATTCCAGTTAATTAAGTAGTAACACAAATAAAAATCAAAAAGAATATATTTTTTTCAATAGCCTTCGCGTCCCCCACCATTAATTGCAAATAACTCTTTTGTCTTGAAGAGTCCTCTGGAAACATTCTTACATATTTTCTTAGAACGTCTCGCCATGGAGGCACATTTCTCTCCACGGTTCACTAAATGAATTTATGTCCTTCTAATTGAAAACGACAAATGGTGTTCCGCTTGGCCTGGCCTCACAAACTGAAAATTGTTGCTCGCGTCGTCTAGTCGGAATATTCCACCCACCCACTCACCAACCGAAAGGATTATCATCAGCTAGTTAAATCGACCAACCAGTTCTACTGTAGAAAATAAAAGGGAAAAATCCAGGAAAAACGAAAAAAAAAAAACCTTAAAAGTCATAATCTGAAATTGATGTCCTTTTTGTGCACAAACATAGCATTGACCACAAAAAAGAAAAAAAAAAACGCCGAGCAAATATAGACTTCTGCATGAGTTCAGTGTCCACTCCATTGGAGCGTTTTCTTGTTTTAATTAAAACTTTTCGTCATGCTGCTGATGGTGGATGGGCATGATAAAAAAAAAGGATATTTCGAAATGAAGCGTAAATCATACCGATGACAATGTGCACCGTGAGTCCTTAATTCACACCGCATGCATACATATGTGTGTACATGAGTTTGTAATTTGCTAAAGAGCTCAAAGGAGTTACCAGCGCATACCACAATCGGACAAATATGAGTTTTGCAATCTACACCTCCAAGCAAGGAGAGGTAGAGAGGTAAGGATATAGAACTGTTACCCTCATATAAGTGCTGAAACAATGTGTAGGATGGTCACAGGTAAACGAATACTGGTTCTCTAGCGAAGAGAAAGGGTTTTATGTATGTTTTGGAAATTTATTTCGGGTTTGAGTGGATCGATTGAAAAACGTAACGCACACAAGAGCTGCAAATTGGAATGCATTTCGAGCCAAGTGCGGAATATGAATCTAGGGAAGAATAAAGTGGCCGATGTAGGAATAAGCTAACCAAATCCTGCGGGAAAAAAAGCAGAAATGCAGCAGGCGTTGAAAATGAATTCCCAGTCATTCCGGACAACTTATTCTGAAACGTTATTGCTTCTCCTGCTTCTGTTCCTTTTGGGTAACATTGCTTTCTCGGCAAGACCCCAGTCAATTAACATGGATCTCCGTCAGTTGTTTATATGTTTTTTTTTTATAATTATAATCCTAAGCACGTGTTCTAGGGAAATTATAGAAGAGAGATACTTAGGCACCGAGTTAGCTGTCTTGAGTAGAGATGATTGCAGCATTTCTGGACTTCGTGTTTCCTTTATTTTACTATCAATGGCGCTACCATCAGGGGTTGACCAGTTTTATTAATAAGTCTCGTCAGCCTGCTGGATCTTAGTTAGTTGACTCCAATTAAGGACTTTCTTCCTTTATTGCTTTGAAGAGTCTTCGGCTCAGAGCGTTGATTTCCATTCGTTCCACGTCTCCAACCATCTAAGTCAATAGATTCGACTTTTGAAGTCGATACCTCTTTACAGCTCGTTGTTGAATCTTCTCCTCCACACACTTATCAATCTAGATGAGGCTGACAATAATTCGAAGATTTGGTTGTCTTTGATGAGTTTTATGTTTCTGCATTTTGAAGCAGGACAATTTTTGCCTGGTTCATGTCAAGAGGGCGTTACTACTAAATTTTCTTCTTTTCCTTCGCCTTACGGAAATTTTTAAGGCTATGCACGATTAGTCTTTGTGTAGAGTCGCGTCACTTACTTTTCTTATTAACTACTTTGTCTTCATCTGCAAAGTCAAGAACTTTGTTTCGAAGTATTGCAAGTGACATCGAAGCTGATGGAAGCCAATTCCAGTTTTATTTCCGGGGTAGCACATGGAACCGTCGAATGAGATTTAAATTCACTTCGAACTGAACTGACTTTTCAAATAAAAAGTTAAGTATGTATGAAGCTCTTGATCAGACTCTTGGGACTCCCAATGATGACACTGCCTAATCTTTCCGATTCACTTTAGTCGTCTAATTGTGATCTATTTCCACTGAATCTTTTAATGATTTAAGGGTATCTGTCCCAAAAAGTTATACTCCAAATTCATCAATCTCTAATGATGGCCTTCACACATTTGCATCCAGGTGTCGTCTGGATTACAAAACAACAGCAGGATTGGAAACTACAGTCATATTTTGCCATATGAAGGACATCATGTCGCAATTTTGAAAGGAATTCCCAAGGGCAGATGTGAGATAACACGATACCAAGTGAAATCCAAACAAGTTGCAGGGGTTTTTCTCTTTATTCCCATGTGCTGTTTCAAAAAATGGCCACGATGCACATATAAATTTTCTTACAATCCAAATTTACAAAGCAACGCAAGTGTATCCGGTCAGACTCTGTCTTACTTTGTTGCAATGGCGACAAATTCTCATAAAATCGCTTTATTTTCGAGACGTCTACAGATTTAACCCTTTACCAGGAGTTCTAATCTTACCTGCAACACTGTTTGTAATAACCTTTGCTAATGATGCAAGGCGATTGACTCGATGAATTCTTAGAATTAAAGGGTTATCTCTGAGTTGCGGGCCACCTACCTGTCTTGTTTGTTAAATCATGCTGGCGGCCAACAAACGCATACATTCAACTTCCCAATGCATTACGGCAACATTTGTTTCTGATTATATTAGTAAAATTATTGGCCTTACAGGCCCCAATATACCAGCCATCGCATCTACACTAAATTTCAATAAAAGCAAAACATGCCTGCTTGCATATAAACACTCGAATATTTGCTCGTATTGTCCTTGCCAAGGAGAGTGCAACATAAAAATAGAGAACAAAACAAACCCATAACAAGAGGATAAAAGGAGAATTTAGATGGTTGCAAAACCCATCGGATGATTTTCGGGATAATGAATGCTGATATGAGTTCGCACATCGAGTTTCTTCAATTTTATGACTGCGACCGGGTAATGGGTGTTGGAAGCCTAAGAAAATATTTTTACTACGGATCTGTGTTGTAATGGATCGTTTTTGTTCAAGGAAAAGGAAATGAAGTTTTATTTTGAACCAAAAGGTAGATCGATACCTTTCGTTTGTGCTAGCCAATGCTATGAGAAATTGGAGACAGTCCCAAACAAGTTTAGAATTGATTTCGCAGGCGCAGGATATTGTTATTCCGATTAGCTCATTTTTTGTTATTATTTGGGTAATATTTGAATGAATGAATTCACTATTGCTTCTTTCTTTATGAGAGGGTGTAGTTTATATGATAAACCAGGAAGTGTTTGCAGTTGCTTACTGCAAGTTCTGTAAAAATAAATATAGAACTAGCGGATTCCCGGACAGCTTGAAACACCGCTAAAATGAATTCAGTTCAAAAAGTCATTTTTATCGCCGCCAAGAGCGTGGCCTTACAAATTTTACAACAGTACGAATTTTCTTCAAAATAATTAACTTTTGCATTGTGCGAACAAATTTTCGAAAACCTAAACAAATACATAGTCGTGAATTTTGTCACTTGTGTACCCTTGCTTTGTTCACGAGGTAGGGAATTTTAGCCTCGTGAAAAATTCTAAATTGTATTTCATGGATTCTATTCATAAACCTGATATTCGTAAAATTGTCAATGTCACCCATGGGCCGCTGGACCTTCGATACCTGTTCACGCAAATAAACTATCTTTCGAAGGATTTATTTTTTTTTTTCGAAGAAGGGACTAACAAGGGTATTTGTCACATTTATTACCATGCTGATGGCGCCAAGACCACAAGTTAAATTTGACATCCTTGCAATGTCGTTTATTGTTTTTCCGCTGGTAAATGATCCTTTTGTTTTGTACTAATCCGGGATAGCGGTTACGCCCACAAAATGAAAACCAAAAATGATAGAGAACCAACCAATGAAGCAAAATCCATGTACTGTCAAAAACTGATGACAATCCTTCCCATTTTGCACTAATTTTTCGTTAATTGAGCACAATTGTTAATCTTAACCCAGGATAATTCTAAGCCTCTTGAATCTGCTCTACTTTTTGAATGAACAGCGCCCTCTGCGTACCTTCGGTGAGCCTTTCCGACTTACTGTCCCATTTAATTTATGAAACAATCAACGGATAAATACAGCACTTAGGTATTAATTAGTTCAGCTATGTGCCTAGGTACATGCAGCTGCTGTTCGTTGCCGGAGATAAACTGTTGCAAGTGAAACTTCCCACAAAGTGCAACATTTATTTTTTCCACCTACGGGTTGGGAAACATTTAAACAAAAAAAAATAAAATGCACGGCTGAAGAAGAAAAATTATCGCTTGGCTCATTGCACGGTCGGGTAGATTACCAGTAGCTGCAGCTTTGTGCTCTCTTCCACAGATGCTTAGGTACTACGTTCGTAGGAAGAACTTTTTCCCGTTGGCTCATAAATAAAATTAAAATTCTGCAAACTTTCGTTCGACTTGAGTTCGTTTGGATAATACCTTGGTTGGTTGCTCGGATGGTTGCTTAGCTATTGTGGATCTTCCATGGAAAATTAACTCCCAGGAAAGTCGACAGGTAGATGCTGGCAAATGGATTGGAGCTTCTTACCACAGTGACAACAAAAGTAATGGGCGAACCGGGCTGTAGGTTAAGTCCGGAGTTCATGTTGAAATATTGAGAAGCTGAGAATGAGTTGGTTTATTATTAAAATGTTTTCTGGGAAGTTAACGAGTTGATCCTCCTTCCGTTGGTTGATAGAAATAAACATTTTGAAATATTAATGAGAATGCGATGGAAAATTGAAATTGCCAATGTGCCTTGAGCTGGGAGTAAATTTGAAGAATTAATTTCTAAAAGTCTACATTGAAGGTAAGTAGATTATTTCAAGAGAATTGCGAAATTATCAAACATAATTAGGAAGTGTAGGTTGGACAACGGATGTGAGTTTTATAGATTCAATGTGTCAATGATGAATGTATTAGAGACATTGTTTATGTGTCATTTGTGGCGATTATGATTACTCGTCATCTAGGTATAGTTGCAACGTCTTGTCCTAGACAATCGACAGATACTTTCATAATTTTCCTCATTTTGGAATTTCCGTGAAAGCGTCTACGACGAATTGCCGGGAACAAGCGATAATGTCAATGTCCCTTAAGATCAACCTTATGTTATTGCAAATTGAAAGAATACCTGGTTCATTTTTTTTTACTGGCTTTCAGTTTGATATTGATATCACAGTCCTACAATCCACAATTCATTTTACGTCATATCCTGTATCCGTTCTGGTCCTCTGGAAAATGTCAAATGGCATTCGATTCCAGTTAATTAAGTAGTAACACAAATAAAAATCAAAAAGAATATATTTTTTTCAATAGCCTTCGCGTCCCCCACCATTAATTGCAAATAACTCTTTTGTCTTGAAGAGTCCTCTGGAAACATTCTTACATATTTTCTTAGAACGTCTCGCCATGGAGGCACATTTCTCTCCACGGTTCACTAAATGAATTTATGTCCTTCTAATTGAAAACGACAAATGGTGTTCCGCTTGGCCTGGCCTCACAAACTGAAAATTGTTGCTCGCGTCGTCTAGTCGGAATATTCCACCCACCCACTCACCAACCGAAAGGATTATCATCAGCTAGTTAAATCGACCAACCAGTTCTACTGTAGAAAATAAAAGGGAAAAATCCAGGAAAAACGAAAAAAAAAAAACCTTAAAAGTCATAATCTGAAATTGATGTCCTTTTTGTGCACAAACATAGCATTGACCACAAAAAAGAAAAAAAAAAACGCCGAGCAAATATAGACTTCTGCATGAGTTCAGTGTCCACTCCATTGGAGCGTTTTCTTGTTTTAATTAAAACTTTTCGTCATGCTGCTGATGGTGGATGGGCATGATAAAAAAAAAGGATATTTCGAAATGAAGCGTAAATCATACCGATGACAATGTGCACCGTGAGTCCTTAATTCACACCGCATGCATACATATGTGTGTACATGAGTTTGTAATTTGCTAAAGAGCTCAAAGGAGTTACCAGCGCATACCACAATCGGACAAATATGAGTTTTGCAATCTACACCTCCAAGCAAGGAGAGGTAGAGAGGTAAGGATATAGAACTGTTACCCTCATATAAGTGCTGAAACAATGTGTAGGATGGTCACAGGTAAACGAATACTGGTTCTCTAGCGAAGAGAAAGGGTTTTATGTATGTTTTGGAAATTTATTTCGGGTTTGAGTGGATCGATTGAAAAACGTAACGCACACAAGAGCTGCAAATTGGAATGCATTTCGAGCCAAGTGCGGAATATGAATCTAGGGAAGAATAAAGTGGCCGATGTAGGAATAAGCTAACCAAATCCTGCGGGAAAAAAAGCAGAAATGCAGCAGGCGTTGAAAATGAATTCCCAGTCATTCCGGACAACTTATTCTGAAACGTTATTGCTTCTCCTGCTTCTGTTCCTTTTGGGTAACATTGCTTTCTCGGCAAGACCCCAGTCAATTAACATGGATCTCCGTCAGTTGTTTATATGTTTTTTTTTTATAATTATAATCCTAAGCACGTGTTCTAGGGAAATTATAGAAGAGAGATACTTAGGCACCGAGTTAGCTGTCTTGAGTAGAGATGATTGCAGCATTTCTGGACTTCGTGTTTCCTTTATTTTACTATCAATGGCGCTACCATCAGGGGTTGACCAGTTTTATTAATAAGTCTCGTCAGCCTGCTGGATCTTAGTTAGTTGACTCCAATTAAGGACTTTCTTCCTTTATTGCTTTGAAGAGTCTTCGGCTCAGAGCGTTGATTTCCATTCGTTCCACGTCTCCAACCATCTAAGTCAATAGATTCGACTTTTGAAGTCGATACCTCTTTACAGCTCGTTGTTGAATCTTCTCCTCCACACACTTATCAATCTAGATGAGGCTGACAATAATTCGAAGATTTGGTTGTCTTTGATGAGTTTTATGTTTCTGCATTTTGAAGCAGGACAATTTTTGCCTGGTTCATGTCAAGAGGGCGTTACTACTAAATTTTCTTCTTTTCCTTCGCCTTACGGAAATTTTTAAGGCTATGCACGATTAGTCTTTGTGTAGAGTCGCGTCACTTACTTTTCTTATTAACTACTTTGTCTTCATCTGCAAAGTCAAGAACTTTGTTTCGAAGTATTGCAAGTGACATCGAAGCTGATGGAAGCCAATTCCAGTTTTATTTCCGGGGTAGCACATGGAACCGTCGAATGAGATTTAAATTCACTTCGAACTGAACTGACTTTTCAAATAAAAAGTTAAGTATGTATGAAGCTCTTGATCAGACTCTTGGGACTCCCAATGATGACACTGCCTAATCTTTCCGATTCACTTTAGTCGTCTAATTGTGATCTATTTCCACTGAATCTTTTAATGATTTAAGGGTATCTGTCCCAAAAAGTTATACTCCAAATTCATCAATCTCTAATGATGGCCTTCACACATTTGCATCCAGGTGTCGTCTGGATTACAAAACAACAGCAGGATTGGAAACTACAGTCATATTTTGCCATATGAAGGACATCATGTCGCAATTTTGAAAGGAATTCCCAAGGGCAGATGTGAGATAACACGATACCAAGTGAAATCCAAACAAGTTGCAGGGGTTTTTCTCTTTATTCCCATGTGCTGTTTCAAAAAATGGCCACGATGCACATATAAATTTTCTTACAATCCAAATTTACAAAGCAACGCAAGTGTATCCGGTCAGACTCTGTCTTACTTTGTTGCAATGGCGACAAATTCTCATAAAATCGCTTTATTTTCGAGACGTCTACAGATTTAACCCTTTACCAGGAGTTCTAATCTTACCTGCAACACTGTTTGTAATAACCTTTGCTAATGATGCAAGGCGATTGACTCGATGAATTCTTAGAATTAAAGGGTTATCTCTGAGTTGCGGGCCACCTACCTGTCTTGTTTGTTAAATCATGCTGGCGGCCAACAAACGCATACATTCAACTTCCCAATGCATTACGGCAACATTTGTTTCTGATTATATTAGTAAAATTATTGGCCTTACAGGCCCCAATATACCAGCCATCGCATCTACACTAAATTTCAATAAAAGCAAAACATGCCTGCTTGCATATAAACACTCGAATATTTGCTCGTATTGTCCTTGCCAAGGAGAGTGCAACATAAAAATAGAGAACAAAACAAACCCATAACAAGAGGATAAAAGGAGAATTTAGATGGTTGCAAAACCCATCGGATGATTTTCGGGATAATGAATGCTGATATGAGTTCGCACATCGAGTTTCTTCAATTTTATGACTGCGACCGGGTAATGGGTGTTGGAAGCCTAAGAAAATATTTTTACTACGGATCTGTGTTGTAATGGATCGTTTTTGTTCAAGGAAAAGGAAATGAAGTTTTATTTTGAACCAAAAGGTAGATCGATACCTATACCTTCAGTGTAGCATACTCGACTGAGATGTGGGAAGTCAGCAGGAAAGATAGTTTTCTAAATACAAAACCAGAACGAATCGGGCCACATTTTTTGGAACCGAGGCAGGTGTCTAAGGATTCTATAGGTACGCTCCAAATCTTGATACATGTAACGACATAATCTAGGTGACGAGAGTAATAATAGTACGAGGATTGTTTTTCCATAAGAAAATCCACAAAATTTAACACTCAACCCTTAGTAAGACATACAAATTATGTATATAGGTAGGAATGAATATCTCGTTTATTCTAAGACTAACGTTTGCTCCTTTCAATTCTGTAGCTACCCCTTGGTACTATGATCGATCTGATCCACAATATTTCAAATAGTTTCCTTTAATGTATCACTAAATTAGAAACGATTGAAGCCTTCTCACTGTCATGCAAAACAAACTGCATTGCATCCTTTTTTATCCACAACATTTTCAATGCTTTAGTTTTAATATACCACCGAGTCCATCCTATTTATTGGAAAGGATTTAATTAAACCTTAGAGGCGACAACCAACGTTTCATCCCATTTTTAAGTTTTGAAACAAAAATGATAACCCGTGTGGTGGACCGATAGGAGGTCTCTTATCGCCTCCAAAATATTTTAGTGTTTTACTAATACCGGAAAAAAGAAGTCGTATAATGTTTGCTATGTCCTCGGACTACTAATTTTGTGCGAGAAAATCCAATTTTATGCTTTTAAAACTGAAAATATTTTCTGCCTGTAAAGGAGGCGTATTTAAGTAGCAACTACATACACGGAACTACATGTTTATTCAACTGCAGGCACGATACCGGAATAGAAGACAACCTAATCCCGAAGAATTTGTTTGTAGTTGTCTACCTACTGAAACAGGTATAAGGGATGATAGCAGGTATTCGAGTGTTATCTGTACAAATAGATTGAATGTCGGTAGATTCATTGTCAGTTAGCTCCGAGTAATCGGCCGGATAGGACCATCGAGTGTGAAGAGAAAGTTCCAAAAAATTTGCTTAAAATCGTCAATTTTCTAAGTTTAGTGTGTTTTGTTAAAAGTTAAAGAAGTTAGTAGTTGAAAATGGATAGCATGTTTGTGTGGACACCATTGTACCTTGAACCAGAATTGAAGGCTTGTTACAAGGTATTTATTGAGAACATTTTAAAAAGGGACATTTTAAACGGATTTGTGGGTTTTATTTAGAAATGAAACGATGCAAAGAAATCAAAAAAGCTGTCAAAAAATTCATTTTGACAGATGAAATTGTTTTAAGTTTGGTGTAAACACTCAATGAAATTTCATATGCATTTCGGTTTGGTAAAAATGTACCAGCTTTCTCTGTGTACAAGTTGATCAGTTCCGCCCTTTTATTGATTCCATTAGCATTCACCATTTAGCAGTTAGGTAGCCACATAATCTACTTCGTTGAGAAGCCCTGGACTGTGACACGTCTTTGATGGTTTTTGTGAGCAAGTGAGTACACATTGCCCACCTCAAACATTTCTAAAATCGAGAGACTATGTAGCTAAACGATCTGCTCGTTGAAGAAGTTTGACGCCACTTGCACATTGTTTCAACCAAAAAATTCTTTATTTTCTCTGTTGTCTGCCGTAAAGCAGACACACTTCATTTGTTCGCGTTTGTTGAATAATCGAAACCATTTCCGCACATTACACCTTTGTTCACTTCAACAGGTTGTCGACGAATTTCAGCCGGGTGAGTTCTTTTTTTGTATTCAAATGAATCAATGACCATACCTCGCAATCAGTGGGACATGGTTACTTAAAAGCCACAGAAATACCCCGAAAGTCTGATTTGCTGAGAACCGTAGTAAACAGACAAATTATGATAAGTTCCGGATCTGATTGCAGTCTAGACTCTATAACGTTGACTTTAATTGTCGCGTTGAAAATATTTATTTAAAAAACATTGACCCCGTAGCCGAGGCATTCATTCAAAAATGCTCAATTCCACAAACTGTCAACTCATTTTTCCACATCACGTACATAAATTAAACAACGATATTGTACACTGCACAGAGTGTTTAGAAGTCCTTAATTGACCCCTGTTGCTATTCACTGTCACTTTCGAAAACAATCACAATTCCACTGCAATGAAATGAATCGCCATTGCAAAACTATTAGTTACGGTACACATTCGCAACAATGAAATTAAATGGAGCATCTGTTTCCTGTAACAGGAACAGGTGGTCGTATATAATTTGTAAGGAAATAACAAATACAATTGTCTTTCTGCCACTAACCAATTTTTATATATATTTTTTTTTTCAGTTGGATGCCTTCTCCTGTCCATCAGTCAAGGTTGAATGCGAAAATGCCAAACAGGATCTAAGTAAAACTCTACAATTGCTAGATGAAACAAAAAGTTCATGTCACGAACTACAGGATCAAATTTTTGACAAAGAAGCATACTATACAAGGCGAGAGCAAGAACTGCAGGATTTGCATCGTTGTGAGTTGGATAAAGGTAAGTGATCGTAATGAAATGTGGAAGTAATCCAATGACACACAAAGCTTCTCAAATGTTCGCTTGAAAACGATAAAATGTAATACCTAATTCATATTGTTGTCGGAAGAGTACCGCATGAATATCTTCTAAAGTTTCCACAAACTGAAGTTGAGTTTTTTTACGAAGTTCTGGTTAATTTGAGTTCTTGCTTTGGCAACTTCATTGGTTATTTTAATTAAGCTTGTCTACACTGGCTTTAATGAAACGGAGCCTGACGTTATATAATCTACCTCTTCCAATAATGTTCCTCCGATTGAGCAGCCTCCTTGTTTTAACAAAATGCATTGTTCTTACGAGGAGCACATTTTCCGAAAAAAATATAATTATTCCAAAACATTACCCTAGAACTTCTAAATAATTCGTTTGAACTTTTTGATTCTGAAGAAAACGCCTAAAGTATTAACCTTGAATTTTTAATCGATTTTCATCAAGTTTTCAAAGCCTTTCCTGTCACAATGAACAAACACTACGTTTATCAACAAAGTAAATAAACAAAATGAATACGATTTTATATTTCTTTTCTCTGCTTTCAGTTGAATTAAATCTGAAGGATACTCAGAGTAAAGCCAAAGAACATATCGCCTCGTTAGAGTCACAATTGGCCGCCAAAGATGCCGCACACAAGCGTGCACTGGATGAGTTCCGTTGTAGTGCCGATGTTAAATATGAAAAACTCTACGCAGAACATGTTTCCGCTCAACAGAAAGATGAAGCACTGAGGCAGCGTCTTTGTGAAGCATCACAGGTGGAGGACTCTTTGAGGGAACAAATTCGAGAAATCGAGGATAACTTTTCAGAACGTATTCAAGTGGCTACACAACGCGAACGAGATCTTGTGGATAAAATCAATGGTCTTAGCAAAAAATTGGAAACTCTCAAACACAGCACAGAGAACCGTGAACGTGAATTAGAGGATAAATTGAACCTCTCACAGGATGAGATTTCTGTTTTGCGTCTATCCAGAAGCTATACTGAACAAAGTTCAACACAAGCCTCACCACGAAATAGTGGAGGGGCCGCTTTGGAGATTCAACGGTTACAAAGTGAAGCGGAGAGTTTGCGATGTGTATTAGAGATCAAGCAGAAGGAGATCTCGAAGCTGACGAAGCAAAATCAAGAACTAATAAGGGATGCGGATGAAGCTGCAGTACTAATGGGTAAAGTATCAACACTAGAATCCAGGTGTGAGATGCTTCAATTAGAAACTGAACTTAAAGCTCAAAAGGAGAAGTAAGTTATAAAAACTATTTCTATGGTTTGACGTTAACTCTTTTCTCCTCTTTCCACTTAGGGAACTTCGTGAACAACTGGACAAACTCACCAAGGCGTGCAACCACGAAGCTGTTGTCCGGAAACGTCTTTCATTCGACAATGAGGGCCTACAGTGGCAGCTGAAACAACGCTCTGAGCAACTGCAAATAGTCGAATCTAAACTTCATGAACATCTGAGCAGCTTTAAGATAAGTGTTTACAGTCAGGACCCCACTATTCATCAGGAGCTAAGTCACAACTCTAGTCTGTCGAGCTTGAATCGTACCAACGGTTCGGATCGCATTCAGTTTCAAATGGACGACGTATCGCCACCATCGTCACCAATTATCAAGGGAGTCATAGAGAAACACGACTCCGTATCTTGGGTGCTCGAGATGGATGACGAAACGCCCGAAGCTGCTGCCTCAAAAATGGTCAAGCGTGCTGGTTCATTCCGTTCAGCGGAGAAATCGCCATCATCGTCGGTCAATTCCACCCGTCGGCAGCTCTCAATGAGTGCCAGTTGTGGTGGAATGGGTCCCAATCCATTATCCCAATCGATGTCGGCCACATCAGTGATACGACAACATTCCAATGATGCGGCTGAGTTCTTAGGCCGAGTACACTCACGGATTCGTTCCAAGTCCGTGAGTGTTAAAAGCGAGCCGAAGAAGGTGATTCGACAGAACTCTGGCGGAAGTTGCCGCACTAGAAGCAATGCCGATCCTACATCGTGGAAGGATCCGATTTGTGCCAGCTCGCCCTACACGCGGAACAATGCACGCTCGAGGCCCTCATCGTCCGCACAGCAACAGAGGACACCTCATCTCATCACATGCGATACGTCAACTCTGAATACTGGAGAGAAACTCGAAATGCGCTCTTTACCCTCTCACCCATCGGTGCATGACCTCAAGGCGATAAAGAAATGCCAAGAGATTCAAGAGTCAGCCGGTGAGGCTATGGTCTCTGGAACAAATTCCGAGGATGAAGGATGCTCAGCATCATCTGACGAAGCGGTATCCACTTCGTCGTCAACGGGTTCATCGTCCTCATCGCTGCATCACAAACAACACATGTCCATCGAAGAGGTGCTTATGTTGGACAAAATCCACAGCCTTAATGGTACCCCAATGGAGGTAAGCTGGTCTGATGACCCAGATGCATTCGCCTCCGAATCAACAGTATGACACAACGATGATGATAGCTTCTAAGCGAACAGCAAAACAGTTTAGAAAAAATGCAAAAAAAAAAAAACAGAACCAAAATGTGATTGTGATTGAAAAAGCGTCTGCTCCCCGGGGGAAGGACATTTTTCCAACCAAAAAATTTAAACAAAAAAAATTGTTTTCAAAACTTGAAAGAGAGCATTTCTGCGCATAAACAAAATGAATAAGAAGAAAATAGAAAAGTTTGACTTTTGTATTGTAAATAAGAGAAAAAAAAAAGAGAATTTTAATGCAAGCAAAACAGACGATGTAACAAAGAGGCGTCTTTGTAAAAGCTCAAAAACTCTGGCTTATAGTAGTTCTATATATAAATAAATATCCTTCTAACTTATACGAATTTCACACAACAAACACAATATACATACATATATATAAATATCTAATAAACATAACTGTTTCTATTTAAATAATAACTTAACAGAAAGAGATTTTCGCTCTTATTCTAACCAAAACCAACCTAACCCAAGTCCATCTCATCAGATCCTTATCAAGAAATGAAACTCTCATCAGCCATCCTCGGCAGCAGCAGCATGTTGAGTTGAAAGGAATGAATATTCATAAAAGAATGAAAGAGCATGCATGTAAACGAAAAGAAGGATTTGGTGTCAGAGAATGAATCTCAATGCTAGTGACCAGAGAGTCAGAGAGTGTGGAATGAAAAGAAATGTATGCTTGTTGTCGTTATTGCTGCCATCAATCACATTTACGAAATTTCCTTTAAAAAAAAGTTCATAAAATCGAAGCAAAAATATACCGTTAATGGTTAAATTACAATTTAGTTAGCCGTTAATTTATTCTATTGTAGTCTCGTTGTACTCATTTAAAAAATAAAATAAAATAAAAAAGCAATCCTCGTCAGTAAAGATATTGATGAGGAGCGATTTTGTAAGTTTCTTGTTTTACATAAATTTTAATTTAATATTAAGGACTCGTTATATGTTTACGTGAATTTATATTTTAATGAAATCAAATTGTTAATGTTAATTTTATATATAAAAAAAAAAAAAAAAAAAAACATAATTTAAAACAAAACAGTGGCTTCTATTTATTATTTAAGATTTTACTTTTTCTTTTTTTTGTTTTTTTAGTTCTTTACAGTCATTGTGACAATTTGCTATATTGTTTAGTTTTTAGTTTTAGTATGTGTATCAGGATAAATTCAGTGTGTTAGAGGATTTTTAATGAGACAATTTTAAAAGAAGATATATAGAGGTATGCAGTTAATTCTAATAAAACAGAAATCATTAGCAACTATTTAAAAAAAAAATTAAAATAAACAGGAACAAATTTCTATGACAATGATGATAAGGAAAAGTTAATCATTTTGTGGGACAGAAAGAAAGAAACAAGAAAAATAAAACTTTGATTCTTTGTAACAAAATAAAATTCGTTTTTTAAATTTTAAGTGAAATATGTACAAGATGAATATATGCAAAAGAAAAACAAACCCAATTATTGATAAAAACATATATATATAAAGAATTAATTAAGCTGGCTTTAGCTGAATTAAAGATGAAAATAAATAAAATTATAGAAAAGAATACACTGGTGTTTTTATTCATGATAATGACCATTGGTGAAGTTTTAAAGCTAAGCTCAAATAAATTTTGAGACAACCGAACCAATTTGTGATATTAAGGAAGACAAAATTCGGTCCAAAAACCAAATGCTGTACTACATATGAGTGCACGTTGTTTTGAAATCTTAATAGATCTCCATTACGTTTTCAAGGTACTAGATCTAGAGCACCTAAACTAGGCCAATGACCTTTATGAAACAGAATTTGAATGGTGCTGCGGTACAGGGATTTTAAGTTTTGCAGGAACTTGAAGAAAATTTCGTCGAAAATATGACAAAAAATACATCCTCTCACACCACAATCATGAAATTTAGAACAACTCCATCGGCATAACACTTGGGGCTATTTGAAGGGAATGGTCTATCAGTCCAGTTGCATGACTATTCGTCCGTTGAGTTAGCCATTCGTTGCTTACGTCAAATTCGGCTGAGACTAACTGCCCGTATAGTAGTAGTAGTAGTATGCGCTGTCAAAAAGTATAAATGTTTACAATCTCACTAGCAGCAGTAGTACGAGTTGGTTTACTTTTAACTTTTGCAGCGCTGCAAGTGCGATGTAGAACAACCAATGGCAGGTCGCTAAAAACAAAAGAAATGGAAGCTAACTACGAGACAAACGTTTTGGCGCGCTACACCATTGTGGGCGAATTTTGTGAGTTCAGCGCCACACCGTTTGACAGCGCGGTACTACTGCTACTACTACACCACAGCTACCGTGCATTGTGTTCGGGCAGAAAAGCAGCGGCAGTGCGTAGGGTTGGTCTTCTAGAGTCTCGACGGGTGATGGTTTGACGTTAACTCTTTTCTCCTCTTTCCACTTAGGGAACTTCGTGAACAACTGGACAAACTCACCAAGGCGTGCAACCACGAAGCTGTTGTCCGGAAACGTCTTTCATTCGACAATGAGGGCCTACAGTGGCAGCTGAAACAACGCTCTGAGCAACTGCAAATAGTCGAATCTAAACTTCATGAACATCTGAGCAGCTTTAAGATAAGTGTTTACAGTCAGGACCCCACTATTCATCAGGAGCTAAGTCACAACTCTAGTCTGTCGAGCTTGAATCGTACCAACGGTTCGGATCGCATTCAGTTTCAAATGGACGACGTATCGCCACCATCGTCACCAATTATCAAGGGAGTCATAGAGAAACACGACTCCGTAGTAGTAGTAGTATGCGCTGCCAAAAAGTATAAATGTTTACAATCTCACTAGCAGCAGTAGTACGAGTTGGTTTACTTTTAACTTTTGCAGCGCTGCAAGTGCGATGTAGAACAACCAATGGCAGGTCGCTTAAAACAAAAGAAATGGAAGCTAACTACGAGACAAACGTTTTGGCGCGCTACACCATTGTGGGCGAATTTTGTGAGTTCAGCGCCACACCGTTTGACAGCGCGGTACTACTGCTACTACTACACCACAGCTACCGTGCATTGTGTTCGGGCAGTAAAGCAGCGGCAGTGCGTAGGGTTGGTCTTCTAGAGTCTCGACGGGTGATGTAGAAAGGGGCTGTCATTGTGAATAGTGCATGGGATCGACGGATATTTGGAGGTGTTGTGTGACTAAGCACTGAAAGCCAATGTGTTGGTGTAAACTTCAGAGTTCTCGTTCTGATCTGCTTGGTATTGTTTAGTTGAACATCTACTTTTGAGGTATGTGCTATTCATCCACACCGAGAAACAGTATTCGGCTACCGAATAACACAAGTCCGATTGCTTCAGAGCGAAGAACTAGCTCCCAATGACGTCCCAGCGATTTTTTGGATGATGTTATTTCTTGTCCTTCGTTCTTTAGTCCTTAATCCTTTCATCGTAATGAGGGCTAGTAACTATTTTAGTATTATCTAGACACCAGGTATACATATGTACATATCGACTTTGTAGGAAATTTAATTGTAAAAATTGAACACAGTACTAATATGAAGGGGAAGCCCACCTGTTCGCTTTCAGTTTTCCAAAACAACATTATCCAACGCTACCTCACAGTAGAGGAAGACTTCTAGATCACTATCACTTCAATGATAACAGTGACCTAAGCCAAGCTCCAATACGTAAACTCCTTTCTTTTATAAAAAACTCTAAATTGCTCGAGTCGAATTCTTCTTCATAAGGAATTCTATAGGTATTACAATGGGCCTTGAGTCTAAGTGCATCCCTACGGGACACCTATCTTACTTTACCTAACGTGCGCTCTTTCATACCTTTAACTGACTTTAGAATCTAAATTTAAACAAATTCCACCGATAAGACTAAAGCTCGTGTGGCACACGACATATTTTTTTTTTTATCACTATAATTCAATCAAACCGCCAATTTATATTTTTTACCGGCAAATTTAAAATTGTTTGATTATCAGACAAATGAAAAGAAAAAATATTTGTTTGCTAAGCCAACGAAAAGCTTGTATAATTAATCAATCTAAATGCGCATATGGTACACGTAATTCAGTATCGGCACCTGATTAAGTTTCGAGATATACACCAAAAACTTCAAAAATTTAGGAACTGCGCAGTTCATTCGATCGCATAAGACATCTCATAACTCATAACACGACTGCAACAAAAGATCTGACATAAAAATAGGAAGTATTTCTTTGAAATCCACCAAAAATTAAAAACCAGTTTTCTCTTCAAATAAATTCGAATGATTATAATAAATAGCAATCTCTTGTGAAGTACTTAGATACATACACACATATGTTGATAAACAATCATTTGCATTATAAGATAGTCATTTCATTCATCTTACAAATTCACAACGTATATATTACATAAACGGATATATCTACTGTCATTATATTCGCCCCCACGATGTTCTAAAATTAGATTTAAGACAATTAAAAAACAATAAAAGTTATCGGATATATATTTCAACAAGATAAGTGAACAAATGTCCGAAAATTGGTAATTTATGAGAATATGATTTACATTTAAGTACGATGCCAATATTAAATGTGAGAAGCAATAAATATAGGTAAAGAGCATAAATACAAAAGAAAAAGTTCAACCCCTACCCTTGCTGTTGTACAAGTACAACTTAGAAAAAAATATAAACAGATGACAAGAACACACCTACTACTACTTATTGTTCCAATGTTTATGCGTTTTTGTACAGTATGTTTGATAACTTGTGAGCCACTTAGTTTTAATAAGGCTTCAGATGTGAATGGATAACAAGTGTATAGAACTTTGTTGAAATTACCAACAGCAACATCTGTTGAGTCGTATCTGAAGGATTGAAGGGTTCTGAACTTGCTTTTAGTTATATTTACTTTACAGTCTGGAACATATTTAGTTTTTTAATGGTTAATAGATGCAAATGTAAAGAAAATGTTATGCTGTGCAACCAAAAGATGCATTTTTCACAAGCACATTTTTTAATACGTCTGTAATAAATATCTCATGGTCTTCAACAACTAAAATTCTTTCGTCCTAAACTGTAAGCTCACTCGTACCAAACAGTGTAAATGTATCAGATCGCTGGTTTATGGCTTCTTACTAGGTACATATTACAATTTGATACCCGATTCCAAGTTCTATAGAATTTCTTAGCTTCGGTCGAGTTAAACAAGTCAGTCATTAATCGAAAGGCCTGCCGTGAAACAGGACGTCCTCCCACAGAGAAACAAATTTTGTTTTCGATTTTACAAATTTGTTTTGTACCGCAGCGCGCAATTTAGTATCTACGTTCAAACAGAAGCTATCAGTAATCGAAAGTTGTTGGTCATTAAAATTCAACCATGTCGTTACAGATGTAACAAGTGTCAGTGATAATCGTCACATTATACAGACGTACATTTTTTATTTTTGTTTTTATTCGGTTTTTTTTATTTGATAATTGTTAAATTATAATCAAGTTTATTTATTTGTTGTCTCGGGCATTGTACTTTAATATAAATTACTTTTTGGAAGGTCAGTAGTTAGAAATGGCTCTTTGTAAATTACGAGTTATCGGAAGAATATGGTATAACCAAGCAACATTTTATGGCAGTTTTCACGCTGTGAGATGGTAAGTTAGTTTGTGGGAAGATATCGAATGATTTTTTTCGTCAATGTTGTCCCACCAGTTGACTACATATTACATAAGTATAATTCTCGATTCCGAATTGTATTTTGGATACAACAATAAGTAGATGCAAATTAATGCATTAATTTACATTATGCAATTGGAATATTTGAGTTGCGAATAAAAGCTTAAATTGGCGACTTAAGTTAAATAACGTAAATTTAAGGTCAAACAGGTGCACATCGCTACCATTTAATTTTGTGTTTAGTAAAATTTCTCTGTACAAGACTATGAATAAATTGCTTGAATTGCAAAAGCTTGACTGACATGACTGCTATTCTTATTGTCGATTACAATACCAAATTCATTGAATATTCGTTAAAACGTGTCTGTGTATAATGATAAAGATAATACTTCATCTTGTTTGAAAAAAAAGGCACACCCAAAACTTTGTTGACATACTTATGTATGCAGGTTTTACTGACTAGTTTATTCACAAATAGAAATAGATTTGAACAAATTTCAAACTCAACGCCAAAACAAGTGTTTGATGGAATGTGGAGATAAAACGTACTTTTAGTTTTGGAAAATCCAAATAAACCTGCCCATCGTTTATCGGATTTTAATTTGCTTCAAATTATTTACTTAAGTTAGTTGCTTTCATTATGAAGTATTTATGATAGGTATGTAGATTTTGGCTTGATTTAAGAATTCTTTATTTTAGCAACGTTAAGTGTTATCAGAACATTGTTTTAATTATTTTTAATTAGATATGTCATCTAGAAAATAATTATACGATTTTGTTTTTGGATTTACCTAAGCAATGAAAAAAAAACAATGTATGTACCACCGCGGTGCTATGATGAAGCGACTTGATATTTGAAAAATAATAGTAGAAGTCGACCTCTAATTCATTTGATTCCAAACACATAAAGTTGGTCAGTTTTTGTATTTTAAGTTCCATTGCTAACAATTCGGTTTCTTTATCCCTCATCTTCTGCTGCCTGATATTGACAAGGATTTAAAACCAACGAACATCGCTATCTCCTTCACCTCTCCTTTTTATATTGCCTAAAGCTCGTGCTTCATTTTTGATTGTTGGATACTTCGTGCTTAGAACATCCCTCTTTCTCCACACATGGCATAAGCCGAGAATTTCTCGACAAAGTTCGTCACCTTTCCCCTGCCCAGCTTGACAAATGACTTAGAACCAAGAAATTCTTAGCTCGCGAGTGTGTTCCAGTTTGGATTTCGAAGCCAAGGAAGACCCTCTGATCTTCTCTTAAGTGTTCCAACATGTCATTCAATGTAGGCAGTGTTAGATGACTAAATAAAGCTCTTTTGTGAAGATAGTTATTTCCTCCATCTTCCTCTCCTGCACTTCTCAACTCATTCTCACTTAGAGTTCTGTGGTGCCGATAACAGAAAATGCATTGAATAAAAATTCAGAGTGGCCTTCAGAGCGGTTTGTGCCACTTGATTTTAATCTAAGCTGATAAAAGTTTTTCATTTGATATTTGCACTGACACAATTGACAGAATATAACGTAAGTGGGACCGTCTGCATTTTTAAAAGTGATCTTTCAGCTCCTGTATGTACCAGATAACCCTGTATAATAATTAATAGCAAAACACACTGCACAGATGATACAAATCTTCCCGGGGAACAAATTGCGGCACACCAAAGAGCACAGTGGGGTCGAAATTTTTTTATATTGCACATCATTATTTTCACGGTTATGTCAGAGATTAGACAATCATTTCCAGACACGCCATCAGCTATAATCTCTGTTGGTTTATTTCATTTATTTTTAATATAAATCTTATCAGTGGTGGGACGGTTAACGAGTAAATGCCGGTCTATGAAAAGCCATATCAGATTCCGTGTTTGTGGACGAAAACTATCTGATAATAGATTTGACTCATTATAAGTGATGACGAAAATACCTGATTCAAAATGCCTATAGATTTTCCTTGCAAGATGCACAGTTGCATATCCTTATCTGATGGCTTTCACTAGGACGTGCTCACTATTGTGGAAACTATCTAAGTTTAAAACTTATGTAAAGAGTCGTGCCGAAATACATGATTTTGTTGTTTTTTGTCGAAAAGAGTATTTCGGAGTTAGAAGATATTTTTTCTTTTTGCAGTTTTTTTCAACAATTTTCTTAATTTACAAATTCCAACTTTTAGAAAGGAAATATCATTGCGGTTAATGAGAGGAACTGTTAGTTAGTATCTAGTTCTGATTATAAATATTATGGTTTTGAGTCATTTTGAATAGGTTTTTCACAGTTCTCCCTTTTCAGTTTCACAACACAATGAATACAATAGTAATAACTAAGTACATATGTAATCCTACAGCTACGACTTGTGACTATGAATGAAAATCAAAATTAAACTTAAATATATACATACCATATTAACTTGTAATTTCCATTTTAGTTACTCAACAAAACTGAAACCGGCGTACCTTCATTGCATCGGAAAGGATGAACTCGTTTACAGAACTTTGGGTCAACAACTGGACGTAACCGCTCATGCATTTCCAAATACAGAAGCTATTGTCTCGTATCATGAAAACAAACGGCATACATTTGCTTCCCTTAAGGATGTGGTAGATCGTCTTGCTGCTGGATTCATTAAACTGGGCCTACGAAAGGGCGATTGCGTCGGTATTTGGGCACCAAACACCATACAGTGGTATATTACAATGATGAGTGTGGCGAGAGCTGGTTTGGTGTCTGTTGGAATCAATCCAGCTTTTCAAGCTCCAGAGTTGAAATATTGTCTGCAAAAAGTGGGAGTCAAAGCCTTAGTTGCTGCAGAATCCTTCAAAACTCAACGATACTACGAGATGATTCGTAGCATTTGTCCAGAGCTAGCCGATTCGCAGCCAGGAAACATTAAATGTCAACATTTACCTAACCTTAAAACTGTGATAGTTGATTCTAAGGAAAGGCTTCCAGGTGCTATTAAATTTGATGATCTACTCGACAGTGTGGACAAAGATGATATTCAGAAGGTTTCCGACATGCAGTTTGGCATAAAAGCTGATCTTCCATGCAATGTGCAGTTCACATCGGGAACAACTGGCCATCCAAAGGCAACAGTTCTTACTCACTTCAATGTTGTAAACAATGGCTACAACATAGGCAAACGAAGTGAGTTAGACAATCAGAGAATCTGCGTTCAAGTTCCACTTTTTCATGCCTATGGAGTGGCGATCACAATAGCGGCTGCCTTGTGTCATGGTGCCACAATGGTCCTTCCATCTGCTGGCTTCAATTCTGAAGAAACTCTAAAATCAATTATAGACGAGAAGTGTACTGTGATTCATGGAACGCCCACTATGTATGTGGATCTTATTAAGAAGCAGAAAGAGCTTCAGTTGCCCATCAAGACCGCAGAGATTGCAATTACCGGAGGAGCGGCATGCTCGCCACAACTTTTCAAGGACATAAAGAATGTCCTTGGTCTAAAGAAAGTTAAAACTGTGTTTGGTATGACTGAAATCACAGCTGTGGCATTCCAATCGATGAGCGATGATGATGAGGATAAGGTTCTAAATACAGTGGGACACTTACAAGATCACCTCGAGGCGAAGGTGATCGATGAAAATGGTGATACGGTGCCGTTTGGCAAGCCAGGGGAATTATGCATCCGTGGATATTCGGTTATGCTAAACTATTTCTGTGATGAGGAGAAAACGAAGGAAACTCTAAGCTCATGTAGGTGGCTTCAAACTGGGTAAGTTTAATACGATTTCGACCGTGCGTCGTCTGTAAAGTGACCTTATCCCTATTTAAGTGACCAATTTATTCTCCATGAGAATGGCTATGGACAGATTGTTGGCCGACTGAAAGAGATGATCATTCGTGGTGGAGAAAATATTTTCCCTAAGGAAATTGAAGATTTCCTTGGCACACATCCAGATATTCTCGAGACACACGTAAGTTAGATAAAGCCCTTTAAATGAATTTTAGAAAGTGATTACCAATACTTTCATAGGTAATCGGTGTCGAAGACGAACGCTTGGGTGAAGAAGTATGCGCGTACATTCGACTTTATGACAGTACAAAGGATCTCACTCAAGAGGATGTGAAACAATTCTGCAAGGGTAAAGTTGCCCACTTCAAGATTCCTAAATATATAAGAGTGGTGCAGGACTTCCCAAAGACGACATCTGGTAAAATTCAGAAATTTAAATTGAAAGAAATGTTTGAGAAGGAGAAAGAAAGGATGGTTGCTTCTGGCTGAGTTTATGTTTAAGGCTATGATATTGAGTGATTGCAGGTTGACATGTTTATGCTTAAGACAATTATATTAAATATTTTTTTACACTCAAATTGAATGTAGTTAGAATATTGCAAATAAAAAAACAATTAAAAGTTCATTAACCGCGCCGAGTAAAAGAGATTTTTTTATTTTTTTATTTTTAGATGTATGTAGATAAAGCAAGTATGTATGTAGGCGAAGAGATTAAATAATTGTTTTGTTGATAAGCCCAAATAAACAAATAATTTCTGAAAAATGTTATCAAAGAATCGAAATGATATCAGTAATCATAGATTATTTGCAAAATTATTTGTGTGGCAATCTATGTTGTAAAGTGCTGTTTATTTAGATAAAGGAAATGTTTAATTATTACAACACAACATAGTCTGAACAGGATTCCCTGCACAAGTCTCTAATTTCTTGTCTAAGGGTTTCTTTTGCCTTTCTCTATTGAACAGTTGAGCTTTTGCTGAAAGCTTCCAGGTCTACCGGAAATGACGTCGGCATTTATTTAAAATATGAGGTCTGCCTTTGGCAGTTACCATAAAAACCGGTATTGCTGTTATTCCCTTTCCTTGGATTATAATCGAAATACACCTAAATACCAACTGAGTTGTATTCCAGCGTAAGGGTATACCACCAATTTGCCGGTCTATATTTCCTTGTTTGTTATTATACCAAACGCTCTCTTATGCTGTTGAACCGTTATGCAAATTAGCGAAATCGGAAATTTAGCTCTCACGCGAATAAGCCACGAAAATGAAAAAACCAACCTCTCTGAAGGGGTCGACTGATTTTTGACGAACCAAACGAAACATCAAAGGATCAAAGTAAACAAACGAACGGAAAACACAAGTTCAGAAATATAAACAAATCACTACGTTTTGAGGTTATGTGAGGAGTTTTTGTTTATCTCAGGACAACAAACTTGAGCGTCTTGACTCGAATTACCATGGTCACGAGCGCCGTTGATAGGGTCCATCGCCAAGTTGTTGTTTACGAATGCCAAGAAATAGGCCAACAGAGCGGAAGGAACAACAGTTGCTGGCAGCATGTGCGTGCTAACTTGGTTCGATTTAACAACACAACGATGGCAACCGGAAACATTGCGGACGGCATGGGATGCCGCACTAAGTAAGAAGCCATGTGGTCGAACGAAGACGAGGGAGTAAAAGAAGTCTTAAGAAAAACGGAATAAGCAAAACATTTTTGCGCAACTCAAAATGTTGCCCCAAGTTGTCAGGGGCCCTTCTTTGGGTAGGGATAGACTCCTTCGTTAGGTTTGGTAATAAGGTGCTTGGAAAAATCAAACTGGGGTCAGAAACTGTGAGACATTGCTTGGCTTCGGTACGGTTCGAAATTTGGTCGGGTCCTGCGAAAATCATTTTATTTTCTTTGATTTTTTCTAGTGCACTAGTGGAAAGGGGGCTGAAAAGGATATAAAAGTGAAATTTATGGGCTCTGCAAGGATATATGGAGGTTTTGTGGTCTAAATAACCAGGATTATCGAGTGCTTCCTATGGATTACCATCGTGGACGAGTTTTTCCTTACGGATTTTGGCAAATGTTTTTTTAGTTTTATTGGCTGAAATTTATTAGCAAAGTGTACAAAAGCATAAAAATGTCCTTTTTGTGATGGGAATTTCCAAATTGAAAATTATTTTTAACCCCAAATTGTGTTCGAAATGAAATAGAAAGTTTTTCAAGTGAGCAAAATTGTCCTTCAGTTGTTGTGTAATCCTTTTTTTTTTTTCTCTCCCTTCATAAGCCTGAAAATGTGATGGTGGTGGTGTTGGAAAATTCTTTTCGTTAGAAAAGAAAATTTTATCAAATTTAGTTCGAAAAAAAGTATACCTACATAATGAATATGAATTGGGTTTTGCGGTAAAATTAGTTGAAAAATTTGTAATTCTTTGTAAAATATGTCGCAACCGGGAAAACGCGGCGGTAGTCGAGCTGGAGGTGCCGCTGGCGGTGCGAGAAAAGCTTCGACAAATCCTAATAAGGAAACAACGTCTACGCCTGAGGATTCGGGTCCCAGTGAAAGAGCAACACCAGCCAGTAAGGCTGAAAGTGAGTTAAAGGATGATACGTCTAGCAATGGAGATAAGAAGGACGATACACCTCAACCGAAGCCTCCTAGTGCGGGTGCTTCGATACGAGAGTCGGCGAATAAATTATTAGCACTTTCGATGAAAAGTGAGTGGACTCCGGTAGAGCAAGAGTTAAAGAAATTGGAAAAATACGTTTCCAACGCCGGAGAAGATGGAAATCATACACCGTTGGCTGGAGTTCATGATCCGGTAGGTTAACAAATTCACAACAAATGGGGCTGAATTACGTTTTGGACTGTTTTTTTAATGACATTTTTACCCTCCTGAAATGTATTACACTCAAAAATGGACCCTATGTAAATGTTGGGACGGCTTTAAGACAGGAAATAGGAATTATTTGTATGTATATTTTAGATAAAGCTTTCTTGTCTTAAAAGAACGCAAGGACGAAGAAGAATTTTTCTTTCGAAAATGCCATCGCCTTGCTTTTGCAAGATTTTCAGTCATTGCCAGAAAAAATGATTTGGGATTCGACTAAAAATGCGTTGGTCTTTACCATTCAATCGCCGCCGCTCTGATGAGTGGGGAACCGCACTGCATAAACTGATCAGTTTGGGTAAAATCATCTGTAGGCACTTTTGAAGTGCATTATATGGAAGTTTTTGAAAAATATTTAACAGGGATATGTGTTAGTAGTTCTTTCTTGATTGTCATAAGCATACTTGATGTTCAATTCGGCTTAGTTTTCTATCCGATATATTGTACCTAGTAGGTACTTGTGCATTTTTATTATTTTGCCTGTTTTGTGTTGAAGGACATTTAACGATGAGCGTACATTAAAATTTTGAACATACAAGTAAGGGCAACAACTGTCAAAATAAATGTTAAAATTATTTCAATTGGATCTAGTGTAAACGCAAATTATTATTGTTTATAGGGAACTCAAAATCGGTAAACGTGCTTCAAGTCTATTCAGATATTTTTATTTAATAATAAAACAATTTGGTACAAGAAAGGAAATTGAAGACATTTTTATGAATATTTTTCATTTTATTGAGTGCTAGACATTATCCAATTTTAGGCATATGTCATCACAGAAACTCCCTTTAATTTATTTGATCAAATCACCCAACCCTTACTTGATGTACGAATTAAGTGTTAGTGATGACCTGACTTTGTAAGGTGCAGTAAACTGGAAGTTTATTCATTTACAATGCCTCAAATAAAAGGATGTGCGTTGTGGTATTGTGTCTCTGCATAAAATTCGAAGCTAAAACGTGTCATATAAATCGTTAACATCTTTTTTAAGTACAAAAGCACGTTGTGAACAAAATAACATTATTTTTTGAAAGCCTTTATTTTGGGAATTAGTTTACTCAGGTCTCAAGTAACCAGTTTTTTAAGTCGGTCAAAAGCGGTTTCGGCTTTCATTCTTTTTGAAATACGTTGAAACAATTGTCTTTTGTTGCATTTCGTTTGTTTTGTTTTAATATGTATGATATATTCAGGCCCTTTAATGGCTACAAAAGAGGGGGCTGAAGTAAAGAAATGAATAACATCATCTTTAGGTATCTTACACAGATGGTAGGTTTAAGGGCAAACTGATGAGCATTTGTAGCATGACGCGATTGGAGGTTAAATGTTGAAGAAGCAAAATGCAACTGGCTATTACAGTGTTTGTGAAAAAACGATAAAACAGTGAGAAACAGGAATTATTTCTTCAGTGTTCCAACGAGTCAATTGACTTTGTAATGCCCCTGTTGAATATAAGCCATAAAGCGATTTTTAATTTTGTTAAGATTATGCGCTGTGCAGGACAGTTTTCGATGCAGCAGACTTAATGCGAACGTTGAACACGAGCTTTGGACAAATGAACGCCTTGTAGGTTGAGGATAAGGTTAAAATCGTCACTTATTTTTGTTCACAATGCCCACTGAGTCATTACGAAAGTTTTAAGTCAAAAGAGTTCTAGACCCCATCCTTGATTGCAAATTTCTTTTAGCAACCTAGATTAAACTCCTTCTTCGAAAATGCTAATACATATAAGCCTTTCAAACAATTAGTTTACATTTTTTATTAACTTGTTGCACTTGTTATCGGGTCTTATATATATAATATCCTCTCAAAGTATTTATTATTACAGATTCTCAGCACTGAATACATTTGTTTATGTTTTGCGTTCACCGTAAGACTACTAGAGATCAAAGTGTGGAAGACTTTCTTTCATTAGTGCTTTTTAAAGTCACATTGGAACTTCAATTATTAAAAATAAATGTTCTAATGATTTTTTCAAGCCCTCGTTGTTCCCTTTGGTGTCCTTTAGTTTCATTCTAAACATCTTCGTTTAAGAAACTATTTATGTGAAGGCATTACTGACGTTACTCAATGTAACAAAAATTGCAATGCATTCAGACTTCTTATAGTCTCCGAACTAAAAAGTAGTGAATCAAAGCTGTTGGACTGAGAATCAACAACTCGGAATCAATGGGCAAACTATCCAGCATCATCTAGATGAAAAAGTATATTCAAACTGTTCTAAAAGCACTGAGTTCTTAAATTCTGAATTTGTATAAAAATGCTAAGACAAACTGACCAATCTAGGCAGGGTAAGTGGTACATAAGTAGACAAGTAATTCGATTTGTTGGGCCAAAACTATTCTGCGAGATTGTCAGGAATGTGTCCACAGTAGAATGAAAGGATCTATGCTTACTAAGTCAAGTAAAATAACTTCTTTTACCTTAACTCAAAATAGGCGTACTAGTTAGCATTACATTACATTGCATTACAGAATTATCTCATAAAGCTAGTCATAGAAAGGAACAAAGCATACAAATTCTGCAATGAAACAGAGGAAATTTCGAAACTTTGAGGCACCGACTGAAGATCTGAAAGTTCCTATCTAGAATTTTAATTTTCTAAGGAAAACCAAAATAAACGCGGTGCTTCATTCCAAAGGGAAAAGGTAAATGAATCCCTTCTGTAAGCAGATATGAGTGAATCTTTAACACCATCATTGATCTACTATGATCTTTCTTGTCCTGAATTAGAATGCAGCTTTCTGAGCTTCAAGTAAGTTTCTCAAAATCGAGAGTACAACTTGATTGTCGAGAAACTCTGTTTTCCAGATAAGTTATTTTTTCTCTCCTGAAGCGTGAACCACATATTTGATTCACACATGTTAAAACCTAAACGTATTTCTTCCAAATTGTTGCCTAAGGAGTTATTCCCAAATTTATTTACACTTCCCATGATATCAGAAACCAGCGCTTGCAATGAAAGTCAATAAAATGCTCAATCATTGCATCGTTATTGATTTCCTTTTTTCTAAATATATCCTTACAACTCCTAAGCTACAGGATAAAAAAAATAAAACCTTCAAAGCGGTTACCATAACCAATATCTGTTGACCTGTTTTCAAAAAAAAAAAATCCTTTATTTGTATGTATATTATGTCCTAATTCAGCGGATAGGAAAACAACGGAAAATGGAAAATGATATATTCCACAACAACGAAACAATTTTCGGCGGCATTCGTCTACAAAAGAAATTCAATAAAATCGGAAACTTTTCGATTGGTATTCCTCATGTCGTCGAATGTTTGGGTTGCATGAACTATGAACTGCACGAGGAGGACCGACTATTGGGGAGCTTGCGGCGGCGGTGAAACTTAGTCGACACACCTCCTACTCTTGAGTGCATACACATACGTATACTCGTATATTTTGTTTATTTTTTACGTTTCTTCTTTTTACGTTATTATTTTATTAAATCCGTTGCCATGAACCCAATTTGGTTTGTTTAATACTTTGGGGGGTAAAAAATTGTTGAATGAATATTTTCGTCGTAAGAACCCAATGGAAGCTACTATATTCTGAAATTATTTTTATTGTTTCAGACTACTGGAATGACACCTCTGATGTACACGGTGAAGGATAATAAGACTCAAATCATCGATCGGATGATAGAGCTGGGAGCTGATGTTGGAGCTCGCAATAACGTAAGTCCTCAATGAACTTAAACATAGAAACGAAAATAATATAAATAGCAGCACTCAAACCCATAAGTGGTGTTATAAGTAGTTGGGAGGTGAAAATCCCGCTTCCTGGTTTCTTAGGCATATACCGCATATATAACGGCAGGAAAGGTAGGCTATCAAATTTATTGCTGCTTTTTTCCCGCCTCGTTGGGACTATGTGCCTATGGAATGTAATCGAGATGACCCAGAAACGAAGCAGAGTCGGAAGTCCTTCGATTGTTGGAGCGCGCCAAAACAAAAGCTAATTAATGCGAAATTCGTATGCGACATGAATACATAATAAGAGTACAGTTACGAGGAGAGAAACGAATAAAGAATTGACGGATATTTTCGCAAATGATCTCCTTTTTTTTATGCGTTTACGGATAAATTTGTTTTCTAGTTTGATTCTAGTGAAGTGTGTGGTTTAGGGTGCTATCCATATAGAGCGGCATTTTCCATATTTTATTTGGCCAAGGGGGGTTAAATTTCCGTATGTGACTTAATAGTTATAACATTTATGTTTTCAACTAAATATTTATCACGATAAAAAGCATTAAGGAGATGCTGGTGAAGGAATTAAGACACAGCTATGCGAAAACAGTGCAGGATAGAATTCTAACGAAAACAAGTACCTTCATGTGTACTACAATAGATAGTAGAGCTGTATCAACTTAGATTGAACATTAAAAAAAATGTGTCCTAATAAAAAAGAAAAGCAGAACCTTCTTCAGTTTTAAGTGGTCCTCTGGAAAAGAGGTACACTTAGATCCCAAACTTAACATAGGACATAGACGCTTTGGCATTGTCAAAAATCCTGCTATTTATATCAAGAGAGCCTTCATTGGCTTGTTAGTCAGCGACACAGTTCCATGGAATGTTATAGTGACCTGGGTGCGGGAGATCTGATCCTTTACTGGCTGTCGATCTGTAACACAATATCTGTATGTCACATGTACTGGGTTAATTGTTTGTGAGCTTTGTGATGATGATACACTGACCTGGGAAACTGCTGTAGTGGTGAATGTAAAGGTAACTTTTGAAAAAAGTAAAATGGAGAGACACAGAGAGAGGGAGAGAGATAGAGATAGGTGAAGAGAGTTTGTTTTGAAAAAACTTCAACTCATTCGTTGCAATATTTTAGAAGCCGTGGATGCGCAATTCTGTAAAATGAGTTGCTCGTCGTTTAAGATGACATTCTTTAAAAAGTAAGGGTCATCTGCGTTTTCAACACCGAATTATTCAATATACAGTTTGGTACATGTTATGTCGGCTTAAGTTTTACTTTAGCTGCATCAATTGGTCTGAACTTTGGTTTTCTGTAACAATTGCAGCTATAGCAGCCATGCTTTTGAGAAACCTGGGACTAAAAACGTGGATTGACGGCTTTATTCAAACTTTTTGATGAGATTTACAATTCCTGTGACAAAGTGCGATCGAATTCTTTGGGAACTTTTCATCGAAATTTTCAAGTTTTATAAGCGATCATAGAGTTTTACAATTTCTAAATCATTTATTTTTTACTTGGTAGCTACCAACGAATTCCAGTTTTATATTTCACAGCGCAATGATTCGAAAATTCAAAATAAAACCACTTAGTTAGTATAGACAGTAAAAGCAATTTCGGAATAGTGATACTTACTGACCATACCTTTCAGAACATATGAAATTCTCTGCCTTAGTTTTCAGAGAAACCCTTAAGATTTTTTTTAAACTTTAAGGAAAATCTGCCCAAGTCAAAGTCAATTCAATTAAATGCCTCGTATAGTTGCATGCTTTTACCCTGTTTCACTTTCACTTTTCAACCACATTCTCGGGAGAGAAAACTATTAGCCATGCTGGCGTGTGTTTCCCTTACACAGCCACATTTAAATACATCCTTGACCCAATTTTACCTTCAATACATAGGTACGTTCTTATCAGAGACTGTAAATCGCATTTACTGGTCTTGATTTTGACTGAAATGGCTTAAGAAAATGTAATAAAAAATTCCCAAAAAGGAGAAATTTTGCCAAGCGATGTTGGTGTGGTAGTGGAGAATCTCAACCCCATGTTGTAATGCTCAACCAAGAGGGTATCACAATTTCGCGTCATAGGAGTCCATGCGAGCCTATGCCAAGTAAATTCCATGACGACTGTGACGTGTTAATTATTGGTCATAGGGTTATTGTGCTTTAGACCAGCACACTGGATTAGTGGTTTCAACAGCTTCGGATACCTGATGGGTCAGTTCCTGGCCATGGGCGGTAGAAATGTTAAGAATAGAAATAAATGGCAGAAAAATTTAGGAAATTCATTTTGCTGCTTGACCTCATTTAATTAGGGTTGCCCAAGGACGGCAAGTCACTTTGGGATGGGATTTTCTCTTGCTTGCTTGGGAAAATACAATGAGCAAAATATATCGATCTGAAATATGGAATGGTCTTAAGTTTAATGAATAAAATTTGAATTTTAAACCTATGCCAAGAAACTATGTTGCATGAAAATAATGGGGTTTCTTCTGTTTGTTGGTTAAGTACATCCATCGACCCTCAAAATTATTTTTAATTTCCGTTCGCATAAATTATTTTTACGATAAGGATTGCGATACATTGGTGCACCTACTTTTACAAGTAATATTTTCCTTTCGTTAACCTTCTTTCTGGTGTAACTCAAACTACTATGCCGGTATACATATTTACATGCTGTTTAAGAGCTAAATTTAGAGCAGTGAAACTAAATTAGACTGCTTTAACTATACTTCCCAAAGAATGAATTAATGTTTCTCAACTTACTAAAGGGTTCGTGTGGTTTATTCTGACCCACCATAAAATGTTTTGTATCATAAGAAAACATGTTTCGTGTAATTAAAGTAAACGTATGCAGATGAAGGTCGGTAATCACATCAGAGAGACCTTTGATTACAGTCAAGGCGATGAAATGCGTTTATTTTTAACATTGTGCTAAAAAAGAAAATTGAAACCTTACAAGCCAATATAATAGGCAAAACCTTTTAAAAATCTGTTCAATTACCGGGAATGAGATAATCGAAAAATACAGTGTGCATTTGTACCGAGACATCGCAAGCTTTTACCCTCTTTGTTCCAGGGCATGTTGCTGCCAGCTTGTCAAAAAAAGCATCCTGGAATCCATGATTCGATTTATTTTACCAATTTATCTTTGAACCTGAAAGCTATTTCCAAACATGATTTAGCTTTTCGAACCAGCTTCGCCTTACAAACAAAAAGGACATGGTCCAGCAATTAGCGCCATGTAGCAGAACTGGCATCACATTTACTTTGAACACTATGCAGAAGCGGTTTCCTATGGCTATTCTTCGCTGGATATCCACTAAAGTGTCACATGCGGGGGTAATGTAAATTCCGAGGTAGGTGAACTCCTTCACTACTTCAAAGGTATAGCTGCCGATAGTGAAGGTTTGTCAAAGCGGTGGACAGATAGATTTTTCTTTGTCCACAGCATATATTTAGTTTTGTCCTCATCGATTTCAAGGTCTATTGCTTTAAAAGCCTCTCTGAGATCGATGATATCACTACTGTCTGCGTATTCTACGCAATCTGCTTCAGATGCATTGCTGAACTTTGGTTCAATTTGCACTTTGGGACGATTTCAAAGAACATGAGCCTGACGACTTGTCGGCCTCCGTCGTTGGTCAGAGCTTTCACCGACATTTGAGTATCTCGCGAACACAACCACTGGCAAAGAAACTAAAAAAGATCGCCGTGGCTCAGTGATTAGTGCGTTGGACTGCTAAGCGAGCTGACAGGCGTTCAAGGCAGCAAAAATAGCCACCACCAATTCGGCCGGCAATACCATAACTTCGAGAGTTGCTAAGGAAAACTTCTTTATACGCCATTCGGAGTCAGAAATAAAAGCTTAAGGTCTCCTAAAATTGTAGGAAAAAAACCACACACACAGGACATGAAAAGTTACGAGAAGGGCCTTGATTGCCTATAAGCTGATGAGCTAAATACTTTTAGATTGTAAAATAAAGTAACAGGGGGCTTACCGATGTCCCAAAAAAAAGGATTGGTTTTGAGGGAACTACTTCGGCGACTACCGTTAATTTATTAAGCTGATTGGGTAAGTGCTTGATACTATAAGCAAATTTTGGTCTTAGTGTTTCCTTCCAAGAATCAAGCAAATGGTTCAATACGCAGCCTGCGAAACTTTTTTTTTTTTGGTAAAACACCTTCGCCTTCTTCCCGACTCAGAAATTCGTAATTAAAGAAACCCTAGAAAAATATAAGCAAAATATGTCTGAAACGTTAGATTTATAAATTAAGCCAGTAAACATCTGTTGACCACATACTTTCACTGGCAGGTCTTTACTACTGTTTCTGATGTAAACCATACTTCAAAGTAATTTTTGCGTGTATTTGCACTGTCCATTAGCTTTCCCAGTGAGTCAACGCCTACAGTTGTTGCAAAACACCATTCCATTTACATAACGTGGTCATCAGTAATTCCCCGTAATCATGACTTAGAATATTTATGATTACCTTTCAGAGCAAACCTAACACGAAATCAAAAAACCGCAATTAAAAAGGCATCCTTAGTAGAGCCCACACCTTAAAATCAAAACTTTGCAAATTGAACATGCAAGTATGCAACAAAATAACTGCAAAGGATCGTCATGGCATAAGTCATTAATCTAATGGAAAATTACTCAAAACGAGCTGACTGACCTTTCACTTGCACGACTTTTCTTACAAAGTGCGCTCCGAAATACGGGCCAGCTTTCGAAATAATGACCAAGGAAGGGCTAAGGAATGGAATTGAAGGAAATCCAAATTAACCCACTCTCAATTTTCCAAAACGGAAAACCCTTAAGGTCTCATGCCTCATAACTTATAAAAAAAAAAAACTTTGTATTGCGTTCGGTTTCGCCAACATTGACATAAATAATTGCACTGCGCTGTGACATGCAACATGCAGGATGACCGTGACTTCTGTGGAATTTTTTTCATGAGTAGAAAACTGTGTGTGAGTGTGTGTTGAATTCCAGAAAATAAGTTTTAATTTAATTTTCCGCGTTCAACTTTGACAAAAAATGGTTAAATGTCCAAAGAGAATAATTTATTTTACAACTTCGGTATACCGCAACTGGTATGCATTGTAGGTAGGTACACTATACGGAGGTCTTCCTCGTCGTCGTCCATTAGGCACCGGAAGCAGGTACTGCTCTAGAAAATAATCGACCGCAATTTGCATACACCGTGACTGTAATACGAAGAATTTGTTGGATATTTTAAAATATTCCCACACCTTTTCTCGAACAGGTGCGAATTGATTTCCCCAGTTTACGTAATGAGTTGATTTGGTGATGCACCCCTAATCTTTTTTTTTCCCCTAAATAAGTTTCGAGTTCAAAAAGTTGAACTGCATACATTAGGCGGAACAAGTCGTTGACAAAACTTCCGCATTCCTTTGACCTAGTTTTGGTGAAATACAAGCCGTCCGCAACATTGGCAGTCGGGTTAATGGCCTACAGGTAGCAGACTCCCTTGCGAAAAGTTTTACAAGTAGTGGTAGTTACGAGGGTGTCCACGCTACATAGTGTTACCCCTGCGAGACCAATAGGCGAAATTGTGTGAACGAGAAATCAATGTTCTTATTTTGGACTTTAATACCCCTTTCATGCAATGTTTAGCATGTTGTTCGGTGGTTTGAGTTTCGGTTATTGGCTAACTTGCTGTTGCGTAATGTTTCAGTGGAACGAGGTTTACTGTGATTCATGCAATGAAGTTTTCCCACAATGGCGTGTTGTCCTACAAGGTGATCTTTGTATGGTGCAATCATTATACTTAGACCAGCAGTACTAAGGAAAAGGGACAAGTCCATCATCATTATTATTGCAACCGTAAGCTTTATTTTATCTTAAACTGGATTATGTATCGAAGAAGAACCCTTTTTCGGACCTCGTTCTTTTGACAACGAAGACGTTCTTCAATAAGAAAGCAGATTGGGGCAGTCTTTAATTGCTGACCCTATAGAAACCGTATTGGTTCTGATCACTAGAGGGAGAATAATAGACAGATTTGGTGGCCCAGACCTCAATAGGATGTCTCTTTTTGAATTTAAGCTTCTGTACACCCTAAGCTTCTGCTTCACATAAACTGAGATGACTGAAATGTATTTTACCCAAAGGTCTACGTCATTAAGGGAGCCTCCAGGATTATATCTTTGTACATTGTTAAGCTGCAATCAAGATTAGAGTGGAGAATAGAGAATTAAAAGACCATGGTCTAATCGCAGTCAAACTTTAAAAAAAAATGCAATCTCTTATGGGTCGCCGGACATACGGGTATGGAAAGGAATGAAACAACACGTCGGTGTTGTTTCTCGCAACTTCAATATCACCAGACTAGGCTTCAATTCACCGACATTGTGGTATTCTTGCTGTTCTTCGGCAGAAGAGGCAAAACAAACACAAAGTATAAATTGGCGTTATAGCGGACGACTGCTTTTGCCAAACACCACCACTGCCTGCGATGCTTTTGGAACCTCCTATGTGATTATGTACTGCCTTCAATCGTATCAAGTGGCTCATTTTTGGGGCTGATGTGGTGAGTGCCCAAAGAAAATGGCCAGCTTGTTATATGAGGCAATTCAATCAGACTTATGTTCAGGAATTTATCAAAATGTGCCTTGAGCCTAAGTGAATCCCAGCTGTCTCACCGATGTTGTTATTTCTTGCCGCTACTATCACTTTCAACTTTAACCAGACAAACGGGTGAAATACACACTTACGTCTTCAAATGTAATCTTTTTTTTTTTTCTAAACTTTTCTTAAACTTTATTGTTTCTAATTTAAACTATTTTCTCTTGCAGGACAACTACAACGTACTTCACATCGCATCGATGTACTCGCGTGAGGATGTCGTTAAACTGCTGCTGACTAAACGTGGTGTTGACCCATTCTCCACCGGTGGGGTAAGTTATGATTTCTTCAATGAGAAATAGCAAACATTTCAACCACACAAGAGTTTCAGGAAATTCTTTAACATTTTCACCCTCTTCACCTTCAGTTGCAGTTATACAAGAGAGCAGGTTATTACATTTAAAGTAGCGTAGGACTTTTAGTTATAAATGTAAGAAGAAAATCAATGAGCGACTTTAGCTAATGAACAAACTCGTTATAACACCCCAAGGAGCGTTTTATTTAATTGTAGCAGCGATAGCGGAGTGATTTCAAGAATTCAGGGTTATGCACCATGTAATGGTGTTTCATGTTTGTCGAAACATTCCTGCGTGTTTTCTGTCGGCTATTTGCTTAGACGATGACCTTTCATGACGATGAAAACAAATGTGGGTTTTCCGTACGATTTAACGGTCTACTAAGGCATATACTTCATCAATTATTGTTTCTTACCACTTGGTGCTTATTGGCATTTAATTAAAGAAAATACCGTGATTTAAGGGTACAACTAATGTAATTAGTTTCATGGGAAGCCTGTCAAATGGAGTCTCTCTCAAAGTCGAAATCACTCGTTGGAACATAAAAAAGTATAAAAAATATTTAATTGATGAACTTACTTTTGAACGATAATACTTATTTAGAAAACATGTCAGTTCTCTTTTGAAACTTGCGTCATTAGATTCAGGCCTAAGTATGGTAAACCCTGGTAGTCCAAGTTGAGTAAAAAAAAATTAAGAAATGGATTCTAAAATTGATTGAACCAGATTAATATTTCCATAGTTCTGGCAACACTGATTACTAAGTCCTGTTCCACTGCAAAGAATAGGCAATGAAACCATTTACTATTTACCATTTCAGAATTCATTCATTTTGCAACTTTTGGCAGTCGGATATGCAGTTGACGTAGCAAATTAGGTTACTATGCTTCAGTTACTGCTGTCTTTACACCATCACTCATACTTCTGACACTTCAATAAGTTGTTCCTTAATCACGTTTCGTTGTGTTATGTAAGACTAGATACTGTATGAATAAATCTTTCAAATTCAACTGAGTTCAGTTTCTGTTTGAATTTCATTGTGAAAAGAAGTGAATTTCACTTTAAATTTTTAGTCTTACTTTGATTAACCCTAAATTAGTGATCATAATTGCTTAAAAAATAGATGCTAACCTTAACTGATACACTGTACGAGTAAAGTGAATGTTTTGAACAAGAATAACTGACACTTATTAGAATAACACAGTACAAAAGCGTTCGATCACGTAAAATTATCGTCCAATCCTAAACCTTCTTTAAAGTATACTTTACACGAATTTAAAAAATTGTATTTTATCTACTTCCAGTCAAGAGCACAAACCCCCGTCCATTTGGTAGCAAGTCGACAAACAGGTACGGCAACAAGTATTCTACGTGCCTTATTGGCGGCAGCTGGAAAGGATATCCGATTAAAGGCAGACGGAGTAAGTACCACCTAGCATTAACTAGAAATTAATTCCACAAACTATTTGCAACCCTTCAGAAAATATGTTGTGGAATACTTCCGCATAAACCACGTAATAAAAACCCTTTCAATTCACCCATACGCGTGTGTCTACTTTTTTTTTTCAAAATCAACCCCAATCCCACTTAGAACCAATTCAAGGATGAGCAAAAGCACACATGTGCAGTATAACACTAAGTTTGGTAGCCGTGTTTGTGTCATGTTAGCTGTCTACTCTTAAAATTCTAACAAATGCAACCTGATGACGATGATAACTACCTGAGAGGTAGTTGTTCTGTAGTGGCGTGTGATATGATATATCTTGCATGATAACTTGAAATTCCATACCTACCTTCTGAAGACCTTCCCAGTTGTGCCACCCAACCAACCGCCCTCATGAGGGAGCGACTACAACTCTTTTACGAATTGTTTACGTTGGAACTGATTGGTACCACGATTTTGTAGTGAAATGTTATTCTCCTGTGGAAGATGCATGTTGTAGCGTCTAACTCTATAAAGGGGTTGAATCCGTTGTTTCAGCGGTGGGAGCGATGGTGGTGGTGGTTGTCCTTGCACGTTAGATAGACGCTCGCGTTGGCGGCGGCACATATTCTATTGCACGTTTCAACGTAGTTTTTATCGTTGTAAATGGTAATTTATTGTATCGCTAGTCCAGGTCTTTTGATTATGAAAATTATATGCGCCTCTTTTATTTTGTAGAATTCTGCTTAGGTTTGTTTTGTGTACAATTTTGGATATGGTATACGATGATAGATCCTTTTGTTTTGGGTTGCAAATTTTTGAAGGCATATGTGTGTGTATGTATGTGCATAATCCAAATATCCTGAAACATTTTTTAACTACTTTCACGTACATACCTCGGAGATGTTCTCAACCTCAGTCACCTAACACTGCCACTGATGGCCTTCAACAGAATGTGGCATCTACAAGGCTTTTTCTAAATAATACAAGAAGTGCCTTCAAGAATTAAATCATGTAGCTTCAAAGAGCAGAATGACGATGGAAAATGCGTGCCGTTCTATCAAGGTCCGTAAAGACTAAAACCTTCAAAATCAAAAAGGGATAAAGACAAGGTGACACTTTGCATGTGATTTCTTCAACATTGTTTTTGAAAGATTGTGCGAAACTCAAATGCCAACACCAGGAGCACAATCCTTCAAAAGCTTCAATCTTTTCAATCTTTTCTCAGTTTCGCACAAGTTAGTTTCCGCTTATGCGCTTCCTGAGTTTCTTTTTACTTTCATGTGGATAGATTCTATGATGGTCAAGGCGAAAACCTTCTTTATTTAGTTTTTTTGTTTTGTTTTTATGAATACCCTTATGATGCTTATCACACAGCGCTAGTGTTGGTGTAGTGATTTTTGAAACTCAGGTGGTATGAGGTTTCAGCCTTTCGCGCCAAGGGTTATGTCCAGAATGACTGGGGAAAATTATTGGTATTTGTTTTTCATTGCTTATAATTCACAGTATTTTTTTCGAACATGTTGATGTCATTATCGCTGCTCAGTACGATCAACATTTTCAAGCAATATGACCACCCTACTGCCAGTGTTACGCTTATACAACAGAGTTGATGTACGTATATGAGGTGCGAGTCACCTTGTCCCCAACCTTTTCTGATGTTAAAGGCCTCATTGAGGTTATTACCGACCCTAATTGGGAAGAATTTTGCGTGCGCTTTTAAATCCTGTAACGTGTCCTTAAGAGGACTTATTGTTTCTACGTTGAACCAATACAAATATACACAAGTCGTAGATATTAAAACACAATTCTTTTTTTCTTTCAGAGAGGAAAAATTCCACTACTACTCGCCGTGGAAGCTGGCAATCAGTCGATGTGCAGGGAACTGCTATCAGCACAAACGGCGGAACAACTTAAAGTGAGTAATTTTTCAAATTGATGATTAGAATGTAAGCAATGTCCTTGAAGTGAAGTACAAGTTGAAGTTGGACATACACAGGTACATAGCAATTTACTTGGCTTCTTTATTGTTCAACTTTGTTTGTCCAAATTACTTATTCTAAATAAAGCCGCCTGCGTCACCAGATGACTGCAGGAAAACCCAAACTAACTGATTTAATCGACTCTGACAAACAAAAGGTGTAAAATAATTTTACCCGCTTTACTTGTGTGGAGGAACTTGAACATTTGATTAAATCCGACAGACAGGAGGCAAGACAAAGCAAACTACACACATACTTTACACACAACACAGAACAAAGTCAAAGCAATTATGACATTAAAAGTGTTTTAAAGAAATTGCGAATGACGACGACTACATACATACAACAAGAGTGAGCGAGTGTGGCTTGTTGCGTGCGCTAGGATTCAAGACACAAACACGCGAGAGAAATGCAAATTAGTTTATGAGACGGCGGCATCGGCCTTGTGAAAACGCCATGTTAACGTTCGTTTCACTTTCATCTTGCATCAAACTTTGCAGCGAAAACTTTATCCTTTCACTAATTGAACTTTCTCTTATCCTTGTAATTACAGTCGCCGACGGCGAATGGAGATTCGGCCTTGCATTTGGCCGCTAGACGGCGAGACGTCGATATGGTGCGAATTTTAGTTGATTACGGTACGAATGTCGACACCCAAAATGGCGAGGGACAAACACCACTACATATAGCAGCAGCCGAAGGAGACGAGGCATTATTAAAATACTTTTACGGAGTTAGGGCATCCGCTTCTATTGCTGATAATCAGGGTGAGTTCGAGAAGTTTGATTCCATGCCAAGGACACTTGTAGAAGCATATTTCTTCTCAAATTTCAGATCGAACGCCAATGCACTTGGCCGCCGAAAATGGTCATGCGCACATCATCGAAATCCTTGCGGATAAGTTTAAGGCGAGCATCTTTGAACGAACAAAAGATGGCAGCACTCTGATGCATATTGCATCACTCAACGGTCATGCAGAATGTGCCACAATGCTCTTTAAGAAGGGTGTGTATCTGCATATGCCAAACAAGAACGGCGCTCGAAGTATTCACACGGCTGCCCGGTATGGACACACAGGTATTATCAACACGCTCCTGCAAAAGGGTGAGAAGGTGGACGTTACAACGAATGTAAGTTGGCTCGAACCTCATATTTAGAACAAAAGTGATCAATTTTATTTTCTGTAGGAGAACTACACTGCCCTTCATATAGCAGTCGAGTCAGCAAAGCCAGCTGTAGTGGAAACTCTACTCGGCTTTGGAGCTGATGTCCATGTCCGTGGAGGGAAACTGCACGAGACACCCCTTCATATAGCAGCACGCGTTAAGGATGGTGATCGTTGTGCCTTAATGCTTCTTAAATCCGGGGCTAGTCCCAATTTAACTACCGATGATTGTCTGACGCCTGTTCATGTAGCAGCGCGACACGGGAATCTGGCAACGCTGATGCAACTCCTCGAAGATGATGGCGATCCATTGTACAAGTCCAACGTATGTTTATTATATTTATGTACAATGCTCACTTAATTGACTTCCATTTCGACTTTCCTTGCAGACCGGTGAAACGCCTTTGCATATGGCCTGTCGAAGCTGCCACCCGGACATTGTTCGGCATCTCATCGAGGCAGTGAAAGAAAAACATGGCCCAGAGAAAGCCACTACTTACATAAACTTACAGAATGAGGACGGGGCCACCGCCCTGCACTTTACATGCCAAATAACCAAAGACGAGGTCAAGCTCCCAGAGTCTGATAAAGAGATCGTACGGATGCTCCTGGAAAATGGTGCCGATGTGAATATACAGACCAAAGTGAATTTAGAAACCGCCTTCCATTACTGTGCCGTTGCGGGTAACAATGACGTTTTAATGGAAATGGTCTCGCACATGAACCAAACTGACATCCAGAAAGCGATGAATCGCCAGTCTTCCATTGGGTGGACCCCACTCCTGATAGCTTGCAACCGGGGGCACATGGAACTAGTCAATAATCTTTTAGCGAATCATGCCAGAGTCGATGTTTTTGATACGGAAGGCCGCTCTGCACTGCACTTGGCAGCGGAACGAGGATTCTTGCACGTGTGCGATGCCCTGCTAACGAACAAGGCCTTCATCAACTCGAAGTCGCGTGTGGGCAGAACGGCACTGCATTTGGCTGCAATGAACGGCTACACTCATCTGGTGAAGTTCCTGATCAAGGATCATAATGCAGTCATTGATATTCTAACACTGCGTAAACAGACGCCGCTTCATTTGGCTGCAGCCAGTGGCCAAATGGAGGTATGTCAGCTTTTACTAGAACTCGGAGCTAATATAGACGCAACCGACGACTTGGGTCAGAAGCCCATTCATGTGGCGGCACAAAACAACTACTCTGAAGTGGCCAAACTATTCCTGCAACAGCATCCAAGCCTGGTGAATGCGACCAGTAAGGATGGCAATACGTGTGCGCATATAGCCGCCATGCAGGGTTCTGTGAAGGTGATCGAGGAGCTAATGAAATTCGATAGATCTGGCGTGATTTCAGCTAGAAACAAATTGACTGATGCCACTCCCCTGCAGTTGGCAGCTGAGGGCGGTCATGCGGACGTCGTGAAGGCATTAGTGCGGGCCGGGGCCTCGTGCACCGATGAGAACAAGGCAGGGTTCACGGCTGTGCATTTGGCAGCCCAGCATGGGCACGGTCAGGTGTTGGACGCTCTAAAAGGCACAAACTCTTTGAGGATTACCAGCAAGAAATTGGGACTGACGCCGTTGCATGTGGCTGCATATTACGGACAAGCGGACACTGTTCGGGAGCTGTTGACCACTGTTCCGGCGACCGTGAAATCCGAACCGCCGACGGGCCAAAGTTTGTTCGGCGATTTGGGTGCAGAGTCCGGAATGACGCCATTGCATTTGGCGTCGTTCTCAGGGAATGAGAATGTTGTGCGCTTGCTGTTGAACTCGGCCGGAGTGCAAGTGGATGCGGCGACCACGGAGAATGTAACTTGAATCGTCACTTTAAATTAAGTCTTTACTGACGCACTTTTTTTTCAGGGCTATAATCCACTCCATTTAGCCTGCTTCGGTGGTCACATGTCAGTGGTTGGTTTGCTTCTGAGTCGCTCAGCTGAACTCCTCCAATCGGTGGACCGACACGGAAGAACTGGACTCCATATTGCCGCAATGCATGGTCATTATCAGATGGTGGAGATTCTGCTGGGTCAGGGCGCCGAAATAAACGCAACCGACAAAAATGGTTGGACGCCACTACATTGTGCTGCCAAAGCCGGTTATTTGGAAGTCGTGAAGCTGTTGTGTGAAGCTGGGGCGTCGCCCAAATCGGAGACAAACTACGGATGCGCGGCGATTTGGTTTGCTGCTTCAGAGGGTCACAATGATGTGTTGCGGTACTTGATGAATAAGGAGCACGATACGTATGGACTGATGGAGGACAAACGATTTGTGTACAATCTGATGGTTGTATCGAAGAACCACAATAATAAGCCGATTCAGGAATTTGTTTTGGTGTCGCCAGCGCCAGTAGATACAGCTGCCAAATTATCGAATATTTACATTAATTTGTCCACAAAGGTCAGTTCAGATGTGTTGAAGGATGTGTTAATTACTGAATGGAACCTTGTAACTTCTTTTTTGTAGGAGAAAGAAAGAGCCAAAGATCTTGTCGCGGCCGGAAAACAATGTGAAGCTATGGCCACGGAACTGCTGGCTCTTGCAGCCGGCTCCGATTCGGCGGGAAAGATTCTTCAGGCAACTGATAAACGAAACGTGGAGTTTCTCGATGTGCTCATCGAGAACGAGCAAAAGGAAGTAATAGCACACACCGTCGTTCAAAGGTATCTTCAGGTAAGATCCTCACGTCTTCCATCACCAAACTCTACCCATTTTCTACTCCCGTACAGGAATTGTGGAGAGGTAGTCTCACGTGGGCGTCGTGGAAGATTCTTCTGTTGTTAGTCGCTTTCATCGTGTGTCCGCCAGTGTGGATCGGCTTCACCTTCCCAATGGGCCACAAATTCAACAAAGTTCCAATCATCAAGTTCATGTCATACCTTACGTCTCACATCTACCTAATGTTGCATCTTTCCATTGTGGGCATCACACCACTCTATCCCGTATTGCGGCTGAGTTTGGTCCCCTACTGGTACGAAATTGGACTGCTCATTTGGTTGAGTGGTCTACTTTTGTTCGAGCTGACGAATCCATCGGACAAATCTGGATTGGGATCAATAAAGCTGCTCGTTCTGTTGCTTGGCATGGCCGGTGTCGGTGTACACGTCACAGCATTCATTTTCATCTCAAAGGAGTATTGGCCTACGCTAGTATACTGTCGAAACCAATGTTTTGCATTGGCCTTTCTCCTGGCGTGTGTACAAATTTTGGATTTCCTATCCTTTCATCATCTCTTCGGGCCCTGGGCCATCATCATTGGTGATCTTTTGAAAGACTTGGCCAGATTCTTGGCCGTGTTGGCGATCTTCGTATTCGGATTCTCGATGCATATCGTGGCACTTAATCAGTCATTTGCGAACTGGACGCAGGAAGATATAAAAAACTTCGAAAAGAAGAACCGCAATAAGCCATATTTCAATGACGGTAAGTGTTTGTGTTTAGCCATCTCTCTTAGCCTTCAAGTGTATTGATAAGTATCTGCCAGTGTATTGCATGTATATGTCCTTAACAACAAAAAAAACTTATTAAAAGAAAGTATCCTGATCCCGAATTCAAACATCCTTCCATTCAAACAGCTGCAGCGAAGCCAGTTTCGCAAACGACCCGTCCACCCGATAACCGGTACGATAGTCGAAGCCTTTACAGTGAATTTCGCCGCAAGCACAAGGATGACAGTAAGTTCGATGCGCCTAGCATCTGAATGCATTTTCAACACTAAGTGTCTTAATGTACAGGCTCTGCGATATACACAGTTTTATATCAAATTAAGTGGAAGATGCTTGCGTGTCTTTAAGCCTTTTTTGAATGCAAAATAAATTTTGCTGGAATGATCCACGGATTGATTGTTGTTCTTAATTTTCAACTAGAGTTTGGAATAACTCTGAAAAATATATGCTTGTGTAAATCATCGGTGTTGTCGATGTCCTTGGAATCACGATCGGTGTTGTTGTCAAAAGTTTGTGTTTTATTTAAAATTGTTTTCATTTCTAAATGTTTTTTAATCGCATGTGGATGTTTAGCATTTATTGTTTAAGGAATGCGATTGTTAAGCTGATTGTTATAAGGTTTCATTTTATTTTTATTTATTTTTGTTTTTATATTGAAAATTATTATTTTTTTTTTTATTTCCAATTGCACCTCTCATAATAGATGTTATACATTAGATGTTTCATTAGATGTTAAAAAGTGTTTTTTTGTGTTAAGAAATACAAAGTGAAAGATATTTTGGTAGAAGATATCTCAAGGTCAGACTAAACAATGACGAGTAGATTTTATAAAAAAAATCAACTATTTTAGAGACCGATGTCAATGTCATAAAAAAATACATATGAGTAACGTGATAAAATACGACAACATAATAGTGAATGTTGCAACATAATACATGTATGGGTATGTACAAACATACTTCAACCGAGTGAAAATGATTGCACATGTAGGTCTAGTTAGCTGTTCGAAGATTATATTAACAACAACTAAATTGAATTATTGAGATGTCGTGAAATATCTCAAAGCGTTAGAAAACATGCCATGCCCCTCTTTTCAAAACAACATAAGAACACTAAAGCCTAGATACCTAATAAGTGGTTAAAATTATTTAAATAAATATACGGATAGAATGTTGGCAGTTGTAAATAAGTATTGAAGCTGTTAATTAGGCTTTCAGATAATTGACGTTCTTACATATGTTAGAAAATATAGATCGATAATCGTATTTCTTTCCTTATCTGTTATGGAGGACTTTAAGCTAGAATTTGACGATCATGAATATGTAGGAAACTGTTTATAAAGTTGCTTTTTTTTATTTCCAAGGTCGTTAAATAAAAAAGCGCCCAAGTGGACTTTCATTTTTGGACATTGCTTGCAATTACATTGTCCATAGATATATTTACTACGTTCTATTCCTTATGAGTGAGATAGAAACCCTTGAGTCCTGGATCGTCCATCACACCTACGCGAGACTTCCATCAACTAAAACAATCGAAATCTGTCAAGTGATATAAATAAATAAATATTTCGAGCGAAAGCTCGTTGAGGTCCAATGCCTAACTTCTTGAAACCATTCATCTTGTGCGTTTTGTATTTTTCACATAAATAGAAAGGTCCTACAAATTTGATTGCCGACTTGTCTGGCGAATGATGGTGCCGCATTCAAAGATGATAAAAATAAAAAAATGTTTTTCACTTTTTTCTATTGACCAGTTGATAAAAATATACAATATTTTCCAGTGTAGCTTTTAACAGAAACTTAACAATAAGGTCCCATTCGCGTTCCTAACCACCCTATTTCCAACAAGACGTATGTATCTTCAAGTTCAGAAAAGGATTCGAAAGTAGTTTCTGAGAAATTATTGCGGTCAATTGATTTAATAAATTTATTTTTTTCATTTTACTTTTTATTTTCAATTGCACTTTTAACTTTATTTGAATTATTCCTGTTCATACGTTTTGCATGGGAATGCTGGCTATCAATGTTTATGAACGAATAAGACTTGATATTGATGTTTAGCTCGTTAAAAATAACAAAATAAACCTCACCTTTAAGAGGTGGCCTGGAACACCAATGTGCTGTAAAAATACAATGAACTGCTTCTCGAAATAAATAAAACAAAAATTAAATCACAAAGCGCACCGATATTCACGTTACAAAAAAAAAATGTTGGGATTGTTGCAACAACAGCTGCTTCAAATGCGTGCATCTTTCTACAACATTACTTAAGAATTTAATTCTTCTTTTCCCCCCATGCTAATCGAATTGATTGGCCTGAAACACATAACCAAACTTTCAATTCCACATGACGATAACAAAAAACAAAAAAAAAAACAAAACAAAAACAACGCGTGTCTCTAGGACCGATGACACCTTTTCTGGCCTTCGAGCGGCTCTTCTTTGCCGTCTTTGGACAAACGACAACCGTGGACATCAACCCGATGCGTCATTTACGTCCCGAATGGACTGAGGTCCTTTTTAAGCTGGTCTTCGGTGTCTACTTGCTAGTGTCTGTAGTTGTCCTCATTAACCTGCTTATTGCCATGATGTCGGATACTTATCAACGCATTCAGGTTGGTATTGAACTATATAACTAATTTTTGTTGTGGTTTTTTCGACTTCCTCCTCCTGCTGTACATAAACACACAAACATCTTAACTGGTAAAACATGTTTGTGTTTCTGGGGAGGATGTCGATTTTTTTTTTTTTTCTAGTTCGAATGCACCCCATAAATGCATTTGAGTTGCTGTTTTTCGCCGTGTTCGGTCAAACAACGACCGAGCAAACACAGGTTGATAAAATCAAAAATCTAGCAACGGCTACTCAGCCATACTGGGTGGAGTATCTGTTTAAGATTGTGTTCGGAATATACATGTTGGTATCAGTGGTTGTGTTAATCAACCTCCTGATTGCTATGATGTCAGACACTTATCAAAGGATTCAGGTACTATTGCTCCAAGCACACAAACGGTTTTTCTTTTTTTTTGATTTTTGAAGAAACAAACATTTTTGAGAGGTTTTTGAATTTGCTATAACTATTAATATAAAACACACAATAATGACTTTATGAAAATATATAAGAATAATTTTCTTTCAGGAAACAACACATACATTATGTTAATTTTAAATATTCATTACCTTAACATTCCTTTTTTTTATAAAATATTGAAAAGTTCTAAGTTCTGAATGGTTAGGTTAACCTCAATTTAAGTTGGACCAGGAGATGTGTTCATCTTTTTACAGGCCATGCATGCATGAACAAATGAATAGTTAAAGTTTTTTTTAGTGATACATGTGTAAACATTTGTAAACAAAAACTTGCCAAATGTCGAAATTTGAGAAACATTTCTCTTATCGTATGTACTAAACATATCTTACAGAACGTTGCCATCAAACAGAAATGCCTAATATCAGCGAAGAGCAAAAATTCAAGCATACTTTTCAACAAATTCTAAAAATATTCTTTTCTAAAGAACAGATGCATTCTGAATTCTAAGCAAAAGCTTTTGAATAGGCTAGGAAGCTAGTGAAGTAGTGGACTGGATTGTTAGTCCAAAAATACTGTCTGAAAACTTAGTCAATTGACATTTTTTATGTCAAAACAAAGATGTGGGTTAGATTTGACTAATGTGTGTACCCCAGGTTTGACAAATATTGTCCAAAACGCTTAAATAACAGTATATGTGCAGATTTATTTCCAAACTGAGAGGCACTGTGCTGGTTTCGTGCAATTACAGATTTAAGTTGGTAAATTAATTGCGAATTAATTGTATGCATTGCTTTAGGCAGACCTAATTTATTCAACTTAAATCGTTTCATTGTGCGTGGTGTAGTGGTTGCATCATCGCTTGTCACGCTGAAGGTTCCAGGTTCGAATCCCGATGTCACAGAAAAAAAAAGTCGGTCAATTGCGAAAAAAGCTGACGTCAACTCTACTGTATAGGCATAACACTGGCAGTAGGGTAGGCAATGACTTAAAAGTGTTGATCGTACAAATGCCATACTAATGCCATGTTCGAAACAAATACTGTGAATTATAAGCAATGGCAACAGAACCAATAATTCTCCCCAGTCATTCTGGACACCACCCTCGGAGCAAAAAGACTGAAACCTTTTACCACCTGAGTTTCCAAATCACTACCCTAACACTAGCGCTGTGTGAATAGCATCATAAGTGTATTCATAACCCATTTAGCGCTATTGAATTATAAAAAAATAAAATAAAAATATCTGTTTATAAAGTCTCATACTTATAAAGAAAATACCTACTTAAAAGATACGAAAATTCAGTTACACCAAAGGCATGTGTGGATACAAATTAACTAACAAAACAGTTTTTTACTTTACGCTGAAAGCATTTTCGGTAGCCAATAGACAGTAGACTACTTTAACAGAAGGCAGACAAAATCTTGCATTAAAGCGAGTTGAAGTCATGAATTAAGTTGAAATAAATATTAATGACTTAAGTTTGAGACTCAAAAGTAGGGTTCCTTCTCATTTTAGCATTGAAACATTAAAAAAAAAAAACTTTTTTCTCTTATCAAATCCATAATACAGACTTTTTTATTCATCGCTCTTATGCAAAATGTACATCCATCAACTGCCCAGACTTGTTGCTTCTGCGATAAGAACATATATGGACAATTATCTGGAAGATACAATTAACTCAATAAGTGTATCTTAAAGATACAACCTAATTGCAAAGCATTATTATATGTGTAGTTCTTAGTTGGTGTTTAGAATATTAGTAGATGAACAAATATTATACACACACACTAGAAACGTTAGAAGAATTTCATGCATAAATTCGCATGAAAAGCTGCGATTTAACTTCTTGTTTTGGTTATGAGAGAAAATTTAAAAAAAAAAAATGCATTGGGATAACATTTTGCTTACGTTTTGCTTTTTTCCCATTCCTCCAATAAATGCACGCCACTATCGCGCAAATCGATCAAACCAAACATAGGCCCAATCCGACATCGAATGGAAATTCGGTCTGTCGAAGCTTATACGCAACATGCATCGCACCACAACAGCTCCATCCCCGCTTAACCTAGTCACCACCTGGTTCATGTGGATCGTCGAGAAGGTCAAGGTAAAATATCAAGTGTGTATAACAGCTGCCCGAATGAAACTAAAAAAAGATAAACCGCTTTCCTATTCTCTACTTCTTCACCTTCTGACCTTTCCGAAATCCATTTTCATCTTCATGTTCATGTTCATCATTCATCATCGTTATCATCCTGTGAATCATTTTCTTGATCATTTGTCGTGCTATTGTCCTTTTTGTTTTCTTATGCCTTCATTTTATCACTTCACTCTGTGATCTATGCTTTGTGTCCTGTCTTTCATTATTCTTTTTGGTTGTGTCTTCTGTTTTGTCGTCTGTGTCTGTGTCTTTGTGTTGAATTTTCGTAGGCACGCATGAAGAAGAAGAAGCGTCCAAGTCTGGTACAGATGATGGGAATACGACAGGCAAGCCCGCGGACGAAAGCCGGTGCCAAGTGGCTCTCAAAGATAAAGAAAGGTAGGAAATGTATGTGTCTGCCCACTGTTAGCTGTGAGCGGACCTGCCTCGGCATTCGCTTCAGCTTCAAAATTCTATAAACCACTATTAGCTCGAATCAATGACTTGGTCTTCTATTGCATTCCTTTTAGATTCGGTGGCGTTATCGGTTGTACATCTCTCACCCCTGGGCTCACAGGCGAGTTTCTCAGCGGCTAACCAGAACCGGATTGAAAATGTTGCAGATTGGGAAGCGATTGCGAAGAAATATCGTTCTCTAGTCGGCGATGAGGATGGCGGATCAATAAAGGAGTCAGATGCGGAGAGTTCGTCGGTGAACGAGACCGGTGCTGGGCAACCACCAGGCGCTCCGGCACAGGTGGGCAATAATATTCAAGCAAATGCAATCGGAGGCCAGCAACATGTTTAAATTTTCTCACGAATGTATTCTTTCCAGGTCTAAGTGAGTTATGTGTAAAATAAGAAATTTAAAATTAAGAGTTGCTATTTTGTAAGTGCTACTTCCATAATTAAATGAATATACTAGTCTAGTGTATGTATCGAATAGGAACGAATAGAATGTTAGATTTAGACTTATAAGTTGCAAATATTGTAGTTTTTGTAAGATTTTCTGTTTTAGTTAAAAATATATTCCGAAACAAAACTTAGGTATAATGTGTAAATATCTAAAAACAAATATTTTCGTGATGTTGTTTTATTATTCATAATTCATCGTGACTTATTTTTAAAATAAAGAGTGTAAACTTTTTTGTACGCAAAACTTATATAATTTGTATTAGTTTGGAATATTTTATAGCCTTAAATAGTCGAGAAGATTAGTTTGAAATTGCAGTCTCACACACAAGTCTCATCCAACTTGGACAGTAAACAAAAGTTATCTGCAGAAAACGGACGGAATATGTATAACCCGACTAATAGCAGAAGCAAGAAAAATACTTCCCAAGAGTAGCGCTCAAAAGGTAATTCACACAGCGCTAGTGTTGGTATAGTGGTGGTGTCAGACCACCCGACAAGAATTTGAATCGCCCTTCACTTCTCAAAAGTTACTGCATTCGGAAACAAGATGCCGTGGCATTTTTTTTTTCAATTTTAGAATATTGCATCCAATGTGACAACCATGTCTTCTAAACAATTTTTATTGTAGTGTTATAGTAGCAAATAATCCAACCAGAAGAAAGTCTTAACTAATTCACCTCTCTAGCAAAAGTCAAAACCGTAATCTACTTCGTACATATGGGGAAATTATATCAAATACAATCACCAAAATGTGTGCGTTTTCCGTTCTATAAATTCATGGTTAATGTCGAAGCTATATCTAGTCAATACACCTACTACGCGAAAAAAGGATGCCATCTGCTGCCTCAACACAAGATTAATCTATTGCGGAGACATACAATAGGTTCGTGAATATTCTACAGTAAAATAGAGAAATATAATATTTTGTATTCCAATAGATGTCGATAGTGTTTCATTTCATCATTTCATTGGGAAATTTTACCAAAAAAAATGTAGTAGGTACTTGACGAACTATGAATATGAGTTTTGAGACGAAATATCATTATGAACATCACATTCTCGCGAAGATCATTTATGTAGAATCGATATTAAGGTCGTTATAGTCTTCCTTAAAAACCAAAGTACGATATGCGGTGTACGAACACTGAGACAGAATAGAACGACCTTGGTGCAAAGCTGGTTGAGGATTATGTTGGCTGAAGCTTCTTATTGGTTGAGGTTTTGGTTCACACCGAACATTAGCAAGTAAGTAAAAACGTGTAGCTTGATAGCTCAGCAATAGAACAAGTTCAAAGTTTTTTAAGATAACCCACAAAACCTTTTGGGAATACAAAACAGCGCAACATAATCGGCATTATTTTACAAAAGTCTAACCAAATTTCTGTTTAAATTATTGGCAAAGCAAAACGAAGATCGGTAGAAGAAAATCTCGATATAAATGAGGGCTTGATATGAAGGTTTTATCTTTAGATCAAGAGAAGATTCATAATTAATTAACGCTGATAAAAAGGAAGTTGAATAGCGAATGTTTTCGAGATATAACTTTCCCGCATGCAGTGCTTTAGGTAGTACGGTTTTGTATAGATCAGATGAGTGCTGTAACTCAAAAAGTTTTGAAGCCTGGCCCCGAAGGACTACAAAGACCTCACTTTTGATGGTTTATGAATTTCCATACTGACTTCGATTGCAAACGTGTGCAACTGGGACAAATATGAAGCATAACAACTCGTCATGTCACATCCGACACAATAGATCTACAAAAGACCACAGTCTTCGGTGGTATACTTTTTTAAAAAAAACACTTGTGCCTTTCTCTCTCTCGAAAAACCAAATTGACACAATGAAAAAAGCAAACTATCACTTTAAAACATACCATGTGGCTTTTACCCTGCACGAGGTAACCATACCGATCTCTTCCTAATGAAATCCCCTTACATCCAAGGAAAAGTACCAATACTCCGCAAAGAAATTCACTTAAACCCCACAATCAATCAACTTCACCTAGAAGCTTAACCTCTCCACTATGATCGGTTAATGCAATTTGTACCGAATGTGAGGGAACCACTGCAACGTCTTCGACTCCAATGACTACGACGACGAAGAGATGATATATCGCTGAAATCAATTTGCCCCAATGTGCCTGCATCCGTGCCTTGCACTTGATACCCGGTATCATCGTTGCCAGTCAACGCTGTTGTCTTGCGCTACAGCAAAATGACCACAAATGGGGAAAGGTCTCCGATAGACTAGACACAGTCCACTGGAGGAGAAGGACTTATCCACTTTGCTTCGAGGATCTTTGCAACGTACAAATGATCAGCACATTAGCGTAGCGATTTTTCAGCTCTCGACTCGAGGTGTGAAAACCTTGCGGAGCCAAAGCGCGATACCACTAGAGACAACTTAGATACCTTCCAAGATGACCCAGGCTATGACCATCATTAGCCAGTTGAAGGGAAACTAACGCCGGAGGCAAATCGCTAGATGAACGATCTTCTCGTTAGAGAACGCTGCATAAGAATTCAATTAATCGTGTCCCGTCTACGATGTTCAAGAGTTATCGATCTTCGCTTCCAAGTTGACAGGTTTCAATGACTGGCTTCGACGGGTGACAGAGCTTCTGTAGGTGGTTTGTTTAAATTATTCCATACGCCATGTGTGGTCGTGATGTGGACATCACCATGGCAACTGGACAAGCTACAGGGGCAGATGCATTGATTAATGAATGTTTTTCAAAGTGCGTCCGGTTTGGGCGGAATTCCCACAGCAGCTCCCTTGAATATTTTATATTTATTTTATATTAAAATACCCACCCTTGGGCCTAATTAAAATCACACCCTCCAACTGTTGCATCCTTCCGCTGCCGGATCTCCCCACAAACAGGTGCTCGTGAAACCCTTTCACCTTCAACGTCTTTGGACCGTCAGACCGATTGGCCATGGTCAGTGGTTCTTTCTCTACCGATATCGCAGAACCCTCTAGGTGTCAAGCAATAAAGTGCCGGCCTGTAATCATCGCCAGTCCTAAATAGGTACATACACGACGAAGGTCCTTAATTATCCTCTGAGAGCGCACACCGATATTGATGTGTGCCGATTACACTGCCACCATGGCTGTGGTTTTGTTTCTGTTTTGTTCTCCTCGTCCGGGAAGGACTTCCAGCACTTCCCATGATGATGGTCAATCGGAGGTAAGTGAGTCGAGGATGGATTGGATGGAGGAGGAGGATTATTTTTTCTGTTTTCTTGATCGATTTGATCGGCGCTGTTGATCAAAGGCAGCAACCACAGAATGGAATGGAGGAGCAATACAATGGGCACTGTGTAAAGATTGGCAATGGTCATGGATTACATTGGAATGGATTGCGGAATCGTCGTGAATGAAATGCCGGTCGATGTGATTGGCACAAGGAATTACGAGAAATTACCTGGCACTGGCATTTGTTGGCGATGCACTTGTTTGTCGGTGTTCCTATTCTTTGGTGGCGGTTCGATTGTTGGATTTGGATTTCAATGGTTGACATGCGCCCGGAACGCCTCCAAAATTAGTCGGGTTGTTCTTTGAGCTTCTGACTATTAAATTTCTCCACAGATTGTGGTTCATTCTAGGGATTATGCAATATTAGATGGCGTTGGTGTAATTATTCAATTTGATGCGGATTGTGTCGACCTTTTAAGAGACTTTATTTATAGGTGTGCCAGCCTCCTTGATGCGGTGTACCTACTGCTATTGTTTGCAAAAACAGAAGATAGTGTTTTAATTCATGAGAACGTTTTGCCACCCATGGACTTGAGTTTCGAAATGATTACAGCTGCAGAGATCAATGGAAAAGAAAGATCAAAGACTGATCTATTTCTAAAGAAATGAATTAGGGGTTTTAGGGGTTTAAATGGAGAAAAAAAAAACTGCCCATTGCCGACATCAAATATTTTATTATATTTTGCTAAAGTTAGAGTTTTATTTGGCTTTTTCTAACTATCCTGCTGAAGGTAGAGTCCTTCTTTTAAATTAATTTAATTTGCAACTTCTATACTTCTCTTCGTTGGTTAGGCTTGCTTCTATATTATCACGCTTTAAGCCTACAAAATTAACACGAATCTAAATAGTAGACCTATATAAGTTAAATATTAATTTTCGACAAGGCTCAGCAAGTAGCATTAAATTGCCAAAAAAAGCCAACTTTCATATCTTAATACACATGTTTCTAATAGACTTACTGACGGCTTACTTGACTTAAGAAGGCATTACAATTTCGGGTGCATTTGGGCTGCTACCAGCACCCTCTTCGAGCCATATAAGTCCTTAGCCAATTGTAGAAAATTGGTTATTTGAAGTCTTAAGTATGTTCTGTTCAATTTATTTGCAGAATTCTCTGAAGGGCCATCTGTAGATATTCTGGGGTCGAATTACGGCATCCGTGATCGAGTAACTCGTCACGTAAAATAGGGGATTATTACGTCGGAATGATCGTTTATACGTAATAATGTTCATTTTTTCGTGACGAGTTACTCGATCACGGATGCCGTAATTCGACCCCTGTTCTAGACATCTTATACACAACTCTCAAGGCAAACGGGCCAAAAAACGACTCAAACAACTCTTTTTTGTAAACAATCAAGGGTAATTTTAAGAGCTTACACCGGAGACTGAAGTCTGGCGTCATCGTCGTTATCAGACTTAATTTCTGAACCAAGATCGACTAGTCCAAACACCTAACTCGAAGGACCAAAATCATGCTCTACAAAACCCTGATCTTGCCAGTCCTGCTTTATGGAGCTGAATGCTGGACGATAAGTAAGACAGCGGATCAGATCTTGGGATCCTTCGAAAGAAAAATCCTTCGTCGAATATTTGGTCCAGTCTGCGAGGAGGGCGAATGGAGGAGAAGATATAACCGCGGACTCTACCAGCTGTACAAAGATGTGGATATAGTCCGGAAGGCAAAAATCCGTCGACTGTAATGGCTCGGCCACATCGAGCGAATGGACGAGAATGCTCTAGCTAAGAGGATCTTCGAATCCCAGCCACCTAGTTCACGAAGAAGAGGAAGACCGAACAAAAATATAAGGGGATGCCTTGATAAAGTGACATTTTGTCAGTTTTACACGACGCAAACCACGCACATATCGATCATACATCCGTAACCTTCTCCTACACATTGTCATTTTCGAGGATTTGAACACTCTCAACAAGGACTTAGTATAGGTTTTGTGAACATTTTCTATTTTGGATTTTCGCTTCAAGTTGCATAGTACCTGACACCTACCGAACGAAAGAAAGATAGCCAGAGATCCGAACTTATCCTTATCCTTGAATTAACGAAATGCCTTCATTATAGTCTTTTAATACTTATAAGAACCACATAAATCCTTAACATGTCTGCAATCAAATTCATTTGACTCCTCCAAAGACTGACCCCTCGATTACGGTTTATACCTCTACTGTCAATCGTAAAAATCAATTAAAACTCATACAGTTCGTTTAATAATTGTGTGTTTGTCCCAATGTTTAGGGTCTTGTCGTCTATAGATGGTAGTATTCTATAAAAATCATCGTCACCTCAAGGTATAGAAATAAAACTTGAACATATCTCTGAGAGATGAGTCCAATTAACACGGCAGGTGACAGCGCATTTCTTGTGTATTGACACCATAAACATTCTTGATTTGTTCCCTGCTCGCATCTTCATCTCACTTCGTTCGTTCTTGAATTATGTACAATCTCCAAGCCAACAATAACATAATTCGTGATTGATTTATGCTGCTGCCACCTGTGGAGCAGATATTTCATCGACCTGGCCGCGTCTTGTCTTGCTCTCAGTTGTCTGTGTCACTTTCTCGACCGATCGTTTACGAGAGTCGATAAATTTTATTCCACCAGGGGAAAAAAAAAACACACGTTGAATCTTTGTATCCACTAGGTTCGACTTGAATGTTATGTGTTTCGTTAATTTTAATTACACGCGATCGAGTGTGTAGAGTGATGGTGACGTCGATTATATTCGCTTGTTTTATGCGACCGATTCGAGGCGATTGACAAACATGGAAATGGTGTGAAGCCGTAATTTGCGACTTGGGGGGAAATATATGTTGTGGAGATCGTAAAAAATAATTAGAAAATATTAGGGTTTTTTTGAAAATGAGATTAACTTTGTGAATATGAATTTAAAAATGAGCTTGTTAAGGCTGCTCCATAGATACATTTCAAAGTGAACGATATCGATTTCGTTGTTTACATTAAATTTGCATGTGAGAACAGTAGGTGGCGTTTTAGCATTTCAAAATGTTTTGACATTTTGGTTGGTGGGAACTTTTTAACAGCACGTGGCCTCTCATGCAAATATTAACCTTCATAAAAAACAAATTCAATCAAACTAATGACAAAAATTCACATGGTCCAGGTGGCCTGGAGATATATTTAATTTTTTTTAATTTGTGATATAAAAACGTGTTTTTAATGTGACACAATATCCGCCCTACACGGTTCGTCGCTACACTATCACTTTAGGAACTATGGATCGAAATGTAGTTGATAGTATAGAATTGTGTCTAACTTATAGTCTATAGGTTCTTAATTTTGTGAACGTCATAAGGGCAGAAAGCACACAAAATAGGCTAACTAGGAAATTGTGTCGTAAAGCCCTGGAGATACAGCATACAGCGACATTGACTTAGTTAAAAAAAAAAAGGAGCGCGATAGTGGAAGTTGGAGTGAGTTAAAAGAATAGCAATTAGCTAGAGAAGAAGAAGAAACTTTGGGCACAACTTGCATTCGACTTTCAATGGTATCGCGCTGCACTCACCCTTCAACTGATTTGAGTTCCACACTTTCGGCTGGTGCTTAAATTCAAAGTCGATTTTCCTTATTTTTAGGACTGGCTTTGGCCGGAATTTAATCCCAAAAAAAAGCACTGTAGATGCAGTAGAACTTATATGAACGATTCTCATTAGATAAACATACATCCGTCCTTCAAGGGGAGGCTTATGGACTATACTGTCAAGAAAATGCGGTCGTGAAAGAGTTGATGCTGCCAAGAGGTGAGTTTAAGAATGTTAGGCCTGAATATAGTCAGAAATCTGAACTCGCTAAATGTGATCTCATGCGAACATACGAAACTTGATTCGAAGTATGATTTTACAGAACTGGAACCTGTAATATGTTTGCTCGTGAATACAATTGCAGATGATACAGAGGAAGTGGTCTCTGGAAATAGACCCTTTGGCCAGCGCTAGATAGCAGGAAAACTAATCAGATCGCAGATGCAATACCATGAAACTTGAATTCACAAGCAAAGTTCCATAGGTTTCGCTTATAGAAAGCTCCGTGTTACGGAAGACGACGTATGAAGAGGTTGTGCAGACGAGGAAGTTCGTGAGGATACAACTCACTTCCTTCGTCACTGCCCCGGCCATTACCATCTAAGATACGAATTCCTCGAGCGACACTTCTTCCAGGATCTCGATTCGAGGAACTATCGGTGAACGAATTGAATAGCTTTATCAAATCCGCAGGATGTTTTGTATCACAGACGCAGAAAGTAGTTATTAGTCAACTTTTTATGCGGGTAGCGTTTAAGGGTAAGATTTCCCCCCTATGGGTATCACAATGGGTCTTAGAGACCTGAGTGTGGGGCAGAGGAACTCCTCTTCGCCGGACCATGTACGTAACCTAACCTATGGAGGTACCTACTGTAACGACATATGCATCGAAGAGGATGTGACAAATAAGCTAAGTGGATGTCAAGGAAAAGTCCGATATCGGAGGATATTTTGGGTAGCTACTTTTCCAGGGATATGGAGGTATTAAAACCAAACAACTCTAAAACAAAATCTTTGGGTTTTGCAGGAAGTTAAAGTGCATTGAGGGAAGTGTTTAGTCGATCAACTGCACAGAAATCTGATGTTAACTACTGCATAAGGGAGTAGAGCTGTGTTAAGTAGTAATAATGACATCGGGAAGTTGGAAAGAAATATGTACTTACCGTGAATTATGAGCAACAATTCCAGACAACACCCTCGGAGCAAAGATTGAATTTAACAAAAAACTGAGTTTCAGAAATTACTACATCAACACTTGTGAAGAGCATCATAAGGGTATTCATAACCCTTGAGCTTTAGCGAATTACCTTTATATAAATAAAAATGGAATCAATAAAGACCGAATGTAAGATCGTCTATCGTGGTAATGTCTTACTCCAGTAATGCCCCCAAATTAGACTGAAATCGTCTGCACAAACGAACACAGCTCTATTAGACTTGATGAGCTAAGCTGAACCCCATTCCTAGATCGTTGTTTCCCAAAAGACGAAATTCCATTTCATTTTTGATGCTGTTTTGCCTCTTACGCTAAGTTTTTCCGGATCACCGTAGAAACAGTGAACAATTTAGAGGGTTATGTCTTTTAACCTCCTATCTCTAATAATGTCTATAGTTCCGGTTGTCTTTTTTTTAAATAAACATGGACTTAAGCAACAAATTGAAATCCATGAACAAATTTGGATGAAAAGACCAACTCTTTAATACCTACACCACGCACCAGCACATCCAATTTCTCCCACCTGTTAGGTGAGCAATCAAAATGCCAACGTCGTCGTCATCCCAACAAAATCGTTTAGCGCGCATTTAAATTTCAAAATAATCACTGTGACCGGCCGCGGGCACTTCATGTTCAATCTCCAATTATTTAATTTAACCAAACTAATTTCGTCCACGCTCGTAACCCATCATCATCACCATTTGTGCCAACAACACTCCGCTCTAAATGGGTATGCAAAAATGACGACGCGGGCCCATCAGCGAGTCTTCCATGCAGCTGCAACTGCAACAACCCCTACTACAGACCCGACACGGTCATTACAGCCGTCGTCAACCCACCCGAACCTGACAACACACATTCATCTGGGACATTCGGGCGGTTGTTATGACGCTCATAAACGCATATTCCACAGCACCAACATCATGACAACCCACTGGACGGATGCGTAAACGAGGTCTCCAGCACCACGAAGACCGAAGCGGGCCAGCCATAGAGATGCACGCTGGACAAATGATTACTCGCTGTTGATTGTTTCCCACACAACACTCAGAGTGGCAACAACATGGCCAGATTGCCATTTAATGCTGCACTCACTGCTCACTGCTAGTGCGAGTGTAATTTTGTGCGATAATCGAAATGGCCATTCCGGGATTAATTCTGTACGTGGCGGCGGCGATGGCAATGGCGACGGCGACGGTGGTCAACAGTCATTCCGTTCATCCGTTTGGTGGAAATTAAATCGAATGGCGATGGTGGGCCATGATAGTCAACAAAATCGCCCAAAGCTGCCGGCCTCTATGTGCCGGGGCATGCGTGCCGAGGTGTCGTTTAAACCTTTTAATCAATTTCAAATGTAAATTTCAATTACGCTACACACTGGCCATACCTCCCACCCATCTCGCGCACTGAGAAATATATCCAAGATTTATTCCTTCATTCCGAGGTGACCCTGCGCTTTGGTGGCCATATCCAATCGCTGATAATTCCACAACACAAATCAGTCAAATCAGTGTCCAGGTAGCTGACGGAACCATTACACCCTGTTCTGCTTCACAGCTTCTGCAGGAGGCTGGAGCGCAATTTTCAAATACTCCACGGTCACAGCAGCCAGCGCCAACGTCAAATTGCCCAAATCAAATTGCGGTGTGCCGTGTACGTGTGCGCCTCGGATTTGACACAAAGTTGAAGTTGGACATCGGGTTTCCCACAGTTGGTGGTCACGTCGCAGCGCAGCTACCTGTTTAAGCCTTTCCCGAAGCCTCTCATTGACCCGCAGTCTAACCTTTGCATTTCTATCGATTTCTTTGCATCGACCAGGATAATAAATCAAAGTGGATGTGTCATTAGTCATTCCCTCGATGGACGACGGACGGATGGAAGGACATGTGTCATGTTGTTGTGTCTTAAGTTACACATGCAAAGATACACATCTCACAAGTGGTAATCGTCAACTTTGGTGGTCCCACAGAGGAAGCACCCACTCGAATCTTTGAACGATTACCAAAATGCTCTCCAAGGAGTTCGTCCTAGCTAATTCGTGTGTCTCATGTCTGTTCGACCATTTGGATGGGTTTTGAGGTGCGAAGAAGATGTATCTAATAGAATCATTAGGACGATGTGGAGAGAACACGATCTAAATTGGTGGCACTTATCCTCTCGGCGGCAGCTGTGATGTGCTGGATTTAATTACAAGGACTTAGTGGGAAGTGCGAAAAAATCAACAGAGCATCGATTGAGATTTCGTTCCGCTTTGCAGATGTGAATTCATCTCTGTTTGTGGTGAGTTTTGGGGGAATTAGATATAAGGTTTTGTTCTGTCATAAAGTATACTACCGGTATAAGGATATAAGCCGAATTAGGTATGCCACCAGATTTGAGGTGTGCGGATACAACTGAGACACGGCAAGGATTTTGATTTTATTGATCTCTTGTTTGGAATTTTGAATGTGAAGGGTTTCTTTGAAATTGATCGGTGAAGCAGTAAACATACATACGTAGGTGTCTACTCGTTGTATCATTAAGGATTTGTTTGATGAGTCCTGTCGTAAAGGTAAATAATAAGGTCTTCTTTCTGACATCTGAACATTTTTAAAATCGTAGAATCAGATGGGGGAAGTATATATTTTTATTTTATTCAACAAAATGAGCTGAAGGCGGACGTTTGGAAGTCACATATGCAAGGACCTAATTCATTGAAGGCTGTATTAATCGCCAGAATAGAGGTCAATAGCATTGAAGTTTAGTTGCAATCGATAATACCAGGATTAATGATACTTCAGACTGGAAGCTTTCAGGGAAATATGAAGAGCCTGCTACCATCAAAGTGGCCATCTTGGCCATGGTGACTCGTGCCACCGCCCGCAGCACGCTTGCACCACGCCAGTTTTGTGTAAATTGGGCCTAAGATGCAAGAGAGGTCGATGTTTTGTTAGAATGTGAAGGAAGGCTCCTTTACTCTCATGCAATTTTTTCACTGGCAGAGGTCGCTGATTATTCCAATTAGGACTCTGAGATTGTTCCTATCGAGGTTTATGTCTATCTGGGGTGTAGAAGATAATAATTTGTCCAAGTGTGGAATTCATATGACATTTAATCGTTGTATGTCTTCCCAGTGTATAATAACCTATTAGTACCCCGACCAGGATTCGTAGGTATGTGTATTGTGCTGTTACATAGCAGACTTTTTATTTTCCGCCGATTCAGATGGGGCCAGGTCTGTCTTCCATGGTTGCATACCATCTCTTATTAGTCTGCTGCAGTATAGAAATATTGTATCTACTTTGTGAACAACCAAAGCCGTTTTGCATCACACTCATCGGCACCTATCAGTGTGGCTTCCGCCCCAGCAAATCGACGATAGACCAAATTTTAACACTGCGGCAAATCCTGGAAAAGACCAACGAGTTCCAAATCAATACTCACCATCCTTTTAGCGACTTCAAAGCCACATGCGACAGCGTGCATCGCACCTAACTATTTAACGCGATAACCGATTTCTGGATCCGAGAAAATTGATTCGGTTGTGTCGCCTCACGCTAGAGAACTCGCAATGCACCATGCAGCTTGGAAACAGAACCTCCGAATTATTGCAAACATGCACCGGATTCCGACAAGGAGATGCGCTGTCGTGTGATTTCTTTAATCTTGTGCTGGAGCAGATAGTGCGAAAAGCCGGCGATAACACAGAAGCTGCTGGGATACGCAGACGATATCGACATCATCGCCCGGTCCCAGCGTGCCATTATTGAGGCTTTTACGGCAATAGGAGAACAAATCAAATGAGTTGATCTCATGATGAACGAGGATAAAATAAAGTACATGCTGTCGACCAAACACCTATCCGTCGAACACTGTCTAGGACAAAACCTAACAATTGACAGATGTAATTTTGAGGTAGTGAAGGCGTTTACCTACCTCGGGGCAAATATAAACTAAACAAATGACACCCTAGTAGAGATTCGACGAAGGACAACTCTAGGCAACCGCTGCTACTTCGGTTAGTCCAAACAACTAGGGTCCAAACTCCTAACTCGAAGGTCCAAAATCATGCTCTACAAAACCCTGATCTTGCCAGTCTTATTTTAAGGAGCTGAATGGTGGACGATAAGTAAGACAGCAGAGCAGATCTTGAGATCCTTCGAAAGAAAAAATTCTATGTCGAATATTTGGTCCTGTTTGCGAGAAGGGCGAATGGAGAAGATATAACCGCGAAATCTATGAGCTGTACAAAGATGTGGATATAGTCCGGAAGGCAAAAATCCGTCAACTGCATTGGCTGGGTCATATCGAGCGAAAAGGTAGACCGAACCTCCGGCTTAAAGATCAGAAAATCGCGAACCTTGGTCTATTAAACTGGAAGCAGCGTGCTTGGGACCGTGCAGGATGGAAAGCGCCATTTGTTCAAGTTCATGCCCTCCAGGGGTCGCTGGCCTCATAAATAAGTAAGTAAAAACCTATAAGAATTCCCATTTTGCAGTTTAGAAACTTCTTTTGTTGGCTAACGCATCTGCTCTGTAGTTTTCTGGAATATCTCTTTTTCAGAAGCTCAGAACAGGGTTATAGTTAACCCTTTCAATACCCCATTAAGGAATGGTGGTTATAGCTGATTTGCTGTCGGTATATGGACACATAGCCGCAGAGTTAGTGAATATGATTCCCTCCCGTTGTAGTCGGCGGAGACAACAATAAAAGTTGTTTCGAACGAAAGAGGTGATTCAGACATTTGTGCTTTAAAGATTTTGATATGTTGTCCACCCTAAAGCTTGTGTCTTAAAGTGTTTCAGGAAGAATTAAGTTTTAAATTTAAAGCTAATTACGTGGTCTCCTATTGGCTCTGGAACTCTGGCAGCCTGAACCTTTCTTCTTCCTTTATACTTAATCACTTAAGGGCATTCGTATATCCGTTAGATACAATGACCTTAAGCCCTTCTTGTCATTAATATATTCTTGATAAGCTGGTACATCATCATGATCCGTAGCATATCCAAAAGCAGTTTCCCAGACCCACCTTGGTGACATCTCCCCATGCAGTCACGCAGGGCCTCATAAAAATTCTTTTGTCGCTTTCCTCTCATAATAATCAATCGTTAAATAGGATATCGCTCGTCAAATCATAGATACTCCTCATAAATTTCACAAAACAAAATTCCCATAAAGCCTATTGTCTGATAGAGACGTTACAAGCCCAACAACTTATAAGTACGCCTTTATTCTCGCATTGACCCCATAAGTCCGTCGTCCATCCGAATAGGAACTTAAAATGTCATCTGCACTTAACTATCGCTACGCTCGTATATCATCTCCTGTTGCTGACTTAATTCCTCTTCCACTCACACGATGACTGCCTCCTAAATCTGTCAATATATCATACTTTATATCACCAGCAGCAATTATAGCTATAGATCCTCCTCGATCACGAAGATCGACGTGTCGCATCGCACTGTGTGTGTAATTCCAAATCGTCGTAACACGAAAGAGGCGTTTTAATCGCACCAGTGATATCGCGTGGGTTTTATTGGCAGCTTGGTTGAATGTCGATAAACGCGGAACATGCGCAGTCTGCACGCGTCGTGATGGTTCGGCCAGAAGATACATTGGAAATGTCATCAAAGATCAAATAACGGTGCGGATGAAGACCGAATACCAAAGGAACAACACCTCAGCGTAATTACCCCCAGATACAGGCTAAAAATTATTAACAACATGCAAAAGAGGCCCTCGAAGGCAGGCAGGACCGGGCGACAGAAGTAATAGCGTCCGAAATGGTTTGAACTCCATCATATTCACACTTCAGTGCGAGGTGAGAAAATTGTGCAACATTAATATTTGGGCCAAGAACAGGAATACGGATGCCCCGCTTGCCATACCTACTCCGGTGCACTGGAACGACCCATTTCGGGGCATCATCATCGCTCTCGCGCCCATCATCCTTCACCATTAACATGGCAGAGACGCCGGCTTGTAATTAAATTTTTCGCCGATGCGTGTGTGATGCGGAGGAAGATTCGGTGGGTAGCCTGCTAAGAGATCATTTAAGGGCCCCCTGACACCAAAACACCCCTTCGCTCGCATGCACTCATAACGCGTTGCAATTTGGAGCTACCAAGATGAAATATTTCTTATTAGCCTCCTTTCGTTGGCACGTTGAAGAGGGATGCATTGACGACCTCACGGAATGCCGTCGCCGTCACCGTCACCGTCGCAAACCTGAAGTGCGGTACGTGTGGAGATGTGTGCGGGCAAGATTGATGGGGATCTTTCAACTGAATTAAAAGCATTCACCGGACGGCGAAGATCATTCGGCGGAGATCATGCGTCGACTGATTTGCGTAAAATGATCATCAGAATTCAGGATGTGTTGTGTGGCGGTGCGTAGTGCGAATCTTTGGAGGACAATGAGCCTGAAAGGTTGGGTGTTTGCAAATTATAATCTTCGAGCGGAGGCTGGTGATGATTGTGCTAAATGATCGCGTAAATCTACTTTACAGAAGAATTGTTTTAGTTGTTTGCTCAATTCGTTAAGAGTTTCCTTAGCGGTTTATGAGATTCGACGAAGAGGGTTCTTATTAAGGACATAGTCTTTACTTTCTAAACATCACCTCGTAGCTAAGCTTTCGAAATCTCATTACTACACATGGATAAGGTCCATCTTATGTGTGCCACTTGATTCGCGGTTTAGTTAATCCGAACATTAGCTGACTGCCTTCGGTTGTGCACTCCAACTTAGTTGAGCTCCCCTTCAACTAGAGGGTGCCACCTCAGTCACAGTCTTTCTCTACCGCGTTGTCCCTCCGTGTTCGATTCGAAGACTTTGCGTTGGTTTCCATTCGCTCTATATGCCCTAGGCAACTTGATGTCGATGTCGCTACACAGCTCGTTTTGTTCGTCGTTGAATTTCCTCCTCCAAGGACCGGGATCTTAGAAACAAATTTTATCTCGGAAAACATAGGTTTTAGTGATAAAGAGTAGGACTGCGACAATAAGGGTCATAAAGATCTCTTAGAGCCACCTTCGCAGTCCAAAGAAACAACGATTGGCAAAAGTTATTCTTTCCCTGATTTCTGGAGGGATTACGTTGTCAGAAGTGATCGTAGAGGTAATGTGTACGAAGTGTATTACTACCCCGAAGTGATGTAACGTCTGCCTCATCGATATTGCCTGTTTCTTCTTGTTGACAACTAGTATTCAGTTTTACCCTTGTTTACCCCTAAATCCATTTAACCAACCTTTACCTCTGGAGTAGCGAACGCTCCGGTGACAGTTTGCTAAGTTCTGCGAGTGGTATCAATATCGTCGGCGTACGCTGGTAATTGCATAGATTTTTGAAAAAATGTGCATCCGATACATTTCATGTAGATATACCTATAGAATGTTATTAAGGAAGTCACACGCCAGCTCGTCATCTTGCCTAAATCCTTTTTTGAGATCAAGGTATCGATGTGGACTTATGTCGCTTCTCCAGAACCTGCACTCATACAGATACATTTAAGTTTTTTGATGGAATGGAAGAAAATATTAGAAGGGTGCAAGCAGCAAACATTCCCCTTGTTCCCTTAGTACCCTACTCAGTACCGTAATAAAAGAGAAAGGAGCAACAGCTCTAATAGATCAGTACCTATACTTATCTAAGATGCATTCGTGGCCTGCCCCTAGCTCATAACAAAATATTTTTAAAACGGTGGATCGCTTTCACCCTTGGAAGCCTACTTTATCTGTTTAACTGTTTATGACCAAAATACAATCTAGTATATGAGCCGTTTCAGGCCATGCACAACTCAATGCTTTACAATGCAGAACAAGTTTTTAATTAATGAAGTTCGTGGTAATAAAACTCCATCATTGCCATCTGAACAACTGAAGTTGCTGATAATTTTGATTAAATGGGGTGTGAATTCATAAATTGTTGTTTCTCGGTTTTGCAGTCCAACACATAAAAGTAGAGAATTGCAAGAGAACACCAACTTCGTGCCTCCTGTCAGCCATTGATTATGACAAGTTGTCGCGTATCAGCTGCTGCCGCGAACCGTAACGGAACATACTTAAGTGTCTTTTGGCGAACTCATTAATCCAATTTAAATTACCCCTTAGTTTGGGGGATGTTATTGCGATGTAGACGACGAAATTGTACTTATCGTTGGCACAGATCTTACGGCTGTGACCGCGGTGGTGGTGACGGCAACGGCAGTGTTGCGCGCACAAGAAACGGATTAACTTCATTAAAGTTTTGGATATTTATACTGAAAAGGTGCTGAATTGAAATGTTAATTTTCGCTTGGGATTAATTCTCATTTGGAAAAAGGAATTGTTGCAGGTGTTTGTTTTTGTCACTCACTAGTCAGCAGTTGGCAATACGTATGCCGTGTGCCATGCATATCACTTTTATTGATGACAAGATTTTTATGTTATTCGTACGTGATGAGTGTATCAGTTAGGAAATATTGGCGGGGAGAAGCCGTAGATAGCGTGCGAAATGTGGTTTCGAATGGCGAAGAAAGGATTATGAACATGTGCCGAGAAATGATAACTATCTCTGAGATATACAAAGTTATTGAGCTCTAATGAGTGCATGTAGAAACAAAGTGTCATCATTTGAAAAGGAAGTCCACTTGGATTGTTCCAAGGAGTGTTAAGGATTCAGGGAGCTTACTCTATGTTGAAATGCTATAACAACGTTGAGATACTAATTTTTGAGCGAGTCTATATTAAGAAAAGTTGATAGCTAGCATAAAACCTGATTACCTCCTCGTCAGATTAGAGATCCTTTCTCGGAAAAAAGGTTTACTCGCGTGTTCTAATGCTTCCGGTTACTTAGTTCTAGAGTCAGAGTAGGGTTTCTTTGTCATGTAACTACAATGGCCAATCTAGAACCTTTTTAACACAACCGGGCTTCAGATAAGACGACGCAATCTCGCGGGAAGCCACTGTTTTAATTAAAGAGTCTTCGAGCAAGTCACTGTGGCGTAGGGGACTGCTAAGCGTCAAAACTACCAAACATCCAAGAGTATAATTTGGCATGAAAAAGCTTCTCAATCTGCCGTTTGGTGGATAGGTAAGTAGGTAGAGTTGGTTAAAACTGATTAGCCTGCCAGAGACACAAGTCATTTTAATACCACAACTCACGTGACCTGGATGTTGATGAGCATTGCTAAGAGCGTAGTTTCCAGATCCACCCTATATGGAGTTCCAAAAATGAATAATGTTGCAGAATGTCAAAAAACGGTGATAGTTCCTTAAAAAAGGGTTTTCTGAGTGTGCACTGCCTGGCTCTGGCTAGTGGAATAGCGTTTCCTTTTTGTGTGAATTTTCAGAACTAGGTACTGCAGTGAGGGTTGAACGGAATGCCTAACTTGACAGCGTGTGGACCAACTGGCCAGTGGCTCGTGCTAATTGCTGTGATTCTTTCTGTCTCGGTGCGGGTTTTATTGATTAAGTCATTCGTCCAGTAAGCGGACCATATCTGTCTGGACATGGCACAGGATTCTAAACTTTCCACCTAGAGTTGGCAATAGAGAGGAAGTGTATGAACCCAGAGGAGGGTGATGTTAAATCGAGCGTTTGCCTGCGTGATACCTTCCTTACACTGTTCTACTAATTTGGAGGACGAAGAAGTGGAGTGAAGCCCTTTGATGGCAGCCTGGCTGTCAATAAAAATGTCTATGCTGTTTGTGCTAATGGGGTTGAGGCTAAGTATCTTGTAGGTCTCTCTAATCGCCGTTCGGAGCCGTTGATAAAAGTTTAAAACTCTTCCTGTATTTATCTTCATACATATACATTGTAAATTAATGTTTAGATTTCATCAATTTACCGTACTAGCACTGTATAAACACGCTTTTAAAGGTCTCTTACCTTTCCCTTTCCATAGTCAAACAAAACAAATCAAGATGCCCTTTTTAAAAAAAACTCCGCCCATAGTATCAATAGCGGAAATTAAGTTATTATAAACTAATTATCTATTCTCTGCTCCCCTTCACGCCACTACATTCAAAACGAACAACAAAAAAAACCTCAAAAACAATTACGAAGTTTTGACGCTTTGTTTTCAATATTTTGAAAACCGATAACGCGATCTCATTACCCCCAGTAATTTGTTTATAATTGGTAGTCAAACAGACACTTTTACAATATGGGCGCCGACTTCCGGGGGTTCGTTCGAGTTCGTCTGCACATATACTTCACTCTACACCCCATCAAAGCCACTCCCGATAGCGATCGGATAATTTCAATTTAGAATTTAGCGATTAGGCTGATAGCAGCAGAATGTCTGGTGTCAGCCAGTTTGTCGAATAGCAAACCATTAGAGCGCTCTTATCGCGACCAAATGAGTGTTCCCGGTAATTACACACAAATTATCCACCTGAACGAGAATTGTATAACTCACCCCCATTGTGCATCGAAATTGGTCCGCTATCAGTCCGCTCCTATAGTGAAGCGTTGTGCAAGTACTCCACAATGAAATCGGGGATTTCTCTAATTAGTAACCAATCATCAGAAGTCATCGTCGTATTCGCATGATACGAGGTGATGGAGCACATCATCATCATTATCTTCATCATCGTCAGCATCAGCATCAGCGCATCTCTGCTCGGTCGGAGTGCCCTCTGTTTATGTGTGAGGACTGGAGACTAACCGACTGACTAACTCACTTGCTGAGTGGCGGCTTTTGCCACTCAGATCAAAGATAAATGGGTTGCCCTGTAATTTGGTGCGCGAATCCCGCCACAGAGAGTTGTTCTCTTGGAAATTATATCAATTCGGAGGAGAAGCACTGAGATGATGCTCTCCTCAAGCCTCAGCGCTTATTCAACCCTGCAATGCGTGACAAGGTGAGATGTGAAGTTAATTTTCGCCCCAAGCCTTGTGTCGAGAGAGTGCGGGTCCACCCAAAACCAGTGTACCATTGCCACGTCCAATACAAACCGATCACAGACAATCATTGAGGTAACAAAACACTTTACACCATACCGAAGATTGAGCGGGACCGGGGGGAAGTAGTAGGTATCTTTTCGGCGGCGGTTTGGCATTTAATTGTGTTTTGATAGCTCTAATTCGACGCCAGGCATACGGAGATTGTGCTAATCGGCCGAACAGTATCCCCAGCGGCTGTATCACGCACACACATTGAGGTGCGCAAGCGCATTCAAAATCGATTGATCTCGTGGCTACAAAGTGATCCTCTCCATTGTTGATTCGTCACAATTGTAAGGGAGATCTGTGCTGTGATTGTGTGTGCGCGTTGCCGGCCCTAATCGATCATTGCGTGGTCATTGTTTGGAGTTTTTCGAGAGGACCATGAGGGACTGCTTGGCCAATATGTCCTACAATGATGGATAGAGGGAAAGGGCAATAAAAGGACACTTTCACTTGTAAATCGGGGTTGAATGCGATTATGATTGACTTTGATTGTTGTCACGGGTGCCTTATTGTGGATAGTTTTGACTGTCAGTCTTAACAATTGGCATGGTAAATTGAAAATTTGATGGATCTTATGGATGTAATTGCGGTTTTGGGTGGTCCTTCATTGTCTATTAGAAGAAGCTTGAGCCCTATATACATACGTCGACATTTTATATTTAAGTTCGAACTTTTCAACTTGCACCACCAATGCACCGATTTGCATCAAAGGGTTGAACTCGGTATAGAATCCAAATAAGGATTGATATCAAGATGTTGTTTCGGCATTAGCGAGCGACAGCCTCAGGTTAGGTTAGGTTGGAGTGGCAGGCTGCAATTGCAACCTCACTTAGACCAAAGAGGTCCATTGTGTTACCACCAGGATCAGTATTCCACCGGAAATACTACCCGTAGAACCAGCCGGAGCTTACTATGAAGCGCTGGAGACTGCCTATATTGATGTCGGCCAGTTCGCTTAGGTCGTTGAAGAAGCTGGCCCCTAAATATGCCCTTCTTCGAGCTGAAAGGGCCGGACATGTACAAAGAAGATGGAGACTTGTCTCCTCCTCTTCCTCATCCATGCAGCTTCTGCAGAAGTCGTTATAGAGGAGGCCGAGTTGAGGGCGACAGATTCCAGGGATTTTATCGCGACAGCTTCAATGATGAATAAATCCTAAGAGTCTAGGTTCGTTCAAACTTCACATTTGGTTCGGCTACCTTTCGTTAATTTGTGGTTAAATGATACACTACAACGGACCCTACTACGATTTGGATTGACTGCTCCTGCCATGTCAATCCGCCATTATTGTTCATTAATTAAAAAAAAACTGAACTAGTTCCACTCAAACATTGGATCTTTCAAGCAGAGGTTGATGCTTTAGCATTACGCACCAGGAAATGCATCAGAGTCGGATCGAAAAACTTTCAGATCGCCAAAGAAGTGACTGTCAAGAGTTTTTGATCTTCTATTATCCAGGGCATGGATCTCGCAAAGTTACCTGCACTTAAAGAGTGCACCAATCATTGGTATTCCTACATGATAAAGGTCCAATTTCTTGCTGAGGTTTATCCAAAAAAAAGTTGGAGCTCACCTCATAATAGCAACAAGAGCGGCTCTTAAATTTTGGATCCGTCGTTGAATAATGCTAGGTCTTCATTGTTTATAGCAATCTGATTCATCCAATCACTTCTATCAGGAGGTCTGGTAATGAACCTCGCACGGTCGCTGTTAAGTTGTCCAAGGCTCTCCACAGCGACAAGAACGCACACTTTAACACCTCTTCTCTTCCCAAACTTGGGATAAAGCTATCTCGAACGAATAAATGTTGCACTTGACAGGTTCTCATGAATGCTACCAGCTGATCTACTCTTCTAAAAGAATATTTTTCCCGGATTCTTTGGTCATACATATGTATGCAACTAAGTATATCATCACGGTGCTTTTATTATAATGTTGGCACAAGCATTTTTAATTTATGAACCAACGCATCATGGAACCCCCAAGTCCAAATTGTGTGAGCTTCAGCGTCTATCGTCATGTACTTTACGTTCTCGCGGACCGCGGATGCAAACCGCGAATCGTTTTCCACGTGTACGTACATATGAACAATTGTTATCCAGTCAAGATGGACACCTAGTTTATCAGGCAAACTAATGGTTTTAAGGCCCTTTGTACGGTAGATTAACTCGCTAATTTCGTTTCTTTATTCCTATGCTTATCGCATTTCATAACCTACCATAGCTCGTCCCGCTAATTACCAACTGCTCGTTGTTGGCTTGCCAAGTACCATGTTACAAGAAGCCCCACCATCACCAGTGACAAATGGTGAGCGATCACCTGATAGCGGATAACTAGTGCATCATCTGTCAAGTCCGAGTTGAAAGTACGATATTTTTCACCGCGATAATGAAGCTTATTTCCGTCACAACGATACTCACACACTGCACTCACTGCACTTGTGAAAAAATGAGTTACAAATTAAAAAATTATTCGCAGTACTTCCCGGATCGAATAATAACACCTGCTTTCGAGTGTGTACGGATCCAGAGACGCATTCGCAACGCGCAAGTGCTAATTATCTGCTCATTGTGCATATAAATATAATGGGCCTTCGGTGGATCTAAAACCGAGGAAATTCGAGAAATCGTAGAGCGCGGCTAATTGTCACGTACAATTCGCAGATCATTAATATCGCAGGAGTCCCTGCAAAAATTACACACCGAAGTGGCATTCGAATTGACGACGATGGGTACACCATTATACCAGTGTTAGCTACTGTGAGTGGTTAGTGTCTGGAAAGTCTACGTTTCTCGGTTGCAAATTAAAGGAATAGTGCATAATTATCCCCTTTATGAGAGGTGTAATAACATAATGCATAATGATATTCATGATATAGAATGATAGCGTTGATCCGTCTTTATTGCGTTTTAAAGTGGAAACAAGTTGTTGTTTAACTTCCTTCTCTTCCCTACATAAAGCGTTGAATCTGAAAAGAAGGAACCGAAAAGATTAAGCTCGTCTTAGAAAATATTTAGTAGCCACCCAAAATGTAGTTCTATTCTTGTGTAAACGTTGTATCAGCTGCAAAGTCTTATAACCCTTTACTTCTCAGAAGTTGATTTAAAAACCAGCAAAAACTGGAGGTCCACAGGTATCCAGAGTTTGCGCTAGCGACTGAGCACTCCCTCACCCATGTAGATCCCGGCCGGCGCGTCGTACCTTACCTTGGATTTCGATGCCTCTTTGTTTTTCCCGCCCCTCCTAGACGTTTAACGTCAGTTCATCTGGGAGTACTTAAGCCTCACCACCAGCGTCAAGGTGGCAACCCTCGGTGGGGTTTAAATGTTCGACCGGACCTTGTCTGTGCCGCCCGACCATTTTTATGTTCCATCCTTGCCTAGGGGAGGGCCACGGAGGCAACGTTTGTACAGGTGAGGAAGATGGAGGCACACTTGACGTTGCTCTGCTCCCCTCATCGGACGGGAGTAGTTCTTGTCAAGCCCACCTTGCATCACCTGCTCAGCACACAAAATCTCGTGCCATTTAAACTAGCTATAGAAGAACGTTCCTTAATACCCTACATAGACAGCAGAGGGACAAAGAAGATAGGAAGAAAAGAAAGAGCATTTATCTAACGACCTATGCCAATATCCTAGAGAAAAACCGGAAAATAATTTCGCAATTCTAACCTAAATAGCCTACACTAAACCTAAGCTAGCTCTACACTAGACCTAAACTATCTTACAACTATCCTTTACTAAACTCACTCTCTTTTCCAGCATCTCTCGTGGAAAAGGTTCGCCAAGAACCCGAGACATGCCAGATGTTGTTGGCAAAGGCTGGCCAGCCCACCATCACAACCTTCGCTATCCCCCATGGTCGATATTGCAGGAGATAGTCCCTTAAAGACCTTCCGGTCACGACCCTACTCGTCACGTAATAGAGAGTTCATTAATCGTCATGTCCTAGTCAATAACCGTCAGTCCTTTCCTGCTCACTTACAGAAGGACGGACTTTCCGGAGTCGCTTGATATTTTCTATCTCGTTTAGCTAAAACCCATCGAACCCGAGTAGTAAGCAAGTCGCTCCTTGCGAGAATGAAGCCTGGAAGAATGGTGCTCAAATCCAACAGATAAAAGAAGTTTGTCCATCAGACTATAGAGCTTAAAAATTCTTGAATATCCCTGTTGTTCGCATTCATCTCGACTTCAGCAATTTCCAAAAGAAGGAAAATCGGACTAATAACAGACAAAAATCAGGCTTCGAAAATGACAGAAAATCAGGAGCTACTGCCTTGAGCATCCCAATGGCATTCGATCGAGTCTGAAACCGAACCCGCAGCTAATAGGGTGTCTTTTGGTATACTAGGTATACTTTCACCAACTCTGTTTTGAAAACAAACCAATCCGGTAAATGTTAAGTCCTCTTGATAGGTCGATCTTTACTAAGAGCGAGAGAGGCATCGCATTGCAATGGTCTACCATTTAGCAAGACCTGTAGAAATCCGTTCAACAGATCCAGAGAACGCGATGATGTGCAGTCATCAAAGAAAAGCTGCCGAGTTAGTCGTCCTGTAAAATCAAATGTCAAGGTATAAGCTGTTTTATAACATAGGCAGCCAGGTTAGACTCTGCGGTAATTAGATTGAAGCTTGTAAAAATCTGCAAAGGTATCTAAATGAGATATTGAGAGCCAATGCGGTTCCATATATATATCCTAGGTAACCAACGATCTGACGAACTTGCAAGGAAAGGATTCAGCACTGCATATTTCACAAACCTGCCCATTAGTAAGCTCGTTGGTATTCATGCGGAATGTTTCGAAGTACATCTCAACGACTACTGCAGAAACTGCAGTGAGGAGGAAGAAATTTAATCTGTCCGTCACCTGCTGTGCGAATGTCCTGCCCTCGCCGACAGAAGAATAAGGACTTTTGACAGTGATTTCTTCATGGAGCTGTAGGCGAAGGACTTATGTAATATTGTGTTGACAGACCTCCTGAGTTTCCCCGGGCAACATTTTAGAAATGGTAAAAACAAAAAAATCTGAAATACATATTTCAAAGGCGGTTTAGTACCTTGTCACGATCTCTATTGAACTTTGCCACCAAATCTGGAGTCATTGGTTGAAGACTCACTTAAATTTCATCACAATCGCTTTTCTCATTTTCTACCGGGGATAAAATAAGAATCAAATCTAGAAAATCCAGAATATATGCAACAAAAAAGGTGGACATCGGAAATTTTACTACAAGATGGCGCTTTATACAAAAATGATGATATAGCTAGATTTTCTAATTTAGAAAACCGTTCATGCTCATACCGGACTAAAGCTAAGGTATCTAACAATCAAAAACAACTTCAAGATCTTTAGAGCATTGTTATTGTCCCTTCACAATCGTGCTTGACTCCGGGGTGTATTTAAATATTCTCCGGGCTGGAGCATTAGTCCCCATATGCTCTACATGTCTTCGCTATTTCAACCAAAGATTACGGGCTTTTCTGAACAAGTCGATGTCATTTAAAAGGCCGTCAAGATCTTGATTGTATTTTCTTTGCTATACCCAAAATTGCTGAAACAATTTTTCATTCAAAGGCATAGCAGCACTGAGATGATGAGGGTCTTACACAATGTCTCCTTCGTTCTTCGTGAAAAGGCTTTATTACTAAATTAAGAGAAGTAAACACCAACACTCCAAAGACCTCGACAGCGTATTTGTGTTAACAAACAATTCATTAAGCTGTATTAGCTTTTGTTGTTCAAAATTCAACTTCCTCGATTCAGATTTTAAGTAAATTATTGAAAACTCCTATCGCCAACAATAACAACAAGTTATGAATGAAAACGTTATGCCCTGGAGCGCCTTTCACTCATTGTGTAGCACCGCATAAATTCCCACTCTAATAACGAACGCCTCTCGTAATGGCATCATAATTAACCACACACCATTGTTACCGGCACCGCACGCCACACCTGATGAGGTGTACTCGCTTGTCAGGGCAAACAAAGCCAACCCGTATGCAAATCGAATCCACACCATCGCTGTCCAAATATACGAGTATAAATCCAAAGTAGTCAACTGTCGATGACATTCTGTTGAAATCAATTACCCCCTAAGCGCGGCGGCGGTACCAACAAAAGTCTCGCGACATGGGCCCCTCGATTGTGGGCCGAACATTAAATCATCTCATAGCCCATGGAGCGAAGGAGATGCCTTCATTGTGCGCCCAAGTCATTAATTCCTCAACTCGCTCATTAGACCGCACCTTTGAAGGCCTGTTTGAGTGGAACACACAGTCTCCTCTAGCCCACATGCCTTGCCACAGTGTTGTGCAGGCAGGCCTATTGTTACCATTTACCAAGGGGTACCTTGCGTAGGCTCGAGGACGCGAAAAAAACTCACATATAATTGATAATTTACAGCCAACAGGCTCGGGGGCGGCGCTATTAACCAAATAATCAGAACAATAATCCAATTGTCACTAAATTGGCCAACTCCTCCTGCCGCGGTGGTAATCTTTTCCGTTTGAGTCATCGAGCATATATCTTGGTTTGGAGAGAATTAAATACAGAAAAACCTACAACAGAGGCTCCATAAATTATTCAAAGATATGGCCATTCCGAGGCTCGAAAAAGCAAAGCCTGCAAATATTGCACGACATTCAAGTATCTGTCAAGAGTAACACCTCGGAACAAGCCGCTTGTCCGCCAATAATTTGTTCAAGGTGACATGCTTGTTTGTGTTCTTTGGACCTTATTCCAACGCCCCTCGTCTGCACTTTATAACACAGCTTCGAGCGAGAAAGACTCCCCGAGGTGTGAAATGGTCTGGTTACGGCCATAAACGAACGATCGTAAGGACCCTCACCTCGTCTCTTTACGTTTTGATTTACAATTTCCGAGTTCGACTTCATTCATTGATCGGGATGCCAATGCCACCACCGATTGCATTTTGGTGGCAGTAAAATCTTGAAAATCTGTAAATCCAAATTCGAAAGGTCAGCGTGGTAATTTTTGAATTTTTGGTGTCCACCAGCGGTATTTTGGGATTTAAGTGGTTCTGTTATCTCAATTAAACAGTTGACCATTATGGATGCGCCTTGGGAGCACCGTTCACCTTTTTTTGTTATTCAAAACACGGCCAAAAGGGGAATTGTATTATGTAGAGAGTTGACAATTGTTCGATGGAGCTGGACAAACGCAGACACAATGGCTACATGCTGCGTGAGATTGTTCTTCGAAATACTCCTCGGACTTGGTGTGAGGTTGGAGCACGTAATTTCTGAGGGAAATTATGGGTACACGATGGGATATCGAAGGAACTGCGGGAGTTTTTGTGGTGAGAAAATATCATCGAGCAATATGAACGGGACACTGGAGACCAAATGTCTATTGAACATGCAACAAAAGAGTTTATGTGACATCGGTGTTCCGGTTAAGTGAACAAAGTTTCTGCTGAGGAGAGTAAGTAAGTGGAGAGAGAGCTTCGTGGTGGTCCGCAAATATCATTGCCTTGAAGGTTGCATTTGAGGATTAATTTGAGCGGAACAAAATGGAAGTCAACGGAAACAATAATTTAGAAACTAGCTGTAGTAAGAAGGAATGGGTAGCAACTTCGTTTTTGAGGCTTTACCTTACTGGAAAAGCAAAAGCTCAGATTTGAGAGGAGCAACTCAGTTTCTAAACTTTCTAATATGAACTCCTAGCATAAGGATATTCTTACACGAGGCACTCGAAATAAGGATAAAGAAGGCTAATTTAAACAACATTAACGGAACTTTCCGTGTGGCCAACATTGAACCGAAGCACTGGCTATATAGAATCATAGGAGACTGTCAGAGTCGATCGCTTGCATCAATACATTTATCGAGAACGAAAAGTCCGATGCTAACAGTGTCTCAAGTGCACAAGAGTAGTCATCTTCATCAGCAAGCCTCCACTTCTAACGAGCTTAACCGACTTTCAACACGAAGCTGCTTGTTTGATCATGAATACTGTCTAACCCATGCAGTAGAATCATATAGTGTGGCACTGCATTGAAGGAGAGGAACATCGGCTTCTCGCAAAAAGCCAAGTGATCTTTGGAAGTTGTTCACCGACTGTGAATCCTCTTCTAGATATTTTGTTCGACCCGAATACCGTAAAGACTGTGGCTCCCTTTCCAGATTTCTTTGTTTGTCCCGAATACCTGTAACGACAAACTCAGAGCAGAAGGGGAGGAAGGAGACTCACAGTTGGTGTAGAACAAAATTTGGAAAATACTAAACTTCTTTCTGAGTAGGGGCAAAGATGAGAGTAAGTCTATTTCATTCCCATTCAACAAAGTTTCAAAGGCACTTGGAATGTGTCCTAGCGTCTATCAGGCGGAATTACATGCCATCGATACCTGCGCCACTATTATTCTAGACTCCGGCATAAAGTAAGTAGCCATCAATATATTCACCGATAGCCAAGCAGCGCTTAAAGTTACTTCAACTCAAAAGCCGTTCTAGGCTGCTTCAATACTCTCGAAGACCTCTCAAAGCGAAACAAAGTCAAGCTCTGGTGGGTACCAGGACACAGAGGAATTGAAGGCAATGAAATTGCAGATCAACTTGCCAGGATAGGCTCTTCAGAAAAGTAACATAGGTGCCGAACCCTTCTGTGGCATCCCTACTTCCGAGTTCAGAAGGAGTCTAAACATATGGGAAAAACGAAACTTCATATCCTACTGGAACAACACTCAGGGACTCAGACAGGCTAAAAAAGTCATCCGACCCCTGAACAAGAATATTCTCAATCATAAACGGGACGATATCAGAAGACTTGCCGGCTTCCTCGCCGGTTACTGTAGCCTCAGATATCACATACACAAACTAAAGATAGTTCAGGAATCAGCCGAACACGTACTATGTGAATGCGTGGCTGTCTGCAGGGTCAGGAAATGCTGTCTCCACAAAGAATTCCTAACACCGGAGGACATTCGTAATGCCTCGACTGGAGATATTCCAACTTCATTAGGAAAATAGAGGATCTCCTTGTCCAACTGGCTCCAGGCACAATAGATCTTTTAGGTCGAGGTGCCATATGCGTCTGTCGCAGAGCCTTACTAATAATAATAATTTTATTCCCATTGCATTGCTAAAAATGAAAAACGATAGGTCACGTGCGCTGCTTCTTCAAGGTCGGCAAAAACCTCGAAAAAGAATTAAGATAAGGTGGTGACGCAATGTGATGAGATTTCTTCAACATCAACCAACTCCAATACCAAAAGGGAAGTCTTTCAAAAGTTCGTGCGATTACTCGCTTGTGCTGATGTCAGTAGCGTTACTGTTCCAGAAAAATAAAGCATGTGCGCTCCATAAAAAAAAGGACACCCAATACCGACGCAACTCTAGAACTGAAAGACACCCTAGGTATAAGCAGGTATATCTTTGAGGCAGTAAGAGACTTTTTCTACCTAGACTCCGCTATTAACTCAGCAGTCAGCCAACAACCCCAGCGCTGAAATCAAACTCTAAATAGGTACCTAACTCTTTGTCGAACAACTAAAGAGCCTGATCATCCCAGTCTTGCTCTATGTAGCAGAGGCATGACTTTTGAGGGTAATATCGATCACCCCACTTCAGACGAAACTAACTGATGAAGAGCTTAAGACTTTATAACTCTTTGAGTGTCGAAGGTGAATTTTTTTAAACAAAACTTCCTTAACCACCTTGGGAAACGAAAAATCGACGCCATTTTATCCGACGGCAAAGAAGTTACATTTCTTGGACTTGTTCTGTTACACGCACAATTTTATTTTTTGTAATCGTAGGCGAACGTCAATGTCCGAAAATGTCTTAAGTACTGCGAATTTAAGGTCTCTATTAGGACAAGCGACCTGCTCTTCAAAAGTTTATTGACTTACAATACATCCATTCACATATACCTACAAAGGAAGGTCTCTATGACTGTAAAAAGGCTTGTTTCCCCGTAAAAAAATGATTTTTTTTTTCGTAGCCGCTTCTATAAACGAGGTAAACCTGAAAGTAGCTTCAATTGTAGGCGACTATAACGCGCACCTATTACACTGGACAATCAAATTGTACTTTTTAAAGAATCCGGGAACCATTTTAAGTTTAGTTTTACATTTCAATCTATTGGTCTTAAATCTTATATTGAAAATGATTTAATATTCCGAGAACGTGGTTCGTGATGCCCTTACTTTTTTGGTCGGTTTCAATCATGGTTTGTATCTTATGAACCGATATCTTCAGAAAAACTAATTGATTTACACGATGGTATGTGTAAATTACTTCTATCCACCAATCGTGTGGTTTTTCCCCTCCAAACTCACTGAATGAGAAAAACTCACCTCACTCGCTGGTTTTTTTCTTGTTCTTCTTCAATCCGGTCCGCGGTTTGGTTCAATTCCGGCTTTGGTTGGCCGTCCAACTAAACTTCATCTTAATCCGTGGAATGGGCTCGGTTTTGAACCGGTTTTTAGACACCTTCCACTGTCGCTGCCACCAGTGGTACCGCCCAATCGCAAAAATGGCTGCGAGGCATTAGTACCTAAACTTGACTTTTCGGTGCTTCCTCCCTCCGCCGTTCGTCAGTGGCAGTCAACGAGTTGTTTGGTGTTTTGATTGGCATTCTGTCTTACAGTCGCGACGCGGTTAAACTCGTATAATTAGAGGCGCGCAAAAGAGGTGGAGGCAACTTGAAGGGGCCCATAAACATAAAGAAGATGTTAACCCCCGACTTGACATGGATAGTGGGTGGGAATGAAATGCCTCATCGGATACGAGTTTTCGTCTTGAATGTGAATTCTTAGACAAATTATTCACGATCGTCGTGATGAGTGGAATGCTATTCCTTTTCCCGCAATAAACAGTACACCCTGTGCATGTTGAATGTGATATCCATGAAAAATGTTTGTCCTTTTTTTCCTGTTCGGTTATGGATCGTTAGTCGGAGGATTCTCACTCCCATAACGAATGGTCATACATCTTGCACTTGTTTCAAACTCATGGATACTCATTGTGGATCCTGTCAGTGCAGGATTTCACAGTCGTTTAGATTTTCCTCTCCGGGGTCCTTGCTGATAATCCGGGTTTCCTTTTGCGACAACATATGTATATGTACCTGCACATGGCCACTTTCTTCATCCTGGACAGATACGAAGACACATGTGTGAGGAAGAACAATTGCCGTGAAATGGTGCGTTCGAGGTTCCTCTTTCGTTTTTAATTAAAAACAAAGCACAGTTCGAGAATCCGATTACACAGTGTGTCTGCATGGTTATCCATCTTCGGCGTGTAACATGTTGCCGGAGGTGGCGTGGCATTGCGTTGTTCGTCTTTCACGCATTTCACATGTAATTTTTGGTACCAAATACCACACTCAGTTTCGGGTGTTATGGTTGAATTTTTGAAATCGTTTTTGGATTTTATTTGAATGCGTATGGTTGTCATATTTTGATGTGGGAATGATGTTTACAAATTACAGCTTTTCGGTGGACTCTTTGTGTTGTGGTTGAGTTCCTTTCATACGTGTATAAACACTTTTGGTAAGGCGGGTTAATTAGAATTTAACGCACCCACATCAAAGAAGGTTTTCAGATTGCGTATAATTGCCAAGTTTTGTGTGGATGAAAAGAAGATCCAATTTGTAAGATGTCCACACACCGTTATATTTGCTAGCAGTATAAACAGCTTTGTGGAATAATGAAGTCACGTGGGCCTTCCTCGGTAAGTAGACAGACAGGTAGGTAGAAGGGGTTGAAACTGGTGAACTTGCCAGAGAGACAAGTAGAGCGGATGTGCCCTTTTGATGTCACAACTCACGTGATCTGACCTAGATGTTGAGAACGTGGCTTTCCTGTGGAGTTCAGAAAATGAATAATGTTGCAGAGTTTAATGTTAGAAATCTCTGATAGTCTGGCTCTGGCTAGTGACGGGCAATTCGCAGAGAAAGTGGAATAGCGGTTCCTTTTCGTGTGAATTGTCGCAACTGCGCCAGTGGGGGTTGAATAGAATGCCAAGTTTGGCAACTTATAGCCGGTGCTATAATTGCTTTGATTCTTGCTGTCTCGGTGCGGGTTTTATTGATTGATGATGGCACAGGCTTCTAAACTTTTCCACCTTTAATTGACAATAGAAAGAGCCTTTCTCGAGTTGCATAACTTTTCCGGGCTTCAACTTTTGACCGCTGATTGAAGATCATCTGTTGCTTATGAGGGCGTTGAAGTTCGGGATAAACCTGGTTTACTTTTTTGTTGCTACATGCCTGTAAACAGTTACGACATTTTTTGATAGGTAAGCATGACACTAGGTCCGTATTGAGATTGATCATCGTCGGTAGCTCACACTTGACACACTGAAGCGTGATCAGTATATTTTGGCGTAGAATTACATCTTTCTCCGCAATGAGTATGAGGGCCTAGTTGAGGATATAATGTCACGAAAATGTGAAACCCGAAGAGACCAGCAAAGATACTAGCGGAGCGAAGGCGTGAGGAGCGTGCCCAGGAGAAAATAGCAGGAAATGACCCAAAATTGACTCATAAGGGTTGGAAACCACAACCATCAACTTCTAGGGCAACCAACTTCCCCGTGCAGCATAAACTTTTAGACCAGCTACCTGGGCTGATTGGGTTGGAGTACCAATACGGAGTAGGCATCGATATAAAAGGCATTCCGAGCTATTCGTCAACGACCCGTCGGGGCATAGATAAAGCGATAGAGACTGGTTATTTGAGCCTCATCAATAAATATCCAAAAATGTATAAACACGAAAGACATTTGGCCAAGATTAAATAAAAGCAGCACACAAACTGTTAGGCAAATACTCAGAGAATGAAAGTAAAGGTTGCGGTGACGCTGAGACGACGAAAAACACACCACGCACTTTCTGTGTAGTGGTCGCTGTGGCTAAGTGGTTTCTAAACGAGAGGACCTGAAAACCATCAAACGTTTTTTCGCGGCACCACCTCTTCGCAGGGATGACAAATCAGCATATGAAGAGCTTTTCAATCCGACGTTCGAAGTCAGCAATTAAACTGTAGGTCCCTTCCATCCGTGCGAAAAATAAAACAAGCACATCATGGATGGTTGTTAAAAGCTCGGCTTTGGCTCTCTATGAGCTGCCGCGCCAAATATTTGTATTTTTGCACTTTCTGTATCCCTGTCCAAGCATTGGTAGACTTCGTCAAAATATCCTAGAAAAACTTTTGTTTCATGACTTGAAAGAGCTGGAAGACACATCCCGTTTTGTCGATAGTGAGGTTCTGCAGCAAATCCGGATAAACAAAATTCCTGTTCAAAGCGAAGAGCAACTACTTCTATATATATGTCATATTTATGATGATTCGCGCTTCGGGCCTTAACCTAGCCCTCGAGAGTAAGTTTTATCTATAACGAAAAAGCTCCTCAAACCGCCGTTCGAAGTCGGCAATAAAACCTCCTTCCTTCCATTCGAGAAAGTTGCGACAAGTGTTTGCCTTTATGGTTTCGGAAATGCTTGGCACCTCTCGGGCCTTAACAAACGCTCCCCTTCTCTAAATTTTCGACTGCAAAAGCCTGTTTCGATAAACAAGGACTTCAATGAAATATTTTACACGAATGTTCATCAATCCACGAATCTATGTACATACAACGTAGCTTTTTCTTTTAAAGAATTTCATACAGAATCCTGGCTTTGATCCTTAAGGATTACTGCTCATTCGCTTATTCATTAACATTTGATAGATGACGTTTTCAATTAATTAAATTCCCCAAACACACACGCCCAAGCTTTTGCATACGTTAATCAAGTAGCACTCGTTAGCATTAAGTATTAACAAGCAGTTCACTCGTAATACTGTCACTTTTTCTGTAATAAAATTTATCTCCGGCCCCATCACCCTGTGAGCCCATTAATTCTCTCCTCGTCCTGATCTCTGCGTTGGAGCGGCGCGCATCACCGGTGTGTAGTGCCGAATCTCCCGGTGCACATCCATCAAATTACTCAAAAATCGTAATAATACACACATACGAGATACTTTTTTAATCAGACAGAAACAAAGAGGCTCACGCCATCCTGATTGATCCCGCGTGTCGTTCTGACTGTGAAAGAGGGATTTGCCTACCAAGTGAGTCCGTACACATGATGTACCTCATAAATAATTTCAATTTTTAAAAAACTTCGGAAACAAAAAACAAGATAAACGTTTCCCTCGGTAGTCGGAAGGAGCCACCTTCACGGAACGGAACACACCAAACCGAGTACTCGACGAGAGAGAAAAAACAGAATTCCGATCAAACCCTGACACGACAGTGACGCCAGATAAAATATTGCTCCTGCTGGTGTTGTGTGGATGCTGCTTTGAATGCTGCAGAGTTGTCTCTGATGTTGGGTGGTAGCTATAGCTGGTAGTAACTGTTGTAAAGGATTTCTGTTCACGTTTACGTTTTTTTTTCGATTTTCTCGGTTCGGAAGAGGTCCCAGTATGGAAGGTTGCAGCAGGTTTGCCATGTAAAAGTGTTATCTTTCGTGACACGATTTTTTTTACACATCACACAAATGTAAATAAATTTTTTGTATGAAGTTGTTGTTGGCTTTTTTATAGGTGAGATACTTTTTTGTAAATGTAGAGATACATATTGCTGATGTGAATTTTACGCTTGCATTTTTGACGACTGATAGCAATGGTGGGATGTTATTTACGATGTTGATCCTTCTGCAAAAGTTACTAAAGACATATCTTACTTATATCTTTTACTATATTTATCAAAAAATATCTATCTATTCTATTGCAATTATATATTGAACAAGATTTGCGGATAGTAAAGTTATATAAAAATTTAGGATGCAATATTCCATCTGAATCAACGTAGAGCACCGGATTGTCAACACAAATCCTTGCATGGGTACCTAACCGAATGGGTGCTAAGCCTTTCCTACTCCAAACTATGTATATACTTAGAGACCAAGAGACAAAGCGGAACTAAAACTCTTAATTTTATAAATATTCCTAGTCATGCTGAGTTTTTCAAAGAAGTATTCTCCGAGGGTTTTCCTTTTGCAGCATTGTTGTACAGTAGGTACAGATCCAAAGAAGGAACGTTACTGTGTCCTCCTTTTTCTTGTCTCTGCAGATTCTACTAAAATCATTTAATGGCACACCTAATCTAATAGCATATCTACTTACCTCTCAAGCAGTGCTCCGTGAGGACATCTATATTTATAAAGCTCCGTTCTCTTCAGATCAAGGTTAGGCCAGTTGTGGCTCGACGAAAAATAATTGCTGATAGGTATGTACTATTCCAGCTGTTTATTGTTTCTATAGGATTAGACGGATCATCCCTAAGGTTTCAACCCGCACGTGTCGGCAAGTCCACTTTGCAGTTGCCCGAAGCGTCCCTTTAGCATCTGTCAGCGAATAGCTAGCTGCATTCCGTCTTAAATACGCGTCGTGCTTCAAGTGCTCATCGGTTTATTCTTAAGCCTAGGTTTCGACGTACTGTCAAATATGCATAAAGATTCTTTCTTAAGTCGTTTAACATGAATTTGGATGCTTTTAAGTTCGAATGTCATCTGAAAGGGCTCACTTATTTACTGGCTCTACAGTCCGGGGTGGACCTGGGCCTAAACCAACAAACGTCTCCAGCCAACTCGATCTTTAGCTAGCTGCCTCCAGTTTCGCATGCTAAGTTGGTTGAGGTTCCCTTCAACTTGCGTGCGCCACCTGAGTCGCGGTCTTCCACTACTGCTCTGTCCCTGGGGGGCGGATTCGAAGATTTTTCGGACCGGTTTTCATCCGCTCTACATGACCCAGCCACCTCGGTCGTTGAACCTTCACTCTTCCGGCTAAGTCGATGTCGCTGTACAGCCCTCTATCTCTAGGCCGAACTAAAATGCATACTCCTCCTTTTTGTTTTCGCCTTCTTTTCCATATGTCCTCTTTAAAAAAAAACGCGATAGGTCTATAGATCCAATCACCAATCTATCCTAACCCTACATATTCTGAGGCTTATTTGTACATCAGTTCACAATTAAATCATGAGAAATGAGATGTCCGATGAACTTGCTAAGCAACTCTGGACTAAAGCTCACTTTTTTAACCAAATCGTTAGTCGGGGCTGAACTTCAAAAGACAAGTTTCAACAGCTGACTGGATTCGAACTAAATTGACTCCAGATTTCCACACCACAGTTTGGTTCTTTTTCAATCGAGTTCGTGTTGAAGCACTATAGTCCATAGACTCTATACGTTTTGATGTATGTATGCCTTCCTTGTTGCCTATTCTGATCATCGACTAATCTATGTCAATGGAAATGAGGTTGAAAACCTTTGGGATGAATCAAATTATGTCTGTTCTCCTTCGCTGAACCAGGATTATTCAGTCACAATTGGGGAACAGTCTTATAACCAAATCCGTAGATAGAGGTACTCCGCAGGGTGGAGTTATCTCACCTCTTCTATGGCTCCTCGTCATTAACAAAATCTTGACGGAGTTCGATAACATTGGAATCAAGGCAGTCGCGTATGCGGACGACGTGGTTATTTTAGTATCAGGGATGTGCCTCTCAGTGATTAGTGAAATCACAGAGAGGGCTCTGATTAAGCTAAGCGCTTGGGCCACAAGTAGTGGACTGGGCGTCAATCCGAGTAAAACTGAACTGATGCTTTTTACCACCAAGTACAAAATACCGACTTTCACGCTTCCACGTCTTAACAACCAAACACTCACTTTATCCTCCAGTGCAAGGTATCTTGGCGTCATTCTTGACCCCAAGCTCAACTGGAAACTCAACATAGAACACAGAATAAAGAAGGCATGTGTCGCTTTCTACGCCTGCAGTAAGACCTTTGGCAAAAGGTGGGGACTTAAACCTAAGATGGTTCTCTGGATGTACACTGCCGTAGTTCGTCCAATCCTCACCTATGGGTCACTCGTGTGGTGGCCCGCCTTAAGTAAAGCATACAACATCACAAAACTCAGTAGAGTCCAACGAACAGCTGGTATTGGAACTACAGGAGCGATTCGTTCGAGCCCGTCAGAAGCTCTCAATGTGCTCCTCCATATCCTGCCCCTGGACTTGCACATCAAATATATCGTCTCGTGTAGTGCTATCAGACTCAGAGAATCTGGGTTTTGGTCCTCTAAACCCTATGGTCACAGTAAGGCTCTTGACCTGCTGCCTAGGGATCTGGCCGTGACCATAACTGATTACACGACTCCCACTCTCAAATTCAATAATAAGATTCAAGTTATTTTTCCCGAAAGGTCGGAATGGAACAACAATCTACCCCAATTAAATTACCAAGTATCGATCTTCACCGACGGCTCCAAGATGGAGTGTGGCGTGGGAGCAGGTGTCTTCTCAACGGAACTGAACGTATCCAAATCGTACAGGCTCCCAGACTCCTCTAGTGTCTTCCAGGCGGAGGTGCTCGCGATTAGAGAAGCCTGCAAGATACTAAGTCTCAGCCCTACTACCTCAAACAGCATAGGAATCTTTATTGATAGCCAGGCTGCTATCAAAGCGCTCCACTCACTTACCTCGTCCTCTAAACTAGTTGAGCAGTGTAAGGAAACTTTAACGCAGGCAAACGCTCGGTTCAATATCACTCTTCTCTGGGTTCCCGGTCATAGTAACATAGAGGGGAATGAGAGAGCCGACGCGTTAGCCAGATGTGGTTCTGCCCTGGATGTCTCCCTTGCGGAGTCCGTCTGCCCCCCCATGGGACTCATCAAGGCAAAAATTTTCCAACACTTCCTCGCTATTGCGAACTCTAGGTGGAGAAGTCTACGAACCTGTACCATATCGAGACAGATATGGCCCACCTATGATAAAAGCAGAACGAATGACCTCATTAACAGGAACCGCATTGAGACTGCAAGAATCACGGCAATTAGCACGGGTCACTGGCCAATCGGACCTCACGCTGCCAAGCTGGGCATCCCGTCCAACCCCCACTGCCGAAGTTGCGGCAATTCTCGCGAAATGGAAACCATATTTCACTTCCTCTGTGACTGCCCAGCACTAGCCAGAGCTAGGCAGCGCACACTCGGAAAAACTTTTTTCAAGGAACTATCCGAGATCTCCAACATCAAATTATGTAACATCATTAATTTTCTTAACTCCACAGGATGGATTTGAAAAACACACTCGTAGTCACGCCCATCAACATCCAGGTCACGTGAGTTGTGGTATCAAAACGGCGCATCTGCGCTATTTGTGTCTCTGGCAGGTTTCACCAGACTCAACCACTTCTACCTACCTACCTACCTACCTTCGCTGAAGAGGAGAAAAACAGTGACCTATCCGAAAGAAACAGCTATTGGCAAGTCTAGTAGTTCGTTTAATCTCTCGGATTGTGTCATTTTTGTAAGCTAACAGCAGAGATAAGTCCTTTACCAATCGTAACGTTTTGTCCATTGCTTAGACGTCCTTTCGACGATATACAAAAGCATAACACGATTACAATGTGGGTTTCGTTTGTCACTTACAATAGTAGTACCTCGGTGAGTGTAACATTTAAAACCTCCACAACATTAACATTTATTATTCAACATACACCTCCGTATCACAAAATTAAATGTTACATCAAAACTTACGCCTCCTAAGCACCATCACATTAAATTTGTCATTTGACGAGGTCAATTACCCTCCCACTCCAAGAGAGAAATCTCACCCAACTACTGTCATTTGAATAATTGTTAGAAAATTTCTAAATAATTAAAGTTCAGCAATTAGTAACGAAACTAGGGTCGTACACACCACAAATAATTAGATGAGCACAATTATGGAAACAAAAAGTCAACACAACCAACCACTAGGTTGCGATCACTGATCGCCGATAAGACAAACCCAGACAAACCCACAAAAATTGTTTGTTCTTGCTCAACCAAAAATTATATTTTAATCGCAACTTCAAGATCGTATCTATCCTAAACTTATGGGTGGATTCTTGTGCAATGGGTATATGTGTTTGCTAATGATGATCTTTATAGTGATACCGTTGGGCACGACTCAACTCAATGACTGCCTGGTATAATGATCACATTCTGCAGGCGAACTGCGATCTTTCGGGGATCTTCTCTCAACTGAGGGTGGTTCGGAAATACAGAGACCCTCGAATTATGAGTTCACATTTTGTTGTAAGCATGTGAGAGATTAACAATTTTATTTCACTCATTTGACGCTTTGTCAGTCCATATGACCAAAGGCTTCACATTCACTGGAGTAAAGATAAATCGTGTAAATTTCCTTGATCGAAATGATGGTCTGTTTGTCCATGAAACACGATCGAGATTTACAACAGAAATAGAAAAAAAGAATGTTTATACCATCATCCACTGGTTCACCTCGTATCATGATTTGTCAGACTATCAACCAAGATTAGCCCCATAATTATGGCTTCATGACACGAGATTGACACGCAAATCTCCCCATGATAGCTCATTAACGATATCAATCATCACTCCATCTCAAATCGGTCCACGAGACTGCTTTCGAAACATCTACCTAATCCGCTTATAAATTCTCGTTCATCTTCTCTCTGACAAATTACATTACTCACGGAAGAGAACGATCAACTTTGATCTTTCAACTTCGATTTCTCGCTAAAGTTAGATAATCCTAACAACACAACACGCTACAAGATACAAATGTGTTCGTTTTTTTTTTTTCTTCTTTTTCGTGTTTAAAAGGATTTGTACAATGCACACCTTTTGTGACTGCTTAGCGAGAGTATGATTCCAAGTGAAACTCTTCCACGAATTAGGTCAGCAATTGTTAAGTCTCCCGATGCCCGATGTAGACAACAACAACAACAAAAAAAAATATCTAAACAAAAAAATCTTAAAACTTTATCGCCGATTACATCTACACGAATCCCAATCGGGACGAGAGTGAAAAAGGTTCTCTTCGATAGCAAAGGCGGCTGTCAAAAAGCCGCTTGTGTAAACATCAAATGCGTTGACATCGAACCGAAGGGGAAAGCGATCAGCACCACCATCCTTACCGTCATAGATACACTCAGTCACGACTTCTTGTACTTGAAAACTTGTAGCGGTGGTGGTGGAACATTTTCACGCCATTAAATATGAAGCGGCGACCGTGTCTTTTTGGGGTGACAAGCCACAGCACTCGAGCTCCAGCTCTGAGATAAATGTCGTTTTGCATAATCCCAAGCTGAAAGTTTATCTAGTAGGCAAGGCACTGTCCATGATTGCTAAATGCTTTGCAGCACTTATAATCCACATCGGACGATGGAGTGATTGATTGCGGCGACGCTGTAGAGATTTCCATCCTCCCGAACACAGTAAATCTCGTAACGTTGATCGAAGGTTATCTGTGGAAGCTGTTGGAAGACAACATTCCATTATCGTTAAGATACACAGTGGAATGTACATCCACTCAAGCTGAAACTTCGAATTAATTTAGTTGTTTAAAAGATACAAATAGATACTTTCGGTGAACGGTGACTACTTTGTGTGGGAGGGGGGGGGGCAGCCTGGAGCTATGTTAAGGTCTATTGTGCGCACCTAGCGCGTAACGTGTGTCTTTATGTAGTGTCACTTTCATTAGCATTTTTTACCACTTCGTTTCAATAGACTTTCACTTCGGGCCAACAGCTGGTGGTGGTGTGGTGGCCTATGGACAAATTGTCGGAGAGATAAAGCCTTCGATAGTCAAATGTCAATTGTCAATTTCCTGTATGCAAGACAAACTAAATGTATCACGAATGAATGGACTAATGTTGCCGCAATAATGAAAGTGGGTCGCTCGCATTTTGAATCCAAGTATAGATTGGGGAGTAAAATTTTGTCAAATATTTGTTGGTGCATTGAACTGACACAGGTTCGAGCCTCAGCAAAACAATTAAACGTTTTTCTCGTCACCACCTATTGGCAGACAATGTCAAACCGCCACGAGTATGATCTTTCATGAAAAAGCTTTGCAATCCACCGTTTGGAGTCGGTCATGAAACTGTAGATTCCTTCTATTCGTGCATCAAATACAATACAACACGCTCAACCTGAATGGTTGCGAGAAGCTAAGCCCTGGATCTCTACTGTCACGTCAAATATTTTTTTCTCTCGGTGCATTTACATCACAACAACTATTGCAGAAGTTGCGGTGTCCGACCTCATTCCTTTGCTCGATGACAGTAGAATGAGGATTCTTGACAATTTATTCTTCAAGGAGTTGGAGGACTTGTTTAGTATTGGACTTTGAGATTCATATCAGCTGCTTTCTTTACAGGTTTCAGGAGAAAATTTTAAACTGGATGCAACTGTTAGTTGGATGACGCACGTCACAAGACACCAATCGACCTAACCTAATCTTACCACTAGTGGCATTTCCTCATTCTAGCTTTCAGCTTTATTTTCTAATCTCTATTAGTCCTAAAAGATACTCAAGTGGAGCAAGATCGTAAAATAGTGAATGAAAGTCTAAATGGAACCAATGGTGTTTGGAACAATTACTCTCCAACTCAAATTATAGAGAACATCATGTGTCTACTACCATAGTTTTTAATCTTTCTCTTTGAAATTGAATAAAATAAGTGTGGATTCCTCCTTGTATAGCTAGCAAGACATCTGTACAGATCTCTCCATAAAATAATTCCAATTCCCAAGTCAGAATCAATTTAACACCGACCTGTAATCATCAGCGTTATTGGGTTAGCGCTCTGCACAAACCTCTAATTGTCCTAAATGCAGCACCGCAGCAGGTCGATCAAATTGCATGTTTCAGATGCAAGTGCAGAAAATGGGATGTGGGATCGGCAAAATCATTTGTTTTGCTAGTTTGTGGGTTCACCTAGGAGGCTGTACCTCGAACAATGAAACCGACATTGAATAACCTAATTTCAGCTGGGCTACGTTTACGTGACTCTAAACAAATTGTTGCAACACCTTTGCAATTGGCAAACAGTGTGGTGTCCTTTGAACCCTCACAAGCCGACAAGTGCAACTATGCCAATCGGGGGATAAGACAAAGAAAAGAAAAAAAATTAGTTAATTACGGTGTTCAGGTTAGACACAAACTGTGTGTCCCTCAGGTGTTCGCATCCCTTAATCTCTTTCGTAATCAGAAAATCGACCACTCTGTCCACCTCTTATAACTTATAATCGTAAAGTTCACGAAACTGGAAAAGTTCCTCCATCTAGCTGGTGAATGTGTCTTTGTTTAATAACCAGCCAACGAACATCCGACAAGTTCCACCACTCCGATGCGGTGGCTGCTGGTCATGATGCATGGTCAGCGCGAACCAACAATTCGGTTTAATATCCTGCAAAACGTTTGTACGGTCCCACACTCCGACCGCGACCGATAGCCTCCCCCACACACAATCGAAAGGGATCCCAAAAATATGATTTCGCAAATGGCATATCCTTTTGTTGTAGGTACTCATCCACCCTTGGATGGCGATTGGTTCAAGTTTCGAGTCATCCTCTCCCATATTACAAACCCAAAATGGGAGATCCAATAAACTTTTGGTCTTATCTCGAAGTGTTTCTTACTTTTTTTTTTGGAAGGATATACCTTCGCCCACCCATGTAGCACGGTCGCCCGTTCACAATCGAATTTATGTAAATCCTTGGACGGTGTCTTAATATTAAAAACGGAGAAACATGTCCTTCGGTTATTGGATTGGACACTTGGAATAGAAATGGTCGAATTATGACGATGACCAGTGGAAGTTTTGTTTTTGTTTGTGGGACGGAAGTTTGTCTCTCCGTGTGGGTCGTAGGAGATGGAGCTGAAGATACATTTTGCAAATGTAGCACAAATTGCTTTTAAGATGCTATTCCACCCCATTTCTCGGGCCGTAGCAGCGATACATTCCGATTGTGTTTGCTTATTTATGCGTTTCATATGTCCGCAAGAAAATTACTTTTGAGATTCTTTGCTTTTTTTTCTTTCCAGGATTCATGCTGCCTCATGGTGTGCTGGCATGTTGGGGAGAAGTCCTTTTTTATGACAGATACCTGGTTTGACCGTTTGTTGTTGTGGCCAGCCATAGCTAACATTTGAAACATAAATTTGTTTTTTTTTTTTTATTAATTCCGTGGTGCAATTTGGGTGAATTGGTAAAACAATTTCGGTCCAAATAGATAAGTCGAGAAGGGACAAAGGTTTATGGTAACCACTTTAGGGAAATAGTCTTAGAAAAGGAACCCGAGCATGATGATGCAAAAAATAAGGCAAATATGAGAGTCACAATCTTACAAATTGGATCTTACTGCATAAATATGTCGTCAGGAAAATGAACAGCAGATGTTGGACTTAAGAAATAATGGGGGGGGGGGTGAGATTTTTTTTAAGAAATATGGAAACTACTTAGATAAGTTCAAGGTTTAACCTGGCCGTAGTCGAATATGTAAACTAATTTATTTAGAGGATGGTTTGAGGAATGGTTACGATTACCTTTCGAAACATTGGTTGGAGTGAGAAGCCATAGGAGGTACTCGTAGAACGTAAGCACCAAAGCAATTTTTTTTGTCAGAGCTAATCATTTTAATTGTAGGCAGACTGCCAACATACTAGACCAGTTATTTCCCATTCGCAAATGTTTTCAAACGTCTGAGAAGGTTTAGAAAAGTTTAGGTGCGTACTTTTAAAACTCTACCAACTCCAACTGCACGTGGTGGTATTTGGTACCTCGACCTAATAAATTAAATGGTCGCGGCAGCACCTCGACGTTTCAAAGTCCTTCGAACTGATCCAGTTTAACAATGGCATCCTGGTGTATTGTAATGCATAATTGTTTTGAAGCAGCCCTTGTCAAAACCCCCAAAAGTTTCAACTTCTATTACGCAAAAATACACGATGTTAAACTCTGTGGCTTACTCTTTTAATGCAGTAGACTCTCAGTTTAATGTCTGAGATTCTGCCATAGATTGATGCTTCCATGTGTATCTACTTGTATATGTAGATACTTGGTTTTATCTTTACACATTTCAACCCCAATTTCTTTTGGTTCATCTTCAATTGCCGTGAAAGCCAGTATGACGGCACACTGGAAGCAACCGTTGACGTCAATTTCGTTTACATATCTCTGCAGCAAGACAGATTTATAAAAGACTAGTTTTTACCCGCGGCTTCGCCCACCTATATTTTGCGAAGTTACACTTTAATAACCAAAAGTAGCCTACACCGTGACCCGAGGTACAGCCACGCCACTCTGTGTGCAAAATTTGAACTTGATTGGTCCCGTAGTTTTCGTGTTACAGAGGAACAAACAAACAAACGGACAACGTTTCACTTTTATAATATAAGTAGGATTGTGCCTCAAGTGTTAGCATCTGTCCTAAGCACTATCTGCTCCAGAACGAGATTGAAGAGTTGATATGACAGCATCTCCTTGCCGAAATTAGGTGCACCGAAGTACTTTCCGAACCTCACATGTTAGCGCGATAAAAACGGATTTGTTTCGACAGGATTCAGGCACGAGACGATGAAGACTAGTCCGAAGAGAAGCATATTACACACAATCCAACTGATTTCTTCACTTTGCTCTCCAAAACAGCCCGTTAGTCATAGAGTGGGTTCTATGTGTATTATGCCCTCCATCTATCTACAATCCTTAGGCTCAACTTCTAGAATTTGGTTGGTTACTGAAAAAAGAATCAAATCGGAACGTTATTTGCCTTGAGAACAGGGCTTACTTCTACTTCATCTAGTTCTTTCAATTTTCAATAGTATTTTTCAATAAAACAAGCTGGTCTTCCGTACCTTTCGGCAGACAACAATGAAGTAGTATTTGCTTAAACATATAGGGGATACATGACTGGTTTGAGTTTCTGATAAAACCTCACCTCAACCTCTTTCGTGTCACCACTTTAACACATTTCAACCATTCGTCATGAAAACTCACGCGAATGTACCGATTACCAAACCTAACCTATCACTTTGAATCTCAATTATAAAAAGCAAAATTTTCAAGAATCCATATCTCTCTCGCAACGATCTACAACTCACCTCTTCCGTTATCCCTACACCCTCCCACATATTTATTCATCTAACACACAAACACAATTGAACACATCCATTTCGGTTGTATTCAAATCAAGATTAACCACACATTCAGTGTCATTTCTCATAACCCGATAAAAAGATGCTTCTGTCATAAGCCTCGGCTCGTAGGCTGTACAACGGTTTAACACCTCAACCCACTTAACCCCCAGAGAATACACACACACGAAAAAACCGTGTGTGTACCCGCTTCCGTACGCCGATCTCCACGCGTGCACACCACCAGAGACAGCCTCATATATGCAAATATCCGCGCCTCATTAAGCAGCAGAATTGATCGGCGGTCTGACATGTCATTTGGGTGGCCCTGGCGTGAATTTGTTAACTTCAACTTGACGCACCACAAAGAGTGAACACGTCTCACAAAAAGAACTCCAAAACAAGTCGGATTATAAGCCAGCCCATTATAATCCTTCGAATGCTTCAACGTTTTGGCCTCTTGAGTCAACGAACCTGTTGCTACCGCAACAACAAGAAAAGCTGTTGGTAAGCCTCCAGCTCCAGGTTGTGTGTACAATCGCGGGTACTGTAACATGATGGATCAGTTGCCATTAACAAAAAGAGAAGAGGAAATGGGAATAAAAAGATCTCGAGACTCAAATCCCCACCGATGACAAATGACGAGCGCACAAAAACCCAATCAAAGATCCCAACGCGCAAGACTACACGGTCTTCCACAATTGCCACCAGCCAACCGCGTGGAGCACAGACACAAGACAGACACATGAGGCAACCGAATGAGGAGAGGGAATTAATCGTGAAATTATGACACCCGTGGCGGACCTCGAATTGAGTATCATTCAACATCGTTTCGGAGAAATACCAGGACAGGAGTACCTCCATATACATCTGTAGATGCGGGTATGCTTCTACCCTGTCCCACGACCAGAATCAACCAAGTGACACCCATTTAAATGGGTGAAGTACAAAATGACGACATTTGAAGTTGCTTGCATTCATCCAGAGATCGAGTCCCTAGCGACGACGATGAGATGCCATGTCATCTGTCTTGCTGGTCCAAAAAAAAAGACAAAAAAAAAACTCAAAAATCTTTGAGATTTCAAAATCTTCTATCTTCTTCGATAGAAACACGCGACGTAGAAATGTGGAATGCCGAGTCATCATTAGCATCCTCGCTGTCGTGATGATCAGCAGAAGCAGCAGCGATACTCCTCGTGCCTCGTACTCGAGTGGAGTGGCGAGTCTTTTGTTATGCTAAGCGTTTTCGTTGCCGTCGTCATAATCATGTGGCACCTCGTCTCTTGATTAACCAGATTAGCCTGAAAGGTGAGGTTTCCAAGGAACTCACATGGCATTGCAGCACTGGTCTGTGTCAGAGCATGGAAGATGCATATTATGAGTGTTTTTGGAGATGGATTGAGTGAGCTATTTAGCGTAAGAGGAGGGGTTTCTCTTCGTTTTTTTTTTGGGAATGTGCTGAGTCAGAGACTGTAGGATTTGAATGAACGAATTGACACTTCAAGTGAAGTGAATAAAAAAGGAGTAAACTCAGGGAATATCAGGGGGCCCTTTCTCGTTAAAGTTTGCGTTTAAGAATGTCCTTTGTTTTGCCTTCATCTTAGGTAAAGACTGGTCCTACTTTCTTAATCAGGTCTTGCGAAGTGTGTGCGATAATAAAACAGCTGCTTGGCTTGGTCTACATAGTCTACCTTTGAGAAAGGCATGGATGAACATCTTAGCACAGCTCCAATTTCATTCCCAAATCACTTTATCTTAGAACGCTCTCCTTTACAGACGAGAGTTTAGAGGTTTGCTACGGCTTGTGCCATAAAACCGCATCTTTCTCAAAGTGGAACTCAATTACTGGACTTCGTCGATCCAAAAACTTCATTAACCTCTTAAACTAGTAATTAAGCACCAGACTTTGCTTACTCAAGTCCCGCGGACATATCCAACTATTTGGGGGTGGCCGTGGTGTTGTGGTTGCATCATCGCTTGTCACGCTGAAGGTTCCAGGCTCGAATCCCGATGTCAAAACAAAAAGTCGATCAACTGCGAAAAAAGCTGACGTCAACTCTACTGCATAGGCATAGCACTGGCAGTAGGGTGGTCATATGGCTTGAAAGTGTTGACCGTACTAATGATATCGGGATGTTCGAAAGAAATACTGTGAATTATGTATAAGCAATGACAACAGTACCAATAATTCTCCACAGTCATTCTGGACACCACCCTTACTTACTTACTTACTTACTTACTTAAGGTGGCGCTACAGTCCGGGGTGGACCTGGGCCTCAACCAACAAGCATCTCCAGCCAGCTCGATCTTTAGCTAGCTGCCTCCAGTTTTGCACGCTAAGTTGGTTGAGGTCCCCTTCAGCTTGCGTGCGCCACCTGAGTCGCGGTCTTCCACTACTGCTCTGTCCCTGGGGGGCGGATTCGAAGATTTTTCGGACCAGAGCATTGGTGTCTACATGACCCAACCACCTCAGTCGTTGGACATTCACTCTTCTAGCCAAATCGATTCGATGTACACCGCATTCAGTTCGTCGTTGTATCTCCTCCTCCACTCAACGTCTATGCAGACGGGACCGAAAATCAGCCGAAAAATTTTCCTCTCCAAGAGCACCCTCATCCATTTTTGATAAAGTCCATGCCTCTGCGCCATAGAGCAGGACTGGGATTATTAAGGTCTTATATAGGCTCACTTTGTTGTTCGAGAAAGGGCTTTGCTAGTCAATTGCCTTCTTAGCCCAAAGAAGCAGCGATTGGCAAGGGGTATTCTTCGTCTGATCCTAGCGCTAGTGTCGTTGTCTGAATTGATAACGTCCTTAACTACCTGGACACCACCCTCGGAGCAAAAAGACTGAAACCTTATACCATCTGAGTCTCAAAATCACTACACCAACACTAGCGTTGTGTAAATAGCATCATAAGGGTATTCATAACCCCTTTAGCACTAGTGAATTATAAAACATAAAAAAATGAAACTGCGGAGTACATCTTATGCGAACGTACCGCCATAACTCGAAGCAGTCATAAACACTTCTGTCGGGACTTATGTATATCCCACGAAACCACAAGCACGATCCTTAGGTTCCTCCATGATTTCGATCTTGTTTAAGACCACAATATCTTTTTATTTGCAGATATCTCAAAGGAAAGATACAAACAAAGCGGAAATACCCTTCATCCATTCTAATGATCACTCCTTCCTATGCACCTACATCCTACACCAGTAAAATCAATAAATGACTAGCATTTTTTAACGGACAAACCTCTGTGTGAAAACCGCTCACTGCAAATTGCTAACAGCACCACAATCTCCGGCCCATGACATTAAAAATCTATTTAGCCAGTCCGTAACAGCGTCGCTGTAATTTCTCCACAAATGATCGCATTTGCACGATCGCACATGAGTTATGCTAACGAAACTCGAACTGCTAATTCCAGCGATAGAAAGTCTTAAATGTCTGAGGTAATTGCGGCTAATAGTGGCGGCGTTTAATCAATCACTTGGCCTTTTGCAGTGCGAAAATGGCGCAATTGAGCTTGCATGCAATGGCAATGGTGTTCCGGGTTCCCCAGATGAGATTCTCCTTCATAGTGCTGCTGGAAATGACATGAAATTCATTCCATGACTTATTGTGAGTTCACTGACCTCAAATGCACAACACAGGCAATTACCCTAGATTGTGTGTAATGGATTTGCAAAGAATAGATCCTCAAGCTGAAGGAATTCCTGGAATTCCTCGCGCATAAGACTCGAAAATTGAGTCATTACCTCACGAAATAATCATTAATCGTCCTGCAAGAGTGAAAAATCGAAAAAATGTGTCTTAAGCCGATTAACTCTGTCTACGCCCTCGGAGAGTGCCACCCGACAGGACGGACCTCACAAGTCGCCCGTACACATGAGAGAAATTCATGATTACGTCAGCGACCAGATCATTAGCTTCTTTCACAGGAAAAACATTCAATGCCAACGAAAAAGGATACGCAAAAGGAATCCTTACAGCGAGTCAAACTACAACTCCTTGGCAAACGCCCCTTAATCCGCAATTCATTACACTTTCACACATCGTTCTTTGTGTGCAGGATTAGAGTGCGCTCGGGAAACTCCGAAACAGGACACCCAAATGCATCTGACACTTTTGCCAACACCTTCCTTGTCCAGGAGTGAGAGGACCACCTGCGTCGTTTCGGTCTCATATGGTGGCCACAACTACTTCCGTGGTGGGTGGGAACAGTGTCACTGTAAAATTTGAATAAAATTGAAGGACATTAGTGGTCGTACAGCAATCTATCTATCGTAAATCCGACGTGCGATATTGGATGTGCAAGGATGCATTCATCCACAACAACAGAACACAATAAAGGACTATTTCAATATATTTTGACTTTTGGAATGATTGATATCCGATACGCTCTCACTGTGAGCCAATTAAGTGTCCTTTTTTTTGTGTCCTCGTGTATGCTAAGGATTGAATATAGTTTTTCTCTAACATTGTTGGCACAACAACAACAGAAGAAGCAAGCAGCAGCAGATGCTAAGGAATACAATTTCAATTTAGAGCATCTTGCCATTTGATTTGATTCAACTGTTGTTGTTGTGAAAGGATAATGGATAATTTACCTGAGATTATGGGTTATGTGATCTGTATGATGAGCTCGCTACGTCTCGGTGTGTGACTTTATGAGTGCTACACGTACATGTCATTGCAATGAGAAGGATGTCTTAGGGAGTACAATAGAGAAGGATGAGAGATGAGTCAGACAATGGAAAGTTGTTGATACGAAAACACATTAACCGCATTTGGCTGTGCAAACAGAGCGGGCAACACAATGGAATTAGATTTCATTATTCCAGAAAGGAGCCTGTGTCTGAAACAGCAGCCTTGAGTATCTAGAGCTGCAAGGTAGATGAAAATTTAAAGAAGATTAGAAATATTCCATTCTAACATGTCCTTCTTGACTCAGAGCACAACTTGTAACAATGTTGAGCACAGCAATCGCAAGAGACTGCCAGGACCTTCGCCAAACGAATTAAATTTAACATTTTAACAATCCCAGCATTAACTGAGATCTGTGTCAGCAAGCCATCTGAAATGTGCATGGTTTCTCGACATTGACCACAACGAAAAATTAAGGGTTGCCCTCCAGTACCCTTAATTTTTCCTAACAGTAGAGCAAGATGCATAGAAACAAGCTCTGTAGATGAAGATGAAACGAGTAGCACCGACTTCTCCAAAAGAAAACGGACGCATGAGAAATATGAGGGCGAAGGCCAATCCTCACCTATGGCTCACTCGTGTGGTGGCCCGCCTTAAGTAAAGCCTACAACATCACAAAACTAAGTAGAGTCCAACGAACAGCTAGCATTGGAACCACAGGAGCGATTCGTTCGAGCCCGTTAGAAGCCCTTAACGTGCTCCTCCATATCATGCCCCTGGACTTGCACATCAAATACATCGTCTCAGCGGAACTAAACGTGTCCAAATCGTAACGCCTCCCAGACTCTTCGAGTGTCTTCCAGGCGGAGGTACTAGCTATAAGAGAAGCCTGTAAGATACTTAGCCTTAGCCCGTCGATCTCAAACAGCATAGGAATCTTTATTGATAGCCAGGCTGCCATCAAAGCGCTCCACTCACTTACTTCGTCCTCTAAACTAGTTGAACAGTGTTAGGAAATTTTAACGCAGGCAAACGCTCGATTTAACATTACTCTCCTCTGGGTTCCCGGTCATAGTAACATAGAGGGGAATGACGACGCCGACGCGTTAGCCAGATGTAGTTCTACCCTAGATGTCTCCCTGGCGGAGTCAGTCTACTCCCCTATGAGACTCATCAAGGGTAAAATTTTCCAACACTTTCTCGCTTTTGGCAACTCTAGGTGGAAAAGACTAGTAAACTGTGCCATAACCAGACAAACATGGCCCACCTATGTATAATAAAAGCAGAACGAATGACCTTATAAATATGAACCGCATCGAGATAGCAAGAATCACAGCAATTATCACGGGTCACTGGCCAATTGGTCCACACGCTGCCAAGTTAGGCATTCCGTTCAACCCCCATTGCCGTAGTTGCAACAACTCACAAGAAAAGGAAACGTTATTCCACTTTCTCTGTGACTGCCCAGCACTATCCAGAAAACCCTTCTTCAAGGATCTATCTGAGATCTCTAACATCAAATTCTGCAACATTATGAATTTTCTTAAATCCACAAGATGGATTTGAAACCAAACTCCTAGCTACGCCCACAAACATCCTAGTCACGTGAGTTGTGGTATCAAAACGGCACATCCGCGCTACTTGTGTCTCTGGTAGGTACACCAGATTCGACCACTTCTGCGTACTTATGAGGGCGAAGGAAAAAAGAGGTGTTCCTGCAGAGGTGACGAACATGCCAAGGCTTTAAGGCCCTGACACAAGCATGCAGACATGAACAGGAAATGGAAACTTGGAATTTAAAAAGAACACTTCTGTAGACTGTGAAATGGTTTATACCCTCTCACGCACTAGAGTACCCAATGGAACTTATCTGTTGCTCTTTCTAGAATTGCCTGACCCTCTAAATAGAATTCCAAAACACTGTCAGCCTCTTAATTTGAAACCGCGCCACTGTCAATGCCTCTCAAATTATTCGCCGCTTAACAAATGTCACACCTTTCACATCTCGCTCTGTGTGAGATCAAGACTTGAGCCATACGATCCTTACAGCACAGCCCCCCGAAACAACATAACAAGGTCTGTTATTTATGACACCTCTCAGTTTACCTACCTTTTCGCGGGCTCTTACTCACATCAACCCCCTTAAACGATCCGTGTCCACAATAACAAGGGATGAAAACACGGCTGCCGTTGCGGCTGCGTTCCATGTTTGTTTATTCAAACAGAAAAAGAAAAAAGAAAGGAAAGTCCTGTATACCCATGGAGTCGAGCTCGAATGGGATAATTTATGACCATCTTCACAAATCATTCCCAATAGAAAACTCATATTGTCACTCCCATAAACGGACCCCAGTTGTCAGATCCCATGGTTTCAGTTGATGATGATACTCGTGTTGCGGTCGACGAGTTTTTGGTCCTAAGGGTGTGCATTGTACATTCCATCCATATATGGGCAGAGTGTTGATTCTCACAAATACAAGGCACTAATCCCAGCCTGAAAGGTGATATATTCCTGAATTTAATGTAAATAGCTGGGTAATTATTTGATTGTATTGTTATCGGAGCATCAGTTTGTGAATTGTTGCCTGGCAATGCAGGACAATGGAGTGCCATTGGTCGAGTTGAGTAATAATGCCACAGGGAAAGGTGTTAAATTGACAAAATACACATTCATTGTGGTGTGATGCTGAGATACATAATGGCCAATGGACAATGTGTGTAATGTCTCATGGGGACTCAAAAAATCAATGAGACTTTGGGTCTATTCTTGTTGATGATTGTTAATGTTTTCGGGGAATACACGACTCGTAGTTCTAAACTTATTTGTCGGCATGACAGGCATTTTGTTGAGGTTACAAGAAAGTTAGAAGAATCGTTTTACAGTAATACATTCCGTTGTCAACAGAGGCATTGATTGAAATCTGAATTTTGTGGTGAATGCCATGTCAAGACACTGATCTTAAGTCGGTTCGTTCCTTACTCCTTGGGACGCAAGTAATCAAGTTCATACAATAGTCTTAAAGGAAGCAGCAATGAGCAGAAGATGTCTTAAAGCCCGAATGACCAACGAAAATCAAGTGTAGCTCACCCAAACGCTCGAGATCAAAGCAAAAAAGGTCCTTATAGCCTTTTAGGACCAAAACTAAACCGTCGATTTAGTGAATCTGCTCTTCAAGACCTAGAACCTAGGGCTAGAAGAGGGGAATTAAACTTTTGGTGTGCCTGTCGACATAGGGGTTGCTTTTGATAATGCTTCTTTTAATTCCATGTGAAACACCGATAGAAAGCATGGTGTAGACGAAACCGTAGTCAGATGGATCCACTTAATGTTGTCCCGACGACTAGGTACTAACTGTGCAAACCGAATAGGATGTTAGGTGCTTTGTCGTCGGTTCGTTACTTGTAGAGATGCATAATTTGGGACCAAACATGGTGTCTAAAAAAAACTTCGAGAGTCTTTTGCAATTTGCCTTGGATAGGAAAGATGAGTAGTGTAAGAGGCACTGAATATCCGTCAACCCGAATAAAAATACTCTCAAGACAAAGCATAATGGCCTGCTGCTCCCCAAGTTGAGAGCGATAACCCTAATCATAGATAGTCAGCTGATGTGGAAAACAAACTTACTTACTTACTTAAGGTGGCGCTACAGTCCGGGGTGGACCTGGTTCTCAGCTAACAAGCGTCTCCAGCCAGCTCGATCTTTAGCTAGCCGCCTCCAGTTTCGCATGCTTAGTTGTTTGCGATCCCTTTCAACTTGCGTGCGCCACCTTAGTCGTGATCTTCCTCTACTGCGCTAACCCTCGGGGGCGGATTCGAAGATTTTTCGGACCGGAGCATTGGTGTCCATCCGCTCTACATGACCCAGCCACCTCAGTCGTTGCACCTTCACTTTTCTAGCCAAGTCGATGTCAATGTACAGCCCATACAGTTCGTCGTTGTATCGCCTCCTCCACTCACCGTCTATGCAAACGGGACCGAAAATCACCCGAAGTATTTTCCTCTCGAAGCAGCCAAAAGCACCCTCATCCATTTTTGATAAAGTCCATGCATCTGCGCCGTAGAGCAGGATTGGGATTATTGAGGTCTTATATAGGGTCATTTTTGTTGTTCGAGACTTTGCTAGCCAATTGCCTTCTTAGCTCAAAGAAGCGACGATTGGCAAGGGTTATTCTTCGTTTGATCTCAGCGTTGATGTCGTTGTCTGAAGTTGTCGAAGCTCTATTGGTTCCCAAAAATCACTCGGAGATAGTTCTAGAATGTAAAAGCAAGCTAAACACTTTCCAAGTGAAATCAAGTTTGTCTTATGTGGTTACAGGACTATTTCAAGCAACGAAATCTCTAACGCTTTAGAGAGAGAAGATGGCGATTACCCCTGTATGTTTGGAAACAATATTTAGTATTTGTTCAGTAAAAGTAATTAACGGAGACTGGATGTTTTTTAGACGACTGTTCCGACTTTGGGTTCAGCTCCATAGTTTAAGTCCAAAGGATCTTCACTACTTCTTCGAATGGTTTCCACAAAAGAGGACCCAGAACATGGCATTCTGAAACTTCATCTGCGACTGTGTACTCTTTTATGCCTTCATCGTCTTTGTGTTCTGTTTCAACTTCCTCTCGGCTACATTCGGTTTCCAGAAAAGAAGATAGAAAGAGCTATGTTACTGCCGAGCCTTAGCGAGAATGCAACAGAAGATCCTTAGGTCTATGTAGTTTCCGGACCTGAAGAACATTCATATTTCACCAAGGAAATGGGAAGATTTACCAATTTCCAAAAATAAGACGGGGCCAGGCCGGAGCCTAAAATAAGACTTTCATGAGCATCCTCTCATACCATAGAAAGTTATCAAAATGATTGCAGAAGTTACCCTCCCGCTTGAAACGTCTCAACAAACCTATTGTTTCTGTACGAAAATTTACCCAGTAGCCCCTTGTTTCATCGAATAGATCTCCTTCAGCAAGTTAGCCTTAGGCCACACAACACACGCCCTAATAGTGATTCAAGATAACTTCTTCCGACCATGCAACAACCTACAAACCACAATCAACGTGGAGTTTACAAAATTTTACCACAGTCAATAAAATGTCACGCATGACAGCTGTCAAATTACTTTGTTTTTCCAACATCCCATCCCAGTGGGGAAATGTTTACTAAAACTCTTTATTAAGTTCTAAAGCTTCTTCTCACATTATATCGATCACTCACGCAAGCACAGCACCTTTCCACAACGGGCGTGACATGCGTCACTAAACTGCCAAGGTGTGCCCGGCGCGGCCACAACTGTAATTGCCGAACGCTCTATAAAAGCAATACACGAATTACGTACGGGCTGAGGCAAATTACAAACCCCGCTAATGACTTGCAGATCACCAACTCAGCTCACCCTGTAGCGATGAAATTCGCACCGTAAATCCACGAAAACAATGCAATTCACTCACTCACTCACCTAATAAACGCTCTCGACGTTCTAAAATGGCGCGCAAACGCTCTCCTTTATGTATTAATTCGATTCAAATTTGTGGCAATTACTCGGTCCCTATATCTCGCAGGCCCACATCGAAGCCTACTTTTATGGCATAATTAAGCCAAAGTCGATCGTCTTGGAGCCACGACGACGACGAGCATGCGCAGCTCACCATCATCAGCAATCACGATTAAGCGACGCTTTGGGCCTCGGTCCCGATGTGATCCCCGCAATTAGGCAACTTGTTCGCCCCGATTGTTATTCATGTAATTTCCGCGGCGAAAAATTCCGTCGTCCGAAAGGATCCCAAATTAATTTGTAGCCCAAGCCCAAGCCCTGCTGCTGCTGCTGCTACGAACGCAGGTGGAAACTCTTTCATTCGGTATCGAATCGCAGCAATTAACAGCCTGCGGCTGACTTAATTCGCTACCATTAGCCACCACTATCGCCGCTACTCCGATCCGCCGCACCGATCGGCTGGACGGCTGCCCTTAGCGGACGCGCGGCTATAAAAGAAGAAGCGTCATGGTCATGCTAATGTTGGTGCGTGTGAATGAAGTTGTAAATGGATTTATGAGTCGTGCATTAAATTTTCGACTTGCGACAACAGGGTGGTCCACCGAACTTTGTCACCCTTCTATCGCCACAGCTCCAACCGAGCAATGGGCTCGCCCACGATTCATAAATCACCAGGTAATCAGAAGAGGGCAGGGCAACACTCACCTCCAACGTAGTCAGAGGAAATCCTTTGAAAAATCACCGCGGAAACGCAGGCCCTCGGTTAATTGGAATCAATTTCCATGGGGACCCCATCCATTGTCCAACTGTGAAAATTAGGAGAGTCCCGGTGAAGTGGAAAAATGATTGGCAATCAATTAAAATCACAAAACGGCCAAAGACAATGGAATTCAGTTCCGATACCTGTGCAAGCAGGTACACCCATCCACGGTCCAAAAAAACGACATAAATCTCCATCTCCGCGACTCCTGCCGGATGGATGGACAAACAAAAATGTTTGTGAGTAAGCATGGCATAAACGAATATTTTGACAGCCACCGTGTAAGCCTAATTCAATCTTCGGATACGATTCGGTCCTCCATCACGAAACGTGCTGCTAGATGATGTGTAACATGCCTCCGTTTCGTTTCGCTTCGGTTCGGGAGATTTCTTTCGATTTCTCTGGAGCTCACCTGGGTAACCCATAAGCTCGCAGCGGGACTCCTCAAACATATGCGCTGTTCTGTTGTGTGCATCGTGGACTTATTAATGTTCCCTGGTACGTCTTCTGTTGGTTTTGGGTTATTTTGGGTGAGAAAATTAATTTCGTCGTTGTTGATGCCCTCACATTCGGTTGTTGGACCTTAATCCGTGCTTAGTATGGAAATTGACAAATCGAGATCATTTGTTTGGAGTCAAAACATCTCAGAGATAAGAATCGTTGAGATCCTTGATGTATTGGAGGTTAAAGTGAAATGAATGAATATGAGATCGATCACACAGATGATGGGGGCATTGTTCGAATACTTGGAGAATGCATAAGGGTTTTGTGAAAACTTAAACGAAGTATATCAACAAAACAAAAAAGTACTACTATTCATGGAGACTCGACCTCAGTCTCCAAACACCTCAATGTCATCTTACGACATCTGCAGGAGCTGCGAAAACGAAAAGAAAACTAAGTCACTTGTCCACTCTACAGGAACAGCATCGTCACACTCCAATCGCTGAAGAAAAAATAGGTTTCTTAAACCATCATACATCCTTCCTAACTTGAGAAAACTATTCTCGCCCTGATGCCATTAGACCTGTACCTAAAGCAATCAGCCGCGAAAAGTGCCCTGCGTTTAAAACAATCCAATCTCTGGAAAGCGGGCGACAAGGGCCATAGAAATATAGCAAGTTGGGCAAAACTAGAAACCAACTCGGACTACCTCACACCATCTCCTGACTTCAGCCTTAGCATGAAAAGGTATCCACAGGGACGAAATGGCGGATGAATTAGCCAGGAAGGGCTCGGAACAGGACCTATTACTGGTCGATCATTCTGCCCGCCCTAGCTCTCGTCAAAGCTAGCATTGCACTAGATTTTCATAGACAAGCTGATGAGAGATGTAGTGCACTCTCATCATGCCGCACCTCCAGGAAACTCTGGACAAATATCGACAAGATGCAAACGGGGCATATTCTTGCGCTAAACAGATCAAACTTAGCTCTCTTCACATGTATCTTCACAGGCCACAACCTACTGGCGGCCCACAGTAGAAAAATGCGTCTAAGTCGAATTAAGCAGAGGCTGCGTTAATACGGACGCGGAAGAGAACACAACCCACTTCCTATGCGAATGTCCCAGCCTGTATAGAACAAGGAAGACGGCCCTCGGTGAATACCACTTCAACGACCAGGGCGAGCTGTCAAACAAGCCACCAAAAGCCATTCTAAAATTCGCGACGAATTCGAGATGGTTCAGGGAGGCCAAGTCGGTCCTTTTCTTCCGCCCAAATGGCTAAAAACGCCAAGGGAGACCAAACCTCTGCTCTTCTTCAACTTCAACTCGGCTTCAGGAACATATAAAGGGTCTTCCAATAGGGACTTCCGAACTTTGACAGTTGATAGCGGCCATGTTGTTGAAGCTATGTCTGTCAAATTGGCTGTCAAAATCACCACGGACGGATATAGCGTTCAACAACACGTGCAAATAATAAAATTGTTTAATCAAAATGGGTGTTCTGTTCAGGCAACGTTTCGCGCGCTTCGCCCATTTTACGGTCGCCATAATCGTCCTCCCGAGAGGACTTTTCGCAGTGTGGTGGATGAATTTGAGTCCACTGGTTCAGTAAACGATCAACCAACACCCGTACGCTGACGAAACGCAAGATCTGCCGAAAATATCGCCGCTGTCCGTGAGAGTCGATTTCGCGTCGCTCACTCGGCCTTTCGCAGACCACAACTTGACGAATTTTGCATCGTGACTTGGGCCTGCAGCCGTACAAAATTCAAATGACCCAGGAGCTGAAGGTAAACGACCATAGACAACGACATGTGTTCGCTGAATGGGCTCTGGAGCAATTGGAAATTGACCCTTATTTTCGTCGAAAAATCATCTTCAGCGATGAGGCCCATTTCTGGATGAATGTCGAATCTGGGACGATACCAATCCACATGAGATCCAAGGGCGTCCAATGCATCCCGAAAAAGTCACTGTTTAGTGTGGATTCCAGGCTGGCGACGTCATCGTCCATATTTCTTTGCGAACGACGTTGGCCCGGCCTATAGGTCAATGATTACCAACTTCGTTTGGCCTGAATTGGATGATATGGACACCAACGACATGTAGTTTCAACAGGACGGCGCTACGTGCCACACAGCTCACGCCACATTGGAAATTCTGCACGATCGATTGGAGGGCATGGTCATCTCACGTGGAGGTGATGTGAACTGGCCACCGAGATCGTGCGATTTGACCCCGTTAGACTTTTTCTTGTGGGGTTTTCTGAAGTCGCAGGTCTATGCCAATAAGCCACAAACTACAGTGGCTCTCAAAGCCAACATAACCCATGCCATCGGTCAAATTCAGTCTGATTTATGCGAAATTTGACATTTCGGATGCGCGCCACCCAGAGAAGCCGGGCCGGATATTTGGACGATGTTATATTCCATACATAATGGCATTGATAGGCCTTTCAAACGAATAAAAAATTTCGATGGTATCTTACACACACTTTGTTTCATTTAAATTTAAAGATAGGAAGCGCCTAATGAAAGACCCTTTATTTGTTTAAACGTCGACTTTTCACTGTAGTCTTAAACTTGGCATACAAAAAGCCGAATAAATATCAAGGCTTGTCTTTTTGAAAGACTTCTCTCAGCAAATAGAGCATTGTCCAACAGGCAAACTTACCAGAAGAATCGATTTACCTTCAAACGTTTTCTACAAAGCTGCAGAGATAGGAAAAAGGAAGAGATTGGCACACACTTTTCTGTACCTAAACACAGCTTTTTCCTTTAAAGAAGGAAAAGTCCTAAAGCACATGTATCTGGAAGCAACGAAGATAAAAAAAATCCAACTGATCCATTGTACAAAGTAGCCAATAGCTTAGATACAGCGGTTACCCTACCCTGCTCTAAACAAGAACTTGAACGAGGTTTAAATCGATCTCCTCTTATGTCCTAAAAAGATTGTGGTACTTTCGTGGTTTTAGCTAAGACAGCCACCGACACGAACTAACTTGAGTAATTCCTGTGAACTTTTAGGCTAGAGACGGAGTTGACATCATTGGTTAAAGTGGATCATCTTGAGCTTCAAAGTTATCATCACCTGTTCAGTACAAATGAGCACTCGTTCCTTAAAGATACCAATCCACCTCAAAGGAGATGAATCATCTTCAAAGTGAATCACCGGATCAATTTAATTAGCTTCACTTGGTCTGAGCACATCATTGGCATAGAATCGATTCGATAACAATTCATTGCCTGGAATCCGAGTGCCGAGAATGATGAGCATGCCACATCAATCATTCCGCATGCAACATGCAGCAGAGACTCGGTCCGGTTCGTATCCTTACACTGACACATAAAACGTTGTCAGCGAGGATTTATTTCCCTTCAATCAAAACGGTCGGTAGTGTAGTTGTCGGTGTCGCCAAAAGCGACAACCACTGACCACTTAATACGGGCCAACTCTAACCGCCACTCCACCCTCAAATTCACGGAACCCTCTGGGCTAGACAACGATGACGATGACGACGACGACGACGACGTTGAGGAGATCTCTCAATTGCCAAACACCTTGGAATTCCCGGACCAGCTTGATATGTTTCGGTGATTTCGCGTGCAACTTTTACAAGTGCTCACCTTTTATAGAGTCGTTTCTGTTTCGAATGATTGCATGGTGTTGCCATACCATGTTGACGTTGAAGTTGATGAGCATCTCTGCACAAACAGACACACACACACACGGTTACCTTGCATATGTGAAGCGAGTGATCGTTCGTTTTATTTGGGCGGCACTAATTTGAACGGCTACCGAATGCCACTTCCTCTGCACGTTGCAGCCGTAATTTGTAGCCGCGACGGAGTTGTCGTAAAAATAGCGAACGCGAACGCGGGCGCACTAAAAACCGTCTCTTCTTCTCGGTGCGGCTTTAGTCTTAGGGACTTAGTGAGTTAATCAGTTAGACTGTCTGTCTGTCTGTTGTTATTTGGAGGAGGTTTATGGCGAGATTCCCAGAGCTATACTCGTGTATTAATGTTCTTTCATTTTATTGCAATCGTTTCGCTTTTATGTGGTTCGGCGTTTGATGTGGGTTCCGATGGTTTTTATGCAGAGCGACTACACCACAGTGAACAGTTTTCCAGTATCTCAAGATAGTTGTCTTGTTCTTTTTGGTTTTATCTGGTCGTAATGAATGCCGTGGAAATGGAAATGGAAATGGAAAATTTTGCACATTGGCGCTTGAGGCGTAAAACTGTTTTGTTGATTTGTTTCGAATCGTTACGACACGAGAGTTACGGACAACAGAAGTCGGTATGAATTTTTGAAAGGCGCTATTTTGTGTCCTAATAGGAGGTATGTGTTGGGATATGATGTCTTAATTAGGGAGTTACCCAGCATACATTGCTGGTGGATTGAAATGACTTATTCTCGAAGCGGGTTTTGAATAAAATGCGGTAAAGGTAGGTGGAATTTATTGGTAATTGAACTTTCGAGTGCTGATTTTTGTGTGGTATTTGCAACTGGGTGTCTAGGCAAATTCAACAGTGGTGAAGTATAGGACCTGGAAGCTTATAAGAGGTTTGAAATGTACATATCATCTGCGAAGAGCTTAAGAAAGATGCAACTGAACTCTAAAAGAAACTCTCAATACTGAAGATACATACACTAAAACTGCTGGGTAATTTGAACTGAAGAATGGCTGTGACCTAAGCTTAATGGACTTTCTCACGGAGCACTGACAGCTGATAAACACTTGCAGGAGATTGAAAGTAGGCACGATCGACAGATCCTTCCAGAAAACTGTGGATCACCTGCTAAAAACTTTCAGCGAATTGAGTTACAAATGAAGTCACAGTTTTGAGGGGTCTCAGATAAGTGAGGGAGATATATCCTCTCCCATCATACGTTTGTAAGTCGATTTAACAAAACCAAACCAAAGTTCTCGAGAAAACGCAACAAGTGGCTTGCCTCAGCGTCATCATGCTACGATTATCGTATCCATCAAGCCACTAACTCGACTCTAAGGTTGAGGGATACTCATCAATCGATTGAGCGAAATAAGGAGCATGCTAATATGTTATTGCTTCACACCCTCCTTGCCAGAATCCTTTTTTAATTTCTAAAGATATGAACAAAACTAGACATCTTGTCTCAAAACTGATCTAAAACCGGCCGAGGCCAGACCTCGATCTGAATATCTTGTCTATAGTCGATTTTGGAATCGCTTAACCGCGAAGTTCCCTGCTTTTTAGAAGATTTGTTTAGCAACTTTTTTCCATATCTTCTTGACAATCCCTGCCTTCTTGACTTCCTTGTAAGTTAACAGAGTTGGCACGAATGTCCAAGCTGCTGTTCTCGTCATCGTGTTTCTCCCAAATCGGCAAACTGCTAACCGAAAGTGTGGGAGTGGTAGTAAACAGTGATTTTGAACTTCTTTTTGTTGTCAGGGGAGCAAGTAAGGTTTAAACAGGAAAGATATTTGGTTCCTTTTCATTCCCCTGGGACTTGAACCTAAGCCAACTCGCTGTGGATGGGACGGAGTATCTGCGTCTGTAGCGACAGTCAGGCTGCGCTTAAAGCCTTGCTCAATCCTTTTACTAGATCAAAAATAGTTCGAGAATGCAGGTCTAGTTTGAATTCGGTTGGAAGGCTGAATTTGCTTAGACTTGTCTGGGTCCCTGGACACAGCGGAATTAACGGAAATAAGGTCTCCAATGAGGCAATGTTCAGGGGAGAACTTCTCTGGCCCTGAACCCACGGTAAGTTTCCCGTATCTTCGGTTAGGGCTCCTATCGCTGGTTGGGTTTCTAGCAAAAACTACTGTAGATGGCATAATTCTCCCGGATGCAGGCAGACTAAACAGAACCTTCCCGATGTCTGTAAGAAATCCGCGGCATTCTTGCTCTCTCAGCAGAAAAGACGTTATTACGGGACATTTCTCCTTTGCCAAACATCTCAATGTGTTAGGTTTAAGTGACACCACTGTCTGTGATGCTTGTGGAGAGGGCGACGACACTGCGGAACATTTCCTATTTAATTGTCCTGCATTTGCTCGTATCGGGTGGCAAATTTGTGGAGCTGATGTGATGAGTGCTAGTAACCTAAGCTCCTTATCACTGAAGCTCTTACTCGACTTTCTTAGAAAGACGAAGAAAACACAGTAAAGGGGTTGTACATACCTGCTGGTGGTACAATGGACCTGTTTTTGTATCTGAGTGCTCCAGCGTGGTGTTCCAAAACACCCCGACAGAAAAAAAAGGCAACTCGCTTAACATTTCAATGTTTTAACCACCAAGCCACCACGACTACAGGACCCTTCATTGACAATAAGACACCAGCGCTAGTGGTTGTCAAGCTTGCGCAACAAATTTAGATCATCATCTGAAGGCAATATATCCCTCGTCACTTAAAGGAAATTCAGTACAAGATATGCTGTCATTATCCGACTTAGTCATTCATCTTAGCAGTTAGAGACATACTCTCGTTGTAAGACTCGATCATTCGACTGTGAAGCAAAACGGGTCTGCTTCTTCGACCTTAAATGAGAAGCCTTCGTAACTTCAATGAGCTTTCACATAATCTGCCTTAACTTGACTATTTCAATAAGGTTCCCGTGCAGATCGATTAGTTTCTGATTGCATAGTTTTATCGGTTATAGTAAAGTATGGTTTCCCATCGACCTTCCCTCTTTGAAAACTAAGGAAACGTCGTTTTTTTATTTTTTTAAATTACTTCCGTCAACATGTTGCATTGTTGTTAATTACTTTCATTTACTGACGATTCGTTCAACCAACAACGTGTTAGTGTGTAAGATCATGCAATCCCAGTGGCCATCATTTGCATTGAACAACTTCCAAGGTGATGCATGGGTGCCTCTATAAGGCCCATTACACACGTTCGAAAGATCTTAAATAAATTATGTCTCAAATCACTTTCTTAGAAAAGAAAAAAATAGGAATAGGTACCGACTTCATCCTCCTTCGCCCGCACTTTTTTTCACGATTCCCGCATTTTGCTTTCTAATGAATTGTAAATCTTTTCTTTGCACAACACAATTTGCAGGCTGCAATTAAACCTGCTAATTACCAACAATTACAGCCTTCGTGACTGCCATTAAGTAGCGAATCGCCGCCACCACCAATGCCCCCTTTCCAGATCGGTACGCAGATTTAAAACCCACTATTACCAACCTCAATCAGCAGTTGTTATTACTGAATACTAACAGAGAGAGAAAGAGAGAGACAACCCCTCAGTCCCTGTCTAACAAACTTCTCGGATCGTGTTTCTAATCGAACGGGGCCGAACGGGGAGCACTTAGCACAGAACCAGCACAACCAAGCTCTGTAATCAACCGAGAGAAAGGAGTGTGAAGTGCAATTTTCTTCCAACCCGGCCGCTGGCTGGTGGAATCTAAAACTCTGCACGGCAAAAGGTTAGGGCACTCGCTGTGTTGGTTTTCTTGCGGTAACACTGGCTATCATACACACAAGGGTGCACTATTGCCACTGATTTCGGGTTCCGAGTGTATAATTGATGGCGGATTTGTTCGGTGTAGCGTGGCCAATTGTTGTTACTGGCTGTGCTGTGCTGTGCTGAGTTAAATTAATAGTTTCGTTGCGGTTTTTAATTCTGGGCTACTACTGCTGCTGGAAAAATCCGTTTTTACCACTTAATTTATGAATTTTTCATTGCACAGGATAAGACTGGCGAAAGGGGATCGCTTGGCGAAACGCCCCTTCGTTAGACTTTGTGACACAGCGACAGGAACCAGAAGTTATCATTTCATGAAATAATTGCTGGCTTTCGACAACGAAGGGGGGTTGTTTTTTTTTTTTCAATTACTTTGTGTACTTTTGAGTAAGTGGAAGAAATGCTAGTCCTTATACAATATGATTGGTTGGAGGTGAGACAGTAAACAGGTGTTGCAATTCTGATTGATGGCGACGATTTGAAAGGACACAAACAAAATTGAACCGACACGAAGTATATTTCAATTCTTTTTATCCAACTCAGTGGTCCTACACAACAAATATACCCCAGAACTTCGTCTCGAACATTGAGATAAAAAGTCAATAGCAGATTGGACGGCAAAGACGACCATCCAATGATCCATCTGCGCTGAGATACGCTGAATCTCCCCACAACACCTTCTGCACTGCATTAAACGCAGATACATGAGGGGGCGTGCCAGATCATCATCATCATCATTCAGTTCGATCACTTTTTGATGCCGACAAAGAGATTTCAGCGCTGTGCGCTGCTGCAAAAAGGCAGGTTAGCCACATCAGCTTCTTTGCCAGCCTCCTCCAATGCACTGAGCAACAAAGGAATGCGATTTTCTCACACTGCTCCGCTGCTCCGTTGTGTTCTCGACCCAATCTAGATTCGATACATTTTCCATGTGTGCAAGGTTTTGTTTTGTTTTGAATCTTTTTCTGCATCCAAAGTGTGCAAATGATCAACACAGCTCCGCCTATCGTGGGGTTTCGCGCGGCAGCGACATCAAACAGGACAGCAGGTCCTTAGTGTGGTATCATCATATCCCGGAATAAACATAGGAGGCGCGGTAATGAAATCAAATTAAGCAAGTGTTTTCCTTGTTCCCTTTCCCCCTCTCACCGCTGATGATGATGATGACGACGACGACGACGACGAACGACGAGGACGACGATGACTCTGATCATAGTGATCCACCACGATGATTATGGATGATGAAAATTCATTGATGGGGTCTACCATGCCATGAATGAGGTGTTTTTCGGGCGGCCCCCTTTGATGTTTCACGCTTTTCGTGTTTAAAGGATGTTTTATTGTGGAGCATTGTAATCGGGCGCGTTCGCATAGCGCAGCCGCTCGTTTGAAGTGGTCGCAAACGTCGTTGTCGTAAACTCAAAGCTTGGCGCGTGATGTTGCTAATAATTGGTTGATGGGGACGCACAGAATTATACCAGGGCACCGTAAACACTGTTGCGCGTTGTACTCTGTTGGTGTGGGGGATGTGGGTTGCTCTACGGGCTGTGATGTGGTCAGAATCGGTTTTATGAACTCGGGAAGAATATTTGATAAACAAAATAAAAATTTCCACCGCCGGAAGTTGGGAAGGCGAACAAGTGCAGATGGTTTGGGATGATGTTTCGTTTGAAGGCTATGAAGATGATGACACATGGACCACATTAGAAATGAAGTCATTTGAGGTGCTAAAAAAAACGTTTTTAATCATTATTTCGATCGGATAAGTGCTTGCCTTTCCGGCAGTTCATTCATATGTAAGAAGATAAGTACTAAAGCACCCATGGCCGGTGAATAGAGAACAAAATCCATCCTTGGTCGCCAGCTTTGTGTGATTTTCAGAAGAGAATCCGCAATAGGCACAGGGGGCACTCAACATCAGTAGTGAACGTCCATGTGTGGGAAGAAATGAACTCCGCCTGGTCCTTTAGGATTAACTATGTTCTACATTGACTTGACAGACTTAAGACATTAAAGGTCCAAAGGATGCAGAAGAAACCACGACTTTTATGCACTTACCACTGGCTACATCGTATGAGGAACACTCAATTCGAAGGACTAGAGGATCTCTTTCGAGTTTCAAGTGCACGCGCTGATTCAAAATGGACCAGCTGTCTTGATAAATAGATAGGAACCCTACAACCTTAAGCGTGCTTGAAAGAATTCTTAGGAAACATTTGTAACCGACAAATATTTTAAAGGCACAAGAGAGCATCTTATGCTTACTTATGTCAACGAGACTATCGGCGGTTTTGCGGACCCGAAAGCTATATCGGACGTGGAACGCATCAAAGTTTACACCACCCCTCAATCGAAGTACATGCATACAAACTTGTTTGGCGCGACAGCTCATAGAGAGACCTAGCTTCTCACAACCATTCATGTTGTGCGTGTTTTATTTTTCGCACGAATGGAAGGGACCAACAAATTCATGACAAATTATACTCTTGCAGGTTTGTCATGCCTACGAAGAGGTGATGCCTTGGAAAAACGTTTGATGATTTTTGAGGATCGAACCTGTGTCCTCTCTCTTAGCAGTCCAACTTAACTACGGCGATCACCGATCGAAGTACCAAGATTGCCCTAAAAATAAATTCACATACGTAATCACCGACTTAAGCATCAACAAGCTTAAGTAGTAGTTGAAGATAACTTCTAGACATTTAAGTGTTTCTAGCTTTCTGGTCAATGCTTACACAGAATTCCGACTTGCCTCCACTTTGTCCTTCTTAGAGAGCTTACCCGCTCAATTTTTGCAAATGAATCTGGCGCCAGCGTACAAGTCACAGACTGTCACATCGGCAAACATAAGCATTTGATGACATTATTCAACTTCTGTGCCACTCAGCCGTCAATTTAAGCAGACTCATCTCATACTTTTGAATTGTGTTTATAAAATGACAATAATCTGCCGCTGAACAGGAAACATAAATTCCGCATACGTTCGCCTACGAAGCGAACGAAAAAGTTCTAAAAAAGTCGTAAAACGTGAACTCAGCCCACCCTGCAGGCGAGTTCATCATCTGCAGAGCAGGAGCCAAAAGAAAGTACTAAACAAAGAAATCCGTGTTATTAAAGGATTTGCGGACCCCATCGCTAAAGTAGCAGTTTGTCAATTTTTTTATGGATCAACCAGATTGTCTATCGTTCGAGATGGTTTTTTTTTTTTTTAGCTTTTTCCATGTTGCGTTGGGTTTTTTTTTTTTTTCTTTTACTACCACAGGTGATGCCGGAATCTATCTCTTCTGTATACTGCAAGACATTTTCATTGTTGTGTCCTCGTCGTCGTCAGATTTGCAGCCATTTTGCGGTCGAAATCCTCACGTTTCTTTCAATTATCTTTTGCGTGTGGTGCTGCTTCTTGTTTTTTTTTTTTCCACGAGATAAATTTTTTATGACACTAAACAAATCCTCTTCGGTAGAGTGGATACCAATACCGTACTCTCTTATACTGTATTCATTTTGCATTATTTTGTAATCCCCATCTATTTAAGGATAATTGAGGGAAGCTAGCTGAGGGTTGGTCGTGCTTTGAAGAGAAGAAAACGGAAAGGACATAAAATTCCCGCACTAATTTTGTGGGTGGAACGTTGTTTCTTTGGAAGGACGAAAGAACATGATCAGGATGATATGAATCGCATGAACGTGAGCAGGGGTTGAGGAGTGAAGTGAAGTGAGATAAAAATTGAGCTATAGTAAACAAAAAGGATTTCCTTTATTAGAGTTTAATTAAATATTTTTCTAGAAGATGAGGAAGTCTTGAAGGATAATAAAAGAAAAGCAAAAGAAAGAAGAGAAAAACAAAAACACAAAAAAAAGAATGAAACTTTGGACTCAGGTGTGCACCGAGCGGTTGATCCTTTTATGGCTTAAAAGATGGATAGAAGGGTAGTCGGTCAATCTTAGAAAGGGGCACACGTTTCAGGTTGTTCTGTCCTGTTAGAATGTTATTGCTTTCTCTTAGACTGCAACTAATTCATGTGATGGGAGATGAGTTAATGAATGTCATAGACCTAACAGCCTTTCGGTTGATTGCAATGATACTTTTGCTTTTATATCTGCTTTAGGCAGGGATTAGTCTTGGTTTTAATGCATCTCAGCTGAAGAGTAAACAGAAAATGAGCAAAGTAATTGGCGTGTAATCAGTTAAAGCGATTGAGGTGAGCGGAACCCTTCTGTTTTGGACGAAATTTGATGGAAAGGGTCCTTTGATGAAAATTACTTAATTTGTGGGATACATTACGAAAAGAATGGTGATTTAGAAGGATGAACGTGAGATGATGTTATACGGACGGTTTCGAAGAGAGAAAAGGGTAGCATCAGGTAGGTTTCGAAACGATAGGATAAGGTTTCTAAGTCTTTTTTAAATCCCTTGATACAGATTGGACAGGACGAATACTTTGTGCAACATTTTGGAACGCGCTTCTTAAATTCCGTCAACATCTAGCCCAACCTAGCAATAGAGTTCAAACCTAACGACTTTCAAGATTTGGTGTAGCTTGACTAGCTATTGTTGAAACTTGATAGTTGGGTGTACTGCCTGGAGTCAACCTGGGATTGCGCAGCGTTGCAACTGTGACAACACATCGATTATACTTCTATACTTCCGTTGGTAGTTATAGGATACTGATTACTGTCCATCAAGACTCTACTTGCTTGCAGAACAGGAATAGTACCTTATCAGAGCTACTTCGACGATAAGAATTTCCAAAAACTTAACAGGGTTTTCACAAAGAAATGGTGGCGGCTGATTTGACCATCGGCAGCACTATCATACCCAAAGTGGGAAACTTACCTTGATCTTTCGTCCTCGAGGTTTTCTTTTCACATTCGAACTGGTCCTTTAGCTTGAGAGCTTTGCCATGGGGTTAGGTGCCTTATCTGATAAAAAAGACGTGTATAGAGACACAAGTGCGTTGGACTGCTAAGCGAGAGGATACAGTTTCGATCCTCAAAACCCCCAAAACTTTTTTCCACGGAATCACCACTCGTAGGCATGACAAACCTGCGCAAGAGTATAATTTGTCATGAAAAAGCTTCTTAATCCACCGTTCGGAGTCGGCAATAAAACTGTAGGTCCCTTCCATTCGTGCAAAGAATATTACATGCACAACATCAATGATTGTCATAAGCTAGGCTTTGGCTATCTATGAGTTGTCGCGCCAAATATGTCTGTATGTATAGAGACACTAGCCTCTCATTTAAGAATACGACCAGGAACGTCCACAGACTATGAAGTGATAACAATCGGCAGGGAACTAGCATCTCGCATGCCTTTTTTTTTATAGCAATAGAAGGGACCTTACTGCCAACTCCAAACGATGGATTGAGAAGCTAGCCAAAGCACTACATGAGCTCTATGACTTCTCTTCTACGTACATATACCGACAAACAGCTTCCTTTCACAGGCCCACATGGAATCCAATTCAGTTTAATCAAATATGATCCTTCCTTCTTAAGAGATTTAAAAGACTAGTGGAGTAAAGATATATCGGTAGAGACGGCCCTTCACTCAATCGTTGGCACTATTAAGAAATCTCTAGCTATTGAACGTGATAGCATTCCTTTTCAACAGCGCTAAGCCGAAGGCAGCACTTGAGAACTTAAAGATCAATGGCAGACAAAGTCAGTGTTTCAATCAAATGTTGTTAAGCAGGATGATCAATTCAGGAGGATCTAGAAAACTGTGAATCAAAAAGGTGCAAGATTATAACCTACGCAGAGGATATATCAACTACAATTAGTGGAAGATATCTTCTTATCCCACGAGATCTGATGAAAACAGCTCTTGTTAGACCAACAAATGAGGCTTAGTTATTAACACGGAGCTAGTAATATTCACAAGAAAGCACAACGGGTCAATCACCCTAAAACTAAACGATATCTACCTATCTCAGTTTCGCTGACCACGCTAGCTATTTCTGATGCAGGAGTGGAAGGTGATATCGAAAATGAATGGGCTTAAACCCGTCAGGAGAGTCTCCATCGCATGAAGGAAGAACGTGCGTGGGCCACAGATTGGGAATGTCTGAATACCTATTAATGGTATTAGGGACACGACAATGAAATTGAACTACAGACATCTTAATCCCGTTCCAAGACGTAAGATTGGGTGGAAACCGGTTACAACGACTTCGCTTAGGTATAACGGCTAACCGCTTTAAGCGACGTAGACATAACAACATGTTAAGTTTGCATACAATAAAAAAGTTAACATTTTCAGTTCGTTTTGTTCGTCGTCCGGTTAGAACGACTTAATGTCGCCGGTCCCTTGTTCGTCGCTATAACCGGATTCTACTGTACTGCTTTAGAACAAAACACTGAAAGGTCTATGAGAGGCGATGGCATTAGAGCCTTTATCTTCTCGATTGACACTGAAGTCGGTGCACAAACACATCATTACGTAGCCATTTCCTGAACTTCTTGAATAATGTCGGCAGCTTAAACGACGAACATAGACTCCAGGTCTTCAGAGGCAATAGATACGTACTGCGATACCCTTTTATATTTTCAAATTGAATGTCATTTCACCAAATGACTCATCTGTCATAATTGTTTAGGAGTTAACATTCCAAAAATTGCCATTCAATCTGGGATTTCCCACCTCGTATTCGCGTCTACACAAATCATCACGAACTCTCTTCACTCTACCATGACAGATCTCACCCTTCCGGTTGATAAATTAAAACCTTCTGCCATTGTTTTCCAAATTCATATGCAAATTAGACAAAAAAAAAATAAAATACCGCAACCCTGTCCTCACTATTTACTTTAGCAGACAACAATAGGAAAGAAAATTTAAATAACTTTTCGAAAGTCTCTGCAAAAATAGCTGCGTCAGTTTGATAAATGCACATTAAATCCCTGCGACGATTGGAGGGAGGAGTCGAGTTCCAATTCAAATTGTAACTTCAACAGTTCCATCCAACATGCGGCACCTCCAGGCAACACCCGTCGTCGCCGTCTGCTATGATGGAAACGATTGCGACACATCACCATCACCAGACCGTAAACTAATTTGCCTATGCAAATACAGTGAAGTCGTTTCGAATGTGAGTTTCCACCGACAGATGTCGACAGAGGGCACACAGTAGAAGAATGAGAGAAAACCAAATTTAAACCGAAATCAGAAAATAAGAAACGAGTCCTCAGAGGGACGGGTACGTATTGTCATGCCACACACAAACACACTTCTGCTGAGATATGCAAATTACAGTGAAAGAAACTGTAAAAAGGAGTTTGGGACGACTTCTGCAGAATCAGTGCGGCACAAATTAAAGGTTTCTGCGGTAGCGGTCTGCTGCGCTCATACGGTACTTTGTAAAAGAAGCACTCGTCTTTCCATTTTCATTGTCCAGAGGCAATCGGCCCCCAGAGAGAAATATTAGCAACAAGATGCTCAAAGACACCGATGGAGGATCGAATTGTAAGAAGAATAAGGAAGTGAACCCAGCCATCTCTTGGGATCCTGCGGTCAATGGCGAAGCAATCGCAATAAAATCGAACGAAATAGGACTCGGCTACCGTTCGGCTGTTTGTTTTGGTCAGCAAATCACACCCCTGAGGGTGCAACACACATGGAATTCAATTAATAACCTTAAGTAAACACCCAGGCACCGAAGCACCCTTTTGGAAGAATCCCGGTGTTTGGTAAACAATCCTTTTTCATTCTTTATTGTGACTGAGGGTACAAAGCAAGACGAAGGGGCGTTCACCAGAAAACCAAACCGACTTCGATTCTCACAACGAGCACAGTGAGCCTCTTTTGTTGGCTTGAAACGGGATGTTTGCCAAAATATTAGTGACACCTCTCCAGGGGGTCCTACTTTGACAGGGATATGCCAAAATACACACCAGACAATGAGGCATGCCACAAGAGGAGATTGTATTTTTATTTCTGGACAAACATGGACGCGGCGCGCGCTGTCAGGTGTGAAAACCGGTGACAATATTTCGATGTCGGTCCTTTTTTTTTCTTTGCCGATGTGGGCGTTGTCAATGCGAAGTTATACGCCTTCAAGGAAACGCTTTCATTAATTTGTGTGCCTCCTTGAATGAGGACCTCAAAAAGTCGATTAATTTTGAGCAAACAACGGGATAATTTATTGTAAATTTCAGACATCTCTTTGGCCAGCATACAGGTGGTTTATTGGTGCGCATCGACAGCGAGGAGCCAAGGAGTCTCAGATGTTCAAATGTTCAAATGTTCAGAGTTCAGATGTCTGGATGTGGCGGTGTTCGAATGTGGTTATCCTGTGTTTTTTTTTTTTTTTTCTTTATTAATGATCGGTCAGTGTTTACTTTTTCAATGTTTTGTGCTTGTGTTGTGTATTTGACGCGTGGACAAAGTTGTTTGTTGCGGTTGTCATAACTTTTGTCCACAGAGGCTGTGGAGGCGAGTGAGTTGTGATTTAAAGGCGATTTATCATTTTTTTTAGCATGTTCACAGAACGAAGTTTTCTTTTGGACGTCTTATTGCATTTAGATTTATTCATAAGGAAAATAAGGGACGGTAAAGCCTTTTTTTTAAAGAATTTGTAAATTCATTGCTACAATACAATACAATACATAAAGCCACAAGATGAATAGGTAGATGTTAGGAACGCTTTACAGAACACGGTTGAGCTGAAAGTTAACTTGCATCACACTTGTTTTTAAGTGAAGAGAAGGGAAGGGATAAACGTAAATATTAGGAGCTCCACTCTCTATTCGAGTCCCAAGAACTTTGAATTTATCAAGGGGAGATGAAGATTACAATTGGAAGTTAATGCCAAAAATCTTGCAGCGCAATGCCAAATGCTATAAGGCTGGAGCGATCTTTGGACAAAGCAATATCCTGAATCTTGTGGGAAATGGATTGTACGGAACTCTTATCGGGTATGGCTCGCTTTTGCATAAAGGGATTTGGGACCTTAATAGATAGTAGAATGGGAGCTGTTATCTTTTCGAAGGATCTTGGACTAACCTGTCATCTCAATCTGAAAACAAGAACCTCAGTACACAAAGCTGACGGTTCGGCACTACTACATGCGGTACACCACTTGCGTGAGGGACAGGTACAAGGTAGAAATATATGTTATGTGGACAATGGAGCAGTAATCAATCGCATGAAACAGAAAGAGGTCAGAAAGTTTGCGTTAGAAGACTGTGTATCCTCTAACGGTTAGAGCGTCTAACCCAAGTCAATGTCAAGTCATTTGCAATTGCATGGGTAGTCATTTAGTTTCAATTTCTTAAGAACACTTTGTATCCACTAACCGTAGAGAGAAATGAAAAAAATAGACAGCCTGGTGAAAAAGGAGTCAGCCTCAGAGTTTTCGAACCTTAAACCATTCGTAGCCATAAAAGCCCTATAAGCGGACTACAAATGAACATGTGAGAAGGTGGCAAAGTGCAGACAACTGCACCAAGAGTAGGAGCTTTGTATTCAGAGCACGGAAACTTCGGGTCGGAAACTTAGTATGTATGTATGTATGCCTGGAAAACGAGGAATTACGATTAGGGAATAACTGCGGAGGAATCCGGAGGGGACTTTTGACTAAAAAAGACTCGCGGACGAATTTCAAAAAGGTCCCAATGAGGTGCGGTGGGTTTCGATACATCAGAGGAACATTCTGTGAAACAATCTTGGATCGCCTCCAGAGGGACCTAAACCTAGTTGCTGACTGGTGTAGAAAAGAACGTCTTAAGCATAATTTTATGCACCAAAAAACGAAACAACCTTGAAACTAATTTGGGACTGCCAACAACTACTCATATCTCTAGCCAACTTGAACAGAGTCCATTTCATTTGGGTGACACTGACAGCACACAGTGGTTATGAAGGTGACGAATAGATAAACAGATATCTGCATCACACTTCATGATGATAAGATCGTTGTGAAACTTGAGCTTCCCCACCAGCACAATATCTCGGAGACAAATAATCAGCAGAACTAACTATCTTCACAGATCTTGTCATCGTTACTTAGGTACCTAATTACTGGCTTGAATCGGCTCTAGAATCATGGATGAACTTTTACTATGAGGACATCACAATGGCCGCAGTGATAAGGGGCTAAATCCCACCTTAATGTCTAATCCATATGACTTCTGTGACTACGGAGGTAGAAGAGCCAACAGCCTAACCAAGCGACCTTCTTCCTAATTCCTACAAAAGAAGATGGCGACGAAGTCTTTTCTGAAGTTAAGTTTGGCTGTTGTGCACCTTGTCTGTCACAGGCACATTAGGTATACGATGCAATATTTTTGATATCTAGCTATAGATCGAGAAGGAGTAGGTGTAGGATTACATTTAAAGCCTTAGTCGAACACGCCTGATGTTTGAAAGCTGTTTCACTCAAAGGGAGCCAACAAACAAGCGACCCATAAGGGGATGTAGGACGTACCACAAAAAATGTATATCCACAAGGCAAATTTTCGGTTGCCAAAGGTTCTACTACAGGCGTAGTAAGCCGCGCATGCTTTTCTGACCAATTGGTGCTTGTGTTCGTTTGAACTTTTAAGACAAAACTCGTCATATCCAAAATTTCAATTGGAACTCATACCCTGCTTGCGAAACGAATCTTCTTGTAGCTTGGGTTTGCATTTACAAATCAACAAAACCCACGAAGATACAACTGTTTCAAAGACCCCAGCAAAACGTCAGCTTTCGAAAAGAAGCCTAAAAATGTGAGAGTTTGCGATCCGAGCCTCAGTACGGTTTCGCTCTGGCTAGAGTAAGAGAATGATTATGATGGGTTGCTATGGTTAGAGGTGAACTACGTGCATTCTTCCAGCAAGGCTTATCTCAGATAACAGCATTCCTTTGCCATATCCACATTCACTTCTTTCGTAATCGATGCACAATTACAATTATTTACAAACAATTTGCGGTATTCAAATTTGCGTTAATGGAAAATGCAAACTTATACAAAATCAACAAAATACCGTACGTCAATCCATCCACAGTAAACCCAAACTAGCATCAACCTCATCAGGAAATTTGATTGCCAAGCTTATCGACAAATTAAAAACTCAATTACACACGAGGCTGCTTATGGCATCGCCAACCAACCCATCCATCCTCCCCTCACTCGGCGGAAGATCAAAGAGGATTTTCCAACCCATTATCCCCGTGCCAGTGGCATATGGTTTCTGCCGTGGAATTTCATTCGATCATCCGGCGCTTATCGGTGGAAAATTATTAATTTCATTAAAAACTCATAAATATATCCGCGCGCAGAGAGGATCCGGCCGGGAAAATTGGCCGCGCCTTTCGTCATTCGATGGCGCGACGTTGACTGGATGTGTATATTCAGAACCAGATCACCCCGAGAAGAGGGTGCGCATCGCAACGCACTTGACTCGCGCGCCATTAGCTTTCGAAAGAAATTAATTGTTCTTCCGAAATCGAGAGTAGTCCTCTTCAGACGCCAAGATACGGACCGAGATTATGGATTTTTAACGAGTTTTAAGGAAAAAATTCCATCTCAGGAGGAGTCAAGAGCATTCTGTAGAAGTGGACGTTGTGGCGTCTGGTAGGTGCTTTTGCATCGCAGATACAGTGAAATGTTTTTAATTAGGGATGATAACGGGCCATCGAACATCCGGGATGAAAGTGCTCATCCGATAAGCGATACTGTGTCGGAACCAAATGGTTTTCAAAACATAAACAGAAAACCCACCACAATAGTGTCAGGAAGTTACACAAAGTTGCACGTGCTCAGGATCCAGATACTAAGTGGAGAATATGCCCGAGTTGTTGACTATAAATAGAGAAAACAAAAAGGATTTCAAGAACCAACCCCTTCCTTTAAATTATTTTCGTTTCTCGATTTCCCAATGAACACCTCGAGGACTCGCTAATGTGAATTATTAATAAGAAAACCACCACACTCCCATTGTGAATCCCGAAATAGATCCAAAGGAAGAGACAAGGCAGACTACTCAGCTCAGTGTGTGTGTGTGTGTGTACTTTAGACACTGCAGTGCGATTCAGTCCAATCGGAATTGCTAATCACTAGCGCGACCAAGAGGAAACTCTTTCTGGTGGCGCGGCGGCGGTGCGACGGGATTTTCACGCCGCCCGATGCTGCTCTGGCGAAACTTTTCGCAGGCTATCGCCGCCGTCGATTGACCGCCTGCGATAAGGAACGCATTAAAAATCCATAAATCAATGCGATAAGCATGATTTCCCGAGTGTTTTATTGACTATTGTTCCATGTTGGGTTGCCTGGACCTGGATGTTGATGCTGGTTGCGGTGGATTATGGCTGCCGGCAATTATGGTCTGCAGGACTTTGAAGGCAGTATGCACCGACAAACACTATGGCGGTAGATGCACAGAGTCGAAGTGCGATGAAATACATGCCGCTCTGCGCCAAAGGAAGAGGTTGATCCTCTCTTTCCCAATTTGAATGAAACTCCAATTTGGACCAGTGAGCGCCTCCAGGTTGGAGTGCACATAGTCCAAGTTGTTCTTGTTGTTATACTGTTGGACATCCTCTTGTGGAAGTTGTCCATTTGAAGTGGCAAAGCCAATGAGAGAAAGATCCCAGATAACCGAAGTTCAACGTGAAAGGTTAGAGCGATGTTATTAAACGATGGCGGTTATGGTGCAGGGTAATTGGAAAAGGGTGGCGTGAGAGAGAAGTTTGCTACGAAAATTTGAATGGAGTTACCTAACAAGTTTCGTGTTTGAACTTTTGTTACTTTTTTTTTTGAGAAAATTAAATGTTTCTCGTGTTGTGACATCTGGCCGATCAACTGATGGACAAACACTAGCATGATTGCAGAGGTAAATGGCAAGTGTTTCTATGTTTAATTGTTGTTGATGTAATCCCACTTCTGTCGACAATTAATAAATGGCTAGAGCTTGGGAATAGACATTATTCTTAACTCGAGATCCTAAGCCGCGGCTATTTCAACAAGAAAATCAACACCATCCCTTCGAACAACATTTTTCTAACGCCACTGTGCAAAGAATTATCCTTTAATTATTCCCCTCAGTTCCAAATCCAACTTTATAAGTGTAAAACGAACCAAATTTTATACATAAAGGATAATTCCATGCCCGTGTCTCTAGCTAGCTAAGGTATATTTACTTAATTGATGACATCCCTCCCTAAAATCCTACCTCGCAACGTCACATCATACCTCAAACGTTACCTAATCCTCTTAAGTACATTTTACAGCGATATATAGTGAAACTTCCAACCAAATTGAACCTCCACATACTGTTAGCATTTTCCCAAGGCGCCGCAATTCATAGTACATCACCACCGCCAATAACACTCCATATGTTGCCACCACTAACATTGTCTAACGACGAGTATGAGGACAACACGACTATGAGGATGACGACGACGACGACGACGACGACACATTTAATCAGTCATTCAGATTTTCATTATGGGACTCAATTTCAATTTCACCCAACGATTCGTCTCCTCGAAAACAACTTCATTAAAACGGATTCCATATCCTTTCACAATAGCAGCAGCGGTGGCAGATTGTGCGCGCGAACACGGATCCACCGAATCTGTAACCTAATCAAATCAAAATCCCCGAAACCAACCACTAAAATTTAAGCGAATCACATCAAACACCATATGCTGGGGATTGCTCTTGCTCTGGGGATATGGATCCCAACAGAACGGATGTCTGCCCCCACTCTGTTGTGGTGCTCTCTCCTAAGGGATGACACAGTATGACACACTCAGAAGTTTTTGCGTGGCTTACATCAATTTACACAAAACTTGGGACCGCTGCTCTTCTATTTTTGTTGTTATTGTTGGTGTTGTGGTAGAAGTTCCATTATAATTGTACATCTTGCATCGTGTTTAATTACAGAGTCCACTGGTCATTGTTGTGAGTCGATGTTATATTTTTTTGCCACATAACTACGGTGCATCCCCCTTGTGGCAGCGAAAGCGAAAATCTATCACACGACTTTGCGTGAATTTGTGAAGGTTTAGAGCTTCATTGTGACCCGCACGATGCATCAAATGGGAGCCAGTACCGCCCCGAATAATTACCCTAATAATGGCCAATGTGTATGCAGGTGAATTGGTAGTGGCTATAGCTTGGTTCCATGTCACGTCGTAGACACGAAAGCGTCCTCATGCAACCCTTTGACGACGACGACGGGGCAAGGTGGGAAATTTGTATTCGCTAGCCGTTTCTCCATTCGAGCGGCAGTCTTATCGCGATTCATGGTGCAATGTCGTCTGCTCATGACAGCGCTCTTGATAATGTGGCGGTTATTAGATGGGCGGTTCTCGAATTCCCTTAAACTATGGGACCGTGTTTAGTATTTTTTTTTTCAATTTGAATGTATGCAACACTTTGAACGGGAAAGGCTTACTCCGGCTACCCCTGTTGGAGGGCATATTGGTCAGGCATGCGATGATTGTCGTTGTAGTTGAAAGCGTACATGTTTACTTTTCTCGGGTCGGCCAAGCGTGGGCTATTAGCGTGTGCAATCGAGCACAGGCGCCTATTTGAAAACGAATAATGGCCGATGGTTGTTTGAAGAAGTCGCCCTTTCTAGTTGTTTAACAGAACCCAGTATATAGGTGGTGATGGCGGGGAAAACAATGCTTGGTGGTTGAGTTTAATTTAATTGATGACGATGAGGCTCGTTGAAGACTGGTTAACTGGTCGGAGGGGTGGCATTATCCATTTTCAATTACTTTTCGAAAAAAAAACAAGATTTTCTAGGGATGCAGTATAAATCATTAAAAATGGAATGCAAGTGATGAACATTAGCTTGTCCAGTTCATTATTGTATTCCACCCAATGTCCTTTGCTTGCAGCCTCTGAGAGAACTTGAAAATATCATTCTAAAGCACTATTTACATTTAATGGAACAACAGTTTTGGTTTTCAGTCTTCAGAAGTCTACATAAAGTTCCCTTTCATTTGTGAGTGCCATCTACAGAGTCTTTGCCTGAGTTACCGAAGCTTTTCATTCTCCTCGGTTCCGGACATGTAACTGCCAGTTTGTCAGGCCAAGCATACTAGAATCCATGATAGCTTCCTGATTATAATAGAGATTTGGTCTTCCTTGTCGTCTAGAAGCTGAGGGCTGTGATGCGAATACCCTCTTGGCTGAAGCATTGTTGTCCATTCGTTTAAGGTGGTCGAGTCAGTGTGGTCGGCGTGATTCACGAACTGCATTCACATCTTGGTACAGCTTATAGAGCTCACGTTGTATTTCCTCCTCCATTCACTCTCCGAATATCCGACGAAGTAAGTTGGTACATATTTTTCTTTTGAAGGAGCCCAGTATCTGATTTATTTTTCTGTTAAGTCTTCGATAGATTATCGCCTTTGACCTTCATATTACAGGAGGCTTGAGATCAGCTGTTTTGCTTAATCGAAGTAGCAGTGGTTTCCTGAGTTATTCGCCATATCTCCACTAAGATGTCATTGATTTCTGTCCTAAGCTGGGGACGGATACGTTAATCTAGTGGTTGCCGTTCTGTAGTTAGATCATTGGACTTCTAAGATGCTTACTAAAGCTTGAGTCCTAGAAGAAACCAAAAAGATTATGGTGGTAGGTAAAACTAAAACGGACCCAATAACAGGGTCTGTTTCGATATCTCTAAGAACTCGTAGATACATAGTATTTACATACATTGTCTACCAAATGTGTGATAATATCGATATCGTTCGCATATGACAAATGCCCGCTCGACGGCCTATTTGCTCGAGCACCAGATTGCAGAAATCACAATCGCGCATCACCTTGCTGAAATCCGTGGAATGTCTGGAAAAGTTCCAAGAAAGTGTATCCAAATTACATAGAACATTGCGCCTTTCACCAGAATAACTATTATCAAGTGCCAATGATTCAGGACCTCTAGCATTGTAAACACCTTATCCTTTGATTTCCCAGTTTTACCAGGATTACTGTTATTACTCACTCCTCCATTTAGATGGTTGCCATACATCGATAACACCCAAAAGTTTCAAAGTCTCCTTCCAACGATTGAAAAGACTGCTCTAGTACTCGATCTTCTTCTGAATAGAATCCGGTTAAGGAGATCCAATCGAGACTCGTTTTTATAACAGATACCAAGCTACCTAGTTTCTATAGAGTGACTAGATAAGAACGGCGGCGGTCAATTGATGAACGCCCGCCTTGAGATGAATGACCCAGTCACCAAATTTCTTCTTCACAACTTCGAGCGTTGCGTCGCTTGTATGGCATGTAGCGCCGTCTTGTTGGAACGACAGCACGGATATATCGATATTGTCGAGCTCTGGCTACAGAAAGTCGGTTAACATCTATACCTAAGACGGTGTCTCCTTCCTCATTTCGAAAGAAATAAGGTTCGATGATGCCGCCATGCCATAAACCGCACCAAACAGTCAATCTTTGTGAATGCATTGATGCTTGGTCGAGCACTTGTGGATTGTGTTCGCTCCAATAACGGCAATGTGAACTGTTGTCTATGCTCGTCCGGCTTCAATTCTTGGGTCAGCACAATCTTATACGGATGTAGGTCCGCAAAATAAGCCAGGTTGTCTCTCCGACGATGCCAAATTCAGCTGATCGGCGCCGAATCGACATTCCTGGGTCTTCTTCGATACTGGCCGTTAGGGCGGCTATGTTTTCTACATTTCGCACCAATCTCTGTCTGGTTGGTGGCTTAAGGTACAAAAGAGTGTAGGTACTCACACTCCACACTTTTCCACGGTGCACCAGGTGTGACGAATTGCCAGCACACTGAAGCCACGATGACGACCGACCTCACGACGAAATTCATGAGCCGGAATTTCGAAAATATTTTTTAATAATTTCCGCATGTTCGGCAAGCGTATAACGACGCATAATGAAATGGCAAACCTTACTGAATACTTTGATAGCTGGTGAACCATAACAATTGGAAAAATGTATCACTGCTATTTGGTCACCCTTTAGTAGGAAACTATTTCACTTTATTTCTTACTTCGAAGGTGTAAAAATCGACAATGAAGTCTTATTCTACGCGGTTGGTGATGCTCTTGGTTGGGTCTTACAACTTTCAGTCCATAAGCTAGTTCATCATTCACCTATAGATGCTTTTTTTTTTTAAATTATCAAATCTATCATTAGAAACGTCGAAGTATCTAGATTGCAATATTTAAGCAAATTGTTCTGCCACAGGCACAGGCACAGGCACCTACGCTCCCCACACCTTACCTTTCTTGTAACAAAAAGTCAAACTCTTTTTGTTTTTTTGTTTTAAACGTTCTAACCATCTATCTATCTTTAAGGTCAAAGTCTGTTGTATCTTTCATTTGTTTGCAAATACATAATATTTTTTATTACACCAATTCGTCTCCAAGGAATTCGTTCAGTTCTAGCCGCGTCACCCTTCATTCGAATCACCAAATTCGCGAAACCACATTAAAAGAAAAACCCCGAAAAAAAAGAAAATAAATTCCTAATCCAAACCATATCACCCACCCACCCACCCAACCCACACCCTTATGTCGGTTATCCCATCCGTCGTTAAATTTGTAATTTTTTTTCAAAACATATTCGTATCTACAACTCATTTCCCCTTATCTATGCATACGACATACACATTTCGGAAACTTAAAAATGAAAACATTTCAAATTTAACTGCCGTTCCGACATCTTCTCGCACAATGTCCCGCGTCTTATCGTTCGCGTGGATCGGCCTTCCGCACTCTTTTACTCTCTCTCTATCTCTCTCCCTCGATCAACAAAAGCGATTTTACAATTTTAAAACGCAATAAAAAAACATTATTTTTTTATGATTTACAACTTTACAGTCGCATTTAACAATTTTTGCCGTAACGATCGAAATTATATATCGTCGTCGTCGCCACCCATATATGGATGTATGTCCATGCCCACTGCCTCGCTACACTTGTTAAGCAGACAAACACACACAAAAAATACACCCTCGACAAGGTCACGAAAAGGACGACGATAGCATGCCGCCAATAGTCGAGATATGAAACAGCGTGAGCCAATTGGATAGAATGACAGAAAATTATTACAAACAAAGGAGGAATAAATAAGGACAACAATGTGACATAGTGTGACACGCACCAAATCCTTTTATCGGGATCATTGCCGTAAAGTTGGCATAGGGAGAGAGAGAGAGGGCGACCATTGAAAGCTGGAATTGGAAATGGATGGAATGTCCTACGAGTATACGCAGACACGAAGACGGACCAAAAAGGATTCATTGTTCATTGCGAGCGTACCGAAATGTATATTGTCCAAACAAACAGCGGGAATGAGAGTGTCCTTTTGTTTTTTTGAAAATCGTATTAAAGTTTTGAGAAGGACAATTGCTGCAGCGAAAGGAAAATAAGAAAAAAAAACTCAATTTGAGGAATTGTCACAACACATAAACGAATGGCAGAAGGGATGGATGCATAGAATGTATTGGATGGACATGACCAGATGGACGATGGATGGAGATTGCAGCGATTTGGCAGCAGATTTAGAGTAGCAGTGGAGTTAGGAGGAGCTGGTGGTACAAAAGCGTATATTCTGTACAAAGCAATTATCCAAGCGTTTTTCTATCCCAAATGCAATAGGGTGCGCAGAATTGCTATCAAATTTAGAACGCATTGGACAAAAGGATGCCTATTGCATTTGCTGTATATAAGTGGAATGACCAACTAAAGGAGAGTCAAAAAGAGTGTAAGACTTGCCTGAGCCTGATTAACCCTAGACACTACACAAAAGATGCTTTTGACTTTTAGGGTAAGTAACACATGTCTAGCAACTTCCTTAAATCCTTCTGTATTGCACTACCGCATGCCATTCGTCATTCCCATTTAAATCCTGCGTAGGCAATCCTCAACAAAACTGCCTCGGCAATATTGCAAAATCAAAATCAAATCCTTTTTGGCAGAACGGCACACCAATTTGCTACCATTACCCACGCGTTCTTTTTTTGCAATTTTTTTTATCTCCCCGTTAGAGTTTTAAATTGTCACGGTTCAATTGGCGTTGCAAATGGAATTTTATTCTTGCAACAGTCAGATAAATTGTTTTTCACTAAAAAAAAAAAAAAAACACAAATGTGTGTAGAGGGTGCAGACGATTAAGGACACTATTTAGGATATGTTCGTTCTCATCGCAACCTGCGTTCATTAAATGGATACGAATTAGTTGATAGGGTATGGTTTTCGGAAAAATCCATAACAAGGATTTGAGGTAAGAACTACGAACCTTCAAAAAGGGCTTTAAACAAGAATTTTGATTTTGTAAGGACCAGAGGAATGTTGTATTCAGAGAGGACTCCGAAAAGGGTTTGTACGGACATAACTACTTTATCTTTGAAGTAGATTTCGCTGATAACTAAGTTCACCTCAAGGATTTTTCTCTCAAAACAACGGACGACAACCTTATCCGTTCTTGACAAAGTTCATGCGTCGGCGCTTTAGAGTAAGGCTAGGACGATCAGAGTCTTGTATGGAGTCACTTTGCCTGAAGAAACAACGATTGACAAAAGTTATTCTACGTCTGAGTTAATAGAGCGGCCTAGGTTGACAAAGTCAAAAACTATCTCAAACTTATATCTGCCTAGGGTGGCGTTCTATCTGCAAAATCAGTGTTGGGGGACATTTTTTATTGATAGAATGCACTTTGTTTGGCCTCTTTAACCATTAAACCCATCTTCGCCGCTTTTGTCTCAATACTCGTGACCTCTCCGGTGGCAGCCTTCTGCGCTGTCCGATTATGTCAGCGTAAATAAGTCATTGCAAAGGTCGTGGTGACTGATGAGAAATTTATTCGGTGGTTAACTTTTCCATCAAGTCGTTGATGAAAAGCTTTAGGCTCTCACACAATACAGCAGATAGGAATTTGTAAGCTATATTCAGGCGTAGATTCGAGAATCTCCTTTCTTGAGAATGGGACAAACAACTGTGATGTTCCATTTGTCGGGCATTTCGTTCTACCGATTGAGTAGATGCATGCTCCTTACCAAGTCATCTCCCGCTACTGTAAATAACTCGGCAACTAAGCCATCATCATCAGAAGCTTCATTGAACTTATGTTTATTTATAGCTTGGCCGAGGTCGGAAACTCTGAATGCACGCAATTGTTGGCTTTCATCATCCGTCTTAAAAAGGCGGACACAGTAGCGAAACAGTGGTCACGGCTGAAATTTGTTGGTTCTGAACCATTTGCTGCAAAAAAATGGTTAAGGGCTGTAGCTGATCACTGGAAAAAGTCGTCGAATTCGGAGCTACATTGCACGAAAAAAATTGGTACTCTGATGAACATGGAGCCAGAAACTAGAAGTATTTTCGAGGGCAAAACGGTACAAGCTACAATTCTCAACGGTTATTCTACATGAAATCTGATATTTCTAAATTTTTAACGTACTCATTCACTTAACACATCTCTGCTTGACACTCTTCCGGCCTTGATCCAATCAACTTTCACCTTGAAAAGGACACTCATTCACTTAGAAAAAAAAAACACTCATATCTTTCTGGGTGAATGAAAAACAATTCGTCCTTGAAGTCCCATTAAACAAAAAATGTTTAAAAAAAAACGACAAACACTCGTAATCATTTCGAATGTCATCCCTAAGGATTCGTTTCATTAGGGGAGAAACAACAAACAAAGAAAGAAAAAAATTATGATTGGCCTCTCTCATCCGTGTCGGCATTTTCCACCAACCGAGACAATAAAAACAAAGAAAACGGAAGACGTATTCCAAAGACAAACCAAAATTGCATGACTTTTGATGACTTCAAAACTGTCTCAAAGGACATGTGTGTCCTTTGCCGCCATCAGTCGACCCCAGATGACTCTATTGGTGGTCTTAACTTCCACCGCACTACATATCATAGAAATGGGAACCACACGTCACTTGCAGGATGAAAAACAAAAAATAAATAACAGAAAATTCAATCAGGACCCTATTGATACTGCCGCCGTGTCGCTGGCCTAAGAACATTTCGCCCTCCCTAATTCCAATTAAGTATTCTTCCCTGTGAATGTGTGTTTCGTTGATGAAAAACAAAAACACCCAAAACCACAACATCACATTGGATTCCTGTTGTGTAATATCACGCATACTGCAGCAATAAAATGTTATCCTTTCCATCTGTGACCCATCGGTGTCCATTAGAAAAGCAAAAATTCATAGACTAGTGGAGCAAGATTGTGGGGGGGGGGGAAATTGACAGAAACAGCAAACAAAAACAAACGTCAGCTTGGCAAATATCCCTATTAAGGATTGTAAATCCTTGATGATATAAATGTGAACCGTTCTCTATGAGAAAACAAAACGTTTGTGTTGCCCATTAGATTCGATATGAGAATTCGACATGTGAAAACGGTGGACTACAACTACTACAAGTCAACGACGACGATGAATCCTTTCCACGTTCTGCATTAAGTGCTACTCTAGAACACATGCTGCGCTGCGTTTTGCATAATAAAATTGATATACCGACATCGCACTATTTTCTGCAGACCGGTGTGTAGTTTAAAAAAAAAAAACATATACTCCTGTGCAAACAATAAAGGATAATGGAAGGAAAAAAACAAGTCTTAAGGCTTTTCGACAACAGAAGGAACCACTTATGCGAGAAGACATACAAAGGACCGCATTGACTAATTCCGACTTTGAAAGTGGATATGTAGAGCGGTATACCCGCAGAAGGAAACACAAATAACAATGTTATTATTGCTTCCAGTGTATATACGTACTCAAGTGTGTTCTATTGTTTTAAGTGTCATCCCCTGGTGCAATTTGGTGTTTGCAATCCAATATTTTACTCTGTTTTGATGGCGGTTTGCGTCTTTGAAACGAAAGTGGGTGCTGTTTCATATGGGTGGTCCAAGTTAACATATGTTGATAGTCTTCGTACAGCCTTTACACTGAATTTAATCACTGTTCTACCTCTGAGCCTTGAACTCCTTTCAAACTCTGTTCAAACTCTCACTGTAAGCAGTTGGAATGATACAAATACAAACGTAATCCTTGAACTTTTTGTAACATCAGCATGATTCTTTTATTTTTAATGACTCTTTCTCTAAAATTCTACAATCGAATCGAATCACCTATGTCCTTAATTTGACATTTGAGGGTAAGCGTGTCACCTCTCAATGGGTGGCAGAGTCATCACCTTGATAGAAAATTTAACGACCTCTATTGATTGACATTAGTTCACCAGCGTGAGATGAGAAAGTGATGATGCGTAGTTTTATGGATGAAGTGGAAAAAGGTCTAATCTGTGAAAAATTTTTCCATGCGGAATTTTAGTGACATTTGCAGTTTTGACGGGAAAAGACCTTGAGAATCGTATCAATAGAAGTCAACCTTAGCTGAGTTGAAGAAATAAATTTAGATTCTGGGCAAAGCCAAGAGCCTTCTTGATACTAAAAAAAAAAGATTTAAAATAGAGAGCATGTGAGCATGTGAGATTTCTACTCACTAAAACCACCTCCCTAGCACTGCATCACTGCATCCTTCATCACTTATCACCATCACACCACGTATTACTTCGCGAATGGGTGTTGATAATTACCTGATCCTCCAAATATTTCTCCAGTGTATATGTACATATAGTGCTCTCCCTGCTTATTCCGACTTGGTCTCCTATCAGGGTAGGTCCTGTGTCCTTTTTTCTGCGGGCGACTCTGATGCATTTCAGGATGATTTCCTGTCTTCTTTTCTTTTTTTTTGCAAGGGTCTATCTGTCACACCATAGCTGATCAGCTGATCTGTTGTTCACTGAGGTTAAGCTACACACACACACTGCCGGACTTAGTGCGAAGTCTCTAACTATATCGAAGGCGTCGGTGCCGATATTTTCACGAAAGACCTTGATATTCACCACCGTTGCTTAAGTCTCCCTAGACGAAGTAAAGTTTTAGGTCGCACAGCCTTACCTTAAGATCACGCATGGTAGGAGGCAGTATCAAGCACCGAAATTGTGATTTACAACAACAGCGAGGCTGTACAATCAAATCTGTCTAAACGAAAGCGCAAGGGAAGGAAGTTGGAATGTGGGTTTTAGATTTGGGTGGGTATTTTAAGAAGCTTGGGTGGGCTTGTTCAGGCAGTAAGACTTGGGTATTTACTGCAAAATAAAAAACAAAAAAAGGCGTAAAGTCTTGAGGAGCTAAGTGTTTTCAGAGGGAAAGGCACTGACTTTAATTTAAAAGATCTCAAAGGGTGTTTATTGTAAAAGCTTTCAGAAGAAAAGACACCTATGTACGATTATAAAAAGTAATTGGAGGCCTTCATGTGAAAAAAAAAAAAAAACTGGTAAAAGGATTTGGAGAATTGGAGGCTTTCAGACGGAAAGACTTGCAGACTTGGGTGGGCTTGTAAAGGGGCTTTAAGAGATAAAGGCAGACTTGCGTTGGTTTGTTAAGGGCTGTCAGAAGGAAAGGCCCCAATTGGATTGTGCAAAATGTTATGAGACTTGGGTGTGCAGACATGGGTTGGTTTGTAAATGGCTTCATTGGTTTGAGGCTTTCAGAAAAAAAGGCTCGATTTCAATGTGAACCAGGTTTAGAGACTTGGATGGGTGTGTTCAGGGGCAATATAATAAAATATAGAACTTACCTGGACATCAGCAAGCAAGCGCCATGAACAACTTGTGATGAAGGTGCATGGAAAGATGATGATGATCGCAATGATGTAAAAGGACATTCTGTCCGATGATGGTGTATGGACATTGAGTCCTATGATTATGTATACGTTTGTCTGTGTCTCCTTCTGACTCAACCATTGGGCAATGTCCGAACCCTTCACACCACACTAAGGTACTATACACTCACAGTTTGGGTGAGATGCGTTATGGTAACCAAAAAGAGTCGAAATGGGTATGCGAAAGCGCGCGAGGCGTGCTACCTCTGTGGGAGAGTACACAGGCATATGAGAATTCGGTCGCGAGTGTATGGAGGGACAAGCATAGGGGAAACATGCGTGGGTATATAGCACTTGACTCAGAGAAAAATAAAAAATTAAATAAATGAGAGTATATCCATGTAGTGTGCTCGATTTTACTCCAGACTAACATTTCCAAAGTGCATGTCCTTCCAATTCAAAGATTTGTCACCGATCGTCGAAAAAACCTTGCCTAGCCTCTCTCCACAAACGGGAATCGAATGAAGATCCCTTTGAAAGTGCACCTAGATCATCTTTCAGACTAAAGACTAAGATTTTTGCAGCAATTTATTCCCCAGCTGATTTTTCAAACTGTTGCCCACACCAACAGCTTCTCAATGTCTGTCTTAATTTTATGTCATTAGAGGGATTAACAACATCCTTTCGTCGCGTTCATTGGTTTTCATTTGATCGATGTCGCTGAGCCACATGGCAATTGTTATTTTTTGGACTTCTTCGACTTGGCAGCTTATATCGCTGTATGCTATACTATCTATCACTATCACCATCGATTGGCTCAAATTTCGAGCGCTAACTTCTGCCTTACCAGTCCAAAAATTCGTTCGTTACTTTCAACTCCACGGCGGATAGTTGTAGGTGAAGGACCAATCTCAGGGGGGCCAAAACCATACATTTCCTATGCCATTGACCCCCTGGTTGGTTTCAGTTGCTGCTACACGATTACTCAGAGAGAGATGAGCCCTTTGCTGTCTAGAGGTACGAATCTTTGAAGATCTGGACAGTATGTCAGAGCAACTACTATCAGATCTACAACTATTCTGGTTCTGAAAAGAAGTTTAGGAAGCTATGGAAGGGAGCAATGAGGGTTTCACCTTCGACCACCTTTAATCTGTCTTCATCACATGGAAATTGTCGTAGGAGAGAGCGGACAACAACTTCTGGTTGAGGGCGAGATTTTTGACGATTCCTGTTGGCACTACGCGTTCAGCAACTGTAACCGTAACAAATCTTCACAAACTTCACTTCACATATTCCATTCCCACAAAACGACAATTAATTGTCCATTTTTCGGAAGAAATCAACACCCAAAACCGCTTGAATCAATAACGCTCCGCACAATATCGGCGACTATTCGTCTATTATTCCCGAATAATGAAACCTCCATCAGCCGAACAATGGCTACACTATGTCTGATCAAATCGAGCTGAAAGAAGGAACAATTCCAATGACTTGCAACAGTCAAGTCAGGAATTTTCTCAAAAACTCAGATAAAATCTGTTGCCAAAAGGTCTCAAGAGTCACCAACACGACAATTAGAAGAAGCCCCCGACACCGAACCAGCAGGTAATTCACTGGCTCAGCACCTCTCGCCCGTCTTCCTTCAGCTCTGTGTTTGTTTGTGTGTGTGTGTGTGTACAATATTGATTTAAAAATTGATATATCATAGCCAAGGTGTGATAGTGGCACTCCCTCCCTCATCTTGTGGACAAACAAGCGTGAGAAATCGATAAGTGCACGACGGACCCTACGCGCGCGACTTCACAAATCTCCAGCCGGGCTCACCCTGAGGACTCTGAGGGTACAATGGCAAGCAATAGACCCTGAATCGAGACAAGTGTGATGACCATGATGATGATCACCTGATCGTGAAGGCTATTCAACTATTAAGCCATCGGAGATCGATAACAGCCGATGGGGATGTACATAAGGACATCATAGCACAATAGATGTCACACAATCACCGTGAAGGACACAACACTCGCAATACAATACGCCGTGTTCGACCCTGGGAATGAGAGTGGCAACGGTGTCGTATTAATCATCCTTTGCACCTTAAAGGATCGTGTCGGATACCCGACAATAGATACAGGGAACCGTATACCATGCGCCTGCAGGTAATCGAAGTCAAGACGATAATTTATGTGTACCGCATCCATAAAATAGCAGAAAATATTTTGATTGGAAATTAATTGAACAATGGAATAGGGTTGACAACAACCACTGCGGCTGGTGTGTGTGGTCCCTCTGCCGAGCTGGATCATCATTTATCAACGAACGGGGGTCGCCATTCGTACCCAATTTACGTGTAACCATAACCACACACTCGACAGTCCTTGTTCAAATGAAAAAATAATTGGTATTCAAAGAACGTTGAAATGGCGGCGCGGCGTTGCATACACATTACACACCGACATCGTTACTGTTACCATTGCAAAGGACATTGCTCCCCTTGTTCCAATTGAATTGCTGAAACTGAAACCTATTGAATCGAGGAAAATTTGAGAATTTGAATTCGAAATTTTTTGCTTTCCTTTGCTGTCAGCTGTGTTGTGCGCAACGGTCTCAGATGTTTTTCCCACTAACCCTTGAGTAAATAACACACAAGGCTTCGGGAGGGTGCTTTGCTTGTTGGCTCATTTGCATAGCCAACTCCATGGTGGTATACGCTACGAAAAGAATGGAAAATGGAAAATTGTTATTTGCGGTTAGTTGCCATTGGATGGGTCCCTGCCTTCCTGTCCCTGTCCCTGTCCCCCTGTACATGCATCTTTGATGAGTTATGTGTACGCGAATACGGAATTGGAAAGGAGTTAGAGATGGTGTACCTACACCATCGTTTTGTCGTTCGTTTTTTCCATTTTCTCTGAAGTGTCCTTTATTTATGCATGCGGGAACGCGTTTATTTGCGGTTGACATTTTCTCTGTTTGTGTGCGCGATGAATTTTTAAAATGGTGACAAATTATGAATTGAGAAGACGCCATTGTTTTGCAGTGAATAGTTGTAAATTGAAAAGTTTATTCGATTCTGGGATTTTTCTGTATTCAATGTCGGTTGGTCGGTTCGGTGGCATATGTGAGTATGTATCCAGTATCGGTTGCGTAATGACAGACAGTGGTGTTGTGTCCCAGATGGAGGCAATCTTTTTCGTCTACAAAATGAATGGTTATTGCTAGAAAATGAATAATAAGAAAGTAGAGTTTAGCTAGTGCAGGGGAACAATAAATTTAAACAGTTTATTGTATAGTGTCTCTCTTTGGGGTGTGGATCTGATCTGGTTACTAAAGAGACATGGCTTCAAGTTTTTCGAAGACAAAAAGGAGTTTATGTTGGAGTTTCTGCGAAACATGCCGTCCCTTCGAAGGAACGCAGGTAATTGTCAAAATTAAACGTTTCGACTCACATCAGACTTTTGGTCAATGTTACGTTGGATGTTAAGATCTCAAGAGCGACTTGTAAATAAAATTAAATTTCAAAGATCTCTTCGTTTTTCCCGCACATTAGGAGCCATTTTGAATTTTTCATACGGGATAAATGGGCGCCATTTGGTAGATGTGCTGTTTAAAATAATCTTAATTTTAAACTTTTAGAGTTGTAAGCAGGTTGTAAGCAGGTATAAGCTGCGTTTTTTTGATGAAACGTTGAGATTTTATTGGCCTTCCAAAAAGTCAGAGTGATGCCTGCTAGCTGATTGATAAAAACAGGTATTTTCGGAAATATGTACAAAAAAGATGGTGACACTTTGTTTATATCATCGCACGGTATCTTACATCGTTAATGCTCTTCCTTCTTCATCCTCGAATAAGAAGGGGCAAATCATGATGAAAACCAGACCAAAATGCACACGAATTTTTGGAGTAAATTGGTTTCCTCCTCAACTCAGCAATTTCGTTTGTTTCACCAAGAATGCGCTTTGTGGCTAAAAACGATTTTTTTGAACAAAATCGGGATCGTTTTCCAAATATTCGAGTGCCCAATCAGCAAGCCGTCGGCGCAACAAATGGTCATTCAGCTTAAGCATGCGCGTTAAATGAATCTTTCCAAGTGGAGGTCTGCGAAGGATGGAGATCATCCAAACGCCGATGAATTGAGAGTTCTGGGCTCTCATGCATACCTACCTAGTTTTGCAAATGACAACCATATTTTCGTTTGACCGACGCCCAGGAGTGGTTGATTCACCACAGAGCCGGTTGTTTAGAAATGTTTAATAATACACAAAATACTGGCTCCATGTAAACCATGAAACGTTTTTCGAATAGCAAGCGAGTTTTGGTGATAAATTTGAATAGATGTCTGAACATGATGATATCTGTCAAGGAGGTTAGGTTAGGTTAGGTACGTAACGTTTGTCAACAAACTACAGCAAAACTTAGCCGATGTGTACCTACCTACCTATGTACATTCAACGATTCATAGGAAAGTCCTTTATTAATCCTTTCAAAAGCAAACTCTGCAAACATAGGTGCTAAAGTATACGATTTTAAGTACAATTTTGTTGGATCCATTTAAATGAGCTTCCTACAGATTTCGTTCAGCTCATTGGGTATAGGTAGTTAAGTAACTAGTTACCATTCGCAAACTACGATTTATTGAGGATTCAAAAACATTCTTAAGTTGATAAGAAGAATATTTTTTAAATCTTAACATCCCATGAGACGATCTAATACCCTTCACCTTGTCGGTATATACCCGGGTGTAGATCTCGATTTTCAATTTCAAATATCTCCGAGGTTTATTAACAAAATCTAATACCGCTTTTACTCAGTGACTAAAATGGTGAGTTCTTTCGGAGAAACACAAGACTTTTGGTTATTCTTCGCAAACCCTATTTTCGTTCAAAAATGTAATAGGTACCTGTCCTTCAAATATACCTAACTCGCTGCGTTTTCCTAGTAAAATTTTGCTAACCATAGGTTAATCCATGGATGGATTCATCCATTTCAATCAACAACTTCTGTGGAGCCCAACAATATGTCCGCTCAGCTACAATCCTAGAACATTCACTGTGAAATCGCAATTGATGTCGCCCAGATGAAGCATGTATGTATAACTTAATTATGTCCTGTTTGTCCTTTTGGGTCCTATGGCCTCTATTACACCTTCATGCTTCGTGGACAGTTTCTATCAACATGTTTCCTAAATGCCATGATTTCTCCTCAACTGTTTTGCGTCATTTATTTCTCGGTCGATGAAACTCTTTTGCCATTTTGGGTCATCGGATTACATTTCATTGCGTGATTAGCAATGGAGATGTCGCCTTTCCAAAACGTATGACCAATCCACTTTTCGTTGTTG